>OY856331.1:9099200-11499200 GCA_963693445.1 Agonopterix heracliana
GTTTTTTTTTCGTTTCATAGTAGATCGATAGATGACGCTACGGTCTATACGAATCTATGTCAAACACTGAAAAATTATCTTTCCCCGAAATGAGGGTAAAAGTGAAGTGAAAAAAAAACAAAAATCTTTTGGAACATATTTTTTTATTATATTTAACTATATTTCTTATGCTAATTTACTCTTTAAGGTGATACAAGACTACAATTTGACTAAAATAAATATAAAAACTCTTTGATCATAAGGCAAAATCTGAAATTGAACTGGCAATAAGAAAACTTGAGCTGTCAAATGTCATTGTTAATCAAACTCGTATCGTAGCATTTACTTTGTCGTGTTTGTTAGTTTACTTCAGAGAGTCACGTTGCAGGGTTTGCCTTGAACACTTGTCTCTCGCGTGGTGTTCGCGCGGTTCGCGTCTCAGCCTGCCACGAGGCTCCAAAATCCTTCTCAGTTGTTCTTACTCAAAAACAATCCTCGAGATTGGATAGACACTCCCTCAAACTACTTGACACTGGCGAAATCTAACAAGGAAACGCCAATAAATAAAAATAGAATAGAATAGTTTACTTCAAACTGCTTTTCTGAAAAACAACGAAAAAGGACTGTATTTTTGGCTAAGAAAGAAATCGAAAATAATTTCAATTTTTTTTTGATGACGTCTTCCAAATCCGAACCAAAGAGAATGAAATCTCTACGTTTTTTAGTCTATAGGTGACATTGCAGAGGAAGTTTTTGCTTGACAGTTTGTCGTACAGACACTACTGCCATCTATTGAGTTATAAGAAAACGGCATTAAAAAAAAAAAGAAAAACGCTCACTGAGCGTTTTTCTTTTGGTTTTCTAGGGGATCGATAGATAGCGCTACGGTCTGTGCGAATAAACGTCCAAATATCAAAAAGTGTTTCTTTAAAATAATAAAGAGGGAAAAGATAATCAAGAAATGCATCTTTTGATGGCATATTTAATTATTTATTAATCATTTTAATCGAAAATTCGAAACTTTTACGCCTGAAATGGTTGTATGGGCTCGATCCCTTGGCTTTCCAAAAAAAAGGTAGGCACAGTCTTGACAAGATTTTGACAGGATGTCGCGAACGGCGCTATGGAGCGTTAAACATGCCATCTGTCGAGTTTTTTAGGAAATTAATTTAAAAAAGAAAAGAAAAACGCTCATTGGGGGCTCAATCCTGCTAAGATCGCAGGATCGATGCAGGATCCTGCTAAATCTGGTCACACACTGTAAAAACCGGGAAGCCTTTTTTTCTGTCGTTGTTGCTTCATTTTTCCTTACGGAAAGGCAAAGGGTACATAGCCCTTGCGGCCAAGTCTGATTTTGTATTTTCTTGTAAATCCATTATACAAGGTGTTACAAAAATACAAATAAACATTTAAGGGGGTGGTTTAGATCATCAAACTGAACAACTTTCACTATGGGACCAATATCGAAATCGCGAAAAAAAAATGACGTCCCATACTCTACAAATCGACTAGAGATAAAATATGTATGGGATATCCGTTTTTTTTTTCGCGATTTCGATGTTGGTCCCATAGAGAAAGTTGTTCAGTTTGACGGTCTGAACAACCCCCTTAAGAGTTTTAAAAATTTATTTTTACTTATGAAACAGCTTGTATAAGGCACTATGTGCCTGGGCCTGGTCTGTTTTATAATTTTTCCTTCTTGTCTTCATTATTCATGAAATTGTAATTTTTCTGTAGTATTGTCATATTCTGAATTATATCCGAGATCGTGTTTCTAGTGTCCGATGTCTTCAATACATATTTTCAAGAATCCGTTTTCCTCGGCAGTTTTTCGTTTTATCTGAACCTAACCCATTGAAATGCGAGGGTGGTTCACAAATTTCAATGTTTACGGAAGTTTTACGCGGGGATATCAATCCGAATCGAACGATCGCGCCTTACTTTATTTCTCACTTTTACTATATTGTTCTCCATTAAAGGCACATTATTACACTTATTCCACCACATTATCACAATAACAGCCACGAAAAACTAATTTAGAAAATTAAGAAACTAAGTCCGTCCGTTTCGTCTTGTTTCCCGCGCAAACCAGCCTTTTTTTCTTTAGCTGAGAGCAGCGTGCATTTGTGAAGTCTTTCATTACAATCATGGTCCGATGTTAATTTTATTATGATCAACATCAAATTATGATCTAAATATTTTAAAAGTTGAAAGATATAATAAGTTATCTTGCGATAATAATTTTTGCCTATTCATACCTAACTACCTATTCATATGAAATTCAAATAAGAATCTAACGAGAAAAGCTTCTTAAATAATCAGTTAGCATACTCCACAAAACGAACATAAAACGTCAAAGTGACAGAATGTCAGATTTTCAATTCGAATCGTAATTTTCATTTTCCACCAAAGTTTTCTTTTTCAAAATTACTGTAACACCGCCTTTGATATGTATTGAGAGTGAATTAAAGGAAAACAACAAAAAATGAGTTCGCGCGGCCTCAACGGTAGTCCAAAATCACCCAATACTAGTCCAAAAAAATCACCCATACACAGCCCCCCCAATAGTCCGAAAGCTGACAAAGTTGGTTTACAAGAAATAAAACCGATTGTGGATGAAGATGGAACCGCCCCTGATTTCATTTACGGGGGCCCTTTCATAGTTCAGACGAAACCAAGTCCAATTTTGAACGCGGCTACACCCATAAATGTCCAGTTGCAAGGCACTTTTAAAAAGTAAGTGTTTTGTTTATAACTTTTCATATTTGTTTGGCTAAAATTCTAGATGGTATCGATCGACTTTTCTCATACTTATCGGCTCAACTGTACAATGAGTACCGTCGAATTTGGGGGTGGGGGGGATAGGCGGGGGGTCCCCACATGCCGCCCCTTACGGGAAAAAATTCGGAACCCCCCCTTTTTTGCCCCCCTGCTGTCCAAAAATAGCTGGTAGAAGGCGTGGGACGGACCCCAGATCTTGTTGGTTAGGTTAGCGAGGAGCGAAGCGACGAGCATGTTAGGTTTCTTGCGACCACAGCGCACGAGCCGAGCGATCGGAGCGACCAGAATCAAATTGCTACTGTTTACCTAGTCGCCTCGAATCCCCCCCCGCCCCTGTGGGCTGGTAAGGGGATTTTCCCCCCTCCACCCCCTCAAATTCGTGCAGCAGGATACTAAAAATTTCACTTTTTATAAAAAAAAGGGGGGTGGTTCCGTACTTTTTCCTTCTAGTGGGGACACCCCCCTATCCCCCCACCCATCCCCGACCCCAATTTCGACGGTACTCATTGTACAGTCCTTCCTACTTATCTAACACTCTGACACTACGGGCATGCTATGATATCTTAGTGCAAACGAAGTGGAACGCTGATAGACAGCTTCCGCCATCTCTCGGTGACATTTCGAAGCACTATGAGCGACAGCGCGCTACACCTCACTGCTGCGCTGTAGTAGTGAGAGATTTCGCCCATATCAAACACTGTCTTGTGGGTCTAGTGGTCTAGACAACCGGCTCACGATTCGGGTGCTTATGGTTCGAGCCTCGTATCGGCCGGCCGTCTTTTTCTATTTATTTATCAATGTGGCTCCCCCATCCGCTAATAAGGGGCAATGACAATAATTAAGCCGTTATAAAATCCCAGGCGACTTACCTATCTATACCCAATATACATATTAATCTATGACAGGGTGAAATTGATATCATTAGCATCCTTATAAACTAAGAGTCTACCCATCAAACTGAACAACTTTTACCATAGGAGCAAAACAATCGGAGCAGAAAAAATATCTGCTGTCCTATACTAAACTGCAATACCTACTCGACTCAAATGTATGCAACAGCTGATTTTTTTTCTGCTCTGATCGGCTTTCTCCCATATTAAAAGTTGTTCTGTTTGATGGGTAGACTCTTAGTTTAAAAGGATGCTAATATGATATCAATTTCACCCTGTAGACGCACATAATATAGATTTTTTCCTATATTTAGGCTTTCCTTTGAACACAGGTTTCATAAATGTATTTTATAGAAAAATAAGAAATTTACTTTATAGCAAATAAAGCCGTGATGTTGAACATCATTGCTTGTTCCCATAATTTGTTTGTCTTTCAAATAACGAGAAGATAGCTTCTAAAAATAGAAAGAAATCAGCAAAATATGACCCGGCCCTGCTTAATTTTACGTATGGGGAGCGCCTTAATGGGACTTGTCTGCCTTAGGCCCCTTTTACCATCAAGTGGCTCCCTCATTACAATATTTATTTTCATCATATCAGCCGATAAACGTCCATTATTCCATAAATATTTATTTTATTTTATTTTATTTATTATGTATACTCAAACAAGTCACAATCAATTTTAAAACTTATAGTAACATGAATGAAATATTTTAAGTCTAGACTGCGACTCAATAGATTGAATTTCTCAAAGTCGACGGCCCGACAGCACAGTCTGTAGTTAACCTGCCTGCTGTGTCGGGGGTCGCGGGTTCGAATCCCGTAAGGGACAAATATTTGTATGACGAATATGAATATTTGTACCCGAGTCATGGATGTTTGTATCTATATATGTATTCTATATCGTTGTCTAGTCATCATAATACAAGTCCAGGCTAGATTCTGGAACTTTAAATGTGACTAGATAATTTGTGTGACACTGTCCAAGATATAAAAAAAAAAAAAAAAAAAAAAAAAGAAAGCCTGAATTAAAAAAGTGCTACTGCAATAAACTACAAAAACCTTAAAGCTGTTAGTCCACCAAATCCAATGCAGGACATTGTATGGGAATTTTGTAGCAAAGAATGAATGCTAGTAGTTTTTATTTTATCCAATTTTGTTAATCCTTTTTGTATTTTATTTTTAAAATTTCATAGGTACATATGACTTGCATATATCTAAAACCTATCAATAATTTACGGATCCCGATGACACTAGATGGCGCTAATGTTGTGCACACAGTGAATATAGGATCTAGAACCATTTTTATAGATCACTAATATTACATAAACAAATTTATGTATTTACTATTTTGAGAGCAACGGGGGTCCGTTGCGATTGGCAAAAACCCAAATACATGAATATATGTAAAAATATTTTTTTTTTATATTAATCAAATTCAAAGATATTTTCTTATTATTAAGATATCTTAGTTAAGTTTTCAGCTGATAAATTAATACAGCCGGATCCATATAAAAAACAAAAAACTAAAACTCAATGTGATGTTCGAAATAAATTACATACGAAAATGAACCTTATCGCATTAACAATAAAGTGGAAAACCGCAAAAACTAGATCTAATGTATACGTTTTACGACAACCACGCTTAGATAACGTGTACGGTAATTTCGCGCTTTCTCTCGAAGCCCGGATAGCTCAGTCGGTAGAGCATTGGACTTTTAATCCAAGGGTCCAGGGTTCAAGTCCCTGTTCGGGCGGTTTTCTTTTTAAATTTTTTTTCACATTATTTTTTAAAATTAATCAAGTATTTTAACGTCTACTTATACATTTTTATTAATGCGGTTTTTTTATTCATTTTTTCAGGAGTTACGCGTACTATTCGCTAAATGAAAGAATGCCGGTCATATTGACGAGAGTAATAGATTACTTGTCGAGAGAAGGATCTCAAATAAAATCTTCGTGTGGTGCCGTGAGTAAAACTATTTAAAAAAAACGTTTATTTTATTTTCAATTTTAAAAAAAGTATATTTTTTTTTATAATTTTTTCATAGAGAATGTTGGTTTTAAGAGGATAGGTGGGCCGAATCGGCCGAAATGCTAATTTGGCGAATAGGTCACTTCACAAGGTTTCCAACTGTGTACGTATTTGTCAGATCCGCCCCATCCATACACCCCGCCGACTAGAGTGCGAAAGAGACAACTGCAGCTCAATCCGATTTTATATTTAAAAAAAAAATCGACGAAATCAGCATTTCATATTCCACTGTTTCCTCCTCCAGAACTAAACCGATTTTAATATTTATTTTAAAAAATTATATGAGAAAGACTTTGGCTATGTCCGTATGTTTTTTTTTTTTTTATATTCGTCAAATTTGTTTACTGGATGTCTGAAAACGGGCGGTAAAATTGGTCATTTTCGAAGGTCCCTAGTTCTTACAGTAATTAATTAATAATGCAAAACATGGGGACATGGCACAGGTGACATAGATTGTATGGTAAAAAAATATTTGCTCTAGTATTATTATCTAGGGAGAAAACAGGGGAATACGTTTGTATGGAGAAAACTGTACTGGTCTATCCTCTTAAATTATGGTCCTGGAGTGCGATTTTTGAAACTCATTAAGCATCTTTCTACTGCTGATTTGCCTTTAAAAAATCGCACTCCTGAAGTATGATTTTTGAAAGTCAAATGGACGGTAAAAGCCACTGAACGGTAAAAGGTATCTTAAGGATGAGATAGTTAAAGCCGCCTTATTTTTGTGCCGACTGTTTTTTCTTTCTGTATTTTACTGTTTGTATTTTGGTGTAAAATAAAGTATATTTGATTTGATTTTGATTTGATTTAAAGCCCTTTTGTTTCTAGTCAGACGCGGATCTGCAAAACCTAATACACTACGTAAGCAAGCTCAAGAACGAACTGGTGACAAATAAAAAATATAGCGAGTTTACCGAAGATTCCGATGAAGCTGACATGTGGAACAAATGGATGAGGTTTGTAGCTTCTTAGTTTAACTAGCGATAACAATTGTTTATGCTTGCTCCACTCGTTTTTAATCAGTAACGAAACTTTAAGGGTTTCAGACCGTGAATTTCCTCTTTCCTTTCCTTTCCCCAAGGAATGCAATAAATTTTTTGGACCTCTCATACAAAAGTGTAAACATATTAAATTAATCATATTATAAATTCGAATGACCTGTAATCATTGACTTACCAACTACTGGACGTCCTGTCCGCGCTCAATAGCGAACCAAAAGAGCACCAAAACGTATAAAGAGAACTAATAACGCGACAGTCTTCGTTTGATCGACCGACTAGGCGCACGCGCGGGCGCGCGACAACATCAGTCTCTGACATTGAGGTACTATGTTAACTAGAGAAGCTACCGAGAAGTAATGTTTTGTAACACGCGTTAGGGTGCACGCGCTCTAACCCACTTAGCCTGTGCCAGGCGCTCGTCGCAGCCTGACGCTCCCAGCACGCGCCCCACACTGCTGATCATGGTGCACTGATTTTGTTCGCGATGTCTGCTCTATACATAATTACTCAATGGTCTCTGATACATTTTTCGAGATTTTTCTATTAGACCCGGCATCCATTATTTTGTATATCAATGCCTGTAATACACAATTTTCAGATCATTGGAGTATACGCATTACTACACAAACGCGTGGGTATGGACGGAGTGCTACATTTACAGGAGGCTGAGGGAGGGGTGTGTCTTGAGGTTAGTATGGCGGTCAAAGACTAAGAACATTTGCTTACGGTGGTAGAAAGAATGTCAGTGTACAGGCCCAGACTGGCGTAATATACCGGGCAAATCATTCGAACTCCATGGAAAAAAACCTTTGCTTAATTTAAAAAATGAAAATCACCTGCCTTCTCTTTCTAATTCCATGCTGGAAACAGAAACGGCAACATCAATTGTCAAATTATGACATTGTGAATTTTGTTTTTTTCTTAATGGCCAGTTACGTTAAGTTGATTTTTTGTTTACCAAGGAGTTCACATGTTTTCCAGTGACGTCACTGGACGGATTGAAAAACGACGTTATTAATTATTAAAATACCTATTTTTCCCCTCCGGACGGAAAGCGTCAATTGTCGTCCCGCTGCGCTAAACGAAGTTGTCGCTCCGCCACCTCCGTCGAGGAGAAAAATAGTATACTAACCTCGGACAGTAAATAAGAAAGCCTCAGATAACATGTTTGTTAGTTTATTAGTACATAAGTTCTGAGACCTTTCTTACTTTCCTGTCCTCGGTGTGTAATCTACTATAATCCCTTCATTATAAAATCTCTGACATAGAAAATATGAGTATTTAGACAATTATCTCGAATTGGTTTCCGATTCAGCAGCCCTAAAAAAAACTTGACATACTTACCGAATTATCTTGATAATTTCGAGTTTATTTTTTTTGTTCACAGTGGTAAACTGGAGGGTTTCGACCCGTTCGAGCAGCAGAAGAAAGAAGCGTTCAACACCGGGCTAGATATGATGTGCTTGGTCGCCGATAGAGTGGTGACCATGCTAGACCCGGCGCCGAAGGACAAGCGGAAAGCCGACTTTCAGACCTTGCTGAAGGTTAGACCACAGATTACTAGTTACTTTATAACAGACAAGTGTTTACCCGCGACTTCGTCCGCACAAATTATATTTTAAGTCAGATCATAAGCTATCAAACAAAAAAAGTTTCATCAAAATCGGTTCAGTAGTTTTTGCGTGATGCGCGAACAAACAAACAGACATACAAAATTTCTAAAAAAAAGATTGATTTCATGTCATGGATACCTAAAAACCATATCATAATCTTTTTTTTGTAAATATCTTCTTTGTACAGACACACTTCAGTTAGTTTTATAATAGTTTAGAATGTTTAGATTAGATACTCACTTCCATAGAAAACGCCAAGTTTTCACGCTTTAACGCGGGCACCGAGCCTATTGTGCTGCCCTCAATGGTATTTTTTTTATTTCTAAACAATGAAACAACATTTCCAGAAAACAAGTTTGTAACTATCTAAACTATTATAAAACTGTAACTGAAGTGTGTCTGTACATTGAAGATATTTACAAAAAAAAGATTACGATATGGTTTTTAGGTATCCCTGACCTGAAATCAACCTTTTTTAGAAATTTTGTCTGTCTGTCTGTTTGTTTGTTCGCGCATCACGCAAAAACCACTGAACCGATTTTGATGAAACTTTTTTTGTTTGATAGCTTATGATCTGACTTAAAATCTGGTATATAATTTGTGCGGACGAAGTCGCGGGAAAACACTAGTTATATTTAAAACCGCCAAAAGTGGCCACGTATTTGCTAATTATGATGGTGATGATTTCCATTCCAGATCTGCCTATGGGCCAACAAATGCGATCTCTCCCAGTCGCTGGGGGAACCGACGGCTCTCCAAAATGAAAAGCCTGACCCACCTCCAGAAACTGGCAAAAAGAAGAAGAAGGGTAAAGCGCCGGAACCACCCAAACCTACTGGCCCCATCTATAATATTGTCGATCCTTTCCAGATGATTATAGACCAAAAGGATAGGGTATGTATTTCATAATCTAACAGGCCCAATATTTTATTTCATCATCATCATTATCATATCGGCCGATGGACGTCCACTGCTGGACATATGCCTCCCCCAAGGACCGCTAAAACGGCCGGTTCATGTTGGGGGGTTTTGCCATAATCGCCACGCTTGGCAGACGAGTTGGCGATCACAGTTGGTTGGATACTCAGAAGATGCTGCTGCTCATCCTCTGGTCGATCCCTTAGTCGCCTTATACGACACCAACGGGAGGAAATGGGATGATGCTAGTCTTAGCCGACACCACACGGGATATCTAAATATATAAAAGAAGAAAGTGACTGACTGAATGAATGAATGAATGAATGAATGACTGACTGACTGACTGACATATCAACGCACAGCCCAAATCGCTGGGTCTAGAGATTCCAAATTTGGCACGTAGGTTCCTTATGAAGTCAAGGGGTGCACTAAGAAAGGATTTTTCAAAATTCACGGGGTGAAACGGGGGTCCAAAGTTTGTATGGGGAAACAAGATTAGTTAGACTACTTTATTCGAAACTTCACAGGAGTACTCTTATTGATAAATAAGTATACACATGTTTCAGATTTTTTCAGAATTCGACCCCTGAAAGGGGGAAATGGGGTGTCAAGGTCTGAAAATCAAGATGTGTATCGTTTGTATGGTTTATCGGGTCGCTGATTACGAAAACAACAATGATTTTAAAATCCAACGTGGCGGGCGAATACCATCATCCCCTGTTGGGGTGCGATGGGGTTGAATTGAAATGTCTAAATTATCATTATGGGTGTTGTTTTTATGGTTTTTTTGGGATGTTAATTAGTTAACCCTACCTACGCCCTACTCACCCCCTACTCTGCTATATAGGGGATGAGAAGGGGGTGCGTAAGTGGTGAGTAAGGGATGCGTAAGTTATGAGTAGGGGTGCCTAGAGAGGGTGAGTAGGGGATGCTTAGGGGTTGAGCAATGTGTGCGTAGGGGATTAGTAAGGGTGTCTAGGGGGTACGTAGGGGGTGAGTTGGGGGTGCGTATGGGTGAGTAGAGGAGTAGGGAGTGCGTAGAGGGGGTGAGTAGGAGTGCGTAAGGGGAGAGAAGGGTTAAGTGGGGGTGCGTAGGTGTGTGTAAGGGGTACGTAGGTGTGCGTTAGGGGTGAGTCAGTGGTCAGTAGGGGGTGCATAGTGGGTGTGAGTAGGGGGTGTCCTTTCAGAAGTCACAAAAAAAAGTCAGTGCCATAAAAAATAACCCTAACAAGTCCTAAATCCACGCGTACGAAGTCGCGGGCAAAAGCTAGTTTTATATAAGTTTCCTTATTCCGGTCCTGCGCTGCCCTCATCCAACGGGTTACCGCCGCCTTCACCAGGTCGTCGGTCCACCTTGTAACTATTGCTCTGACAGGTTTGCTCCCATAGTAAAAGTAGTTCATTTTGATGAAAAATGCAAAAATAAATGTATTTAACAATGTACACATACAATACGTTTTAGATTTACACTTTCTCATATTTAAGAATATTGTACAGTCAGCATCAAAAGTATCTAGGCATGTTAAGTGTTCATAAATATCTGGACAACTTTACGATAGCAAACCTTATTTCAACTCACAAAGAAATCATATTAATTTATCTGTCATGTTATTATTTGTTAAGTTAAAAACAAATGGTATCTAGTAGGAAATAGGGTTTATTTTCGTGTAATTGTTCAGAGGTTTTTGAACACCGGAGATGCTTAGATACTTTTGATGCTGACTGTACAATTAGTTACATTGTGTGGTACATTGCTAAGAGGTTAGAAAACTTTTATGATTTCCTGTGGTCCCCAGACGAAGCGAGCTTGGATCTAGGAGGCCGGTTCAAAGATATACATTTGTTATTATTATGACCATTTGTTAAGACGCTGTTATACCGTCGAGGCCGTTTTTTGAACAAGAACGAAAGTGTTTTAAACTGTGTTTTAAAGTCTGAAATTAAATTATGTCTTATTTAAGGATCGGGCGGATGGGCGACTGTTCTCAATTACACGATTAGATTAAGTTTAATAGATAGAAAAAAATCCCAAAGTTACCCCTTTTTGTTACGTTTTTTCAATACTATGATTAAACTGCTGATATTTAACTTTTTATTCTTGTACTTAACTAAATACATTAACTATTTCTAGTGAACTCAGGAGAAGTTTTAGCTTAGAAACTCCCATTAGCAAAGATATTGACGAAAAACACGTTTCTTTGCGATCCTGCTTTCAATTGGAGCGGGATGGCTAATTGTAAACTTATGCTTGCAAGAAAGAGACGCTTGCACTGGGATAACCTAGCCTTACTTCGATTTTCAAATGGTCATAATAATCTTTGATTTTGTCTGATGGGTAGAGTATGTGGTTTACAGGTTAATGATACTTTTCCTTACACCCAGTATATCGTGGTTTTCATCATCATCACCACTTTTAGCCCGTATCCACCCCCTGTTGAGCATAAGCCTCCTAATTATTTTATTTTAGCATCCTCTTCAGTCCTTTGCCAGTCGCATCCGGGTCTTGCCGATTGTTCCGACATTACAATACTAATACTAGTGTATTAGTGTTGTGTGGCCCTTAGTGGGCCTGTTTCATGACTTTTGGATAAGTTCTTGTTAGCATATCCGACATCTCATTTGACATATTTTGTATGAAGAATATGTCAAATGAGCTGTCGGATAAGCTAACAAGAACTAATCCAAAAGTGGTGAAACAGGACGTAATACTTTAATCCGTTAAATGTACCTATTGAATGTTTATATTTTTTTACATTTCAGTTACTGGTAGATGATACGGGTAAAGTAGCAGATCAAGTTTGTACAAAAGCAGACAATATGAAGAAAGCGATTGCTAAAATCGCTGACGTAAGTAATATAACACACATTACTATACTTAGACAAATTTTTCAATCTTTAATTTGATACGAAATGACTGATATAAAAAATCAATCAAAATTGACTTTTTCATCTGGTCTTATAGCTTTGTATGGCAACTTTAGACAGTCTTACTATTACGTATGGGTATTGAACTAAGGTGAAGATCATGCCAGTATAGAAAAAAAAACGGTAAGCACGAAATTTAAAAATTTCATACATTTTTTTTTTTCTTACGGTGGTTTGTGATCTGTAAGATTTCGGTTTTTATATAAAGTCATTTCGTACCTTACAACAATTTCTAAACGGCAATCTTTTTGGTAATTAAAAAGTCCCGGGGCTGCAGCACTTAAGGCTTCCGCACATTGCAGCGATATTATCGAGCGATATTATCGACAGCGATATCGCGACACCTTACACACTGCAGCGACTCCGCGATTCGCGTCACGCATGCGCCCTTCACTGAATGTAGTACAAAGAGATTGCGTCAGGTTGCGATAATATCGCGGCTGTGTGTTGGATCGAGCGCGTCCCCATACAAAATGTACTGAGAACAATTATCGCAAAATCGCAGCGATATTATCGCTCGATAATATCGCGGCAGTGTGTAGGATCGAGCGCGTCCCCATACAAAATGTACTGAGAACAATTATCGCAAAATCGCAGCGATACTATCGCTCGATAATATCGCTGCAATGAGCGGAGGCCTTTAAAATAACTAGTAGGTACGAAGGGGAATAGGGTTGTCGATAACTGAGTCTGCTCTATTTCAGGCTGCGGTGTTCAAACTACAATGCAGCTGCCATAGATTAGCTAAATTGGCAGGCATGCCTAAATGCAGCTCTATGGTTTGATTTCAAATTATAATTTAGATAGTTGGGATAGAATTATGAAAAGAAATTAGGTGTATCGTAGTATACAGGGCGTAGTAAGAGACAGTCCTCCGCCTGTCTGCGGAGAGCTGTCCTTTACATACTGTATAATATAGGGTCCTTCTTAATAAGCTGACACTTTTTTAAGGGTTTGATCAGACCATGAACCTGAACAACTTTCTCTATGGCACCAACAACGAAATCGCGAAAAAAAAAATCTGGTGCTCCATACAAAACGGCAAACATACTCGAGCAAAATGTATGGGACAGCAGATTTTTTTTTCACGATTTCGACGTTGGTCCCATAGAGAAAGTTGTTCAGTTTGATGGTCTGATCATCCTCTTAAAAAACTGTCGGCACACTGTATCTAGTTTAATTTTATTTGTAAAAAATAGTAATTAGTTTAGAGTAAATAGCCATTTTGCTTATAAGTAGTGGAGAATCCGGAGTTTAGATTTATGTACACACGGCGACAGATCGTAATCTTTTTATTGTACATTATGTTCAATGTACAGACACCCTTCTGTTACAGTTATATAATATTTTACATTATGTAATTATTACAGGAACTACCGCCACCTGGAGTCGAACCGCCACCTGTAGACTTACCGCCACCTGGAACCGAACCGCCACCTGCAGCCGTTCCTGCGGAGAAGAAGAAAATACCCTGCCCTGCCAAAATGGTCGTCCCCCAGTCTGCTATGTTCGGTTTGTTTTATTATTGTATATCTACTTACTAGTTAGTTTCGTTTGTTTTATTATTATCTATCTACTTACTACTTACGGTATGTTCCGATTCATAAAAACAGTGCTGTGAGCGATTACAGCGCTAACACCCGTTCCATTTGCGTCAGCGTGCCGACAGCGCTGATAGCGTTCTATCAATTCGGAACGCTAAATATCGCGCTCACACCGTTCACATCACAACATTCAAATATTCCTATTATTTTCTTCATCACTAATCGTTATTAATCTTTTATTCGTCTTTTTTAGAACATAATCAAACCCAATACTACTAAAGAAACCTAAATCGAGACCTAAACAAACCAAAAATGTACGACAGCAAAACTGTCAAACGCCACTTTTGAAAATTCCCTCAATAATTTACTATAACAAACGTCACTTTTGACAACTCGCTCACAGTGATAACGCCCCGAGCCGTGAGCACTGTTATTGCAAGATGGCGTCGGTAGTGACGTCATGAATGACGTCACGTTTTCGATTGTGGACGCGCTCACGTCAACTCGGAACGACATTTATCGCGCTCACAGCGATATCGGCGTAATTCGGAACGCACTGTTAGTAGTAGCGGAAAAGCCGAAGCTAAGGTATCAAGATGGTGGTCGAACCATAAAGTTATTTATACCTTACAGGAATAGAGTCAGTGACATGAGTTGTCAAATGAAACAGTTTTTGGATGCTTTTTGGAGACTATTCGCAGGCAAAAATTCTAATACTGTCTATAATTCTGAGTCGTGGATAAATTAATGAAGTAGTGTCAGTATATTTCACAAAATTATCTACAATTTCACTTTAGATTCCCAATTATTCACGAAAACCGAACTGTAAAAATTGATTGGTGACTAAAAAACGGTTCTATAGATTCGCGTCACGTATCTCTTTCTATTATACAGTGGTGCCGCTAGGTACATCTCGCTCTCTCAGCTGTATGTTCCTCTATTCCTACCTCTATGGGTCGAACAGACTGATATGTTCGGTTTGTTTTATTATTATCCATCTACTTACTAGTTAGTTATATCTACTTACTTAGCGGGAGCGATCCCCGCTCGGGTTCGTATCTGGTCCAAAGGATTTCTCTAGCCATCCAACGCGGGAATGCTGCTAGTGTGATGAATTCCTTTGAGCCGGGTGCGTTCCGTGTTGCGGAGGGCATTTAAGTTGGTTTTTGTTTTATTGATGACGAAGCGTGGGGTGGATTATAGTTTGGTAAGTTGACGAAGCATGTTGCGGAACTCTAACTGTTTATTTAAGGTTTTGACGAAGCATGTTGCTGATTACCGGCTGTTTTTTTTATAGTAAGATTGACGAAGCTTGTGCCGACTGCTTGTTTTGTGTAGAAATTAATGAATTAATTATTAAATAAAGAATCATTCTTACTTACAGTCCGTGAGCCCTTAGAATAGAATTCGGCTGTGTCGGGTAAAAACGGTTATATTCGTATTTGGGCGTTTTAATAAAAATTATATACGATACGCTGTTTTAATCCTTAAGGCCAGGTTATTCAAGTGCAAGCGTCTCTTTCTTGCAAGCATAAGTTTGCAATTAGCCATCCCGCTCCAATTGAAAGCAGGATCGCAAAAAAACTGGTTTTTCATCAATATCTTTGCTCATGGGTGTTTCTAAGCTCAAAATTCTACGGAGTTCACTAGAAATATTTAATGTTTTTAGTTAAGTATAAGAATAAAAAGTTAAATTTAATCATAGTATTGAAAAAACATAACAAAAAGGGGTAACTTTGGGATTTTTTTCTATCTAGTAAACTTAATCTAATCGAGTAATTGAGAACAGTCGCCCATCCGCCCGATCCTTAAATAAGACATAATTTAATTTCAGACTTTAAAACACAGTTTAAAACACTTTCGTTCTTGTTCAAAAAACGGCCTCGACGGTATAACAGCGTCTTAAATAAAATACGTAGATATTTCGAATCAAATTAAAGATTGAAAAATTTGTCTCGGGCGGGACTTGAACCCGCACTCTCCCAAACCGGGGAAACGTGCTAACCAATATATCTTTAATTTGATTCGAAATAGCACAACATGGCTGTAACATGTTTATACTTAACTAATGTTTTCCCGCGACTTCGTCCGCACAAATTATATAGGTACTTACCAGATTTTAAGTCAGATCATAAGCTATCAAACAAAAAAAGTTTCATCAAAATCGGTTCAGTAGTTTTTGCGTGATGTGCGAACAAACAAACAAACTAAAAATTTTGTCAATAGATGGCGCTGCACGTCATTTAAATCGCGCTATCGAATGTTATTTGATTTTATATGAAGTAAACCGCTACTTTTTTGTTCCTCATGATTTTACGTAGGTATTTATAATAGCTATGATTAGGGTTCCGCAAATTTTTAAAAGTATCGATACCTACTCGATACCAAGTATCGAATAAAAAGTATCGATACCGATAAAAGTATCGACTCAAAAGTATCGATACTACTTGGTATCGAGTAATATTTTTAAAATATTAGAAATCACAAGAAAATACACAATTTCCTTCAAAATTAAATTACAAAGTATAGGAACTAACAACTAATTAGTTAAACTCCAATTACGAGATTCCTTAAACTTGATAATTGCTAGTATTGCTACTAAATGTATTTACCTTTTCATAGTCGGACATGCATTATTCAAACTTTAATAGGGTTTCCCCCCGAAATCGTCACTCCATCGAGAGGGACGACGCTATACATCGGAAAAGGAAGTACTATCTACTGACTTTTATCTGACATTTTAGTGGGGAGAAAAAAGTATCGAGTAACTCAGAAAGTATCGATACTTAGTAAAATACTCTAATAAAAGTATCGAGTACAAAAATACTAGGTATCGAACTAAAAGTATCGATACTACTCAGGTATCGATACTTTTTGCGGATCCCTAGCTATGATTATAATAGTTAAGATAATAGTTGAAAACGTAGAATTCCACTAAGTTTTTTTCTGAAGAACCTACGGACGAAAAATGCATTTTGCGGTAAAAACCCGAACGGTTCCGGAGCTTTTAGTTCAATGAAAACTCAATTTCAATTATTTATTTTAATTTACAGATATAGTATGTGACAACGCTGGGTACGAACTATTCGCCGACCTCTGCCTGGCTCACTTCCTCATCGCACAAAACATTGTAGACAAGGTACGTTTCATTCCGTTCAGTATTTTGGCAAATAAACTATTTCTATTCTATACTATTCCTCCTAAGTCCCTTTTCACACGTACAGTGCCGGATTAAAAATAGAGGCAAAGTAGGCTCCAGCCTATGGGCCCAGCGCCGCCAAGGGGCCCCGCGGCTCGGGAGAAAAATAAGTGAAAACTCAAAGATTTAGACCCACCCCAGACTTAAAAGGAATAATGAAGTATAAGAGACAACTGTATTCTAGTTGTCTCTTATATTTTTCATAATAGCGAAGTGAGCTGGAGATTACACTACAATTATTGCAGTATAATCTCGAGCTCGCTTCGCTCGTTCCAGGATTTAGATCGCATTACGCAATGACTTTCCAATATGGTAGTAAAACCTTGAGCTTGCTTCGCTCTCCAAGGTTTAGATCGCATTGTGCAACGATTTATAATCTCGAGCTCACTTCGCTCACTCTTGGTTTTAGATGTTGTGCAATGATCTCATCAGTAGGCCCCGCGGATCGGGAGAAAAATAAGTGAAAACTCAAAGATTTAGGCCCACCCCAGACTTAAAAGGAATGATGAAAAATAAGAGAACTGTATTTCAGTTTTCTCTTATTTTTCATAAAAAGCGAAGCAAGCTCGAGATTTCACTGCAATTATTGCAGTAAAATCTCGAGCTCGCTTCGCTTGTTCCAGAATTTAGATAGCATTACGAAACACGACTTTATAATATTGTAGTAAAACCTCGAGCTCGCTTCGCTCGCTCCTCATTTTAGTGTTTTTATTATGTTGTTTGATTGGTGGTTATTTTACTGTGACCATAGGAAAAAATCATTGCGACGCCCATGGATATAGGGGCCCCAGGACTTGGGCATTGCCTAGGGGCCTCTGCATGGCTTAATCCGGCCCTGCACACGTACCGGCTGCCGGGTATCCGGCTACCAATGTATGAACACCCCGGACTCTGCCTACAATAAACTCTAGGGCTGCAATAACTTTTTCACATACTAACCTCGGGCAGTAAATAAGAAAGCCTGACACAAATATGTTTATTGACCTCGGCTTATCCTCGGTCAACAATTACATGAGATCTGGGACCTTTCTTACTTTCCTGCCCTCGATGTGTAATCTACTATTGCTGCGTGCGGTACCTACATGACTTTTTCGTAAATAAAACGCATTGACACCGGTCTATTCAACCCTGTTTACCCTAACACCCTGTATAAATAACTTTCAGGTTAGATTCCATGTGAAGAAGATGCCTTGGTTTATTTCCGACGTTACTCCCAAAGATTTTAGGTGAGTAATACTGACTACATAAAATCTATTTTTAACCGACTTCAACAAAAGGAGGAGGTTCTCAATTCGACCCGTATGTTTTTTTTTTTTTTTTTTTTTTTGTATGTTTGTTACGCGATTACACCGCCAATTGAGAATTGATTATGATGATTCTTATTTTGTTTGGTAGGTCATAATTCCGAGGTGGTCCCATGAAATTGATTCAGCGCTTGTTGAAAAAATCTGCAAAATAACAAATATGTACACAGATCACGGACTTGAAAAAAGTACGGACGTAATGTTACACTAGAAAGATGTGAAGTGTAAACGCTTATGAGATAGCGATAGTCATAAAATCCTATACAATTTGTATGAAGCTAGATGTCTGCCTCCGGAGTCAGACCGCCATCGTCAAACAAAAAAGTGGTTACGTCGATAAGGACAGCAATAAGTAGCGATCTCCTTTTTTAACTATAGTGAATTTGCTATGTGCATCTCTTACTGAGTGAGTATTATCGTCAAACAAAAAAGTGGTTACGTCGATAAGGACAGCAATAAGTAGCGATCTCCTTTTTTAACTAGAGCGAATTTGCTATGTGCATCTCTTACTGAGTGAGTATGACACGACACGTGCTTCTTTCTAGTACTTACCTTCTCTTTCTACGACGCAAACAATATAATACATGGGTGCTTCTCGTTTCGTCCGTCGTTTTTTCAGGTCCGTGACACAGATGACATTTTTGTTTGTCGATTCTCTTCAGGAGTGCGATTTTTAAACATCACACGTTCAAGTCAGCGGTAGAAAATGTCAAAATTACTATGGAGATTATGCATATTTCGTCTTTCTACTGCTAATTCGAACGTGTGATGTTCAAAAATCGCACTCCAGCAATGTTTTGATGGGGACTGTCAAACTTTGTTTTTTTTACTGTCATAACCAAGAATCTTTATATGCCTATATATTTAAAACTTCTTGGTAATGTTACACTGTTGTGTTTAAACGTATATTAACTTTATGGTTTAAACTTCATGGATATAGGTACCGAAACACATAGATTTAATTGATCATGGCGGTCGGAAATGTTCGTTGTTTTAAGGGTTCCATAGTCAAACAAGGAACCCTTATACTTTCGTCCATTCTGTCTGTCTGTCTGTATGCCCCGCCTCAATAACTCGCTCATTTTTGCATCTATTGAATCGAAATATGGCATAAAGACAGATAACAGTAACCCAAAAACAGAAATGTTGTACGAAACATGGGTTGGATTTTTTAAAATCGAGTGAGGTGTAGAGCGTACACCGTATCCTTTGCATTGAAGTACTTATAACTGCTTAGTCGAACTAATGTATTTCACCTAGATTTCAACACTGAAAAGTTTGAAATAAAAAAATTTTAACAAAAAATTAAAACCGACTTCAAAACTAAAAAGGTAAAAATAATAATATTGCAGTCGTTGACTTTTGCATTCGAATCTATAAGAACATTAATTTGTTTTATTGGAGTCGGTGTCAAGCCAAGCCAAGCCAAAAAATTACTGCAAGCCCAGTTGCGAATCGTACCGTCTTGACACCGAGTCCGATAAGACAAATTAATGTTCTTATAGATTCGAATGCAAAAGTCAACGACTGCAATATTATTATTTTTACCTTTTTAGTTTTGAAGTCGGTTTTAATTTTTTGTTAAAATTTTTAGTTTTGACTGCTCAGTAAATAAACCGTTCGAAAATAACGCTAAACTCACATTTTCAGTAATTCTGTTGCTTGAATACTATTTTAATAGCTGGATAAACTATAAAAAGTATCAAAACGACGACGAAAAACAATCACGTCACTATTCAATTTTTAGTACAATATTTCATACAAAGCACGCGTTTTGACGTTTGATAAATAGTTGTTAATTTGACTAGTTGGTAACTCGCGGATTTATAACTAAAGTTTAGTTATCTTGTTTAATACTGGAATTTAAACATAAGGGTTGAACTGCACCACGTAGCACAGCATCGCATTTTCTGTCACTCAGGAACGTCATTTGTTAGAGCATATAAGATAGACGGAACGCGATCGCACGCGGCGCACATTGGGGCAAGAAAGCAAAACTGGTGGCAGAAAATCAAAATTTAAAAATGATAATAACTCTAGTGCTATATATTGAAACGATAGTGCACTACTTTACGCGTTATAAAACAATGTCGTTTTCCACCTTATTTCCCAACCCGCACTTCAAAGTTAGGCTTAGTTGTAGCGAGTTTGCCCGCGCGAAACTACGTAAGTATGTTTTTTAGAAATTTATAAGTTGTTGTGCGTCAGCATGATTGGAATAAAATTTTATTCTTTGATTGCATCTTCAAGTTCAGGTATGTGGGCATATTTTATAAGTTTTTTATTACTAAAAGAGTGTTTTTAATAATGTTAAAACGGTGTCTACACTGAAAGTCTTAAATATTTACTCAATGCACAGAAATGTTAAGACTTTTAGTTATGTTCCAAGGCTGTCCAAGCTGTGGTTTTTACATTTTTACAAAGCTTGTTTATTGCTTAACATAGGATCAAGAGAATTTGTTGCCCATATTCTGCCTTTTCTAGTAAAAAAGGCTTTAAGGGTCGTAAGCAATTTTCTAGTTTGGATTCTATTTATTTTATTCATATTTATTTTTTACACCGAAACCGCTTTGGCCGTTTTCCCCTGCACTTGGCACATGTACTTAACTATTTACTTTTTAATTTAGGAACATACATTTATAATTCAATTTGATTTCAGAAACGAGTTCCGACACGATATTGATTAAAAGAAAAGAGCTTGATAAATTCCGAGTTTTTACTCAACCAACATGCAGATGCGGATTCTAGTGATGCCGATTAATAAAATTTTGTTACATATTTATTATTTTAGGGTGTGATTACAAAGTTTAAAAAAAAAAAAAATTAAGTACAAGATTTTTTTCAATATAATTTGTATAAAAACATCTAAAATGTATTTTATTTACATGAGAAAACATATCAACTAACAAATATGAAGCAAAGAAAACATAAAAATACTTGGGTATTTTCTGCCACCAGTTTTGCTTTCTTGCCCCAGTGTGTGACGCTAAACTTGCAGTAGGTAACATAATGTCTAACATTCTCAGCAATGTACACAGAATTGTAATTGTGAATTACAATTGTAACGTTTGTTGAATAGGGCCCTGATGTTCAACCCTAAGATAGCTCGGCGGCGCGTTGCGGAGAGGTATGGACTTTCAATCATGAGGTCCGGGTTCGAATCCGCACGGACGAGATGCCACGTACCAATGAGTTTTTCTAACTTATGTACGTATTACCGACTGCTCTCCAACGGTGAAGGAAAACATCGTGAGGAAACCTGCATATGAAGTAGAAGAAATTCTGATGCATATGTGAAGTCTACCAATCCGCATTGGGCACGCGTGGTGGACTAACGCCCATACACCCTCCTAGAGAGTAGGCCTGTGCCCTGCAGTGGGACTTATATAGGCTGATGATGATGATGATGAAACAATTATGTTGCAATGCGTAACATTTTCTATTTTCTAATTTCAGTTATTTGATATCGGCTTGCGCGCAAGCAAGTCACAATAAAGAAGTGCAAGCGGAATCTAAACCAGGTACAAATTTAATACCTAATTTAAGGTAGAAACATCTATATCTATCTAGATAATATGTCGGATAGTATATAGGTATTTCTGGTAAATAATTTATACAAGGTCCTTAATATGCTGACACTTTTTTAACGTGATGGTCAGACCATTACATCAACCTGAGCAACTTTCTATATGGAACCAACATCGAAATCGCGAAAAAAATTCTGCTTTTCCATACAAATAAAGTCTGGTGATATCTTCAATACTAACCAATTAAAGGCAATGCAATTTTTCAGGAACAATCTAAAAACTAATCTCCATGTCAGATTTTCGTTAAAATGTATAGTTTTAAAGTTACAGTGCCTCAAAGATTTCCATATAAATCTTAAATTAATCCTTGCATTGAAAATGTACATTTTAACGAAAATCTGACTTCATACAAGCATAGAGATTCGTTTCTAGATTGTTTCTGAATAATGTCATTGACTTTGATTGGATAGTATTAAAAATATCACCAGACTACGTTTGTATGCAGCGCGCATTTGCGCTCTCGGAATTAACTTCTCTTAACTGTCTGAAATAAAGAATTATTATTATTATTATGTATCTCTTGTTGGTATTTCACGGGCCGTAGCCCGTACCTTTGGAAGGCTTGCGTGGGGACACAGGTCCAACACGTAGAGGCCCCTTTGAGACACTTTTATCTGAATGCGATGGAATGCACCAATCGTGGTCTATCTCTGAATGCATTATGCAAATGCACCAGAAGACATACCACGTTCGGTGCAGAGACTATTGTAGAAAGGACAAACACTACTCGGGTTATGGGGGTGAACTGGGTGGGCTGGGAAATCTGGGTTATTGCGGAGAGACTCGGGACGCCTGCCGTAACAAATGTCTCAAGTTTGTCCAAAATGGCAGACGGTGACTTGCCAACTCATTTGATGGGCCCCCCAAAACGACCGCTCGCAAGGAGCGACAAGGCAGCAACATCTAGTGAGCGGCTAAGGTTGTAGAGAGGTGAGTCGCGGGCGCCGGTTCCCGGTGCTAAGCGCACCAGTCAGCAGGTCCCGGCGTTATGACATTTTACACTTCCAACATGGAGCATAGGTTCCGCTCTTGCGACTCCACTCCTGGCCGGCCGATTAAGGCAAGACAGGAGGTGAGGGCCAAATCAATCCGGGCCCTCTGGAGAATCGGGTCCGTGGTGTCGCCAATCACCAACAGCTCGCCACAAGCTGCCCTGCGGGCTTATTATTATTATTAGACCCATAAAGCTATTATACCTTACAGGAATAGAGTCAGTGACATGAGTTGTCAAATGAAACAGTTTTTGGATTTTTTTTTGGAGACTATTCGCAGGCTAAAATTCTAATACTGTCTATAATTCTGAGTCTAACGTAAAATCGTGGATAAATTAATGGAGTAGTGTCAGTGTATTTCACAAAATTATTTTAGATTCCCAAATATTCACGAAAACTGAATTGTACAAATTAATTGGTGACTAAAAAACGGTTCTATTGATTCGCGTGACGTATCTCTTTCTATTATACAGTTGTGCCGCTAGGTACATCTCGCTCTCTCAGCTGTATGTTCCTCTATTCCTACCTCTATGATTAGACCACGGAGGCAGGGGTCTTTGACAACTTATATGAGGACTGGTAACGCGTGTAATTCCACTAACAAACATTTCTGCCACTTTTTGCGGGGGGCGAGGTAACATGCAATCCGCAACTTTGGATTTTATTCCCCTTATCTTTAGATTCTAATTTTGAATGTTCAAAATCATGAAAAGTAGTCTCGTGTGAACCTAGTGAAATTATTGTTTCGCAATTATAGGCTGTCTCGTTTAGTGATAAGGTATAAAATTTTATGTAAATGCACATGATCAATTGATCTTATACCGTGGCAGAGGGGAAATGCTACCGCAAGGCGAGTACTTATAATAAATAGTCAAAGGCAGGGGTAAATTACTGTACATACAACATTGCAGTGGTGGAGGGCGAAGAGCCACCGCCGGCCGATCCTCCACGCGTCATCAACTCCACTGCACTTAAAAAATTGGGGGAGCAGTGGCAAAAATATGTGGACGACGGGTTCTTTCAAGTTTTGGTAAGTATCCCTTCAATGTTTACCCGACGATGGAGGCGATGGTTTGATCCCCGTCGAGGCCGACTCGTACCAATTCGTTTTTCGGAATTTATGTACGATTTGTAACACCACTGGCTTTTCGGTGAAAGAAAACATCGTAAGGAAACCTGCATGCTTCAATATTGAGGCATGTATTGTACCACTGTCCATTACAAGTGGCGACGGGCTCACCCCCCGTCACACTGGACAGAGTTTCAGCTATCAAGTTCGTGCGCGGCACTCCCATGGTCTGGTTAGTAAAACATTAGCTGTCCCTTACGTTTCAGCGAGTTCGTACTGCAGTTTCGTATGAAACAGCCGATTTTTTTTAGCTTGATGGTCTGAAGCACCCCCCCTTAAGTATTACCAGTATTATTAGTAGTTTACTAGGGTGTTTTGTAACACCCTGCACAAGCTAATGATGATTTATTTATTGTATTTCAGAGCGAAGACTTTTGGACCTATCCCCACGTGTACAAAGACATGAAGATGTACGACCCCAATATGTACAGAACGTTGCAGTACGCGGTCGCTGTCATGTTCAAGGGCGACCTCAACTATAGGAAGCTACTCGGGGACAGGAACTGTAACCCATACTCTGGCTTTGAAGCTTGTTTACAAGGTGGGTAGAATCATATTTACAGGACTTTGAAGCTTGTTTACAAGGTGGGTAGAATCATACTTACAGGGCTTTGAAGCTTGTTTACAAGGTGGGTAGAATCATACTTACAGGGCTTTGAAGCTTGTTTACAAGGTGGGTAGAATCATACAACAGGACTTTGAAGCTTGTTTACAAGGTGGGTAGAATCATACTTACAGGGCTTTGAAGCTTGTTTACAAGGTGGGTAGAATCATACAACAGGGCTTTGAAGCTTGTTTACAAGGT
The DNA here is from genome assembly GCA_963693445.1 of Agonopterix heracliana. Classification (NCBI taxonomy): domain Eukaryota; kingdom Metazoa; phylum Arthropoda; class Insecta; order Lepidoptera; family Depressariidae; genus Agonopterix; species Agonopterix heracliana. Next base: position 9,123,903 of record OY856331.1, read on the forward strand.
GGGTAGAATCATACATACAGGGCTTTGAAGCTTGTTTACAAGGTGGGTAGAATCATACATACAGGGCTTTGAAGCTTGTTTACAAGGTGGGTAGAATCATACATACAGGGCTTTGAAGCTTGTTTACAAGGTGGGTAGAATCATACATACAGGGCTTTGAAGCTTGTTTACAAGGTGGGTAGAATCATACATACAGGGCTTTGAAGCTTGTTTACAAGGTGGGTAGAATCATACATACAGGGCTTTGAAGCTTGTTTACAAGGTGGGTAGAATCATACATACAGGGCATTGAAGCTTGTTTACAAGGTGGGTAGAATCATACATACAGGGCTTTGAAGCTTGTTTACAAGGTGGGTAGAATCATACATACAGGGCATTGAAGCTTGTTTACAAGGTGGGTAGAATCATACATACAGGGCATTGAAGCTTGTTTACAAGGTGGGTTAAATTAATGAAACTCGTTTCTTAAAATTATCTCTTCGTTTCGTAAAAAATTAAATAAATAAGTACCAAAAAACGTAACGAATGATGATTATTCTGACAGCTACTCAAACGTAGTTCATCATACTGGCGATAGATGGCGTTGACCAGAGATGGGTCCGAAGACGAAAATTTAAGAATAAGAATATTTATTGTTCAAAAATTTTAGGATAAAATGTAAACAAAAATGCATGTCACTGTGTCAGACGTAATATAATATGTTCATAGGTATTTTGCCGCTTACTTAAAAACACAAATTCTTACTATTTTATTTGTATTTTATTATCTGCAAGGACTCTCGCCCCTGTCTCGTCAACGCCATCTATCGAGCCATTAGGAAGGAACTACTTTTTCTTTTTTAATGGCTTTCTTAAAATCCCTCATTATAATGTTGCAGGATTTATACCGGCGCCGATAATAGCAGTTCGAACTGTAAAATGTGATTTAATCTGCGGGATGCCTAAAGGAAGATACGAGGTCTTAAATAAAATGGACGAGAAATGGATGGAGAAAGGACTTTACGGGTAAGTTAATGTAATGTACATCGAACGATTTGAATCATTACATTACCCACCATAAGGTTCTACCTTACCTACTAAATTCGGTATGTCAAGTTTTTTTGGGAGGGCTAAATCGAAAACCCTTTCGAGATAGGTAATTGATTGTTTCAATAACAATATTATTTTCTATGTCAGACATTTTAAAATGAAAGGATTACAGATATTTGTAATAAAATAACGTCGTTTATCGGTCCAACGAGTAAAGTCACGCAAAAAATATCTGTCCCATACAAAACTGCGGTCCTACCCACTTTTTTATTCGTAGTATCCACTCGACTAAAATATATATTTTTTGCGATTTCGAAGTTGGCTTGTTACCTTTTGAGATGTTATGTAAATGTGAAAGTGAATAAATGTCTTTTTCATGTCACATGCTCGGAAATAATCTGTTTATCAATCGAACTCCAAGTGCAAAAGTGCATTTTATCCGCTAGCGTGGACTCTTTCGAAATTCGAATCCAGCAAGCATTTTCCTCGACGTTGTGAGGTGAAAAGTTGTGTGTTGCGCTCGGCAGCAAAGTTATTCTGCGTCTCGTACCTTTGAAACCTTCGCTGCGCTCAGGAAATATTTGAACCGCTTCGCTCGTGTTTCAATCTTTGAATCCTTCGCTTGCTCAGGTTTCGATGCAAGGATTCGCGCCAAAAAACAACTTGGCACCCTTGCATAACAAGTAACTATTTATTATATCTTATGTTGCAATGTTGATTTCTGCAGTACGATCCAGTTCTGCCCGAAAGCGGAAGCGCTCAAGGCCTTGCCTCGGCCTTGTGAAGATTACGGCGATGCTTGCAGGGGGGTCGTCTGTCCCACACACACGGACATATTATCTATTTAACATACTAATCACTGACATATATTCTAGCGATAGACAAAACAACACAAAATGACACATTGTGGTCTGTCATTGCCATGTGTCCCGAGTGCCAACGAAGTGAACTCGGGAACATCAATGCGGTGCGCCCACCGCATTCAAGTGGAACATGAATGCGGTGCGCCCACCGCATTCAAGTGGAACATGTTGCTTCTATGAAAGGGCCTGTCTATCGCTAGAGTGTAAGTCAATGTATTAATTAAATAAAATTAATGTTACATACTTTTTACTCTTGGTACTTGTGTCACTGATATAAGAAATGTTATTTATTATTTTTTTCCGTAGCCTGTTCAATGTCCCACTGCAGGGCAAAGGCCTCCCCTTTTACTCTCCAATCCTCTCTGTTGTGTGCAACTTCTGGCCAACTCTCCAAGAAGGCATCCATGTTATCTCTCCACGGAAATATATCATAATTTGCATTTTTTTTTTAACAAAATCTTATCTTTGCTTGTAGACATATCAAGAATTTTTAGATAGGCTATGAAATAAAATTATTTTTAAGTAGAATCAATTTTTGAGATAATCCCTAACTAATTGTTTTTATTATATTTTTTAGATGTTCAATGAATTTTCTAATGCTCGAACTCATTTTTTGTTGTAAATATGATTTAAGTAATTTATAATATTTTATGGCGCACGTTTTTTTATGCACTTCAATTTTTACCTTGTTAAAAAATATTAAAATAAAAATCTGATTCAAGTTTAAAAAAAGTGTTTTATTTTATCAACTTAAAATAAAATAAAAATACATTTTATCACAATGTACAGAATAATAAATTCATGGTTTTATTATTAAGCAATTTACAATAGAAAATTCTTCATTCACTAAAAGTAAACATGATCTCTTCATCATCATCATCATCTCTTCTCTTCATTTCGTTTCTATGAAGAAACTTTCACCGTCTTAAGCCCCACGTTTAGTGGCGCCGCAGAAATCTTTAATATTGTGATAAGAGCGCCACTAAACGGTAAAATGACTCTTAGGCCGAATTCTACCAAAGTTAGATTTATAGAAGAGTAACTATACTTACAAGGAACAATTTTACTTTTGGTGTTTACATGTGTTCTTTGGTGTTTACACACCCCGTACTAAAAGAACGAATGTTAAATCACCTAAAGAAAGAGGTCGTTGTATTCGTACTTATTGCAATATGAGGTTATACAGTTTTAATTTGATAGGTTTCTTTTTATTATAATTTTTTTAATTATGTGACATTGACATTTCATTTAGATTAGGGTTGGTAAAACGCAAAATCTGTTCTCGATATCTATAGTAACCGACCGTTCTCGCGTTTGGTCGAATCGGGCCTTAAAATAAGACCACACAGAATAAAGTCAATAAACATTAGGCTTTAAAAAGCAAAATAAATTATGAAGACTAAATAATGGATGCAAATCGTTACAAGCATTGAAACCTTCGATCAAAATAAAATGAATGGATAGGCCTTAAGCGAACATTTCAAACCAGAAAAATGAGGCAAAACAAATGAAATTTTTACTTGTCACTTGTATGAAAGTGCCCTAGATTTGACAGATAATGGCGCTAGTTTGTATGTACCAAGTGCACCAGTAGTTTGCTTCAACTTACCGCGCTTTAGGCCTATCCATTCATTTTATTTTGATCGAAGATTGAAACACGAAAATTGACCATGGCGGTCGGCAATCGTCCGAAAAGTCCATCCGTCCGTCGTGGTTCGTTCTTCTTTCGTACGTGTCCGTCGTCGATGTTTCGACTTTACGTTTGTCCCTTTCTATCCTTACCATGTATGACAGAAGCATTTTTGTCGTTGGATTAAAAAGGGACAACGCTCCATCCTTTTCTGTCACTCAGGAACGTCACTTGCTAGAGCATATAAGATACGACGGAACGCGATCGTCGCGTTCCGTCTCCGTTCGGTCCGTTCTTATATGCTCTAGCAAATGACGTTCCTGAGTGACAGAAAAGGATGGAGCGACGGAAAAATGCGATGCTGTGCTATGTGATGTAGTTCAATCCTAACTCTTACTTTCTTGCAAGGAGGTGCGTTTTTTCATAATATACAGGGTGTAAAATTAAATACGTTACACAATCACAGGGTGCTCCAGACCAGCACAGCAGCAGCAAAAATCCATAGACTATGTCAGTCCCGAAATGGAACAGCAGATTTTTTCGCGTTTTCAGTGTCGACTTCATTGGAAAAGTTGTTCAGTTTGATAGCATGAAGCACCCCATTTAAAGCCTGACCAGAAATATAAAAAACCTCGCCATGTTGCGGAAAATCATTGGAACTAATTTTTGTACTTGGAACACTAACATTAAAAGTGACAGTCGATTGCAGCGCCCCCAATCCAGGTTTTTTATTTTCCTGGTCAGGCTTTAATATAATATATCTTTATTTAAATTTACACCAGTATACCTATTTTAAACATTGAACCGGGTGAAATTGATACCATTGGCATCCCTTTAAACTAAGAGTCTATCCATCAAACTGAACAACTTTTACTATGGGAGCAAACCGAGTCGAGTCAAAATTTCAGTTTAGTATGGAACAGAAGATTTTTTTTTGCTACAATCCTTTTGCTCCCATAATAAAAGTTATTGAGTTTGATGGACTCTTGAGTTTAAAAGGAATGACCTATAAGCAAAATAACCTACGCATTTCAACGTCCTAAAAGCAAAAAGTCGGATGCCAATGATATCAATTTCACACTGTAGTTTTGATTCTATAGTAGTCGGTAGGTGCCACAAACGGAGTTCAACGAAGGTCTTTTTTGTGGTCAAAACTTTGGCAGTATAATAAGTAATTGTAGGGACACACCTGCGGAACGTTCCGCGCCGAACGTTCTGTTGAATACGCGTCTACTAGGAAAAAAGGCTTCCGCACATTGCAGCGATATTATCGACAGCGATATCGCGACACCTTACACACTGCAGCGATTCCGCGATTCGCGTCACGCATGCGCCCTTCACTGAATGTAGTAGAAAGAGATTGCGTCAGGTTGCGATAATATCGCAGCAGTGTGTGGGATCGAGCGCGTCCCCATACAAAATGTACTGAGAAAAATTATCGCAAAATCGCAGCGATATTATCGCTCAATAATATCGATCGATATTATCGCTCGATAATATCACGGCAGTGTGTAGAATCGCGCGCGTCCCCATACAAAATGTACTGAGAACAATTATCGCAAAATCGCAGCGATAATATCGCTCGATATTATCGCTGCAATGAGCGGAGGCCTTAATGGCGCGTACTGGTGTCGCCGGTATAGGGAAAAGCGTTGCGCGCGTATTCAACCGAACGTTCAGCGCGGAACGTTCCGCAGGTGTGTCCATACACTAAGTACACTAGTATAGTAAAGTACATTATTGTGGGATCGCCATCCATCCGCTGTTGCCGTCTTCCAACTGGATCTGCACTAAGCGTACCATACCACCTTTCTCGTCCGTCGCTACCATCTGTAACAAGTTGTACACATTGATTGTCGAATATAACTACAATACATTTAGGAACACTGTTTCAACCTCAGATCAATTAATACAAGTAGATAACTTCTTGATGACGTCACACCGTACTACCCAAAACGTCAAACTGACTCCTAAAGACCTCTATCCATACTGCCAAATAAGAAAGTCACTTTTATCTATCTACGATGGCAACATTGGAACCCTTTTCAATTTGGTCGCGTATCATTGCTCGAAAGTACCGTCTCACCGTCGCGGTTCATTAGCAAGAATTGTCATTTAAAAAAGAAATCTGAAAAAATTAGTGAAGTGGTGGTGACTTTAATATAAAGAGAATGTCCTGTATTGTGCGCGGGTGCAGATCGCATTCAGGAAACAAGGAAAACTCGGGCGAAAATATCAGATTCCACAAGTGAGTACATACATAAAATTTTCTCGAGTAAATAAACCAGAAAGTGTAAAGTCCGATTTTCCCATGGCTTAATTAATAACAATAAGATAGTTTTGTAGATTTTGGACTTAAATAATGCACGAAAATGGTGCCAATTAGATTTTGAGGTTAAAGCATTTGACAGCGTTTGACAGAGGTTTGACAGATAGGGGCTGTAGGCTGCTTGGAATAGACATGTTGATAAAAATACTGCCATCTTGTTTTTTCACACGTTATGTTGTATTTGTCAACCAAGATAGCATTACTATCGTAGGTTCTTGCTAATTAACTGGAGGCCTTGGTTTCAACACTTGTTAGCTTATTTGTCAGATCGCTTGACATAATCTTTTATACACAATATGTCAAACAAGCTGTCAGATAACCTAACGAAGATATCTAAAAGTGGTGAAACAAGGCCCATAAAATTTCTAAATTTTACTTTACGGGATATGGTTTTTACAAAAGCATAGTGCTTAGTTTAGGGTTGAACTACACCAGGCAGCAGAGCATCGCATTTTTCCGTCGCTCCTGAGTGACAGAAAAGGATGGAGCGACGGAAAAATGCGATGCTGTGCTACGTGGTGTAGTTCAACCCTTAGGCTAGGCAATCGGTTGACGGTTCATTCAATCAAAAGATATGAATATTTAAATTCAGTGATCTGCTAGGGACAGGTCTGCCTGGACGGGGATCGAACTATCGCCTCCTACACGGCAGGCAAGGTTACTCGCCACTGGACTAGTCTACATACCTCCGTCTGATCTCCCAACTGTTCCGCGGTGATGCTCTGCAGAATCAAGCTGGCGGCCGCGTCGTTCTTACTGTCGTCGTCCAGGCCCTCTGTTCAAAACATGATGCGATTTGAAAAACTTTCATTCAATTCAATTTTCAAGTCAGAGTCTTCGAATTCATACAGAGCAGTGGGTCACGGTCGCTAGGATCGGAATGCTACCTTTAGATTAATCCTAGCATTGAAAATATACAGAGTGTAAAGAAAAGTATCATTAACCTTTAGACCACAGACCCATCAGACTAAACAACTTCTATTATGGGAGCAAACCTGTCAGAACAAAAAAACAGCTGTCCCATCCCATACTAAACTGCATTACCTAATTGATTCAAACGTATGGGACAGTTTTTTTTTGTTTTGACATGTTTGCTCCTGTAGTAAAAGTTGTTCAGTTTGATGGGTAGAGTATGTGGTTTAAAGGTTAATGATACTTTTCCTTACACCCTGTTTATTTTGACGGAAATCAGACAAACCCAAAGAATAGTTTCTAGATTGAGAATTTGTTTAAAAATTTAATCGACTTTCACTCAGTTGCAGAAACGCTCATTAAAGTTAATCCTCCATTAAATCTCTTGCTGTCACTATTTTCTTGTAGACGTAGTAAAATCTAGCAAGAGATTTAATGGAGGATTTATTCTAATGAGCGTTTCTGCAACTGAGTGTCAAACTGCTTAAAATTTAAATTAGGTTCAAACTTCGTTTGTGTCCCTCCTGCGATCAAATATAGGTAGATTTTTAAACGCTGGTTTAAAAATGGAACCATCAAAACAAGGCGCAATCTGACAGTGCGCCTTGTTTCGCTCTCATTCGCTAATTGACCGCGCTGACCGTGTGACGCTCAACAATGCCGAAGTGTGCAGTTAAAAACTGCAAAAACAATACACGAAAAGTGCAAAAAAAGATGGTGTGTCATACTTTCAGTAAGTATCAATTTGTAATTACATTATCTTTATTTGTCATATATCATGGCATTTAATCGCATTTGTTCAATATTTTTGTTCATTTACAATCTCACGGCAAGCCCGCAACTATCCCTTTCCCTCTCGCGTACGCTGTTCATAAGCGACATGTCTCGTTCCTGCGTGTAAGGTGAGAAGGCAATAATAAGAAACTTGCCTGCGTTAGAAAAGTATATCGATAACGGCGACGACCTTGATAAGCGCAGTTCAAAAATGATGTTACACGCATATCCTTTGTATCGATTTTGTACCTTATTGTTATACGGTAAGGGTCATTTCAAAATGAATATTTTTAATAAGTAAAAACTAAAACAAACGGCTTACGGCGTTATTACTGAGCATTAAGGTCTATGTCAAAATGAAAGGCTGAAGAGGTATATTTTCTATTATATCTGTATATGTAAGAGTTGACGTGGGGCCGCAGATCGGGTTTGATTTTGTATGAGACTATTCATCTACCTATATTTGATCGCAGTGTCCCTCTGTCAAATTTAAATTTGCATTTTATCGTGTATTGTACAATTTTGACAAATACTCACGTATCGATAGGAAAGTGCCATCTTCGCTGTCTTGTGTTAGACTCAGTGTTGGTTTTTCTGTAACAAATACAAATATCTAAGGTATAGTGTCTTTCTTGGGATGATCAGACCATCAAACTGAACAACTTTCTCTATGGAACCGACGTTGAAATCGCGACGAAAAATCTGTTTCTGCGGTTTAGAACTAGATTTTTCATGAGCGATTTTAATGTTGGTCCTTTGGAGAAAATCTTTGAGTTTTATGGTCCAATCATCCCCTTAAAAACCGTCAGAATATTAAGAAGGACGCTATATCTATCTCACTCCAGTATACAAACATTCGTATGTTTTTCTCTTTCGTATTGTCACACGAAGTGACAATACGAGGTAAATTTCTAAAGGTACATTCTAGGAAAACTTACCATCCTGTAATACATATCTCTTCTCGCTTGACAAAAACAGCTTGGATGTCTCACTCGACGTATCTATAAATGAAAGAGAAAAACTATAAAATAAATAAATATCTTACACAGTTTCACACAAATTATCTAGTCACATTTTAAAGTTCCAGAAACTAGCCTGGACTTGTATTATGATAACTAGACAACGAGATCATAAGCTATCGAACAAAAAAAGTTTCATCGAAATCGGTTTAGTAGTTTTTGCGTGATGCTGTTACAAACATACAAACAAACAAACGGACAAACAGACAGAGAACGCTAGTGGGTCCTGGTTGGGGTATGCACCCTTCTCATTTGCGTCGACTATACATTTCGATCGTTCGTAGTAGGATCGACTACGCCAGCTTTCTATACGACACTAGTTGCGCAACACACTTGACGAAACTAGATAAGGCGCAGAATATATGCATGCGGGTAATTGGCGGATTCATTAAAAGTACACCCATACATGTGATGGAAGCGGAATTAGGTTGTGGTGGTTGGACGAGGAGATTGACACAGATAAAAACGTGAATACGACTTGATAAATTATATATTTCTTTAGTTAAAGTTAGGACTGTACAATAGGCGAGCCGAGGAAAGAATGATTTAAGAATGCACTGCACACATAAGGTTGACATTGTTTGTCACTTGAAAAATAAAACCGAACTCGAAATTCAAATTATAAAATCTTGTGTTTCTTTTTGCGAGCCAGCAGTAGCTCTTAACAGCAAGGAGGTCGGCCGCCACATCACCCCCCTCGGAGATTCAAGGTCCTGGAGAAAAAAAATTTGGAAAATGAACTCTGCGTCCAGACCTAGTAGTAGTACTAGACCTTTCTGTGTTACTAGGTTTCAGCTTTTCGGCGCTTGCAGTCGGCGCAACGTCGTCAGACAACAAAAATGCAGGCTTAACCCTGTCGATGGAAACCGTTACTGGACCTCTTTGTGTCTCTATCGTGACTGTCTTGTCTGATGTCTTTAGCACGCGCATTGGCCCCGTGTAAGGAGCCTCCAGTGCACGCCTAACGGCGTCTTTCCGAAGGAAAACAAACTTGGCGTCCTCCAGGTCCTTGTGGACAAATATAGATTTTGTACAGTGACGAGAAGCTGGGGTAGGTTTCAAATGGGAGAGGTGCTCCTTTAACTGCGCAACGAAACCACTTGTGGGTACTTGCTTCGAAGAATCAGTGTGAAGAAACTCACCAGGTATCCTCAAAGGCTCACCATATACCAGGTCTGCGGCGGAGCAATGAAGGTCTGCCTTCCATGCCGTTCTGATGCCAAGCAGGATGGTCGGAAGCACGTCTGTCCAACGTGTCGTCTGATGAGCCATGATGGCTGCTTTGAGTGTTCGATGCAGGCGCTCTATCATTCCGTTGGCTGCAGGGTGGTAGGCGGTCGTTTGATGTAACTGGATTCCGCACAGACGAGTCAGCTCCTTGAAAAGACCAGATGTGAATTGCCTGCCTTGATCACAGGTTAAAGAGGTTGGGCAGCCAAACCTAGATATCCAGGACTCGTAGAACGCCCTGGCTACCGTCTCAGCCGTGATATCTCGTAGTGGAGTTACTTCAGGCCAGCGAGTGAAACGGTCTATGGCAGTCAGGCAGTATTTGAAGTCTGAAGATGAAGGGAGAGGACCGACGAGGTCAATATGGACATGACTAAACCTCGATCCTGTCTGCTTGAATTCACCCAACGGTGCTGTAGTATGCCGGTGAACTTTGGAAGTCTGACATGGTTGACACGACCGCGCCCAGGTGCGACAATCCTTACGAATGTTCGGCCATACGAATCTTGATGTAACCAGCCTGGTCGTAGACTTGACTCCAGCGTGGCTCAAACCATGTATGCTGTTGAATGTTGCTCTCCGAAGGTCCTTTGGTACAAACGGGCGTGGTTTGGTCTGGGAAACATCACAATATAAGTAAACGTTCGTACCTGGCACTGCAACTTTTTCGAGCTTGAGAGAAGTTTCGGAGGTTAGTAGATCCTTCAGCTCGGAGTCAATCTGCTGGTGCTGGGCTAGAGTTTCGAAGTCGGGAGGAGTTGAGATTTCTTCCACTCTTGACAAGGCGTCGGCGATCAGGTTGTCCTTACCAGAGATATGCCGCACGTCTGTAGTAAATTGTCCTATGAAATCGAGATAGTTAAATTGTCGTGGTGAACACTTGCGATCCTTCTGCTGGAATGCAAAGGTGATAGGTTTGTGGTCAGTAAATATGGTAAAATGTCGACCTTCCAACATGTGTTTGAAATGCTTGATGCTTTCATATATGGCGAGTAATTCTCTGTCATACGCGCTATAAAGTGTTTGAGACTTTGACATCTTCTTGGAGTAGAAAGCTAATGGTTGCCACTGCCCATCAACCAACTGCTGCAGGACTGCTCCGAGTGCAGTATTGGATGCATCTGTAACCAGTGCAAGTGAAGCGTCGTGAACTGGGTGCGCGATTAACGTGGCTCTAGACAGGCTGTTCTTACTTTGATCGAAAGCTGCTAAAAGTTCCGGCGTCCAGGTCAGGGTTGTTGATCCCTTGACAGATGGGCCGGCCAGCATATCGTGGAGCGGAGCTTGCTCTTCGGCAGCGTGGGGTAAGAATCTTCTGTAAAAATTTAACATTCCCAGGAACCGACGAAGGCCTTTTGCAGTTTTCGGCGGCGGGAACTCTCGAATAGCAGTGATCTTGGCGTCCAGGGGTCGTGTACCTTCGGCAGAAATACTATAGCCTAGGAAAACTATCTCGCCTTGACCAAAGATGCACTTCTTCTCGTTTAAAACCAAGCCATACTCACACAAACGCTTGAAAATGACATCTATGTGCCTGAGATGTTCTTCTTGATTGGAGGAGTACACCAGGATATCATCGATGTATGAAAACGCGAAATCCAGACCACGAAGTACTTCATCGAGGAAACGCTGGAATGTCTGTGCAGCATTTCTTAGGCCAAAAGTCATAAACGGGAACTCAAATAAGCCAAATGGAGTTGAAATTGCAGTTTTAGGAATATCATCAGGAAATACAGGAATTTGGTTATAAGCTTTGATGAGATCTAACTTGGAAAAGATGGTACAACCGGCAAGTCTTGTGGCGTAGTCTTCTATATGCCTAATTGGGTATCGATCCGGGATGGTTCTGGCATTTAATCCACGATAGTCACCACAGGGGCGCCAGGCGTTGCCACTCTTTGGTGCGAGATGTAGCGCTGAAGCCCATGGTGAATCAGAACTGCGAGCGGTACCGTCACGCAACATCTCTTCAAATTGTTCCTTGGCTACTTTCAGACGATCAGGAGCCAGGCGGCGTGGACGGCAGAAAACAGGTGGTCCCGGTGTGGTGCGTATATAATGTAAAGTGGAATGTTTTACCTCTCTCTGTACGCCGGATGGTTTTACCAGGCTTGGGTACTTCGCTAGGAGCATGTGGTACTCGCTGTCACCTGATATAGCTTTGATACTGGGCTGCTGACAGTTGGCGAGCTTTGCAGGTGTATGAAGAGAAGTCACGCTGTCCAGAAGTCGCTTGCCTCTGCAATCAACCAAAAGTCCATAAAATGTCATGAAATCGGCTCCGATTATTGCCTTGTCGACGTCAGCTACCAAAAAATTCCATCCAAAATCGCGACGTAAACCAAAGTTCAAGTGCAGTTTGATTGTACCATATGTTTGTATTATGCTTCCATTTGCCGCAGTTAAAGTATAGTCTGTTGCTGTTCTGCGCTCACGAATTAAACGTCGTGGCCATACGCAGACATCTGAACCTGTATCTACTAAAAACTGTACCTTGGAATTCCTGTCTGTCACAAATAGGCGGCTGGAAGGTGAGTGACAGTCGTTAGCCGCCTTTACGGACTGCCTTTCTTGTTTTCCGGATTGAATTTGCAAGGCTGGACACACTTACGGGCTTTTTCAGCAAAATTGTCATGATACCAGCACACGCCAGGCGTACGGCTCTGAGAAGGGCGACGACCATTGCTTCGTGATCGGGAAAACCTTCGAGAATGCGGGGAGCGGTTGCGGTTGCGACGAAAATCCAGTTGTGAAATCTGTTCAGTAATTTGATTTTGAATTGTGGTTGAAATGGCTTCTTCTACTCTCTTGATAATACTCTCGAATGACGTCGCTGATGTGCTCGCTACTTGAGGTGATGGTACGGGCGCTACCTCGCAGATTTTATCAGCCAGCTCTGCAACATCATCGAGGTTTGCAGCTGATTGTGAAGCTATAATTGCTTGTACATGCGACGGAAGCCGACTCGCCCACAAGCTTCGCAGGAAATCATCCGTCACGCCGGACGACGCTAGGGTGCGAAGATGCCGTAAAAACTGGGATGGCTTACGGTCCCCTAGTTCTTCATGGGTGAGAAGCTGACGCATGCGTTGTTCTTGCGAAGTGGACAATCGTTTCACCAACTCTTGCTTTAACTTTTCATATTTTCCGTCCTTGGGTGGGTTAGTTATAATGTCCTTCACTTCCCTCGCGTATCTATGGTCCAGATGGCTGATTATGTGGTAAAATTTCGTTTGGTCGTCTTTGATCGCAGCTACTCGGAACTGCGCCTCGGCCTGCGCGAACCAAATATCGGGCTCCTCCGGCCAAAAAGGCGGCAGTTTTGCGGCTACACGATGTACTGCCGAACCGCCGGTGCCGTGGTCACCTCCATTTGCGTCTTGAAAATCCGATAATTTATCTTCTTGTGACATCTTAACTTCTTCTTTCTTCACGTAAACATAGGTCACCTATCTGTGACCTTTCGCGGGTCACCAATCTGTGGTGGTTGGACGAGGAGATTGACACAGATAAAAACGTGAATACGACTTGATAAATTATATATTTCTTTAGTTAAAGTTAGGACTGTACAATAGGCGAGCCGAGGAAAGAATGATTTAAGAATGCACTGCACACATAAGGTTGACATTGTTTGTCACTTGAAAAATAAAACCGAACTCGAAATTCAAATTATAAAATCTTGTGTTTCTTTTTGCGAGCCAGCAGTAGCTCTTAACAGCAAGGAGGTCGGCCGCCACAAGGTATACAATACAACCGTTAGATATACGCAGACGATACTTAGCTGGTAAATTCTGGTTAAAGTCCAAATCCTTAGAAGATAATAGTATTGTAGACATTTTGAATAACCTATCTGGCTTATGCAATAATTTTTACTGGAGCCGAAAGAAAAAACCTTTGTTAATTTCTATGCACAATGCCTTAAATACAGTCCCTATTTATATTAGTAAGCAGCGAGCTTATCTCTGAAAAGATTTCTTCCAGCAGACCCGCAAAAGAGACAGTTAATAATGTCTACTGTCTTTTTATATTTTTCATGTTTAAATGTTGTGCTTTCCTATAATTTAAGTATATATTTAATACGATATTTTGAATGTAATTTATATTGAATGTGTAATATATATTTAGTTGGTAAGCCTTAAATAAATAAATAAAATAAAATAAGCAGTTAGATATGTTCTCATTAGATACATGGGTTAGTTATGTGGATTTATCGGATGTTTTAAGACCTACCATTTGTACGATAGATAAGCCTAAACATAAGTACAACCAAGATAGCTTACAGTTGTTATGTAAAAATTATATTTGTAAAGAATATTCCGAGTTCTATAAAATCTATACCGATGGTTCAAAAAGTGACAGTGAACTGGGTGCGGCTTTCATAGACTCACAAACGAGAAACCATGTAAAACTTAGCCTTAATGCGAACGTATCAATAATGACGGCAGAAATGATCGCTATAGCAGAGGCTTTGTCATATATTGAGTCTGTTGACAATGAAAAGTTTGTAATATTTACGGATTCCAGGAGTACCGTTCAACATCTAAATAAATGCACTCATGTGGTTAGAGGTCTCCCCTTAGCATATAGTATTATTAGGTTAATTTGTAAACTTAGAGACAATAGAAAGACAATTGTTATTCAATGGATACCGTCTCACATAGGTCTATCAGGGAACGAGGAGGTGGACCGATTGGCTAAGGAGGCGATAGGGGATGGTGAATTATTTACTTATCTGCCATTTTACTCTGAACTGCTGTATAAAATTAGAGAAAATTGTTTGACAATCTGGTCCGAATACTTTAATGAGCGTTCCTTAAGTAAAGGTATATGGTACAGAACTATTCAGCCGTCACTTCCTCGGATTCCTTGGTTCGATAGCACTGACATGAGTAGACTGGACATTGTAACAGCATTTAGGGTTCGTTATAGACACATTCCATTGAATAGTTTCGGATACATGATGAAAAAAGTTAATTCACCCAATGAGCGTTTTTCTTTTTTTTTTAAATGCCGTTTTCTTATAACTCAATAGATGGCAGTAGTGTCTGTACGACAAACTGTCAAGCAAAAACTTCCTCTGCAATGTCACCTATATACTTAAAAACTTAAACGTAGAGATTTCATTCTCTTTGGTTCGGATTTGGAAGACGTCATCAAAAAAATTTTGAAATTATTTTCGATTTCTTTCTTAGCAAAAAATACAGTCCTTTTTCGTTGTTTTTCAGAAAAGCAGTTTGAAGTAAACTAACAAACACGACAAAGTAAATGCTACGATACGAGTTTGATTGACAATGACATTTGACAGCTCAAGTTTTCTTATTGCCAGTTCAATTTCAGATTTTGCCTTATGATCAAAGAGTTTTTATATTTATTTTAGTCAAATTGTAGTCTTGTATCACCTTAAAGAGTAAATTAGCATAAGAAATATAGTTAAATATCATAAAAAATATGTTTCATTATGTTCCAAAAGATTTTTGTTTTTTTTTCTCTTCACTTTTACCCTCATTTCGGGGAAAGATAATTTTTCAGTGTTTGACATAGATTCGTATAGACCGTAGCGTCATCTATCGATCTACTATGAAACGAAAAAAAAAACGCTCATTGCACGGAATGCGAGGTAGTTGAAGATGTTTATCATATTATAATGGAATGCGTCCGGAACGAAGCGGAGCGAATTGGTTTATTGTGCAGACTAAATATTGGTGACTGTAATAGTATTTTGGCTTTTCCGTTATCGGAGAAGGCCAAAAGGCTATATAGAATGGTCCAATTAGGGTACCGGAGACGGTAAACTTTTTGATTTGTTATAATATTTTCCTTTTTGTTATTAATGTTGGTTAATTTCCTTTTAAGATCGATTATTATTTTAGTTTTAGGTATTATGGGAGTGACATGTTCTCTTTGAACAAACTCCCTTCAATCAATAAAGATATTTTTAAAAAAAACTAGACAACGATATAGAATACACATATAGATACAAACATCCATGACTCGGGTACAAAGATTCATATTCATCATACAAATATTTGCCCCTTACGGGATTCGAACCAGCGACCCTCGGCACAGCAGGCAGGTTCACTACAGACTGTGCTATCGGGCCGTCGCGTGCTATAGACTATACAGGATGTAAGGAAAAGTATTATTAACCTACCATATACTCTACCCATCAAACTGAACAACTTTTACTATGGGAACAAACCGATCGGAGCCAAAAAAATATGCTGTTCCATACTAAACTGCAATGCCTACACGACTCAAATGTCTGCAACAGCCGATTTTTTTTGTTGCTCCGATCGGTTTGCTCCCATAGTAAAAGTTGTTCAGTTTGATGGGAAGACTCTTAGTTTAAAAGGATGCTAATGATATCAATTTCACACTGTATAATCTACCTATTTTTTTTTTTTTTTTTTATAATCTACCTATATAAGACAATGTCTGACCAGAACAATTAAAAAAAACAGCTTTGGAGGCGCTACGAATAATTATAACCTTTTCTTACATGATTATTACATGAGATCTGAGACCATTCTTACTTTCCTGTCCTCGGTGTGTAATCTACGACAATGTTTCAAGTACAAACATTTTTTCCAATGATTTACCTACCGCAACATGGAGAGTTTTTTTTTTCTGATCAATAATATACAGAATGTAAACTTAAATGGGTTACATATAAGAGAGGTGTTTCAGATCATTACAATGAACAACTTCCAAGTAAAGAGCCAACATATATAGCGAAAAATATCTTGTTCCATTAGAAAACGATGAGGTATTTAACTTACCTGGTGATTTCTCGACGTTCATGTCTGTTTCCAAGTCTTGTGAATCTTCAAATATCTGAAATATAGTTTTTGTAAATATTAATTTAGCATAAGCATATGCTCATGACTATATTCCCCGAGGGAGTAGTCGGAGACATTCTGAAACCTCAGAACATCCACGTTTTACCAGTTTACTCATTCATTCACTCTGTCCAGTGTGACGGGGAGTGAGCCCGTCGCCACTTATAATTTACAGTGGGTACAATACATGCCTCGAAATTGAAGCATGCAGGATTCCTCACGATGTTTTCCTTCACCGAAAAGCCAGTGGTGTTACAAATCGTACATAAATTTCGAAAAAATCATACTCCATATTAATTTAGGTTACAATAAATTCAATGTATAAAAAAATCTGGTGTTTCATACACAACTGCAGTCTGCAGTGCCAACTCCACTCAAACTGTATAAAGAATGACATAATAGGTAGATAACACGATATCGAGACCTCCGCTTCAAAGTTGTATTACGTTCTACAACCTGGAGCCCGATTTCGAAGTTAAAACATTAAAGTTCTATTCTTATCCAATTTCAATTCTAATCACATTGCAATTCAATTACTATTCAACTGTGCTGAATTTCGCATCGAGCTACACTCTATGTAACTGACAGCCCTTAATAACGTCTGAGCGATCCGTCAAAACGGCTCTCTGTCAAGAGCAGTACCGCGATTAGCGCAATACCAAATGTAGTCCAGTCATTTTAGAGTTTCCTTGTATGGACTCCCTAACAATAATTCATCTATCGCTGAAACTTTGCAGTGTGATAAAGTAAAGTATACAGATTACGGTTGACAAATAATCTAGGTTTAATTTTATCCGGTCCTAGATTATTTGTCAACCGTAATCTGTATACCTACTTTACTTTATCACACTGCAAAGTTTCAGCGATAGATGAATTATTGTTAGGGTCAAACCCTAAAATGATTGGACTAATGTGTCAGTTATGGTTCGTACGTAGTCCAATCACAGTTAAACCACCCAATATTTACCTCGATTGCAGCCCTGCCCACCAAATCATTGTCCCTTTTTTTCTTTATTTGGATGTCTTACCGTTTCTAGTTTGTCCGGTTTTTTGATGGCATCAACGTTCACAGTTTGAACTTTCTGCACCCTCGGCTGATTCACTACTATTGATTCCGCTATGTGGCCCTGTAAATAAATATTAATAACATCTTTTCTATAATAGGTATTTCAATTAGGGTTCGAAAGGTTAAGCAGCGATTACATTACCCAACTGCATATGCTCACGACTATATTCCCCGAGGGGGTAGTCAGAGATATCCTGAAACCTCAGAACATCCATGTTTCACCAGTAGTACCTACCGAAACTCTGTCCAGTGTGGCGGGGGGTGAGCCCGTCGACACTTATAATGAACAGTGGGTACAATACACGCCTCGAAATTGAAGCATGCAGGTTTCCTCACGATGTTTTCCTTCACCGAAAAGCCAGTGGTGTTACAAATCGTACATAAATTCCGAAAAACTCATTGGTACGAGTCGGCTTGGACGCCAACCCAACCCCAACCCACCACCCACCCAACCCAACCCAACTGAAAGGGCCGATTTCGGCATAGATTGCTCGTTTTATTCATATTCATATTCATTTATTGCATAGCCATATGGTTGTCTTAGATCTAAATACATTATTTATAGTCCTTTAGACATGTCGCACCCCGTCGGGGCACTGCAATATTTGAGAGAGAGCTTGAAATTACATTACAATTAATTACTTAATTAATCGCTACACTTTAAAATAAAGAACAAATCAGGCAATGTATGCCGAAATCGGCCCTCCATGTTGGGTAATGTAATCGCTGCTTACATTATCTTGATAAATGTACGTTGATAATTATAACATTATCCGGAAATAGTTATTTGTTATGCTAGGCTGCAAAGTTGTTTTTTGGCGCGAGTACTTGTATTGAAACCTGAGCTCGGCGAAGGTTTCAAAGGTACGAGACGCAGAATAACCTTGCAGCCGAGCGAAACACACAACTTTTCACCTCACAACAGCGAGGAAAAAAAGTAAATTGCTAAAAAGAACATTTTTATAAAGTTTTTTTTTTGTGCTGGCTAGTCTAGACTAAATAGTTATTAAGCATTTTCAGTGGATTGGCGGTATAGAAAAATATTGAATAGACAGATTCGAATTTCAAAAACTCTTTCCACGCTAGCGGATAAAATTCACTTTTGCACTCAGATTTCGAATGATAAACAGAATCTTTCCGAGCTTGTGAGGTGAAAATTGTTTTTGTGGGCGAGAAGAGGCTACCCCTAAACCTTAAATACGCTAAAAGTGAGCCTTGCTACAACTGCACGCTTAAAAATGATGTTGTAAGTTGTAGCAAAACTTCTGACCACCCCGAAAGGGATATGTACACACCGCCATGTTCATGTGAGCGTAGAGCAGCTGTTTGCGCATAAAGCCGGCGCCGCACACGAGGCACTCGTAGGGCTTCTTGTCGCTGTGCGTGAACCGGTGCGTGTTGCGGTTGTCGCGCGAGTTGAACGACTTGCCGCACACCTGCAAAGTTATAAACATACATTATTTAACACATTCACTGCCACCGTCAACTCTAGTGGTTTCTTTATCTTTTATCGGATGCCCCCGACACATATAGTGGAACAATGGGTAACACCTAACATACTCCCAGTGCCTCTCGACCACTCTGCGTGTCCATTTTTTATTGGAAATACAAGTATATTCCTATTAGCACTTCATGGTTTGTCCCACAAAAGACACTCTAACATACTAACTCGTTGGTACTGAGTGGAATAAACCGGACAATCCTGCGTGTCGAGAGGCACCCAGCGTAAGAATTATATGGACAAGCATAAGTGTTCAAGGGCACTAAGCATTGCATTTTTTTGAACAACTATAAATGTTCGGGGCACACAGCTTTCTATGTTTTGTTAGTGGCAATGTTTTGTTAGTGGCACCTGGGTTATTTAGGCTTACGGGGGAGGCAGTGAATGCGTTAACAACCGGTCTGGTCATGTGAAGAGGATGAGTGATAGCAGATGTACAAATGAGATATATGGAGCTAAAGTGGAAGTGTCGGCAGAGGGCGCCCTCGTAGGACGTATTCTGATCAAATCGGTTACGCCCTACAAAAAAGGGAGGTGCGGAGTACTCGAAACCGACGGGCATGTATGAAGTATGGATGTGAATGAGGCAAAAGAGGTATGTAAGGATTGTAGCAGTGGGCGCGGTCTGGTCTCTGCCTACCCCACTTGGAAAGAGGCGTGATGTTATAGATAGATATAGTCTAAAATGGAATCCTAGATTAAAAATTTTAAACAAAAGAGCCTCTTTTGTTTGAATTTTTTTATCTCGGATTCGATTTCAGAGTAAATGGTGGTCCAGTGGCGAGTAACCTTGCCTGCCGTGCAGGAGGCGATGGTTCGACCCCGTCCAAGACGACTCGTACCAATGAGTTTTCGGAATTTATTTTATTTTATTTTATTGACAAAACCAACAGCTTTACAAAAAATATAAACAGGGGTAATATTAACACTTCTTAAGCTAATAATAGGTTTCGCTAGTTTAAGTAATTGACTTATCTAATTTATCGTAAGCTAGTTTAAAATCAAGATTTATGAAAGTTTACAGTTTAAAGTTATAAAAAGTTTTAACAGACATTGTTTTTAATAGGTAGGATATATATACGAGTAGGCATCTTTTTTTTTTTATTATATTGTTATAATATTACGTTATAATGTTTTTACACTTAAATAATAAATATATAAATAAATGAATGTATGTACGGTATTGCGTGTTTGTGTATGTATGGAGTGTGTGTGTATGATTTTTACTATAATTTTAACAAAAACATTCATCATGTGGTTTGCATTTGATCGAGAAGTTTTTATGTACGATTTGTAACACCACTGGCTTTTCGGTGAAGGAAAACATCGTTAGGAAACTTGCATGCTTCAATTTCGAGGCATTTATTGCACCCACTGTCCCTGGATAACATGACATAGGTAACGAAAAAAAATCCGCATGCATATTCTAAAAATCCCAGATGACTGATCCCAGCATGTCAGGTATGGAGTTTACTCGTGATGTTTTTTCTCACCGAAGAGTCTATTGACGATTGAGTGTTAAAAATATTACAGAAATTACTAAAAATCTATTGATACGAGTCTGCCCGGGCGTAGATCGAACCACATCTCTTCGTATGAGAAAATGGCAGTCGCTCACTGGTTGGGGCAGTCGGTATCAGACATAAGGTCAAGGGTAAGGCTAAGTATACGTATGTGTTTCTTGTAATGCTCGGGGTATACGAAGGTGGCGTGGCAAGTCTGACACTGTAGCGGTCGCTGACTGGCGCAGTAGGTAGGATAATGAATAATCAAATTAAAGACTGAAAAATTTGTCTCGGGCGGGACTTGAACCCACGCTCTTCCAAACCGGGGAAACGTGCTAACCAATTACACCACCGAGCCCACTACCCAGAGAACGAAATTTTCAATCTGTTGCGTCTTAAGGGGACGTGCGCGCCATCTACTGGCAGTATTACAACCAACCAACTTGCAAGCCAAATATTACAACTTGGATTCATACAATATAGATGGTACACCCTGTTCCAATATTATTGATTATAAACATGTTACAGCCATGTTGTGCTATTTCGTTGGTTGTAATACTGCCAGTAGATGGCGCGCACGTCCCCTTAAGACGCAACAGATTGAAAATTTCGTTCTCTGGGTTGTGGACTCGGTGGTGTAATTGGATAGCACGTTTCCCCGGTTTGGAAGAGCGTGGGTTCAAGTCCCGCCCGAGACAAATTTTTCTATCTTTAATTTGATTCGAAATAGCACAACATGGCTGTAACATGTTTATAATCAATAATATTGGATAATGAATAGTACTCACCTCACAGACATAAGGCTTCATGTATACGTAAGTGTTTCGTGTAATGCTCCGGGTATATGAAGGTGGTGTGACAGGTCTGACATGTAGCGGTCGCTGACTAGCGCAGTAGGTAGGATAATGAATAGTACTCACCTCACAGACATAAGGCTTCATGTATACGTATGTGTTTCTTGTAATGCTCCGGGTATACGGTGGTGTGACAGGTCTGACATGTAGCGGTCGCTGACTGGCGCAGTCGGTAGGATAATGAATAGTACTCACCTCACAGACATAAGACTTCTCGCTGCTATGTATGCGTATGTTTCTTGTAATGCTCCAGGTATACGAAGGTGGCGTGGCAGGTCTGACACTGTAGCGGTCGCTGACTGGCGCAGTCGGTAGGATAATGAATAGTACTCACCTCACAGACATAAGGCTTCTCGCTGCTATGTATGCGTATGTTTCTTGTAATGCTCCAGGTATACGAAGGTGGTGTGACAGGTCTGACACTGTAGCAGTCACTGACTGGCGCAGTCTGTAGGATAATGAATAGTACTAACCTCACAGACATAAGGCTTCTCTCCGCTATGTATACGTATGTGTTTCTTGTAATGCTCCGGGTATACGGTGGTGTGACAGGTCTGACATGTAGCGGTCGCTGACTGGCGCAGTCGGTAGGATAATGAATAGTACTCACCTCACAGACATAAGGCTTCATGTATACGTAAGTGTTTCTTGTAATGCTCCGGGTATACGAAGGTGGCGTGGCAGGTCTGACACTGTAGCGGTCGCTGACTGGCGCAGTCGGTAGGATAATGAATAGTACTCACCTCACAGACATAAGACTTCTCGCTGCTATGTATGCGTATGTTTCTTGTAATGCTCCAGGTATACGAAGGTGGCGTGGCAGGTCTGACACTGTAGCGGTCGCTGACTGGCGCAGTCGGTAGGATAATGAATAGTACTCACCTCACAGACATAAGGCTTCTCGCTGCTATGTATGCGTATGTTTCTTGTAATGCTCCAGGTATACGAAGGTGGTGTGACAGGTCTGACACTGTAGCAGTCACTGACTGGCGCAGTCTGTAGGATAATGAATAGTACTAACCTCACAGACATAAGGCTTCTCTCCGCTATGTATACGTATGTGTTTCTTGTAATGCTCGGGGTATACGAAGGTGGCGTGGCAGGTCTGACACTGTAGCGGTCGCTGACTGGCGCAGTCGGTAGGATAATGAATAGTACTCACCTCACAGACATAAGACTTCTCGCTGCTATGTATGCGTATGTTTCTTGTAATGCTCCAGGTATACGAAGGTGGCGTGGCAGGTCTGACACTGTAGCGGTCGCTGACTGGCGCAGTCGGTAGGATAATGAATAGTACTCACCTCACAGACATAAGGCTTCTCGCTGCTATGTATGCGTATGTTTCTTGTAATGCTCCAGGTATACGAAGGTGGTGTGACAGGTCTGACACTGTAGCAGTCACTGACTGGCGCAGTCTGTAGGATAATGAATAGTACTAACCTCACAGACATAAGGCTTCTCTCCGCTATGTATGCGTATGTGTTTCTTGTAATGCTCGGGGTATACGAAGGTGGCGTGGCAAGTCTCACACTGCAGCGGTCGCTCGCCGGTGTGCGAGCCTTGTATGTGGTAGTCTAATAGTCTGCGGAAATTATTAAATAATATATTTTTCGATTGCGCTTGTGCGAGTGCAGGTCGATCTGTGCTATGTATGTATGTATGTAGGTTACCTCCGCCGCTTGAAGCGCTTGGGGCACTGGGTGCAGTGGTAGCGCTTGTCGTTCATGTGTGTGGCGCGCTTGTGCGAGTGCAGGTTCGATCTCTGCGTGAACGTGGCGCCGCATATGTCGCATGCGAAGGGACGCTCGCCTGAAACAAAATTATACATTACTCGAGTTTACCTGCGACTTCTTCCCCATAAATTTTCTAATTATAAGCTATCAAACAAAAAAAGTTTCATCAAAATCGGTTCAGTAGTTTTTGCATGATTTTGTTACAAACAAACAGACAGACAGACAAAAATACTCAAAAAGGTTGATTTGATGAATGAATGAAATTTATAAAAACTTAAAAACCATATCGTAATCTTTTTCTTCTAAATATCTTCAATGTACAGACACACTTCTGTTACGTATAGTATACCGTTTTTCCATTTTTGGACGGACATCTAAAAAAGTTCAATGACGGTAATCTGTAATCTTCTCTACAGCGACAACACGTTCCGACGCGGTGGTAGCTTTAAAAAAGTTTGACGTTTAATAAGTGTGCTTCACTCCTATATTGAATAAATGATATTGACTTTAACTTTGACTGTTGCTGTCTGTCTCTGACCTGGCTAAACGAATAGTTACATCGCCTTCTGACGGAATTTATCATCTCAGACGATGGACGTCCACTGCTGGACCTATGTCCAGGCCTATGACCTAGGCCTATGTCTCCCCCATGTATGCGCTGCCCTTATACAACGGGTTCCCGCTGCCTTCACCAGGTCTTCGGTCCACCTTGAGGGGAGCCTGCCCACGCTGCGCTTTCCGGTAACTAGAGAACTCTACGGCCCCATCGGCCATCGGTTCTGCGAGCAATGTGCCCCGCCCATTGCCACTTTAGTTTAGCAATTCTATAGACAATGTCAGCTACTCTGGTTCTTCTGCGGATCTCTTCATGCCCTTTCCATTGCAACTCTTCGACCCCATCGGCCATCGGTTCTGCCAGCAATGTGCCTCCATTGCCACTTTAGTTTAGCAATTCTATAGACTATGTCAGCTACTATGGTTATTCTGCGGATCTCTTCATGCCCTTTCCATTGCCCTTTGGGTGAATTTTGAGCCTTTTTATGAAGCCTTGAGTGAGCGAACACGTCTCACATTCCTATGTCATCCATCACTGGCAACACGCACTGGTTAAAGACTTTAATCTGAAGACTGTAGTATTCTGGTATTCCCAATACCAGACCTAACCTAACCTAACCATGGAAGGACCAACTCCCACCTCTACAAGTGGGGCCTGAGGGAGTCACCGATGTGCGACTGCGGGACACCTGACCAAACCCTCACCCATGTGGTAAATGAGTGCACCCTACGCCGTTTCCCCGGTGGTATTGAAGAACTCTATAGGTTAGGTTTTTGGTGTGCAAATAAAGAATATTTATGTTATGTTATGTAATGTTAACCCCGGCAGCGGAAGACTGGCTAAAACATCTTGACCTCGAAATTTAAACCTCCCTGGATCCAAGCAGGAAGACAAAAAAATTCCATACGATATGATGATTCCCAATACCGTAGCGCCTCTACGCGAACGAGCGAGATAGGTATAACATAGTAATAATAAAAAGTGACCTGTGTGTATCCGCATGTGATCCTTGACCTCTGCCCGCCTCGCGAACCCCTTCCCGCAGACGCCGCACACGAAGGGCTTGCTGCCGGAGTGCACAATGCCGTGCACTTCCAGGTTGTGCTGCGAACCGAACGCCTTGCCTGCAAGTTTATACACAAACATCAAATCTAATTAAAGTTCGAAAAAAATAGTCTCGGGCGGGACTTGAACCCGCAAATTGGCTGTAACATGTTTATAATCAAACATATGTCCTAGTCATATGTCACTTTGTGCGTTTTTCCCCAGTTGGTTATGATATTGCTGGCTGAATCACCTGATTGTCTGAAAAGAAAGATGATTCCGTGCTTCGGATGGCACGTTAAGCCGTTGGTCCCGGCTACTATCTCTGGTGGGAGTAGTCGTTACATGAACACCACGTCAGAGGCCGCAAGGCGGTCTGAAAAAACTCTGACACCAGGGCTTGCCCACACGATAAGAAGAAGAATCAAACATATTTGTAAAACATCGAACTCAAACTCAAAATAATATGACATAAGTAGATAACTTTCTGACGTCTTTTTTTTTTAATCTACCACGTCCGCGTCGTCGGAAGTTGTTCCATGGTAGAGAAGATGCTGTTAGAAACTATACAACACACATCTTTTAATTAGACTTCCGACAACATATTTTAAGCGGTGATTCTTCTACCACTGTAGAATCTACTGTAGAAATATCTTTAGATAACATAACATAAACATAACATAAATATTCTTTATTTGCACACCAAAAAAAATACAGCAAAAAAAAAACAGAATAAAGATGAACGTAAGGGTACAAATGGCGGTCTTATCACTAAAAGCGATTTCTTCCAGACAACCATGGGATGGAAGAACTCTAATTAAGCTTGCCTTTTGGACATTTATATGGATTCTTAGGTATTTCTCAGGGTCCTGAGATCTCGAAAAAAGTGTTATAAACGAATACAGATATACGTTCAAACACAATTTACTAAAGTGTCTTTAAATCTCAAACCGTATTTTTTCCCAACTACTAGTGGTCCGCTCACTCACATAAGCTTGATATATAACATTCGTAAGTCTTCTTTCTTTCCTATCTATCTATCTATCTATAACGTCACGCCTCTTTCCCAATGGGGTAGGCAGACCAGAGCGCGCCATCTACTACGATCCTTACATACATCTTTTGCCTCATTCAGATCCATACATCTCTTCATACATGCCCGTCGGTTTCGAGTACTCCGCACCTCCCCTTTTTGTAGGACGCAACTGATTTGACGCCCTCTGCCGACACTTTTTCTTTCCTAAACCTCGTAAAATAGTAAAATGATCTTACCACAAACGTTGCACACGAAGTCTTTGATGCCGGAATGCGTCTTGACATGCTGTGTCAGATTCTGCAGTGACAGGAAGGACTTCGGACACTTTGTGCATTTGTACGGTCGCGGCCGGTCCTGCAAAAATCATAAAGTTATTAATAATTAACTTGTTTCACCATCATCATCAGCCTACACACCACTACTTTTCAATGACTAACAACCTAACAACATTTAAAGCAGGTAAGTATTCGGACAATAAAACTATACAAATTTTTCCTAAGCATCCCAACAAATTCATTTGGTCAACAGGTCGCACACCTGTCTGAAACGACTGATGGTGTTGCCAGCTACAAAGAAAATTCATTTCGTTCGCCTCCTTCGGCTCGTTCTCCGCGGATATAAATGCGTCCACATTAACACACACATTGCACCCGTAATGACTTTAGTTAAAGAAGATAGGAGGAGTAGGAAATATGAATATCAGGGGTGCCCTCTGCGTCGCATAAAGACTTCAGTCATAATTTTGGAAGTCATAAAATGTTCAGCATAAAGTTTTTACGCATAAAAGTATCTTCCCATAGTTGTTTCTGGGCATACTGCTTTGATTGGCATAACTGTTATCTGCTCTAATGTTAACAAGAATAATTTAAGTAACCACAAGTTGTCAAGTCATATTATTCAAACTCATAACTAACATTAAATCTAATTTATTAATCGCATAATAAGACGTATAAATTAATATTAATAATAAAAATATAATGATATAAATTTTATTACAAAAAATTAATTAACTACTCAACTGTAGGTTAGGTTACGTATTTTGACCACTTATAGAGCTAATGAAATCAAGCGAAGCTTGCGAAAAACAGACTATTTTTTTTTTTTTATTTATGTTTAGGTTAGGTTAGAACATGTATTACGTTTAGCAGAGCGTGCAAAGCGAGCGGAGCATCAACATGCAAGCTTGTATGCTGCATCCTTGCTGCATGCTTGCATGTTGGGGGGTGGGGGGCTGCGCCCCACAAAACAAACTGGTGTTTATCAAATTGTAGGTTAGGTTAGGTTAGAACATGTATACGCTTAGCGGAGCGAGCGGAGCATCAACATGCTTGCTTATATGCTGCATGCTTGCTGAATGCTTGCTTGCTTGCTGCATGCTTTGCTTGCTTGCTGCATGATTGCTTGCTTGCTGCATGCTTGCTTGCTTGCTGCATGCTTGCATGTTGGGGGGTGCAGGGGGGCTGCGCCCCCCGCTCGGGGGGTGCGGGGGGCGGAAGCCCCCTGCCTGAGAAAAACAAACTGATGTTTATAAAATTGTAGGTTAGGTTAGGTTAGAACATGTATACGCTTAGCGGAGCGAGCGAAGCGAGCGAAGCATCACCATGCATGCTGCTTGCTTGCTGCATGGTTGCTTGTATGCTGCATGCTTGCTTGCTTGCTGCATGTTTGCTTACTTGCTGCATGCTTGCTTACTTGCTGCATGCTTGCTTGCTTGCTGCATGCTTGTTTGCTTGTTGCTTGGTTCGCCAAGCCAAGGTGACCTTACTTAGTCCTTCGCTTACCACTTCCGACTCAGTAGGTTAGGTTATCGAGGAGTGACCGAAATTTTTTTTTATTTAATTTCCATTTTTAGGGCACACAGGGTATCAACAGATAATAAATAATAAATAACGCTCACAGGCACATACATTTTAATGATCCCAAACTAGCACTAAAGGCTTTTATTATGGAAACCACACAACAACGGCACGAACATATAACATCCATGACCGAACCGGGATTCGAACCCAGGTTTGGCAGTCCGGCGTGGTAACCATTACACTAACCGAGTCGACAACGTCGCTTAGAATCAGTTATTTAGTTTAACTATTAAACCAATATTATAAAATTATAATAATCATGTAAAATCTATAAGTTCATTACATTTAACATACATAATATGTTTTAATTAGTTACTTGTATGAATTAATTATGACGTTTTAGTTTTATGTCAACTAATGTTATGCCTTAATATAATAATGCGTAAAATGTTTATGCGTTTAAGACTTATGGGAACTGACAATTATACCTTCAGAAATTAGTAAAACAGAAATTATGCCTAACAATTTAGTTCCAGTTAACGTTATGCGAAATGATGAATATGTCTAATTTAGTTATGCGACATTAAATTATGTCTTTGAATTTTATACGACCCAATATGGACCCGAATATCAGACTTCCCTCCGTTGCAAACTCGAGACGATAATAGGCAAAGCAGACTCACTGGGCACTACGCCACAGGCGCGATGATGCACAAAATGAAACTCACCCTAGATCCCAGCTGCCGAGCATGCGGAGAGGATGAAGAGACCATGGAACATATTCTTTGTGACTTTGATGTCTTGGCGGCAAAACGCGTGTGCCTCCTCGGAGATGGATACCCAAAACCGGGAGATCTTAGGTTTCTTCCCCTCAATGGTATTGCCTCCTTCATTGACCACGTATTTGGAGGGTGAAGAAAGCAAAAAGTATTGGGGCTAACACAAAATATCCCACTGGGTCGAAGTGTTGCTGGCCTGCCAGCCCCCACAACAAGATAAGATAAGACATAAGGCAAAGCAGCAGCAAAGGACCCCTTGTTTGACTGCAGAACTCACCCCATGGGTCTTGAGATGTGCCTGTAGAGTGTACTTGGAGGAGAAGGACTTGCTGCAGACGCTGCAGATGTATGGACGAGAGCCGCTGTGTGTGTTCATGTGCTCTTCTAGGAGAGTTCGTGAGCTGCAATACATAAATACACTTCATACAACAACGTTCACTATGGTACCAACATCCAAATCGCGAAAAAAAAAATCCCATATAGTATTATTTATTGTGACACACAGGTAAAAAAAATATATGATGTAACAGAAGTAATAAAATGTATCTCTGTGGTCTACCATAAGACATACAAAGTCAGTCATTTATTCAAATAAGGCGTTTGAAGCCCTCTTATAGCGACGTGCTTACAAAGGGCCAGGTCAGATCTACCCGAAACCGACGAGCATGCATGAAAGGAGTAATGAATGTGGTTGTTCCGTTGTCTCTACCTACCCCAGTGGGAGACGGCCGTGAGAACGTTTAGGAGCATCTCAAAAGCGCAAAATGACAAGTGGGTTGCAAAATGTCAAAAGCGCAGAATGTCAAAAGCGTAAAAGGTCAAAAGCGAACAATGTCAAAAGCGCACATAGTCAAAAGCGCACAATGTCAAAAATTCCACTTAAACGGGGGTGAACGCCTGAACGGCATGAATCTTGATTTTTAACTATTCTGTGAGTCTGAGGTTACACCTCGCAGTAGGGAAAGAAATAAAAGTATATATTTTTTCGGAAATTGCAAACCCAACGAGCAAATTAGTCATATAAGATTGAGCGTCAGCTTTTTCGTCATATAAAAGTCATAAAAACGCCTAGATAATAAAAATAAAAAAGTCATTCATAATATCAATCAATCAATCAATCAAATATACTTAAATATAATATTATTGTCAAGCTCAAAAACCTATTGTCTAAGGTGTGAAATGTATGATGTATTGTCGTCTATATGAATAAATGAAAATAAATAAATAATTATACAGCCAGCACATCGAGACGTGACGTCTTTGTTCGAAAGCGCATGGTTTTGGTCTCTTTGTCGCGCGTCGCATGCTAGCCCCAGTGTATAGACAACATTTAAAAAATGCAACGTACTTATATTTCTTGTCACAAATATTGCAGTCGTGACATTTTCCCTTATCGGTGGTCGTCGCAGTCTTATACGCAGGGTTGTGATCATCTGTAACATTATTTATTCATTATGGTAAGTATATGGTCCCTCTCCCCCTTATTCGTGCGAGGCCTTTGCCCTGCAGTGGGATGCTACAGGCTGTAACTTAACTTAAGACGCTGTTATACCGTCAAGGCCGTTTTTTGAACACAAACGAAAGTGTTTTAAACTGTGTTTTAAAGTCTGAAATTAAATTATGTCTTATTTAAGGATCGGGCGGATGGGCGACTGTTCTCAATAACACGATTAGATTAAGTTTACTCGATAGAAAAAAATCCCAAAGTTACCCCTTTTTGTTATGTTTTTTCAATACTATGATTAAACTGCTGATATTTAACTTTTTATTCTTGTACTTAACTAAATACATTAAATATTTCTAGTGAACTCAGGAGAAGTTTTAGCTTAGAAACTCCCATGAGCAAAGATATTGACGAAAAACACGTTTTTTTTGCGATCCTGCTTTCAATTGGAGGGGGATGGCTAATTGTAAACTTATGCTTGCAAGAAAGAGACGCTTGCAGTCGGATAACCTAGCCTTAACTTTTATATGGTACATATTTTATAATTATTGGTAATCTATGATCTAATCACATCTATGATTTTGTACTGATATAAGCAACAGGATAGAGAGATCGGAATAGTGCGACCTTGAAATGACCAATCATGTTACATTGTTTCGTGCCCCGCTACCCGCACCTACCGCCAAAAATTGTGACTTCGGGCCTTTACGAAATTTTCATCATGCGGTATCTATTGGGGGTAATATGTGATAATAAAGGAGTTAGTTCTGAAATGACGGCTAAGAGAGATGAATGTCAGAGGATGACATAATTATGACATTGTTAATCTCATAAATTTATAATACAATTTGACGATCATGCTATGAATGGACATTTTATGTAAAATATTTATGTAACAATGTGACATATTATAATGTGAAATAAATTAATCTAATCTAATCTATTGCGCCGGCCCCAGATAATGACTGAATGAATGAAATATCTTCATTTCTGATTCCACCTCGCAGGAAAACTCCGAGCATACAGGTAGCTTAACTAAAGCTGGCGCGTTCACAGACAGTAATGCGTTTTTCCTGTCACTGCGTCCGTGCTTGATAGAGATAGAGAGACTTTAAATTATGCGTGCAGTGAGACAAAGGTATTGCGTAAATGTGTGGCACGCGCCAGCTTTAGTTAACCGACCTGTAGCCCTCTCGTCCATTGGCTTTTGGGTGGCTTTCAGACTTTTTATGAGGCCTTGAGTGAGCGATAGTCGATCACGTCTCTGTTCCATATGTCATCACTGGCAACACACAATGGAGAAGATACTACGTAGCGGAGTTTTTGGCGGGCTTTGGTAGCTAGTGTCCGACCGAAGTTTCGTTTTCGGTTTCGGATTCGGTCAGTTTCGGCCCAAATTTGGAGTTTCGGTTTGGTTTCGGTTTCGGCAGAAAAACGGCCGAAACTACAGCCGAAACCGAAACTACGTTATGTTCAATTTTGTTTTATTATTTCCAATCAGGTAATATTTATTAACTTTTTAATAAATAATCAATTTAATTTCAATTATCGAATACATCAAACACATCCACAACAGGCTTCGTCAAAGAAAATAAACCACTCAGATCCACAGAACGTTTCGTCAATCAATCGTCAATCGTCATTTCAATTATTGTATTTTTATGCAACGTGTTTGAAATTTTTGCAAAGTTTTGGCACCTATTGGTTTATTTAGTTAACTTTGTTTGACTTTGTTTTCGATTAAAATAACGTTTTTAGAAACGGATATTTGTCTAGTTGTTCTATTGTCTTCGCCTACTCCAAAAGGAGACAGGTGTAAAAATTATGTGTTACATACAAATCATTTTTAGTTATGTGTATAGTACAATAAACAAAATTACTTTTAGGTAAACATATATTATTCAAGTGAAGGATACATGGTGTAAAATTTAATGCGTTACATACTATTTAGTCTCTTCAGACCATCAAACTGAACAACTTTCACTGTGGGACCAACATTAAAATGGCGAAAAAAAATCAGCTGTTCCATACATTTTCTACGGAACAGTTTTCTGTGTTGTCCCCATACTAAAAGTTGTTTAGTTTGATGGACTGAAGCACCCCCTTTAATATGTACGTAATGCATTTAAATTGACACCCTGTATTCAGAGTTTTTGTCCATAAATATGAAGAAATTAATAGCAGTTTAATTAAATATTCTTGCAATAAATAGTTTTAAATATAAAAAAGACAGGTCATACCTACTTATATAATTTTATTACCTACCTACGTGATTTGATGTTCTAAGCTTTTTTCACTGATTATTTTTCTGAGTTAAATCACACCTGACCTCACCCCATAGAATTACACACATACCATGTACTATACCTACATGTACAGTAGAAATAATTTATTTCAAAACAACAAAACTACTAAGTAATTTATCAAATTAACTTCTTCTGTGAACATAAAAGACTTGGCAATTAC
This sequence comes from Agonopterix heracliana, assembly GCA_963693445.1. Taxonomy (NCBI): domain Eukaryota; kingdom Metazoa; phylum Arthropoda; class Insecta; order Lepidoptera; family Depressariidae; genus Agonopterix; species Agonopterix heracliana. The sequence goes on from OY856331.1 coordinate 9,156,310, forward strand.
ATTGAACAAAACCTAAAAAGTAGGGAAGAATTATGTTTTAAGGAAGTTTCGGTTTCGGAATCGGATTCGGCCGAAACTAGAACCGAAGCCGAAATTCGTTTTCGGTTTCGGTTTCGGTTGTAAAAACTAGTTTCGGTCGGACACTATTGGTAGCTGACGTTTGGAGTCCTCATATTTCATCTAATTTTTATTGTTTATAGTGAGTTTTGGTTCGTAAAATTGGTGTTGTTTTGCGTAACAAAGTGTCGTACAAGTGAACAGTATATAGTTCAGTGAAATATGATGGTGCATGGGTCGTAAACAGGAAAAGTGTTCCGTGATTTTAGCGCGGCAAAGCGGTCGGTTCACCTCTTTCCTGTGGACTTCTCTGCTTTTCCTGCGTCTTTCGATTGTCTCCAAAAACTCCAAAGAACCATCAAAACGTCGAATACCAACGTTTTAATGTGAAAACAGAAGAAAATGAAAAATAAAATAAGATTTAGCCAAAAGGTTAGTAACCAGGCTAGTAAATAAATTGAAAAAAAAAATACTACGTAGCATCCTGAATGGTGCCCAGCCGAGTTGGCTCGACGGTTGATCATGGCCGAGATATGCCTTAAAACCATTCTACTTATAGTTATTCTTACTCATATGTTTGTAGAGGTCAAGGCGTTTCCTATAAACCTTCTTGCACACTTTGCAGATGTATATTCTAGCGCCGTGCTCTGTTTTAAGATGCTGCATTACTGTTTCCCCATCATAAGTTTGTGACGTCAATGGGTCTGAAATGTGATTAATAAATACATTAATATCTTGCACATCGTTACACATATTAGTGACGGTCTTGTTTTATAATAGTCATCATCATCACAGCCTAAACACGTCCCACTGCAGGGCACAGGCCTAACCTCAGGGAGGGTGTATGGGCCACGCGTGCACAATGCGGATTGGTAGACTTCACGTACGCATCGGAATTTCTTCTTCAGCATATGCAGGTTTCCTCACGATGTTTTCCTTCACCGTTTGAGAGCAGTCAGTATTATGTACATCAGTTAGAAAAATTCAAAAGTTTTATCAAAATAGGTCTAGTAGTATTCACGTGATACGCGAACAAACAAACAGACCGACAAAAATACAGAAAAATTTGTGATTTTGAATCAGGGACACCTAAAAACCATATTGTAACTTTTGTTTTCACATCTTCAATGTACAGCCACACTTCTGGTACAGTTTTATATTATAACCAATCTACAATCTATGAAATCAGCCCACATCATCCCACTGCTGGGCATAGGCCTCCCTTTTATTGCGCCATTTTTCACGTTCCTGTGCTAATCAGCATAGGTAGCTTGGCACCGTGATATAGCGCGATCACACCTTCGCTCTCTTTCTATTTGCGCGCGAAAGAACGAGATAAAAGACGTGATACAGCCGTATAACGTGTAGCATGCTACCCATGCTGATCCAATGTGAACCCGTCACTCTCACAATGTCATCAGACCAACGTAATGGTGGTCTGCCTACTGACCCCAGTCCCTCTCTTGTCCACCTCTCTGATATTGCCTTGGTCCACGGTCCAGTGTCCTGCCCATCTCCACTTCAAGTCTTCGACCTTGGTTTTTCTTATAATAGTTAAGATAAATAGTAGATCTAGATATAAATATGCCATACCTCCGCCGTTCAGGCACACCAAGCATTTGAAGACGCTACCCTCTTGCGACACCAACTGAAATTTATATTCTGTTAAGGCGCTATGATCCGGTCGAGGCCGTTTTGGGTGCCTGCTGTTACACACATTTGGATCGAGTAGCCATTGCAGTTTAGTATGAATTTTATTTATTCATTATTTTCTTTGTAAGTATGTATATTGTATAGTAGATAATGATAATGATGATGATGATAAATAAATAAATAAATAACGCTCACAGACACATACATTGTAATGATCCCAAACTAGCTTTATTATGGAAACCATACAACAACGGCACGAACATATAACATCCATGACCGAACCGGGATTCGAACCCAGGACCCTGGTTTGGCAGTCCGGCGTGGTAACCATTACACCAACCGGGTCGTGATCCTTGACACTTACTTGAGACTCCACATTGCTTTCGGACGTCGTACTCTGAACTGATTTCACTCTAAACATTTCACCAGACTCCACTTTTATGAACGCTCCACCTGTGAAACAATGTAAAAAGTATAATAATACTATGGAGGTGGTACTTGGGAATGTTCCTCCATTGAAAAGGGAAGATCTTCCACCAGGCTTAGTGTGAAGCCTGGGGACCGGCCGTGGTCCAACAGTTCTTAGTTGGACCTTGTATATATATTGAATCTCTGTGATTATTTCTCTTGCGCGGTTTATGTCTCGCATTCGAATGCGAACCTTATTTGTAGTAGGTTACGAGTCACGTATTTACGGTGAACGTTGTCTTTGTATGGAGCATATTTCTGGGCGCGACGGTATCGCCATCTGTTAGCTTCTTTGCTATAACTTGTGGGTGTTGACATCTATGGCAAGTCCCCACAATACGAAACATAACAACACGATGACGACAACGATGTTAGGATGTGTGTTTCCACCAGAGATGTGCGAGGTAGCGAGGCTGTGAGCGAGGAAACAATCCGCCAATTTGACGGCCCGACAGCATAGTCTGTAGTGAACCTGCCTGCTGTGCCGTCGCGGGTTTGAATCTCGTGAGGGACAAATATTTGTATGATGAATATGAATATTTGTACCCGAGTCATGGATGTTGGTATCTATATATGTATTCTATATCGTTGTCTAGTATCATGATACAAGTCCAGGCTAGATTCTGGAACTTTAAATGTGACTAGATGATTTGTGTGACAATGTCCAAGGTATTTATTTATTATTATCGCGCGCTCGCTCGATCCCGTCATTGAGAAATTGCGTTTCAGCTCAGAATGCCAACTTCGCAAAATGCCAACCGCTCTCAAAAAGACAACTTCTACAAATGCCAACTTCTTGAAATGCCAACTTCTTGAAATGCCAACTTCTCGAAATACCAACTTCTTAAAATGCCAACTTCTTGTAATGCCTACTTCTCGAAATGACAACTTCTCATAAATAATAAAGTACATACCTATGCAGTTGCATGAACAACTTGGTCCACTTGGCCAACTCGGACAACATGAACAACTTGGCCAACTCAGGCAACATAAACAACTTGGGCAACTCGGACAACATAAACAACTCGAACAACTTGATTAACTCAAACAACTCTGACAACAGGTGGTCAACTCGGACAACTTGCTCAACTCGAACAACATAAACAACTAGGCCAACTCTGACAACTTGGTCAACTTGAACAACTTGGTCAACTCGGTCAACTTGGGTAACATAAACGACTCGAACGACAGAGTTGTCTGAGTTGACCAAGTTGTTTATGTTGCCTGAGTTGCCAAGTTGTTCGAGTTGGCCAAGTTGTTCATGCAACTGCATATGTACTTTATTATTTATGAGAAGTTGTCATTTCGAGAAGTTGGCATTACAAGAAGTTGACATTTTAAGAAGTTGGCATTTCGAGAAGCTGACATTTTGCGAAGTTGGCATTTTGCGAAGTTGGCATTTTCAGAAGTTGGAGCGGTTGGCATTTTGCGAAGTTGGCATTCTGAGCTGAAACGGCCTTAGGACGCAGTTTCCGAGCACCCCTAAGGGGATAATTGCCGTGATGTTTATGTATGTATAGTACCTCGTTCCTGAGCCGCTGCTATGATAGCGTTAGCAGTTTCCTCGTCACCGGACACTTGCAGCTCTATCTGAGACTCGTCGTTTGAATCTGCAATACAACAACGACATTTATTTTGACCACATCCTGGACATTCGATAAAATATACTAAACAAACGCAAATGTTGCACAAGCTCTCTTTATTATACAAGGTGTTACAAAAATACAAATAAACATTTAAGGGGGTGGTTTAGACCATCAAACTGAACAACTTTCACTATGGGACCAATATCGAAATCGCGAAAAAAAAATTGATGTTCCATACTCTACAAATTGACTAGAGCTAAAATATGTATGGGATATCAGATATTTTTTTCGCGATTTCGATGTTAGTCCCATAGAGAAAGTTGTTCAGTTTGACGGTCTAAACAACCCCCTTAAGAGTTTTAAAAATTTATTATTTATTATGTAACACCCTGTATACTATACTTCATCACGTACAGGGTGTTTCATAAGTAACAATAAATTTTTGAAACTCATAAGGGGGTTGTTTAGACCGTCAAACTGAACAACTTTCTCTATGGGACCAACATCGAAATCGCGAAAAAAATAATTTTAAATCCCATACATATTTTAGCTCTAGTCGATTTGTAGAGTATAGAACATACATTTTTTTTTTCGCGATTTCGATATTGGTCCCTTAGTGAAAGTTGTTCAGTTTGATGGTCTACACAACCCCCTTAAATGTTTATTTGTAGTTTTGTAACACCTTGTATAAGCACGAAAAGATTATTATTATCCAATATAGCTTTCTGGCCAATTCTGATCAGCAAATATAATTTATTATAAACTAAACGAACTCTATCCGACGGGAGATATAAAGGCTTGAAGTAAACGTAATGAATATGTTATCAACTTCAATAATGGAGGCAAATAAAGGCTAAAAATGCCTTGACCTCGGAACCCATTTACTTTGAGTAAACTTTTATGAAACCTTCTGCATTATGTTAGTTACAATATATACGAAAATGTTTACCCATTTTTTTTTTGCCGCTCTCCATTATTCCGAGGGTTCCGTACCCCCAAACTCTACATAGTGTTTTTTAACAAGGACAGTATGGGTAAATGCAAAACCACAGGAGATACAGGGAAACTGTCTTAGGAACCCTTAGGTCTTTTTTTGTGTACACAATTTTGGCATCACCAATTTTTGGTCAAGCGGGAGTTGTCCAGTTTTGTTTTTGCTCTGTCGTAAAAACGGTAATACATACAAGCGCCAAACTTGGTGTAATTATAGAAAATACTTCAAAGTAAAACAATCAATAATAATAATTGGTCAAGTGTGTGTCGGACTCGCGCTAAATTGTATGAAATTTTTTTTTATCAAATTTGACCAACTTGTGCTGTCCAAATTTTTTACTTCTCATACAATGAAATGATCCCTACATAAAACTGAGTCGAACAGCATAAAAAAAAAGTTGTAAATTTTTTTCAAATTTTTGGACAACTCACGCTTGACCAAAAATTGATGATGCCAAAATTGTGTTCACAAAAAAAGACCTAAGGGTTCCTAAGACAGTTTCCCTGTATCTCCTGTGGTTTTGCATTTACCCATACTGTCCTTGTTAAAAAACACTATGTAAAGTTTGGGGGTACGGAACCCTCGGAATAATGGAGAGCGGCAAAAAAAAAATGGGTAAACATTTTCGTATATATTGTAACTAACATAATGCAGAAGGTTTCATAAAAGTTTACTCAAAGTAAATGGGTTCCGAGGTGAAACCCTAATTTGACTCCACTACAAGCCTTTACATCTCCTCTGTTCAGAATGAGTTTAAAGACCAAACATCTTCTAGGCATTGACTTTTCCATATAACGAATACATACCATGAGCATCGGCGTCATTATAATCGCAGTCCTGTGACACATCATCATCATCATCAGCCACTATTGATATTTCTCCGTTCTCATAGACAAGCTTCTGCCCGGACACCACTCTGAGTATATCACCGTCCTCTTCTGTCATTACTATCGTTTCAGCTGAGGGAAAGAGAGGAGAATAAACAGTAAGTAAGGATAACACTGCAGGGCAAAGGCTCGCGAATTAGGGTCAGTTCACGTCAGGCGGAAAATGGTGGAGCAGTTTTCGTTGATAAATTGATAATTAACTCAATTGTAATTGAAATAGAGTTGAAAATAGTGTGCATGAGATAACGCGAACACACGCTACGGATATTAATTATCTCTCGCACACTATTTTCAACTCAATTGGAATTTTTTTCATTATCAATTTATCTACGAAAACTGGTCGAGGATTTTTCTGACAACAATAATTAATAATTTTTAATACTGTTAAGGCCAGGTTATCCAAGTGCAAGCGTCTCTTTCTTGCAAGAATAACTTTGCAATTAGCCATCCCGCTCCAATTGAAAGCAGGATCGCAAAAAACGAGTTTTTCATAAATATCTTTGCTCATGGGTGTTTCTAAGCTCAAAATTCTACGGAGTTCACTAGAAATATTTAATGTATTTAGTTAAGTACAAGAATAAAATGTTAAATATCAGCAGTTTAATCATAGTATTGAAAAAACATAACAAAAAGGGATAAATTTTGGATTTTTTTCTATCTATTAAACTTAATCTAATCGTGTAATTGAGAACGGTCGCTTATCCAGCCAGTTCCTTAAATAAGACATAATTGGTTTTCAGACTTTAAAACACAGTTTAAAATACTTTCGTTCGTGTTCAAAAAACGGCCTCGACCGGATAACAGCGTCATAATATTGAATGCATGATTTAAGATTTTATTTCATCGATTTATTGATTTATTTGAATGCTTTTCACTCGTGTTTTTGCTTGTTTGTTTCCCTTCATAACGATTACTATGCTGCAACTTTTTAAGGGGATGATCAGACCGTCAAACCCAACAACTATTTCTATGGGACCAACATGCATTTGAGTCAAGTCGGTAGTGCAGGCAGTTTTGTAAGAAACAGCTGATTTTGTTTTCGCGTTTTCGGTGTTGGTCCCAAAGAGAAAGTTGTTCAGTTTGATGGTCTGATCAATTCCTAAAAAAAGTATTAAGAAGGACCCTGTATAGCTATCTAAACTATCAAATTAAAGATTGAAAAATTTGTCTCGGGCGGGACTTGAACCCACGCTCTTCCAAACCGGGGAAACGTGCTAACCAATAGAACAACATGAAATAGCACAACATGGCTGTAACATGTTTATAATCAATAATATCTAAACTATTATAAAACTGTAACTGAAGTGGGTCTGTAAATTAAAGATATTTACAAAAAAAAGATTACGATAATGGTTTTAGGTAGCCCTGACTCGAAATCAACTTTTTTTTTTAATTTTGTCGGTCTGTTTGTTTGTGTATTTGTTTATTTTTTTTGTTCGCACATCACGCAAAAACTACAGAACCGATTTTGATGAAACTTTTTTTGTTTCCGACTTAAAATCTGGTATACAATTTATGCGGACGAAGTCGCGGGTATACACTAGTCTATAATAAAATGTGAACTTACGATCGTCATCATCATCATCATCATCGTTCTCCTCCTGGTTCAGCACCAGCTTGCCGAGTATTCTGTCTCTCTCTTCCTGCCCGAGCGGCACCACGTCTATGTACTGAGACTTATCGGAGTCATCCTGCAAGATAGTTTATCTGTTTATTTATACATACAAAGGGTCCTTCTTAATATGCTGACACTTTTTTAAGGGGATGATCAATCAGACCATCAAACTGAACAACTTTCTTTATGGCACCAACATCGAAATCGGGAAAAAAAAAACAGCTGTCCCATACATTTGGCTCGAGTGGGTTTGCAGTTTTGTATGGAAGAGCAGATTTTTTTTTTGTGCAATAGAGAAAGATTTTCAGTTTGGTGGTCTGATCATCCCCTTAAAAAAAGTGTCAGCATATTAAGAAGGACCCTATACATACACATGGTAAATATGTACTGATTCATTTGTTGAGTTTTTGGCGGGCTTTGGTAGCTGACGTTTGGGGTCCTTATATTTCATCGAATTTTGATTGTTTATAGTGAGTTTTGGTTCGTAAAATTGGTGTTGTTTTGCGTAACAAAGTGTCGTGCAAGTGAACAATATATAGTTCAGTGAAATATGATGGTGCATGGGTCGTAAACAGGAAAAGTGTTCCGTGATTTTAGCGCGGCAAAGCGGTCGGTTCACCTATTTCCTGTGGACTTCTCTGCTTTTCCTGCGTCTTTCGATTGCCTCCAAAAACTCCAAAGAACCATCAAAACGTCGAATACCAACGTTTTAATGTGAAAACACAAGAAAATTAAAAATAAATTAAGATTTAGCCAAAAGGTCTAGTAACCAGGCTAGTAAATATATTGAAAAAAAAAACAATATGTACTTAAATTATCTAACAAATAAATACCTTGTCAGAGTGTTCGCTTCCATCCATTAACAAATCATTGACTGACGTTACTCTCACTAAAGTACAATCTGCAAAAAATTATGGTTGGTCGTTGTTTAAAAAAAAACATTAATTTATACTCAATATTGAAAATATTTTGAAATTTAAATCTATCGGCGCCCTTGTAAAAACCTCGGGTGACCAGAGGGCTGGCAGCTACCTCGGCCAATGAATCAGTCTGGCCACACAAACAGGCAACGCTGCCAGCCTCCTGGTCACCCTGCCATCGAGAGGTTGTTTAGAGGATGTTTTTCAACCTCCAGAACAGGCCATTTTTGTACTACCTAATGTTACGTGCGGCAGTTTGCATAATAAACATATTACTAAACCATATAAATATAAGAAATGAACGAAAAAACGAAAATGAAAAACAAACGAACGAACAAATGAACGATATAATATACGATATAATATATCGTTCATTTGTTGGTTCGTTTGTTCTCTTGAATATTATTTTGTCGTACAAACGAGATTTCTTGAATTTCATGATGGATATTTTTGTTCAAATTGTGCAAAGATGTCGAGAAAAATTTAAGCTGTCATATACATATCACAAAATTCTCTGACAGCAAGTTGACCACTACCTTGCCTCCACCAACACGCACTGGGCCCGCGTGGTGGAGTATGGCCCACTCCCTCTCACCCTTATTCGTGAGAGGAGGCCTTTGCCCTGCAGTGGGATTCCATAGGCTATAACATAACATACATACATACATATCACAATTTAGCCGAACGGCCCATACGTGGACGCATGTTGTCATTTCTCTCTTTGTTTATGTTTTATAGGTTAAGAATTTATGTTATAACACCCATTACTGTAACAAAATATTATAATGACAATTATTGTGCTAATCATCCGATAGTTACCTGAATCAATCTCCATTGACTGATCCTCATCATTATCCAAGGTTTCTATATCAACCTCCTTAGCATCAACCTCCTTCTTAGTTCCACCACTATCCATCTTGGTCAGAACAACACTTGAGTTCAAAAACTCTTGCGGCAAAGAGTTCACATTGAAACTCAAAACCGAATTAGTTGTTTTCGTATTCAAAATTGTTGTTATACAATTTTCTAAAATGTTTGTGTCACTGTTTTGGGAACTTGTTTCGGGTTCGGTTTTCACGCTGACTGTACTGATTGGTTTTGAATTTGATGTGGTTTCAAAACCGGAGGGCTGTAAAAAAACAATATTTTTTTTACTATAATCTCTCTACCGAGTTCTCAAGACGAGTTTTTAACCAGTGTATACTGCCAGTGATGACATATTGAACTGAGACGTAGTCGCTCACTCAAGGCCTCATAAAAAGGCTGAAAGTCACCCAAAGGGCAACGGAGAGGGCTACGCTCGGAGTTTCCCTGCAAGATCGAATCAGAAATGAAGGGATCCACAGAACAATTAGAGTAGCCGACACAGTCCAAAGAATTACTAAAGTGACAAGGGGCACATTGCTTGCAGAACCGATGGCCGATGGGGTCGAAGCAAAGCGCAGTGTGGGTAGCCCACATGGTGGACCGTCGACCTGGTGAAGACGGCGGAACCCGTTGCAGGCAGGGCAGCGCTGGGCCAGAAGTTGTGGCGATCTTGGGGGAGGCCTATTGACGTCTATCTGATGATGATGATGACAAAAAACCGCATCGAAATAGGCAGTGGCGGATTTTGTCTTGGCCATCCTACGCCCCAGGCTATGTAGTAAGTACCAGCCGCCCCTTTCTCAGCATCCATCATATAGTTATAGAATAGACTACATAATGAATCTTAAGTATTATAAAACTGTAACTGAAGTGCGTCTGTCTGTACATTGAAGATATTTACAAAAAGAAGATTACGATATGGTTTTTAGGTATCCCTGACTCGAAATCAACCTTTTTTAGAAATTTGGTCTGTCTGTTTGTTTGTGTGTTTGTTTGTTTGTTCGCGCATCACGCACAAACTACTGAACCGATTTTGATGAAACTTTTTTGTTTGATAGCTTATGATCCGACTCAAAATCTGGTATATAATTTGTGCGAAGTCGCGGGTAAACACTAGTCTACTTTATTGCCAACTTTTATCGAAATTGATTCAGAAAAAAAGACATCAAATTAACAACGCTCTTTTTTCGTCAGGGGTTAAAAAAGAAAACCATAAACTTTTATCATACATACCACAGTTTTTGTAACCATTTTAAACGTCTGATTGCCAGTCAATTTGGACATGTTGATAACATAGTCTGCTGGCAGCGGCTGTAATTTTGAGGCTGGCAACACCACCTTCCCCAACTTCTTTGGAGTGTTACTGCCCGACTTGACTGGACTTTTTTCCGAGTCGCAGTTACTGAATGAATCGTAGCTCTGATTGTGTTTCTGTAGAGTTATCTTGAACTGGTCTACGAATTCTGATTTAATTACTTGTGACCTGAAATGTAAAAATTCGACTTTAACTATTTTGCATTCGAAATCCAAATAAGGACGATGAGATTTTCCGATTCCTATTTAGCTTTCTGGCCAATTCTGATAAGCAAATCTTATTTATTTATCAGAAAGATGTACTATCCGACATATATTGGACGTTACTAAAGCTGTTCTAAGAATAAGTGAGGGCAAGTGTTTCAAATCTATATTAAAATGATATTTCAATGATTAAGCTAACATGTAAAATAATAAAATTCTATTGGAATAAGGTGTGACATCTATATCGCATGAATCTAATTGCAACATTAGACGTGTGGGTCAGTAGTTTGTATAACTCTGGTAGATGGCGCTGACGTCCCTTTAAGACGATAAAATATATAGATTGAAAATTTCGCCGTGGCTTGCGGGGCGACGACAGCTCTGTTGGAGTAGAGCATGCCCCGGATAGGCAGGTCGTGGGTTCGAATCCCGCTCGCCGCCCGACTTTTTCAATCTATAATTTGTTTCAAATCTGTTTCTGTAATTTAAAATGGCCTTAAATTTTCGTTGCTATTTGGAATGGAGTATAGATATTTTGAAAGGTTTGTGTTATGTTATGAGAGGTTAAGAGTAGATCTGCTATTGGGTAGTCGCGTCGCTCGTCGATTGTTGGTTGCCCCCCGGCCTACAACGAAGCTCCAGTGGTGGTATCAAGATAGTGTTCTTTTCGAAGAACAACCCTTGAAGTCACCAAAATACCAATATAACCGTACAACGTCAAGCACTCCTGCTACATAAACTAGACATTGGCAAAATCATCACATAACCAAGAAAGCAGCCATTTAAATAAAAAAAATAGAAATCTAAACTGCAGTGCAAGTTATAATAACTGGTTGGCTATGGAGATTCACCTTATGATGCCCTGTATAGTATAGAAAAAGCAGTCGCGCGAGAGTGTAGGAACCATAATAGAGGGGCAGAACTTTCTGATCCATAAAACAAATGGTTACCTCAATTTAATAGATTCATATTCCGTACAAATCTTGTGGCACTTCCTGCATAAAACTCTAGAATGCAAACCATCTTCTGGTAATGTTTTGTCCAATATTTCACTCAGCAGACTAGCAAAAGTCTGCCCGGTGTTTGTCTGTAATCAAATAACAAAATGGCTTGTAAAATAATGTAAGGTAAAATTTTATTAGTTGGCGAAACTTAAGAGAATATTATTCCGAGAGCGAAAATGCGCGCTGCATACAAACGTACTATGGTGATATTTTCAAAACTAACCAATTAAATTCAATGAAATTTTGCAGAAACAATCTAGAAACAAATCTCTATGCTTCTATAGAGTCAGATTTTCGTTAAAATATACAGTTTCAATGCTAGGATTAATTTAAGATTTGTATGGAAATCTTTGAGGCACTGTAACTTGAAAACTATACATTTTAACGAAAATCGGACTCCATACGAGCATAGAAATTTGTTTTTAGATTGTTTCTGCAAAATTTCATTGACTTTAATTGGTTAGTATTGAAAATATCACCATAGTACGTTTGTATGGAGCGCGCTCCGAATAATATACCCATAAGAACCGCCCGATCATATGATTCTGTGGTCAACGTCCACCCGCGCCCACGTACTGCACGCACTGCGCGTACCTTACGCACGATAATAATAATAGTGTTAATCATCAATACCAATTATAAACATTGATAATGCAATCTGTTATTATTAACAAGTGCCTTGGGGTAGTTTCGCCAACTAATATAAATAACCCTATATGAAAATGGTGACGGGTACTAATATAATAAGGTTGGAGAACCGCGGGAACCACACCACACCAGTAGACCTCGCATGCCACCCCCGAGAAAACGATAAAAATCGAGAAGTGCCTCCATCCTTATTATTTTAGGTATGTCAGAAAGAGCGCGCGTTTAAACCCTTTGTCGTGGGTGGCATGCTAGCCGTGCAGTGACGACAAGCAATCTGGTAAGTCAACCGTACCCATCCTGGTAGATGAACCATACCTGTCCTTATAGGTCAACCATACCCACCCTGATAAGTCAATCATATCCGCCCTGGCAGGTCAACCGTACCCGTCCTGGTAGGTTAACCATATCCATCCACCCTAGTAGGTCAACCATACCCACCCTGATAAGTCAATCATATCCGCCCTGGCAGGTCAACCGTACCCGTCCTGGTAGGTTAACCATATCCATCCACCCTAGTAGGTCAACCATACCCACCCTGATAAGTCAATCATATCCGCCCTGGCAGGTCAACCGTACCCGTCCTGGTAGGTTAACCATATCCATCCACCCTAGTAGGTCAACCATACCCACCCTGATAAGTCAATCATATCCGCCCTGGCAGGTCAACCGTACCCGTCCTGGTAGGTTAACCATATCCATCCACCCTAGTAGGTCAACCATACCCACCCTGATCGGTCAACACCCACCCTGATAAGTCAACCAGACCCGCCATGGCAGATTCACTGTACCCCTGTACGTCTAGCATGATTTCTCTTGCGCGCGACTCTGCATTATTCCGTACTACTTGTCGCGGCAAGCGCGGCTTTCGCTCTCCGAAAAACGCAGGAACCTAGCAGGAACAGGTTATTTTCTATTGAGCAAAGGCTCGTCGCGCGCGTGGTTAGAAATCATACTAGATGTGCTGGTAGGTCAATCATACACCTCCTGCAGTGGCGGATACAGAAAAAACTCAGGGGGGGGGGGGCTAAAGATATCTAGAGCTTGATTTTATTGTAATAAAAACAAAAGTCACAGAAGTAGCGTGATAATAAACTCGCAATTAGACAGAGCTCGAAGGAGAATTGTTGTCTTTGGCAGTCGTTGTTCTATCCCGTGCGCATACATATAGGGGGTGGCGCGGGCGGCACTACGGGCGGCCCCGCATAGGAGGGGCGCGCGCCCCCACGCCCCCCATATGTATTCGTCACTGACCTCCTGGTAGGACAACCATACCTTTTTCAAGCATAGACCCACTGGCTGTCACAAGCATACATTTTTTCCAGACAACCATAGGGGAAATAATACTTACTAACATTAAAAAAACTTATACAGGTGTAAACTGAAATCAGTTACATATTATTAAACAGGGTACTTTTGACCATCAAACTCAACATCTTTGTTTCAACGTTGTTTATGGAACACCTGTTTCTTTTTTCGCGGTCTCAATGTTGGCTTAAAGGCCTCCGCTCATTGCAGCGATATTATCGCAGCGATTTTGCGATAATTGTTCTCAGTACATTTTGTATGGGGACGCGCTCGATCCCACACACTGCCGCGGTATTATTGCAACCTGACGCAATCTCTTTCTACTACATTCAGTGGTGTGCGCATGCGTGACGCGAATCGCGGAATCGTTGCAGTGTAAGGTGTCGCGATATCGCTGTCGATAATATCGCTCGATATTATCGCTGCAATGTGCGGAAGCCTTCATGGTGAAAACTATTCAGTGAGATGGTCTGGAAGTCTGGAGCACCCTCATTGATATGTAACGCATTTAATTTTAAACCCTGTAAATTTACTTAAATAAAAGAACTTACATTTATAACAGCAGTAAATATGTTGGTGACACCTGGTCTGTTGTTACATACGCAGCAGAATATTGATTGATTCATTCTGTAATATAATAAATTATTGATATGGTGATTAACTAAAAAGGGTCACGTTGCAGGGTTTGCCTCGAACACTTGTCTCTCGCGTGGTGTTCGCGCGGTTCGCGTCTCAGCCTGCCACGAGGCTCCAAAATCCTTCTCAATTGTTCTTACTCAAAAACAATCCTCGAGATTGGATAGACACTCCCTCAAACTACTTGACACTGGCGAAATCTAACAAGGAAACACCATTGAATAAAAATAGAATAGCATATAGCATATGCTCACGACTATATTCCCCGAGGGGGTAGTCAGAGATATTCTGAAACCTCAGAACATCTACGTTTCACCAGTAGTACCGAAACTCTGTCCAGTGTGACGGGGGGTGAGCCCGTCGCCACTTATAATGGACAGTGGGTACAATACACGCCTCGAAATTGAAGCATGCAGGTTTCCTCACGATGTGTTGATTTGTGATAAAAATAGAATAGATTAACTAAAATATTGTAATTTTATGTACAAACCGGCAAGTATGTGTCAGACCACTCAACACCGAGGGTTCTGTACCAATGCACAGATATTTACTAAGCAATAAAAATGCGTTTTCTCTGGGACCCCTAGCAATGGTTTATACAGAAGAGATGTGTGGCGGTGGCGGATAATCTAAGTAACACAATATAAACCTTATAGTACGTAACATAGCGTGGTTTTTGTCGTAAAGGAGAATCGCACCCGCGCCTCCAGGCGACACCTAGAGGCGGTTCATTTATAATTGTGTTACTTTGACTATTCGCCACCGCCACACGTCTCTTCTGTATAAACCGCGGCTAAGGGTCAGTGGCATATTCTCCTAAGGGCAAAATGGGCAAGTGCTAAGGCGGCCGGTACAAGGGGGACGGAACAGATCAAACTGAACAACTTTTACTATGTGACCATAGTAGCAAAACTAGCCAATGTCATGTCAAATGTCGGGTGCAGTTTAGTATGGGACAGCCACGGACCTGAAAGAAAGACGGACGTAATGTGACACTAAAAAGATGTGAAGCATGTAAGGTCCTACATTTTCGTTTGTTTTACAAGGGACCTACACTCACACAGATGCACAATCTCTAGGCGCAGGTCCGACATCCGTCACCGTTATGTACCGCGTGACAGCACGCACACAAAAGAAATGGGTGCTTCACTCGTGATTAGACGAGATTACGTCCGTCTTTTTTTCAGGTCCGTGGGGACAGCACATTTTTTTTTTGCTCCTATTAGTTTGTATTATTATCAATTTCAACCTGTATATCAGAACTATGATAAATAAAGTATTCAACATAATTTTGAAACAGTTTCTGAAAACTTTAAAATTATGTTCATTGTTTACATTGTTATCACTTGACTACTAATAACAAAACAATAGCCACCTTTAAGAAATTAATCGGCTATATCAGACATGTTCAGGCCTATCTTCAAGTTATTCTTGTCACAATTTCATTCCCAGGCATAACCCAGATACCATTTTTATTCAGAAAATATAGTTCTAACGAAATCTTATCGAAACATGTTGATGAACAGTAAAATAATTAGGTACCTGACAGATCCATCAAAAAACGGTGGGAATTATTTTGTTTCTGTAGGTTTTCCAGAGTTATTTTTATTGAAACATGTTGTCAGCAATGATCACGCAAGCAAGCCACCATTTTGGAACAAGAAATCGACTTGACACTACTGCACTCGTAGTATGCTGCACGTGATACGGCTGTATCACGTTTTTTATCTCGTTCGCTCGCACGCAAATAGAAAGAGAGCTAAGGTGTGATAGCGCTGTATCACTGCGGCATGCTAGCTATGCTGGGGTGCGTTCAGAACCTACGCCCAGAGTGCACTCCGAGCGCAACTTTTCGCACTATCGTCGTTCAGAGCCTCGGTGAAAAAACGCACTTGCAACTCGGTTGTCACAACTCAACCGTTCAGAACCTCTGGCGGGTTGCAACTTTTAACCATCAAATTAGATGGTTAAAAAACACTCTGACGTTTGATTATCTGTGGTTACTTGACTTTTCGTTCGTTTTGATTAAAAGTTAGGTTTTTTCAAAGTGTTTTTATTCACTTTTTGATTTGCTAGCATGGAAGATGAGTTTTTATTGTATTTGGAAACGATAGAAGCCCTAGAAGTCCATATTACTGTCAATGTCAAAATTTGAGGTTATAAAACAACCGGGGTCGTTCCGTACCTTATTGCGAGTTAAAAAACAACTGTTCGTTCAGTACCTTCGGTTGAAAAACATCCAAACAACCGCACCCAAAGGTTCTGAACGCAGCCCTGGGGTGCGTTCAGAACCTACGCCCAGAGTGCACTCCGAGTGCAACTTTTCGCACTAACACCGTTCAGAGCCTCGGTGAAAAAACGCACTTGCAACTCGGTTGTCACAACTCAACCGTTCAGAACCTCTGGCGGGTTGCAACTTTTAACCATCAAATTAGATGGTTAAAAAACACTCTGACGTTTGATTATCTGTGGTTACTTGACTTTTCGTTCGTTTTGATTAAAAATTAGGTTTTTTCAAAGTGTTTTTATTCACTTTTTGATTTGCTAGCATGGAAGATGAGTTTTTATTGTATTTGGAAACGATAGAAGCCCTAGAAGTCCATATTACTGTCAATGTCAAAATTTGAGGTTATAAAACAACCGGGGTCGTTCCGTACCTTATTGGGAGTTAAAAAACAACTGATCGTTCAGTACCTTCGGTTGAAAAACATCCAAACAACCGCACCCAAAGGTTCTGAACGCAGCCCAGGGGTGCGTTAAGAACCTACGCCCAGGGCTGCGTTCAGAACCTTTGGGTGCGGTTGTTCTTCTCGCTCGCTCTTATGGGTAGAACGCTTTTAACCGAGCCTCTGAACGGCGTTAGGGCGAAAAGTTGCACTCGGAGTGCACTCCGGGCGCACTCTGGGCGTAGGTTCTGAACGCACCCCAGAGTGCGCCCAGAGTGCACTCCGAGTGCAACTTTTCGCCCTAACGCCGTTCAGAGGCTCGGTGAAAAGCGTTCTACCCATAAGAGCGAGCGAGAAGAACAACCGCACCCAAAGGTTCTGAACGCAGCCCAGTGTGTGTTGAGTGTTGTCAGCTGATACGCAATGAGCGTTTTTCTTTTTGTTTTCTAGGGGATCGATAGATGGCGCTACGGTCTGTGCGAAGAAACGTCAACATTTCAAAAAGTGTTTCTTTAAAATTATAAAGAGTGAAAAGATGATCACGAAGATGCCAACGCATCTTTTAATTAATTATATGTTTCATTATTTACTAATCATTTTAATCGAAAATTTTAAACTTTTACGCCTGACATGGCTGTATGGGCTCGATCCCTTGGCATTCCAAAAAAAAGGCAGGCACATTCTAATCTTAACTATTATAAAACTGTAACTGAACTGTGTCTGTACATTGAAGATATTTACAAAAAAAAGATTACGATATGGGTTTTAGGTATCCCTTCCTTTTGGTATAATTACCATAGGCGTAGCAAGGGGGGGGGGGGGGGGCGGGTGGGCCCGGCCCACCCCAGAATCCTTCTGGCCCACCCCAGAAATCAAATGAATCACTTACTAAAAATAAGAGACTGAATCGCCTCGATCTCGGCATGAGCTGGAGAAATCGAGTTATAATGAAGCAAAATCTTTAGAACCTACTGCACTGATCTAATTTATATTGCTGTAAAATCACGAGCTCGCTTCGCTCGCTCCTGGCTAGACACATTGCAGTAAAATCTCGAGCTTACTTCGCTCACTCCAGAATTCAGTGAAATCTCGAGCTCGTTTCGCTCGCTCTAGGATTTGGATCGTATATCTCTTCATTTATTTTATTTTATTTATTTATTTTATTTATTTTATTTTAGGAAGATTTACAGCATTACAATTTTATTAAATATTCTTATATAAATCTAAACGCCAATTGAAAAATCTCCACATTTAAAAAGCAAAAAACTAAAACTAAAATTATATTATATGCCACTCGTCTCATTTGTTACACAGATAAATTGGAAAATATATTAATCTTAACTTGTAATTGTAGTTTATCACTAACGGTCACTGGTGTTGCCAAAGTAAGCTTGTGCAATTTTGCGTTTAACGGTTGCCTTGCTCGTAAGGAATAGGTCAAAGTTATGCTCTGTGCTTAATTCGTTGAAGCTGTCACAACTACGTATTGCGAATGCGTTTCGTCTGTAATTAGTCCTTGCGTACGGAATGTGGAGAAGGGGGCGCTGCCTTAAGCTCAGGGTATTAGTGCGGAGGCCTATCATCTCCAACAAACCAGGGCAGTCGACAGAGTTATTCGCGACACCAACCAAAAAACAAACATCACTTACATTGCGTCGAATTTCAAGTGGAAGAAAGTGATATCGCTTACACCTGTGTTCATAGTCCAATGACCACACTTTGGCCTTGTAATCTAGAAAGCGCAAAAACCTTTTTTGAATATTTTCAATACGCTGCCTGTAGATAAGATATTGCGGGTTCCAAACTTGGGACGCGTATTCAAGGTGGCTGCGCACAAAAGCGCAGTATAATATTTTAATCGTCTTTATATTGCGGAAGTCAGCTGACATTCTCATAATAAATCCTAGCGCCCTAGAGGCTTTATTAACCACACTCTCAATATGATTGTCGAATAGGAGTTTCCTGTCATGAATTACACCTAAGTCCCTAATTTCATTAACTTTGTTGATAGATTGGTTGAGCAGTGAGTAGTTCGTTTCCAATTCAACAAATTTTAGTGTATCTAGAGCAATCTTGAGCTTGCTTTGCTCGTTCCAGATTTTAGGTCGTAAAAAACTCGAGCTCGCTTCGCTCGCTCCATGATTTAAGTCTAATTACACTGATCTCACTATATTACAGAAAAATCTCGAGCTCGCTTCGCTCGCTCCTGGCTACGATTGTATCACAAGGACCTACAGCTAGATACATTGCAGTAAAATTTCGAGCTTACTTAGCTTCACTCGCTCCAAAATTCAGTGAAATCTCGAGCTCGCTTCGCTCGCTCTAGGTTTTGGATCCTATGTGTTTTCTAAGTGAAGCAAAATCTCGAGCTTGCTTTGCTCGTTCTAGATTTTAGGTCGTAAAAAACTCGAGCTCGCTTCGCTCGCTCCATGATTTAAGTCTAATTACACTGATCTCACTATATTACAGTAAAATCTCGAGCTCGCTTCGCTCGCTCCTGGCTACGATTGTATCACAAGGACCTACAGCTAGATACATTGCAGTAAAATTTCGAGCTTACTTAGCTTCGCTCGCTCCAGAATTTAGTGAAATCTCGAGCTCGCTTCGCTCGCTCTAGGTTTTGGATCCTATATGTTTTCTAAGTGAAGCAAAATCTCGAGCTTGATTTGCTCGTTCTAGATTTTAGGTCGTAAAAAACTCGAGCTCGCTTCGCTCGCTCCATGATTTAAGTCTAATTACACTGATCTCACTATATTACAGTAAAATCTCGAGCTCGCTTCGCTCGCTCCTGGCTACGATTGTATCACAAGGACCTACAGCTAGATACATTGCAGTAAAAATTTCGAGCTCCCTTAGCTTTGCTCGCTCCAGAATTCAGTGAAATCTCGAGCTCGCTTCGCTCGATCTAGGTTTTGCCTCCTTTTTAAAATCTCGAGCTTGCTATGGTCGTTCCAGATTTTAGGTCGTAAAAAAAATGAGCTCGCATCGCTCGCTCCAGGTTTTACATTTTATTGCAACGACCTAACCTGGGCCTGCCCCCCCCTGGGAAAAAATCATTGCTACGCCCATGATAATTACTATCTGATGAGAAACGTCAACATTTCAAAAAGTGTTTCTTTTAAATAATAAAGAGTGAAAAGATGATCAAGAAGATGCCAACGCATCTTTTAATTACATATTTCATTATTTACTAATCATTTTAATCGAAAATTCTAAACTTTTACGCCTGACATGGCTGTATGGGCTCGATCCTTTGGCATTCCATTAAAAAGGCAGGCACAGTCTTGACAAGATTTTGACAGGATCTCGCGTACGGCTCTATGGGGCGATAAACATGCCATCTGTCGAGTTTTTTAGGAACTAAATTTAAAAAAGAAAAGAAAAACGCTCATTAAAGCCTTACCAGAAATATAAAAAAACCTGGTTTGGGGCGCTGCAATCGACTACCTTTAATGTCAGGGATCCAAGTACAAGTGGTCTGAAAGAGGATGTAGTGACAAAGATAGAGAAAGGTATGTTGAGATGGTTTGGTCTGGTAGAGATATGGAAAGAATGGATGAGTGCAGATTGACGAGTGCAACCTATAAGGCAAGCGTAAGTGGAAATGTTGGAAGGGGACGGCCTAGACGTACATATTCGGACCAAATTGGCGACGTGCTTAAGAAGGGCCAGGTCAGATCTACCCGAAACCAACGAGCATGCATGAAAGGACTAATGAATGTGGAGGAAGCTAAGGAGGTTTGTCAGGCAGGATCGTAGCAAGTGGCGTTCCGTTGTTTCTGCCTACCCCAGTGGGAGACAGGCATGAGAATATGTATGTATGTATGTATCCAAGTACAAAAGTTAGTTCCAATGATTTTCCGCAACATGGTGAGGTTTTTTATATTTCTGGTCGGGCTTTAAAATGATTAGTAAATAATGAAATATGTCATTAAAAGTTGCGTTGGCATCTTCTTGATCATCTTTACACTCTTTATTCTTTTAAAGAAACACTTTTTGAAATGTTGACGTTTCTTCGCACAGCCCGTAGCGCCATCTATCGATCCCTAAGAAAACAAAAAGAAAAACGCTCATTCATCTGAAGCTCAATCAAAGACTATTCGAACCTTCGAACTCAAATAATAAAATGAGATAAAGACTGGCTCAAAAGGATGCTGAATCTAGAGCCGTAAAACTCTTTAAAAAAAAAAAGACAGTCACGTCCAGTGTTGCCGGATCAAATTTTTAGAAATCCATAGGTCGAGGTTGAAAAATCCGGAGAAATCCGTAGATGACCTCTTGAAAAACCCGTAGATCTACAGACTTTTTTTAATGCTTTATGTGTCTATTTTGAAGTGGACTGACCCAAAAAAATCGCTCTAATTTGGTGAAGAAGTTAAAATATATTTCTTTCGTGTCTGCATGGCGACAGAAAGTAGAAGGAAGGAGATGGAAAAGAGTAGGGACGAGCCATATTTTATGAAACACAGTCAAATATCCAAAAAAGTAAACATTCGTTCCATTCTTTTGCGGCTGGGTATCATGTTATGCAGCAAATTGACATTTTAGAAAGGAATTTATAAGATTTCTAAAAATCCGTAGATTTGCCATTGAAATCCGTAGATCCGTAGGCCAGGCCAAAAATCCGTAGATCTACGGATAAATCCGTAGGTCTGGCAACGCTGGTCACGTCACTCAGTGTTGCCACCTTGGGGAATTTGTCGCTAGATTTAGGGAATTCTGCAATAGCTCAACGATTTTTGCATTTGCTAAGTCACTAGACACCGATTTGGTGATTTCTAGCGACTTTCTCAAGACGGCATAGGCGACGATGACCACCTATCATTATGGTGACTCTTCTGCTTGTTTACCCCTGCCCTGGCAGCATGCTACTCGTGATACGGCTATATCACGTCTTTTATCTCGTTCGTTCACGTGTAAATAGAAAGAGAGCGAAGGTGTGATAGTGCTTTATCACGGTGTCATGCTACCTATGCTAGTTGTCTATAGAAAATTTAGTAACGGACGTGTTTGACGAGGAGTGTTTCGTAATTATTAATGATTTTAAACATTTTAATATACATTTCTAAAAACTATAATTATAATAGGTACGTTTATATATTAAAATTTTAAAAAATAAATGAAACATTAACTTTCTTTGTGTTTTTATCATGTTTATGACCACTTAATGAAAAACTGCCAAGAATAACGATTTTAATAGAATCATGATAAGTAATAATTACTGAATAGGATCTAGGGAATTCTAACGAATTTTTTATATCAAGATTTCTCATAATCTAGCGAGATTCGATGGTACTTCTAGTGACTTGAAACGTAGTGATTACTTGTTCAGTGGTGACTTGTCCAAATTGAAGGTGGCAACACTGACGTCACTGACAAAAAAAATGAAATGTTTTGAAAATGTATGCACAGAAGCACAGAAATATTCAGGAATAATTACCTATCAATATTATAACAATATATAAAATTCTTGATTATGTAATTTTTAATTCATTACATGACACACGTTATTACCTTTTGCAAACAAAAAGTGCCATAACCTAAGAACAACAACAATCAACAACTTATAGCGTAGATCAAAATGAATCGAGGGTACGCTGTTGGATGCTTCGTGCCTTCTTGCACGAACACCACTACGAACAGCCGAAGTAAGATGTTCGTCCATTTACACGATACATTAAAATTGAGGTGGTGTCGGAAATTAGGTATTGAATACAAGTCTACACGACGCATGTACTGCTGTGAGGATCATTTAAATGTAAGTACATCGTATTCTTTTTATTTATTTTTTATTTATATTTAATGGACTTCTTGCTTGTGCGTGCAGTGGTGGTCCAGTGGCGAGTAACCTTGCCTGCCATGTAGGAGGCGATGGTTCGATCCCCGTCCAAGCCGACTCGTACCAATGAGTTTTTCGGAATTTATGTACGATTTGTTACACCACTGGCTTTTCGGTGAAGGAAAACATCGTGAGGAAACCTGCATGCTTCAATTTCGAGGCGTGTATTGTACCCTCTGTCCATTATAAGTGGCGACGGACTCACCCCCCGTCACACTGGACAGAGTTTCGGTACCACTGGTGAAACGTGGATTGTTCTGAGGTTTCAGAATATCTCTGACTACCCCCTCGGGGAATATAGTCGTGAGCATATGGTTATGCTTATGCTAACTTGTGCGTTAGCAACGCATTTCCGCCAATGTCAAGTGGTTTGAGGGAGTATCTATTTTAGAGTAAGAACACAACTGAGATGGATGAGAGGCGACGAGGCTCCGCAGCCTCGTGGCAGGCAGAAACGCGCGAACACCACGCGCAAGACGAGTGTTCGGGGCAAACCCTGCAACGTGACTCCCATCTCCCATCGTATAGATGTGTCCACCCCAGTGCCATTTATGAACTAAAAGGACCATAAATATCAAAGTTAATGAGGTTATGGGGCCAATAAATTTTTTTTTATTTTATTATTGATGGGTTTGCTCTTGACCTCTATCTAGTACTCTGGACAAAGATGGGGTTGAAGATGTAGCGAGCTTACCCAGAAGTGCACTGGCACTCCTGCACACTGATGGAACGCAGCAAGCTGCTTGGCGCCAGACTCCGGCAGGAGAGTGGTCGCGAGCCAGGCGGCTCCTTGCGGAGCCTACCACACCGCTGTGGGGGATCGTTCAGCCGCCACCACAAACTTGGTAGCTTGTGATGCCGTTGCCCGGGGTGGACCGCTTGGCGGCAAAGCGCATGTGCCTCCTCGGAGATGGATATCCAAAACCAGGAGATCTTAGATTTCTTCCCCTTAATGGTATTGCCTCCTTCATTGACCATGTATTTGAAGGGTGAAGAAAGCAAAAGTATAGGGGCTAACACAAAAGATCCCATTGGGTCGAAGTGTTGCTGGCTTGCCAGCCCCCGCAGCAAGATAAGATAAGATAAGATAGGAGGTAGAACCCCAATCACCCCAATTAAGGTTCGAGTTCTTTTTTGTTGACAGCTGGAGGAAGACCTGGATAACTATCAATATTGGAGATTAATGAACGGGTTCCCAAAATTGAAATCAACGGCTAAACTTCGTAACGTTAAAGGATACAAAGAAAATACTGAAGCAACAAGCGAAAAGAAGCAATCATTCCAGGTAATCATTATGTATCTTGTAGATTGTAGAATAAAGGCTTCCGCACATTGCAGCGATATTATCGACAGCGATATCGCGACACCTTACACACCAGCGATTCCGCGATTCGTGTCACGCATGCGCCCTTCACTGAATGTAGTAGAAAGAGATTGCGTCAGGTTGCGATAATATCGCGGCAGTGTGTGGGATCGAGCGCGTCCCCATACAAAATGTACTGAGAACAATTATCGCAAAATCGGAGCGATATTATCGCTCGATAATATCGCGGCAGTGTGTAGGATCGCGCGCGTCCCCATACAAAATGTACTGAGAACAATTATCGCAAAATCGCTGCGATAATATCGCTCGATAATATCGCTGCAATGAGCGGAGGCCTAAAACAAGAAAATATACACCGTGTTCTTGTGGTTATGCATTAACTTTGGCCTGTTATTGAGACCATTAATTTGATCATATTTCACAAACATACATTGAAATCACAAAAAAATTTTTTATATTTTGAATTTGTTTCTAACATAACTTTAAGGGGAGTTCAGTTGTGTGTCTGCTATTGGGTGCCTTGGGTGGTCACGTGTCGCGTGTCGCTCGTCGGTTGCCCCATCCCCGGCCTACAGCGGAATTCCAGTGGTGGCTCAGGATATTGTTCTTTTATAAGAACAACCCTTGAAGTCACCAAAATATCTATATAACCGTACAACGTCAAGCACTTCTACAAAAACTCGACATTGGCAAAATCATCTATACCAAGATGGACACCATATCCTTAAAAATTGAATAGAATAATATTAAGGGTGTATTCTGACAACCAAACCTTCATCATCATCATTTCCCTATACAGGGTGTAAGGAAAAGTATCATTAACCTTTAAACCACATTCTATACCCATCAAACTGAACAACTTTTACTGAATTTCACAGTAAAAGTTGTTCAGTTCAGGGAGCAAACCTGTCAGAACAAAAAAAATATCAGCTGTCCCATATGTTTGAATAGAGTCGGTATTCCAGTTTACTATGGGACAACTATAATTACTCCCAATTTAAATGTTTAGTCCCATACAGAATAGTGTCGCTACAGAGCACAGGCCTATGAGGTTGTATGACTGTAAGTCCACCATGTATGCACTATGCGGATTGGTAGAGTTCACATACACATCAGAATTTCTTTTTCAGTGTATGCAGGTTTCTTCACAAAGTTTTCCTTTCCGTTTGAAACCAGTCGGTATTACGTGGTATTACATACTTAAGTTAGAAAAAGTATTTAGTACATGGCCTGTTGTCCGTGCGGATTCGAACCCGGACCTCAAGATTGAGTTTCCATAGCTCTCCGCAACGCGCCATCGACGCTCCTGTATACCTTACTGCAAGGGTATGCAAACGCGATACAGCGCTATCACACCTTCGCTCTCTTTCTATTTGCGCGCGAACGAACGAGATAAAAGATGTGATACAGTGTGTACTAGTGTGTAGCATGCTACGTGTGCTGCTTTTCTAAATGTGCGTTTTTCTTATCTTTTTTAAATTTAGTTCCTAAAAAACTCGACAGATGACATGTTTATCGCCCCAAGAGCCGTAACCGAGATCCTGTCAAAATCTGGTCAAGTCTGTGCCTGCCTTTTTTTTTTAATGCCAAGGGATCGAAGCCATTCAGCCATGTCAGGCGTAAAAGTTTAGAATTTTCGATTAAAATGATTAGTAAATAATGAAATATGTCATTAAAAGATGCGTTGGGCCAACGCCGTTGGCATCTTCTTGATCATCTTTTCACTCTTTACTATTTTAAAGAAACACTTTTTGAAATGTTGACGTTTCTTCGCACAGACCGTAGCGCCATCTATCGATCCCCTAGAAAACAAAAAGAAAACGCTCATTCATTCATGTTATTTTCAGATTTGTAGTCCACTGTCGGAATCATCATTCCTAAAAGAGAGATTATTCCAGAACAACACACAGAAAGTTTATTATACACATGAGCATTGCATTGTTACCAAACCAAGCAATATAACTACATCAACAGACTTAAAGGTAAGCTTGTAATAAGTTTGCATTTCAGTTACAGCTACGTAGCATAGCATATGCTCACGACTATATTCCCCAAGGGGGTAGTCAGAGATATCCACGTTTCACCAGTAGTACCGAAACTCAGTCCAGTGTGACGGAGGTTAAGCCCGTCGCCACACAGTTACAGCTATGTGTCTTGCAAGAAAACTATACTGTATCGCATTTTCACACCTCCAGCACTCTATAAAACGATCTCACAGTGCTTCAATAGTATAGTACTGGAACAGAAGCAAGATGGCGTCAGCAGACGCGTCGTCCCGCTTAGTCGCGCGAGCCGTCTGTATTTGCTTCTTGCTTGGCTCCCCTAACGTTGCCCTCAAAGTGCTGGGTGAGGTGTGATATCTGAAGTTATGGAGTGAAAGCGCTAATAAATAATAATATAACGTTTTCACGTGCATTATAATATAATAGACGGAGAATTGTGTCTTGTTCAGACAGCTATGCAGGTTTCCTCACGCAGTTTCCCTTCACCGTTTGAGAGCAGTCGGTATTACGTGCATAAATTAGAAAAACTCATTGGTACATGGCATGTTGTCCGTGCGGATTCGAACCCAGACCTCAAGATTGAGTTTCCATAGCTCTCCGCAACGTGCCACCGACGCTTTCGTAAGTTAATGCTTACTACTAATCACTACATTTCTTTCAGATCGATGCTGCAACTCACATTAAAACTGAAAACACAAGCACATCTGACGAACAATGTGAAACACCAATAGTTACACCTTCGCTACCTACAGATGAAACAATGTCCTCGAGTGAAAGTAAAATACTATCCATGAAAGTTGAGACTGTCACTACATCCACACAAACTGCTATGAACAATAAAGAATTTATTTACAGAAATAAAATGTTAGAAGTAATTGAAAATAAGCCAAAATCCTACATCGGTCTGCCAAAACAATATACCTGGTTACTAAGTTATATCGCTGCACAGGACAAATCTGTAAACGAACTAGACTTAATTATGACATTATTGAAACTAAAACAAAACGACACCGTTTCCAGACTTTGCGATCAGTTCGAGATATCCAGACAAACTTTTCCAACACTATTCCATTCAAGCATCGAGGTATTGGCAAATTTTTTTCAAAATTTAATTTACATGCCAACACGGTTACAGATAAAACAAAATTTACCAGTTTTATTCAAAATGAGATATTCAAATGTGCAGTTGATATTAAATTCCTTTGAAATTGAAGTTCAAACACATCAGAATACAAAGCAACCACCCCAGATACAACCGTATAAAAACTGCAATACAATCAAATACCTGATCGGATCTACGCCCAATGGCTATATCTCATATGTATCAAAGGGATATGGAGGTAGAATATCAGATAAAGCATTGTTAGAAAAGAGTGATATTATAGAAAGACTTCACTTTGATGCTGTAGTAATGGCAGATAGACGATTAAAAGACATTGAAAGTATTTTGATGACCAAAAATATTAAACTACTACGACCTGCAGACATAGTTTCCAATCCTACAGATCAAGAGTTGATACAGAGCAAAGTTACTGAGAGCTTAAGATTACAAATCGGGAGAGTGATAAGGAAATTGAGAGGGTTTCGGTTTCTTCACTCTGTAGTTCATAAACATGTGGCATACTTAGATCATATGGTGACGATAGCGTGTGGTCTAATAAACCTACAGAATGAATTAATAAAAGACATTAAATAGTAACTTTATTAATGAAAATATATATTTTTAATGAGGTCAACTTATTCTTTAAGAAATGACTAAGTACCATGAAATGTGGCAACTTTACCAACGGACGTTGACTTTGCCGTCAGATGTGCATAAGTAATAAAATTTGATTAATTTAGTCCAAATTTAACAATTGATCTGTCCAAAGTAAAACTAGGACTAAATTAATCGGATTTTATGAATGCACGTCCATTGGTAAAGATGCCACATTTCACGGTAATTGTTTTACATATCTTCACCCTGCTGTGAAAACCTTGCAAATGCATGCAACAAACGATATTTTCTATCCAACAAAATTTTTTGAAATAATGAACATATTAAATGTTACAGAATTTGTGCTTAGCGAGGTCTTCACTGCAGGGCGATGATATCGCGTTCAAAATCGGCTATACGTATTCATTTGTAATGCTTATCTTATCATTAAATTGCACTTGCGACAATTTTTCTAAAAACGAATTCTTCCCAAAGTTTTATAGCTTCGCTAACAGTAACCATTGTAAACTCTTTATCATATTCTATCCAATGCAAGTCTATTATTTTGTTATGCTCAAACGAGGGATCCGCTATACATAAAACACCTCTCTTTTTGTTGGCCGCCAACATTTGCGCTTGCATTTGCACGTAAAATTTCATTTTAATGTCATCATTGTCTACATATCTTTTTAATGCCTTTTTTGATACTGGGCATTTTACTTCGATGACAAAATCATCACCGATTCCGTCAGGCGATGCACCCACTAAGCTGTCTATTAAAATGAAGCCAGATTTTTCTATTGTCTTGCCAATTTTTTCTTCTGCCTCTTTCAATACCATGGGCAACAATCTTTTTCGCCTTTTTGTTGCAGCAGTCTTTGGTATCTTGTACCCTCCTAAAATTTCTTGGACAAGAGCGCCATCGTCCGCGCATTGCGATGCTTCGTATAACTTTGAAGCTGTTATTCGAGCTTGTACAATACTATCCCATATTTCGCTGTCCGCATGATCTACTGTATCTTTGTTGATTTGTTCGACAGCACCTTCTACTACTGAGTCCAATGCTGCTTTGTATATAACAAAGTCTACGTTTTCATTCAGATGCAAATTTTCAGTGAAAAAATTTACGGTCATGTCAAAGACGTTGTAGCTTGGTTTTTTTTCTAGATAAAGTGTTGTTAAGTAATTTGTAATGTTACGCTTCTTGCATTCATTTAAGAAATTTTTTAGTACATTCGGATCTTTCGGTGCAAGTTTTATTTTCTTAGTTCCATCAAAAATGTTTCCACACTCTATTGGGTCAGGTTCCACCGCGGGTAGATTGGGCTCCTGCCAATAAGACACTACTGATCTTGATTCTGGTTCGTCGCTCCGTTTATTCAACCAAAGTAAAAACACTAAAGTGTGTTTACATCCGCCACCGGACGCCGCACAACCATCACAAGATGTCTCTGTTATCTCGTCATCTAGCTCTCTTATGGTTGCAGTCACGATGTACTGCTTGGTTGACACTAAGTGTTCTGGCTTCACTTTGCATCTCAGGAAGCATTCTGTCTGTGTTCTTCTCAATTCTACATAGCCCACTGCAGAGTCTACGTATGAATCTCTTGAAGATCTGCACAAAAACAATTCTTTGTAAAAGCAAGCCTTTTATACGGACTGTAACTGTAAAGAGCATTGATTGATGGCCTATAGGGAGGGAATAAATATAGTCTGTATATAAAGTCGTGGCATGAATGTTTGAGGAACTAATCATTTTAGTATGGTGGTGTTGCCAGGTTATTCTTGATTTTGACGTTCTTGGCGTGGAGACAGCGCCCTCATTTTTTGCCAAGACTTTATAGACAGGCTGTAAATAACGCTCACAGGCATAGATTGAAGTGATCCCAAACATAAGCTACTGCAGTGCGATTTTTGAAAATCATACGAGCGGTTCGGCAGTAGAAAATGTCAGAATTACTATGGAGATTACGCATCTTTCTACTGGCGAACCGCTCGTATGATTTTCAAAAATCGCACTGCTGGTCTTCTTATTATGGAAGTCATGCAATGATGACACAAAAATATAACATCCATGACTGAACCGGGATTCGAACCCAGGACTGGCAGTCTGTCGTGGTTAACATTTCACCAACCCGGTTGTCAACTAACGAGGTTTGTGACTTCATTACGAGGCAGTGGTAATAAATACTATTACTTCCGTACTACTAGTTCAGCAGTAAAGGAAATACATCATGATGAAACCTGCATAGGTACTCGAAAACAAAAAGAAAAAGGTGAAGGTAAGTACTTTTGTTGACAAGGGGGCTGCAGGCTTAGTTTCACACCCTGGCCAATGGCGGATACAGATGGGGGGGGGGGGGCGCGTAGTGTTTACCCGCGACTTCATCCGCACAAATTATATAAGTACTAGATTTTAAGTCACATCATAAGCTATCGAACAAAAATAGTTTCATCAAAATCGGTTCGGTAGTTTTTGCGTGATGCGCGAACAAACAAACAGACAGACAAAATTTCTAAAAAAAGGTTGATTTCGAGTCAGGGATACCTAAAAACCATACTTATCGTAATCTTTTTTTGTAATTAACTTCAATGTACAGACACACTTCAGTTAGGTACAGTTTTATAATAGTTTATAAGTACTATAAATATTTATAACTAGTGTTTTCCCGCGACTTCGTCCGCACAAACTATATACCAGATTTTAAGTCAGATCATAAGCTATCAAACAAAAAAAGTTTCATCTAAATCGGTTCAGTAGTATTTGCGTGATGCGCGAACAAACAAACACACTATTTTGTCAATAGATGGCGCTGCGTCATTTAAATCGCGCTATCGAGTGTCATTTGAATTTATATGAAGTGAACCGCTACTTTTTTATTCCTTATGGTTGTACGGTTTTATAATATTTATAATATATAATGCTGCAGATACAGATGTTTCCACGTACATCTTGTTGTCCGACGAGTACCGAGCGCACAAATATAGGGTCCAACTTAATATGCTGACACTTTTTTAAGAGGATGATCAGACCATCAAACTGAACAACTTTCGCTAAGGGACCAACATCAAAATCGCGAAAAAAAAATCTGCTCTTCCATACAAAACTACAAATCTACTCTAGCCAAATGTATGGGACAGCTGATTTTTTTTTCGCGATTTCGATGTTGGTCCCATAGAGAAAGTTGTTCAGTTTGATGGTCTGAACATCCCCTTAAAAAAGTGTCAGCATATTAAGAAGGACCCTGTATATTAAACTAGTCTTTGCGCACAAATGCGCGAGCAAGAATGCGGAGGGCTGCTCTCGTCTCGCCCTAGTTTTTGGCGAGACCCGAGCCGAGACAAAACCTCTCGTCAAGAATATGGAGCCCGCTTAAGAGAATATTATTCCGAGAGCGAAAATGCGCGCTGCATACAAACGTACTATGGTGATATTTTCAATACTAACCAATTAAAGTCAATGAAACTTTGCAGAAACAATCTAGAAACAAATTTCTATGCTTCTATAGAGTCAGATTTTCGTTAAAATATACAGTTTGAATGCTAGGATTAATTTAAGATTTGTATGGAAATCTTTGAGGCACTGTAACTTTAAAACTATAAATTTTAACGAAAATCTATCTCCATACAAGCATAAAAATTTGTTTTTAGATTGTTTCTGCAAAATTTTATTGACTTTAATTGGTTTGTATTGAAAATATCACCATAGTACGTTTGTATGGAGCGCGCTCCGAATAATATACCCTTAAGAGGACAGACACGAATGAGAGGAAATAAAGGTGGTACTTACAATAGTGCTTTAGCACCTCTTATATCAGAAACGCTATGGTCATCACTGGTACTCATATACTGCAGTATCATTATACCGTCTACTCTCGGCACATTTCTCGAATCTGCCTGCACGTATTCGTTCATTATAAGTCCTCGTATAAAATGCTATGCCTTGGTCCGTGTCCGTGGGGCAAGCAACAGGGTCAGCGTCCAGGGCTAGTGCGAAATGGTTGAAAACTTGGTCCTAGGTTGAAAATTACAAATAGGTATTTGCGAACTTCAGATAAAATTTCGCACAAAAATTCAAATATTTAAACTAAATTTCAGGGCTGCCACCTCAAAAATTTGGTTAGGCGCTAAAACTTTGAAAACGGCGCTGGATTTATCGCGGTTCAAAAAAGCGCTAGATTCGGCGCTAAATTCTTATCACATAAATAGGCCTTTAAAGTTATCTAAGTAGTCTTATCAGCCTATCGAAACCGATTCTTAAGTCAATTTAAGAAAACTTTCTCCATGGGACAAATATCGAAATCACGAAAAAATAACTGCGGTCCCATACATTTAGGTCGAGTAGGTTTGTATGAAACCGCAGTTTTTTTTCGCAATTTCAATATTGGTCCCATAGAGAAAGTTGTTCAGTTTGATGATCTGATCATCCCCTTAAAATAGTTTCAGCTAATTTTGTTAGACCTTATATAGCACATAAAAACACAAATAATATTGCTTTGTTAAAAGTTTAAAAAAGAGCTAGATTCACCGATAGGCGCTAAATTCTGAGAAACGGCGCAAAACATGCCAAAAAAGCGATCCAGCGCCGAAAGCGCTAAGGTGGCAACACTGCTACATTTTATAAAGTTTTTTTTTTTTTGGAGTTTTTGGCGGGCTTTGGTAGCTGACGTTTGGAGTCCTCATATTTCATCGAATTTTTATTGTTTATAGTGAGTTTTGGTTCGTAAAATTGGTGTTGTTTTGCGTAACAAAGTGTCGTGCAAGTGAACAATATTTAGTTCAGTGAAATATGATGGTGCATGGGTCGTAAACAGGAAAAGTGTTCCGTGATTTTAGCGCGGCAAAGCGGTCGGTTCACCTCTTTCCTGTGGACTTCTCTGCTTTTCCTGCGTCTTTCGATTGCCTCCAAAAACTCCAAAGAACCATCAAAACGTCGAATACCAACGTTTTAATGTGAAAACAGAAGACAATTAAAAATAAAATAAGATATAGCCAAAAGGTCTAGTAACCAGGCTAGTAAATATATTAAAAAAAAAAAAAAAAAAATTAAGTTTTTTTTTTTTTGAGTTTTTGCGGGCTTTGGGTAGCTGACGTTTGGAGTCCTCATATTTCATCGAATTTTTATTATTTATAGTGAGTTTTGGTTCGTAAAATTGGTGTTGTTTTGCGTAACAAAGTGTCGTGCAAGTGAACAATATATAGTTCAGTGAAATATGATGGTGCATGGGTCGTAAACAGGAAAAGTGTTCCGTGATTTTAGCGTGGCAAAGCGGTCGGTTCACCTCTTTCCTGTGGACTTCTCTGTTTTTCCTGCGTCTTTCGATTGTCTCCAAAAACTCCAAAGAACCATCAAAACGTCGAATACCAACGTTTTAATGTGAAAACAGAAGAAAATTAAAAATAAAATTAGATTTAGCCAAAAGGTCTAGTAACCAGGCTAGTAAATAAATTGAAAAAAAAAAAGTTTTTTATAACATCTTTAACGGCTCTGGATACTGGTCTTTTGGTTCGTAAATTATTTCTTCATTCTTTGGGGAAGTAGAGGCATTCTCTTTCTACCGCTTGTATTCTATCGAGTCGATGGCTTGTCATTTCAAGCGCAGTATTCTGCCACACGGACGGCATCACCGGCCGCGTCGTCCATAAGCTCCATTCGCGTGCAAGTTTGCGGGCAGGAAGGGCAACATGTGAGATGGGCCTTAGTCTGAGGAGCAACACCACATTCACACCTTATTCGATAAAACCCGTACTGTATACTGCTGTATACGTATTTGTCCGATTCGCCCCTCGCACTAGAGTGCAAAAGAGACGACTACAGCTCGGATAAAAAAAATCGGAAAATTGACAAAATCTGAATTTTTTATTTGCCCGTTTCCTCCTTCAATCCAAAACTAAACCGATTTATTAATCATTCTTTCAAGAATAATATGGGAAAGACTTTGACTATGTTCCGAGGTTACAGAATATCCCTGACTACCCCCTCGGGGAATTTAGTCTTGAGCATATGCTTGCATGCACTTTGGCTGTCTGTATGTTTTGCTTTTTTTGTTTATATTCGTCGTGCTGGATGTCTAAAAACGGGTGGTAAAATGGGTAATTTTCGAAGGTCCCTAGTTCTTACAGTAATTAATTTAGGCAAAAAAGCAAAAAATAGGGACATAGCATTCGTAGAGCAGAGGTAACAGATTGCTAAAAAATTGTTGCTCTAGCTATAAGTACTCTGAAATGGAATCCGAGATCAAAAGGAGGAAACAGGAGAATACGTTTGTATGGACAAAACGGTACTCAGTCTATCCTTTAATGGTTATACTGTGGTTTTATTTTATACCCCTAGGTATTGAATGTTTTTAGAATTTTTTTAGGTGCCTGACGGACGATCCACCGGTGATGCTAAGTTGGCACTGCTAACCAGTAATAAGTCAGTCGTTGGTCGTGGTCCACCTGCTTAGTTCACCTGGGTGGACCACGGGCACTTTTTTTTGCCGATGGTCCACCTCAGTACACCTAGGTGAACCCTTCGATCAAAATAAAATGAATGGATAGGCCTTACGCGAACATTTCAAACCAGAAAAATGAGGCAAAACAAATGAAAGATTTACTTCAAGTTTGTATGCAAGTGCCCTAGATTTGACAGATAATGGCGCTAGTTTGTATGTACCAAGTGCACCAGTAGTTTGCTTCAACTTACCGCGCTTTAGGCCTATCCATTAATTTTATTTTGATCTAAGAGGTGAACCACGGGCACTTTTTTTTGCCGATGTAGTCCACCTTAGTACACCTAGGTGAACCACGGGCACTTTTTCTTGCCGATGGTCCACCTCAGTAAACCTAGGTGAACCACGGGCACTATTTCTTGCCGATGGTTCACCTCAGTACACCTAGGTGAACCACGGGCATTTTTCCTTGCCGGTGGCCCACCTTTATACGTGTAAGAGATAAGGGGACATGTAGAAACCATGACATCTGACATTTTTGACATCTGCCATTTTGTGCTGTCATTTAAAAAAATCTTTATTTTTTATTTTGGTACCACATATGCATGAAATTATTTTTTTTCATGTCCTGTCATTTAAATGACAGAAAAAGGAATAAAATTAATGACATGCGGTACCAAAATAAAAAAAAAAACAGCCGATGTCAAAAATTACTGATGTCAAAGTGACAGGCTATTTTTTAAATGACGGCACAAAATTACAAAAAGTACAGCCGATGTCAAAAATGACAGACGTCAAAAATGACAGATGTCAAACAAACCGATTTTTATAATGACAGCACAAAATGACAGACGTCAGATAATATGTCAAAGTGACAGGTTATTTTTTAAATGACGGCAAAAATTACAAAAATTACAGCCGATGTCAAAAATGTCAACGAACCGATTTTTTTAATGACAGTACAAAATGACAAATGTCAGATGTCATGGTTTCCACAAGTCCCCTTATCTCTTACCTTATAAAGGTGGGCCAGCGGCAAGAAAAAGTGCTCTTGGTTCACCTAGGTGTACTGAGCTGAGGTGGACCATCGGCAAGAAAAAGTGCCCGTGGTTCACCTAGGTGTACTGAGGTGGACCAACGGCAAGAAAAAGTGCCCGTGGTTCACCTAGGTGTACTGAGGTGGACCATCGGCAAGAAAAAGTGCCCGTGGTTCACCTAGGTGTACTGAGGTGGACCATCGGCAAGAAAAAGTGCCCGTGGTTCACCCAGGTGAACTAAGCAGGTGGACCACGCACGACCAACGACTGTAATAAGTAGGTAGGTAGGTACTTAGGTATTGTAAGTAGAAGAGTACCTATGCATGCTGTTACAATTTGAGAGCAACCATTATTTAGGGGACTAGTAGAGGTAAAGAAACTACAGGAAAAGTAAAAGAAATCACAAATGTCGAATGCGTTTTATTTTGGTCTCAAGTGTTAAAAGATTAGTTTTTTTTGTGTGAGACACTCCCAAACAAATGTATAGTCTGTCTATAAAGTCGAGGCATGAATGTTTGAGGAACTAATCATTTTAGTATGGTGGTGTTGCCAGGTTATTCTTGATTTTGACGTCCTTGCGTGGAGACAGCGCCCTCATTTTTTGCCAAGACTTTATAGACATCACAGACTGTAAGTAGGTAGGTAGGTTGGTGTTACTTAGTTGTGTTGAAATGAAAGAATATTTTGTAGAGTTGACATGTATTTAATGTTTACCATGTGACTACAAATAGGTATCTAGTTTTGAGAAATAATAAGCTAGGCACACCGAAAATATTTAGGCAACAAAAGTTACAACTTTTTCCTTTATATGTAATAATTCATGGTCATAAATCGGCGAATTAAAAATAACTCAATTGATGTTGCCGACTGTATTTCATTATGTCAAAATCTGGCATGAAACTAGCAACCTCATCTTGGTAGGTATTGCCAGCGTAACAAAATTGATTTGCATTATTAGTTGGAAAATCAACAAAACAATGTTTCAAACATAGAATATATTTTTGGTGCACACCAGCTTCAAAAATTAGTAAAGAAACTAAGTGAAATAATAAAGATACATTGTCTTATGTATTATGTAAAATGCTAGAGTGCTGTTTCCCTTTTTTTTCTGAATGAGTCATATGAGTTTCATGCTTAGGTTATTTTAACAATATTTTGAATGTCTTCAAAGTTTTAGGCACTGAAATTGACTTTTAAAATTCATGATTAAAAAATAATTCAGTCAATTTTAATGCTTAAAAATGTTTGTGGCATTTTTGGAGTCATGTGTCGTGTTTAAACTGAGTGACAGGTTTTTTTTCGTAATATCTATGACACAGAGTATAATTAATTATTTAACTGAAAACAATTTCGTAAATATCTCTGTACACTCAACACAAAAAAGGAGTTAGCTATCACGACATCAAATCCTATCTCTAAAACACTTATTTTTTCCATCCGAAAATATTTCTAGAGAAAAAGATATGCATCTATTTACCTGATAACATTAATTTTTAAATGTTATTTTTCTATAAATTTTTTATTTCTGTTATTTTAATGAACTATTTGTTTATCTTCGGTTTACTATATGACTGTTTACGATATGAACATTGAAGTAAAAAAAGATAACAAATGAAATTCATTTATTTAAGTATCGCCTATTTTTCATCAAGAGCGAGTGACATTTTAGCAAAACATTGATTTTTTGTCATCTTCTGACATATTTTATAAGGAAATTATGCAATATAGTTATAGATATAATAGGAAATTGTAGAAAAAATACACATTTATTATATAATTTAATGAAGTAGGTACTTAGTTGTTTTTTAGTTCATTTGGACACATAACATAAACAGTAATATAGATTCTACCACAAAATTCACGACAGATATCTATTCTTAGATCACAAGAGAACTAAAAGTTTGAAAATAGCGTGAATGATGTTATTTTTTCGACGACAACCTATTTCTAAAGTCCTCGTGCAAGGCTTAAAGTAGAATTTTTGCTACATTTAATTTTTTAAGAAAAATTTATAGAAAATCCGTACTGTCATATTGTTTTCACTAATCGAATATAATTGACATTGCATGACACTTACTACTAGCCTAAAAGAGTGCTAAACTATGTCTTACATTTAGATATTTTTTTGGTTCTTAAAGAGTTAGGTGGTTGGACAGCCATTTTAAACTAAAATTCTCAAAAATATCATCAATCCATATATTTTTTGTGATATTAAGGCGAAAGGAATCCAAATATGTTTGCTCCGTTTTAGTTTAAGTATATTTCGAATCAAAATATACCA
This sequence comes from Agonopterix heracliana, assembly GCA_963693445.1. Classification (NCBI taxonomy): domain Eukaryota; kingdom Metazoa; phylum Arthropoda; class Insecta; order Lepidoptera; family Depressariidae; genus Agonopterix; species Agonopterix heracliana. The sequence continues at coordinate 9,193,748 of OY856331.1, forward strand.
TGACTGGATATAATTGAGTACAAAATCGATTCCGTCCAAGTAGGGAGACAGTTCTTAGAATAAACAAAATCATAAAAGTTTTTATAGACCGCTGGTCTCTTTAGCATTAGGTACCTATAATTAAAATTAACCTACAAGTTACAAATATTTTTGTAGATTACTTATAAGTAAAAATGGCCGCCCAACAATACACCTGAAAGTCAAATAAACCAGCCACTAGACAACACAAAACTCATGCAAAAAAAATCTTCAAGAAACATGCACACTCCAAGCATGTAACTACGTATTAAAAATAAAAATAAAACTCAAACTTGCTACCTTATACCACAGTTTCTTTATTTCTTGTACATTTTCACAACTGACAGTTTTACAGATATACAATCAACCAAATTATCGGGAACAAATAAATCCGCGTGACAAAATGTACGCAAAGTTTGGTCAACATTTTCTGTAAATGTTAGCCAATATCGTACAAAAAGGGGGTAAAAAACGAAAACGTTAAAACTATATTTTAAAATGACAAAATAATATCATTTTTTACTTTAATCGTCACTAAAAACGGGTACCTACAGTACCATCCTCAAAACTCGTCAAAATAACTTAAAACATTATCGTCTTTATAAAAAATCTGATGTCACTTTTTAAAACATCATCAAAATTTTTACACCAGGGAGTTTGAAAATGGCACCGGCAATAATATAAAAAACAAACTATTTTCTAACATTACTGAAATTAAATTGGGAATAATCTTAACCAATACTTAAGCCACTAGTTTTAAAAACAAAATGCATGGCGTATATATGCATTCAAATTGGAGCGTGGCTCCGTTCAAAAAATAAAAAAGAAACAAAACACAAATAATAATGGAAATGTAATGTGTTATTATAACATGAAAATTATTGTTACTGTGTCTAAATTTACAACTAAAAATACTAAATGTTAATGTCTTTATAAATGTGTGATCTAAATCACAAAATTGTAAAATAAGGAATAATAATTCTTGCCATTCTGAAAAGAATTACCCTGGCAAAATTTATGACCACCAGAAAAAATGGTCACATTAAAAGGGTAATTTGTTTTTGAATGGCAACCCCGGTCCCCCCGCACTCGTAGTGGTGTGCTTGAGTGTGTGTGTGTGTGTTGCCGCCCGTCTTGATATGTGTGAGTGTGTGCGCCGCTGCGTCTCCATTAGCTAGAAGCAAATGTTACATATGTGAGTATGCATGTCATGAAAACTTCCGGTCCGGAGAGAAAACTGAGATATGTTCTGAAACCGACATTACATTACAAGAAACGAGTCTCGAATTTAGTCGCTGAGTCTACCATTGACTTAAGATGAAAGAAAAATTAATGGATGAGCCTTACGCGAACATTTCAACCGAGAAAAATAAGTCAAAACAAACGTCAGTTCTAATACGTACCGAGATGGCAGACCAAGTGTGCTACTTTGTATGGACCAAGTGTGTTTGTATCAATTAAACGAGCTTTGGGCCTTATTCATTAATTTTACTTTTATCTAAGCCATTGATTATTAAAATGGCGCCACTCTGGTGGATCGAGATAGTGGAGCCTACAGGACAGAGGGAGCATAAAAGGTGAGTATAGAGAATGGTGTCCTTGTTTTCATTCTGTTTCAATTGTCTATGGTTTGTCTATTGAATGACGTTAACACTTTCTGGTATTGCCAGCAGATAAACTGATCATTACCGATAAACACACAATAACATCGAAAATGTTAGTCTGCTGTAGGCTTAGATCAAAATAAAATTAATGGATAGGCCTGAAGTGCGGTAAGTTGAAGCACACTACTGGTGCACTTGGTCCATACAAACTAGCGCCATTATCTGTCAAATCTAGGGCACTTGCATACAAGTGACAAGTAAACCTTTCATTTGTTTTGCCTCATTTTTCTGGTTTGAAATGTTCGCGTAAGGCCTATCCATTCATTTTATTTTGATCTAAGGCTGTAGGTACATAACCGAACACCGATCAAAATCTTATAAAAGAGGTAACGAAATTCTCCCTGAAATAAGTAAATGGAGAAAAAACACGTAACACTATCGATCTGACAGCAACATTTTTAAGACAGGGTGCTAGCTATCTAACCAGTATCACTGATTTTATGAAAACTCTTCATTGTCTTCATAATCCTATTAACGAATTAACAAATTGCTTCCTAAAATTAGGGAATCCAAAAAAACATGTAACACTTTCGATCTGACAGCTACATTGGCACGATTGTAACGCCATCCTAGAACCAGTGTCTTTGAACCCATTTAAAAAAAAAAGAAAACTCCTCTTTGCGTCGCTTTGGATACTTAGGTATTGTAATTGTACTTAAATTCACTTCCTAAATGTAAGTGTAATAAAATATTCAGTTATGCACTATACGAATTCAAAAGTTTCTCAAAAAGGTATTTAAAAAAAAAAGTTTATAGGTAAGTATATGTCAAATTTTAAAAACATATATTTTCAATCCGGACCGTGAAAAGTAGATAACTCTGTAGGTATTTAAAAATGTAAGATGTTATTTAAAAAAACGGAAGCAAAGAAAAATAAAAAAGAAGAAAAATGCAAAATCGAAATAAAAATAATATTTGAGCAAAGTTTGCATCTACGTGACTTGTAAGTATTTGTGAAAAGACATGTATTTATCGTAAAGTGTTCACATTTTAAACATATTTATGTATATTTATGCACATTATTTGTTATCGTGATATGTTAACTTCTAAGCAAAAATGTTTGAAGCTGTTATTGACTGAAGAGTTAATTTGTAACACAACCAAACGGATCAATAAAAATCGCCATAAAAATTATAATGTAGGTACCTATTTTAAATAAAAAATGTCGAAAATCTTTCATGTTAACTAAAGTAAATATTTTAGGTTTGATTTATCGGATTTAAAAAATAAACTTTTAGTATTATATATTATTGTAATGAAAATAAAATAAAAATTAAATACTCGCAATTTTAAGCACAGGTTTTCAGAAATCTATCACGAGAGCATCGCCATTTTCGGTCAACAAAACCGAGCGAGTTCGAATTTCGACTCTCCCACCAGAATTTTTTAATGTTCAAACTTTCTTAATATCACACATGCTAAGCAAAAACAGCTCAAAGAAGTCTTAGATTTAAATTTACAAATGAATTCTCCAGTCAATTAAAAGCTATCTGTCATAATTGCCACACACGTGGACTATCGACAAAATCTCAGCCGCACACCACAAAATACACGACGCTTACAAACATTCATACAAATTAACTTGAGTAATAAATTGACATTATTTGACAGGCCAAGCTAATACAGACGGCACAACTAATGAGGGCTAACACCTACCGATAGAGGGCGTCACTTACGCTAGAGATATTTTTTGTTATAATAGGTGTTGCAGGTGGTACGATTTGATTGTCACTTTACTCGGATGAGCGTTTTTCTTTTTGAAATTTACTACCTAAAAAACTTTACGGATGGCATGTACTTCGCTCCATAGAGAACTGTGCAACATCATGTCAAGACTGTGCCTGCCTTTTTTTCTAAAGGCGAAAGGTTCGAGCCCATGCAGCCGTATCAGATGTAGACAATATCAAATTTTCGAATAAAATGCGTCTTAAATAATGAAACATTCAATTAAAAGATGTTTTGGCATCTTTTTGAACATTGTTTCCCCTCTTTGTTATCTAAAGAAAACACATTTAGACCTTTATTCGCGCAGACCGTAGCGCCATCTATCGAACTCCTAGAAAACCAGAAGAAAAACGCCCATTGCTCGTCAATTCGAAGTCCGGAAAGCCAATATTTTAAATAGAAAAAACTGACGTAGGCCCAATTCAGAAAATTCCAGTTTTCTGCGTTACCTACGTTATTTGTGGACCCCAAACCGCGCTGTCATTATGCATTAAAGCAAATATAAACTCTATTCACATGGCAATAACATTCAAATTTCGTACAGGCCACCACGCGGCATTTCGAATTTATCTTGCTAGTTTGTACCTCAAGCGACAGTGGCGCCGTCTAGTGAAGCATGTAGTGTTAGCCCTAATTTGATAAAACCTTACAATATAATAACCTACATTTAATCTAGCTCAACACTTTTAAGTACAAATCTAAATTGATTGAAAGCATATTGCGGTGATTGTCACAAAATATACAATAGTTGTGCTCGACTGTATAATTATTGTATACAAACTGTGTATAACTTGAGAACACTTTTAAATAATGAATTATTTCATAAACTAGCTTTTGCCCGTGCCTTTGTCCACGTCGATAACACCTCATGTCCCTAAGGGGTTGGTATTCAAATAATCCTTCCTTAGTGCACTATACGCTGTAGAATACTCTACTAATTTAGTCTGTGCGTATGTCAGACATTTCAGTCAGTCAGGGGACTGTTTTATACACGTATTTGTATAGAAAATGTACCGCATCTTCGCATCAACATCTGGTTTTTTCCACATTCGTCTCTTTTGTACGAAAAATATATGAGGTGTTCAACATATTTATTTTGTATAATGTCTATGCTTCACTAAGTGTCGTTTCACATTATTATGAATTACTAGTGTTTTCCCGCGACTTCGTCCGCACAAATTATATACCAGATTTTAAGTCAGATCATAAGTTATCAAACAAAAAAAGTTTCATCAAAATCGGTTCAGTAGTTTTTGCGTGATGTGCGAACAAACAAACAAACTAACAATTTTGTCAATAGATGGCGCTGTACGTTTTTAAATCGCGCTATCGAATGTTATTTGAATTTATATGAAGAGAACCGCTACATTTTTATTCCTCATGATTTTACGGTTTTATAATAGTTAAGATAAATCGAAACGATCCCCCTTAATATAGTAATGTTGCGAGATAAATTATTATTTCAACCAAAGTTAAAGACAAACCTATGTAGGTTTCTGAGATAACCGATTTTGAGCAGTTTGCGTAATTTACTACTAAATATTACAATTATTGTAGTTGTAATTTCTAAATTATTGTATATTTAGAATGTATCCAACTGTCTCGGGGAATATAGTCGTGAGTATATAAGATGAGTATTGTATGTTCGAAACACAGGTCATGCTCTCAAATTATACACAGTTTATACATTTAAGATCTATGCACCCTTTATATTATAATATATTATAATTTAAATATATCTACAGGCTCATACTGTATAGCGGATAATAAAATTGACATTTCTACATCATTATTATTGTTACGATGTTCTCGACAACGATATGTGATTCCTTTCATTTACAATACAATTAAAAACTTATTTCATTAATTTTAAAGTCCATTATTTCTATTCAGATAAAATTTCTCATTCTTACTTACACATTAACATTGCCATTTTTATTTTTATTACATTTTTTTACATGAACATGACACGTAAAGTACTTGATTGTACTTTTTTGTAACAACTATTGACGCAAAGTAAAACACATTTTAACAGCACTTTTATATACATCGGTTCATCTATATGTATAAATGTTATATATTTCGTTTAATTCTAACTTTTTTTTTCAATAAACTTTGGCTTATTATTTGGCTTAGACAAGACGTAAGGAACAAAAGCGAAACAGTATAGATTTTTTATAAAATGGCATACTATATTATTTGAAAATTTTGTTGTCAAATGCTCTAGTTTCAAAAAGATAGTTCTTTTTTTACTTGAAAATTTTTAGAACATATTCAATTGAAATATTGGTGTACAATTTTTTATATAAGAATAGATATATTATATTTCGTTAAAATAACGAAGAAGGTATATTATATAAAAGCTGTTTTCACTATATTTTTTCTTGACTTAATTATAAAATATTTTAGGCAAGAATTTACGTAAAATTACATCGAAATAAATTTAATGTTAACAACAACAAAATACAAATAAATATGTAAAGAAAATCAAAAAAAGAAAGACATCAGTTTCAGAAGATCTTTCAATTCAAAGGTAACTTAAAAAAGTCAAGAAAAATATAGAGAAAATTTAAATTTCTCTATGGTCCCTACAATGAAAGGTAAAAATATAAATTTCATTCATGACAAATGTTTCAGTCGTAATACCGCACAATTTTGGCAAAAATAAAATCACAAAATTTTTAAAAACATTGTAGACAAAAAAAAATAGAAATATTAATTATTTCATTATTTTACTAACATTTTAAAATTAGGCCTGCATTTAAAAAATACTGGACAAGAATAACTTTTACAATAAAATTTATATGAACTATAAAAAACTCAATCCATATAGACAACAAGATTCATCAACACCACTAAAATATTATGCCTAACTACTTTGTGCAGAAAGGAAAACGATTCAGCCGTTTTATACAATTTCTTTTTACTACTATACAAATTTACATTAGAAAAAAAAAGAACAAATACAATTTTACTATTCAACAAAGTAAAGGTAACATTATCTCTTTGGTTTTAAAAAACGAAAAAAACTTCCAAAAACTGGCATTCAAAACAGCCTTAAAAAAAACTTTCCGATTCGACTTTTAACATTTTTGGTCCGACGTCCCTAAAAACACAATTTACATGTCTTTTTTATACACTTTGCTTTTCCCTTTCGAAATTTTTTTACACATTAAAATCTAAGATAAAAGTATTCATATCTTACTAGTATTCGTGCTCTGCCATTCCATTGTCCGGCCGCTGGTTAGGCTCCTGATTCTGATTTTGTTCCCGCTTGCCCTGCTGGCCCTTGCCTTGCCCGATTTGTCGAGACGAGGAGAAACAGAGCTTCATTATGAACGGGAATTTCGCACCTGAAATTGTAATCTTTAATTAGTTCAATTCAATTAATGTACTTCCGAAAAAGTGCTGACGTAATACATACTGCTGAAAGGAAACCTGCATACACTGAAGAAGAAATTCTGATACGTACGTGAAGTCTAGCAATCGGCATTGGTCACGCGTGATGAACTAGCCCATAAACTCTCAATATGAGAGGGTAGGCCTGTGCCTGCAGTGGAGACTAGAGGTTGATGACTAATGAATGTAACACTACTTATATTCCCAACAAGCGGCGACCTACGGGCTAACTATCCGTCAGAGTTACAGAACTACGGTACTACTAGTGAAAATCTTATGTTCTGGGTTTTAAGGATTATTACCGACTATGAGCCTAATGCTTATCCTCAACAAACAGCAGGGACAACTCCGAGGCAGCATTCGGGAAGCCGCGTCGCGTCTTCTCATCTTCCATGCCTAAGTGCCTGAAGACCAAGGTATTCAACCAGTGTGTGTCCCTAATGACATATGACGCCGAAACATGAACACTATTCTTCTAAGGAGTCGATGGCATATTCTTGAGTTTTAGTTGCCCTCATGGTGAAGAGTGTCAACCAAAGAAAGTTGAAGGCTTGCTGATTGATCAGGTTGCGCCGTGAATTATCGAGGGACATTGATACTGACAGCGGGATTGGTCCATAGGCTCATAGTTGCTCAGCGAACTATTGACCGAGTTATGTTCGGAGTAGCCCTGAGTGGTAAGATTCGAGACTACACAGGGGCATACAGGGCGGTTGACATAGCTCTTAGAGTCAGGATGAAGTGAAAATAGGCTGGTCACATGTATTGCAGAACTGATGACAGTTGAAGTAAACTGGCTCTAGAGTGGACACCACGTTTGGGCAGACGTCTACTGGATGGCATGAAGAACTGCGGAAAGTGAGTGAAAGGGGATTGAAAGGGGATAGGCAGACCAAGCGCAGTGCCATCATTATGCATCACTGGACAACAGGCTTATAACGAATAAATTTACGGAAAGTTTAAGACTACCTATCACCGAGTTTGAGGTACAGTTTACTGGAAGAAATAGCTTTTAGTTCGATACTTACCAGGGTGCTGAATAGTTGCGTGATTGCATGCCATTATCGCCATTACAGATTGCGATATGTTCTGGAACTCCATCAGACCTGAGGATGATCTGCAATTACAAACATCTCACGTTAAAACACGACCTGATGCTTTAATAAAAATAAAAATCGTTTATTTCGGACCACATAGATTAATGGTGCGCGAAGGCTAGTCAGCAAGCAACGGATTTCTTTTGTTCTTAAGTCAGCCTATCACAGGATTTCTAAGAGAACGCTGATGAGATCTGTACGCTGTCACTTTTCAATGAAACATAAACGATGATCGTATTCGGGTCGCCTAACAAATAGGATTTTCCCGCTATCGCTATTAATGTTTCTCGCTCTAGTGGATGATAATTTTGAGGGACAGACTGTGATAGAGCTGGGGAAAGCCGATTCCGTGCTGACGGTGATGGTTCGATCTTAGTGCTTTTTATACCTGTGTCGCTAACCTTCTAATTACGCAACTTGTATTGGCAATGCCACAGGTATTGAGGTACATTTGTCGTTCGTGTAGTAGTAAAAAAGCTTTTAGAGTTTTGGGACACCCTCTATTCTCATTGCTAATTAGCTACCGATTCCCATCACCCCGCTCCGTTCACTTATGGGAAGAACGTGGTTCCCGGTTTATTTATAATATGCCACTCCAGATCTTGCAGTAGGTGTCGTTTGAGACGACTCACAGATGAAGATAAGGTTTCTATTTTCAGTGTTTTTGCGATATGCGCTGGTTAAACTTAGCTCTATGACTGTTAGATAAATATAAATGAAGGTTACCTCTTCACAAGTAGGGCAAATGCTCACCCGAGTGCGACTGTGGTGCTCCGGAGCAGACTATCGAGCAATGTTAACGAATGCCCTGGCAGAAGATTTGACGGTGGAACCCGGGAACTAAACGAACTGACCCCGAGAGCCAAACTATGGTTTAAAACTATGGACCTAAATGTGTAATCTCCGCAGGAATGGAAAGCCATACGAATAATAAGGTTACCTCTCGCTCTTGAGCGGGAACTTGGAGATGGTGTGCGGCGGCGTGACCCCGTAGTCCTTGAACACCTGCAGCAGCTGGTCGTCTGACACGTCGGGGGGCGTGTTGAAGAAATGTAGCACCTGCAACCAATTTTTTTTGTAATATTTGGTTATTTAAAGACATGGAGCTATCATGTACTAGAGGTAACATGAAGAACAAACGTCATACGCCACAGTAGAAGTGCGGGTGAGTGAAAGAGAACGCCGCACTTGAATGGGACAACGTAATGTAGTGTCTCCTCTAGTAGGTACATATTAAAATAAAAGCTCAATGTTTAAAGATTGAGATTTATATATGGTTCTACTGCGTTAATAATAGAGTTATTTCTAGTAGATGGCATCATCATCAGCCTCTATACATCCCCAATGCTAAGGCAGAGGCTTTTCCTCGTTATGTTCTCCAGTATAATAAATATTTTGCTGTAAATTGTGCTATCAGTACAACAGGTATAGGTTCCTCTCTTGTTTTTGGAATGCTATTTAATTGGGGCTCTGCGGCAGGGTCTTCAACTTTGCCATAAATTATGTCTAGAGTTAGCTTACTAAACCATGCTTTTCATGTTACTGTGTCCCGTTGGCAGTTGGAGGAAAGTCTGATATAAATTCATACTTACTTTTTTTTTAATTACTTATACTTATAGCTTTTTTTTTTCGAGAAAATGTGTGAATTCCAAGCAACTTTGAAAAAAAAGTAAAGATTTGTAGCAAAAGGAGCTAAAAAACCATCACAGGATGTATATTAAAAAAGGCGTATGCCCACGATTAAAAAAAACCTTGTGCTTTTGTCAAAGAGATTATACCTACCTATAGGCAAAGAGGGAGCCATACCTATTTCAAGGCTGCCCACTTTTTTTGACGTTTGTGTTTGTATGAGTTGTGTAAAGTGGAAAGACAAAATGCACAAAAAGTAACTACTTCCACACTAGCATGTCAAAAAGTTTAAAAAAAGTGGACATCCGTATAAACAAATATCTATAGTTCCATCTCCTTCTACTATTTAAGGTACGTCATAAGACAAAAGAGACTAACTACAATCGTAAATTGAGATACGGACTCTATGCTTTATAATAAAGAGATCCTTCCTCTGAGGCTGTTGCGAACAAACAAAGAATGGTCCTTGCGTTTCCTTTTCCCGCTAAAATCTTCCTGAACGAAACGATATTTTTAGCAAATTCTTGCTATCATAGCCTGCTTTGTTCTACCGACACTTTTTTGGCATTCGGGACTGCGCAATACAGGGTGTTACGTAAGTACAAATAAATATTTAAAACTCTTAAGGGGGTTGTTTAGACCGTCCAACTGAACAACTTTCTCTATAGGAAAAACATCGAAATAGCGAAAAAAAAATCTGATATCCCATACATACCTATTTTAGCTCGAGTCAATTTGTAGAGTATGGATCATTATTTTTATAACATCATAATTTTTTTTTCGCGATTTCGATATTGGTCCCATAGTGAAAGTTGTTCAGATTGATGGTCTAAACCACCCCCTTAAATGTTTATTTGTAGTTTTGTAACACCTTGTATACAGACAAGCTTCCATATCAAACATTTTAAAATAGATGAGTTCACTTACCTTGGAAGGTGGTTGTATTCTATTCTTGTGTATGGAGGCGGGGGTGAGGAAGCGATTGTTCTTATTGCCGACGTAGTCTTTGAATGAGGGGCTCTTGTCGGGCAGGGGGTACGGGTTCATAACCTCGGAGAGGTACGCCTGCTTTGAGAAGCTACGGAAACAATGACACAGCATTTATTTAATCTATAAGTCAATGCCATGTAAATTTGCACAAAAAGTCATTGCTGTCTCTGTACCATGTTGTCCTTTGATCGGAAACGAGTATATTTAACGTATGCGTTATACCGCTATAATAATATGATCTTTTCGAAGTATTATCGTAAAAGGTCAATAGTGACGACAACTGAAAAAATAACGTGATATACATATTATCTAGTGAAGCGACTAGCGAAGGGCCCCGAACTCATGATCGTATTATTTTATAAATTCTACATGGACAGATATCAAGCCACAATCAAGTCGCACCCGCAGGTTTATGAAATCCCGATGACGATTTGGGTGAACAGTGCAACTGAAGCAGCAATGTCGAAACTATAGCCGAAATAGTGCTGTGAAATTTCGAGCTCGCTTCACTCGCTCCACTTTTAGCTACCATTGATTCACAGTGTTTAATTTTTTTTTATAAGCCTACCATTTTATGGAAAATGGAAAGGGCCCCGCAATGTCTACGCTGATGCCTACGATTGGTCTAGAGAAGCAACTGAGTCTCAAATGTAAAATTCAATCAATTCAATCAATTTGGAAAGCTTTATGAATATAAAGAAGTCTAAGTACTAAATTATACTCACGCCAACGTCAACGTGTAGTCACCGACAGTGACGTTGTTGAGGTTCTGCACACATCTCTCCACGGACACCCCATCCCCCATCTGGACCATCGCCGTACCCTCTTTTGTTTTTAAGAACTTTATCTGGAAACAAATCATAAGGGATGTTAACAAGTTTCTGTTCTGACCACCCCGAAAGTATAATGGTCGTGAGTTTATGTATGGACAGGCCTGTCTCTCTCCACAGCTCTGGTACGCTTGACGGCCGATCCCCACCAAGGGGTGAATGATCGCTCATTGACAAAAGAGTTATTTTAGTTTTCGTTCCTAAAGAGCAAAATCCGAAATTCGAAAAATCGGGTTGAGTGAAGTACATATCTGTTACGGTAGTAACTATTAAATAATCTGTAGTATGGATGTGTCTATGAATATGATGGCATCATCAACATAATTTTTTACAGGATGTAATTTAAAAAAATGACTCGAAAAAAATTAAAGGGGTACCTAATTAGTTCGGGCCATCAAACTGGACGACTTTTACAATGCGAGCAAACCTGAAATCTAATGCAAAAAAACAAAAAATCTGCTGTTCAATTCAGTTGATTTTGTTTTTGTGATGTCAGGTTTGCTTCCATAGAAAAAGTTGTTCAGTTTGACGGTTGTGACAGTTTGAGATCCACATCAAAAAATGTGTCGAATCATTTCAATTAATAATTAATAATTAACGAAGCTAGATGCATTTAAGGTATATTTAAAGAATCAAATTTAAACTTGGCTCGGTGAAGAAAAACATCGTTAGGAAACCTGCGATCCGCATTGGGCATTTGAGGTACACATAGTTGTGTGCCATTATTTGTTACATGTCATTACGTCTTCTAAAATTTAACACAAACACAGTGAAGGAAAAAATTGTGAGCATTACAGAAAGAAAATATTCTACAAGTATCGGCACGGTAGGGCAGTAAAATGACAAATTTCAGCCCGCAATAGTCCACCACAAATTCCTGAATTCAGATCGAACGTACCCAAAACAGGATCAAAGAAATCTTTCCTAACCGAATTGTTTGTTTAAAAAGTAGAATTGCGTTAAAAAGGGTTAAATCCCGGAGGATTACGAAGTTTTCTGCCCCACAAGGAAACCTCTTTACTGGCAACAAACGCTAAACTTTTTAACTTTTAAAATCTTTGAAACGTGTAAGGTACAAAAAGAAGATAACTCTTAATGCATTATTTCATTTTCATTCAGTGTCCACTCTAAATTAGTTTGGCGATGTTTTAATACATGGATGGATACATATCGAGTCCTTCTTATATACTGACACTTTTTAAGGGGATGACAAGACCACTAAACTAAACCACTTTCTGTATGGGACCAACAACGAAGAAATCGCGAAAAAAAAATCTGCTATTCCATAGAAACTGCAATTCTACTCGGCTTGCACTCAAACGAATCAAATTATGTATGGGACAGCAGATTTTTTAATCGAGATTTCTATGTTGGTGCCATAGAGAAAGTTGTTCAGTTTGATGGTCTCATCATCCCCTTAAAAAACTGTCAGCATATTAAGAGCCCAGACCGGGCTCCGCTATAAATGTGATATACGTCTCAGCCTGCCACGAGGCTCCTAAATCCTTCTCAGTTGTTCTTACTCAAAAAAAATCCTCGAGATTGGATAGACTCTCCCTCTAATAACTTGACACTGGCGAAATCTAACAAGGAAACGCCATTAAATAAAAATAGAATAGAAATGTGATATAGTCACGTGTGTTAAAAGAATGCGCGCCTTTTGCCTGCGAAGTCTCATAGATCGTCGTTTTTCGTCCCGAAAATCAGACTGACAAAGGTTGCTAATCCACCAATAGCGCGCTCGCTCGATCACGTCATAAGGAAACTGAAGCGCTCCCATTGGTGGATTCGTTCCACGCACGCTGCCTCGCATCTGGTGGCCACAGATTGACGCCTATTGTACATAAGTATACTAACTCTGACAACGTTCCCGTAGAGACAGCACAGGTTGAAGAGTCGATCTGCGTTGGCAGTCTGAGGGTCCAAGCCGTACACCATCATGACAGCGCCCTGCTGCGGCGGCCCACCCTGGAACAACAGTTGTTACGTGATTACAGTTCGTTCTAACATAATTATAATTATAATTTAAGTAGGTAGGATCGGTAATAGTAGTTCCATGGTTCTGTAAATGATTCCACCAGTGCGTGATCATCACGTCATAATCGTGAAATCTCTTTAGTCTTCAACATGTTCTCTAAATTGTCTATTCTGTGACGATTTCTTCCAAATTTTTATAAATATTCAGTCAAATTGAAGGTCTTTAATGAAATCATAAAACTATCTAGGTAATGTTGACTTTTTGTAATTTGAAGGTCTTCGTAAATATATTGAACAAATTTTTGGATCCAAGGAAAGAGGCAATAAGTATGAGTTTATTATACAATCTGATTCCAGAAAAGAGAATCCCTCTTTGGCAGCAATTTGGTCTGGATTAATAATTGCTTTTTGTTATTATTTTTATTATTAGGCATATCTAATTTTCGGTACCAACTCAACGAAAGAGTCTTTTATGAGATTCTGGATACTGACGATAGAATAGAAGGCAGTATTTATAAAGCCAAGTGGCAAGACGTTTCAAGATGGTGGCTGTTGTTTGCTATTGACTCTTGATTTTAGACTTGGATGTTGGCTTAAACATGTGTGTGGACTTGCCATAGATGTCAACGAAGCAAAGATGCTTACAGATGGCGATACAGTCGCCCCCGGAAATATGCTCCATACAAAGCCAACGTTCACCGTAAATACGTAACTCGTAACCTACTACAAATAAGGTTAACAATCGAATGCGAGACATAAACGGCAAGAGAAATAATCACAGAGATTCAATATATATACAAGGTCCAACTAAGAACTGTTGGACCACGGCCGGTCCCCAGGCTTCACACTAAGCCTGGTGGAAGATCTTCCCTTTTCAATGGAGGAACATTCCGAAGTAGCACCTCCATAAATGTTCTGATAGCGAGCAGCCAGATTCAGCACTGGGCTGACGTGGTGGACTCTGGCCGGCTTCCTCTCACCCTTATGTGAGAAGAGGCTCTTTGCCTTTCGTATACCCGACAATTACCTGATTCTGTGGCGGCATGGGCGGATGGTGCATGGGTGGAGGGGGTACGAATCCTTCGCCCCCGTAGCCTTCGGGACCGTAGCCGCGCCCGTCGCGCTGTGGAGTAAGCAAACGTACATCACATTAAAAATACGTAAATATGTCACTTCTCTTCACTGATCTCCTTCAATCGCTAAACATTACATACATACAAAAAAATGACAGATTATTTTATACTCAGTATTCATCATTAGCATCATCTCAGCCGATATACCACTGCTGGACATGGGCCTTCCCCAAGGATCGCCACAACAACTGGTCCTGCGCTGCCCTCATAATACAACGGGTTCCCGCCACCTTCACCAGGTCGTCGGTCCACCTTCTGGGGGACCCACGCTGCGGCTTCCGGTAAGCGGTTGTAGGTACACTGAGATCTCTTCAGCCCCGTCAGCCATCTGTTCTGCGAGCAATCTACCCCGTCCAATTCAACAGTAGGTTAGCAATTCTTTGGGCTAAAAACTTACACCTGCGTGTTTCAATTTTGAAGCGTGCATTGTCATATTGCTTCGGGAAGCCTACCCACGCTAGGCTTTCCGGTACGCAATCGCCAGTCGAGAACTTTTGTCACGTATACTATAATTTAGATATTTTTCTCCCAGTACCTACCTATGACAATCTCCATGTATTAGGGTGAGTAGGTCTTGGAGCCTAAGAGATTTGCATTTGCTTTCTTTACAAAGACTTTTAATCACTGACTGTGCCATTTGATGAGGTTTAACAAAGCTATCACTAATCCCTCATCATTCCACCATTTTCAACCCCAAATACTTTTTGTAGCATACCATAGCATAGCATAGCATAGCATAGCATAGCATATGCTCACGACTATATTCCCCGAGGGGTTAGTCAGAGATATTCTGAAACCTCAGAACATCCACAACAATACTTTTACAACACTTTTTGTATCGGCTTAAAAATTTAACGCAAAACATAATTGCTTAATAAAGGACATAAATATTAAATTATTCGGCCATTAATAAAGAGAGGAGAGGCCGAATTCGTTCATTTTCGGGCATATCGCTATTATGAGCAAATTGTTCAATTAGCACCGTACATTTTGTTGGAGGATCAGGTAGACATTAATTCCATTTATAGATTATTCGAAAATATTCAATATTAATAAGAATTAAGAGGATTAAAAATATATCTGATCGGAATAAAGGAAAATGTAAACGAAATATTTATGTGGAAAATTAATTAACGATTTGCCTTTAGATACAGGATGTATGTGTAGACCATTGCACAACTTTAAAGAGTGATTGTATTTATTTATGATACAACTTTCCTAAAGGAACCTATGGAAGCACATGTGTGTTTATAAAATACACGATTCGATCACTTTCTTCAGCTTTTGGAAGTGTAATAGTGGGAACGATACGCTGGTGATTAGTATCCGACCGAAGCCGAAGCTTCGGTCACATTCTGCGAAAAACCACCAATTTGGCTTCGTCCAAAATCAGCCAACGTTATGGTCGAAGCCAAACCTTTGTATTCAGCACGTCTAGCATGATTTCTCTACTTCCGCGCGACTACAAGTCGCAGCAAGCACGGCTTTCTCTCTCCGAAAAGCGCGGGAACAGCTTATTTTCTATGCAGCGAAGGCGCATCGCGCGCGTGTAGAGAAATCATACTAGACGTGCAATGTTACTGTTTTAATTCAATGAATACATGTTACACTCTGTATACCTATGAACTTATTTTTACGCGGTAATTTTCACAGAACAGAATATATTTTGCATTTTTTTAGTACTTTTCAGTAAAGTTTTCTTGTATTTCTATCTACTTAAAGAATATGATTGAACCTTTGGCTTCGGCCGAAGGTTATGGCATAGTGTAATTAAACTAGTTAGCGCGCTCGGCGGTCGCGACAGGCCAATCGTGCAGCTCGCGGGGGCCGGGGGGAGCGTGTGTCGCAGTACGTGCCAGTACCGACTTTCTTACGCGCGCGGTACCGACTTTGCCGGTGCCCCGTCCCCCGCACACCGCGCGAGCATAGACCCGCCGCGACCCTATGCTATGGTTATGGCAAGAGCCGAAACAGAGGCTTTGGCCAAAAATTACCATCGGTCGGACACTGTGATGATATTGTATTGTTACTTACAGGGTGGTGGGGCGGGGGTGGACCGTGTCTCTCCTTCATCATCCCTGGAGGAGGTGGCCCTCCGCTGCCAAAGTCCATGTCTGAAAGAAAACGGCAAGTTGTCATAAATACATTCCACAAAAATACTTTAACTTAATAATGATTGTTTCACCAAAGATGGTAGCATACGAAAAGGTCTATCCGTCTTTTATTACTCTTATTTCTTTAAAGAGAGAGACCAAGCGCGTCGCGCGTCGTATCGCGTCTTTTATCTCGCTTGCCGTAGATACCGCTTTGGCGGTATCGCAGAAAACGATAAAGGGGGCGATAAAATATTTATCGCGGCGATAGAGAATATTTAGAAAAACGTGTCTTTAGGTTTATACGGCTGAATATTGATATGAAATATCTCTCTTTTAATCTCTCTCATAACATACGAGTAGCTATGTAGTAGTGACGAGACAAAACTATTTCGTCACCAAAAATTCAAACTTTTCTTTAAAAAAAAAAATGTTCGACTGTGGTTTAAACAAAAGAAAAACTACATAATATTTTTTTTAGCTAATCAGTTACATTCTGATAAAATTCTCTAACAACAAAAAATCTTAATTAAGGAAAAGGAAAATAAAAACCTTAAACGCCACTATTAAATTGACGCCATTTTCCTGGACGACGATAGTTAATTACCAAAGTGGCGTTATTTTTCCCATTTCCAGTGACGATATATTATTATATTCTGAAGTGGTTATACTATATAATTAGCTTACTAAAACGTTTAATTAAATTAGTAATAACTAGTAATTATTAATTAATCAGTCATCAATACACACACGTTAACACGTTCACAGTCAAGTACACCACATAGTGTGCCAATACGCTAGTACAGTCAAGTTCACAGTCCAGGGTACCACAGTGTACTAATATACTAGTAAGCCTAGGCACAATCAAGTTCACAGTCTAGGGTACAAGACAGTGTACTAATATACTAGTTTAATAAAGTTCAAAGTCTAGGGAACCAGACAGTGTACTAAGATAAAAGTCACTCTACAAGTCCGCGATATTATGGTACACTGCCGTTTTATAATTTTAGGGTTGTGCCAAAATTTGTAATTTAATTTGAAAATCATAAAATAAATTAATGTAAAATTGTACATGGTTTAAACTTAAATACGTTATATACTTTACGGGATTAGATCAGATTGAACTACTGACCAAGATTGAAATCGTGATAAATTTGTTGTTCCATACCTAGAATGTCAATGGCTGCTCGGTCCTAACAAGTGTACTTAAATGGAACAGCTGATTTTGTTTTCGTGATTTCAATGTTGGTCCCATATAGTGTACGTTGTTCAAATTGATGGTTTGAACCACCCTGTAAAGTAGATATGTAACGAATTTAAGTTTACACGCCCTGTATATTATTGTATGGGAACAGTGAACGTGTTGAAGAAGGCGGTGAAACAATCAAAGGGTACATGCTAGGGTTGCTAGAAATCAAACTCGTTTGTCTTAGTGTAAAATGATTTTATTTGTAAGTATAAAATGTTCATAATTCATGTGACAGACTTTTGCGTATTATAATAATGTAATAAGACATACATGTGTACAGTACAAGTAGGCCTAGCATCTCACCTCCGAAAAAAAGACAAAAATCAAGACGTGCCTCTGTCTTTGTTATGCGAAAGAGAGCACGCATTACGGTTTCCTCGTTTTGTCGTGTGTGGCATGCCCTACAGATGTGTTAAATAAGTATATTATGGTGGTTTCAGTCCATACAAAACGTTGTCGTAGAACACTCGTAGGCGGTATTAATAAAAGTAATGTTTTATATAATTATGGAAAAATTGCTTAGAAAATCTAGATTGCGCATATCAAATTATTCATACAAAGTTTCAAAGCCTTATATATCTTCGTAATTATATTATAAATTGTAAATGTAATTTGATACGCGCAATCTAGATTTTCTAAGCTATTTTTCCATATGTAAAACATTACTTTTATTAATACCGTCTACGAGTGTTCTACGACAAAGTTTTGTATGAAATTGACAACTCTGCAACCACCTTAATGTAAAGTTATTCTGACGTAAGAATGTGCAATGTTTTGTCAACTGAAAAAATATTCTTTTCTTTTTCAGTGTTTTTTATATGACAAGATAACTAGATTGATATGTTAGTTATATGACAGCTTATAATCTATCAATTGATATTCTATTTATTGATATTATAATGTAATTATTATAGAAAATAGTACACAACGTGTTGAATATGAAGTAAAATACAATATAAAATAATTATAATATATAAATTGTAATGTGTAATATTATACTTAGTAAAGTAGGTAAGCTAACAATTTGTGATATTAAATAGTGAGACTGTGAGATCGGAAGACTAAGATTAATTATTCAATTCAATCTCTAAACACACATTAGTAACAAATTTAGTAACTAACACATCACACTTTAGTAACTAAAGCTATTAGTAACAGCTACATGGTGTACGAACATGCTATTTCTACGTTTACAATCGTTTATTTGAGGGACAATCTAATTCGTTTCGTGTGTACATACCTAAACATTCATTTAGGTACTACCTATGAAACTAATGGGTTCTTAAATTGACATACATTCTAGCGATAGACAGGCCCTTTCATAGAAGCAACATGTTCCACTTGAATGCGGTACCCGCACCGCATTGATGTTCCCGAGTTCACTTCGTCAGTATGGCAATGACAGACCGCAATGTGTCATTTTGTGTTGTTTTGTGTGACATTTTGTTTGTTTGAACGAGCTTGTCTATCGCTAGAGTATTATGTTAGTGGGTTCTTACTATTTATATTTTGTCTACACAACTACATGACACTTATAATGACAGCGGACAATCTATACTGTATCACGTGTGATCGGAACTTTAGGAGCGAAATTTGGATTCGCTATAGTCAGAAAAGTTAGTGCGCGACATTCCTGCGGGGCACAGACGTAGGGGGAGGTGAGGTAGCACGTGCGACTACCGCGCCGGTGAGCGGCGAGCGCTTTCCTTAGAATACACTACCCGCCCTCCATTAACATAAGAGTACTCTAATTCCATGTTTATAAGTCTTACCGATGTACCTGAGCACTTGACAAATATTAATAGCGCGCGAAATGATATTGACCAATAAGGATGGACCATCGAGCCCACTATATTAAGGTGAAATCCTAGGTGTCGCTGCTAACTGATACATCGAAGACATAATACTAATATGCTCTCGTGTATATTCTTACGATCAGTACATATTCTTTGCTGCGGGAACATACCTTTTTCAAATGGGATTTTGTGTATTTCGGTCCAAAAAAGACACATAAAGAAAATAGACGGTAAAAAGATAAACGACATATAAAATGTAAGAGACAAACAACATTTAATTGTACAATTGACATCTTAAATAGGTACTCTACCAAATGCCGACCATTGTGTATACCTATTGCTTTTTATATTATTCGGATGAAAAGTCCAAAAGGTACTGTACCTGAACGGCAGTCCCAAATGGCAACCGATTTAGACAATTTCGTGAAAACACAGCACTAATTAACCGGGAACAAGCCTTCAGTTATTGCTACAATTCATCTTGTTCAAAAGGTTATATTATACTGTTGGTCATTGACCTTTCAGTTATCGGATAAGTTTGGAAAACAGAATGTCGGATAAGTTTGGAAAACCGAATGTCGTCAGTCCACAATACACTAGTTAAAAGCGTAAACAGAGCCTCCCCGAATGACGTTCTGAACCCTATTTTTTTCGAAACGACTAATTATATGTTGCTCATTTGCTTACAATTGGAGGGATCACAAAGGGTCTGCCGAGCCAGTGAATGAAGTTAAGCAACCGACCCAGGGGCACCTAGAATGGGTACGGACAATACATAGGACGTTGCTTGGACTACATACGGCGGATTGGGTAGCGGGGATCGGTGAGAAACGGCCTGGGATGTGCCTGTGGCGTCTGTAGACACCAGAAGAAAAAGAAGTGGGCAGAGGTTGGACTGTCCCAGCCGGCGGAGACGTCACTTATGGTGACGACGCATAGTTATTTTGTCGTTCGTATTGTTCCAGTTTGCGATTCTCTGTTGGGCCGGTTCTGAACCCTCGATACGACCGTCCGGCCTGGTGTGGACGGAACCAGGGCAATCAGCAAGCCTTTAACGCTGATTGACAAATCTCTTCACAGCGATGACAAGTCAATCTCAATGACATGCCATCGACTTGACAGAAGAAGACTAGCCAAGCTTTTAAAGAGGTATTGTTTCACATAATGCGAAAAGAATTGATGGAGGTTTTGGCTGTGCTTTCTTACGGAAATTAGGAGGTCTTCATTGCGTAATTGAAATGAAGTAATTGTTTCCTCGGTATATTAGTCACATAAGAAAGGACCCGGTTCTAGGCTCCGGCTGCAGCCCGCGTGCCCCTGATATATAAAGTCCCGCGCATTAGTTCCTTTATTTCGATCAGAAAAAAGTTATGAGTGCAAATTTATAAGATCAGTCATATGAGTCATAAAAATAAGGCGAATTAGTTTTTTTGGTCTCACTAGTTCGATTTCTAATGGTTCTCTTTTCTGTGGTGCATTAATCCGGAGGTCTTAATCACGTGACGTGAAGTTAAGTCTAGGAACTTAAATATTAGTAATAAATTAAGGTATAAGTAGACAGAACAATTAGTGATACAGCAATCCAAGATGTTTCTTAAAGCGGGAACTAACTAAAGAATTCGTTTGTAGTACTTCCACTGTTGTTGAGCAAGATACAGCTGTAATTCTCGAGGTAATTCTTCAAACAAACGAATTCTCCAATCAGAAAACCGGCTCTACGCTCATAATTGTTAAGGTCCACAGTTGCATACCGTTCTGAGAGTGGTCGCAAGAATGCTGGCTGCTGGAGTCTTCGCTGCAAGGTCTCGTCGGCTGCATAGGAGCGGAAGCATCTGAAGATAGTTGTCGCATGAGACCCTTCCTTTTGGGCGTATAACACTGTTCACTGTTTAAGCTGTTTAGAACTTTAAACAATAAGAATAGGAGCTAAAATTTCATTGCAAATTTAAAAACGATAGAAATTAACGGCTAATCATGATACGCGCGTTTTCAGCCAATCGAAACCATTTAAATACATTTTTCTGATCAAAAATTATATTTGATTGGAAGAATGATAGTAAACCAATCAGAAATGCGTCTTATCCGCCAATCAGCTGTCAGTATTTACGTAATGCCCATGCGAGAGACGCGCTTTTTACTTCTTTGGCGCGAAATTGATTTCTTACGCTTTCAATATGATTTGGCCATAAAAAGTTGAGGGCGCCACTTTCTTTGCAATAATGTCAAAATAATGAATAACCTGGCAAGATCGATTAAGATGTTAAAGCAACTTGCGAACACATGGCGCTAGCAGTCCCCTAGCAAAAATTAAGACATAAGAAATTTTTTTGACGATGGTACATTGGAAACCCGTAAGCTGCTAAACTAAGGTTCACAATTGCATGCCAAGACACAAATCGCGCAATTAGAATTCTCACAGAGTCTCAGTATATACAGGGTGTTTCATAAGTAACAATAAATATTTAAAACTCTTTGGGGGGTTGTTAAGACTGTCAAACTGAACAACTTTCTCTATGGGACCAACATCGAAATCGCAAAAAAAAAAATTTCATATCCCATACATATTTTAGCTCTAGTCGATTTGTAGAGTATGGAACATCAATTTTTTTTTTCGCGATTTCGATATTGGTCCCATAGTGAAAGTTGTTCAGTTTGATGGTCTATACCACCCCCTTAAAGGTTTATTTGTATTTTTGTAACACCTTGTATACAAGGTCAGTAGGACGGACCACGGCCGGTCCCCAGGCATCACACCTAGCCTGGCGGAAGTACTTCCCTTTTCTATGCAGGAACCATCCACCTCAGTTCCTCTATAATGTTATATTAAAATATTTACTTGCTGTTACTATTTTCTACTCTTTAAGACCAAGCTGTAGGTTAGGATATGCGTTCAAAACTTTAACATTTTCTAGACCAGCCTTCATTATAAATAGATAACAATTTCAGTTTCTAGGTCATAATTCT
Source organism: Agonopterix heracliana (assembly GCA_963693445.1). Classification (NCBI taxonomy): domain Eukaryota; kingdom Metazoa; phylum Arthropoda; class Insecta; order Lepidoptera; family Depressariidae; genus Agonopterix; species Agonopterix heracliana. The sequence goes on from OY856331.1 coordinate 9,216,312, forward strand.
GACAATAACCTTAAGAGGATATAATTCGGAGCGCGCTCCATACAAACGTACTATGGTGATATTTTCAATACTTACATAATCAAAGTCAATGAAATTTTGCAGAAACAATCTAGAAACAAATGTCTATGCTTGTATTAGTCAGATTTTCGTTAAAATATACAGTTTCAGTGCTAGGATAAATTTTAGATTAGTATTGAAATCTTTGAGGAACTGTAACTTTAAAACTATACTTTACGGAAAATCTGACTCTATACAATCATAGAAATTTGTTTCTAGATTTTTTTTTTTTAATTAACCTATTTCGTCCCATTGTTGGGCAAAGGTCTCCCCCAAACTTCTAGATTAATTCTTGTTTCTAGATTAATTCAGAAAAATGTCATTGAGTTTAATTGGTTAGTATTGAAAATATCACCATAGTACGTTTGTATGAAGAGCGCTCCGAATTATATCCTCTTAATAACTACTTGTAATTTTTTTTAATTACTAAGTTATTACCCACACATTTTTACATTCGCATATTTTAGCTTATTTACCTTATATCCTAGATACCATAATAATAATTAATAGTAGCGTAATAGTCACGTGTTACGGTACCGCATACGATAATTAAAGGTACAATACTAATTGTTTGAAAGCAACAAAGTGAACGTTTAATTGGTTAAAAGCTTCGCATGTTGTGTTTATTAATTCCCTAGTTAAAAACTTGACGGTTCAGATTTTCAGTTTATTTCCAGATTTCTATTCATAGCTAATTTGTTTTGCAAACTTATTGATTCCATTGTCTAGATTGCGGCGAACTTATCCAGTCGATGGGAATCCAGCTGGAAAATCCCTTGTGCCCGAAAACCTGCACGAGAGAGGATTTAAGACGCTGTTATCCCGTCGAGGCCGTTTTTTGAACACGAACGAAAGTGTTTTAAACTGTGTTTTAAAGTCTGAAATTAAATTATGTCTTATTTAAGGATCGGGCGGATGGGCGACTGTTCTCAATTACACGATTAGATTAAGTTTACTAGATAGAAAAACATCCCAAAGTTACCCCTTTTTGTTATGTTTTTTCAATACTATGATTAAACTGCGGATATTTAACTTTTTATTCTTGTACTTAACTAAATACATTAAATATTTCTAGTGAACTCAGTAGAATTTTTAGCTTAGAAACTCCCATGAGCAAAGATATTGACGAAAAACACGTTTTTTTGCGATCCTGCTTTCAATTGGAGCGGGATGGCTAATTGTAAACTTATGCTTGCAAGAAAGAGACGCTTGCACTTGAATAAGGCCTTAAATACAGCTACACATACATGGCTAGCATGGCAGCGTGATAAAGCGCTATAACACCTTCGCTCTTTCTATTTGCGCGCGAACGAACGAGATAAAATGCGTGATATAGCCGTATCACGTGTAGCATGCTACGCCTTCTTGATGCTATAGACGCGATAAAGCATCGATACAAACACGATATAGCATCGATGCAAACGCGATACAGCCTCGAAGGAAAACGTTCGTAATATTTGATCAGTCATTCGTCGACAGTCTTTGTCGCAAAACATACGCATCTGCATCGATACAAACGTGCGTTTGCATCGCTACAAATCACGCGTTTGAATCGGTACAAATGCATGATAATTGCTAGTGTAGCGATGCAGTCACTCGATGGATAATCGCGCGTTTATATAACTGCAATAAGTCGCAGTTTGTTAAGGGCCTACTTTGACAAGATAGATGACGGTTTGAAATTTATCATAATAATCATCTTCAGCCTATAAACGTCCCACTGCAGGGCACGGCCTACCCTCTATGAGGGTGTTTGGGTGTTAGTCCACCACGCGTGCCCAATGCGGATTGGTAGACTTCACATACGCATCAGAATTTCTTCTTCTGCATATGCAGGTTTCCTCACGATGTTTTCCTTCACCGATTGAGAGCAGTCGGAAATACGTAAATAAGTTAGAAAAACTCATTGGTACGTGGCATATTGTCCGTGCGGATTCGAACCCGGACCTCATGATTGAGAGTCCGTACCTCTCCGCAACGCGCCACCGAGCTCATAGTTTGACATTACTATGTGAAAATCTATGTTTGTTTTACTTTTCTTTATGCTATGAAATATTAAGAACCCTTGACACGAAAAGAAGAAGCAAAGTTATTAAAAACAGCCTCGTAGTTCGCTAACAAACTGAACAATTTGTGGACCGACCTTCAAACAAAGTTTGTTTTTGATCACACCCCAAAAACAGAACGAACTATTCCCAAAAGTCGAAACTTCACGCCCAGCCTGCCTTTAGGCCGCTATTTCCTATTTGGGAGCTAAGTTTCAGTGTTCAACTTATTCAGAAAAAATTGCCTGTGACATTCTGACAGAGGATTTAATATAGAACAAAATCGCGAATACAGAATCTGCTGTTTCATACATTTGGGTCGAGTAGACATTGACGTTTGGCGTGATTTGGATGTTGGTCCCATACTGCAAGTTGTTCATTTTGATGGTGTGAAAACGCATTTAATTCTACTTCATATATATACAGTTGTTGAACGGGACTACAAGATAAGAAGATTTCGATTTTGGTTCCATAGAAAAACTTCTTTTTCACCTCACAAGCTCGGAAAGGTTCTGTTTATCATTCGAAATCTGAGTGCAAAAGTGCATTTTATCCGCTAGCGTGGAAAGAGTTTTTGAAATTCGAATCTGTCAATTCAATATTTTTATATACCGCCAATCCACTGAAAATGCTTGGTAACTATTTCATGACACTGGCCAGCACAAAAATAAAAACTTTTTGAAATGTTCTTTTTAGCAATTCACTTTTTTTCCTCGCTGTTGTGAGGTGAAAAATTGTGTGTTTCGCTCGGCTGCAAAGTTATTCTGCGTCTCGTACCTTTGAAACCTTCGCTGAGCGCTCAGGATTCTATTATTTGAACCACTCGCTTCGCTCGTGGTTCAATCCTAGGATCCTTCGCTTGCTCAGGTTTCAATAAAAGTACTCGCGCCAAAAAGCAACTTTGCAGCCTAGCATAACAAATAACTATTGTTTGGCCCTATCATCCCCTTACAAAAACCATCAGCATATTAAGAAGGATCCTATAATATTATACAGGGTGTAACGAAACACCCTAGTTACATTTAAAGGGGTGGTTTATAGTTAAGACCATCAAACTGAACAACCTTGACAAACAACGATATAAAATTAAAAATATCAGCTCTTTCATACAAAACTACAGTACCTACTCGACTCAAATGTATAGGACAGCTGTATTTTTTAATTTTTTGACTTTGCCTCCAAAGTGAAGTGGTCTAATTAGGGTGTTGTGATACTTCTTGTATACCTATGCATATTTCGCTACACTTCAACCACTCTAAAAGGAACATAATTTTCATTTTCTCTCCAATTTGCAAGAGTTGAACCCTCACCACAATCACTCTCTCAATTTAGGAATAAATGTAATAATGGAGGAGAAAACGACCAACATGAAAAAAAAAACCTATTTGATGGACACAAAGTCACAAACGAAAGTATTTTTACATTTTTAAGGTTTCGTATTCAAAAGATCGTGTGGTACTTCAATCGTTAAAAATGTTTAATTTAGCGAAAATGTTGTGTACACTGAAAAAAATGTTAGGTTAAATATAACCGAACTTTAGTGATTACTGAACTGTTTAATTGTTTGTAATCAAAAATTTGGTTATAAATAGCCAATTGTTTAGTTAATATAAGAAAATGTTTGATTATGTGCTACAAAACAGTTCGGTTATCGTTATCACTAAAGTTTGGTTTTGGTTTCAGTGTAAAATTTTACATTTTATAAAAAAATTAATGACTCTTTAATGGACTTGTTTCTGATAGGGAAATATTTATATTAAAAATACATAGCCTAGGTTTCAAGTTTCAAGTAAAAATACTTATCTAGGCATGTATTGTACCCACTGTCCATTATAAGTGGCGACGGGCTCACCCCCCGTCACACTGGACAGAGTTTCGGTACTACCTTTCGGTGAAACGTGGATGTTCTGAGGTTTCAGAATATCTCTGACTACCTCCTCGGGGAATATAGTCGTGAGCATATGCTTACATTATCTAAATTGTATTTTTGTTTTACAGTATGTAAGTTAAAATCAAACCAAATCAAGATTGCGACTAGTACCTATTGTTAACTTTATACCTCACAGCATCACATCAGTCTATATACGTCCCACTGCAGGGCACAGACCTAGCCTAAAAGAAGGTGTATGGGCGTTAGTCCACCACGCGTGCCCAATGCGGATTGGTAGACTTCACATACGCATCAGAATTTTGTCTTCAGCATATGCAGTAGGGCTATTGTGTAAGCTTCCGATTATATCGTTTACAAAATCGATAACGTTTTATGACTGTACTAGCCAATTTTAAAATAATATTTTGTTTCTGTGATCATTGTGTTCATTATCTGAGATAAATTAACTAAATATTAAGGAGCAAAATCACCAAGAACTGTTAAAACACCGTGTGGATTTGATACCGATTGAATCGGGTATAGTTACACAATACCCCCCCAGGTTTCCTCATGATGTTTTCCTTCACCGTTTGGAGCAGTCGGTTAAACATAAGTTAGAAAAACTTATGTGGTACATAGCATGTTGTCCGTTCGGATTCGAACACAAACTCCCATAATAGAGTGCCCATACCTATCCACAACGCGCTACCGACACTCCCTTTATACATGAAGCCTTTGATAATTATAATATGTCAAGTAAGATTGACAATATTAGTTACAAACGCGTCAAAAAAATATCAGTAAACTGTAAGTTGATAAACCGTGTCTGTATACACGCACACAGAGATCAATTGTATGACGCCTCACGCACACCAACATACGAAAGTTGACCACTTTTGTTTTATATAGTAGAAGCGTGAGGTGCTATCTAGACATAAACTTTAAGACTGAAGCGTCGAAAATTATAGACAGAAGATACGGTACGGGAAGATAAGATACGGGAACCCTAAGTTCACGAACCCACCCAACCCTCCATTTTACTCTCTGTTCAGTAAAATATTTGCTTCAGCCAGTGTGAAACGAAAAAAAGATATAAAACAAGATATTCCATAAAATTTAAAACCGTACACAGGTGAGAGAGACCGCGAAGCGAAAAAAAAAAAACAAAGTGTTGTTTTTTTTTTACGTTTGCAACCGGCAACACCGACACGCGGCACGTGCATGACGATAATTTAAAAATAAAAAATACACTACCCCAAGTCGTTTATGTGCTCTGTGACATTTCGACATCGTAACTTAGAATGTTTATTGTGACGTTGTTTGCGGAATGAAGAAATTTTCAGTTTATTTTGTTTCAGTTATGACGGGTTTAAAAAGTTATAAAAAATTGTTATAAAAATAAAACGTGAGCTCTTAAACGTGATTTTGGTCAGACGCGTAGGATTATGTATTTGCAACAATCGGATTTATTTCAGTTTGTTAGATTTCATTTTTTGAGCAGATTTATTTTGCAATGGCAGTATTGTTCCCAATATAGTAAAAGTAGTTCAGTTTGATGGGTAGTCTTAGTTTAAAAGGATTACAAGATTTAAATATCACCCTGTATAGTAGTTTGTGGGACTATTTATCCCAATAGTTTTTTTGAGTAAAAACAAAGTTGAGAAGAGATGGCGGAGTCTCGTGACAATACCACGCGAATGACACTATCGCTCGTAGCCAAACTTGCAACGTGCGTGACCCCATTCTTCATGTTATACAGGATGTTCGGTAGTTAGATGCGATCCTTTCAGGGCAATGATAAACTGAATAACTTGCTTTATGAGACTAACATCGATATTGCGAAAAAAATCATAGATATTTTGAGTTGAAGGGTACTGCAGTTCGTATGGAAACGCCGATTATCTTTCGCGACTTCTAATTTAAACCACGAAAATTTTCCAGTTCGATGGTCTGATCATCGCCTTAAAAAGAAAGCATTTGCCTACCAAATACCCATTGAGGTACTATGTTAACTAGAGAAGCTACCGAGAAGTAATGTTTTGTAACACGCGTTAGGGTGCACGCGCTCTAACCCACTTAGCCTGTGCCAGGCGCTCGTCGCAGCCTGACGCTCCCAGCACGCGCCCCACACTGCTGATCATGGTGCACTGATTTTGTTCGCGTTGTCTGCTCTATACATAATTACTCAATGCAAATACCCTATATTTTGCACTCCGGATTCCATTCTATTTTGACATATTTTTCTGACTCCTATTTTCCCGTCACCTTTTTCCCCAAAACTATTTTAAAATAAAATAAAATGCCATTCAAGTTATTTTTCTGTTCTAATCTGTGCCGTCAGTTCGCGAGCAGTTTAAATTTTAAATCGCTCGCGGACCGCGTTCGGCATTCACGGGCAATCCGCTCGGTACGCAGGGAGTTTATGAATTATTTAGACCTGGCAACACTTTCATGCCTTAGGGCTGTCGATAAAATTTCTATGCCTTTTTTAACATTTCGTTTTGATACAGAAATTTTTCTTAGTTATAGATAATAGAATAATCCGCCTGTATAAATATCATGTCCTGTTAAAAACTTTAAATATTTTTTTCAGACTTTGTTTGAATGTTTACATGTTGTTTATACAGGGTGTTTCATAAGTAACAATATAATATTTAAAACTCTTAGGGGGGTTGTTTAGACCGTCAAACTGAATAACTTTCTCTATGGGAGCAACATCGAAATCGCGTAAAAAAAATTGATATCCCATACATATTTTAGCTCTAGTCGATTTGTAGAGTATGGAACATATTTTTTTTCGCGATTTCGATATTGGTCCCATAGTGAAAGTTGTTCAGTTTGATGGTCTACACCACCCCTTTAAAGGTTTATTTGTATTTTTGTAACACCTTGTATATTCGATTCAGATTTCTAAAAAGTTTGCATCCCGCAGAATGTAACACTAAATAAGCGTGATTTTGTTTCTTATCTCGAGCTGGATTTTTATAAAACGGCTAAACAAGCTAAGCAAGATTAAACCTTACATGGTAGCTACAATTTATTCTCTTCACGGCACATGGTCAACGATTTTTACCTATGTTCGGACTCCCATAAATTTCCAAACGATTGACAACCCTATTCAAACATTCTAGCTATTCGGGCGCGTTCGGCCGCCCACCTACAGAACATTCCAGATAATAAGTCCTGAAAAACAAACAATTTTCGTACTTATAACGTTACAGTAAGAGTTATACCGTGGGAACCGTTATCTCTAATGAACAAACATAGGTACCGCGAAGCATTTTAATCGGTCATCGCGACCTAGTTTTGAATGCACCTTTGCATTCGCCATTTCTTTTGCACACAGCTACTCTTTTCTTTGCAATGTTAGACAAATATAAGACCCATTAGTGAGTCACGGACGGACGTATTCGTGCGCGGTTTGGCTGGACACGTGGCTCCACCATTGGTTAGCTCAAATGTATGGGTTTGCACATACTCCAACCAACTATTTGACATTCATTGACAGAATTTCAGTAAGCAACCGACCATTATTTTTAAAAGAAAGATGGTTGCCGCTTGTTGCAAATTAGGTGATGTGAAAAAAAAAACTTTTTACTTCTTTTTTCAATTAATAATAATGGTACTTTTTAGACCAACTTCATATTATTCGATATTTACAATAAGTGCTCGATCTTAGAATATGCTATATTAAGGAGGTTCTTAATTTTTTTTATAAATTGTAAATAGCAATAAAATCTAATCATCAAAACTTTTTTTTTTCATTTATAATTCAAATGGCGTTTTGCTTATATCAACATTTCTGCCAATGTCGAATGAGTTACAAAAACACATAATAAGCTAACACAAAATGGTGGAGCCTCATGGCAAGCCAAAAAGTACCCGACACACGACGGCCTACAAACATACTTTCTATTCCATTCTATTTTTATTTAATGGCGTTTCCTTGTTAGATTTCGCCAGTGTCTATCCAATCTCGAGGATTGTTTTTGAGTAAGAACAACTGAGAAGGATTTTGGAGCCTCGTGGCAGGCTGAGACGCGAACCGCGCAAACACCACGCGGGAGACAAGTGTTCGAGGCAAACCCTGCAACGTGACTCTCAAACATACTTTCAACGACTGAATGAATAAACATAACCATTTGCTCGAGCACTAAACTTCAAAGTGACAGTTCTAAATGTTACCATGTTAAAACTTTTAAAACTACCCGGTGACTCGATTCATTAACCAAACTCTAAACTAAATAATATGCACGCCACCTGCTTAAAACGGTTTAAAATTAAATTTAACGACCTACCCACCGCTTGATATGGGTATACATCTTTAATGCATGAAATTTTCAGTCTCCTTTCAAATTTACGGTCCGCCATCTCAAGACTATATAATTTAATAATTCATGTATTCTAAATGCAGATCCATCATTTCTATTTCAAAATTACATCATCTTATTTAAGCTTGAAATGTGAAAAATAAAACCTTGCTTCAACAGCACTTATAATGGACAGTGGGTACAATACATGCCTCGAAATTGAAGCATGCAGGTTTCCTCGCGATGTTTTCCTTCACCGAAAAGCCAGTGGTGTAACAAATCGTACATAAATTCCGAAAAACTCATTGGTACGAGTCTGCTAGGACGGGGATCGAACCATCGCCTCCTGTACGGCAAGGTTACTCGCCCCTGGACCACAGCTTCTATATACAAGTGATATTTATATTTGTTTAATAAAAACAGCTTAGATAAAGCATATGTCTAGATAGAACATCACGCTTCTACCGTATAAAACGAAAGTAGCCAACTTTCTTAGGTTGATGTGCGTGAGGCGTCATACAACTTATCCCTGTGTGCGTGTATACAGACACGGTTTATCACCCAAGAGTACGGTGATATTTTTTTCGTTTCGACGCGTTCGTTGCTTCGACTGTCTATCTGGATTCTTGACATAAGTATACAGGCACGTATCCAGGGGGGGGGGGATAGGTGGGATTTATCCCCCCCCCCCCCAAATCCGAATATATGTATGGAAAAGTGATTACAGCACCTACTTTTTCATTGTTTTTCCCACCCGAAATTTAATGTTCCCCCCCGAAACAAAAGTCTGGATACGTGCTTGTAAGTATAACTTATCAAAGAAAAAAGTTTATATGTTGTTATTGTAGTGCTTTAAATTTAAGCGACGGGCGAACCCCCCGTCACACTGGACAGACTTATGGTACTACTGGTGAAACGTGGATATTCTGAGGTTTCAGAATACCTCTGACTACCCCGTCAGGGAATATAGTCGTAAGAATATATGCTTATGCTATGCTTTAAAATTAGGTCCTACCTACGCTACAGTGAAGGTTAATCATGCATACTAATATTATAAATGTGACATTATGTTGATGTATGAACACCCCTAGTGTTCAGATGTTTGTAACACAATTGCGCATAAGCGACTGAACAGATTTGGATGGCATTTGGTACACAGATAGAACATGGTCTGGATTAACACATAGGATAGTTTATGAAAGTCGACGCAAATCGCTGGCCACAAGTCGGAAATAATTCGAAAACAAACGGTCAAACAAAAACTGTCACGACGAATAAATCGTCTGAAAAGCACTTAAAACTCTATTTGGTGTTTAGTGTTCATTTCGGTCATTTCGGTTCGCATTCACAATCCATCCTGATTTAAGACAAAGTTTGAAGTTTTCAACTCTGAAGCTCTATTCTGTATAAACTTTACTACCTAGCAGTCTTTTATTATACAAAACATTTTTATTTAGAATATCATTTTAGCCCAGATATAGTAGACTAGGGATCTACCGGAGGATGGGCAGCAGCATCCTCTGAGTACAAACATTCAATCCAACTGCGATCGCCAACCCGCCTGCCAAGCGTGACGATTATGGCAAATCCCCCCATTTTTGGGGAGGCCTATGTCCAGCAGTGGACGTTTATCGGCTGATATGATGATGATGATGATGATAGTAGATTACACACCGAGGACAGGAAAGTAAGAAAGGTCTCAGATCTCATGTAATTGTTGACCGAGGCGAAGCCAAGGTCAACAAAAGTGTGATCTGAGGCTTTCTTATTTACTGCCCGAGGTTAGTATACTATTTTTCTCCTCGACGGAGGTGGAAAGCGGCAACTTCGTTTAGCGTAGCGGGACGAAAATCTACGCTTTCCGTCCGGAGGGGAGAAAAATATAATTATGATTAAAAAATAGTTTTATCATCCCAAATTATTTGGTTGAAATTATGTACCTACAGGACTTTATAATAATTATATCTTTGACAAGTACATAGACATAAACTCTAGCGATAGACTTGCCCTTTCATAGAAGCAACAGTTCCACTTGAATGAGGTGTCCGCACCTGATTTTGTTCCCGAGTTCACTTCGTCACTATGGCAATGACAGACCGCAATGTGTCATTTTGTGTGACATGTTGTTTGTTTGAACGAGCTTGTCTATCGCTAGAGTAATATGTCTATGTCTCCACATTTTATAATGACATGTTAATTCTAATCTTAAAATTGTTGCTCTATCGAAATATGACTTTTCCAATCTCCAATATGAATAGCAAATGTGTTTGACGTAATAAGTATTATGTCTATGGATTTTCTGATATCGATGTACTTTCCCAATCAGCCACTCTACCAAACAATCAGTCTCCTCGACTACACAAATCGACAATCACCGAATAACACTCCAAACTAAAGTCCACTACACCGTTCTATTACGGGCTTTCCAACTCCGTCCGGCTTTAAACCCCGGATCCGGACCTCTGCTTTTACGGAGTTCCGGATTTCCCGGACAGAGGGATTTGGCTGTGATCGGATATCGATGGGGCAAACATCGCATTTCGTTTGGTTTGTTTGAATGACCTATTTTTAGGGGTTGAATACAGTTGGGTGGTCACAAAAGGGTGTGAGCAGAGAGTAGAAATCATTAACCATGTTATTGTGCAAAACCGTGAGGTGTCACTAAAAGGAGCAGGAAAACAAACTGGCCAAGTGCGAGTCGGACTCGTCCTGAGGTTTCTGTACAAACTTAATTATGAAGGACTTTTTGCAATGGAAAAATTGTTCTCCTATACATCGGTCTACATTACGGTCGATGCCACGACTGAAAAATATTAGTTAAACGATTTTTTTTTATTTGATATGATGGTTTCTGCCTATACAGGGTTTTATGTTAAACAGTTGCATTAATTTAAAAGGTTATTGTACCTATATGATACTGAACAACTTGCCCTAAGAAACCTATAGAAATACGCAAAAAAATTTTCTACTTTTCAAACAAAAGTTTGATCACCAACAATATTTTCACGAATTTCCTATGGGTTTCTTAGGGAAACTTGTTCAGTATCATGGGTAAAATCACCTCTTAAAGTAATGCAACTGTTTACCCTAACACCCTGTATATCTAGAACGTCACGTCTCTTTCCTATTGGAGTAGACAGAGACAAGGGCGCACCATCTACTACGTCTCTTACATAACTCTCTCGCCTCACTCACATCCATAAATCTACTCATACATGACTGTCGGTTACTCCGTACCTCATCTTTTTGTAGAACGTAACCGATTTGATCAGAGTATAATATATCCAACTCTTCCGACACTTACATTCATATTAGCACTGTATATCTCTTTCGTGCACCTGCTGTCACTCATCCTCTCTACCTGACCAAACCAACGAAGCATAACCTTTCTATATTCTTTTCACAACATATTCTTTCAGTTTACATCGATCTCTAATCACACAATTTCTCACTCTATCTCTCAGCGGAACACCACACATACTTCGCAAGGAACGCATTTCAACAGCATTAATTTTACTTTCATGCGTCTTCTGCCATACTCAGCACTCACTGCCATACATTAGTGTAGGCACCAACACACAATACACAGGGTCCTCCTTAAAATGTTGACACTTCTTTAAGGGGATGATCAGACCATCAAACTGAACAACTTTCTTTAAGGGACCAACATCGAAATCGCGAATAAAAAATCAGCTATCTCATACATTTAGCTCTAGTATTTTTGCAGTTTTGTTTGGAACAGCAGATTTTCATTTCGCGATTTCGATGTCGGTGTCGGTGTCAAAGTTGTTCAGTTTGACGCTCTGATCATTCCATTAAAAAAGTGTCAGCGAAGGACCCTATGTGTTATAGCAAGTCACGCCTTTTTGGACACCACTTGGCTAGGCTTGGAGTCTTGTGGCGCGGCCTTGGGAGAGGCCTATGTTCAGCAGTGGAGAGCCTCTCGCCTGGACATGACTTGCCTTGAGCGACCTGGAAGTCGTTAAACCGACTTCGAACCCAGGTCGGTCGCAGTAAGGACAACATGTTCAGGTGGGGATTCTCGGATGCGCAAAATGTGAGTTGCTTGTGTGGAACGATGGCCCATCTCACATCGTGCCCTGCGTGCCCTAACACCTGTACGCAGGAGGAGCTCATGGCCGCTAGCGACGGTGCAGTATCGGTTGCCCACTTCTGGAAAGGTACTATTTAGCGACTTTGTTCAAAATTTGAAGTCGACACGATAAGAAGAAGCAGTGGACGATGATAGGCTGATGATGATGGCTAGGCTACAGGTGAAAAATTCACAGCCCTACTTACCCCGTGCATAATCGACTAAAGCAGAAAAGAGAAAACTTTAAAACACGGCAATAGAATCCCGAGCACGCGCCTAACGCAGTCAAACTTGCAAACTATGTTTTAGATCACAAACTTTTATCGTTGTTAACTTCGAAGGACTTTGGAAAGTCGTATAAAAGTTTTCAGCTTCAAACTAGGAATAGTGTTGGGCTGTGTATTCGTAAATAACCGAAATACGAATATTCGTAATTATCCAAAATAAAGTTTCTTGTGTTATATCGGATGTAGAGACAGCTTGCTGGCTTTTGTTAATTTATTTTCTGTTTTAAGTACCTAGCTATAAGTTGCATTATGCATGTTATGCAATGTAATACATTCGTTATAGTAGATTACACACCGAGGACAGGAAAGTAAGAAAGGTCTCAGATCTCATGTAATCTCATGTAATGTGAACAAACATGTGATCTGAGACTTTCTTATTTACTGTCCGAGGTTAGTATACTATTTTTCTTCTCGACGGAGGTGAAAGCGACAGCTTCGTTTAGCGCAGCGGAACGATAATTGACGCTTTACGTCCGGAGGGATGAAAAATAAATAAATGATATTTATCATGTTTTTTTTTCCTATTCCGTCAGATGGCGTTGTAACTATTCGTTAAGCCAAGTCAGAGGCCTATTGGCGGCTTGAAAATTCTCTGACAGCAAGGTAACCACTAACTTGCCTCCACCAACACGCACTGGGCCCGCGTGGTGGATTATGGCCCACTCCCTCTCACCCTTATTCGTGAGAGGAGGCCTTTGCCCTACAGTGGGATTCTACAGGCTATAACTTACTTAACTTACTTACTTTTTCCTATTACAGCATTGCTCAGGGAGCAGCTACCACTTATTTGCGGACTATTGAAGGGACCATGAAGGGTCTACCGAGCCAGTGAATGAACTTAAGAAACCGACCTCAGGCTCAGAATGGCTACGGAACTCGGCGTAGGACGTTGCTGGGGATTATCACCGTATGTTTAAAATGTAAATTGTGGGATGGCTTAAAAAACGACTCATCTCGCCTTAGTCGTCTCGTGCGAGACCCACGACAACAATGCGGTCCATTCTAAGCAGGAACCGCATGGAAAGTAGCCGGAATCACACGACTTTTTGTACCGTCAATGTTTATTTAAGTGTAACTAACAATCAATCAATCAATTATACTTTATTTTACACCAAAAAACATAGCATACAGAGAGTAAACAAACAAGAAATACAGAAGGTACAAAAATAGGCGGTCTTATCGCTATAAAGCGATTTCTTCCAGACAACCTTAGCGTTCGGTGTTATTGCGTATATATTGGTAGTGAACAATTTATCGATTGGCAACACGACCAATGTAAAATGTCATCAGATGATACGAACAATAGACATAGAAAAACAGCTTTTTGTCAATCTGACAAAGTTTTCTCGAATTTTCAAATTGCCATGGACAGATTTTTCGTTTTACTTATCTAGGTAAATGCCTCATTACGAATAAATGCATATCCGAAATAGTCCGAATACGAAAAATCTGAACATCACTACGTAAAGTTGACCGGTAGAGCTACCTGCAGTGGACGCATCTAGGCTGAACCTGATCATATTAGTGCTTTAAATAGTTTTTAGCGTTCCGTATTTCGCATTTTGTATGGAGGTACGCAGCTGCGCAGTCACTTTAAAAACGGAGTAGTAAACTTAGATAGTTTTTATTTCAAAACTACGACCTAAACGGTTGTTTCATATAAGTTTAAATGTTTATTCGCAGTTTATATTTTAGTTTGGGAAAAGTTTTGGGGCGAATAAAGAGATTTGGTGAACCGAATCTTTTGGAATGTAAATGTTTTGATACACATTCTTAATACAGGGTGTTAGGGTAAACAGTTGCATTACTATAAGGGGTGATTTTACCCATGATACTGAACAATTTTCCCTGAACAAACTATAGGAAATTCGCAAAAAAATTTGGCCTTTATAAAATGCAATCAGCTGATCGAATGTATGAAAAGTCGTTTTTTTTTTTGCTAATCTCTCATATTTTCCTTTGAGAAAGAAAGGAAAAGGACTTAGGTCGTAGGTTAAGGGAGAGGGGCAATGACCCCCGCTCTGGTCTTTTCTTGTGCAACGTATTTCCTTGGCGATTCAGCGTGGCAATACAGCAAGCGTTAGGCCCATCACATACATACGGAATTGCAATTCGGAATTCCGAATGCAAACCGGTTTTCGTATAGGTTTGAAATCCCGTTCGCAAATGTGGAGGGGGAACCTCCATACTACGAAAAACCTGTTTTCATTCGGAATTCCGAATCACAATTCCGCATGTATGTGATGGGCCTTATGGGGACATTTGGTTCGGGCTTAGCCAGAGGTGGGTTGTATGGTTAGGTAGGTTTACTAACTTGACCAAGTATGTTGCCGATGCCTATTGTTGTATTTTTTTTAGTCTTAGTTTGACGAAGCTTGCATGCGGATAATTTTTGCTTTTTTAGAATAGTGCCTTTGACGAAGTATGGTGCGGATGCGTTGATAATGTTTTACTGTTGTGACTTTTTTTTTTTTTTTCAAATATATTTACTAGCCTGGTTACTAGACCTTTTGGCTAAATCTTAATTTATTTTTAATTTTCTTCTGTTTTCACATTAAAACGTTGGTATTCGACGTTTTGATGGTTCGCGCTAAAATCACGGAACACTTTTCTTGTTTACGACCCATGCACCATCATATTTCACTGAACTATATATTGTTCACTTTTTCATCATATTTCACTGAACTATATATTGTTCATTTTACGAACCAAAACTCACTATAAACAATTAAAATTCGATGAAATATGAGGGCTCCAAACGTCAGCTACCAAAGCCCGCCAAAAACTCCTACTGTTGTGACGAAGCCTAAGTGTTGCTGATTTTGACATTTTGTTAATTTAGTCACGTTTTTTATATTTATTTTCTATGGAATAAACAAATTGTCTTTGAGAAAGTTGTTCAGTATCATGAGAACAATCGCCCATTAAACTAATGCAACTGTTTACCCCAATGCTGCTTGATAAAAAGTTTTTTTTAAAGCAATCTAAACCTTATTTCCAAAGTCATAAAGATCAAAACTCACTGTATGGCTGTGGTCTTCCACCGGTATACTGCGGGGACTGAAGCAGTGGAGCGCTCCTCTGTACCGGCTGGACATCCTCGGACACTGTGGACAATGGAATATGCATCTTATTTATAAGATAATAAATTACATATTTAACTGAAAACTTACTCTTAAGGCCGTGCCGGCCTAAATATAGCCGTGGTAGTCCAGTGGCAAGTAACCATGCCTGCCGTGCAGGAGGCGATGGTTCGATCCCCGTCCAGCAGTGCGATTTTTGAAAATCATACGAGCGGTTCGGCAGTAGAAAGATGCATAATCTCCATAGTAATTCTGACATTTTCTACTGCCGAACCGCTCGTATGATTTTCAAAAATCGCACTGCTGGCCGACTCGTACCAATGAGTTTTTCGGAATTTATGTACGATTTGTAACACCACTGGCTTTTTGGTGAAGGAAAACATCGTGATGCAACCTGCATGCTTCAAATTCTCACTCCCCGTCACACTAGACAGTGTTTCGGTACGTGTATGTTCTGAGTCTTCAGAATATCTCTGACTAACCCCTCGGGAAATATAGTCGTGAGCATATGCTTATGCTATGCTTACTTTACAGGCTTGAAAAAAGCTTAAGAAATAATGTGTTTTATTCGTGAGGAAATAAAACCTTTGACATTGTCTCACAGATCATCCCAGTCTTATTAAGAGAAGTTTATTCCGAGAGCGCAAATGCGCGCTGCATACAAACGTAGTCGGTCATATTTTCAATACTATCCAATTAATGTCAATGAAAATTTTTCGAAACAATCTAGAAACTAATCTCTAAGTTTGTGTGAAGTCATATTTTCGATAAAATATACAGTTTTAATGCTAGGATTAATTTAAGATTTGTATGGAAATCTTTGAGGCACTGTAACTTTGAAAATCTGATTCTATACAAGCACAGAAATTTGTTTGTAGATTTTTTCTGAAAATTTTCATTGAGTTTAATTGGTTAGTATTGAAAATATCACCATAGTAGGTACGTTTGTATGGAGAGCGCTCCGAATTATATCCTCTTAATAAAGTAGGTAACAGAATCCCGTCCGAACTTGAATTATGATGTCTGCTAGATAATGATAATATGAATATTAATAACGGAGTCATTACTCTGGTTCAAATACGTATTTATATTCGTCAAACAAATATTTTTCCCTTGCGGCATTCGAACCCGTGACCCTCGAATCAGCAGACAGGTTCACTACCAACTAAGCCATCGGAACGTCAATGAACCCCGTAAAACAGACAAACTAATACCCTACTAAATTAGAATGTATTAAAAACGCCCTACAATTTCATCCAACAATTTCCAAAACATAATTAAGACCGATGATCTCTTCAAATGTAACACTTCTCCCCCCTAAAAGTGCCCTGTCATTAAAATCAAATTAATCCTCAGCTCCCGCCGAGGTGGGGAAATGGGGAAATATCCCCTAATTGCCCCACCTGTGTCACGGGGCGAAAAAACAAAATAAAATGGTTGTCATTTAAAACGACAGTGGTGAAATGATTGGCTTTTGTCTGTAATTATTCACTTACCTGAACTGAAGGTCGCGGGTACAATCTTACAAGGGGCAAATATTTGTATAAAGTAATAAAGAAAAAAAGATAGTTTCTGGCATTGAGTAATTATGTTAACATAGTACCTCAATGGTTTCTAGCCGCATCTTCTCTACAACGGAACACCTTCCGACGCGGTGGTAGAGTCAAAAATGACACCAGAAAGCTAACTATGTGATATTATTTTGAATAAAGCTTTTTGATCTAACTAGCTGGAATCTCCGTTCTTCGCTTCGATATTACCAGTACAAACGTTAGCCCCATTTTAACACATTTAGCGATTGATTTGAAAAAAAAATCTTTGAAGTGAGCACCTAGATCTTTTTAGTTTTTGATCGACATGACTGTTACCATCACCCACTTAGCACATAGCCCATAAATGTATTGTATATCATTGTCTAGTCGTCATAATACTGGATTCTGTTACTTTGAATGTGACTAGATAATCTATATGACGATCTCAAAGATATTTTTATTCGGTCACGGTACCAAATAGTCCAAGTCTCATTGCGTCCAACCGTGAAAAACAATGAAACTTGCATTCTGTCCAAGTGCAATTTGGTCCAAGTATCATTCCGTCCAAGTGAAATTTAGTCCAAGTATCATTCGGTCCAAGTATCATACGGTCCAAGTATCATTCGGTCCAAGTATCATACGGTCCAAGTATCATTCGGTCCAAGTATCCTACGGTCCAGTTTTACTTTGCCTAAATAAAAAAACCTGCCAATTCACCATCTTTCATTTTATACACCTGGTTAAATCTCTAATGTGCAAGTTGCTTTAAGACAACGGTGGACCAAAATAAGGAAAATAAAAATGCAAAAAACAGTTTTAAGCCTCCATCAACGGTAAATTGTCCCCTGAAGCAATTTTTCTGCAATTTACCTCCATTGTTATACAAACAGGACCTTGTTACTGTTTTAATATAAATGTAAAAAATTTTAAGATAAGAGACTTAAACCTTCCAGAAAATTTTCTTTTTTTTCTCCTCTATAGGATCCTACTCTGGGACAGCTCAGTACTATAGTGGTATCGCTTTATTAAAAATTTGCTTTTGTACTAAACTTCATCTGCGTTGAATTTTTAAAAAAATATTAAGAAAAACAAAAAACCCGACTGCATAAAAAACTATTAACTGAAAAGATAAAAACAAGCTCCTTAAATCAGCTATAATAACGTTGTTTGAGCAAACTAATACAATTTAGGTAGGTATCGCAAACGGGGACAAAGAAAAATGACCGATTTGTTGGTTATTGGTTTATTAGTGGTTTGGTTTGCCTGCAATACCTACCTAAATTGTATTAGTTTGCTCAAACAAAGTTATAATAGCTGATTTAAGGACCTTGTTTTTATCTTTTCAGTAAATAGTTTTTTATGCAGTCGGGTTTTTTATTTTCTTAATAATTTAGTTTATTTCATACTTTTTAGTCTTGTGTCAAAATGGTATCATAAAAGTACTATAATATATATATATATATTATATATTTGGAATCTGCTCTTCACCACCTTTCATTTGATACCCATATTGTAATTTTTTACGAAAAAAAATGGATTCTCCCCCCTCTCTTTTTTAATTCGCAGACGCCATATTGAAATAATGTACCCTATGTCACTCTCACGATTTTTACGAATCTAACGAGACCTCATACGTTAAAATCCGTCAAGCCGTTTAAGCTGTAGGGAGTGCCAAAGAAATAGACGTTTGTATGTCTATACATACATACTTACATACATACATACATACGCTCGAAAAACATAACCCTCCTGTCGCAGTCGGGTAAAAAACTTGCCAAATACGAGTCTAACTCGCGCACGGAAGGTTCCGTACCACCATAAAATATTACTTCAACATTTTTTTTTCACCGGGATCCTTAGCACGAGCCCGACACACGCTTGGTAGTCTTTTATTTGCTATTTATATTTAGAGGATGCACTAATAATCAAACTAAGTTTAACGCTTGTATGCATTACCGTTTTAGCGATAGGTAGCGCCTAGCGCCAAAGTTATTATTATTTTGCGTATGGGTTGCGTAAGCCGTGGTGGTCCAGTGGCGAGTAACCTTGCCTGCCGTGCAGGAGGCGATGGTTCGATCCCCGTCCAGGCCGACTCGTACCAATGAGCTTTTCGGAATTTATGTACGATTTAAATTAAAGATTGAAATATTTTTTGTCTCGGGCGGGACTTGAACCCACGCTCTTCCAAACCGGGGAAACGTGCTAACCAATTACACCACCGAGTCCACAACCCAGAGAACGAAATTTTCAATCTGTTGCGTCTTAAGGGGACTCAATCTTTAATTTGATTCGAAATAGCACAACATGGCTGTAACATGTTTATAATCAATAATATGTACGATTTGTAACACCACTGGCTTTTCGGTGAAGGAAAACATCGTGAGGAAACCTGCATGCTTCAATTTCGAGGCATGTATTGTACCACTGTCCATTATAAGTGGCGACGGGCTCACCCCCGTCACACTGGACAGAGTTTCGGTACTACTGGTGAAACGTGGATGGTCTGAGGTTTCAGAATATCTCTGACTACCACCTCCGGGAATATAGTCGTGAGCATATGCTATATGCTATGCGTATGGGTTTTATTACCTCCAATCAAAAAGAACAAATCTCAATACAAAAGTACACAAAATCAAATTACAAATCTGTATTCAAAATTTTGGAGCCAAAGTCAAAGGACAAAACGCCAAGCGCCAAAACACGTAACTTGTACAGGGCCCATTAATTATTCACTTTCTGTTTTCTTTTCTTATTTGTTAGCAGATCCAAAATGAAAACACATCATTTGTGATAATTTCATCCGTATAGCTATTACGGTTCAAAAGATACAGCCCTTTAAATGTAGGATGGAAGCAAAGATATTTCTCATCTTGAGTTTAAAATAACTTGGTAACATTTTTAAATTTGTAGTGGCATTTAGCCGCATGACGTACTTACTACACCGCTCTTTTATACGCAAAGGTATAGAATTCTATATCCTCTGTACTCTGTTCATACGCTTTTAGCAATCGATGGACGATAATTAAATTATTAGTCCCCTAATGGACGTCCTCCTTTATAATTAAATTCGGTCCATATTGGCATGTCGATGTAGCAGGGAAATGGCTGAATTAGGACCTTAGATTAACGTCCTGGGGTTTCAATTTTGAGCGGGTACAGACGAGCGACAGTGCGACAGCGACTGATACGTTGACGGTCCGGCGACTGTCACAGCAATCAGGAATGAATAGTTTACTTTTTTTTAAACAGGCCAAGTGCGTGTCAACAACGACAGCCCACACCATGAAAAAGAGGAGAAAAAAATGCATTCCCAAAGTCGAGGCGGCGTCGAGGCGCGAGCGCGCGCCTTTGCTACCTTGACATACGGTCGGTAATTGTATATAATACCAAACCGAGCGGCGGCCGCGCGGATTCTTGGTATACAATTATCGACCGTATGTCAAGGTCGCCAAGGCGCGCCCGCGACTCGATGCCGCCTCGACTCCGCCTCGACTCCTTCTGTATGCGATGCGCTTTAATTGTAGGGGATGTAGGTACCCTAAAAATGTTTTTCAAGATTTTATTTCACCACTTTGTCGGTGTGTATGTATGTTTGACCCATGACAAAATTACAGCTTTCTAGCACTAAGCGTCTCTGAGCTAAGCCGCGGACAGAGAGACGGACGGACATGGCGAAACTATAAGGGTTCCTTGCTGACTACGGAACCCTAAAAATAGTTAAGTGACACTAAATGGATGACGTTCTTTGACTGTTAGATTGACAGTGTTCCTTATTTTTATCCATTACCTAGGGAGAATTTTGTTAATACGATTTTTATGGTTACAATTTAAAAGCCGTATTAATGATAGGTACTTTAAATTGATCGATTTTTAGGCATTTAACGGTCGTTTATGTGACATTTTCGATCTTATTGCGTGTTTATTGGTAATGAATAGTTCTACTGGCAACACCAGAAAATGTAACAGTCAATCAATAAACAAACCATAGACAACCTTTTTAACCTCCAAATTCACAGTTTTATTTTTATTTTCTAACGCATCTACAGATTGTAGTTTTTACAAAACGCCTCATTGATGATAGTTACGCCTTTTTCTATGACTGCTACGTCATCTATCGCCGACCGTTGTCCAGGCATTCACGCACTGTCGCTCGTATGAAAGCGCCCTTAAGCATAGAGTAGGTAGGTTACATGTATATCTAGCACTCTACGATATTAGCTTAGGATAAAGGCTTCCGCACATTGTAGCGATATTATCGAGTGATAATATCGCTGCGATTTTGCGATAATTGTTTCCAGTACATTTTGAATGGGGACGCGCGCGATCCTACACACTGCCGCGATATTATCGAGCGATAATATCGCTGCGATTTTGCGATAATTGTTCTCAGTACATTTTGTATGGGGACGCGCTCGATACCACACACTGCCGCGATATTATCGCAACTCTTTCGACTACATTCAGTGGTGGGGCGCATGCGTGAGGCGAATCGCGGAATCGCTGCAGTGTGTAAGGTGTCGCGATATCGCTGTCGATAATATCGCTCGATAAAATCGCTCGATAATATCGCTGCAATGTGCGGAGGCCTTTATATCGCTGCAATGTGCGGAGGCCTTAAAGAGAATAACTTTCACTATGGAAGCAACTTCGAAATACCGAAGATTCATACAAAAATGTAGCACCGACTTGACTCAAAGGTATGGGACGGAAGATTTTTTTTTCACGTTTTCGAAGTTGGCTCAATAGTGAAAGTTGTTCAGTTTGATGGCCTAAAGCAATAGGCATCCCCTTAAATATTACTAGGGTGTTTTGTTACACCCTGTATAGGTAGTATAAAGACAGAGACACATCTTAATTTTTCTTCTTTATCGGGAATGGCATACTAGGCAAACTGAACAAATAATAACCGAATCAATATCCGAAAACCCAACAAATACAATCAGAGATAAATCAAAATCAAATTTGTCAAGAAGGACACGTAAATGATTGATTGTAAATATTTTTTCTCAATCCCAAATCTATTTGTGGGGAAATCGATTTAACTTGTTTACTTCCTTTCTAGAGAGACCTCGGGTAAATAAATATTACGGTAATTTTCCTGGTTTTCCTCACTTTCTGGGTTCCATAACCCAGACCCCATTACTAAGCCTACGGTCTGTCTGTAAATACCATAAAGTTATTATACCTTACGGAATAGAGGAACTGACATTAGTTGTCAAATGAAATTGTTTTTGGGAACTGTTTCTGGCCGCATCTTCTCCACAGCGACAACACGTTCCGACGCGGTGGTAGCTTAATTTGGTAGGTAGGTAGGTAAGGTGGTAGCTTAGTTAGCTCCTATATTGAATAAATTATATTGACTTTGAACTCGTCGGCATGGTGAAAACTCTGTGAATTATTGTGAATCTAACGTGAAATCGTGGATAATTTTGTGATAGTGCTAATATAATTTAAAAAAAATATCCGCCGAGTTGTCAAACAGTTCCAAAAAGGAATCTATTGCCTCGCGTCACGTATCTCTTTCTATTATACAGTGGTGCCGCTAGGTACATCTCGCTCTCTCGGCCGTCAGTTTCTCTATTCCTGCACTCGTAGTATGCTACACGTGATACGGCTGTATCACGTCTTTTATCTCGTTCGTTCGCACGCAAATAGAAAGAGAGCTAAGGTGTGATAGCGCTGTATCACTGCGGCATGCTAGCTATGCTGGTATAGTAACTTTATGGTAAATACATAATGAATATACAGGGTCCAACTTAATATGCTGACACTTTTTTAAGGGGATGATCAGACCATCAAACTGAACAACTTTCTCTATGGGACCAACATTGAAATCGAGAAAAAAAAATCAGCTGTCCCATAGAAAACTGCAAACCGACTCGAGCCAAATGTATGGGACAGCTGATTTTTTTTTCGCGATTTCGATGTTGGTCCCATAGAGAAAGTTGTTCAGTTTGATGGTCTGAGCATCCCCTTAAAAAGTGTCAGCATATTAAGAAGGACCCTATATAGGTATATTGTGTGATATGGAGCCCTCGATGCGAGTCCGACTCGCACTTGACCGGTTTTTATATACTTCCGGTTGTAACTGACGAAAAAGTAAATCGAATTTTTGTGATTTCGTTACCAGTTTGAGAGAAGTTTTTTGAAAACTTTTTTGGTTAAATTTACCTATTAAAGGCCATTGAACCTCTTTGTATGGGAGGCTGGCATAGTGATGACCATAAATTTTCAGGAATTTCAAAAACGCGGCGCACCCTGAAACCTATGTATATCGATAGAGGATCTATAGACGAACATAAAATGTCAAATAACATATGGTCCTAAAGTGCAACGTTTTCGAGATAATCCATGTTAAGGATCTTGTATGATAAAAATCCTAACACATTTTCCTCCAATACCAATCTCCGTGGTCCAATGGTTATAAGACTTGGGATCTTGACACGGAGGTCGTAGGTTCGATTCCCATGGGGGACACCTAGTGATATGTCACTTTATGCGTTTTTCCCCAGTTGGTTAGGGTAATGCAGGCTGAATCACCTGATTGTCTGAAAAGAAAGATGATTCCGTGCTTCAGATGGCACGATAAGCCGTTGGTCCCAGTTACTATCTCTGGTGGTTATTATTCGTTATATAAAAACCAAGTCAGAGGCCGTAAGGCGGTCTGAAAAAACTCTGACACCAGGGCTTGCCCACACGATAAGAAGAAGAAGATGTATGGAATAGAAAATGTTTTTGGCGTAAACAAGTTCTATGACACCTTTCTGTAATACCCAGTATGAGAAATATACCGAGGTAGGTAGGTACTTATTGATGATAATTTATTTCGAAAAAAGTTCCTGTATTAATGGCAAACATTTATTTCATCTGTACAGGTATACACGTATGGAGGTGCTACTTGGGAATGTTCCTCCATTGAAAAGGGAAGATCTTCCACCAGGCTTAGTGTGAAGCCTGGGGACCGGCCGTGGTCCAACAGTTCTTAGTTGGACCTTGTATATATATCGAATCTCTGTGATTATTTCTCTTGCGCGATTTATGTCTCGCATTCGATTGTGAACCTTATTTGTAGTAGGTTACGAGTTACGTATTTACGGTGAACGTTGTCTTTGTATGGAGCATATTTCTGAGAGCGACGGTATCGCCATCTGTTAGCTTCTTTGCTATAACTTGTGGGTGTTGACATCTATGGCAAGTCCCCACACACGTACACACGGTGACAAATCAACCTATACAAAACCAAAATAATAAGCTGGCCGCGCGACGACTCATAAATGTCATGCAACCTAAACCTACTCGCGGCCAGCTTATTTTGGTTATGAACAGCTTGATGTGTCGCCGTGTGTAAGTACAAATACGCCTCACGACGCGCTGCATACTTCGCGGTCAACTTATACTGGCAGTGTAAGAAGTAAAAAAAATAAAAAAAAAATACTGGCAGTGTGTAGTGCGTCGTCGTGCAGGTTGTATTTGCTATTGTACCTCAACAGATGAAATAAATGTTTGTCTGGGCTATGTCCACATGGAATATATTTTAATCATGTGCTATGTCTATGTTTTTCTTAATTGCAATTACAATTTAATTGAAATAACAAAAAATCTAATGAGAACTTTTTTCGAAATAAAGTACCTACCGCTGTATTTTTTCACCAAAAAGAGAAATGTGTAATAGAAAACGTTTATACCTAAGCACGGACTTGAAAAAAAGGCGGACGTAATGTGACACTAAAAAGATGTGAAGCATGAGCATGCAAGGTCCTACATATTCGTTTGTTCTACAAGGGACCTACACTCACACAGATGCACCAGTTCTAGGCTTAGGACCTACAACCCGCCACCATTTTGTACCGCGTCAGCACACACACAAAAATAAATGGGTGCTTCACTCGTGATTAGACAAGATTACGTCAGGTTTTTTTTCAGGTCCGTGTACCTAGGTAGGTATCATAAACATCAACCAAGAAGGGGTGGTATCCCGCGGTGCGTCTGGAAGTCCGATGATAGTAGAAAGGGGAAGGCGGGATGAGCTCATGCAGCTCTGGTGCACACTCACCGCAGTACAATCTGTAGAAGACCGACAAGCAGGCTACTCTGCGGCGGTGGGCTAGGCTATGAAGCTTGGTTTCCACCAACCAGATTACTGTCGCCAAGATGCCCAGCTTTTTGGCTGCACTTTGAGCCTTAGACTCGATGTCAGCGCCGAAGTTGAGTTTCGTAGTCAACCCATGCTCAGAAGCTCAAGACTGTCGGAAACAGGGACAGATTTATCTTCCCCGGAAAGTAGGAACCAGAATAAACGAACTCCTTTTGGCGTTGAACAGACGAGCCTGTGTTTTGGTGGCGTTGAAGTTGACTAGATTATTGTCACCCCATTGGGAGACAAGACTTAAAGTCAAGTTTGTCCGCTCCACCATGGCTTCCCTCTGCGAACGTATTTCATCCCCGCCCCAAGCGCCGGATAGATATCTCTCTGTGACAGTACTGTCATCTGCATACCCAATAATACCTGACACAAAGAGGTCAGTGATGTGTAGCAGGAAAAGTCTCGCAGAGAGAACAGACCCCTGAAGAACCCCAGCATCAATTGCCATGAGGTCTTCCGACCTCTGAGCAGCTGTCAATGACAACTCTAATCGACCGTTCACTCAAGAAATCAGATATCCAGCTTCAGAGATCAGCAGGGATGCCATAAGCAGGAAGCTTGCTCAGCAATCTAGCGTGCCATACCCTGACAAAGGCCTTCGAGATGTCAAATTACACAACTAGTGCTTCGCTGTGTTTCTCGATGGCCTCGCCCCACCAGTGCGTGACATCCATCAATTATTAATTTAATTAAATAGACTATGTATTACTGTTTAAATAACCTTAGCGTAAGAATTTATATTGCAATAGTATTAAGTCGTGTTATGCTGTAGAGTTTCTGGCCGCATCTTCTCTACAGCGACAACACGTTCCGAAGCGGTGGTAACTTAAAAAAGAATTAACGTTTAATAAGTGTGCTTCAGGCTCCTATATTGAATAAATTATTTTGAGTTTGAGTTTGACATAAGAAGATCCCCAGTCGATCGCCCCCGGCGAAAGCCATATTGACGATCACTGTGTAGATCATTATCTTGTAGGTATGTCCGCAACTTACTGTTAAGTACTCTTTCCATGACTTTACAGAGAATGGAAGTGATGGCTATAGGTCGGTAGTTGCAGGGGTCGGAACGAATGCCCTTCTTGGGAATCGTTCTTGTTCTGAGAGAGAGGCGACACAGGCGTGTTAAAACAGGAGACAACTCAGGCGCATAATATCTCAGCACTCTTGCAGGTATTCCATCAGGACCTGGCCTCACATGCAGACTACGCAATGCTCTGCGGACCTCTTTCGTGTGTATTGTCATCTCCGGCATGTGTGGCTGTTTGGCACGAGCGTCCGGACGTGAATTGCTGCTAAACAGAGAACCATATAAATTCGCTTTCTCAGTCAGTGACCCACCAGGTTTCTGCATGGGAGGCAAAGGGGGACGGTAGAAATTGGATTCGACCGATTTTGAAAGGGACCAGAACTGTTTACTACCAGAAGGGTAGGATGCCAGTCTGTGCAAAGACCGATACTGAGTGCTTGATGTCTGGATCTGATGTCAGCAGAAAGTCTAAACGATTGGGCGTATGGCCATCGACATCCGTTACCCGCGTTGCTTGATTCACCAGCTGGGTGATATCTAACGATAACGCAAACTTACGCGTCTCTCTGCCAGCATGGTTAGTTTTCTGGAACAGGAACAGCCACTCGCTGTGGTGGGCATTTAAGTCCCCCAGAAAAACAAGCTCCGCTCCGTCGAGATACGCTCCTCAGTTACCCTGATGGACCTCTTGGGCTCGACAGACTAATGGGAAACTCACTTGTAGACTGCGGGGACGCCCGATCCCCCCTGCAATGGCCACCGGGACCTCCCTTCCAGTCGCCAAGGCTGCAGTGGGGCAGCCTTTCACACGTGGCGAGCGCACTACTTGGGCCCCCTACTAACTGCGGTACCGACCCACGACTGTCACCGTGCTTCGGATCCCGCTACCCTCCAGAATGAGTTTCCCGGTACAGTGTTGCTCAGAGGCCAAGACCGGTTCCGAACAGCACAGCTGATTTTCTCCCATTCCCCAATAGCACTGGCACTCCTGCACACCGACGGAATGCAGCAAGCTGCTTGGCGCAAGACTCCAGCAGGAGGGTGGGCGCAAGCCAGGCGGCTCCTTGCTGAGCCTAGTACCGCTGTGGGGGATCGTTCGGCCGTCACCACAAACTTGGTAGTCTGTGGTGGCGGAGTTGTCCGGGGTAGAGGCGGTAGATCCTTAACCACCCCAAACGTCCACCACCTACGTCCCACTGCAGGGCACAGGCCTACCCTCATGGAGGGTGTATGTACGTTAGTCCACCACGCGTGCACAATGTGGTGCGGTAGACCTCATATACGCATCGGAATTTCTTTTTCATCGTATGCAGGTTTCCTCAAAATGTTTTCCTATGCCGTTTGAAGCAGTTGGTGCTACGTAGGTAACGTAGGTACATAAGTCAGAAAAAACTCATTGGTACATGGCATATGTCATCCGTGCGGATTCAGACCTGGACCTCAAGATTGAATTCCATAGCTCTCTGCAACTCGCTACCGACGGAGCGTTGCGATTCTATTGATATATGATCGCATCTTATAGGTAATTGGGGGGGGGGGACGTGTTAGGATTTTATACAGGATGTAAGTGACAGCCTAGCAAATACTGAAACGGTAAACTCAGACCATCAAACTGAACAACTTTCACTATGGAGCCTACCTCAGGAAACGCAAGAAAAAAATCTGGTGTCCCATACATTTTAGTCAGGTAGGTATAACAGTTTTGTATGGGACCGCAGATTTTTTTTCGCGTTTCCTGAGGTAGCCTCCATAGTGAAAATTGTTCTATTTGATGGTTTGAGTTCACCGTTTCAGTATTTGCTAGGCTGTCACTTACACCCTTTAGGTAGGTACAAGGTGTTACAAAAATACAAATAAACATTCAAGGGGGTGGTTTAGACCATCATACTGAACAACTTTCACTATAGGACCAATATCGAAATCGGGAAAAAAAATTAATATATTGTATGAGATATCAGTTTTTTTTTTCGCGATTTCGATGTTGGTCCCATAGTGAAAGTTGTTCAGTTTCATGGTCTAAACAACCCCCTTAAGAGTTTTAAGTATTTATTTTTACCCTGTATACACAACATCTTTAACATGCATTATCTCGAAAACTTTGCACTTTAGGACTATAGTTTATAGGACATTTTTTGTTCGTCTATACATACTCTATCGATATACATAGGTTTCAGGATGCGCCGCATTTTTGAAAAATTTCCGAAATTCCTGCAAAATTATGGTTACCACTATGCCAAAAAGTTCAAAGCCCTTTAATTAATAATTATTTATTTCAGATTATGCCTCTAGTGTGTACGTCTAGAGACTAATTCTCGATATATTTGAAACAATAATTTTGATAGCAAATAAAGGTGGTGCCAGACTGAACAAACGGAACGGAACAATTTGTTCCGAATCAGACGTCTATTATACTTACGAGTACCTATACTAGTTTTAAAAGCAACCAATTTAGCTATTCCAACGACGCTTTTAAAATACTTGTAATTAAATTGATGACAAGTTACACAAGGTTTATTCTTTGACAACTTATATGAGGAATAGTTACGCGTGTAACACGCATACTAACAAACATTTCTGCCACTATTTGCGGGGGGGGGGGGGGGGGGGCGAGGTAACATGAAATCCGCAACTTTGGATTTTATTCCCCATAACTTTAGATTCTAATTTTGAATGTTAAAAATCATGAAAAGTAGTCTCTCTCGTTTTTTAATGTACACTTCGTTATGGGGACGATTTCTTGATTTAATATTTGGCGCTTGGGCAAATAGCTACGCAACCTGACCCAAAAAAGATATGAGCTTCAATGTTTCCTTATTCTCACTTTCGATTTTCGATATATCGTGATCTTTTTTGTCGAAACTTCATGGGAATAGAGTTGTACGAAAACGTTCACGATGTATCGGAAATTGAAAGTGCGAGTAAGGGGACCTTTACAGCTCGTTTCATATTTAATTAAATCCCGAAATCACTTAATACTATAAAATATTAAGTGCACTCACCGTCATAAAACCTTCAATCGAATCCTCCCGTCCTCCGTGCCCCTTCTTCCCTGCACATATAAAAGACGAACACACTCTTAACATCTCTTTCCAACACTTTAACATCTCTTTTACTATCTCTGTCTCGCATAGCATTAACTGTGCATGCCAATTCCATGATTATAAAAGCTACAAAAATAGAACATAATATAAGGTTCAATAAAAATTTAATGAAACTGTTTTAAGATGTGGTTTTGACCATTTTGATTGAACAACTTTATTTTGGAGCAACTGTGATGATCAAAATTTGCTTCTCCTTAATATAACAAACAAAAAAAGTTTTTTTGGGCAACATTTTTAATGATGTTGCTCCCGTAGTGAAAATTGTTCAAACATCTAGTCCAATCCACATAAAATAGTTTCTGTCTTATTTTTTGGACCTCATATTTAAAGAAATATCTTTATGTTCCGTAAAACATCGATTCTGTTGTGTTTTCATTTGTTTCGAGATGTCTTTGTGTGGAATTTGTACTGTTTAGCTGTTCTGTGCTTTTTGCTCTGTTTCCCATTTCAATGTTCTGTTTCTCTCTTCTATACATCTATCCATTTAAGAGTGTGGTTGTCTTTGGTTTTTATATGTGCATGGAAGATTTTAATAATAAATATAACAATATCTATGGTTATTTATAGTACGGACTAGGAAATAAAAGGTTTGCCACATTCAAAGAAAGCTACAGCTACAAAACTATTCTTTTTCTTATTTGAATTCGACTTTGACTGATCATCTTTAGACACATGTTTGTCATTATAGCTGATAGGAATGACATGCTTTCTTCTTTTTCTTATCGTGTCGACTTCAAACTCTGAACAAATTGACAAGTCTTTCAAGTCACATGCTTCCTGATAAGCTCATGGACGAAAAATCTATTATAAAATTGCATTAACATGTTTTAGAGTGGTAAACCTTTCTTTTCCTTTCGTGTACAAATCTGTTATGTTAATAAAACTCTGTAGTGAATGCATCTCACTATGTAAAGCGGTCTAGGTAAATAAATAAAGTAAATAAGTGAAGCTTCAGTCATATTTACGGAGTGGCGGAAAATAGCTTTTCGAATTACAATTAATATTCAACTTACTAGGTTTTCAATTCGATTACCAATATCATACGATATGTAACCGTAAAAAGATATAATTATGGTTGAATTTTCATTGTTATTAAAAAAGCTTTCCGCAATAGCGTTGTCAGACAAGCGTATCAGTAAAAGCGATTGGTAAGAATTTGCAGCCAGCATCAAATCTCGAATAGGAATTTGCTAATAAAGTTTTTTTTAAAGTCGGTTTCAGAATGAACAAAATGGAACTCAAGCGTACAATTTTTGATTATGATAACTGAAATATCTTCTAACAGACTGATGACATTTAATTTAAGTTGCAATTCAAAAAAGTCAAGCCATAAACCTGATAAAATTGTTACGTTAATTAACT
Organism: Agonopterix heracliana; assembly: GCA_963693445.1. Taxonomy (NCBI): domain Eukaryota; kingdom Metazoa; phylum Arthropoda; class Insecta; order Lepidoptera; family Depressariidae; genus Agonopterix; species Agonopterix heracliana. The sequence goes on from OY856331.1 coordinate 9,247,222, forward strand.
TTTTTTTTATGACAAAATTTCTTAATAAAATGCTCAAAACATTTTTAAGAGCGATAGTTCCATTCCGTTCTAACCAGTATTAAGTTTATTTTAATAAAACCTTTATCACCTTATTTTATAATAATATTTTTGATACTGACTGGTAAAACTCTGTCTGCTTGTTAGTTTTTTTGGTATAGTAAAACAATTTAAAACTCGATGACAATTAACATATTTTTTTTTAAAACACGTTAATTCTCATCTTCCTTTATTGAATTTAAACATGTTTAATGTAAATGAAAGCGATACGTACCATAATAAAACAGGTGTCCAAGCTTGTATACTGCTATCTGCCTCTAATGTATGAATTAAAGCACTGTGCACTGTCCAATGTATTACAGTCTGAACAGTCAAAAACAAAGTTTTTTCCAATTAAATGCTTGCCGCATTACTTTCGAAAAATGACAGCTTTTCCAATGCCACGGTGAGCGTAATGCTTCTAATAACGCATTTCTTCATAAAATTTACAAACAGTTATTTTTTCACTGATCAGGCTATAAAAGTATAAAACAACACATTGATTTGAATATCAATATAATTTATTCAATATCATTCAGCGAAACTAAAAAGCGGATCAGAAAGAATTCGGTAATTTCAAAAGTTCCGTTCCGTTCTGTTCCGCTTCGTCTAGTCTGGCACCGCCTTTATTTTTCTTTTAAGTTGACATTTTCAAATCAATTTGTCGAATGTACAGTACAGAAGATGTACCTACAGTAGATGTACAGTAAATGTAGAATAAGTAGTAAAGTACAGTAGATTAGTATATTTAAGTGTTTTGTAATTTGTAGTGATACTTAATCATTACGTGAATCAAATAGGTAGGTAATGTGAATAATTATGAACTAAATTGTGACTATATTTTTATCGATTCATAATAGAAAATAAACAATAAAAACGAAGCAAATATTTCAACACCATAATTATGCTCACGGCTAATATTCCACGAGGAGGAAGTTAGAGATATTCTAATTGTAACATATTAAGAAGATCCTTTTTGCACAGACAGTGCCCAAACTCTGTCTGGTGGGACAGGTAGTGAGCCCGTTGCCACTTTTTAACGGTTAGGATGATAGTGGACAATGCACGCCTCGATTAAAATACTAAAACCTAATTGGAAAGCTGGATATATAAATACATATCTACATAAATACATTAATTCTCAAAACATTAAGATTATGTTAGATTTTAAATCTTTTAGGTATGTCATCTTTTCACATGAATAGTAAAAAAAAATATGAAACTAAAAAAACTTAAAATTACAAGTTAAACTAAAAAGAATGTTCTAGTTGCTTCGAACGGCAGCTGAAGCCTTTGCTTAGTTAGTTAACTCGTAACTTAGTTTACCGTCTCTGTAAGTTTATAACTGGCTCCTGTTTAAAGAGGCGTACATAAACCACGGAGTTAATCACGTATCCAGGGGTGGTAGGTAGGTGGCATATAAATGCCCGGGGGATAACCCCCGAAATCAGAATATTTGTATAGAGAAAAGTGATTGCAGTAATTACTTGTACATTCTGTTTCAATGAATACCCCCCCGAACAAAAGTCTGGATACATGCTTGCATGGAGTCCAGCCAGGAGTAATTCAGTAAAAAATTATATTTAAAAATCAAAAACCCGTCTGCGTAAAAAGTGAAATTTAAATAAAAACTGAAAATAAAAAAACCAGTCCAGTAGACTAGAATTATTTTAAGTAATATTGAAGCGACTTCAACAGTCGGGACCCATCATTATCCGGTCTAGAATTTTTAATGGGTCTGAAGGAAATGACGAATGATACATTTTTCTCGGTTTTTTTTGGGTCTAATATTGAAAATTTTTCAGTTTGATGGTCTGATCTTCTAAAATTTGGCCACATTTCAAACACACAGCCCGTAGGTACACGACAAAAAGAAAACGAAAAAGCAAACAAACATGTACTCAATAATTTCAACGATGTTTCTGACAACAAGAAAACCCCTATTGAGCTGGGTGTAAAAAAGGGAATAAAATAGAACCAGCAGTGCGATTTTTGAAAATCATACGAGCGGTTCGGCAGTAGAAAATGTCAGAATTACTATGGAGAGTAAGCATCTTTCTACTGCCGAACCGCTCGTATGATTTTCAAAAATCGCACTGCAGGTGGCCGTAGTTCATAAAAGATCCCTAACGCGGCACGAGTCGCCTGTGAGATGACCAGTCCTTGTAAAGGACGCTGGGCTTTTTTAATGGGAAGGAGAGAAAAGAAAACATGACGGGAGGGAAAAGGGAAAGTTTTGATTAGATAAAAGAAGTGTTGTTGTAGAGTTCCCGCCGTATATTTTCTAAGACACCTTACGAAGCTGTGGTAGATTGATAAAAAACAAAGTTAATTTTAAACTACCTTTTCTATCTACCTACCGATCTTAAATTGAAGCTACTTTGCCTGATACCTGCGACAACGAATACATGCTTTGACTACTTATATGTGGACTAGTTACGCGTGTAATTCTACTAACAAACATTTCCGCCACTTTTTGCGGGGGGCGAGGTAACTTGAAATCCGCAACTTTGGATTTTATTCCCCATAACTTTAGATTCTACTTTTGAATTTTATAAATCATGATGAAAAGTAGTCTCGTTTGAACCCCAAACGTTCTAAGTTCGAATTTATTGTTTCGCAATTATAGGCTGTCTCGTTTAGTGATAAGGTATACAATTAAATGTAAATGCACATGATCAATTGTTCTTATACCGTGGCAGAATAGCTAGTCCTTATAATAAATAGTCCGAGGAAAAAATGGACAAACAGAAAATCAACTGCAAAAATAATTAAATTAGCGTTCGGAAACGTCCCAATAGACTGAAAACTTTTCAGGTTTATAGATTTTATGGATAAAACCATTTACATAATACAATACAATAGTCTAGTACCAACAGTAGTAGTCATAGTAGGCCGACTCGTACCAATGAGTTTTTCGGAATTTATGTACGATTTGTAACACCACTGGCTTTTCGGTGAAGGAAAACATCGTGAGGAAACCTGCATGCTTCAATTTCGAGGCATGTATTGTACCCACTGTCCATTATAAGTGGCGACGCGCTCACCCCCCGTCACACTGGACAGAGTTTCGGTACAACTGGTGAAACGTGGATGTTCTGAGGTTTCAGAATATCTCTGACTACCCCCTCGGGGAATATAGTCGTGAGCATTGCATGCATGCAATAGTCTAGTTTTTAATCAGTAGAACAACTCATGAAAGTAAAAAACTGTATTTGGTCATTCTAAGTTTTTAGGGATGGAAGACGTACGAGTATAAAAGGACCATAAACTAAACCACTACCTAAAACTTTTTACATCGCATACAAAATGTTCTACCTAGTTTCCCAATAAAACCATTTTCGCCCAGTACCGTACATTATACGAAACGATATTCGCTTTATTTAAGAGCGTGTAGCGAAAACGAAATTGGTTCTTTTTAGAGCCGTTCCCATAGAAAGATGAGGTTGAATAGACATTTACGGTAACTTAATGCAATTTATGAATATTACAAAAGTACTAGAGGGAAAGAAATGTTTCAATTTGTTTCTTTTTCGTGTAATATGAAAGTTTTGTACGAAGTGATGAAACGTAATAAGATTCGGTCTGGTAAATCACTTATATTTTGGCCTAGAATTGGTAAAAAGTAAAAACATTCCGAATCTACGAGCATATACCCCTATAGAGACGTAATACATGCGAATTTAAAAGAAAACAATTCTGTCAACTAGCTGCGGTGCGGGGGGGACGGATATGCTCCGAAGTACTACGAAGTCTATTCGAAACAATGGCGGAAAACAAAGGCGTTGCGAAATATATAAGTGACAAGTCACTGATGAGTTGACAGAGTTGGGTCGCCTTATATTACGTCTCTATAGGGGTATGTACTCGTAGTTCCGAATAGACAATCAACGATAGACAATACATAAATACAGGGTGAAATTGATATTATTAGCATCATTTTAAACTAAGAGTCTACTTACCCATCAAACTGAACAACTTTTACGATGGCAACAAAGCGATAGGAGCAAAAAAAGAGCTGTCCATACTAAACTGCAATGCCTACTAGACTCAATTGTATGCAACAGCTGTTTTGTTTTTGCTCCGGTCCTTTGCTCCCATAGTAAAAGTGGTTCAGTTTGATGGGTGGACTCTTAGTTTATAAGGATGCTAATGATATCAATTTCACCCTGTATACGATAAAGTGTGATACAATTTTCGAAAACATTTGCTCCCGTAAAAGCTACATTTTACAAAATTTCTGGCCACCAAAATAAGTTCTTGAACATTTTTTGTTGGTATAAAGTACCTATCAGACAATCCACCTTAAGTGTCTCTATTCCGGGGTAAAAGATCAAGCTCATGTAATGCTTACCCCGGGGTATTTTACCCTCAAATCTGTCTACACGTAGCAATTTGTAAAGGCTCTTCGGATCCATGCCACTCAATGGATGCCATCAATTCCGTACGGTCATACTTGATATTTACGTAGAGGTACAAAACCTGCTATAGGAGCTACCATTAAACAATATCTTCATTTCAGTCAATGTGATAATAAGGGTTGAACCTCATCTAACAGCGCGCGACAGCGCGGTCGCGTTCCGTCTATCTTATTTGCTCTAGCAAATGATGTTCCTGAGTGACAGAAAAGGATGGAGCGACGGAAAAATGCGATGCGATGCTGTTAGACGAGGTTCAACCCTAATCGTTCGCGAAAGCTACAGACAAATTTTGACATTTCTATTAGGTAGATTATAATTTTTATCGCATTAAAGAATGAAGGCAGCTACAGTTTTTTAAGGAGCCGGAGATTTTTCGTGCTTTGATTTATCAAAGCGGTGCGGTTTACCGCAACGTTGTAAACCGAGAAATAAAAGGACTACAACTAGTTTGGATATCTATCATTGATCTCTTATCAAAGAGCATCTAAATGGTACAAATTTTAACACCACTATTTTAACTATTATCTCCTTGAGCAACCAACATTTTCCTACATACACTGGCATCTACATAGATAATAATATTGATCGCCACCAACCACAATCCTGACACACATCTCTAGCATCTCACACAAGCTCATTGACAGCGTGTAGGTTCTATTGAGCCCTTCTTAATATAACAACTCATCTGATTTGATCAGCATATTTACAAGCCCGATAAGTTTGGCCAAAAAACTAGCCATTGAAAAGAAAATTATTTCAGCAGTAATATCTTTGTTATTTTATTACTTTAGTTTTGGCAGTTATCGAAAGGACATTCTGGACAGTTTCGCTTTTTTAAATGTAGTTTTCATGTATGATTAATTGATTAGCGGAGAAATTATTTATTTAAGCTGCTTTTGTTTTGTTTGTTTAGAATGTTGTACTTATGTGTTGGTACCTTAAGGGTATATTTTCGTTTGTGACGTCATCACTTGCTGTCAATTTTCAATAAAAAATGTTGATAATGTTTTGTAAGTTTTCCGTGACCTTTTGTTTGAGCTCCCACCATCGATAAGAAAAGTGTTAAGTATTTTTTGTGAAGAATACCTAGTTAGTAGGTAGGTTTTTTTTCACACAATAAGAAATTCATTACTTAACTAAAACATTTTAAATTAACCAAAGTGGGAAGTTTCGGTTAATTTAAAGTGTAACCTACATACATACCACTTTTTTCAAACTAAATACGATCATCACTGTGGGCAAAAAAATTGTGTATAGAGATACAAAAATTATGATTTCACAATATGTAGAGTAACGGAATATGCCTACATAACTAATTAAATTTATTAAACACTTATTTTTTTAAATATTTTTATAGTTTCAAAATTACACATGTGATATTTTTTACTAACCGACAAGGAGGAGATTCTATGATATATATACCGCCGGTATTCTAATTTTGAACAGACTGAAAAAAAATATCACCGACATTTTCGTCAATTCGGTATGTCAAGTTTTTTTTTGGGAGGACAAAATAGAAAACCATTTCGAGATAATTGTCTCAATAACAATATTTTATATGTCAGAATATTTAAAATGAAAGGATTAAACTAAATATCAACTTAAAATAACTGGTCATTCAGAAAAAATATGTTCAATGTGTCAGAATTTGACATTTCATGTTGCCGTTTCTGTTTCCAACATGGAGTAAGAAAGAGAAGGCAGGTAATTTTTATTTTTTAAATTAAATTTTTAAACAACAAAATTAACAACGTGGAGTTCGAATAATTTTTTCGAGCCCACTTTTGCCATTTACAGATAAACTTCATGAATTGAAAAAAACATGTTTCTTATAATGATATCTTCTATCCGTAAATGCTTGACATACCGAATAATTGTGTGAATAATATAGTAGATTACACACCGAGGGCAGGAAAGTAAGAAAGGTCTCAGATGTCATTTGATTGCTGACCGAGGTGAAGCCGAGGTCAACAAACATGTGATCTGAGGCTTTCTTATTTACTGCCCGAGGTTAGTTTACTATTTTTCTCCTCGACGGAGGTGGCGTGGGAAACTTCGTTTAGCGCAGCGGGAAGAAAATTTACGCTTTTCGTCCGGAGGGGAGAAAACAACATTTTCTATGTTAGAGATTTTAAAATGAAAGGATTACACATATTTTTAAAAAAATATAAGGTCGTTTTCGACCAGGAGTGCGATTTTTGGATCTCATTCGGTGAGCTCAGCAGTTGAAAATGTCAAAATTACTATGGAGATTTGCATCTTCCTACTGCTGATGCGACTTTCAAAAATCATACTTCAGCAGTGCTATTTTTGAAAATCAAATCAGCAGTAGGAAGATGCATATCTCCATAGTAATCTCCATAGTAATTTTGACATTTTCAACTGCTGAGCTCAGCGAATGAGATTCAAAAATCGCACTCCAGGGCCCTATTCAATAAACGCGACAATTACAGGTGAAAGGCGACAGGCGAAAATTCGACAATTATTTACGGTTCAATAAAAATGTACATTGACAAAATTGTCAAGAGCATTGAGTTCTGCTTACGTAGATCGTGGGTTCGATTCCCACGGGGGACACCTAGTGACATGTCACTTTGTGCATTTTTCCCCAGTTTGTTAGGATATTACAGGAATCACATGATTCCATGCTTCGGATGGCACGTTAGGCCGTTGATCGCGGCTACTATCTTTGGTTAGGTACATAAAAACCACGTCAGAGCCCCGTAAGGCGGTCTGAAAAAAACTCTGATACCAGCGCCCGCGGCATGATCGCGCGATAAAGCGCTATCGCGCCCTAGCTCCCTTTCTTTTTGCGCGTGAACGAACGAGTTAGCAGGCGCGATAAAACGTTTATCGATGTACCATGCCGCGGACGCAGGGCTTGCTGCCCACACGATAAGAAGAAGTGTTTAATAAAACAAATACTTATGTCAAGTTTTTCAGGAAAAATTGTCATTATGTCTATTCTATTTTTATTAAATGGCGTTTCCTTGTTAGATTTCGCCAGTGTCAAGTGTTGAAGATATATTTATTAGATATTGTACGGTAATAGGATATGGCGATCTCAAAACCCCGTTTTTAAACAAAAACACACACTTGAAACCACCATAAAACGGCGGAGCCACTTGGGAAATCAAATCGCAAGCCGACGACACGTCTACTTGTTACCTCCTTAGCCACGCGACTCCTCTGTCACATGTCACCTGTCAGGAGAAAAATTATTGAACAGAAATATGTCAAATTGTCGCTACAATCCGACAAATTTCTTTTCTCAAACATGCTTGGAAATTTGAGCATTATGTTGACAACCTTCTTTGAAATAAATCGAAATTGCTGTACTATGCGAGCAGTGGCCGGCAATAGTTGTATGAAAATCTATATCTGTCGTAGTTTAGCGGCCAAATAAATTACATAGTAAACTTATATTATGTCGTGTAATTTAAAAATGGAACGATCTTTTACTCCGAAACATGGCAACCAAGGAGGTAACTTATCAAAGGTTTGGTTTAAATTTTGAACTGGCTTGCAAATAAAAAGCTTTATAATGAAAAAAAAAACGAATGGACACTTTAACCACAGATAAGTTATAAGTTACTAGCAGGAAAAATTATTGTTGTTCCTCATTGATTTTGAAAAGTTGATAAATTTTAATTTCCGCGCATTCATAATTCATAATATTTATTGCATAATCATAATAATAACATAATAGCATTGTTTGAGAAAAGCACTATACAAGCCTTGGCCACAACTAGGCATTGATGGACTTACGTATGTGTGCCTTGGCTTCGCCTCGGCCCACATTTACACGTTCGTCCATCGATGCGTCTTTTGCTGGCCACTGCAGTAATGTACTATAATTTTCCACCATGACATTTTGACGAAATTATCAGATTTTCCACCTGTAATTGTCACGCTTATTGTCACGTTTATTAAACCGGGCCCTGTAAACTCCTCGGTAAATTTGAAAAGTACATAAAATAACTGGCCGATAAGAAAAACAAAATTATAATGTCAGAATTTGACATTTTATGTTGCCGTTTCTGTTTCCAGCATCGAAGTAGAAAAAGAAGGAAGGTGTCTTTTTTAGATTAGCAAAGTTTTTTCTACATGAGTTCGAATGATTTTCTTGTGACCACTTTTGCATTTAGAGATTACCGTTCAAATTCATTTAAAAGTGTATTTGTATTGATAAACTAGCTAGCTTTTACGGTTCGCTTTCATTGCAACAAACTATCTTTCATCAAAAATACTTATTTTATAACTATCTCCCATAATCTGTATATTCTTCTGTCTAGAGAAATATATCTCAAGACAATAATTATATTACTACTATTGTATTGTATAGTATAGTCAAAGTGAATTTACGCTATGGTATGGTGCTAAGGGACCCTCCGTACGTGAGTCCGACTCACATTTGGCCGGTTTTCTTTAAATATAGTAGTTTACTTAACAAAATTTTAAAAATATTGCTTTTATGACTAGTGGAGAAAAATTAGCCGTGGAATTTAAATATTCCCATTGTTTTGGCAGACGTGCTTATACCACTGAACCGATTTTGATGGTTGAGATGTCATTCGACTGCAATTTAAGTCTGTGATTGAGTCATAATTGCAAACATGACGTGGATGTACATTGAAGATATTTATAAAAATGTTAATTGGCGGTGTTTGGAATAGGTACCTACGTAATGGAATACATTGAGACCATTTTTAGAATTTTTGTCTGTTTGTTTGTGCACACGTTATTTTAAAACTACTGAACAGATTTGGATTTCACGAAAGCATAGGGCTTAGTTTGGATTGGCATCAAACTAGTACCTACCTAAGTAATAAAATCTTTTCTGTTCAATTATTCATTGAAATTGGTAGGAAGCAAGTTTTTAGTTGTTTTGATATTATTTGCAGTGATTTAATTTCAGAAGTAAATAAAAATTGTATGTTTTTCTTATAAAGAATTTTATACTACGTAGGTAATTTAATCTTCTTGCTTAGAATTTATTTGAAACTGTGCGCGACTGTATTGGTAATTGTATATTGAAAAGCCGACCAAAGAGAATGGTCATAGATTTGGTATACGCTACTTAGACGACACTGACATAATGGAAGTCATTTCAATTTGATTGAACAATATGACAAAAATTATCCTAGAATTCGTAATTTTTTTTTGGAATACAACATAATTTTAGCTTTAGAAAAATACAAATAATGAATTATTCCATTCAATTACCTTTGTGTTTCAGTCATCCACAGACGGATCGAGAAAAAAATAGTCGCAAATTATTTTTAAAACATTTGACGCGGACGTGCTCCAGTAACGGCATTTCGCCGTACAATGAAAAAAATCAGAAACAAGGATAATTTTGCAGTTGTCACAGGATGTCAAAAGCTTGAATTTGTTCGCCATTTTGTATGGTAATCACAATATTTGATTTTAAATAATATGTTTTCAAAAATATTAGTGTTTCAGACTGGTATTTCAAAAAATCGATTCATTATGTTTTTTAAATTTATATAAACTTTATTTTTACGTAAACTGTAAATTCAACCGTGTAACGTAACCCTTCTAAAAATGTTCCTAAAGTAACCCCATTTTTAGCAATATTTCGACGAACAGTGTCCGGATTTTATGCGATTACTGAAATAAATTATATGAAACATACAAAAAAACGATTCATTACATTTTTAAGTAAAGGCAGTTCTTTCATAATAAATATAAAACACTGGATATGCAATAGCATATCACTGAAAACAATGTTCCTAAAAGTAGGGGTTTTAGAAAATATACCCTTAAGAGCGATACCTACAGCTGCGTCCCATAAAAAAATTCTTTCCTACATATTTTTCTTCCGCTATCAAAGTAGATAGGCGATCGGGATACGTGAACATTTTTCGCTTATCTCGAGCAAAGTTTACTTTTATTGGTCCCTTTTACAGCGTAGTCAAATCTTTAAGTCACCCTTAAGCTTTCATCGTTAAATTGACGAAAGGGGTAAGATGGGTAAGTACGTAAGTACCTTAGGGGGTGACATATTTGAACGGTAAAGTATTTTTGTCCCCTCCGGACGGAAAGCGTCAATTGTCGTCCCGCTGCGCTAAACGAAGTTGCCACTTTCCAGCTCCGTCGAGAAGAAAAATAGTATACTAACCTCGGACAGTAAATAAGAAAGCCTCAGATCACATGTCATCTGATCTGATTACATGAGATCTGAGATCTTTCTTACTTTCCTGGTCTCGGTATGTAATCTACTATAACTATTTTCAACGAAATGGGCTGAAAGACAGCCTCTCAGGTCTGCAACACTGCAGAAAATGACAGCACGAATTCAAAACCTTATACTGAACATTAGCAGAAGCAAAGCTTATGCCATCATCGAAGCCCTCACCGAGCACTTCGCCACAGGCCCGATGATGCACAAGAAGATCACCCAAGACCCCAGGTGCCGAGCGTGCGGAGAGGAGGAAACCATGGAACATAATCCCGTGTGACTGCGATGTCTTGGCGGCTAAATGCATGTGCCTCCGAGGAGACGGATATCCAAAACCAGGAGATTTTGGGTTTCTTGCCTCACGTTTTTGAAGGGTAAAGAAAATAAATATGTAGGGGTCAACACAAAAGATCCTATCGGGTCGTGTAGCTGGCTTGCCAGCCCCCATAATAAGATAAGAAAAGATACTATTTGCATAGCTAACTCAAGGTGGTCCGAGGATGACATGAGGGTTCCTAAGGGTTTGATAAGGGCAACGCAGGTTCCGTAGCAGTGGACGTCTATCGATTAAACAGGGTGTAAAAGTCTTATAGGGTGTCTTAAAGGGGTGCTTCAGACTTCAGACGATTGGTCATTGACATTTTCTATGGAACAACCAATTTTTCATGTTTTCGAATTTGGCTCCACAGTGAAAGTTTTATGGTCTGAAGCACCCCCTAAAGTATACAGGATCCTTCTTAATATGCTGACACCTTTTTAAGGAGATGATCACGTCAAACTGAAGAACTTTCACTATGGGACCAATATAACGTGTAAGTGTGTGTAAGTGTGTGTAAGTGTGCTTCAGGCTCCTATATTGAATAAATGATTTTGAATTGAATTGAATTGAACGCATTTAATTTTACATCCTGTATATCGGACGATGAAATGCCAATAATATTATTATTCGTATAGATAAACGTCGCATATCGCACGGTGGGTGTGTGGGTAATGTAAACCAGCAAGTAATATCGGCGTTCCTATAACTCTCCCGTCGTCTCGGATTGTCGATTCGATATCTCGAGTGCTCCTACACTGAAGGGTATTTTATTTCCCCCCTGATTGACGTATTGATATCTGCTTACAGAGATTCTTGTTATTTACATACGTTTCTTGTAGGTTTTCATAAATGGGAATATATAATCCTTATTTACAGTTCTTCTTATCGTGTGGGCAAAGCCCTGGTGTCAGAGTTTATTCAAACCGCCTTACGGCCTCAGACGTGGTTTTTATGTAGCGACTACAACCACCAGAGATAGTAGCCGACGGCTTAACGTGGCATCCGAAGCAAAGAATCATCTTTCTTTTCAGACAATCATGTGATTCAGCCTGCAATGCCCTAATCAACTGGGGAAAAACGCCCAAAGTGACATATCACTTGGTTTCCCCCGTGGGAATCGAACCCACGACCTCCGTGTCATCGGCCCAATGGTCAATGGTTAAAACCCTCATTAACATTGTTTTGAGGGGGAAAACGCGGCAAAACAATGTTGGCAAAGCCTTCGAAAAAATTTCACGAGAATCCCTTACTGACCGCCACAGCAAATAAACAGAGATTTATTTGTTTGCGAGAGAGGGATAGACTATTAATAGAACGGGAGCCTCGTATATATTCATGTGAGGGACGGAGACGGAATACTGATGACTTCATATTGGCAGTGTTCAAACAGATAGCTGTCAGTTACAACAATACATTTAAACACCGCGTACAGTTTTAGGTTGGTTAGAACCATATCCACAACTACCTATCGAATACATTTGTAACAAGGCAAATCCACAGGGACGAGAGATGTCAATGAGTTTTTTTAACTTATGTACGTAACCGGTGACCACTCACTTGCCTCCACCAACACGCACTGGGCCCGCGTGGTGGAGAATGGCCTACTCCCTCTCACCCTTATTCGTGAGAGGAGGCCTTTGCCCTGCAGTGGGATTCTACAGGCTATAACATACTTACTTTATGTACGTAATAACTAATAACCGCTGCTCTCAAATCTAAAAAGTGAACGAAACATCGTGAGGAAACCTGCGAACGCTGAAGAAGAAATTATGATCCGTAGGTATGTGAAGTCTACCCAACCGCATTGGGCACGTGCCGTGGACTTAAGGCGTATCAGCCGTGGACCACTCTCCTCTCACTCACACTCCATACTAATCGATGAGAAAGAGCGCGTGGCTCCGGTCAGAATTTTGCTGTTTTCTTTGAAAAATTCGATGTTTTTTATTAATTTCGAAAAAGTAAAAAAACCAAATCATTCTAAATTGTATTGTGAACAATATAGTAAATTTTCATTTTGTTCCGATTAAAAATGTAAGAGTAAAATGGTTACAACTGGAAAAAAAGGGGTGACTTTAGAGTCTCTTTTCTTCGGTTTTATTCATTAAAATCGATTTCTAGAAAAACCACATCACTTCTCATATCCTGTAGATGGTTCAGTTTAAATTTCAGCTCAAAAAGTGCCATAGTTAATGAATAAAATGGTTACAAAATTACCCAAAACCGGCAGGTAGCCCCTTAAGGGTATATTATTCGGAGCGCGTTCCATACAAACGTACTATGGTGATATTTTCAATACTAACCAATTAAAGTCAATGAAATTTTGCAGAAACAGTCTAGAAACAAATTTCTATGCTTGTATGGAGTCCGATTTTCATTAAAATGTATAGTTTTCACGTTATAGTGCCTCAAAGATTTCCATACAAATCTTAAATTAATCCTAGCATTGAAACTGTATATTTTAACGAAAATCTGACTCTATAGAAGCATAGAGATTTGTTTCTAGATCGTTCCTGCAAAATTTCATTGACTTTAATTGGTTAGTATTGAAAATATCACCATAGTACGTTTGTATGCAGCGCGCATTTTCGCTCTCGGAATAATATTCTCATAACGTTCATACACATCATCCTTGATGATAGGCCTAGAATGAGATTGAGCTTATGTACGAGCCCCTAGTACCGACTGCTCTTAAAACGGTGCAAGAAAACATCGTAAGGAAACCTGCATACACTGAAGAAGAAAATTCTGATGCGTATGTGAAGTCTACCAATCCGCATTGTCCCATCGACTAACGTCTAACGCCCAAACTCCCCTTAGTGTATGCCTATGCTCAGCAGTGGAACGTATACTAGTATAGGCTTCTTCTAACGAGTCGATGGCACAAAGAGCGTTCCAGCTCGGCCCTCACCAAGTCCTCGATATACAAAAAACAACGCCCGACAATAATAGGTACCTACTACCAGCAAACAGTCGAGTATGCAACGAGATATGACGTCACTGTCACTCCAAGACGGTTCGCTTCTCGGATAAAAACGCTTAGAACGACAATCGTTTAGCTTCGGATTTATTTCCTTATCGAGTTACCAGCTTTTTAGGGTTCCGTAGCCAAACAAAAGCGTAATCCTTAAACTTCTTAACAAAAACTTCATAAAAGAGATGAAGAATCCAGGGGTCTTCTTCTTTCGTGTGAGCATGTGTTAAATCGTATGACAATCACTCTGCTGTAGTGTAAAGATTAGCCAGTCGTATCGAGGCTGACTGCTCAGAATGCGCAAGACGAACTCTGGTTTCGTCACTCGGGTGGGCTCTTTCCTACCCGGGGTACTATTGCACCCGAGCCCAGGGTCCTGGGGGACACCAAAGCCTTGAACCTGAGCCTCATTCAACCGAACTTCAGCAGCCCAATTAACTCCCACATGGGCTGGCATCTGGGGAATGCACCCACCCTGACGCATGATAGGCCAAAGGCTGCCACTAAAAAGTATATCTCTTATATTGTTATTGAGGCGGCCTTCATAGAACATCAGAAGGCGTAGCATGTTGCACGTGATACGGCTATATCACGCCTTTTATCTCGTTCGTTCACGCGCTAATAGAAAGAGAGCGAAGGTGTGATAGCGCTTTATCACGCTGCCATGTTAGCCTAGCCATGCAAATCATGAATCAACATTGACTATTGAGTGAGTTTGACATACTCATACTATTCTAAGGGCCTGTTTCACCACTTCTGGGTAAATTCTTGTTAGCTTATCCGACAGATAGTTTGACATATTTTGTATGAAATTATGTCAAAATATCTGTCGGATAAGCTAACAAGAACTTATTCAGAAGTGGTGAAACAGGCCCTAAGAAACCTAATGTGGTGATTTATACATTTGCTTTTCGTACCACAATGGCCGAGGTTCACCCACTGTTTTCCCGCCATGAGCCCGTTCGGAACAATATTGAGAGATGCGATTATTTATCAGAACATGAGTCACCAAATACAGATTTGACGCGTTGGATACTCGAAAAAATATTTCTACAGAACCCTACTAAACGCGGATCAAACTCGCACGTTTTTATTTGGTAAAGGGAGAAGGGAAGGCGCCATGTCGTCTCTGACAAGACAATGACAGCCATATTGTTCGGATGTCGAATTTATTGGCGCGCGTTAGTAGGAACAGAAAAAATTTAGATAACATTTATGTTGAGATGCTTCTTCGGTTAAAACGTTTTATCCCCCGTCGAAGAGGGGTATTGTATGTGTATCGCATTTGTCTGTTTGTCTGTGTATGAAATCAAAGCTCCCAAACGGGTTAGTCGATTTCGATGCGGTTTAATTGTAATCGAAAGCTAATTTCTGGGCTGGCATAGCCGTATGGTTAAAAGACCGATAAAAAAAAACGGCGAGTATGTTTTTAATTGTTTTTCAAGTCAATCAGCTATATTATAATATGATTGAGAGCTTTGAAGGCGGTATAGGTACTTAGGTACTTAAAAATATTCGTAGAGTTTCGCATCACCCAACATTAATAACGCTTATAAGGAGGGTAAGCTAAATGGTATTATGAACGTAATTTTACGTATGTTTCATACATAAATAAAGTACCCATACAAATAGTTTGTATCATTTATTCCCCTCCCATCAGTTCCAAATTGATCTTCAAAAACGAAAAAGAATCACCATTTGAAAAGTTTCACGAGGATGAAGCTGTTTCCTAGTCTATAATATTAAATCTTCAAAATGGAAGCGAAATAAATTTTATAAAACTACCAAAAGATAGGTACGTCCATATCTATGAATATAAATTGAAGACAGAATGGAGGGAACAGAATAGCGTGGATAGCTTCCATGAATAAACAAATGGCATGCTTGGCCGACTCGCGCTTGACGATCGATATTATATAGGTTTTGATTCGAGGTAAGCAAAGAGATTGGATTTTCGGTCGTAATATCAATTTAAGACGTTACATGCAGACGAACAAAAAAACATTCAACATCGCTGTCATCATCATCATCATCATCAGCCTATCATCGTCCACTGCTGGACATAGGCTTCTCCCAAGGCGCGCCACAAAACTTTGTCCTCGGCCTTCCTCATCCAGTCGCTCCCCGCTACTTTTTTTAGGTCGTCTGTCCAGCGGGCAGCAGGGCGCCCCACACTACGCCTACCAGTTCGCGGTCTCCACTCTAGAACTCTGACACCCCATCGGTTGTCAGTTCTTCGACAGATATGACCAGACCATTGCCACTTCAGCTTGCTAATTTTCTGAGCTATGTCAGCCACTTTAGTCTGCTCATCATCGCTGTACTATCTAGCTATCTACCGTATACCTACCTCGAGTACCTACCTCGGATCCATAACATAAACCAAAAACAGAAAAAAATCATTGTGATTCGTAAAAAAACAAGATAGATTTTTGGTTTCGATTTATCTTTTCACAGATACAGCGGTACAGACCGCCGTTTGTACCCTTTCATTCTTGTTTTAAATTGTATTTTTTCTATTCTTGGTGTGCAAATAAAGAATATTTATCTTATCTTATCTTATCTTATCTTATCTTATCTTATCTTATCTTATAATGCCTTTATTTTTTGCTGTTTTTTTTTATTGTTGTGTTCCAATAGCTAAAGAATGTAGGCATTTTTTTTAAGTTTGTTTAAAGAATTTAGGATAAATAAAATAGCCCTGCAGCATTAACTGTCATCATCATCATCATCAGCCTATCATCGTCCACTGCTGGACATAGGCCTCTCCCAAGGCGCGCCACAAAACTCTGTCCTCGGCCTTCCTCATCCAGTCGCTCCCCGCAACTTTTTTTAGGTCGTCTGTTCAGCGGGCAGCAGGGCGTCCCACACTACGCCTACCAGTTCGCGGTCTCCACTCTAGAACTCTGACACCCCATCGGTTGTCAGTTCTTCGACAGATATGACCTAAACCAGAACAGTACCGAAGCTTAAACTAAAGATAAAAGTACTGTAGTGTCTCTACGTAGGTATAAAAAGAGAAAAACGTCCAAAAATATGTGTTTATATTTTCGAGGTCATCAGCTATAGGTAGCACCTTAACATGTTCTAGATACCTAGTATAAATTATTTAGGTGTAAGAATTCATAATGAATAAATATCTGGCTTTCTGCGCTCCCTAATATTTATAACCATAAACAGACAGATGGCTGGAACCCGTTGGATGAGGGCAACGCAAGATCGGTCGTTGTGGCGATCTTTGGGGGAGGCCTATGTCCAGCAGTGGACGTCCATCGGCTAAGATGATGATGATATACATGGTGTAAACTTAAATTCTTTACATACTTTAGGGGGTGTATCAGACCATCAAACTGAACAACTTTCAGTATGGTACAAACGTTAAAATCGCGAAAAAAAACTGTTCGATGGTCTGACTGACGCACCCTGTTCTATATGTAACGCATTTAAATTTACACCCTGTATAACATCATTTATACAACCCGTAGTGGTAACGAACTTTTTACTAGTTTATTAAAAACTTTAGAAATATCAAACGAAATATGTTGGCGTCAAAACTGGAGCCAAAAAAAACCTTTTATCTTTCATAATGAACAGGGAGAGCTCATTAAAAGTTTTAATGGAACAACAACTCTAAATACAGAAGGGAAACTGTTTAATATTCCAAAGTCCTTTTTTTAGGTCAAAATAAAATGAAGGCATGAAAATGAGAATCTCATTAAGGCGGATCGTTTTGTCTTGCCTGCCAATTTTTTTCTTTTAGTTTCTTGTAAATTGTCGTTCTACGATAACTCATGTTTATGGGAATTGAATTTGCGAAAATAATTATACAAATATTTTAGTAAAGTTGGTTAGTTGTATACACGGAGGACAGAAAGGAGCGGAGGTGTCGCATGACAATTAGGTCTGTCGCCATTATATTAGGTCATGACGTCACAGTGGCCGTGGCCAATGATGTCGGATTGGACCGCCATTCTTTTCGCGAGTGGGTTTTGTAAATAAAGTACATCTAATACGATGAAGTGCGCTGTTCCTGGATTCGGTTTTAGGGACAGAACCTGCGCCGACTTGTCCCCCGTCCCTGCATTTTAGCGACACTAGCTTCGATAGAAATATTACTTTGCGACACCTCCGCTCTTTTCTGTCCTCCATGGTTATACATATCTGCCAGCCAAAGAACTGACAACCGATGGGGAGTCGGTTTTAGATTCTTGATTCTAGAACTCTGACTCCCACACTTCTGGCAGGTGTAGTGACGCTCCGGCGCTGGACCAACGGCCTAAGACAGGTAGCGGGGAGCGACTGGATGAGGATATGGTTTTGTGGCTTGGGAGAGGCCTATGTTCAGTAGTGGACGATGATAGGCTGATTATGATGATTTTAGACTCAAATAAAAAATACGTTGAATGATATTTTGTGCAGACCTATGCAGGGTAGATAGAAAAAGTCGAGATCGTCTTACAGAGAATATAATAATGATTATAGGAATGAGCCATTCTTCACAACGTGGGCACATACGTGGGTGCTGTATAGTGTAAGCAAAGTGGTCTACCTAATTGCTGTTAATATACAGGGTCTTTCTTAATATGTTGACACTTTTTGATTAGTATGATCAGACCATCAAACAGAATAATTATCTAAAGGACCAACATCTAAATCGCGAAAAAAAATCTGCTATCCCAT
This sequence comes from Agonopterix heracliana, assembly GCA_963693445.1. NCBI lineage: Eukaryota > Metazoa > Arthropoda > Insecta > Lepidoptera > Depressariidae > Agonopterix > Agonopterix heracliana. The sequence continues at coordinate 9,265,875 of OY856331.1, forward strand.
ACATTTGGCTCGAGTAGGTTTGACGTTTTGTATGGAACAGCAGATTTTTTTCGCGATTTCGATGCTGGTCCCATAGAGAAAGTTGTTCAGTTTGACGATCTGATCATCCCATTAAAAAAGTGTAAGCATAATTAAGATGGCTACTATTTTATACATCAATTTTGTATGGAACAGCTTATTTCTTTTTGCGATTTTTGCCTCTATAGTAAAAGATATAGTTCTCAAGTTTTGTTTATTTACATGTCAATACCTAAAAAAACGTATTTTTCAGCTAACAATAGTAAAACCGAACCGAAGCTACTTTTCGTAGTCACCACGACAACCGAAGACACGTGAACAACAAAGAAAAAGGGGTTTTTACATATAATTGAATAAAATATGGAGGGTAGTGGAGTCAATATCGCCGGCGACGGTCGTAGGCTATGAATACTAACGTAGCGGACACACTGCTGGAGAAAACGGCTAACAATCGGGAGGATTGGCGAGCATGTTCGTCACTGACAATGACACACATATAATTGAATAAAATATGGACGGTAGTGGAGTCAATATCGCCGGCGACGGTCGTAGGCTATGAATACTAACGTAGCGGACACACTGCTGGAGAAAACGGCTAACAATCGGGAGGATTGGCGAGCAAGTTCGTCACTGACAATGACACACATATAATTGAATAAAATATGGACGGTAGTGGAGTCAATATCGCCGGCGACGGTCGTAGGCTATGAATTTGAATACTATCGTCGCGGTCACACTGCTGGATAAAACGGCGAACAATCGGGAGGATTGGCGAGCATGTTCGTTATTAGCGGTGAAGCATAGATTCAGAGTAGCCAGATACAGCATAATAGATAAAAAGGATATTACTAGCAGTGCATTAAATCTGTCCAGTAAGACAGATAGTGTTGCCACTCTTGATGGACAAAGGTCACCACTCTTGAATTTGAAACATTGTAGTTTACCTCACATCGATATACCTATTTGCTATTATTGTTGTTCAAGGTCAGTTCCTGTCAAACCATGTCATCTCAATGGATTTTGCATTTCACATCAGTGCGTCGATCTAATTTTACTTTGATCACTTGATCTTTGATCGATTGCATTTTTAGCATCAGTGGACCACATCCGTCGATATGTCGGGTCTATCTGTTCGTGTGATGGAGTAAATGTGGTTCGTGACGGTAGCAGGGTATGAATACTAAAGTTGGGGACACACTGCTGGCAAGAACGGCGAACTAAGACATTGGCAGCGATATGTAAACAAGATAAGAATGGAGTATATTTTTGTACAAAAGGCTTTAAATGCCCAACAAATGAGTTTAATGGAGGCATGTTTAGAAAATAATATTATAGTGTTTAGATTTTTAGTACTCACGTTTATTTTTGTGTAAACTATAGTACAGAGTGATAGATAGTAAAAATAATAAGAAATAAAATGACCTACCTCTAATTGAATTAATTAAAACAAACATTAACAACTCAATAACAAAGAACCACCGCCATAATGAATTAGGAAGGAAACAAAAGAACAAAGTTCTTACGCATTATACTTTATTAAGTTCCCTGACGAGACTCTTATGACGAGGTCATAAAGACAAAAATAAGTAAATTCTGGAGCCTTTGTATATGGAGCAAACTAATAGTAATTTGGATGCTTGCCAATGGCCATAACCGTACGTATACTGTGACCGAACGTCGGTCGTATACAAAACAAAATATTGTAATTTCATTAAGTTTACCCTTACTATGGATTACTTTTTTTTCTGTATTGAAAAATGATTCCAATCTGTATAGGTACATTATAATCAATTTTCTACAATTTTAATCGCATGTTATTATTTTACATGTATGCCATGTTAGATTAATCAAATCAATCAATCAATTTCTTTTTTTCTACAATTTTAGTTTGAAACAGACCCTTTCGCTTCGTTTCAATCAAAGCCCAACATTATGAGACCAATTACAACGTGTTTTTTGTGATATTTCTACCTTGATCCCTAGAGAACGTTGTTCAGTTTGATGGTCTGATCATCCTCTTAAAAAGCCGTCAGCATATGAAGTTGGACCCTCTATACGGGGTGTAACTAAACACCATCGTAATACTTAAGGGGGTGCCTCAGACCATCAAACTGAACAACTTTCACTATGGAGAAAAATTCGAAATCGCGAAAAAAAAAACTATCCCATACATTTTAGTCGATTCAGTACAGCGTTTTGTATGGGACAGCTGATCATCCGCTTAAGTATTACTAGGGTGTTTTGTTACACCCTGTATAATGGATTTAAGTTTACACAACAATATATGGATAATATAAGTTTGTTGCAGTTTCGACTTGAATCAGAATTTTATGGACTAACTATGCACCAACTATGGCATGTATTCACTTTTGCACAACTCGCTTGCAACAAACAAACAAACAGTAGGGGAACAGTAACCATACACAAACCTATTCCTAACATTAAGTAGCTTATGGAAGTTTCGGCAGAATTGTACATTTACATAGACAATTCCGTTTACCCCACACACAGGGGCGCATTCAGAATGAACGAATAAATTCTCTGCCGATTTTGACTTAAGTAACTGCTTTTGGTAACTCGGAGTATATTTTTAAGTGCATAAGTGTGTGCGCAAAACACAGATGCATTCTACAATATGCTAGAAGCTAAAAGTGAAACTGCATGTTTTGTAGAAGTTTCTGACTAACCCTAAAGGGATTATGATCGTGAGTGTTTGTTTCTGCATAGAGAGGAGAGTCGTATTACAAAAAAAACCAAGTGCGTGTAGGTAGGGCCACGCGCAGACAATGCATAGTTTTAAAATTACAGTGCCTCAAAGATTCCCATATAAATCTTAAAGATCTCGAAGAAGAGGATATGTAGTTGATCAAAAATATTCATCATTTTGCCATCGCCGGTTATAAAAATATTATATGATTTTGTTTGTGATCTAAATTCTGATAAATCAATTTATGACAAGAAATAAATGTCAGAAAATTGAGGCTTAAACATAAAATGAAGACCTATAGTGATTTGTACCTATAGTTACAATAAAGGTTTCAAGATGCGACCGCGAATTTGGAAAAAAATAAAGTTTGCGGCTGGCCATAAGCCTCCTTCCATACTTAACTCTTCCAGCCCATTTTCTGAAGGAATCTGAGGCCCTCAAATACATCCCTGTCTAACTCTAATATCATACATTCTCTTTATACAACTTTTGTCTCAGTATTCCTACATCTCTTTGCCTAATTCTAGTATTGGTGCCAAGAGGAGGTCGTAAAGCCTGGTATTTTATTGTTCACCGCCGACCTTGGCGTCCTTGTCTTCATATACCAAGATCCGACCGCGAAATTACGCATCTATTTGTTTGGTGAACGAAATGTGATTTTAGTGAAAGTTTATACAATGCCGCTGGGTTGTCTAGCAAAATCTTGCCACAAGTCATCATAGGCCTTTTCATCTATAATAGATGATTTAAACAGCGTCTTGGCGGCACTTACGCTCGTGGCTGTAGAGCCCTATGCGGGAGCGACAGGCACGGCCGCACGTACGGCAAGTAAAGTGTGGACTCGATATGTTTGCTGGGTTTGCAACGAGCTGGTGTCTCCTTTCACGCTTGTCAGCTAAGGAAGTAAACCACACGCGATATGGCTATATATATGGTACCATTTTTTCCACTTATCAGTTTGGAAAGTAATTGAGGTGCCATCTGAAGGAGACCTAACTAAAGAACTGGAAAAACGTAGGTTTTTTTTTTTCAGTCTGTCGCAGCTCTAGGGTCGCCAGGCACTTTCCGCTATGGAAAAAGTATGTTCAAATACGAGCTCGATAAAAAAGTCACAGGTGGGAAATTAAAACATGGCAAATCTCTGATGATTATACGTCGTAATCATGAAACTTTCAAAAATCGCTCTCCTGTAGTGTGATTATTGAAAGTCACACGTTCAATAGCATGATCGAATGATGCATAATCTCCATAGTAATTTTGACATTTTCTACTGCTGATTTGAACGTGTAACTGAAAAAAAATCACCCCTCTAAACGTTTTCGTTCAAATCTCAAATCTAGCCAAATGAAGTTCAGTCAGAAACGATCACGATGTATCGAAAAAAGAAAGTCCGAGTATGGAGTCCGATCAGTGACGATTTACATAAACCCATAAATGAATACATCCCTACTCTAATATCACAACGACATACCCAGGGATGCCAGACGAGTGCGAGTGAATTATCGTACCAATATTCGAAAATTATCGTACCTGATGAAAAATTATCGTACAACTGCCAGAACCGCGCGAAACGCGCTATTTCGCAAAACTAGAAATAGAATAGGAATTTTAGGAAGTTGTAGAATAAGACAGAAATTTTAAAAATAACTTATGAATTTTATAAAAGAGTGAGATCATCGGAATCACTATTTACTTCTACCTCTAGATTCGAGGAGTAATCCTCGACCATACACATTATTTTGTATTTTTAGATGATTTTAAGGCACTGGATAGTACAGCTTGGCCAAAAAGAGTAGAAATTAAATGAGGGCGCTGCCTCCACGCAAGAACGTCAAAATCACGCATAACCTGGCAACACCACCATACTCAAATTTTAGTTCCATCTGTCACCACGTTCATGACTTTATGGCCAAGCTATACCTATACCTAGTCTTATCACCCCACTTCGGAGGGGGGTTGGAAATTATCGTACTTTGGCGTACGATAATACATTTTGTATCGTACATCGTACCGGTGTCGAAATTATCGTACATGTACGATAATTATCGTACGTCTGGCACCCCTGGACATACCTCCATAATTACATATACCATAAGGTATCATAATAACAAGTTTTAATTCATAACGAGAGCAACCAAAACTACACCATAAAACCATGGACATAAACCATAACTTCCCTTAACTGTGCTTTCAACAACTTTATCATACCTTAAAAAGACAACATTGATATCCAAATGTTTTTACAATGACAGGACCCGTCACAGAAACGAGATCCCATAAATCAAGCGATTTTCGTACTTCCGCCGCAGACATAAGAGTTTATTTCAGGACGTGGAATGAGGTAAAGTATAATATTTTAGGGTAGACGTAGCGAGCGTGGTACAATGAGGTACTGCTCATGTTTGGTACCACATTTTCGTGACAATTCACAGGTAAACGAATGGGTGCGCTTCAAATAGCAAAGGGGCAAATTGAGTTAAAATTTTGGGTAGTAAAAACAGATATTGGTTTTAAACTGGACCGAGATTAATAATTCTTTTACATTATGAAGTCTGTTCTTTTCTGTGAAGATAACTGAATGCATTTTTAGTCGGTGCGAAAATATCGCTGTCTTCGCAGTACTGGTCAAACTGAACAACTTTCACTATTGAGCGAAATTAGAAATCATGAGAAGAAATTGTTCCATATATTTGAGTCGAGTAGCAGGTACTTCAGTTTTGTATGGAACAAATATTTTTTTTTCCTGTTTTTTTACTTGAACCTGTATAATTTCTCCTCGACCAGAACAGATTAAGCATCAATTAAAAGATTTTAATAACTGGCAACACAGTCAAAGTTAGTTAGTTAGTTAGGGAAAACTATGAAGCCGATGACTTCAACCACAGTTTCAAAATTCGAAAACTATTTCAAATTACGCATGTAAACACGCAAACTACTCAGGGAAACATTGGAATTTTAAGAAATGAAACATTTGCGCAATGATTTAAACCATTATTTTTTATTGAACTCTTAGCGGGCTACCCAATGACATTCCATACACATGGACTCACCAAGTCAAACGATAACAAAACCAATAAATGGCTCTAATGTCATCTTTGTGTGCATCAGTTATGCTCGGCTGTCATACATTGCCATTTACATTCCAGCCCTTTCAAATCTTTCAAATGTATTCGGACATAAACATAGGCGAAGTATTTTTCGCTTACGCTGATAGACGTAACATCAGTGTAACCGCGTATGAGACAGCGATAGTCATAAAATCCTATACAATTTGTATGAAAATAGATGTCTGAGTCAGACACCCTTCGTAGAACAAAAAAGTGGCTACGTCGATAAGGACAGCAATAAGTAGCGACCTCCTTTTTTAACTAGAGCGAATTTGCTATGTGCATCTCTTACTGAGTGATATGACAAGACACGTGCTTTCTTCTAGTTCCTTCTCTTTCTACGGTCATAAAACAGTAATGAAAAACAATTAAGCATAACTTAGCGGTCCTGTTAATAGCGCTGCGAAGTCCTTGTTTATAGAATGTCATTGGGGCTATCCCATAAAAATCCACGCGGTCGGTCTTGGCCTCCCATGCATAACTGCACCAGATAGGTAGCTGAAGCAATGTTTCTAACCACCCCCAAACAGTCTCGAGGTATTTATTTCCCTGTTCAGTACTAATCTAGTGATAACCAGACACGCGGCGCACTGACAGCTATTTGCCGGCAACATCGTTTGCAAACACGACGAGTTTTAAACTAAATATTTGTACAGTACTTCGCCACCGTTTTATTCGGTGCCGTTTGAACTGAAACGATTCGTTTTTAACTTTATTTTTATTCGGAAAATGGACGGATTAATATGCTTTCGTTTGTTTAAGTGGTATATGTCCATACTAGCGATATCGCATGATTTATGAGGAAGTATATATGATGTCCTCCCTCTCACCCTTATTCGTGAGAGGAGGCCTTTGCCCTGCAGTGGGATTCTACAGGCTATAACTTACTTACTTTACTTACTATATATGATGTACAAGGCCGGATAAAAAGGCTGAAAGTCTGAAGGGCAATGGAGAGGGCTATGCTCGTTGTTGCCCTACGAGATTGAATCAGAAATGAAGAGATTCGCAGAAGAGCCAGAGTAACCGACATAGCTCAAAGACTTGCTAAACTTAAGTGGCGGCACATTGCTCGCAGAACGGACGGCCGATGGGGCCGAAGAGATCTCTAGTAGCGGACGCGTACTGAAAAGCGCAACGTGGGTGGAACGACGACTTGGTTAAGGTAGCGGGAACCCGTTGGACGAGGGCAGCGCAGGACCGGTCATTTTTGCGATCCTTGGGGGGAAGGCATGTCCTATGGCTTAGCTCATAGGCATAGCTCAGTCCATAGGCAGGCTGTGTCCAGCAGTGTACGTCCATCGGATGAATGATGATGATGACTGTGATGATGAATGATGATTATAAGTTTTAAGCCTCTGTCTGTCTGTCTATGGCACTGTAGCTCACAAATGGGTTTACCGATTTCGAGGCGATTTTTTTGTAACTGAAAAAGTACTATGTAAAAAAACAACCAATTTTGGGCCAATTTTGATGAATCTTGAGTTTAAACTTAAAATATCTCGCTACGATGAACGGAGCCGGTGCGGGCTAAGTAGCATGCCAAAGCCTGTTATCCCAAAAGAAAATGCATCCAATAGACCGACTATAGATAGAACTAGTGTTTTCCCGCGACTTCGTCCGCACAAATTATATACCAGATTTTAAGTCAGATCATAAGCTATCAAACAAAAAAAGTTTCATCAAAATCGGTTCAGTAGCTTTTGCGTGATGCGCGAACAAACAAACAAACAAAATTGGCGCTACACGTCATTTAAATCGCGCTATCGAGCGTTATTTGAGTTTATATGAAGTGAACCGCTACTTTTTTATTCCTCACGACCTTACGGTTTTATAATAGTTAAGATGACTAATAAAATAAACATATGTGTGCAGTTCACACGCGGTAGAAGTGAAACCTTCTTAGTCGAAACTATTTAGTGCTGCTTTTCGTTACGTTTCATCGAGTGTCATTCAAACTTGATTCTCTAAGCTTGTTGATATAAGCCAAGAAGTTTGAAATCCTCTATAGTGGAGCACAGACTGCCTAACAAGCGGTGAAACATGATACTACTCCTTATGGTGGTCGGTAATGATCGTTCTTCTCCGTAGTTGTTTTTAGTGACGTTAACTTTGTCCCTTTCTAATTTATGTCTTGGCATGACGTCACTCAATTGTCGATCACGTCTTTGTGACGTCATTGGAATAGAAAGGGACACACGTAAAATTGGAAATATCGACGACGGAGACGAACGTACATTTTCTTGTATAAGTTCTAAGCATTTAAATCACAACGGTGCTAAAGAAGTATTCACTTCAAATAAATGTTCTATCGAAAAGAAATGCCAATGAAAAAAACAATAGTTCAAGAAGCCACCGTACAAACGGGAGAATGTGGCATCAATTTGCATATAATAAAAGAGGTCCTCGGCCGGCAAACGGCGCGGAGTGCAATTTCCTCCAACCCGCACCACTTGCCCTCACTTCCGTCCATTAGACGCGCCGCGCCGGTGAGGTGCTATTTTTAGACTATTCTATGGAATTTTAAAATGTTTCAGAAAGAAAATGCTTAAAGATAAGAGGATTTAAGAAAAGACTGAACTTTCTTTTTTTGTTAGAAATAATCACTGGTGCAAGTCGTGCGTTCGGACCGCACCATCGAAAGAATAATAAATAAATAAATATCTTGGACATTGTCACACAAATTATATAGTCACATTTGAAGTTCCAGAATCTAGCCTGGACTTGTATTATGATGACTAGACAACGATATAGAATACATATATTATATACATAACCTTTTTCCGATCCCAAGATTCATCGTAAGGCTATCTAGATGTACCCATAAGCTTGTTTCCCTCTATTCGGCTGTTCCGACGTTGGTCGGCTGGCTGAAGTGACATTTCTGTGTTGGAAGTGTCTCTTTGGCCAGGGGATTAGCGTTGGGCGGTGGATTGATAGAAGCGAAATTCAGCCCGACATTCATACATCACACTCACTCACCACACTTACACACCACAGTCAAACCACACGTCTCATGAAATATTCGGTATATGAAAAAATTATCTCAGCAAAAACTATATCTTTTTCTTGTTTGTTTTGAAAAAAAAAAATATTTTTATTTTTTTATATTTTTATTTTTGTAGTTGTAGGTATCTTATTAGAGTTTATTTCTCCTTCCTTATGTATTAGAAAAAAAGTGTTGTTAATCAAGCTGCGGGTGGGGGTGCCTGGAGACTTACAATTCTCAGGTTTACCTTATGGTTTACCTACGTTAGGCTCCAGTCTCCTTCAAATTGTTGTTTGTATAAAAATGCGTGTATTATTCCTGTGTATCTATGTGTACTTATATTTAACAATTTTTGGAGAAAATAAATAAAATTTATTATATTATTTATTATATATAGATACTAACATCCATGACTCGGGTACAAATATTCATATTAATCATACAAATATTTGTCCCTTACGGGATTCGAACCCGCGACCCTCGGTACAGCAGGCAGGTTCACTACAGACTGTGCTATCGGGCCGCCGGAAGAAGAACTATTTAAGTAATAATTTAAGTAAATTTATTATGAACTAAATAAATATAAATGCATATTTATTTTTAGGGTTCCGTACCCAAAGGGTGAAAACGGGACCCTATTACTAAGCCTTCGTCAAAGGACGGACAACGTAGGTGGGTCCCGTTTTAATTTTTAAATGATTACGGTGGATTTGTTAGCAAATAATAAAAAATACAAAAAGTTAAAAATTAAGGGGATCCTCCTACAAGAAACTAGTTTTTATCAACGTTTTTTCTTCTCGCTCTATCGTAAAACGATAATACATACAAGCGTCAAACCTGCCGGACCTGTGACAGAAGGACAGCTTCATAAAACGAACCAATCATGCGCATGTACACGTAGACGCACGGCAATCTCGGGTCAAATCGGCCGAACACCTACACTATAATCTATTCATTTGTGGCCGTACGTGCGCTTCTATGTGTGCGTTGAACTACATCACATAGCACCGCATCGCATTTTTCCGTCGCTCCATATTTTTCTGTCACTCAGGAACGTCATTTGTCATAGACGGAACGCGATCGCGCGCGAATGCGATAGCACGGCCGCGTGCGATCGCGTTCCGTCTATCTTATATGCTCTAGCAAATTACGTTCCTGAGTGACAGAAAAGGATGGAGCGATGGAAAAATGCAATGCGATGCTATGTGATGTAGTTCAACCCCTCATTATATTATGAAGCTGTCATTCTGTGTGAATTTATTTTGTGGATTTACCAAATAAATAAAGTAGGTACGGCTTTATCGCCGCACTTGAATGGCAGAGCGTAATGAAGTGCAATGTCTCCTCTAGTACGTAGTACATGATAGGTGAATGGTTTATTTGATTGATTCAATTAACCTGGATTCACTTTAGCCTCGATTTCCATAAAAGTATTAACATCTCGCTATCTCTTATCCTCCTACCGGCCTACAATATCTCCCTCGCTCCCATAACAGTATCATTCGACCAGGCTTGCAGTAAGTGCGGGCAGTTGAATTTTATTGCCTTTTGCAATAGTTTCCCTTATTCCTAACATTCTGATAGCCTTCCATACAGATACCCTACCTAATGCAGTTCGTTTTGAATTCAGTTTTGGTCTTTTTAATATAATTTTTCAATGTAATAACCTTTGATAAAGTATATGTTTTGACAGTCGAAGATACGAAAGCGTCGAAAAAACCCTATACATATACACGCACACATACATAATTTGTAGGGCGCCTCACGCACACCAACCTATGAAACTTAGCCCCTTTTGTTTTATACGGGATATTAGTGAGGCTCATTCTAGACATATACTTTTTCTAAGGTAATAACTAAGGTGATCATTAAAAATGATACCTATTAGATATGAAATACATTAGTTTTGATATTAGGTACTAAATTCGTTTTTCTCCCCTCCGGACGGAAAGCGTCAATTGTCGTCCCGCTGCTGTGCTAAAAGAAGTTGTCGCTTTCCACCTCCGTCGAGGAGAAAAATAGTATACTAACCTCAGACAGTAAATAAGAAAGCCTCAGATCACATGTTTGAACATTACATGAGGTCTGAAACCATTCTTACTTTCCTGTCCTCGGTGTGTAATCTACTATATAGCTACACTGGACCTATTATACAGGCTGATAATAAATTAATGCAACACTGAAAAACAAAATTATAAGAAAATTGAACACCACGTGTATGAAACTATAACATTTGCAATACTACTAGTAGTGAAACGTGGATTTTGTGAGTTTTTAGAATATCTGTGACTACCACGCAAAATTTTCATATTTTTTTAGTCATTCTGCTGTGGTATGAGTATTTATCCAAATACGTGGAAGCTTTTAATGCTGTCATTTTGGTTTTAGGTAGTTCAATCATACATCCGCGTTACAAACGTAACCCTCCTTTTAGGCTCGCCGTAGTTGTTTTTACTCATCCGGTACCATGCATCGGTTCCAGTAATAGCGGTCGCGTGCAAGACAACAATTGTACTTCCTATTTGAAATCGATTTGATTGGTTCGCATTTACACAGCTAGCTGTATTGTATTGTACATAGGGTTGCCAGATGGTCACGATTCGTCTGGATTGTCCCGACATTTCATATTATGTCCAGAATCCCATCAAAATGTCCCGACAAACAGAGTCTCGTTAAGTAGAAATTTAAAATCACCGCGCAGTTTTATAATCACTTCACTCAAGCCGAGTTAATAATTAGACTGAACTTTTTTTTGAGTACTTCTTGGATAAAATTGGTGGATTCAGTGAAATCGATTGCCAAGTACATGTGGTAACATTAAAAAAAGTGTATAGGTACATATAAGTTACCTATACAAGGTGTTACAAAACTACAAATAAACATTTAAGGGGGTGGTGTAGACCATCAAACTGAACAACTTTCACTATGGGACCAATATCGTAATCGCGAAAAAAAAAAATTATGTTCTATACTCTACAAATCGACTAGAGCTAAAATATGTATGGGATTTAAAATTATTTTTTTCTCGATTTCGATGTTGGTCCCATAGATAAAATTGTTCAGTTTGACGGTCTAAACAACCCCCTCATGAGTTTTAAAAATTTATTGTTACTTATGAAACACCTTGTATAATATGATCATGCATGATTCTCTTAATGTGCCAAAAAAAAGATCTTTGTCATTATTTTAATAATAAATAGTAACATTTTCATTTGTAATACTTTTGTAATACACAACAGTAATCCCAAAATTCCGACTTTTTGAAATTTTGCATAGATATTTAAGTCTTCCCATCTGGCAACCCTAATGTTACATACAGGTTGACTTGATCGTTTGCGTGCAATGCGCAATGGAAATTACTTATTTAAAGTTTGACCTGGTTTTTATAAAAAAATCTTTCAGGTTACACATACACAAACTCAGATCCGAATGCTTTCAGGGAGAACAGAAACCTTGCAACAAATAACCTCTATCACAAAAACAAATAAAACAAGATTTTTCCCACGACTTCGTCTGCACCGGCTCCAGTCATCGTAGCGAGATAAAATATACAGGGTGTAAGGAAAAGTATCATTAATCTTTAAACCACATACTCTACCTATCAAACTGAACCGCTTTTGCTATGGGAGCAAACCTGTCAGCCCAAAAAGAAAATCGGCTGTTCCATACTTAACTTTTGCGTGATATTCCAACAGACAAAAACAAAAAAATCTGTGAATTGGTGTAAGGGACACTTTTGGGACAATTTTGGTTGGAAAATATTTTATTTTTATTTAATACAGACATTGCTAGGTACATTTTAAGATGTAGATATCCTATGACATACGAAAAGCTAAAATATAACTTGTTAGTTAAACTTTGTCATCATCATCAGCCTATAAGCATGACATACATAGCGGGGCAAGGGCCTCATCTCATAGATCTACGAGTATCAGATTTAAGCTCGCTTTTAATCACGAAAAAGATTCTAAGAATATGCGAACAATTGGCAGACAAAACTAAAATTTCACCACAGGATTTTACCACAAATCTAAACCGAAACAAAGGCTAGTATTTTAAAACAAGTACAGTAACAGGCAGCGGAACTATAAAACAAAAACAAACAGATAACAGCCGAAGCGTATCTCAAATCTGAAAGTACCTCTTGTCTTTGGAATAATTCCAGAAACTTCAGGCACTGCACGATTGAGGGTGGCTTTAAGTTCTGGGGAGGAACTCTTGCCAAATGTCATCATACCTGTTCGTTTTGAGTTATTATAGTGTCTTTATTACTGCTGTTTTAACGTTGTACAATGGAAAGTTTAAGAAATTATTGTTATTGCAAGCTTTTACCAAACTTGGAGTTTGAACATCTTAGTTTTTACAACCAAGTAGTTCGGACTTATGTAACGGACTACCTTGGGCTCGCTTGGTGGACTAACGCCACATGAATAAATATCCCTACAGAAAGAAAGCTTCATAGAAACGGTTCATTGTCGTGTCTGTCGGTGCACTCACACAAAACGACGGAAGTTTTTGGACCCCCCATACAAAAGTGCGGATGCGTATCAGCCGATCGATTTTCTACGGGAGGTCCAAAAAATGTTATCGTCTTTCTACCCATGTTCCTCAGGGAAAGTTGGTTTGTTTCACTGTCGGAAAAATTTGGGTTGTATACGTTGATGTTTTCAAGTATGATTATAAGCTTTTAACACAAAATTCTATATCAAGATCGGCCCCGCATTTTTGCGTGATTGCGTTGCTCGAACAAACGAACAAACACAAATACAAAATTGGTGATTTGATGTCAGCGGCACCTAAACACCATAATCGTCACTTTTGCTTTGTATATTACTAACATAATTATGTATCATCAATTTACAGTACAGAACAGACACAATTCTGTTACAGTTTTATAATAGTATAGAAATTTGTGTTGAAAATAGTTTTATAAAAGTAATTCTTAGAACCAATATAAAACTAAAAAGCGTTATAAAAGCAATTTGTAACACAAATGACTACTCAAATGGTCCGTGAAGATTTCCTCCTCTCCACAACCGGGAGCCAAGATAATATCTTTGGCTTAAGGCTGCCTGTTTAAACAAGTCTGTTTTAAAACTTAAGTAATACTTTCAGAAGGTTCCGTAGCGTCTTTACCACACCCCGGACACTTCATGAAAACGGGCTCGCACTCGTAAGAAGAGGCTAGTTCATATACAGGGTGAAATTGATATCAATAGCATCCTTTTATACTAATAGTCTACTCATCAAACTGAGCAAATTTTACTGTGGGAGCAAACCGATCGGAGCAATAAAAAATCTGCTGTTCCACACACTGTCCAACAGCTTACTCGACTCAAATGTATGCAACAGCACAGCTAATTTTCTTTTTGCTCCCATAGTAAAAGTTGTTCAGTTTGATGGGTAGACTCTTAGTTTAAAAGGATGCTAAGGATATCAATTTCAATCTGTATACAGGATGTAACAAAACACCATAGTAATACATACAGGGGTGTTCAGACCATCAATCTTAACAACTTTCGCGATAAAAATCTGCTTTCATTTTAGTCGAGTCGGTACTGCAGTTTTGTAAGAAGCAGCTGATTTATTTTACGCGATTTCGAAGTTGGCTCCATAGTGAAAGTTGTTCAGTTTTATGGGCTGAAGATGAATCATCCCCTACTAGGGTGTTTTGTTACACCCTGTAGTGAGTGAGTGCGAGGAAATTACATGTCACTGAGTCAGAAGCACGAGAAGCATCTGTTGATGAAAGTATCCGTTCATATTTTTCTGCTTACTTTAAAACACGAGCTTTAAATTTGTATTTTATTATCTTTGTCATAAAAAAAAATAAAGATATATATACCTGGTCTTTGACTGAACATCAAAAATCCGGCCTCAAGATCTGCCAAAGAGCGATGGAGCGCAGTATTTTAGGTGTAAGACTAACCGATCGTGTTAGAACCACTGAACTGCGCTCCAGAACTGGCATAGCGGACGTGGGGCGCAAGACAGCTCAGCTGAAGTGGGACTGGGCCGGACATGTCTGTCGCATGCAGCCCGAAAGATGGGCCAAAATCACCACAGACTGGGTTCCCCAGGATGGTCACCGGCGTCGAGGTAGACCGAGAAAAAGGTGGAGAGATAACATGGATGCCTTCTTGGAGAGTTGGCCAGAAGTTGCACACAACAGAGAGGATTGGAGAGTAAAAGGGGAGGCCTTTGCCCAGCAGTGGGACATTGAAGAGGCAACGTAAAAAAAAAAAAAAAAAAATTATCTGCTAGAACGTTTCTCATTCATCTATCGAGCCAATTAAAAAAGAAGTAAGTATTTGCTTTCTGAAAATGTTTCATTACAATCAATCGAAATTCTGAAAACAGAAATCTGATCTGATCTGATCTTTCTGATTCTGATTACTATCGATAGTAATTGCAAATTAGGAAACTATCAACTATCATTACTAAGCCGTGGTGGTCCAGCCCCTCTAGCATGCCACCGCCGAGAAAACGACAAAAATCGAGACGTACCGTGCCTCCATCTTTATTATTTTACGTACGATTTATTTTACGCGATTTCGAAGTTGGCTCCATAGTGAAAGTTGTTCAGTTTGATGGGCTGAAGGTGAAGCACCCCTTAGGTGTTACTAGGGTGTTTTGCTACACCCTGTAGTGAGTGAGTGCGAGGAAATTACATGTCACTGAGTCAGAAGCACGAGTAGCATCTGTTGATGAAAGAGTCCGTTCATATTTTTCTGCTTACTTTAAAACACGAGCTTTATTATTTAACTAGTGTTTTCTTGCGACTTTGTCCGCACAAATTATATACCAGATTTTAAGTCAGATCACAAGCTATCAAACAAAAAAAGTTTCATCAAAATCGGTTCAGTAGTTTTTGCGTGATGCGCGAACAAACAAACACACAAACAAACAGACAAACAGACGGGCATAATTTCTAATAAAGGTTGATTTCTAGTCAGGGATACCTAAAAACCATATTGTAATCTTTTTTTTGTAAATATCTTCAATGTACAGACACACTTCAGTTACAGTTATAATAGTTTAGATTAGATTAGATTTGTATTTCATTACCTGATAGGTTGCTCATCCTATCCATCTCGTGTCAACTCCGTTATCGGGTTAATTGTTTTTTTTTATTAGCTTTCGTAAATGTTTCATTACAATAAATCGAAATTCTGAAAAACTATACTATCTATAGTAATTGCAAATTAGGCAATTATCAACTATCATTAGTAAGCCGTAGTGGTCCAGTAGCGAGTAACCTTGCCAGCCGTGGAGGAGGCGAGGGTTCGATCCCCGTCCAGGCAGACTCTTACCATCGTTGTCTAGCTATCATAATACAAGTCCAGGCTAGATTCTGGAACTTTAAATGTGACTAGATAATTTGTGTGACAATGTCCAAGATAAAAAAAAAAAAATGAGTTTTTCGGAATTTATGTACGATTTGTAACACCACTGGCTTTTCGGTGAAGGAAAACATCGTGAGGAAACCTGCATGCTTCAATTTAGGCATGTATTGTACCAACTGTCCATTACAAGGAGGCGAGTGTCGGTATAACTAGCGAAACGTGGATGTTCCGAGGTTGCAGAATGTCTCTGACTACCCCTCGGGGAATATAGTCGTGAGCATGCATGTATGCATGTGCAATGTCCAAGATATAAATGTCTTAGGAAACTAACAAGAGAACAAAATCTATAGTGTCAATAGTATATTATTGTTCACACTTTAACTGCTGACGACCTACGTCGTAGGTCAGCGACCAATTGGCCGCAGTGCGCATGACTCAAACGTTGAGTCAGAATTGTATAGCATTCCACAGTGTCAGCACTGCGCGAGGTTCATTGTTTTGAGCTTAGCAGCGGAAGTGTTAAGAAATTCGGTAGTGTTGCACTCTGTGAATAGTATTGCCACGTTTTGAGCTATCGACACTTTTAGATGATAATTATCCATACTTCGGCAACACTACTGGTGCCTCTTTCCACTGGATACATAGGCGTTCCATGAAAGCGGTGCTTTAAAGAATTTCCCGATTTAACAACAAATAGGCACGGACCTGAAAAAAAGACTGACGTAATCTCGTCTTATCACGAGTCAAGCACCCATTTATATTTGTGTGCGTGCTGACGCACTGTCGCGCGGTACAAAATGGTAGCGGGTTTTTGAACCTGTGCCTAGAGCTAGTGCATCTGTGTGAGTGTAGGTCCCTTGTAGAACAAATTAAAATGAAGGACCTTGCATGCTTCACATCTTTTTAGTGTCACATTACGTCCGTCTTTTTTTAAGGTCCGTGCAAATAGGTAGGACATTTTGGCATCAAAATGCGGTACCCTAAAACGATAGAGACAGGTAAATCACTAGAGAACGTGAAGCCTTATTGCAATAAATGTAAGAATTGTTCCAGACGGAAATATGGTTTCCTGCGAGAGATTGGAACGGTATTTAGCTTTATTTTAACCATTTATTGTGCCTGTAGGAAAAAATAAAGTCGTCGTGGTCTAGTGGCGATGGTACGATCCCCGTCCAGACTGACTCGTACCAATGAGTTTCTCTGAATTAATGTACGATTTGTAACACCACTGGCTTTTCGGTGAAGGAAAACATCGCGAGGAGACTGGCAGGCTTTTATAGGCATGTATATTGTACACACTGTCCATTAAAAGTGGTTACGGGGGCTCACTCCCCGTCACACTGGACAGAGTTTTGGTACTACTGATGATGGAGAGTTTTCAGAATATCTCTGACTACCGACCCCCTAGCGGAATATAGCGTGCAAAGGCCTAATGTCATGAAAGAGAGCGAGAGGTTGTGGACTATACTTGCGTATTTAAAATAAATAAATATCCTTAGGCTAGGGACAAATCTAAATGGAAAAACGCCAGTGTTCTTCAAAAATAGATGCAATCCACAACATATTTCCCTGTTTCTTATAGACGGTGATATCTTTGTGTTGAACGTAAAATATGTTAATTTACCAATCGAAAGGTAACTCGATTTCGACTACCTTTGAACTTGACTCACTGTTGTTTTATTTCAAGGTATCGATATGGCACTTTCAGGACCGGACCGGACGGCGCGAAATTACGCGCGAGAAAGCGCGTAATTTTGCGCTTTGCGTGTGTTCTGCCGGTTTTCCGCTTAGATTTGTCCGTAGACTAAAGGCCTGTTTCACCACTTTTGGTTTAGTTCTTGTAAGCTTATCTGACAGCTCATTTGACATATTTGTATAAAGAATATTATGTCAAATGAGCTGTCGGATAATCTTACAAGAACTTATTCGGAAGTGGTGAAACGCATATGCATATGCATGCTATATTCCCCGAGGGGGTAGTCAGAGATATCCTGAAACCTCAGAACATCCACATTTCACCAGTAGTACCGAAATTCTGTCCTGTGTGACAGGGGGTGAGCCCGTCGCCACTGGAAGTGGTGAAACGCACTTAGAAATAAAAATAACAATGGCAGACAAAGCGAGATAGTAATAATAAAGACCGCGCAGAACAAAGTCTGTCTCTGTCATACCATTAAAATTTTCAAAAGGCCTGACATAACTGAAGCCGCAGAAAAAAGGACAAAACCCACTAGTTAAGTGCCAAATGTTGATGCACTTTGCATAAATTTACACTTTTTCATGACGAACGCTGCATATAAACCAGTTATTCGCCATGCATTCGATATCAAACCTTGTAACGGTCGTATTAAGGCACTAAATAGGTGAACCGGGACTCTTTTGTCCGGGATATTGTACTATTCTTTAGAGCCGGTAATAATTCGTTCAGAATTTGAATGAATCGAACATTTTGTGGAGCGAATTGAAAACGAATCGTATCTGAAAGTAGGGTTAGTGTATTTGAGAAGTTTATTTTGTAAAGCGGTTAATTTATTATCTCGAATTCGTCGCCTGATTTATTTTATCGCCATACTTTAAAAAATGGAGGAGGTTCGCAATTTAGCACTTTATTTAACACAAAAACGTAAATCTATTTATTCTTCTTATCTATACATCTATCTATATCTATACATATAAAAAATTCTAAACATGGCGTGTATATTATTATTATTATTTTTTTTTTTCCTTTTTTTAACTAAAAAAAAAAAAAAATTACATTGAATCTTCTGTATATTGAAGATATTTACACAAAAAAAGGTACGACATGGTGTTTAGGTCCCTGACTCGAAATCAATTTTTTTTTGATGTTTTTCTGTCTATTTGCAGCTCTTTCTAGCATCACCTTTGACTACCTATATGTGGACTACTTACGCGTGTAATTCTACTAACAAACATTTCTGCCAGTTACTGCGGGGGGCGAGGTAACATGAAATCCGCAACTTTGAATTTTATCCCCCATAACTTTAGATTCTAATTTTCTATGTTAAAAATCATGAAAATTAGTCTCGTATGAACCCCAAACGTTCTAAGTTCGAATTTATTGTTTCGCAATTACAGGCTGTCGTTTAGTGATAAGGTATAAAATTGAATAAAAATGCACATGATCAATGGTTCTTATACCTTGGCAGAGGGGAAATGCTACCGCAAGGCTAGCCCATAAAGTAAATAGTCAAAGAGCATCATGCCAAAACTGCTGGACCAATTTTATTGTAACTTTTTGTGGTTTAAAGCTTACGATTACACTAGCATAAGGATAGCATATGCTCACGACTATATTCCCCGAGGGGGTAGTTAGAGATGTTCTGAAACCTCAGAACATCCACGTTTCACCAGTAGTACCGAAACTCTGTCCAGTGTGACGGGGGGTGAACCCGTCGCCACTTATAATGGACAATACATGCCTCGAAATTGAAGCATGCAGGTTTCCTCACGATGTTTTCCTTCACCGAAAAGCCAGTGGTGTTACAAATCGTACATAAATTCCGAAAAACTCATCGGTACGAGTCGGCCTGGACGGGGATCGAACCATCGCCTCCTGCACGGCAGGCAAGGTTACTCGCCACTGGACCACCACGGCTTTTGGTGTGCACGATTACACTAAAAACTGGTTTGTATTTTGTATCGTTTCCTTACTAGTTTCATTTATTTTCAATGAAATAGCTAGGGCTAGGTTCTAGCTCCATCTCTCCTGTGTAAACACATCCCAACATTTCTAAAATTAAACATCCATTCACTTAAAACCGCGAAGACTTTCAAAGTAATCTTGAGATTTGCAATTTCCTCAGCCGCGCTCTTCCTATCATTTAAAGATTTTAAAGAGTAGCATCCTGCGGCTAATGGCAAAGCGTTCAGATTGCTTCATAGATTACGTTTTATATTAACTTAATATTTCTCTTTTGAGCTTTAATTCAATATTGCGGTTTGGGAGATCAAATTACTTTGCTGTTAATTAAAAAAAAGGAAACAAGAGGTTCTACAGATATTTTTATTGCGTTGTCTATCTCTGTCAAACGCATTTTATTTATTTCTAATTATACAAAATAAAAAATAAAACAAGAATGTAATATTGCAGTCATTGCTGAGTTTTAATTTATCGGGTCATAACGGATTTGTTTTTATATCGGTTTTAGTGTCCTACTCACAGAATTGTCCTACTATCTTGAAAACCGCCAAAAGGTTTGGCGGCGTACTCTTACAACCTTCGTTACAACTACACTAAAATGGGTAATTTTCATTAAACAAAACGGAAAATCACTTCCTCTGATATTTACATAAGTAAAAATATTCACTACCTTATGGTTAATGGTTTGTAGTCATCCAACTTGTAATGTAACCCATAAAATTAATGAAAGAGGATAAAACAAACTATGGCCGTGAAAATTCGTTTTTAAATGTAAATGACTCAAATAGAAAGTTAACAATTGTACTTAAGTTTCAGACCACGCTGAACGGATTTACGGTCGTAAATTTATGCATCTTATCTTAACTATTATAAAATCGTAAAATAGTGAGGAATAAAAAAGTTGCGGTTCATTTCATATAAACTAAAATAACACTCGATAGCGCGATTTAAATGACAAAATTGTTTGTTTGTTTGTTTGTTCGCGCATCACGCAAAAACTACTGAACCGATTTTAATTAAACTTTTTTTGTTTGATAGCTTATGATCTGACTTAAAATCTGGTATATAATTTGTGCGGACGAAGTCGCGGGAAAACACAAATGTTTAATATTTGTATACGTACTGTTACATCCGACAAAGAAACTCAAGATCTTTTGTCAGGTCGTACAAACGAGTTTT
Source organism: Agonopterix heracliana (assembly GCA_963693445.1). Classification (NCBI taxonomy): domain Eukaryota; kingdom Metazoa; phylum Arthropoda; class Insecta; order Lepidoptera; family Depressariidae; genus Agonopterix; species Agonopterix heracliana. The sequence goes on from OY856331.1 coordinate 9,286,882, forward strand.
TAAAATGTTATTTCAAAAGTTTAACTTTTCGCTTTTTTCTCCTCCAAGAGAGCAGTTGGTACAGTTAAACTCTAACCGATTTCTTTTCATGTTTCAAGAGATGACGTTTCATTTAAATATTTTCGCTACAATTTAACTTTTAGAATTGCAACGAGGAATAAATGTTTCAACTTCATTTTGAACGCAAATCTAAAGATAATAAAAGTTAAATTAAAACTGTAAAAGAAAAATACCTCTGCGTCGTTTTCAATACGGAATTAAATTCAACACTATAATAAAAGAAATTGATTATGAAGCGCACATCTAGCGAAAAAAAAAATGCCCGAGAAGTTTTCATTAATCAATTGATAATGTACTCAATGGCAATTGAAATAGAGTTGAAAATAGCGTGCCAGATAAAACGCGAACTCATGTCACAGGCACAGGGATATACCGGAAGATTTTTTTTTGCGTACCGAAACTTTCAGGGGTGGTTCAGGCCATCAAACTGAACAACTTTTATTTTGGGACCAAACCTGAAATCGCAAAAAGTTAACCGGTAAAGAGTCCTTCTTAATATGCTGACACTTTTTTAAGGGGATGATTAGACCATCAAACTGAACAACTTTCTCTATGGGACTAACATCGTAATAGTGAAAAAAAAATCTGCTGTCCCAAACATTTGCCTCAAGGAGGTTTGCAGTTATGTATGGAGGAGCAGCAGTTTTTTTCGCGATTTAGATATAGGTTACAAAGAGAAAGTTGTTCAGTTTGATCGTCTGATCATGCCCTTAAAAAAGTGTCAGCATTTTATGAGTGTGTGCGCTAAACACAGATGCACTTTCTCGTCCTTACCCTCCTTTGTCTGATGGAGCGGGGAAGCGATACTATCAGAGAGAAAAGAGAAAGATCAGAAAGTTATAAAAGAAATCATCTAGAAGGAGTCACGGAATGTAAATGTTTAGCAGTTTAAGGGTAAAAACACACTCATCGACGGCTATTATAATAACAAAGGCATGGCATCGTATACGCAAGTTTATACGCCTAATATCAGACACGCAAAATATCAGATAAGTACGCAAAATGTCAAATATACAAAATGTCAGAAACGCAACATTCGTGACACTGAATCATTTGCTGTTTTTTAAATACAGGGTCCAACTTAATATGCTGACACTTTTTTAAGGGGATGACCAGACCATCAAACTGAACAACTTTCTCTACGGGACCAACATCGAAATCGCAAAAAAATATCAGCTGTCCCATACATTTGGCTCGAGTAGGTTTGCAGTTTTGTATGGAACAGATTATATTTTTTTCGCGATTTCGACGTTGGTGCCATAGAGAAAGTTGTTCAGTTTGACGGTCTGATCATCCCCTTAAAAAAGTGTCAGCATATTAAGAAGGACCCTATATATCTCCTTAGGTAACTAAATATTAAATATTATAAAGAGCAAGTATTTCATGAGGAAAATCATCGCTCTGGCAATAAATTACGACGGTCCTACATATTTGTTTTGAATGAGGGTATGTTATAGTATATCAGTTTAGTGATATAGTTAAGTACGCAATGTTGTCTATAATGTAATGTAAATATTATGTACAATTTTATTTCAAATTGTCATGCACACTATTTGCTTAAATCATTTTGATAAAACATGCATAATCGTCACATAATTAAAAGAAAAAAATATGTTTACGCGCATTAGCGTCTAGTCTAGAAAAATCATAGACTTAAACTCTAGCGATAGACTTGCCCTTTCATAGAAGCAACATGTTCCACTTGAATGAGGTGTCCGCACCTGATTGATGATCCCGAGTTCACTTCGTCACTATGGCAATGACAGACCGCAATGTGTCATTTTGTGTTGTTTTGTGTGACATGTTGTTTGTTTGAACGAGCTTGTCTATCGCTAGAGTAATAATTATGTCTATGAGAAAAATATTATCTCCTATTTTTCCATTTGAATCGTTTATTTTTAATATCAAGATCTTTAGTGGCTTATCAATAAAACGCGTTTTTTTAGTTTTTTAATACTTCTTAAAGATACTAAGTTTATTTAGTACAAACAAACGCGTCCACTAGATTAATATTAAAATACCAATTCAAAACATAGTTGATTGTCAATTCTTGTTAAAATCATTTTATAAATAAGCCAACATTTAAAAAATCATGAAACATTTCACAAAAACAACTCCTATTAATTATGTGTTCTAATTTTTACAATCACAGAAAAAAAAATCAAGGGAGCGCTTGCTTCACTAAAAATCGCATAAAAAAGAGTGAATGAAAATGTAAGTAAGTCGCCAGTCAGATAGGGGTCACTTTCAAGAGCGTTCAGGCAACAACCTGTTGGAAAAGGACGCAATTGCGATTCGAAAAATTCTTTTTCTCCCCTCCGGACGGAAAGCGTCAATTTTCGTCCCGCTGCGCTAAACGAAGTTGTCGCTTTCGACTTCCGTCGAGGAGAAAAATAGTATACTAACCTCGGACAGTAAATAAGAAAGCCTCAGATCACATGTTTGTTGAGCTCGGCTTCGCCTCGGTCAACAATTCGGTATGTGAAGTTATTTTTTGGAGGGCTCAATCGAAAACCATTTGGAGATAATTGTCTCAATAATCATATTTTCTATGTCAGAGATTTTAAAATGAAAGGATTACAGATGTTTTTCGGTCCGTGCAGTGACGTCACTGGCATACCTTTGAACTCCTTGGTAAACATAAAATCAACTTAAAATAACCGGCCATTAAGAAAAAAAAATACTTTCACAATGTCAGAATTTGACATTTGATGTTGCCGTATCTTTTTCCAGCATAGAGTTAGAAAGAGGAGGCAGGTTTTAATTTTTTTAAATACAGCTGTATGTAGTTTTTCTCCATGGAGTTCGCATTTTTTTTTTTTTTTTTTTTTTTTAATTATTTTCTCTCCACCATTTTTGCACTTAGAGATTACAGATCAAAATAATTTAAAAATTAAATTTATATTGATAAACTCGATGAATCGCAATAAGAATGAAATAGGTATCTTAAAATTATGTCTTCTGTCCGTAAAAAATATAAAAATGAAGACAAAAAAAAACTTGACATACCGAATTACATAAGATCTGAGACCTTTCTTACTTTCCAGTCCTCGGTGTGTAATCTACTAGAGCGGTTAATAAGATCATGTAAAGCAAGACCTCCCAAATGTTTTTTTTTGTCTTTAGATACGCTTCTAAGCACAATATTTTTTTGTATTTAAAGTCGGTGTACAGTCAGCAGCAAAAAGATGTATGCCTCCTCATGCAAAAGATGTATACACTTTAGTACTACGCGTAGTACTAAAGTGTATACATGATACATCTTTATACTACGACGTAGTAAAAGTGCATCCATCTTTTTGCTGCTGACTGTACATCGATTGATGTAGATAATTTGAACACACAAGGAGTAACTTAAGTTAAAGTAAACATTAAAAAATAACTTACATGTGTAGTCCCAACTGTCCTGGTCATTTTTGAACACGTTCAATCTTTCAGGCTGAAACAATGAGGAAAAACAAAAATGTTAATTTATATTAAAATTAATAGATAAGTAATTGATTTTTGATAAATAATTGATTGTCATTTCATCACTAGTGCCATGCGACTATCAATCACCATAATCATCATTAATACAAATATTAATATCGTAACTTTTTGTCCGTGTACATAGAAAATATTAGTATGATAATTAAAAATGTATTAAGGTTTAATTTAAAATTGTTGTCCAATCGTCTGTATCTGCAAGTCTGTTCGTGCACTCATTAAGAAAAAATTACAGAACCGATTTAGATTGAGTTTTTAGATAAACATAGAGTTGAAGTAACATGAACCGTTTATTTCATCAAAATAGGATATTAGAATCAATCAGAAGCTGTATTAATTTTATTTTATCAAAAATTCGTCCTCGATAAGTGTTACACTTCGGTTAATAAAATTACCTTCGATCAACAATATCCAACTAGATAACGCGTCAGCGCTCAAAACATGTCCCGGCAAATAACGCCTCACTATTGGAGTGAGGTCTTATTTTGAATTAGTTGCGTTCGAACAAAGCCAACGTAAGCACGTCTCGCAATGCCGCAGTGTTCCTTTTTTAAATTACTAGGAATTATGGTTGCTTTGAGGTCGAAATTATAATGTATTCGGACTGTTTTCTCGGTTCGTTAACAAAAAATGTTGTATATTCACGAGGACAGAATTTCTCTTTGATTTTGTATGCGACCCGTTATCTAGTTGTATATTGTTGATCGAAGAAAATTACCCAGTTTTATTTTTAACAACACGGTGAAGTTTTTCTGAAAACCATGTCGGTTAACCACCTACACTAAAATCTAATTGATGTGAACGCTAGAATACTCTCTGCTCACCCAACCATACGGCGGCCGGTTCTGGACCGACGTACCCACTGATGTATTTAAGACATCATTTAACGCTGTTAGGTAATACATCCTGGTTCCTAGGCTGTCTAGATTGTCTAGATACCTGTTGGAGAACTTGGAGCAAAGGTGTATAGTCCAATTTGTAGGTAGGTGATTTATACCGGGTGTAGGGAACACAGCTGCATTACTGAAATGGGTGATTATACTCATAATACTGAACAAGTTTCCTAAAGAAACAAAGGGATAATAGAAAAAAAGAAGTCTACGTGTCATACAAAAATGTATCACTTGATTGCATTTAGTACGGAAAGTCCCAAATTTTTTTGTACTAATTTCCTATAGGGTTCTTAGGGAAAGTTAGTAAGTACCATGGGTACTATCACCGCTATATAGTAATACAACTGTTTACCCTAACACCGTGTACATGCAAACTTATACAGACGTTCTAAGCGTTGTGAAGCTGACAATCTCCATGCTTGTAATGTGATTATGTTTACGCTAAGCAATACCTATTTTAAGAAATATAGTTCAGTCAAACTTTAAAATAATGTGGGGCTAATTTTATCCGTAATATGGTTCACACATGAGTCGATAAATATCAAATGCCGGTATGTCCCACCTCTGGGACGTCCCATTAAACTAAATAAAAATTATTTTATTAAGTTTGAATGGACCTGTCAGAGTAGATACGTCCCTTCAAACTCAATAAAAATTTATGTTTGTTGATTTTGAAAGGACGTATCTACTCAAATAGATCCCTAAAAACATTATAAAAGTTATTTTTATTGAGTTTAATGAGACTTCCCACAGGTGGGACACGCCAGCGTTTGATGCATGGACAACGCTCACATTAGCATGGACAGCAAAACACAAGTAACAAATTAACAATACTTTTGTTGAAACTGTATATTTTGATGCAAATAAAGCTAAATTAGGGTACCGTGAAATTAATAAAACAAGTCAAAAAAATGAATGTAAATCCAATTCATTAGTGACAAAGCCCCACGTCGGGCGCCAAGCCCCAATTTGGGCGCCAATTCAACTTGCACAAAACTTAAAACGGATTTCAAAATGTCCTCTGTTTTTATCAGTTAATCAAGATATTTGGCAAAGGCTTCGGGAAAGGGGGCGCCATTCTTTGATTTATGCATTCACTAGAGTTGTCACTAAGCTTGCTTTCAAGTTGAGTTTGGTTTTATGGATTAAGCAACTAACGATTAGCAAATAAACTTTGGGATTCTACAAGGTACATTTTATATCACTGCGGATAACTTCAGCACGTATTCTACTCATCAAATTGAACAACTTTTACTATGGAACGGAGCCAACATCGAAATCACGAAATAAAAACAGCTGTCCCATACATTTGAGATAATTTTTTTTGTATTAGGACGAATGGGCGAAATTCTTAGCCGATTTTCTTCCGACGTGTTTACACATGTCATGATTTTCGTGCGACCGTCTGTTTGGTGTCACGTGGTTGAAACAACTCTGAAAATTAGGAGACGTGGCAATGGGCCGGTCGTATCTGTCGAAGAACTTGTGAAGAACCAATGGGGAGTCAGAGTTCTAGAGTGGAGACCACGAACTGACAGGCGTAGTGTGGGACGCTCAGGCGCTGGACCGACAACCTGAGGCAGGTAGCGGGGAGCGACTGGATGAGGAGGCCGAGGGTAGAGTTTTGTGGCGCGCCTTGGGAGAGGCCTATGTTCAGCAGTGGACGATGATAGGCTGATGATGATTAAATGTCATGCATATTTATGTTTCCTTTCCACCGACTAGTGCCAGACCGGTTACAGTCGGTTGTCTGCATAATGCCTAAACAAACAACATTTTATCCACCCCACAAGCGCTGCATCCAAATTCTTCGTGGTTACAACTCGTAAGTTGGTTTTTGGACTGCGTTTCGTTCGTGACCGCCACCGCCCTGACATATAGCTTCACGGTGTCTGCGTTTTGTTAACTGCTATAGCATTGATATACTATTATGCGCAAAATGTATATGTTACGGTATATTAGCTTTTGACCGTGTTGGCCTGTTTGCTTAACCAAAGCAACTCATTCAATCATTCTTGTGTCTTTTTTAATCTTCATTATTTTAGTCTTTGTCAGATTGCATCGGACTTGATCGGACTCTGAATAAAACAGGCCAAGAGCGTGTCGGAAACGCCCAATGCCTGTGCTCCCCATCACGGTACGTAGGCGTAGTTCTGTAGCCATACAGGGTCAAATTGATATCATTTGCATCCTTTGAAACTATAAGAGTCTTCCCATCAAACTGAATAACTTTTATTATGGGAGCAAACCCATCGGACCAAAATAAAAATCAGCTGTTGCATACATTTGAGTCGAGTAGGCATTGCAGTTAAGTATGGGACAGCAGATTGTTTTTTTGCTCCGATCGGTTTGCTCCCATAGTAATAGTTGTTCAGTTCGACGGGTAAACTCTTAGTTGATAAAGGATGCTAATGATATAAATTTCACCCTGTATAACATATTATAAATAAATTATTGTTTAAATATTCAAGGTGTTACAAAAATACAAATAAACGTTTAAGGGGTCCAGTTTAGACCATCAAACTGAACAACTTTCACTATGGGATCAACATCGAAATCGCGAAAAAAAAATCTGCCCCTCCATACAAAACTGCAAAACTGAAAATTTGAGGAGAAGATCAGACAATCAAACTGAACAACTTTCACTATGATGGGACCAACATCGAAATCGCGATAAAAAAATCAGCTGTTCCATACAAAACTGCAAACATACTCGAGCCAAATGTATGGGATGTAAAAAGGATGCTAATGATATCAATTTCACCCTGTATAGTATCACGATCATCGTTTTAAACATTTATCTCACTCGACGATCCTTAACTCCAATTATAACATAATTACCATCACCATAACACCGCCTCGCTAACAGTGACACATTTAAGTGCGAGTATAATAATAGCGACGCGAAAGACAAAATTACACAAACGCACAAATCTGACAAGCCATAAACATCACACAAAGACAGTAGAAGACGAGTAGTGAAGGCATTTTAGTAGCAAAGTGGTTTTGCACTTAAGTGTAAAATAGCTCTAGAGATAAAACTGTGGGGGATGCCGCGAGCTTTGTGTCCGCGATATTATGACGCTGTACACTCGCTGGCAAACTTAAGTGTACAACTTAGTTGGAGTTTTAAAGATAATCTGTATCTTAGTTGACTAGTTGCATGCAATGAGAATATCAGGGAACACATTTTAGTTAGAACGTTGTTACACTTGTTGGCAAAACTAAAGTGAAAGCTTTAAGATAGTTTTTAAAGTAATAGTAGTTTAATCATTCTAGTAGATCTCGTTTATAAATATACTTTTTTTTTCTAAGACAACAGCTCCCGCTAATATTCGGGTTGTAATTATAAACTTTTGACTTTTTCTGAAATGGCATACAAGGTGTTTCATAAGTAAGAATACATTTTTAAAACTCTTAAGGGGGTTGTTAAGACCGTCAAACTGAACAACTTTCTCTATGGGACCATACATATTTTAGCTCGAGTCGATTTGTAGAGTATAGAACATAATTTTATTTTTTCGCGATTTCAATGTTGGTCCCATAGTGAAAGTTGTTCAGTTTGATGGTCTAAACCACCCCCTTAAATGTTTATTTCTATTTTTGTAACACCTTGTAGATGAGAGCAGGCCATATTTGTCGCATGCATCTATAGCATTGGGCCAAGATAAGTAGGCTCAAGAAGATAAAATGGAGAGACAATTTAGATGCCTTTCTAAGAGACCTTGTGTAGTAATGAATAAAAAGAATTATACAAAATTAATTTGTATCAGTTGTAAAACGAATAAAAACTTTGTGTAAAATTCATTGATAGTAATAAAAGTTTGCTAATTAAATAAATAATAATAAAATATCTTGGACATTGATACAGATAATCTAGTAGTAATAATGATAATGGCTAGACAACGATACAGAATATATAATTATAGATACAAACATCCATGACTCGGGAACAAACATTAATTATACAAATACATGCCCCTTACGGGTTTCGAACCCGTGACCCTCGGCGCAGCAGGCAGGTTCTCTACCGATTGAGCTATCGAGCCGTCGATTTAAAAATATTTTCTTTTAACCTTTATTTTAGTTGCCCCCAAAATAGATAAAGATTAAAGAGTTAAAATAAAATTAGGGCAGAGCATTACCGTCTGCCAAGGATTATACAAAAAAATATGAAGAAAACCTTTAAAAAGAAACAAAAGCTTTACTATTAAATGGTTCCAAAAAGGAAGAAAATATCTAAGAAAGTGACTATTCTACCTTTATACTAAATACCATTAACGAGAAGCGAATGTACACGTGGTAGCAAGAGAAGTGAACATTTGGAGTGTACCAACACGATAAAGTACTTAAGTGCTAGATAAATACGACGTCTCACGCAAAAGTACGTGTTTATTGCATTACATGAGATGGAAAGATAAGCGAAGGTGAAATGGAAGGAGCGAATTAAGGATTTTCGACCTATCTCTGTGACCACAGATTCTCTAATGAAATTGTAAACCAGGCGTGAATGTACATTGAAGATGTTAATTATATTCAAAAATATTCATTGGGTGCTTTTAGGATACGTAATAGAGACCATTTTTTGTATTTTTGTCTGTTTGTCTTTTTGTTTGTGCATGCATCACTTAAAAACTTCTGAACCGATTCGGATGGCTTTTTTTTTACAAAATTAAAGAGGGCTGAGTTTTGATTACCTAGTATCGAGACAAACCTAACGATGCTAGCCAGTAATCTAAAATGTTGTAAAATTGTTTTGATAAGAGAAAGAAATATAAAAAAATATTAACATTATCACATCGCAATCGGTTAATTTAATCAAAAGTTATGAGTATGGTCTGCCCATACGAAGACTTAAACTATGATTATGTATTTATTTAATCTTTGGGACGATAAAGTAGTCACTAAGACGCTAACTATATTACAAAAGTTTTCCTTATCACTTTTGATAAATACCAAAACGGAAAACCAACTTTGTACAGTTTCACTCCTTGTCACTTTTCATGATGGATTGCACAACAATTTTCACAACAACGGTCACTTCTGCCGACACGAACTATGAATAAAATTAGTTAAATAAGCGTGTCGCTTTTAACAAAGACCAAAAAGTAAATCAAGTTTATTTTAAAGCTTTAAACAATTTAGCACTTTCATAAATTACACCAGACGTACATTTTAATGTGTAAGCAAGTGCTTGATTCCTATTTTTCTTTTTGTTTGAGCAAGCATAACTTAAAAACTACTAAACCAATCAGGAGGGGTTTTTACAAAAGCATAGGGCTTAATTTGGATTAATATTAAGGCATATTTCATCCCAATCGGTTCATTAAATCAAAAGTTATGAGTACTTAAAGTCAGTGGTCTGCGCGTACAAAATCGCTGGCGCCGCTAGCACCTAATACCTACACATTATTAAACTATGTTTCTTTATTAAAGTTTCTTTTAAAGTTTTAAACAATTCAGCACATTCATAAATTACACCAGACCTTAGAAAAAGTATATGTCTAGAATGAGCCTCACTGTTTTACCGTATAAAACAAAAGGGGCCGAGTTTCATAGGTTGGTGTGCGTGAGGCGCCATACAAATTATGTATGTGTGCGTGTATATGTATAGGGTTTAGGAGCCAGTGCTGATTCCAATTTTTTTCGACGCTTTCGTATCTTCGACTGTCAATCTTAACATATAACTTTATCAAAGCACCAGACGTACATTTTAATGTGTAAGTAAGTGTAACACGAGAATACGTACTAGGCAGTCGCCTCAAGTGACATTCAGTACTTCGGAGTGTTCTTGTAAACTAGCAGATGGTAGTGCTCCTCGGGCGGTGTGACGGTTAGGGATGTCACGGAAACTATAAAATACCTATACGAAGATTGACAATGAAGAATTTAGATAAGCTTAAAAGTCAATTCAGTCTGAAATTAAAACTAAGTAGGTATAGGACCATAAAACTGAACAACTTTTATTTTAGGACCAAACCTGAAATCGCAAAAAGTCAACCGGTATAGAGTCCTTCTTAATATGCTGACATTTTTTTAAGGGGATGATCAGACCGTCAAACTGAACAACTTTCTCTAAGGCACCAACATCGAAATCGCGAAAAAAAAATCTGCTCTTCCATACAAAACTGCAAACCTACTCTAGCCAAATGTATGGGACAGCTGATTTTTATTTTCGCGATTTAGATGTTGGTCCCATAGAAAAAGTTGTTCAGTTTGATGGTCTGATCATCCTCTTAAAAAAGTTCAGCATATTAAGTTGGACCCTGTATACATTCGGAAAGAAATCGCTTTTTATACATTATTTGTGTTGTACGCTTTGTATTTAGTATCAAATCAATACAGTACAAATTAATAATAAAAAACTATTTAATAAAATGTGTTATTAAATAAAATACTCTACAAATAAACTAACAATCTTGAAACTAAATAAAAATGCAATCTTAACTATTATAAAACTGTAACTGAACTGTGTCTGTACATTGAAGATATTTACAAAAAAAAGATTACGATATGGTTTTTAAATATCCCCGACTCGAAATCAACCTTTTTTAGAAATTTTGTCTGTCTGTTTGTCTGTTTGTTTGTGTGTTTGTTTGTGTGTTTGTTTGTTTGTTTGTTTGTTTGATCGCGCATCACGCAAAAACTACTGAACCGATTTTGATGAAACTTTTTTTGTTTGATAGCTTATGATCTGACTTAAAATCTGGTATATAATTTGTGCGGACGAAGTCGCGGGAAAACACTAGTAAGTAAATAAAATTTGCAAAAATATTTTATCAACATACAACCATACGTTAGTGTAGACAGTTGCATAATTTTAAAGGGACAATCACCCTTCAATCACAATCATGATACTGAATAACATTCCTTTAGGAAAATTAGCAAAAAAAATAATTATTCTCTTCATACAAACGTTCCATCAGCTGACATTTAGTACTATCATCGTCTACTACTGAACATAGGCCTCTCCCAAGGCGCGCCACAAAACTCTGTCCTCGGTCTTCCTCATTCAGTCGCTCCCCGCTACATTTTTTAGGTCGTCTGTCCAGCTTGCAGCAGGGCATCCCACACTACGCCTACCAGTTCGCGGTCTCCACTCCAGAAAACTGACACCCCATCGGTTGTCAGTTCTTCGACAGTTATGACCAGCCCATTGCCACTACAGCTTGCTAATTTTCTGTGCTATGACTAACACTTTAGTTCTCTGACGTATCACTTCATTTCTGATCTGATCTCTCAAAGAAACACTGAGAATGGCATTTAGTTTTGACTTTTTTACTATTTTCATATTGGTTCGTTTGGGGAAGTTTTCTTACATCATGAGCCCTTTAAATGAAACTGTCAACATTAATTAATTCAAATTAAAGATTGAAAAATTTGTCTCGGGCGGGACTTGAACCCACGCTCTTCCAAACCGGGGAAACGTGCTAACCAATTACACCACCGAGCCCACTACCCAGAGAACGAAATTTTCAATCTGTTACGTCTTAAGGGGACGTGCGTTTTTCAATCTTTAATTTGATTCGAAACAGCACAACATGGCTGTAACATGTTTTTAATCAATAATATTAATTAATTCATTCGACCGCTCCGTATTTATGGTAACCCTACATTTCTAAACAGTCATCGGAATCAAATATTTGTCTAAAACTTAGAGAGTACACGGAATTGGGTTCATTTATATTTGAACAACGTTTCAAAGAGATAAATTAATATGTTTGAGAGAGTTTGATTCCGTATTTGTCTAACGTTCGCTTGGATTCCGGAAGCTTCTTAATTAAATATCATTAAATAATGATTATTTAACCTGCAGATCAGCCTTTCTCAAACTTTCTAAACGGCCGACTCCAATGATCACCACAGAACACTTTAAAAACCAAAAAGCCATGGAAACTCAATTTTAATTGACTATTTTATTACCGTTTGGGAAACCCGGTGTATAAAACGAACGCTATAAAAATAAATTTCCCTATTTAAAGATTTTTTTATCTGATCCAAAATTTTGTACTAGAACACTCAACAACTGCCTATTTATCAAACATATCTAGTATATAGCAATGGTCAATATAACCACACAAATGTACACTCAGTTTCAGAAACGCTCATTAAAGTTAATCCTCCATTAAATATCTTACTGTCACTTCTTGTCTTGTTGACGTAGTAAAAGCTAGCAAGAGATTTAATGGAGGATTAACTCTAATGAGCGTTTCTGCAACTGAGTGTTAGTCTACAAAAACGAAGTGTAAAAAAATATGAATTAAAAAAAACTCCATCATTTTAACTCCTAACTACCCTTTCACATTTTAAAATACCGTTTTCAAAATATCTCTAATTAATCCTATTCACGGCCAGAGGCACTCAACTTCAGGAGTGTATTTTAAAATTCACATTATAATTTTGCACCGCATCAAATTTGCAAGCAAAAATACATGTGCGAGCAAATATCGAGGCGAGAGGCGAATGAAGGGTTCCGGCTAACATGAATTGCAATTAATCGTACCTATGTTTGTGGTTGGTGTAAATAAAGATTTTAATTTGTTCCTTCATTTCCAATAATGTTTTTTATTAACTAATGCCTGATGGATTTGAATTATTCCTTCTGGAAACACATTTGATCAATTACATTATTATCAGATCGTGGGAAATAAATATTTACAACAGGTTATCAGCTGTCATTCAAACAATAATAACAATCATTTGATTAAATCAGCATAAAAAATTCAAAACAAAGCGAAGAGACTTCCTTTACAGAATTACTATAGACCTACACATTTCTCCATAAAACAGTCTTGAATGTGTTAAAAGTAAACCTTATAAAGCGTCCATAAGGTTAATTTTTCGCAGCCAAGGACAGCCCTGAGTATGGTCGTGAATTTATACATAATTCTGAATATACTGACGGTTTTTAAGAGATCAGACCGTCAAACAAATGAACTGAACTGAACACTGAACTTTTTCTATGGGACCAACATTCGAATCGCGAAAAAAAATATACATTTGGGTCGAGTAGATTTGTAGTTTTGTAAATGTTTTTTTGCGATTTCAATGTCGGTCCCATAGAGAAAGTTGTTCAGTTAGATGGCCTGATCATCCCGTTAAAAAATCTTCAAATACATTATGAGTAGAGTAATTGTAACGACTAGCGTCTATCAAAGTTAACTTCATCTGAAGTTCAGCTAACATTTACCGCAGGAACCCTAAAAAAAGTAAAAAAGTTAAGCTACATGACTCACACGCCTCGTAACGCCAGACGCGGGTATTTTGTTATTTTTTATTTCCACTTAATCGGAAGTTAAATGGTGCAGTCATTTTGTCTCTCCCTTTAGCTTTTTATTACCCAATTTGCAGGTCCAAATGTTACTACCCCTGCCACGATTGAGTTTAAATGACTTATTTTGTGTTATTTTTAGAATACTGTATACTCAAGATCGTTAACGTTTTCGGGTTCATCGGAAATTTTCTCAATTCTATTCTAATAGGTATTTAAATTGTGGCTGCATTGTGATGTCTACGATTTTGCAAATGAGCTTGCTTAGATGAAAGTAAAATTAATGGACGTTATTCGGTAATCGATATTTCGGTAATCTCGATTGTTTTTGAACAAAAACATACTTGAGTCGGCATAAAGTGGCGGAGACACATGGCCGCCTAACCCGCACGGAAAACACGTCTGCCCATGTAACCTCTAGCCAGGCGACTCCCAATGAGAATCTTTGCTAGAAATGCTATAATTTCGGAACCACACAACCAAACATAATCTTTTTCCTTTGAATACCTTATGGGGACCAGATACTTTAATATTACGTCGAAAAATCTCTACAGCATCTTTAACGAAACTACGACAAACCCCCCAACAGCGACCAAATTAACCTTCATACAACCTTCTTAAAATCCCACCCTAAAACACCCCTAAACATGTTAATGTTTCATTATTGTAACATCGTACGAAAAAATCAACAACAACCCCTAAAAAGGAAATAACAAAATGGCCAAATAAGCAGCGTTTAGTGAACAAAACGTTCTCCCCCATTATAATACATCCGACGACAAAAGTTGATCACCCCTGCCACGGTCAGTGTAGGTCATTATGTTAAAACGTGGACCGGAGAATCGAACCCCTGCCCTGGCAGAATACAAGGGTGCTTACAAAACATGTAACAACAGGTTTTGAAGTGTTACGAAAACTGGGGACTTGAGACAAATAGATAATTCATATTCAATATTTAATTTTAATCGGAAAGCAAGTACGATATATTTTAAATCGAAACCACGTTATGCATAAGTTCTAAATTAACAAACCGATAAACATTTATAATTTGAAAACAACGCACAAAAGTTTCAGAAGGTCTAGCATGATGCGAGCTGTGACTGCTTATTACTGTGGACTGTGTACACCAGTGACGGCGAAGCGCCGTGGTACGTCAATCGAACCAGTGAAAGAGCGTCCATAAGGGGTACGGACCTCGGCAATGGGCGTTGCTCGAATTTGGTACTAGTCCAGTCATTTTAGAGTTTCCTTGTATGGACACCCTAACAATAATTTATCTATCGCTGAAACTTTGCAGTGTGATAAAGTAAAGTATACAGATTACGGTTGACAAATAATCTAGGACCAGAAAAAATTTAACCTAGATTATTTGTCAACCGTAATCTGTATACTTTACTTTATCACACTGCAAAGTTTCAGCGATAGATGAATTATTGTTAGGGTCAAACCCTAAAATGATTGGACTATACGTTGCCTGGCCATGCTAGCCCCACTGGAAACGCAGTAACGCGGGTGAAGTCAAACATGCATGCCTAACTTTCTGAATAGAAAATTCAGAAAACTCATGCAGACCTATTTAAAACAAAATTACAGTCACAGAGAAAAATGACAGTTCAATTTCCCTTTCATGGTGCCACGAAGCAACCAACTTCATGCATGATCCCAATCGATCGATCGATTAAAATGTATACCTAAAGTCGTGGATTTTTGTATTCTATAAAATTATCATTGGGTATAATATTACATTTATTAAATTTTAAATTTATTTATTAAATAAAGAATATTTATGATATGTTATGTTATGTTATGTTATGTTATGTTATGTTACATTACTGCTTTGTGACAGAGGATATATGAAAGGACTGGAATGTCAACGTCAATGTATGACAGCAGAGCATAACTGAGGCATACTAGTCTACTAAGGTGACATTAGAGACATGTGTCATTGTTTGGTTTTGTTATTGTATGACGTGGTGAGTCCATGTGTATAGAATGTCATTGGCTAGTCATCATACAAAACTATAATAATATACTCTAGATTTTGTAAGTTTTTTTTCAGGATAATGATATAATTTCATTTCATACCGAGATCAATTAATAGTGTCCGAATTTTGACCTTTTTTTATCAATTTTATGTCCCAACTCTTAAGTCCTAGTATGTTGTCACTACCTATTTTCCAAGCACACAATGGCCGTATCTTTAATATTTCGGCGTCATAAACACAAATGATTAATGTGTCACGCATGGCGCGACAAAAATACAAATTTTGTCGCCGAAATAACACGACAAAAGACCGCTTAGTGCTTTTCATTTGTTTGTTTGGAAAAATGGAAATTTTTCTATAGGATGAAGCTTTTATATTTTTATCGTTGCTAAGGCCTGGGATAGGCCAGCAATTTTAGGATTCCAGTCAAATAAGTGCTGTATTTGAGCTCGATTAATTTTCAACGTCCTAAACAATTATTTCCTACTTATTAATAATGAATGGCTAAGGAACCCTATCATGGGCGAGACCGACACTTTCTTGCCCGTTTTTTCCTAGGATGTCCGCTAGGAGATTGATCTCAATAAACTCTCTCTCTCTCTCTCTCTCTATCTTAGAATACACGTATAAAGTACTCTCACGGACCTGAAAAAAAGACGGACGTAACGTGACACTAAAAAGATGAGAAGTGTGCAAGGTCGTACATTTTCGTTTGTTCTACAAGGGACCTACACTCACACAGATGCACTAGCACTGGGCGCAGGTCCGACAACCTGCCACCATTATGTACCGCGTGACAGTTCGTCAGCACGCACACGAATATAAATGGGTGCTTCACTCGTTATTAGACGAGATTACGTCCGTCTTTTTTCAGGTCCATGGGTACTCTATGTAGACTTTAAAGATCTAAAGGTTACAAAACTAGGCATCTTTAAACAATACGAATATTGCTTCATAGGAAAAACCGTAATGAGGAACCAATAGTAACAGTACACGTTCCCTTACACAAAAACAGTGAGATAAATCCAAAAACGACACAAATATACCGTATTTCAATCCGTCGATTGAAAACCGGCAATCCCTTTATAATCCAACACGAGATACGCGTCCAAACCGTGTGACAGCTGCATTGCAAATAACTGCGCGCGTTCGAAATTCGAAACTAGATTTTTTTTTAAATCTTTTCTTTTTAATTGAGGCCGTGGCGTGGCGCGTCGGTAAACTGCCTCGATTTCCATTTTGTTCTATAGTAAATAAACAGCGGGAAAACTGATAAAAGGAAAATGTATTTAAAGACTTCACGTTAAAAATAAAATGTTAAAGAAATCTAGTTTCCTTTCGTTTAATATTTATGAAAGATTCGATAAAGTGCTTTTACTAAACTTGGCTCATGGTTTTGTTTAATGCCATATTATAAAGGGAAGGGAAGGGAAGGGAATGAAGGGAAAATTCGGAAAATATGTCTGATCATGATCATCCCCTCTACTCGGGAAATATAGTCGTAAGCTAATACTGTGTTCTTAAATTTCTTCTTCCATTCGGAAAGGCAATGGGATCTAGCCCTTACAGCCGTTGTCTTCAGTGCGTTCTTCTTTTCATTCTTATATGTGGTATATAGACTGCTTTGGCGCCATAATCACCTACCTACCTACGAGTTAACTTGCACCGAAAATTATGATCTGTTTGCGATTTTATTTGAGATTCCCGTTTCTTGATTGATTTACGTACAGTTGCGTGATCTAATTTGTTTTGTTTTCACAAATATCAGTAAAAATTGTTTACGAATTTTATATAAAACCAAACAGTTCAGAAACAAAGATTTCTTATTTAATAACTACGGATCCCTAAAAAGGTAGCAAGGTAACCTCCTTAATGATATGCTATTTACTTTTTAGTAAGACCTAGTGATGCAATCTTTGTAGATTAGGTTATTAAACAAAAAAATACACACAGATCAGGCACATAGCGCTTTTTATAATTGATGATATCTGAGAAAAGACAAAACAGACTTGGCTGCATGGGCTATGCTCGGAATTTTCCACCTTTTACCTTTGCCTGGTTCTTTTTTAAAAAAAAAACGCCAGCTTCGTTTGACTGTATTGTCGACTTGGTTTTTTTAATCTACCTTCGGTTTTTAAAAGTGCAACGGTTTTGCGGTTTTTGAATTTGGAACGTGGACATTACCGCGAAGAAAAATGGGCTCTAAAGTATTTTTATTGTGATCTAGCGGAGGGAGAATTCAGAATATATCTGACTACTTTTTTCCTAGGATGTCCGCTAGGAGATTAATCTCAATAAACTCTCTCTCTCTCTCTCTCTCTCTATCTTAGAAAATTCCATTACGTATTCTACTATTTCTACTCATACCCTACTCATCAATATTTTTCAAATATCTTCTATTCTATTCTATTTTTAAAAAAATGGCTGCCATCTTGGGTATTTGATGATTTTGCCAATGTCTAGTTTGTGTAGCAAAAGTGCTTGACGTTGTACGGTAATTTATGTATTTTTGGTGACTTAAAGGATTGTTTTTCGAAAAGAACACTATCTTGAGCCACCACTGGAGCCCCGTTGTAGACCTGGGAGGGGGCAACCAACAATCGACGAGCGACGCGACTACCCGATAGCAGATCCACAACGCGACTCCTTCAAATATCTTCAATGTACATCCACGCCAAGTTTACAATTTAATTTATTTATAGATAGACCGAGAAAGGCTTATACACTAATTAAACAGAGTGCGAGAGACAATCTATGTTGTTTGTCCCTTTCTGCGTATGCGAATTGAAGGATGATGTGGTGACCAGGATTGAAAGAGGTATGCTTAGATGGTTCGGTCACGTACTGAGGATGAATGAGAGTAGACTCACTACACTAGGGAGATTTATCTACCAAATATCAGTGGAACAGTCGAGAGAGGGCGTCCGAGGAGAACTTACCACGACCAAATAAATGGTATTCTCCGAATAGGACAAGTGCGTAGCATCCACAATCGACGGAAGTGCATGAAGAGATGTATGAAAGTGGATGAGGCAAGAGAAGTGTGTCAGAATCGTGGTGTGTGGCGAGCCGTAGTCTCTGCCTACCCCTGTGGGATAGTGGCGTGAGTAATATGTATGTATGCGTATGCAATATTTTTGTTTAAGAGAATTTTATTCTGAGAGCAAAAATGCGCGCTGCATACAAACGTACTATGGTGATATTTTCAATATTAACCAATTAAAGTCAATGAAATTTTGCAGAAACAATCTAGAAACAAATCACTATGCTTCTACGGAGTCAGATTTTCGTTAAAATATACAGCGCACTCTTAATCGAATACTGACCTAACTCAAAATTTCGGTGTTTTGAGTTATGATAGCGGAACGACCTAAAAGAGCATGCTTTATAACCTAGACCCCAAAAAAACACCTATTTCGTATAATAAATGGGATCAAAAATTAGTTGGGTCTTTATTCTTCCAGCGCTACGTGCGCCCTTTTTTAGCCGAACAATGACCGATTTAGTATTGCGTCAACTAGAACCGATTGGGTCTGTGTCGAATAACGACTGATTTGGAGATAAGTCCATATTCGACCAAATATTTAAAAAAACTTAAGAAAATAATTTAAGCAATAACGACCGAATTTGATTAAGGTCATTATTTGACTAAAAGTTCAAACTGTTTGATTGACTTATTACGAAATAGGTCAGTATACTACAAAAAAAATTATCGGTTCACGTGACCGTTTTCAAAATGAGTCTTTATTCTTTAAAAGAATTCAAAATTAAGTTGTCTCATTTCCAAATCAGTCATTATTTTATAAAATTTTCTTGATTTTTTGCGGCTGATTTTGAATTAAGCCTTTGTTTTACAAAAATAAATTGAAATAACGCGTTACATCTAAGAATAGGTCTCTCTACTACTAAACACATCTGAAGTTCGGTTGGCTTAAAACCGAAACAAAATGGAAAAATTTACTCATCTTGCTGTAAATTACCATCTAACCACCTGTGAACGATTGAGAATCATTGTTTTATATAATTTCACTTAACGAAAGATACAATAGTACAAACTTATTCTTAAGATCTTAGCAAAATAAACTCTACTTAAACTATATTCTTAGCTAAGTACTAATAGTGGCAAATCGTACATAATTGAGGTCAAGCGAAAGTAAAGCAGACAGCGGAAGCAGCGTCAGGTATAAGAATATGCAGAAGCGCTAGATGAAAACGTATAGCATACGTTATGGGAAGAAATAGCAGCTACTCCTCTACTATGTAGAAATTAATAGCTCGACCACCTTCGAAGCGGCTTTAAAAGTTAAAATGTTAATGGTGTGCTTGCATTAAGTAACTGTAGCATAAAATGTCTTCGATATCCACATAAGAGCACATGAACGCCAGCAACGAAGTTGTGGAGGTCACTGTGATTTAAGTGAATCAATAAATCAACACAGGCTTCTCAAGTAGGTACAAAATTTTGGAATCTTAATCTATAGATGATTTTTAACAGACTTCAAAAAAGGAGGATGTTTGTCTTTATATATATTTTTACAAAGAGCATTGCATTTAATGTTTGTCAAAAGTAAGGGTAAGGAAGTAAGTAATTGCATTTTTGTATCAGCAATATTAAAAAAGATAATAAAATAACATAACATAACATAAATATTCTTTATTTGCACACCAAAAATAGACAAAAACAATTTATAACAAGAATGAGAAGGGTACAAAATAATTATAATAATTAAGTGATTGAGAATAGAAAGTTATCAGAAGTTGTGTGACTGATCCGTGTTTGACAGTTCACTTTATTAGCTTCTCATACAAATTAATCTCATTAGTTTTTGAGTTAACTCACATAACATTTCTTAGACTTTGCACTCAGCTTGTATAATGTAACAGCTATTTTACTAGTATGGGCCCACGACTTCATTATCTTTGTAAATCTTGTAATATAACAACATGGTTGACGGCGCATGGTTAGTAGATAGATTGCAGTTATTAGATAGATTGCGAAAGGGAGTTGGCAGATCCAAAGATAATCTGCTGAGATGGGACATATTGCCAGCGGTTGCGTCTAGATGTGGTCAGGTGCAAACCACTCGATATCTATCGCAGTGTAGCCTGTGCTCTGTGTATTGCTCCCTTCAGGACCTAAAAGTGTAATCACCTTCACACGACAAAGAAGATAAATATGGTTGACATTTACAAGTTATGACTAACTCATAAGACGTCAACTTTGGTTCAGGAATGAAAACGTCATGGAAAGAGGATGCAAAAGCTTATCGATATCCGAGTTATTTCCTTATTCCACTCCTATTTTTATTTCTTGTATAAAAAAAAAGTTATAGCCTATAGAATCCCACTGCAGGGCAAAGGCCTCCTCTCACGAATAAGGGTGAGAGGGAGTGGGCCATACTCCACCTCGCGAGCCCAGTACGTGTTGGTGGAGGCAAGTTAGTGGTCAACTTCATGATTTTTACTAGTTTTACCTATGACACGGTTAATGTTGAACAATAGCCATGATCTACATGTGCTCGGTTCGTTATCGTACTCGCTGGCAGTGTATAGCCACTCATGTTATTTCAATCCGATAATTTGATACAGTCTTCTGGTCAACATGTTTGAACGCGTACGCACGCATGCATTTTCATTGTATTATGTAAAATCTACTAACTCGATATTTTAAATAATGTTTCAAAAAAGCATGGGGCGAAACATGTAGTAAAATTTTGCTGTACATAATGGACATAATATTGTGTTTTCATACCTATTCCCCTGGTAATTTCTTATTAGTAATTTATTAACTGTAAATACTTTTAATGAACAAAGCTGTGGAAGAATTATTCCTAAGTTGATGACTGATGGGGCTCGAGTGACGATCAAGTACCGGAAAGCGCAGCATGGGTAGGCTTTTCACAAGGTGGACCGACGACCTGGTGAAGGTAGCGCGAACCTATTGGATTAGGGCAGCGCAGGGCCGGTCGATGAGGTGATGCTCTGGGAAGGCCTATATTCAGCAGAGGACTTTTATGGGCTAAAGTGATGATGATGATGACAAAAACCAAGTTTTTCCGTGTTTTATAGTGAATAAAATCATGTACCTAGTTGACAAAGTAGGTATTGCTTATATTCATAATTATAAATGTACACTTACACTCTTATTGGAGGCTCTATACTACTGAGACCGAATAACGAGTACTAAAGTAAAGTTAAGAGTTGCAGAAAACTTAAATATACTACGTATATTTACAGCACCTTTTGTACCATTCGTAAAAAAACACAAACATTAAGAATATGATAATTCCTATTCTTTAACTAGATTTTAACTCGTATCAAAATACTGTACAATAAATTAGTGTGTAGTATGTAAGCCTCAAATACAATGGATTAATTTGTTTAAGATTCGTTTGATTATTTTAAGATTTTTGACACCTATTGTGTAAAAGATTGTATTTTTTTACAAATAGAAGTACTTTTCCATTACAATTATATCATTTTTTTCATTTTTTTTTAATTATGTAGCCAAACCGTGTGTTTTAGGTCACTCATTTTCAACGAGAATTTGATCGTAAAACGACGTAACTCCTAATAGGTCAATGAATGTAAACTTTTTTTTTGAAAAATAAAGACTGATTTTTAGTTAGGTCAACGTTTTTTTTAACTTTTTTGTCAAACATAGGCTTAACTCTGAAGGGTGTAATTTATGTGTATTATTTAGGGAAATATAAATATATATCAAATTTGAAATAGTATTTCTTTAAAGTACGTATTCCCAGGATTCTGCAGTAGGTTTTACTTTTTGGCTACGACATTCACTTAAGATTTTACAGCCGTTTAAAAAAAAATGTTGACTGACGAAAATACATTTTTGTCGATTCCCAAAAAAAAGAAAATATGGATTAGGTCAGTATTCGATTAAGAGTGCGACAGTTTCAATGCTAGGATTAATTTAAGATTTGTATGGAAATCTTTGAGGCACTGTAACTTGAAAACTATACATTTTAACGAAAATCTGACTCCATACAAGCATAGAAATTTGTTTCTAGATTGTTTCTGCAAAATTTCACTGACTTTAATTGGTTAGTATTGAAAATATCACCATAGTACGTTTGTATGCAGCGCGCTCCGAATAATATACCCTTAAGACTAGTTCGTTGAAATTGCCTGCAAAATCTTGCAACAAAATCAAACCAAGGTACGATTTTTAATAAATTTTTGTTATATCTCCAGTATGTATACGCGCTCAAGTCAAGATAATCTACGACTATACATTACTGTACCTACTCAAAATGGTAGTTTTAAACAATGATTCTGGCCACCCCGAAATGGACAACGCACCAGATAAGGTCGCGGCCACATCTGTCCGGCTGTAATAAAGTCCTAAGTGTCCGTCCCGACACTGCACACTGTGTAAACACGCACTAGACCACTAGCCGGGTGTAAAGCGGCACTCAGCGGTCCTAGTATCATATTACTGATGGATGTGGGACCGTGTTTGTTCTAACCTATGTTATACGTTCTTGTGTTGAAAGGGGTTTAGGTTCTCGTCAGTTAACTACATGATAAGAAATTATTGCTTTTGGCTATATTTTTTTTATACTGCTTCGATCAATCTATGGGAATATCGAAGACCAACTGCTGATTTTAAGGGTGTATTATTCGGAGCGCGCTCCATACAAACGTACTATGGTGATATTTTCAATACTAACCAATTTAAGTCAATGAAATTTTGCAGAAACAATCTAGAAACAAATTTCTATGCTTGTATGGAGTCAGATTTTCGTTTAAATTATTTTCGTCTAGGATTAATTTAAGATTTGTATGGAAATCTTTGAGGCACTGTAACTTGAAAACATTTTAACGAAAATCTGACTCCATACAAGCATAGAGATTTGTTTCTAGATTGTTTCTGCAATATTTCATTGACTTTAATTGGTTAGTATTGAAAATATCAACATAGTACGTTTGTATGCAGCGCGCATTTTTGCTCTCGGAATAAAATTCTCTTAAATATTAAAGGTGGCTTGCACCAAATATTATTTAGGCATCTAATAGTCGCTCCAACTAGGTAAACAAATGCCACGTGAATGCTGGGCCGGGCCATATTTTGCTGGTTTTTAGAAGCAATCTTCTCGTTACTCGAAAAAAATACAAATTAATGAAAAATATAGCAATGATCTTCAATATCTCGGCTTTATTTGTCATTGTTCATATTTCTTATTTATCTATAAAACACATATGCAATCTGTGTTCAAGGGAAATCCTCAATATTTTAATTAGTATGTTTCCATGGATTAGAAGGCACCACAGTGACATAATGAAGGCCAAGTCAGTCAAAAATAGGTATAACTACTAGAATGACGTAGTTTATGTTACACCCTGTATAAATATGAAAGGTTGTGACGATGTTTGTTACACAAATACTACGCAAATTACTTAACTTTTTACCCGACTGCGCGACGCAAAGGAAGGGTAATGTGTTTAAAAACCTTATGTATGTATGTAAGTTTGTACCTTTGTGGCACACTAGAGACAAAACGCGTGGGCCGATTTTGATGATTCTTACATCAATCGATTTGTCTTAATCTTGCGAGTGTCACTAAAGACATGACAGTAAATAAAATTCAATATGGCGACTACCAGACGCCATATTGTGAAAAATATAAAAATGAAAGTTGACGAACTATGTCGAATGGGGTATCATTGGATAGGTATTTGAAAATCATCTTTAGGTTTCTCTTATCATTTTTCATTTCGAAGGACCATTTTTTACAATACTTTTTTAAAGACATGACAAGACAACACTTTTATATATATATTTTTTTTGTTTTTACTTTTTTTTTTTTTTTTTTTTTTATTTATTGTTAGACTAAGGTATTTTCTTTTCTTTTCTTTTATTGTTTTTTGCAATGCTCTGTGTTTAACTTAAGTTTTATAGGTATATAATAATATATCTACCTGTAGGCTGATATGTGTGCTGACTTATGTGCGTTTTTTTAAACATTGTTAACCATTTGTTTTTTCTCGACTATTCCTGTATCTATCAGTGAAAACCTGTAATTGGCGTTCTGCTTTATACTCTTGTGACTATCTGTATTATATTGCTGTTGGTTTTACAATCAAATAAATAAATAAATAAGACAACTCCGACAAATTCGCAGGTAAAAGCTAATATAAAATTTGGACTCACCTTAGCGAATTCAATTTTGAGTGTACAGCATCCGGAGTATATGTCGCACCCGTGTAACGCCTCCTTAGCTCTCGTCGCTGACTCCACACTTTCAAACTTGTAGCTAAGAGTTAAGGTTCTTTTTGCAATGGACAATTGATAAAATAAAAAGTTACACACATAACATATCTTAGGTAAAACCATTGACTTACACTCTAGCGATAGACAGGCCCTTTCATAGAAGCAACATAACACGTTCCACTTGAATGCGGTGGGCGCACCGCATTGATGTTCCCGAGTTCACTTCGTCACTATATGGCAATGACAGACAGCAATGTGTTATTTTGTGTTGTTTTGTGTGACATGTTTTTTGTTTGAACGAGCTTGTCTATCGCTATATTATATGTCCGTGGGTAAAACGAATAATGAATGAAATGAATGATGTACACACGGCGACACAACAAGCTACGCAAAACCAATATAAGTTGGCCGCGCGACGTTATACTTTACTCTACCTACGCGCGGTTAGCTTAACAAAGTTTCCGACCATCCTAAAACGGATTATAGTTGTGAGTTTATGTTTGTTTTATGTGAGTAATTAGAAGATAAATTATTATAGACTAATAATCCCTGCCACAAAAGCTTATTAATCATTAAAATAACTTACATTAAAAAAAAAAAGTAAACAAATAAAAAAAATATATAATCAATAATATTTAAAAAAAAGTTTTTTGACAACAATTCAGTAATATGGAAAAATCATCATCATCATCATCAATCGCGAAAAAAAAATCTGCTGTCCAATACATTTGGCTTGAGTAGGTTTTTTCAGTATTGTATGGCACAGCTTTTTTTTTTCGTGATTTCGATGTTGGTCCCATAGAAAAGGTTGTTCAGTTTAACGATAAACTGCCTCCGTGGTCTAATGGTTAGAGCATTGGGCTCTTGACACGGAGGTCGTGGGTTCGATTCCCACGGGGTGCACCTAGTGAAATGTCACTTTGTGCGTTTTTCCCCAGTTGGTTAGGACATTGCAGGCTGAGTCACCTGATTGTCTGAAAAGAAAGATGATTCTGTGCTTCGGATGGCACGTTAAGCTGTTGGTCCCGGCTACTATCACTGGTGGTAGTAGTCGTTACATAAAAACCACGTCAGAGGCCGTAATGCGGTTTGAATAAACTCTGACACCAGGGCTTTGCAGCCCACTCGATAAGAAGAAGTCTTAAAACTGAATAATTATAAAAATCTACTGGCAGCCCTGTAAAAAAACAAATACAGGGTGTAAATTGAGATACATATTAGAGCATGCTGCAGACCATCAAACTGGACAACTTTCACTATTGAGCCAAAATTAAAACGATTTTTATGTTTCTATACAACAAACAACAATTTTTTTTCGCGATTTCGATGTTGGCTCTATAGCGAAAGTTGTTGATTTTGACGGTCCGATGCACCCCCTTAAGTATGAAAGACATTTAAGAGAATATGTGAAAAAAATTCTTCAAAGCATCAGATATCATGAAGTACCAACAGTAGGAGTATGATTTGCTAATATTAAGATAGAAACATGATTTAGACACATTTTCTCGATAGAAAAACAAGCCAAAGTAGCCTCCGTCTTTATCGATAAACGCTTGGAACTGCTAAACGGTGAATAATAGAAACACGAGATTTGATTTAAATTTTTTCGTTTCAGGCGCGCGCCGCCTCATCTCTTTCTTTCGCATCAGGCAGTAATACAAGCTACTAATGTTATCCCGTGACTTCGTCCGCACAAATTATATACCAGATTTTTTAATCAGATTTTTTAAAAAGCTAACAAACAAAAAAAGATTCATCAAAATCGGTTCAGAAGTTTTTGCGTGATGCGCGAACAAACAAACAAACAATTTTGTCAATAGATGGCACTGCACGTCATGTAAATCGCGCTATCGAGTGTTATTTGAGTTTATATGAAGTGAACCGCTACTTTTTTATTCCTCATGATTTTACGGTTTTATAATAGTTAAGATCACATTCACAAGCCCCTTTCGCTTCAATTATTTTTCAACATAGGCCCTTAGGTTAACACCCTGTATTTTGCAAAAATCTCTGTAATAATATTGACTTCTTCAAATCGGATAAAAATTACGAACAAACCTAATTTTAATTTCTCCGAATCCGAGCTAAGGGTAGCAAATTCAAATATCAGTCGGTTATTACGCGACCAAGTTTAAAAGACATTGATATTATTCAAACCGTCCCGGGACCGGGGACCGACTTAATTTCACTAATAACTGTGAGGTAGGGGATATGGTGGCGGTTTAAAGAAAAACAATACAAGGTGTTACAAAAATACAAATAAACGTTTAAGGCGTTTCATCCCTGGACCACGACACTCTATACTAATCGATACAAACGAGTGCGTGGCTCCGGTCAGAATTTAGCAGTTTTCTTTGAAAAAATTTAATGATGAAAACCACATCATTCTAAATTGTGTTGTGAACAATATTGTAAATTTTAATTTTCTTCCGATTAAAAATGTAAGAGTAAAATGGCTATATACAACTGAGAAAAAAGGAGACTTAAGAGTCCCTTTTCTTCGGTTTTATTCATTAAAATCGATTTCTAGAAAAAACACATAACTTTTCATATCGTGTAGATGGTTCAGTTTATTTTTCAGCTTACAAAGTGGTTACAAAGTTACCCAAAACTAGGAGGTAGCCCCTTAGAGAAAAAAAAGAAAAAAATTGTTAACAACTAGAATAATAACATTCAAATTGTATTAATTTGCTCAAACAAAGTTATTATTGCTGATTAAAGGAGCTTGTTTTTATCTTTTCAGTTAATAGTTTTTATGCAGTCGGGTTTTTTGTTTTTCTAAATAATTTAGTTTATTTCATACTTTTTAGTCTTGTGTCAAAATGGAAGCATAAAAGTATTATAATATATATATATTTGGAATCTGCTTTTCACCAGCTTTCATTTGATACCCATATTGTAATTTTTTTCGAAAAAAATTTGATTCTCCCTCCTCTCTTTTTTAATTCGCATACGCCATATTGAAATAATGTACCCTATGACACTCTCACGATTTTTACGAATCTAACGACACCTCATACGTTACAATCCATCAAGCCGTTTAGGCTGTAGGGCGTGCCAAAGAAATAGACATACAAACATACATACATACATACATACATACATACATACATACATACATACGCTCGAAAAACATAACCCTCCTTCTGTCGCAGTCGGGTAAAAAACAGGTCAAGTGCGATTCGGGTTACTCGCGCACCGAGGGTTCCGTACCACACCACATAACATATTAACTTACAAAAAAGTGTTGTAGTGTATACAGTTTGCTCTATAATCACATCAAGTTTGACCCTTGTATGTAATTACGGTTTTAGCATAGATAAAACTAGTTTCATGTTGCCCCTTAATTTTTAATTTTTTGTAATTTTTATAATTTGTTATCAAATCCGCCCTAATAACGCACATTCTGTGAAACTTTCAGCTGTTACGGTTCAAAAGTTACAGACGGACGGCAGGATATAAATTGTTGTCCCAGCTCCGAAAATTCATAGGACCGGGGCTTCAACCAGCCATACCATTGTTCTTTCGTCCAATTAATCTACTAATCCTAAATGATTCCTAGTTGTTACAAATCATACTAAAATTCCTAAAAACTTATTAATACCATTTAATATTTCGCTTCTAAAACTGAGACCGCTCCGCTCATCAACATATCCACTACCACTCGAGGCAGGCGACAGACGCACGCTCTAATTTCCGTGCGAAAACTTTTCAACTAATTTGAATAAAAGCCACCATAGACGCCATTGAAAAAATCCCTATTATAACGGCCTAACTTTACGCTTTAATTGCGGAAAGAATGGCGGATAGGAGCAGAATAACATTATTAAATATCCCTACTGATTTTAAGAGCCTTTGTTAGATTTATTCTCGTTTCAGACGCGACTAAGGGAATGTTTCTTTTCCCTGTTATGGTACCATAACCAAAGGTTAAAAAAATCGTGAGGAAAAATGCATGATTCACTTTCGAAGCATGTATTGTACCCACTGTTTATAAGTGGCGACGGGCTCACCCCCCGTCACTCTGGACAGAGTTTCGGTACTACTGGTGAAACGTGGATGTTATGAGGTTTTAGAATATCTCTGACTACCCCCTCGGGGAATATAGTCGTGAGCATATGCTTACAAGTGGCGACGGGCTCACTCCCAGTCACACTGGACAGTTTCGGTACTAATGTGAAACTTTGGTGGGGAGGGGGGATATCCGTACTGTACGTAGATCTTAATAATACTGTGACACACACAAATCTATTAGGGATGCAACGATTCGGCCAGTATGATAATTTTTTTATTTTTTTTTTATTTTAGGAAGATTTACAGCATTACAATTTTATTAAATATTCTTATATAAATCTAAACGCCAATTGAAAAATCTCCACATTTAAGGCGTATCAGCCGTGGACCACTCTCCTCTCACTCACACTCCATACTAATCGATGAGAAAGAGCGCGTGGCTCCGGTCAGAATTTTGCTGTTTTCTTTGAAAAATTCGATGATTTTTTATTAATTTCGAAAAAGTATAAAAACCACATCATTCTAAATTGTATTGTGAACAATATAGTAAATTTTCATTTTGTTCCGATTAAAAATGTAAGAGTAAAATGGTTACAACTGGAAAAAAAGGGGTGACTTTAGAGTCCCTTTTCTTCGGTTTTATTCATTAAAATCGATTTCTAGAAAAACCACATCACTTCTCATATCCTGTAGATGGTTCAGTTTAAATTTCAGCTCAAAAAGTTCCATAGTTAATGAATAAAATGGTTACAAAATTACCCAAAACCGGCAGGTAGCCACTTAAAGATTTACGATTAATCGTAATCAATCGCAATAAACACCCATTCTTTGTCGTATTACTTTACTGGTGATTAATACACGATACTGAACACTTGTGGAATCTTAATCGTTATCATACTGGCCGAATCGTTTCAACCCTAAAATCTATACTAATATTATAAAGAGGAAAGATAAGATTTTTGTTTGTTTGTTTGCATTGAATAGGCTCCGAAACTACTGGACCGATCTGAACCATTAGAATGCTACATTATCCGTGATTAAGATAGGCTAAAAAAACGGCCAAGTGTGTGTCGGGAAGATACTAAGGCGGTACGAAGTTCGCCCCGGTCTACTAGAGCAGAATATTGCTACGACCGTAGACTATACTACGTCGCTACGAGTGCTACGCCGTAGTCACGTCGTAGAGCCTTAGAAACTCGATGTTCAATTCACGTTTAGTGCATTATAAATAAATCGTGTATTAATAAACCGGTCTTAACTACAGGCCTACCCTCAGGGAGAGTGTATTGGCGTTAGTCCACCACGCGTGCCCAATGCATATTGGTAGACTTCACATACGCATTAGAATTTATTCTTCAGCGTATGCAGGTTTTCTACTAAATAGTACGGACAGTTCGTGCCCTCCCCCCCTCAACTTTTACCTCACCCCCTCTTGGTAGAGAATGAAGGTATAGTGTATCATCAATTCATCACTGTCTCACTCACTCTCACCTAGCATAACATAATATGCTTACATCTTCTATAGTCCAATCATTTTAGAGTTTCCTTGTATGGACACCGATAGATGAATTATTGTTAGGGTCAAACCCTAAAATGATTGGACTACTAGTCAGTTCTTCCTATTTGTATGTAGTGACAGCCATGCATCCAAGGTGTGATGTGGAATCGGAAACAATGCGTCAAAGTTTAGGTGCTTATCTCTAATACCTAAGGAACCCTTCTAACGATCCCAACGCCATTAAATTTGATGGTGAGAAAAAATCAGCTGTTCCCTAAATGGGGCTCAATTATGACGAATATTTTTACCTGCAAAATTTTACATTAATACAATTCCTTCCTTAAACCACTTGAGTTAGAGTTCATGATTGTATAGCTACATTTATTGCTGATACAAAAAAGCGACAGTTATTCAATTTTGAGTTCTATTTCCGACACAATAAATCATATACAATTCTGAAGACGACAGAAAAATTGTACGATGATAAAATATTACTAAAAGACGTTCTTCACTGAAAGACTAGGGTGACCACTTTAAATGTTTAAAAATAAAATATTAATGTCCGAAATTCTCGCCCTCGGAATATAAATATCTTGGACATTGTCACACAAATTATCTAGTCACATTTAAAGTTCCAGAACCTAGCCTGGACTTGTATTATGATAACTAGACAACGATATAGAATACATATATAGATACAAACATCCATGACTCGGGTACAAATATTCATATTCGTCATACAAATATTTGTCCCTTACGGGATTCGAACCCGCGACCCTCGACACAGCAGGCAGGTTCACTACAGACTGTGCCGTCGGGCCATCTTATCATAAAGTATGTAAACTCAAATTTTAAGGAATGCTTCAAACAAACTGAACAACTTTCACCATAGACCCAACATCTATTGTTCCATCGAAAACGATAATGTCTGCTAAATTTTAATGTATGGAATAATCTTTTTTTTTTGCCGTTTTCTTGTTTGTTCAATAATGAAAGTTGTTCAGTTTGATGGTTTGAAGGAATCCTTAAGTAAGTAGGTATGCAACTCATTTCACACGAAGAAAAATATCTTGTATGATATTATGTGACAACTATAATTATGTTAGTAGACTTTACTAGAAAGTAGAAAATACAGAGTGCTGTAAATGGTGAAGGAAAACATCGTGAGGAAACCTGCATACATCGAAAATCGGATTGAATCGGAAGAAATTCAAATGTGTAGTCCGCATTGGGCACGGGTGGTGGACTAACGTACATACACCCTCCCTGAGGGTAGGCCTGTGCAGTGGGACGTATATAGGCTGATGATGATGAAGTTTACACCCTGTGTAATCAATCCTAGTCATAATAGAACCCTAAAAAAAGCTAGATACTGTTTAGGTCATCTTCAAAAGACTTAAAAACCTACAATATAATTTCAGCGCAACCGTCTGAAGATTAATTAAAATATAAAGTCTCACGAAACAAGCCATTTTCACTCTTGCGGCATTTACACAAGAGTGAAGATAGGAAACTTCTTTGAACTCGGCCGTCTAGTGGGGTCGATGATCGACTGACCTTGGCACTATACTGTTTTAGATGACCGTTGTTACACCGAAGCGTAAGGTTATAAGGGTGTACGAACATTCGGGGCGAACTTCGAACGAATTCGGATTAGATGAAAAGGTAGATACGAGCATGATAGTGGCGGGACAAAGAATGAAATTCATAACCGACACAGGAAAAGGTGGAGATAGTCTGTAGGTCTTCTTGGAGGGGTGGTCAGTAATTGGACACAATTGAGATTGGAGATTGAAAGGGGAAGCATCTGCCTTGCAGTGGAACACCGGACATGCTACGAAAGCCTAACTGAAGCCTTAATTGTTGTACATTTATAAATGTATATCTCGATCTGAATTTCTTGTATAAACTTTGTAATCATTCAAATCTATCACTATGCACTATATCTTAAAATATTAATACATGTACACACGGCGACACATCATGTTACGCACCCTGTATATATAACCATAACTACACTACGTACAAAACACAAAATAGTGCGGTAGAGAGCCTGCATAGACACAGCTGCCGGCGCGGGCGCAGGGTGCCGTGAGACGAAACAACAACAACATACCGCACCCTCTCGCACGATTCGCAGCGTTCAACTTCTAATAGTTCAAAGTCCAAACAGGTTAACCTGACCTATCGCCGTGTGTACTCTAGTGGACAGGGCAATGCCATTGAGGCAACTACAGTAGTGCAGACAAATTAATGACGGCTTTACGAATAAGACATCGAGCGTTTACTATCTGAAATACGTTAAGATTTGATTTAAAGATTTACGAAGCGTAAATACAGTTATTAATCTTGTTAATAGTCTTAAATTTACATAAACAGTCTACCTCAAATAAATAAGTTACAAGCATACTTGACAAAGTAATGTATTTAAATTTATCTCTCAAGTAATTTAGTGACTTCACAAACACTTATTCAACTCGAAACATTGTAATAAAGCAATAAATTAAAGGTAAACAAAAAAAATGCGAACATAATAAAGAAAACTGTGTGAATTAATTCACGAACGTTTGTTTTTTGACGAGTTGTTACACGTCGGTGTAATAGAAGGTCAGTTTTATATCTCCACATGCTTACTATAATTCATTGCATTTTTAGGGTTCCGTACCCAATGGGTGTTAACGGAACCATATTACTAAGATTACGCCGCGCCGTGCGTCTATCAGTCTGTTCGCCATCAGTCAGTATTTCCGTCCGTCGGTCTGTCTGTATTACCTTTAAGAGCTCTATCTTTTGAACCATAATAGGTAGCCTGTTAAAATGTTCACAGAATATGTGGTTATTATGTCGGATTTGCTAACAAATAATAATTTAATAAAAGTAAAAAGCTAAACAATGTTTCAATACAAGAAACTAGATTTATTTTCAACCTTTTTTTTGTTTTTGCGTTATCTTAAAAACTGTCATTCATACAAAAGTTAAACTTGGTGTGATTAAAGTGCAAACTCTAAATTAAAACAACAAATAATAACCGGGCAAGTGTGAATCGGGGCAGAGTTTCGGTACTACTGGTGAAACGTGGATTTTCTGAGGTTTCAGAATATCTCTGACTACCCCCTCGGGGTATATAGTCGTGAGCATATATGCAAGTGTGAATCGGGAAAACATTAATTTTTTTGTTAAGGGGCTACCTGCCGGTTTTGGGTAATTTTGTAACCATTTTATTCATTAACTATGGCACTGTTTGAGCTGAAAAATATACTGAACCATCTACAGGATATGAGAAGTGATGTGGTTTTAATCGATTTTAATGAATAAAACCGAAGAAAAGGGACTCTAAAGTCACCCCTTTTTTTCCAGTTGTAACCATTTTACTCTTACATTTTTAATCGGAACAAAATGAAAATTTACTATATTGTTCACAATACAATTTAGAATGATGTGGTTTTTTTACTTTTTCGAAATTAATAAAAAATCATCGAATTTTTCAAAGAAAACAGCAAAATTCTGACCGGAGCCACGCGCTCTTTCTCATCGATTAGTATGGAGTGTGAGTGAGAGGAGAGTGGTCCACGGCTGATACGCCTTAATCTATTGTGTAAAGGTATGGAACCCTGTGCACAAGACCGACTCGCACTTGACCGATATTTTTCAATAACAGCTTTTCTTCGTCACTAAATCTGTGCCTATTACACGATTGAAATATTATTTATTTTTCATTTCAAAAGTTCGTAAAAACGAGTGGGTTTTTACGAGATTTTGATGGGATTCATAATGTTGTGATTCATAGTAGGAATTGTTATTTTTATTTCTAGTTTGAAACAGTTGCTAGTTATTCGAAAATATGACTAATCGTTTGTAAATAAAGTATTTTTCTTCTGAAAACTCTCAGGAAAGTGGCAAATTTATCATTCCGTCAAAATGTTAAAAAATAACTTCATTAGTTTTAATGAATGGAAATTTACTTTCGATAAATAGACTAGAAGAGCGTCGGTGACGCGTTGCGGAGAGCTATTTAAACTCAATCTTAAGGTCCGGGTTCGAATCCGCACGGACAACATGCCATGTACCAATGAGTTTTTCTAACTTATGTACGTAATACCGACTGCTCTCCAACGGTGAAGGAAAACATCGTGAGGAAACCTGCATACGCTGAAGAAGAAATTCCGATGCATATGTGAAGTCTACCATTCCGATTGGGCACGCGTGGTGGACTAACGCCCATACACCCTCCATGAGTAGGCCTGTGCCCTGCAGTGGGACTGTGATGATGATGATGAAATAGACTAAGACGTGCAACTGCTTTATACAAACATACAAATATAACACCCAAGTATTTTACAAACATACATACATAAATACACGACCTTAATACCAAGAGTACCCAACCTAACCTTAATTATTTATTTATACACAGGATGTAAACTTCAATGCATTACTGTCAGATCATCAAACTGAAAGACTTTTATTATTTAAAACACCTTGTAACTAATCACGAAAAAAATCAACTATTTCAATCTTGGTCACATAGTAAAACTTTTTCAGTATGATGGTTTAATCTAAATAAAGAATCCCTTAATATGTAAAGTATTTAAGTAAACACTCTGTTTAACTCTAAAATTTTTTTGCACATAAGCGAAATTAAAAACAAAGGCTATTATTATTATAAACAAAATGTACAAAGTCCATGGCGTGTGATTCCAAACCCAGAATATATACCACCGCATTTCTTGATTCTAAGTATACCTTACTAAATGCCACGTTTTTGGAGGTAACATAAAATTAATCAAATAAACCTAACAGAAAACCATTCAAGTAATAATAATAAATTATAATAACGATCCAGCGGTAAGTAACTGTTTATTTATATTTACTTTTTACGGTTTAGTGAATGAGGGCGTTAGTGTGTCATACGTGGCTCCAGTGTAAGCGGAGAGCGGATATAAAGTAGTTTCGATTTCACGGAAGAAATGTGAAAAAAGCTGTGGTGGTCCAGTGGCAAGTAACCTTGCCGGTCGTGTAGGAAGCGATGGTGCGATCCCCGTCCAGGCGGACTCTTGCCAATGAGTTTTTCGGAATTTATGTACGATTTGTAACACCGCAAAACATCGTGAGGAAACCTGCATGTTTCAATTTCGAGGCATGTATTGTACCCATTGTTCATTACAAGTGGCGACGGGCTCACCCCCCGTCACACACTGGACAGAGTTTCAGTACTAATTAGTGAAACGTGGATGTTCTGAGGTTTCAGAATATTTCTAAACTACCCCTCGGGGAATATAGTCATGATATTCCCATTCATATGAATGCATGCTTATTTCACGGCAAAAGCTATACATACATATACTCACGCTTGTGTCCTATTGATTGGGGTAGGCAGGGAAAATCGATAGCCATCTGCTACGACCCTAACACAACTCTTTCGCCTCTAAATTTATACCCTCGTCGGTTTCGGGTACATTTGGTCAGGCACTTCTTAAGTACGCTACAAATTTGGTCCGCATACATAGATCTAAGGCGACCCTTTTCAGATGTGACTGGTGACATAAACAGTGTTTGGAAATGGGTTTCTTATGAAAAGACAAAGGCGGCTACCTAATTAATACAGCAACAATTTCCACTGTAATTGATTAAGACAAACACACACATATCTCGCCTCAGATCGTAGCGGTATACCGACCGGTCAAATGAAACCATTAGCTTGAAGAGGGTGTAAGGACGAAAAGGAAACAGGGTCCAACTTAATATGCTGACAGTTTTTTAAGAGGATGATACGACCATCAAACTGAACAACTTTCTCTATGGGACCAACATCGAAATCGCGGAAAAAAATACAGCAGTTCAAAACAAAAATGCAAACCTACTTGAGCCAAATGTATGGGACAGCAGATTTTTTTTTCGCGATTCGATGTTGGTCCCATAGAGAAAGTTGTTCAGTGTGACGGTCTGATCATCCCCTTAAAAAAGTGTCAGCATATTACGAAGGACCCTGTACAAATCGTGCGTAATTGATTGCTTTTGTAAAAAAAAGCAGTCAGTCAGTCTAAATCGGTATTGTATCCGGCCCCTGACGATTTGTATTTCTGATAAATAATGTCGACTATTTTCATAAAACGTTAAACTCGCTTACAGTAAAGCCCCGCCCTAAGAAGCCGTGGAAAAATATACAGCGTTAGTTTTACGGTTCGCTCTATTTTCTATAAGAGGTTTATACTAGTCGGTTCAAATAGGGTGGATGTACCATTGTGTGGACAGTTGAAATTTTACCGTATTGTGTGTGTCCTATATTTATTTTAAAAAGTGTTTTAATATTTTAGAAGATTCTCAAGGAAATATTCTTAATTCTACTGCATGTTAAAAGCTATTGTTTATTTTTAAACTGGCATAGGTAATATTTTTATAATTAGCTATTAAAGCAGTGTTTTAGCAGTTGGATGTCATAGGTCGGTGAGAATTATTATTTGGGAGGGTTTTTGCAAGCCGAGGCTTAGTAATAATAACACTGTGACCATTGATGGCCTATTGTGTTCGCCCCAAGCTCGTCCATATTTTACACATTACCTCCGAACTTGTATTTTCTTTAAGTTCTCGGGTATGCAGGTTTACTCATGATGTTTTTCCTTCACCGCCGAGCCAACGATAATGGAAAATACAACTGATAATGGAAAATCGAACCGCCACCTCATGATTGAGTCGCTAGCTCTCTTCTATGTGGACTATAATAGCTCTATGGTAAGAATAGATTTTTTTGGATGAAATTGTATTGTATATTATTTATACATTACATTCAATCACTTTTTTTAATTTTATTCTTTAAAACTATTATTTTTTCATTAGAAGAGAGTAAATAAGATCACAGATAAAAGAGCAGAAAAACCAAATGGCTCAATGAACAGATGGAACCAATCAAATAATCTTCAAGAGCTCATTAATCTCGTCCCACAACAGCACCGCTTACCCTACCGTTGAGTGAATATCGAGTTTGTTTTGACAGTGACGTCCGAAGTTTGATTGATACCGGCGTTAACGTGAAAAGTTTACGTTCACTTACTACTGCGTTGAATACAAACAAACAGTATTGACGAACACGTGTTATCGTTGGGTTGAATTAGACAGACATACTACATTCACCCTGGACCTGACGATAGGGCTAGTTCATAAATTCAAGGTCGCTCAGCGAGCTATGGAGAGAGCTATGCTCGGTGTTTCTCTGAGGGACCACATCAGAAATGAAGTGATTCGTCACAGAACTAAAGTGGCTGACATAGCTCAGAAAATTAGCAAGCTGAAGTGGCAGTGGGCTGGTCATATCTGTCGAAGAACTGACAACCGATGGGGTGTCAGAGTTCTAGAGTGGAGACCGCGAACTGGTAGGCGTAGTGTGGGACGCCCTGCTGCCCGCTGGACAGACGACCTAAAAAAAGTAGCGGGGAGCGACTGTATGAGGAAGGCCGAGGACAGAGTTTTGTGGCGCACCTTGGGAGAGGCCTATGTCCAGCAGTGGACGATGATAGGCTGATGATGATGATGACTACATTCACAATCATAATACCTTTCAGGGTAGGCTAAATACTTTGTTACGACTACTTGTTACGTAGAGTTTCTGGCCGCATCTTCTCTACAGCGACAACACGTTCCGACGCGGTAGTGGCTTAAAAAAATTGACGTTTAAGTGTGCTTCAGGCTCCTATATTGAATAAATTATTTTGAATTGAATTGAATTGAACTACTCGACTCCTCTCTACTTGTAGTGAGGGGAGGGCAATAACGCCGCGGGACACTTTACTAGGGGCGGCGAATTTGGGAAAAATTCTTAGAGCAGAGAAAAGTCGAGCTCGCTTCGTTCGCTCTTAGTTTCTGTTTTAATTACTGTACCTACCATGTTCCTACACAGTTATAATTGTAAAGCGTTCTTTTCTGACCGTAGCTAAGACATTGTGATAAAAATTTCGAGTACCTATACTCCATTCCAGATAGGGGCGAAAAGAAGGAAAAAAAGGTTCTTTATAGTACACACTTTAAAGAAATATGAAAAATTGTATCAAACAACAAAATGGCGATGTTAAAAGACCTAAAGAAGCAGTAGTGCACACATGTGGTTCGTCTTCCTTTCAATGAAGCTTTTTTCAAGATAGTTGTGAAAAATATCCGCCAGGTGGAGCTAGTAGTAGCCATATTGAAACTGGAAAAAATATTTTTTAAAATTCTAAAAAATGTACTAAGATTAGTAGCACTTCTTTCAAATCGTTATTGATCATCGTTGTATTTATTTATGAATAGATTTGTTTCTAATCTAAATCTGGAAAATCGAGTAAAACGTGTTTGCAAGTTATTGAGGTAGGTACTAGAGTAGGCGCAGAGACTTAATAGTTTGTAACACAGAACACACGTACAGGCCAGGATTTAGGCGACTAATTTCTAAAATGAATAATGACAAGTTTCCTAGAGTAAAAATGTGCCTTCTTGTGTCCTGCCTGAGGTACTGAGGCAACTAGAAAAATAAAAAACCGGCCAAGAGCGTGTCGGAATCGCCCAAGGTAGGGTTACGTAGTATTCTATGAAAAGCTTTCCTTAACATAGCTTAAATAACTTAAGAAATCTTCAAGAATCAAACAAAAGTGCGATTTAATTTCGTTCAGCGCCATCTATTGATAGACGCTGACGGCGGTCGACAGTCGATATTTAATTTCATTTCTCTGAAACTAGTTTGGCTACAGCTTCCGTTACAATTTTCATTGAAAGTACTTTACAGAAAGCTATATTGTGTAGCTTTTTCAGATTTTTTACTCCTGTATTTTAGAAGTTCTTTCCCTTCTAAAATACGGGAGTAAAAAATAAAGTTAAGTTACAAAAGGTACGCCTCATTTTTGACTTTGAGCGCAAACATCTCGAGACACAAGCATTGTAATGATTTAGTTTCTATGGGAGTTTTCTTCAATTGGACAAAACCTATCCAACGACACCTCACTCGATATATTAAAAAAATATTTTTTTCCAACCACCGTTTCCCATACAACGAAAAGGTGGTTGGAAAAAAAGCATTTGTCAAAAAAAATACTTAATGATTATTACTAACTACCTCATTTCTGTTTGGGTTACTGTTATCTGTCTTCATACCATACCATTCTTTTCAATAGGTTCGACATTGGATCAAAAATTAGCGTGTTTTTGAGGTGTTGCATACAGACAGACAGACAGACAGACAGACAGACAGACAGAATAGACGAAAGTATAAGAGTTCCTTGTTGGACTACGGAACCCTTAAAAACGAACAAAGAGTTACATTTTCGTGTGGTTCCAGCCTATAATGTACCACCCGAATTCTTCCCGTGGGTGTTGTACGAGACGACTAAGGGATTAAACAGTGTTTATGGGTGAAGGGCTAGCCACCTCTCACCACTTGGCACGTCATTCCATCCTGAAACCTAAATTGCTTAATGTGAGAATTACTATAACTAAACTCTTAAACATAAAGTACGTAGCAGTACTAGTAGTAGCAATATTTCTGACCACCCCCAAAGGGATTACGGTCGTGAGTTTATGTATGTGTATGACTGTGTATGTAAATTATCAACTGTCACTCGATTTGGTAAAATTCACAGAGTAACTTGACATTTTCTACGCAGATGTGACATTATTGGTGTTAATAGGTACGAAAAAGAATAAAAAATAATCCGTACTTGGAGTCCGGTATCATTATTGATGAAATGAAAAAAAAGTAAGTTATAGCCTTTAGAATCCCACTGCAGGGCAAAGGCCTCCTCTCACGAATAGGTGTGAGAGGGAGTGGGCCATACTCTACCACGCGGGCCCAGTTCGTGTTGGTGGAGGCAAGTTAATGGTCAGCTGGCTGTCAGAGAATTTTCAAGCCTCTGACCTGGCTCAACGGATAGTTACAACGTCATCTGACGGAACTATCCGAGACCGACTGCTAAACGTGCCTTCCGAGGCACGAAAACGCTCGATATGAAATACCACTAGACGGTCACCCATCCAAAGACTGACCGGACCGGACATTGCTTTACTCGGTCATCGTTTCCAATACCGAAGCTCCACTATGCCAACGAGCGCTTTTTGAAATATAACATCAAAAGTGCTATCTCTGACTGGTATGTCAAAATATAATTATGAAAGGTTCATAGATTTAAAACTTTTCACTTACTCTGAAAGATGGAGCCTCGATTTCGTCGAGAGCAAGATAGCCAGTGATAGTGTTAGCACAAAGCCAAAATCGATAAAAAGCCGCAAATCGATGTACAAGATCGCCGTTCGGCATACATGTACCTACTTCAGGTCAGAACAATCATTTTGAACGGCAGTTCTTAAAAATATTTCCCTTAGAGTTAGGGGGGAGTTATGACGTCATACATTTTTGTTCTGAAACCTATCGTGTGAGGTATTAAATAAAAAGGGCTTCGTGAGTCGGTCTTAAAATATACTACACCATTACCTTTTAGTCTGGTTCACTTGTCTCAAAAAGGGCTATTTTAATCAGTCTAGCGGCATTTTGGGTAACATTTGGCCAAATGTGTTATTTTTACTAATTCGGACCAGGAGTGCGATTTTTGAATGTCATTCGGTGAGCTCAGCAGTTGAAAATGACAAAATTACTATGGAGAATTTCGATGTCGGCACTCCCGAATTTGCGAGCTCGAGGAAGGGGCTCTAAACGTGACTTTTTAAAGTTTTTCGCGTATTTCTCGGAATTTATAAGTTTTATTGAAAATTTATGAAGAGACAAATTAAATTTTTATAAATCAAGTTCAGTGCACTTTTTTCATAAGACTTAAACTTTGAGGGCTACAGGGCCGAAAGAGTAACAGCATATCAAAAATTACGAAATTTGTATGGCAACCCTGATGAATGTTGAAGATCAAAACAAAATGATTTCTCATTCTTAATCAGCGACCCCTAAAACTCCCGGATAAAAATGTTTAGTTGGTTCAGTGAACCTTTAAAAGCTGATTATTTTTGCGTTTGAAATTTTGGATTTCGCAATTTTGGATTTTTTTCACCGCTAACCAAAATTGACCAGGGTCCACTAAGATATTTGTTTGAGGTCCATACCCCTATCTGTCATAGTTTCCACGGGCCGTTGACCTCATCCGTCAGGAGTCGACCTTCCGAGGAAGTCAAAGCTTTCCCTGTATCACCAAAGCATCCATATGATGATCCCCAAATATCATCCTTGTACCGTAAGAGAAACCCAGAGATCTGTCATGGTTTCCAAAAAATTCCCGGAGTTTCGGAACTTTTTAAACGTTCCTTTTTTACGTAAGATTGAAGAAAAAAACTGTCCTGAAATAGGGGTGGGGGGTGAGCTCAAGGAAGGAGGGGGGGGGGGGGGGGGGGGAGAAAAATTAATTCTGACAAAATTTCCTACAAAATAAGTAGTATGCACTTTTTTCGTAGGACTTAACCTTTGAGGGCTAAAGGGCCAACAAGTTACAGCATTTCAAAAATTATGAAATTTGTATGGCGACCGTCATGAAAGTTGAATTTGGCATTTGAAATTTCCATCTTGAATATCGCAATTTTGGATTTTTTATATCCTTACCAAGTTCCAATACTCCTGAAATTACTTCTCCTGAATGGCATTTTTCCTGGGTTATAGTATGGAGTGGCTGGCAAGTAGTATAATCTCACCTCATCTGACTATTTTCGTAATATTATAAATGCGAAAGTTTGTGACGATGCGATGTTTAGATGTTTGTGACTCAATCACGCATAAACTGCAGAACGGATTTGGATGTTTCACTCACATATAGAAGATAAAAATATGATACTTTTCAAGGTCTACGCAGACGTAGTCCCAGGGAACAGCTACCTCATCATATCAGCCGATAAACGTCCACTGCTGGCCATAGGCCTCCCCAAAAATGGGGGGATTTGCCATAATCACCACGCTTGGCAGGCGGGTTGGCGGTCGCAGTTGGATTGAATGTGTGTACTCAGAGCTGCTCAGAGATGCTGCTGCCCATCCTCCGGTAGATCCCTTAGTCGCCTTTTACGACACCCACGGGTGGAGATGGGATGGTGCTACTCTTAGCCGACACCACACGGACCGGTTCCGGTAGTACCTACTTGAAGACTATTCCGGCGATGAAGTGCGGTTTAATTATACTGAATTACGGACCTAGGTGAGCACATAATTGATGTTTTCTTTCGTTTTCATTAACACCGAACGAGTGAAAAGATAAAACTAACATGTATTTATGTTTAATTTTGACGATATTCTTTTAAATCTAAGATAGTTTTCCTGTATTTTGTATTTATATAACATTCTTCCATCGAACACTGCCAATCGGTATTTTAATTGTTTAGAAAACGATCACGGTCTGAAAAGGTTTCGTAGCCCTGCTGCTGTCATCTTCTTATTTTCGTCTTTATTTGACATATAGTATAGATATTCTTATAAGGATAAGGGGGCGGCAAAATCGGTCTGTGCCCTGGGCAACAGGAACCCACGCTACGCCAGTCGCCACTGAGTATTTAATTGCACATGATCAATTGATCTTGTAACGTGTCAGAGGGGAAATGCTACCGCAAGGCCGGTCCCTAGTTATATTGTCTAATTCCGCAGTGCACCGAATTGGGAACTCTTAATGGACCCATGCAGTCTCACTCACCCTCTGCTTGTGCCCCAAGACGTATAAATAATAATGATGATGATAACCTTAAACTTTATACAGCAGTAAATGCCTGTGCCCCAAGACGTATAGATAATAATGATGATGACAACTTTAAACTCAATACAGCAGTAAATAGAGTTTAGTATCAAATTGAAAAGGATATTCAACCATGGCTTGGACGCCATTCTTCTTAAACACGACGATC
This sequence comes from Agonopterix heracliana, assembly GCA_963693445.1. Lineage (NCBI taxonomy): Eukaryota > Metazoa > Arthropoda > Insecta > Lepidoptera > Depressariidae > Agonopterix > Agonopterix heracliana. The sequence continues at coordinate 9,330,158 of OY856331.1, forward strand.
CTCTGAACTTGCCCGTGTGGTGTGCTGATCGTGTGTATTACATCCTGCAACAAAAGAGAAGAATACATTAGAATAGAGAATAATACATCAGGTTCGAATCCGCACGGACCACATGCCATGTACCAATGAGTTTTTCTAACTTATGTACGTATTACCGACTGCTCTCAACCGGTGAAGGAAAACATCGTAAGGAAACCTGCATATGCAGAAGAAGAAATCCTGATGCATATGTGAAGTCTACCAATCTGCATTGGGCACGCGTTGTGGACTAACGCCCAAACACTCTCCTTGAGGGTAGGCCTGTGCCCTGCAGTGGGACGTATATAGGCTGATGATGATGACGATATCGTATGGCATTTTTGTCTTCCTGTTTGGATCCAGTGAGGTTTAAATTTCGAGGTCAAGATGTTTTAGCCAGCCTACCGCTGCCGGAGTTAACCTATGGAGTTCTTCAATACCACCGGGGAAACGACGTAGGATGCACTCATTTACCACATGGGTGAGGGTTTGGTCAGGTGCCCCGCAGTCGCACATCGGTGACTCCCTCAGTTAATACAGATATATAATAATACAGATTTTTAGGCTCAATCAAGAGGTGTTCGTTGTCGTAGTTCTTTATTGGGAACGATAACCTGTAGGCCTCGCATGCCACCCCCGAGAAAACGATAAAAATCGAGATGTGCCTCCATCCTTATTATTTTACGTTTGCCAGAAAGAGCGCGCATGACGTTTTTCTCGTTTAAACGCTTTGTCGTGGGTGGCATGCTAGCCGTGCAGGTATGTATAAATATGGCAACACAGTTATAACTAAAAATATATTTTAGACTGTAGCATTACACCAACTGAACCAAAATTCAGTTCGAAAGTTCAACTCCAGTCTACAATCCAGACAGATTTAGACCTAGCTTAAAGCTACAATTTGAATACTAAGTTCGGACTCGAACTACAGTTTTCGAGTTTGTAATAGTTGAGTTTAAGGCTATGTTTCGAAGGAATCTTTATGGTCAGTGAACATTTAATGCAACTAGTTTGTTTATGGTTCTACTGGCAGCTAGCGAGTTTAGTTAATTTAACTTTAAAGGCTACGTAGAAAGAGAAGGAACTAGAAGCAAGCACGTGTCTTGTCATATAACTCAGTAAGAGATGCACATAGCAAATTAGCTCTTGTTAAAAAAGGAGATCGCTACTTATTGCTGTCCTTATCGACGTAGCCACTTTTTTGTTCTACGACGGCTATCTGACTCCGGAGTCAGACATCAATTTTCATACAAATAGTATAGGATTTTATGACTATCGCTGTCTCATACGCGGTTACACTGATGTTTCGTCTATCAGCGTAAGCGAAAAATACTTCGCCTATGAAAGGCTATCATTTCTTTTTCTGGCATCGAGAGCGGTTTCTTAATGGGCTACCTCCTGGTTTTACCATAAAATTGGGTAACATTGTAACCATTTTATTAATTAACTATGGAACTTTTTGAGCTGAAAAATAAACTGAACCATCTACACGATATGAGAAGTGATGTGGTTTTTCTAGAAATAGATAAAATCAGATACGCAAAACGTCAAATACGCAATATAACAGATACGCAGAATGTCATTAATATGAAATGCCAGATCATCTTGCAATCTGCTGCTCACTTCGGCCAGTTCGGCGAAAGCTTCAGACGAGTGGCGAGCCCGAATGTATAACTAACTGTAGTAGTTACTATAACTTAATCATCATATTCAAGAGTTAGGGCTTGTTTCACCACTTCTGAGTAAGTTCTTGCTAGCTTATCCGACAGATAATTTGACGTATTTTGTATGAAAATATGTCAAAATATCTGTCGGATAAGCTAACAAGAACTCACTCATAAGTGGTGAAACAGGCCCTTACACTCTTGTCAGTGAAGTATACGTCAATCCTGTCTCATAACTCGTAACCAATGCTGATTTGAACGAGAATTTGAACCTTGAACCTTCAAGAATAGCATTGTAGGACAGCAACATTGCACATAGAATTTATATTTGATTTGGGGTCAAGAGTTCTTCGGTATCTTCGTAGTATTTAGAAATGAGCCAATCTGTAATGAGTTTTTTACATTTGTAAGTAAATATTGTGTAAATTATTAGGCCTTTATTAACTCACAAGGAACAATTTCCCAAATTCAACCCCTAAGAAAATGCCTTTATTAAGAAACAACTCAATTGAAATCCTCAATTCAATTCAATTCAAATTCAAAATCATTTATTCAATATGAAGCCTGAAGCACACTAATTAAACGTCAATTCTTTTTTAAGCTACCACCGCGGCGGAACGTGTTGTCGCTGTAGAGAAGATGCGGCCAGAAACTCTACAGCATAATCCAGCACAATGAAATCATCAAAAACTTCAAAATTGAAACGACATACAAAATAAAACTTCCCGTACAAACGAAAACCAACTCTCTCTCAGTAAGGATCATATTACACTTTCAATTAAACATGTATTAATAACGAAATGCGTAAACCCAAAGTTTTGAAGTGACATGCATTCAGTCTGCCGGAGGTTCGTACACTTGAGGACAAGATTAACATAATCACTGTTTGACGTCGTATTAAAGTAATATTAAGTGGGAAGACGGATGAGTGGAAAGGTTGGGACTTCAAAAAGCGTTCTTTGATCTGATTTGAATCGATGGAAATATAACCATATATAATATAGCCGGGAGACGAGATAAAAATATCTTGAAGCGAAAGGGCGTCTTCAAATTAGTCGCTATGATTCGCGCGACGGCAGCGCTGTTTGCAACGCGCGTCTGACGCGCTGCATCCCACAGCTGTATCGAATAATTTATTTTGGTTGTGTACGTTTAATTTCTTCACTTGAACCCAGTTACTAAACATTTTCGTCTGTCTTTTTAAACGGTTTTCGTGAAAATGTTCATAAGAAAACAATTTTAAAATCTAGCAATGTACAACAGCAGCAGCAATCGTCAATATCATAAGCAATTAAAAATAAAACCAGAAACAATCTCAAGGTATTCGTCGAATTATAGGACACTTTTTTTTTACCACTTTAACCACAAGTAACTGTATTGAAAACAGCATAGCTAGCATGCCGCAGTGATACAGCGCTATCACACCTTCGCTCTCTTTCTATTTGCGTGCGAACGAACGAGATAAAAGACGTGATACAGCCGTATCACGTGTAGCATACTACGAGGGCTGGTCTGGGATCTAGCTAGATAGATTTATCGACCTAAACTGTCAACATTGACTTACGTACAGTACCACTAGAAGTGTATACTTAAATGTGCCCGCAACTGTACCCGTCACCACGTGCGGAGGCAATATCGTACAGCCCACTTGTTGGAATTGGAATCCAGTCCTTTACACTGGCGGGAATCTAATAACATTTGCATTCGACGACAGAGACGCGAGACATTACTAAGATTTTTAATAAAATTTTACTGTCCCCGAGCCTTTAAAGTTTATATTTACTTTTGCATTGAAGTGTTTCGTTTTGTGACCGCTGTAAAACGATATTGGATTGCAAAGTTGTTTGTAAGGTGACATTGTGTGGAAGAGATTGTTTCTGGTGTATACTTTTGTTTAGCCTTCATTGTACGGATTCGGTTTGAATTTTCTTTTCATAAATAAAGAAATGGAAGCGAGAACCATATGACTAGACAGGTGATGGCCATAGAAGAGGGAAAAAGAGGTAGAGGACGCCCACCGACCACCTGGATGGGAACCGTCTCAAAGGATATGTTGACGATGGGTTTAACACCAGAAATGACGCAAAATCGCCAAGAATGGCGCAATAGTATCAGGAGGGCTGACCCCAAATAGGGAACAAACCAGGAGATTGATTTGAAATAAAGAAATGGAAGGGATCGGACAATTGTTTTTTTATTCGGCAGTCACCTGCGGTCCCAGACACATTAATTTGTCTACAAAAATCTTGAAGAGAGTTAAAAAGGAAAACAAACATTTTCATACATCACACAGGTGCCCAGTTTTTACTTTATTAACATATACAGCGTGTAATCATAAATACGTTAAATTCTTATAGGGATGTTTCAGTTCAGGTCAGACCATCAAACTGAACATTGAACAACTTTCACAATTGGTCCAACATCGACATCGCGAAAAAAAACAGCTCTTCCATAGAAAAGTATATATATATAGGTATATATATATATTATATATAATTATTAACGTCCATCTAAGTATCTAGTTTTATCATTTGTGCTGTACACATTTTGTCTGCCTCACACTTTAGAAACTGTCTCTGTTGCGGGTTTGCTGGAAGAAATCTCTTTAGAGATAAGCTCGCCCTTTGTACATGTATACTTTATATTGTTTTTTTCTGTAATATTATGTGTGCAATAAAGTGTTAAATAAAATAAAAATAAATATAAAAAGTCAAACAGCTACTCGGCCAACATGTATGAAACTGCTGACTTTTTTCACTATTTCAATATTTGTCCCATAGTGAAAGTTGATCAGTATGTAGATAACGTATTGAATTTTACACCCTGTATAAAGATATAGGTCACCTAGTTTTACAGACACTTTTTTAAAGTCAACGCAGCCCTAGTTGACTAAAAGATTCCACTAAATTATATTCCGATGCCGACAAATTATCTAAAATATGAAGCCGGACCCCAAAACGGCCAGCCTTTGTGCAAAATACCTTTCTAGTAACCCGTGTATTTACCACCAATAAATCATACCCCGACCCTAATAGGTTAAACTGTGGTGAATAGCTGAACTATTTACAAAAGAAGAATGGCCAAACTGGACCGTTTATTTTCCAGAAACGATACTTGAAGTCTTTTGCCTCGTTCACATCCATACATCTCTTCATACATGCCTATCGGTTTCGAGCCCCACCCCTTATTGTAGGACGCAACCGATTTGATAAAAATACGTCCTACACTTCCACTCACATTAGCTCTATACAAGGTGTTACAAAACTACAAATAAACATTTAAGGGGGTGGTGTAGACCATCAAACTGAACAACTTTCACTATGGGACCAATATCGAAATCGCGAAAAAAAAATGTATGTTCTATACTCTACAAATCGACTAGAGCTAAAATATGTATGGGATAAAAAAATTTTTTTTTCGTGATTTCGATGTTGGTCCCATAGAGAAAGTTGTTCAGTTCGACGGTCTAAACAACCCCCTTATGAGTTTTAAAAATTTATTGTTACTTATGAAACAACCTGTATATTTACAGGGTCCCTTTTAATATGCTGACACTTTTATAATGGGATGATCAGACCGTCAAACTGAACAACTTCTCTATGGAACTAAGATCGAAATCGCGAAATAAAAATCTGCTGTTGCATACAAAACTGTAAACCTACTCGAGCCGACCTATGGGACGGCTGATTTTTTTTTCGTGATATCGATGTTGGTGCCATGGAGAAAGTTGTTCAGTTTGACGGTCTGATCATCCCCTTAAAAAAGTGTCAACATATTAAGAAGGACCCTATATTTGGTACATCTGCTATCACTCATTCTCTTCACCCGACCAAAAACCAACGAAGAATACCCTTCTGTATTGTCTGTAGTTTGTATTACACTGAACTTTAAAATAGCATCTAATATTGTGCACTCCATAAAGGCGCTATCCAACGTCATTCTGCAAGTGCAGGTAAATTGAAATGCTTCACATTTTCCATGGCGATAACAATTTCATCTCGAAAACAATTGTTTTGTACACCGCGCGCCATCTTGGAAAACAGGTGATGCACTCGCATAAGATTTTCAGGGAAAATGTGTTTGTGCGGTGCACTAGTGGTGGGATAAGATTGCTTGTCAAAATAGAGACAAATAAAACAGACTTCAAATTATAATAAAAAAATTCACAGATCTCGTGTCTATCACGACCTTCTTGGACATTGAAAATGAATTTAATGAATTACTTAAACAAAACAAAATTTACTCATCGTCGATTGCGTGATGCAACAAATATTGATTTTTAACTTATTTTATTTGTAACTGTGACACGTGCGACAGACTCTGTAGGTACCACCCTTTTCACAGTCATTCTTTTGTAATATTGTTCGTGAGCGACCCTATGAACAATAAAGTCCCATCTTTTTCATGGTCTTAAATTACTTTAACAACATACTTACTATTGATTTATGACTTCTATCCTTTCGGGACCTTAACAATTATCATGCAATATATGACTCTCTACCGCTTCCTGATCTATTAACAGAGAAACAATGGTATTTACGCCACTTTCATTGCTTTTAACATTAGTTTGGCTTGTATTTGTACAAATAACATAATTTACAGTCAAATTTAGCTACAATTTTTTTTATTGCAGATACATTTACTCGAAGGTAATTTCTTCTCCATGTTTAGGATCTATTCAAGTTTCTATTCTTTACACTAAATTATCTTGTAATACCAAATGAAAAAAAAACTGCCAAACATTTCTCGTATATCTAGGTATATTGTCCTTCACAGCGCAGCCGCAGATGTGAACTGTAAATCACGCAACTTTTTCCTTTCATTTTCCATGCCAACTGAATACCTACTTATGTCATAACATAAGCCATAAAATGTCGCTTTACTACTTACCAAATCATAAATATTCCCATTTAATTATGCCAACTTAACTTGATAACATGTTTGTTGACCTCGGCTTCGCCTCGGTCAACAATTACAATCATGAGGTCTGAGACCTTTCTATACTTTCCTGCCCTCGGTGTGTAATCTACTATTTATGATGGCTCTTTATTATACAATGGACTTATTTAGCTCTCAGCTGTGCGCAGTATAATAAATTTTCTCATTTAATTATGTCAATTTAACTTGACTTTTTAAGAAGTCTCGTGATTACTTAATTTGTTTTTAGTATCGTATAACTTACTCAACCTAATTTTATTACAATAACTCAAGTATAAAGATCGATCTCCATAATTCGACAAAGAGTAGGTAAGGTTTTTTTTCACCCCTCCGGATGGAAAGTGTCAACTTCCGTCCCGCTGCGCTAAACAAATTTGCCGCTTTCCGCCTCCGTCGAGGAGAAAAATAGTATACCTACTTCTATACCTACTAACCTTGGGCAGTAAATAAGAAAACCTCAGATCACATGTTTGTTGACCTCGGCTTCGCCTCGGTCAACAATTACATGAGATCTGAGACCCTCGTGTGTAATCTACTATTTATGATGGTTCTTTTTTATATAATGGACTTATTTTGCTCTCAGCTGTGCGCAATATAAATAAACATCTTTTTCTAAACCTATTTAAATAGGAAGGTACCGAAGTTTACGATCCACTTGTGATACAAAGACGGACTGCGGACTAGATTATTGCTATTGCTATTGTGTGTTTTGTTGTAAGTTGAATCAGCTCAATTTAAAATAAATACCCTACACTTACTTACTTTTTAAACCCGAATCCGATGATGGCTAGTACAAAATTGGTTTGTGTTTCGTGAAATCGATTACTTATCCGGGTCGGTATTATTCCGTGGTGAAAGATCGGTCATTGTTTACAATTTGCAATTTACAATTTGCTGTCTTAAGAACTTGTGTAAGTAATTAAATTAAATAAAAAGAAATTAATTTTTTATTCCTGTTAATATTAATCTTTCAACCGCGAATATCCCTCGCACAGTGCAGAATCAGTTTTTTTTTTTAAATTAAGTATTTTAATTTTTAAACTTAATTTTTTTTTTATTTCTTAAATTTTATTATTCCTTCCAATAAATATACAATTTAGTAATACACGGGTACCATTAATTGTAACAGAAATAAACATTTTAAATAGGTATGGAAATAAAATCACAATTATAAATATATTACATGAAATTTTAAATCAAAAGTATTATAGTTACTTAAATGAAAATACGAACATGCCTTTACTCTAATTAACTATCTCTAAGTCTGTAACACGCCTTAACGCCACGAGCCTTCAGCGCGCCGCGCTATCAATAATTTCGCTAAATAAAGGAAAAGCCACAGCCTAGACCGTAAGAGATAGAGAGGTCCGGTTTTTTTCAAAATGTAGCCCAACTCATTACCCCGAGGGGTTTTTTTCATTTTTTCGATATCGGTTTTTGTTCTCGAGAAATAGGCGATATAGTGAGACAAGACCCCGAAAAAATGCGACATTTTTCGACACTTTTACAATTTTCGAAAAAAGTTTTTAACTTTAAAAAATTTTTTTTAAACCGTATTATAGTCCTCGTTGAGACACATCTTTTGAGACTTCCACCATTCACGTAGCCCTAAAACTCACGACACCAGGGCGATATTTCACTATTTGTGAATCTGGATGCTATACAGAAGCGATCGAAAAAACATTTTCAATGTTAATACTTATAAAAACAGACTCAAAATTCGAGAGATGGGCCGGTCGTCCGATGAGAACTTACCACGACCAAATAAATTTGTCTTCTCCGAAAAGGACAAGTGCATGAAGAGATGTATGAAGTTGAATGAGGCGAGAGAAGGGATAGTGGCGTGAGTATATGTATGTATGTTGGTATACTTCAAATTGCATTCTATTGAATATAGAATCTAATGAAACTTATTATAATTTGGAATTTAAAATGGTGGACATTCTTTTTAGCGCGCTCCATACAAACGAATGAAATAACGAAATGATTATATTTCAATTTAGGTCAATGCATTTTTTTAAATACGATTTAGAAACTACTCTCTGTTCCTGTGGTTTGTCAGATTTCCATCGAAATATATACAATTTCAAAGCTAGGATTAATTAACGATTTGTATGGAAATATTGATATGAAAATAGTGGTTTGTCAGATTTTAGTTTCTAGATTGTGTTCATTGACTTTAATTGGTTGGTTTTGAAAAATTATGTATAATCAAACTACAACCTACCTCAGAATTGTAAGGTGTATTATTTGGAATATCCCAAAACACCTGAACCGCGTAACACAAAGCTGCACCAAGTAATCCCGTCGCAGATTGCTCGCGCTCCAAGCGACATGATTCTCTGCTACAACGTGTTTAGGACCAAATTCCTTTGCTTTCACGTCAATTTCATCTTTTAACCAACACCGCACGGACGAATTGAATGTTTACCGTCACGTCTTAGAGTCCAGATTCCTTTGCCTGGATGTCAATTTAGTCTCTTATAAGATGATTACTCCTTTGTGAAGCTACTGGGAGCTTCTGTGATCCTGGTATTTTGTGAACTCGCATGACTATTTTATTTGGGGGGTTAGCAGGGAATATGCTTAAGCAATGCAGAGTGCATTTGTGTTTTAAGGGGCTGTAGAGTCGACGTCATTTTCAATTTGAATAAAACATTTAGTGTTCCGTAAAAGAATTGGCAAAACGGAACATTTGTGGAACCACCTCGGTATTTTTCCGTCCGTCTGTCACAGGCATAATATTTCACTCAAAGACATATTCTCTCTATTATCTCTCTATTGTCTCTGTAAGACATGGGAAGCTGAAACATGACACAATTATGATTGAAGTCAAAAAATATTAATTTCCACTTTCGACAGCAGTTTTAGAAGCAAAGGGATAGTATAAAAAAGTTACCTACGGTCCATGTAGAACAATTGGTAGTACGGAACACTAATTGCCAGAGTCCCGACTCGCACTTAGCCGGTTTTTAAATTGCGATGGGATTACGCTTGTCTATCTGTCACAACCGTAGTTGGTAGATGTGAGTTGATTTGAATATAAAACTCACTCAAATAATAATGCTAAAAGTATACCGGCACTACAACTAAAGCCTTTTGTAGCAATATTTCTGAGCACCCCCAATATTACGGTCGTGAATTTATACAAGGTGTAACAAAACACCCTTTTTATGTAAAGAGGTGTTTTAGATTAGACAATCAACTGAAAAACCTAAAAATCTAAATTTAAAAATCCGCTGTCCCATACCTTTGAGTGGAGTAGGTTAGGTAGGTACTGCAGTTTTGTATGGAACAGCAGATTTTTTTCATGATTTCGAAATAATGAAAGTTGTTCAGTTTGACAAGTAGAATGCGTAAAGTACCGCACTAACTAAAAAAAATATGCTGCATAGGAAAGTATGTATTTAAGTGACAATAATGCCTTTGGAAACCAATTTCCAAGTTAAATAGTTAGTTAAAGTTTTAGACGTTCAGTTTAATATGTTCTCTAACTGACAGTCCTAACTGTTTGGTCGAATGCAAAGCGCAAGTTTAGACAAGTTTTCACTGTCTTCTAATTGATATAAGTGTCAAAATCGTATGAAGTTTAAACTATAATATTGTTGATGAAATTGCTTAGAGCGTATCTCAGTGGAAGAAGGTTTCTGCTACTGGGTTTTGTGGGCGTAGGGTCTGCTATACAGGGTGGTCCAGAGAGACCAGACCAGGTGGAAGTTAAAGTGTTTTTAGATTACTGACATGGGGACGTACCAGGGCCCGCTCAATCGGTTCCGACCCGATTTCAAGAAAAGATTTTTTGTTTATCTCTATCTATACTTCATTCCACATAAGGACTATAAGATTTTCCGATTCCTATTTAGCTTTCTAGCTCTATAGTAGATTACACACCGAGGACAGGAAAGTAAGAAAGGTGATGTGATCTGAGGATTTTCTTATTTACTGTCCGAGGTTAGTATACTATTTTTCTCCTCGACGGAGGTAGAAAGCAACAACTTAGTTTAGCGCAGCGGGACGACAATTGACGCTTTCCGTCCGGAGGTGAGAAATAATAATTTATTTATCAGAAAAATATACTATCCGACATATCTTGGACGTAACTAAAGCTGTTCTAAGAATAAGTGACAGTTTCAAAATCTGTTTCTGTAATTCAAAATAGCCTTTAAATTTCGTTGCTATTTGGAATGGAGTATAGAAAAACATACATATTTCAGTTGTTCGAAATCTATGCAGAAAAAGTCGCGGGTAGAAGCTTGTAGGTATATAAAACAGTTTAGTGACTGACTGAACCCGCATAGCTTATACCAAAGGAAATAGAAATATGCCAATTGACTTTGACTTTAATTGTTTAATACTTATAGAATAATAAATAAATAAATAATATATAGATTCGAACCCACGACCCTCAGCACAGCAGGCAGGTTCACTACCGACTGAGCTACCGGGCGGGTCAAAATTGAAATGGTATACCTATACTAGGCGATTTGGAAAGTTTTTACAAAATCACACAGTATATTTTACAGAAGCTGTGCACTAAGGTAGGATTTACCAAAAATCAAACCCATAAGGGGATGAAATGAGATGTAAAAAACAAACATTTACTACTCGTTTCATTAAAACTTATTGGAAAATTATGTTCCGTCCATGTTATATTAATTTGAAACATAATACTGTTCAATATAAATAATGAAACATTTGTGATATTGGTTTTAAAAACCGATACGGGTGCTGAGATGAAAAATAACAGAAAATTCGTATTTTCAGCGTGTATCAACTTGAAGAAACGTGAGTTAAGGGGGTTGCAGAGACGTTCACAGGCAACTAGATGGCGCTCGGGAGCATCATTCCTGATTTTATCACATTTTATTTTATATCTTCGTAATTATGTTATAAATTGCAAATGTTATTTGAGATGCGTAATCTTGATTTTCTTAACTATTTTTCCATATATAAAATATTACTTTTGTTAATACCGTCTACGAATGTTATACGTCAAAGTTTTGTATGTAATTGATTAAAATTAAAATGTATATCAAATTCGTATGAACAATAAAATTACTATATCTTGTAGCTAGATCAGTAAAACATAAAGACAAGTGCCCGCATAATTGAAAATTTTGATTGAAATCATCACAATTACGAGATATAAAATAAAATGTGATAAAATCAGGAATAATGCTCCCGAGCGCCATCTAGTGTAGTGCAACTCCCTCTGCAACCCCCTTAAGGGTATGTTACCGTTGGCACGCTCCATACAAACGTACTATGGTGATAGTTTCAATACAAACCAATTAAAGTCAATGAAATTTTTCAGAAACAATCTAGAAACGAATCTCTATCTATGCTTGTATGAAGTCAGATTTTCGTTAAAATATACAGTTTGAATTCTAGGATTAATGTAAGATTTGTATGGAAATCTTTGAGGCACTGTAACTTTAAAACTATACATTTTAACGAAAATCTGACTTCATACAAGCATAGAGATTCGATTCTAGATTGTTTCTGAAAAATTGCATTGACTTTAATGGGTTAGTATTGAAAATATCACCATAGTACGTTTGTATGCAGCGCGCATTAGCGTCCTCGGAATAAACTTCTCTTAAAACACATTCTCTTCTAAACCAAAACTACAACCATTTAAAACCTATCAAAGTTTGTATCAGAAATTCACTCGCACAAACAACGCAAGCAAAAGCACATAAAATTAATCTAGCATGGCATTTCCATTAGTAATTCCGCAGTAAAAATATAACATCTGCTTCCTTGAATGTTTCTTAATTATTCCGTAGAATAAAAGTTTTCTCTTCGGTTCTCTGAATAGAGAAAAAGTATTATTAAATTAGTTTCCGCGTCACATTGTGGTTTTTAATTTCAAATGGCGTACAAACAAACCAGTTATGGTTTATAGTGCGTCGATTATTTGTTAATCTACAACATTGTATTGTCATATATCAATAAATAAATAAATAATAAATAAAATGATGAATGCTACTACTAGTTAGAATTAACTTTTGTTCCATTCCAGTCTACTGAACAATGTTAATAAACCACAAAATGAAATATTAAGTGCACTCAGGACATGACAGAGAATGTAAATTTTGTGAGTTTGGTTAGCTACTGCACTGCCATCAAAGGAATATTTTTTTCGCAAATTCGATGATGATCCCATAGTGAATGTTGTTCAGTTTGATGATCTGAGACACCCCCTAAAATATAGGATCCTTCTTAATATGCTGACACTTTTTAAGAGGATGATCAGACCATGAAACTGAACAACTAACTCTATCGGACCAAGGATGAATTCGCGAAAAAAAAATCAGCGGTCCCATACATTTTCATCGAGTATTATCACCGTTTTGTATGGAGCAACAGATTCGATGTTAGTATTGCGTCACACTTGCGGAGCGCTCCGCGGCGGAACGTTCGGTCGAGACGCGCGCGACGCTTTTCAAGTATCCTATGACACACTAAGCCGACGTAACGTTACGCGCCGAAACTTCAGATTAGTACAGATAGTTCAGCCGCTGAAGGTTCCGCCGCGGAACGCTCCGCAAGTGTGACGCAATACTTAGTCCCATAGAGAAAGTTGTTCATTTTGATGGTCTGATCATCCCCTTAAAAAAGTGTCAGAATATTAAGAAGGACTCTGTATGTAACCCATTTAAGTTTACACCCTGCATAAATAATATTCTCCTAGAATAAACAAAAGAGAAAAATTTGTTCGACTTTCTACGAAAACACGATTAAAGTGAAAAAACGATTTAAAAAACCAGTAACATTCCTCAGAGACAAACTCAGACGCTGAACGAATGAAGATCAAAGAAAATAACGTATGGAATTCTACTAATGTTGTAGGGATAGCAACGCATTTTGTTATTAATGTGTTTTACAAATTAGAGAGCCGTGGTGGTCCAGTGGCGAGTACCCATGCCTACCGTGGAGGCGATAGTTCGATCCCCGTCTACGTCGACTCGTACATCGAAATTACGCACGATTTGTAACACTGGCTTTTTGGTGAAGGAAAACACCGTAAGGTCAAGCTATGCAGATGTGTGTGGCTTCAAATTCGAGGCATGTATTGTAGTTTGACAGTGGAAACTACGAACGAGCCAAAAAAAAATTGTGAACTCTTGGAGTGATAATTTATCATTGTAGGAGATATTCTGAAAACTCAGAACATCCATGTTTCACCAGTGTAGTACCGACACGCTGTCCAGTGTGACGGGGGGTGAGCCCGTCGCCACTTATAATGGACAGTGGGTACAATACACGTCTCGAAATTGAAGCATGCAGGTTTCCTCACGATGTTTTCCTTCACCGAAAAGCCAGTGGTGTTACAAATAGTACATAAATTCCGAAAACTCATTGGTACGAGTCGGCTTGGACGGGGATCGAACCATCGCCCACACGGCATGCAAGGTTACTCGCTACTAGACCACCACGGGCCCGGCGCGCCGCCACGGCGGATATTTAATATTTAGTCGGGAAATTGTTTTGCTGTCCCTCCACAAACCGCAAGCACTCCACAGGTTAGCGGGGCGCGCTGCCAAATTGATTCACTTTTACAAATTATATCACACTTTGCTTAGTAAATAAAAAGCTTTTCTTTTTCGAAATTAACTTCGTTTAGTTCATATTTTAAAGGAAATGAAAGAAAACAGTGTAAAATAATTACTTCATCATTTGGATGTATAGCTCTTAACCAGTTTCATAAATTACCCCTGCTGATTTTCTTTGTGAGATTTCGAATTTGGCTTCATACATTTGAGTCAGCCAGGTCAGAGGCCTATTGGCGGCTTGAAAATTAGATGACTGCAAGTTGACCACTAACTTGCCTCCACCAACACGCACTGGGCCTGCGTGGTGGAGTATGGCCCACTCCCTCTCACCCTTATTCGTGAGAGGAGGCCTTTGCCCTGCAGTGGGATTCTGCAGGCTATAACTTACTTTTTTTTTACATTTAAGTAGAGTTTATCGAAATATTTTTTATGAAACAGCTCGAAGTTGGTTCTATAGTGAAAATTGTTCAGTTTGACTAGTAGAATGTATGGTCAAGAGTCCCTTTACCGTTCAGTGGCACTGTGGCGCCCTCATCACAAAATTTATGATTTCTCAATAAAGAAAACCTAAACTAAAAAATGGTTTCAAGAAAAGAAACAGCCACTTTTACATTTATTTCGATATTCTTAAAAGTGTAATGTTTAGGAACCTATAAAGTAGTAAGTTTGAGTAGCATTTAACGCATTTAAGTTTACACCCTGTATACAGGTTGTTAGGAAAAGTATCATTAACCTTTAAACCACATACTCTACCCATCAAACTGAATAACTTTTACTAAGGGAGCAAAACGATCAGAGCAAAAAAATCAGCTGTCCCATACGATTGCGTCGAGTAGTATTGCAGTTTAGTATGGGACAGCTGACTTTTTTTTGCTCTGATACTTTTCCTTACACCCTGTATAGGGTCCTTCTTAATATGCTGACACTTTTTTAAGGGGATGATCGGACCGTCAAACTGAACAACTTTCTCTATGGGACCAACATCGAAATCCGTAAAATAAATCAGCTGTTCCGTATAAAACTGCAAACCGACTCAAGCCAAATGTTTGGGACAGCAGATTTTTTTTTCGCGATTTAGATGTTGGCCCCATAGGGAAAGTTGTTCAGTTTGATGATCTGATCATCCCCTTAAAAAAGTGTCAGCATATTAAGAAGGACCCTGTATAATTATCCATAGTTTCAAAATGTTATTCTTTAAAGCAGAATGTCAGAAAACCGGCTAGTTTGAAGTGAAACAGGCAGGCAGGCTTTTAAATATGCAACACGTTCACTGTTGCACTTGCACCAGAGACATTATATTTAAAGCTTTTAATCCTATTAGAGCGAGACACGAAAAATTACAAAGGTAAGTGCATTTGTTTCTGAAAAGCGGTTTTGTAGTACAAAATGTTCAAGAATGAAATATTAAGGGGCCATAGGTCCAGACGAATATTTTCTATGAGAAACGCGATTGCCGAGCGCTCCGAAAAGCGTGTGCGTGAGCCGTATTTTCGATTAAAAACAACTAACCAAAGTACTTTTTCTAGATTTTATTTATGATTGCACTAGTTAAACTAATGGTGAATATGTGAGTATAAATACCAACAATCGGAAACTATTTTAAGTTCTTCTAAACCGAGAAAAATGTTTAAAAATGCATGAAAATACGTCATCTTTGTGACGATTTTCTATCGAGTGAAGTAATTCCAATCGTGTACTCAGTTGATGATTTCACTAGATGAACTATCCAAAAATACTGAGGTATGACTTTAGTTTCGGTAAATGGTATAAATCTAGTCGTAAAATGAAAAATAAAAGATGCCTCCGAGGTATTTCCACCTACTATTACGTCTTAAGAGAGAACCGAGCCTCCTTTATGCAGTAATAGATACTCTTTCTTAGGCTGCGTTTCCACCAGAGATGTGCGAGGTAGCGAGGCTGTGAGCGAGGAAAAAATCAGCCATAAGCGCGCTAGTTATGGATGCTGACCCAGCATCCGACATCCAGTTCAAGTAAAGTAGAACACTACGGAACTGCTGATGCACAAGACGCACTTTGCACCTTTGCCTTTAATCTGGGCCAGCGTCCGATGCTTAGTCAACATTTTAGTATACAAGTTGTTACAAAAATACAAATAAACCTTTAAGGGGGTGGTGTAGACCATCAAACTGAACAACTTTCACTATGGGACCAATATCGAAATCGCGAAAAAAAATAATGATGTTCCATATTCTACAAATCGACTAGAGCTAAAATATGTATGGGATATCAATTTTGTTTTTTCGCGATTTAGATGATGGTCCCATAGAGAAAGTTGTTCAGTTTGACGGTCTAAACAACCCCCTTAAGAGTTCTAAATATTTATTGTTACTTATGATTTATGAAACACCCTGTATTATATAAGCTATTGTAATTGTAATCGATTATAAAACCTCTTGGCAGACGATCTCCGATCCATACTACGTACCGTATCCGTACTAAACCATACTCCCGTAAGTCTGCGTATCATTCTTAATTCGCTAGCTCGATCCCGTCATTGGGAAATTGAAGCACTCTCATTGGCCGATTTTTTCCTCGCTCAACGCCTCGCTACCTCGCACATATCTGGTGGAAAAGCAGCCTTATACTGTGCCTCCGTGCTGCCCACAATCGTCTTATGCAACATCTAAAACAAAAATGTCACATTATTTGTAGACATTCCTGATTAGAAATTTTTCGAGACATTACGTGAAACTATAAACATAAAACATACTGGGCAGTAATGTATCGATAAATTTGAAATCACCAATCAATGTGAAATTCGTGTATTTAGAAAATATTGTATAACAGATGAAAAATATAAAATACTAGAGTTAACCCACGACTTCGTCCGCATAAATTAGATCACTTATGATCTGCTTAGCTTACTATCAAACAAAAAAAGTTTCATCAAAATCGGTTCAGTAGTTTTTCCGTCATGCTCGAACAAACAAACAAACAAACTTGTCAATAGATGGCGCCACACGTCATATAAATCGCGCTATCGAGTTTATATGAAGTGAACCGCTACTTTTTCATTCCTCACGATTTTATAATAGTTAAGATTACATTTGAGGACAGCTCTGGGGGCTCGGTGCCCAGTTCATCATCAGCCTGTATAGTGTATACGTCCCACTGCAGGGCTGAGGGCACAGACCTCATGGGAGGGTGTCTGGGCATTAGTCCACCATGCGTGTCTAATGCGGATTGGTAAACTTCACATACGCATCAGAATTTGTTCTTTAGCGTAGTAGGTTTAATAACGATGTTTTAATTCACCATCGGTGATGGTTGCGGAGAGGTATGGGAACTCTATCTTCCGGTCCTTCGAGGTCCGGGTTTGAATCACAGCACGGACGATATGCCATATTGAGTTTCTCTAACTTATGTACGTAATACCGACTGCTCTCAAACGGTGAAGGAAAACATCGTGAGGAAACCTGCAAACGCTGAAGAAGAAATTCTGATGTGTATGTGAAGTCTACCAATCCGCCCGCATTGGGCAAGCGCGGTGGCATAATTCCCTGAGGGTAGGCCGTGCCCTGCAGTGGGACGTAGGCTGGTAATGATGATGTCCTGGGTCCATAACCTGCAAAGGAATCCATTAAACTAACCTACATCTAGCATACTGACATACATAATAAACGGCTAAGCTGTAATTAATTAACTTTTCACGAGACCGCACGACGGAAGGGTTCCGCTCCAACTAGGGTTCAGTAGAAATTGACGGGTGAATTATTTAGTCTATGTGCGAACGTGAAGCTACTTGTGTGCGCTGGATTAGTTTTAAAATTAGATCTCATAGCTTCTAAGGTAGTTTAGGTTTAATTAAATTAAAGATTGAAAAAGTCGGGCGGCGAGCGGGATTCGAACCCACGACCTGCCTATCCGGGGCATGCTCTACTCCAACAGAGCTGTCGTCGCCCCGCAAGCCACGGCGAAATTTGCAATCTATATATTTTATCGTCCAAAAGGGACGTCGACTTTTTCAATCTTTAATTTGATTAAGCTAACATGGCATACATGTAAAATAATCTAATTCTAGTTTAGGTTTAATTTTATAATGATTACACACTCTTGACGGCCCGATAGCTCAGTTTAAACCTGCCTGCTGTGCTATAGTTTGGGGGTTCGAATCCCGCAAGGGGCAAATATTGATACATAATTATAAAGGTGTGACAAAACACCCTAGTAGTATTTAAAGGGGTGGTTTAGACCATCTAACTAAAGCAAACAAAATCAGCTGTTCCAAACATTTGGATCGCGTAGGTGGGTCGATCAACTATTTTTTGTCCATACCTGGTCCCAGTCATCTGCATACAATTTTCTCAATGTTCAGGCTCAGGCTCAAGCTCAGGTTTTGCTTGCCCCAAAAATTAATGTTTGTTGAATAACTAAGGATTGCATTTATTAAATGCATACACGGTTTTGCAAAATTACTTGAATTTTACTTGAATTTTGGTGGTTGTCCGATGGACGCTTTATTTCGTTGTCCCCACGCTTTTTGGTCTATCGTACAACCGCTAAAAACTTCTAGTAGTTCAACAAAGATGGTGCAATGCGCATGTGTGTAGAAGAATCATATCATTAAATATAATATCCATCTTTTTTAAACAGTACTGTGAGGACAAAAAATAGTTGATCTACCCAGGTAATGACGTTTTCTTTGGAAGAACAAAAATTTTTCGTTATTTCAAAGTTCGCACCATAGAGAAAGTTGTTCAGTTTGATGGTCTGAAGCATCCCCTTTGATATGAAACGTATTAAATTTTACACCCTGTACAAGGTGTTACAAAAATACAAATAAACATTTAAGGGGGTTGTTTAGACCATCAAACTCAACAACTTTCACTATGGGACCAATATCGAAATCGCAAAAAAAAAAATTATGTTCTATACTCTACAAATTGACTCGAGCTAAAATATGTATGGGACATACGATTTTTTTTTTCGCGATTTCGATGTTGGTCCCATAGAGAAAGTTGTTCAGTTTGACGTTCTAAACAACCCCCTTAAGAGTTTTAAAAATTTATTCTTACTTATGTAACACCCTGTACAATCAAAATTATTTATGTCTCCTTTTAATATTTATAGTTCCGTTAAGTTCCAGAAATAGTTAAATTAGACATCAGTAAAAAGCTTTTCACAAAAACCATCTAGAACCTATCTTAGGTACATAATAGAAACCGATGAATGAATAATTTTTAACCGCCCGCCCCCGCCCGTCGGTCGGACAACGGCATTAGGGTTGGCTCGTACGGGATCTACATTAATTAACTTTTGAATTATAAATTCATGCTCCCCTTGATTCCTTTAGACAACGAATATTTGAACAGACTTTGTTTGCCTGGCTCCAAGCTTTGAATTGACCACTGCATTTCTTTCCATGATTATTATACGACGCAAGTCGCAACTAAAGAAAAAATGTGAATTTTGTGGAAAGCTAGTATGCTACTTATAATTGACTTAAGGGTATATTATTCGGAGCGCGCTCCATACAAACGTACTATGGTGATATTTTCAATACTAACCAATTAAAGTCAATGAAATTTTGCATAAACAATCTAGAAACAAATTTCTATGCTCGTATGGAGTCAGATTTTCGTTTAAATGTATAGTTTTCAAGTTAGAGTGCCTCAAAGATTTCCATACAAATCTTAAATTAATCCTAGCATTGAAACTGTATATTTTAACGAAAATCTGACTCCATAGAAGCATAGAGATTTGTTTCTAGATTGTTTCTGCAAAATTTCATTGACTTTAATTGGTTAGTATTGAAAATATCACTATAGTACGTTTGTACGTTTGCTGTTTTGAGACAAATAAAAAACTTTTATTTATTTATTTTGTATGCAGCGCGCATTTTCGCACCAGGAATAAAATTATCTTAAGAGTCTTTTTACAATTTAGCGTCGCCCTCATCACAATATTAAAGTCCAACTCACACAAGCGATAGACCCTGTCGTACGAACGTCTTAAAGCGTAAGAACAGAACATATAGACCGACAAGCGGTTGTATGAAGCTTTCGTTCTGTAGGGATATCTATTCAGTGGGTGTTAATGATGATGTTGAGGTCATTTAAACTAGCCGCATTGCATCAGAAGTTCGTCTCCAATTTGCAAACATCCTCACAATACAGAAGGTGCTGCACCTAAGAGATTAAATATTAACGCACCGCAGTTAGTTTCGGCCCCTACTAAAAGCTGAAATGGACGAGCATCCCCCACTTCCTGAGATGTTAATAAAAAAATAAAACAAAGGAAGCTACCTTTTGGGTCGGTTCCCTGAAATTATCTGAAAAATTCAGCGGATTCCGAGATTAGAAGAAAGGGCAGGAGAGGACTTGGGCTAGCAATATACACTATCTCTTGACCCAAAGAGCTGCAGCATACACAAAAATACTGGATTTAAGAACTTGGAATCCGTGTATGGTTCGACTTTGGTACTTCGGGAAGAAAATGAAAAAGAAAAAAAATTCTCGCCCCAAATGGTAACAATTTTTTTTAGTATCCAAGGCAAGCTAAATTATTTATCATTTAATAGGGTTTAAAAATAGTGATAATGTTGATATTTAATAATCGTATAAGGAGTTGAGTTGAGCTTTAAAACCTGTTAAAAAGCTTAACAAAGATTTAAAACCTGGTTAAAATAAATCACCAGGCATCCCTGATTGTCAGACAGAATCTCTGCGTCAACCGTTAACTACCGTTCTAACCGTGATTATCATTGAGGTTTTATGATAATTTTTGATGATGGAGCGATCACCACAGTCCATCATCCCCGTTACTGTTTCTTCCCTTTACTCGAGACTCGGGATAGAAAAACAAAGAGATATAGCCAAGCAAAAATGACTTATTTTTTCATAGTAATAAAGTCTTATCTTACCAGAGATTGGCTATCATTAGGCCTATTCGTGCCCTGGAGACTGCAGCCCTAAACAACAGATGGTGTTCATACTACAATCAAATTATCTATGCAAATGGCAAAGCATCAAAGTTCACTATTAAAACAGAGCCTTCAAAAAAATCCAATACACTTAAAAGGGAGGCCTCTTTTCCTCGAGTTAATAAGTCTTCCTTCAGCCCTGACTACCTCCCTGGCCAAAGCAATACCGCTTGCATGAAGTTGAATATTGTATTAGTGCAAATGGTCCATTCCCTTTCTTGTCTCGGGGTTATTTTCTGTATTACTAAATTAGTAGCTCACAGCTCCGTTAGTGCGAGTAATTTCTTTATTTTTGCCTACGCCATTTTGTAGATTATTTCGAAAAGCAGTGAATACTTATAGTAATACAAGGTTTTAACTTAATTGCGTACCATTGCCACTTTAGTTAAGCAATTCTTTGGGCTATGTCAGCTACTCTGGTTCTTCTGCGGATCTCTTCATTTCTGATTCGATCTCGCAGGGAAACTCCGAGCATTGCCCTCTTGACTTTCACCCTTGTGAGGCCTTAATTGAGCGACCACGTCTCTGTTCCATATGTCATCACTGGCTACACACACACACTGGTCAAAAAGTTTTAATGATGGTGATACATAATAACGTCAAAATATACAATCTAGAACTATAGTTCTAGCGGACATAATTGACATAATACATGTATTATGTCAAAATAAGCTGACAAAGTAAAATCGAGGTTTGGAAAATGTTTAGAATATCTGTCTGTATGTGAAGTCTTTTAATTTATCTAAAATATATCGCAAGTTTTATTTCACAAAATCTCAATCAATTAAACAGATTAAAAGATTAAATGAATGAAGACAAGATAACAAAAAAGTTAAATCAACTCATCGAAATAAATCACCAAAATGAATTAACGAATTTCCCTATCCCTTTTCCGTCCCTAAAATACTTCCATTACACAAAATTGAACCTTGCTACTTAAAGGATAAGACAGGAAATCGATTGGGGATAAACAAATTCGGATGACATCTTGAAAACAATATCAAAATGTCGTCATCTGCTCCTTTTAGGGTTGCATCTACGGGATTTATTTGAAGGGAAAATTGTCTACAATTTCAGGAATTCACCCCAAGGCGGGGAAATAATCGCATTATTTATGTGAAACTATAAAAAGTACTATCGGTTTGATGGTGAACCGAGAGGAAAGAAAAAGTGGAATGTCTTGGGATTTTTGATGTCACATTTTTATTTGTGATCGGGAGTATGTACTATGTGTCTGATAAGACAAAGGGGAATGGGTAGCGTCTAGCACTTTGTCCGGTCAATTAAGTAAGTTTCCGACGGAAGATCGGTAACGTTAGTTATGACTGTACTAGGAAATTTTAAGTAAAATACTGAGCAACGAGTTTTTCTAACTTAAATAATTTACCAACTGCTCTCAAATGGTGAAGGAAAACATCGTGAGGAAACCTATGCAGGTTGCAGCGTATGTAAAGCTGAAGAAGAAATTCCGATGCGTATGTGAAGTCTACCAATCCACATTGGGCACGTGTGATAGAATGACGCCCACTCCCTGAGGGTAGCCCTGTGCCCTGCAGTGGGACGTATAATCGTATACATTGTGTGAAATTATTTAACTAAATATAACGAAACAGAATGGCTAAGTAATGCCAAAAACCACAATGTCGAAGTGATACTGATTGTATCGGGTAGTTACATAATAAGATCTATCAACCCCAGGTCTGTCTCTTTATTATCAAATTCTGATGCGGTGTTTTTGTGGGTGAAAGATTAGCCACTTGATACGTCATTCCAATCTGAAACATGAAAATATACTTAAGGTGAGCCTTGTTACAATTGCAAGCTTTTTAAGATTGTTGATTTGAGTGTAGCAAAGTTTCTGACCGACGGAAAGAGATTTCAGTAGTGAATTTATGTAGGTATGGCGCTAACTACACAGTTTTCTTTATCCGTGTACCGTGTATTCATTTAATACGTTTTTTCGCAAACCTAAATTTAACAATAAATCTCGCTGTGACAACCCTAATTCCAATGTCACCTCGTGTCCTTAAGTGCTCTTAGCGAAGTTTTCAGAAGCTAATGTAATGACTTGGAGAAGTTCGTGTACGAATACACTGTCATTGACTGTTATTGTGTCTCTTGTTTGTGTCTAGTTTATTTGAGAGATTATCCTACCGGCTGCGACAGTCTCATCAATCTATACATATAAACTGACTGACAGACACCGTGCAGTCTATCTATGCCAAATAAGATAAATGTAGAATACATATTCTATACAGGGTGTTTCATAAGTAACAATAAATATTTAAAACTCTTAAGGGGGTTGTTTAGACCGTCAAACTGAACAACTTTCTCTATGGGACCAACATCGAAATCGCGAAAAAAAAAATTTGATATCCCATACATATTTTTAGCTCTAGTCGATTTGTAGAGTATGGAACATCAATTTTTTTTTCGCGATTTCGATATTGGTCCCATAGTGAAAGTTGTTCAGTTTGATGGTCTACACCACCCCCTTAAAGGTATTTTTGTAACACCTTAGTGCACCCTGCACTAAGAAAGGATTCGAAAAGGCATTTTTTTTTGCTTTGCTCAGGGAGCAGTTACTGCTTTTTACTGCTGACTATTGGAGGGACCACGAAGGGTCTACCGATCTAAATGAATGAACTTAAGAGAATTTTATTCCTAGAGTGAAAATGCGCGCTGCATACAAACGTACTATGGTGATATTTTCAATACTAACCAATTAAAGTCAATGAAATTTTGCAGAAACAATCTAAAAACAAATCTCTATGCTTGTATGGAGTCAGATTTTCGTTAAAATATACAGTTTCAATGCTAGCATTAATTTAAGTTTTCTATGGAAATCTTTGAGGCACCGCAACTTTAAAACTATACATTTTAACGAAAATCTGACTCCATACAAGCATAGAAATTTGTTTCTAGATTGTTTCTGCAAAATTTCATTGACTTTAATTGGTTAGTATTGAAAATATCACCATAGTGCGTTTGTATGGAGCGCGCTCCGAATTATATCCCCTTAAGCAACCGACCTAGGGGCACCCAGAGAGGTACGGACCTCGGCATAGGACGTTGCTGGGGCTACGCGGCGGATTGGGTAGCGGGGATCGGTGAGAAGCGGCCTGGGATGTGCCTGTAGCGTCTGTAGACGCCAGAAGGGAGTGGGCAGAGGTCGCGACTGTCCCCGCCGGCGGGGACGGTGATTCGAAAAGGCAATTACACCTAAATGGCCACCTCTGAACGGTATAACAATTAAGTTAAGGTTTAAGGTGAGGATGATCGGACCATCAAACTGAACAACTTTCTTTAGGAACAAAAAGTTGCTGTTCCAAAGAAAACTGCAACACCAACTCGACCCGAATGTATGGGGCCAGCAGTTTCTTTTTGCTATTTCGATATTGATCCCATAGAAATAAAAATCTGTTTGATAGTATAATATTCCTAATACGTAGTTTCAGCTCGTTAGACCTCATATTATGTGATAGATACGTGAGCACGGTTAGTTGTGAGTTTATTTATGAACAAGTTACAGCAATCAGTACATTTTTCCGCCAGTTAAACTTAAAAGTAAGTTAACCAGTAGCAGTAATGCATAAGAAAGTAGGTTGTTCCCATTGGATAAATAAAATTAATAGTAGGTAGGTAGGTTAGAGCTATTTGAATTGAATTCCGATTCGTTGCTCTCTGTAATAGCACAGTATAGTATGGTGCAGTAGTGTTACTGATTTTTTTTCGAATATA
Source organism: Agonopterix heracliana (assembly GCA_963693445.1). Lineage (NCBI taxonomy): Eukaryota > Metazoa > Arthropoda > Insecta > Lepidoptera > Depressariidae > Agonopterix > Agonopterix heracliana. The sequence goes on from OY856331.1 coordinate 9,355,021, forward strand.
CTTTAGTTGTATAAAATGTAGCAGACGATAATAAATTGAACGTGTCTCGCCACAATCATGATAATACTGTCCAAAATATAGTATAAGGTATACCTTTTATGCTTTAACTATTAAGTTAAGACCATGCCGTAACTAGGCTAGTAATATTTTCCGTAAAGGAAACTTCGAACCAATATCGATTCACGTGGTATGAACATATTAACAAACATGAACATATAGTATCATAGTGCTTACAAGAGGAGTAACGTGCTAAATGCGAATGTGGACGGCTGTATGAGAAGAGGAAGACCGAACAAAAGATGGGTGGATACTATGAAGCATACGTGTAAGAAGAGAAGCCAAGCGCAAGCGCTAAGCGCTAAAATAACGACTAAAAAATTGGAAGAAGTTGATATAATGCGCAGACTCCTAAATAATGTCATAAGGGCAAGAGTTTTATGATTGGCTGGCACCCCTCGCTTAAACCGTTCTACAAAGTATACATAATTTCATTGCGCTTCCCTAGGTTTATTAAATATGTATCGCATATTTAACAGTTCTACTACTGTATACAAATATACTGTGACGGCAAGTCCGTTCGATCTCTCACGGGACTGAAGCGATTTGTACATTTTTATTTCACGAAATATTTCTTATTACACCGCAGTGGGAGGGTTAAACTATTGAAACTGAAGATTTCTTCAATAAATATTTATTTTATTTGTTTGTACAAGTCATAAATCAAGAATTCAAAGAAATTATTTATGATTATATTATTCAGGAGAAGAAAGAAAACTTAAATTCTTTAACACAAATTGTAATTACATTGCGGTGTGGTTCTCAGCTTAGAATCATCATCAGCCTGTATAAGTCCCACAGCAGGGCACAAGCCTCCCTCCCTCAGGGAGGGTGTATGGCCGTTAGTCCACCACACGTGCCCAATGCGGATTGGTAGACTTCACATACGCATCAGAATTTCATCTTCAGCGTCCTGCCTACGCTGAATTTTTTCACCGTTTGAGAGCAGTCGGTATTACGTGTACATAATAATAAGTTAGAGATACTCATTGGTAGCATGTCATCCGTGCGGATTCGAACCCGGACCTCAAGATTTAGGTCGAGTAGACGTTTTCAAACCTTAGAAAAAGTATATGTCTAGAATGAGCCTCACTGTTTTACCGTATAAAACAAAAGGGGCCAAGTTTCATAGGTTGGTGTGCGTGAGGTGCCATACAAATTATGTTTGTGTGCGTGTATATGTATAGGGTTTAGGAGCTAGTACTGGTTGCAATTTTTTTCGACGCTTTCCTATCTTCGACTGTCAATCTTGACATATAACTTTATCAAAGTTTCAAACATTTATGAGTAAACAATTGATTTTGCGGAAATTGTCAATTCGATTCACTGGTGGAACCTATTAAGACATTCAAGTATCATAGGATCCACTGAGCCTAATGGTGGATCACAGTGAACTTCAGCGTGCTATTCAATCCACTGGTGTATCGAGATAGTGGATCCTACAGGACAGAGGGAAAAAATCGGTACCTTTCCTGAATCATGAACAGCAATGAACAATACCTACTGTATCATTTATGTGTATGGTAGTTCAAAACAACACACGACCGCCCGCGACGCGCGGCACTCCCGAAATTAATCGCCCTCCCATTAAAACCCGACAAAAAACACATGTCAGCCAAATGTCACAATATGTCACTACTCCGCTGCACTTCGCAAACTAGCATGTAAATCATTATTACCCTGCTAACACATGTCTCTTTTATTTCAAGTAAAAAAATAAACACCGTTCAATAATAGACTTTAATGTTCCAACGATTGGGTGGTATTCCTTTTTGAGTAGGTGCAAAGATAATTTTGCGGGGGTTTTCGTAGAATCTTGATTTACACAACTATGACCTATGTTTTGACGTTTACAAAGCCAGATAAATGTCAGCTGATAGTGAATTATGGTAATGCTTGAAGTTTTCGCTTGTGCAGTTTTGGATCTTATACCGTTGGGATAGGTCTTATGTATCGATGCAAGACTGGGTTAGAAATTATTCAATGGTTTCTATTAGATGGCTATTTCCAAAACATTCAAGAAATAGATGGCTATTTCCAAAACATTCAAGAAATCATAACTTCACAGGTGAGAAAGATGTCTATAATATCATCTCTCTCTGTTTAAGGGAATATAATTCGAAGCGCGCTCCATTCAAACGAATTCTGGTGATATTTTCAGTACTAACCAATTGAGGCTAGGTTATCCCAGTGCAAGCGTCTCTTTCTTGCAAGCATAAGTTTACAATTAGCCATCCCGCTCCAATTGAAAGCAGGATCGCAAAAAAACGTGTTTTTCGTCAATATCTTTGCTCATGGGAGTTTCTAAGCTAAAAATTCTTCTGAGTTCCCTAGAAATATTTAATGTATTTAGTTAAGTACAAGAATAAAAAGTTAAATATCAGCAGTTTAATCATAGTATTGAAAAAACATAACAAAAGGGGGTAACTTTGGGATGTTTTTCTATCTAGTAAACTTAATCTAATCGTGTAATTGAGAACAGTCGCCCATCCGCCCGATCCTTAAATAAGACATAATTTAATTTCAGTCTTTAAAACACAGTTTAAAACACTTTCGTTCGTGTTCAAAAAACGGCCTCGACGGGATAACAGCGTCTTAAAGTCTATGACATTTTTCAGAAACAATCTAGAAACTAATCTCTATGTTTGTATGAAATCAGATTTTCATTTTTTTTTATATTGGTGCTTTTAACCCCGAGGTTATGTCAGCCCAGGTTTTCGTTAAAATGTATAATTTTAAAGTTACAGTGCCCATTTCCATACAAATCTTAAATTAATCCTAGCATTAAAACTGTATATTATAACGAAAATCGGACTTCATACAAACATAGATTCGTTTCTAGATAGTTTGTTTTAAATTTCATTGACATTAATTGGATAGTATTGAAAATATAACCAGACTTGCCAACGCACATTTGTGCTTTCGGAATAAACAACAGCTCAATTTAGAAACACACATGAATATAGTTTTGTCCATTAAATAAATAAATAATAAATAAATAAATAACGCTCACATGCACTTACATTGTAATGATCCCAAACTAGCACTACAGGCTTTTATTATGGAAACCATACAACAACGGCACGAACATATAACATCCATGACCGAACCGGGATTCGAACCCAGGACCCAGGTTTGGCAGTCCGGCGTGGTAACCATTACACCAACCGGGTCGTCAAATTAGTCCGGTTTGTTTCGTGTTCCCGTCTGAACTACTAAACTGACATACACACATATAACTCACACTCACCGTGTAGAGAGTTTTTCCAAACCCATAACCTCTTTTTTTTAAAGTCGGCTAAAAAATATTTTTCCACCTGTAGGTACTTTGACGAAATGCGAAATACGTATGAACGAACTGCGTATTGGACGAAATGCGTATTGGACCAAGTGCTACTAGGTCATCCCTTCAGACACACACAGCAACCACGTCCACAACACAGATAAAATTCTCTCAAACCCCCATTTCTTACAATAAAGTGGATATTAAAAATTTTAAGACAAAAGTAGAAAAACGGGCGATTTTTTTCACTTTTAGCGAAAAACAAAAGGAGGAGCCATTCTTCAGAAGTCGTCGAAATTACTTCGGTCGCTGCTCGCCGTTTTTTTCTCCTTCATATAATAATCAATTCTGATTCTGAACCCCTACTATTTGTCTACCGTAACAACTGCTTTTTAAAAAAGCAGAATCACAAGTTAAAATTCTAACACCACTGGCTTTTCGGTGAAGGAAAACATCGTGAGGAAACCTGCGTGCTTCAATTTCGAGGCATGTATTGTACCCACTGTCCATTATAAGTGGCGACGGGCTCACCCCCCGTCACACTGGACAGAGTTTCGGTACTACTGGTGAAACGTGGATGTTCTGAGGTTTCAGAATATCTCTTACTATCCCCTCGGGGAATACAGTCGTGAGCATATGCCATGACAAGTAAAAGTCCTGGGATTGTTTTATTATAAGAAGTAAGAACTCTTAAAAAATGAAATGTGACCAGGAGTGCGATTTTTGAATCTCATTCGGTGAGCTCAGCAGTTGAAAATGTCAAAATTACTATGGATCTCCATAGTGCATCTTTCTGCTGCTGATTTGACTCGCAAAAATGAAAGTCAAATCCACAGCAGAAAGATGCGCATCTCCATGGTAATTTTGACATTTACAACTTCTGAGCTCACCGAATGATATTCAAAAATCGCACTCCAGAGATAATTAATTCATGTCATCGAGATTTATGATTTTTGAGTATTTTAAATCGATTTATAATTAGCCATTTTAAGAAATGCCAACTGTGGGAAATGGTCTTATGCAGACTGCAGACTGTAAGCCATTTTGCGAATACCGTTTGTCGACTAAATAACTCTTTATTTATTAAATCGTGATGTTGTAGAGTTTTTGGCTCCTAAACTAAAAGTCGAGAAACAAGTGAGTTTCACAATCTCGATTCGAGAACCCCTGGTATCTAAAACGTCCTATTCAGAACATGTCCTAATTATTTCGTCTCATAACAAAAGCATAAGTATCAATTTCGAGTGCCGATTCTTTTAACTTTGCTTCCGAAACAAAGCATTCTGATCTTTATTGTAATGAAAGAGGATTCACTGCGATTGCATAATTAAAATTGGATTTGCAACAGATTGTTTTCTTTTTCAGTGAAATTTTGTTTGAAGTATATTGGCTATTCAACTCAAAGAATCAGAGGGTCAAAGTATAAGCAAAACAAAAGAATAAATGTAAAATACTGAGATGAGAAATTATTTATAGATTTTGATTATATCATGTTTGTGAAACTTAATATGAAAAGACTTTTGAGACAATTATTGGGAGCACAAAGATTTGTTCAAATTACTGATATGTAAAATACCTATGGAGGAACTGAGGTGGAAGGTTCCTCCATAGAAAAGGGAAGTACTTCCGCCAGGCTAGGTGTGATGCCTGGGGACCGGCCGTGGTCCTGTTTGATGTTTGTCGGATCCTTGTATATATACTGAGACTCTGTGAGAATTCTTCTTGCGCGATTTATGTCTTGCCATGCAATTGTGAACCTTAGTGTAGCAGCTTACAGGTTTCCAATGTGCCATCGTCAATTGTCTTATGTCTTACTTTTTGCGAGGGGACTGCTAGCGCCATCTGTTGGCAAGTTGCTACAGTACTCCCCCCTTAGACCGCAGGTCGTTAAGTTTCTCGAAGCGTGCAGTCCGTATCCATGTAGAGGTGCGTGCAGAAGGTGCCGTGCCGGGCCTGTGGCGTGCGTTGGCGTGCTGCGTGCGTGCGTGCGTGCATAGTGCAGGATGACCAGTCCTGGTGATGCGTGCGAGTGACAGGCGTGTAGAAGAAGTGAGCAGGGCTGCCACGGTAGAGGGCTGTGTCTCAGTGCGTGGGGTGCTGGTATCTTCTACGGACGCTGAGCTGTCGTCGAGGACGGCGATGTGGACTGCTGCTTGCTTGACCTGGTCGAGGGAGAGAAGTTTTTGCTGCTGGTTGCTTGCTGCTTGGTGCTTGGTTCTGCTGGTGTTGCTGCGCTGCGCTGCTCAGGTTGCGATGCTCTTAGTCGAGGGTCACCACTATGGAGGAACTGAGGTGGAAGGTTCCTCCATAGAAAAGGAAAGTACTTCCGCCAGGCTAGGTGTGATGCCTGGGGACCGGCCGTGGTCCTGTTTGATGTTTGTCGGATCCTTGTATATATACTGAGACTCTGTGAGAATTCTTCTTGCGCGATTTATGTCTTGCCATGCAATTGTGAACCTTAGTGTAGCAGCTTACAGGTTTCCAATGTGCCATCGTCAATTGTCTTATGTCTTACTTTTTGCGAGGGGACTGCTAGCGCCATCTGTTGGCAAGTTGCTACATACCCATTGTCACTTTTTAACGAATCTAACACCCGTATTCTTAGTTGTTTTCTTGACAATGAATGTAATTTTGACATTAATAATCTTAAATTTTCGAATCCCGTAAGGGACAAATATTTGTATGACGAATATGAATATTTGTACCCGAGTCATGGATGTTTGTATCTATATATGTATTCTATATCGTTGTCTAGTTATCATAATACAAGTCCAGGCTAGATTCTGGAACTTTAAATGTGACTAGATAATTTGTGTGACACTGTCCAAGATAAAAAAAAAAAAACTTATTCTAATATATCAATGTACATATTTAGTACTGGACTAAATAAATTATAATGTAATATTTAAGTATACTATAAAATTGTAAATTGTATAATTAAAAAATTTATGAAGTAAATGCTCTCTCAAATTAAATATTGCATGCTCATGGGCAGATCACAGAGCTGTATCTAAAATAGTCCACCACCTTTATATTACCTGTGTGTCGCAATAAAGTCTTTGAAGTTTGAAGTTTGACATTTCCTCACTCGAGTGGAGGACGTTTTTGACATAATTTGTATGACAAAATGTCAAAAACGCCCTCGACTCAAGTAAGGAAGCCTCAAGGAAACAATTAAGAATACGGGTGTAAGGCCGCGCATTACGAGAAATTTCTAAAAGAAAAATTCTAATCAAGAATTATTAAACATTTTAACGGGTTTTTACCGCGTTTAAATATTTGATTCTAGTTAAAATAAAATAACTGCGTAACTCACAAAAACTGAAAAATCCGAATATCTTCGCAGCTTCGCACACTAGATCGGGCTCAGTTAGCGGATTTTTAGTTTCACGTAATACTGCTTCGCTCCGTGGTCTAATACTTAAGAGAATTGGGCTCCTGACACGAATGTCGTGGGTTCGATTCCAAAGGGGGAAACCTAGTGATATATAACTTTGTGCGTTTTCCCCCAGTTCGTTAGGACATTGTAGGCTGAATCACCTGATTGCCTGAACGAAAGATGATTCTGTGCTTCGGATGGCACGTTAAGCCGTTGGTCCCGGCTACTATTTCTGGTGGTAGAAGTCGTTACATAAAAAGGCCGTAAGGCGGTTTGAATAAACTCTGACACCAGGGCTTGCCCACACGATAAGAAGAAGAAGACTGACATAGCACACACATCGCACGACGGAAATCCACGTGTCTGCCGAGTGAGTGCGAGTGAGAGATGAATACACCACTGCTTACTGTCGTCCACCTCTCTTACCACCGAGAGGGGTGAGGTCAACATTAGCGGGGGGCGGGGAGTGTCCGTACAACATAACATATAAAGAGAGGTTAGAAAGGCGATGTGGGCGGGGCAGCCGCGCCAAGGATATGAGCAACGCTCATATGTTTACCATGGTGCGCGGCGTGGTGCGAGCGAGATGGCACGACTAGTTGCAGCAGCGTGAGCGGGAAGACAAGTGGCGACAGCCTCTCCGAGGCAAAAGCGCTACTTTGCCTTTCTAACACACACGTGACACGCCTGTTTCATACATTTCTTAGGGACCTGCCGCACGCATGTGCCCGGTGGCCTCCACTCGCTACAGGAGTGTCCGCGACCGCGACAGCCACCGGTGGCTCGTTTGCTCCAACCAGACCACATATATCTTGCTGACTGTACGGTTTAACGTCAACTCCCCAGTAAAACACCAAGCAGAAACTTTAACCAGCCGAAGACGGACGTAGCGGGCGGACGTAGCGGATGTCGGGTGCACACATCCGCTGTGAGACCCGCTTGTTTGTTCTGCCATGCCGGGTCGAGATAAATACTGAGCATTTGTTTACTCACATCCATTGCTGAGTTAGAGAGAGTTAGACGGATGCACATTAGAAATGAAGTGATACGTCAGAGAACTAAAGTGGTTGACATAGCTCGGAAAATTTGCAAGCTGAAGTGGCAATGGGCTGGTCATATCTGCCAAAAAACTGACAACTGGTGGTGTGTCAGAGTTCTAGAGTGGAGACCGCGAACTGGTAGGCGTAGAGTGGGACGCCCTCTGGAAAGACGAAACAAAAAAAGTAGCGGGGAGCGACTGGATGAGGAAGGCCGAGGACAGAGCAGTGTACGATGATGGGCGGATGATGATGATGATGACGAGACGGATGCAAGGCGAGTCTTAGCAGTGGCATTGATGATGAGCCTCTATACATCCCACTGCAGGGCACGAAGTATGTTCCATACAAAACTGCAATCCTACTCGACCCAAAATGTAGGGAAAAGCCGATTTTTTTTTTCGTTTTTTCGTTGTTGGTCACGTAGAGAAAGTTGTCCAGTTTGATGGTCTGAGCATCCTACGATAAACTGCTATCCGCAATGCGCCATCGACGCTCGTCGGCGAATATGGTCGTGAGCATATACATAAATGCTATCATCATCAGCCTGTCATCGTCCACTGCTGAACATAGGCCTCTCCCAAGGCGCGCCACAAAACTCGGTCCTCGGCCTTCCTCGTCCAGTCACTCCCCGCTACTTTTTTTAGGTGGTATGCCCAGCGGGCAGCAGGCAGGGCGTCTGCGCCTACCAGTTCGCGGTATCCACTCTGACACACCATCGGTTGTCAGTTCTACGGCAGATATAACCAGCCCATTGCCACTTCAGCTTGCTAATTTTCTGAGCTATGTCAACCACATTAGTTCTCTGACGTATCACTTCATTTCTGATGTGATCTCTCAGAGAAACATCGAGCATAGCTTTCCCCATAGCTCACTGAGCGACCTTGAACTGATGGACTAGTCCTATCGTCAGGGTCCAAGTTTCCGCACCATAAGTCACTACTGGCAGGACGCACTGATTGAACACCTTCGTTTTGAGGCATTGTGGTTGAGCCGATGAGAATGTTGCATACATGCTATAATCTTCATTAATAACTCTCAAAAACAGTATTTCTTGTAAAAGTTGCGAAAACCAAAGTACCTATCTTAAGTATACAAAGCTTTGAAGTTGTCAAACAAGGGTAGTAATAAAGGCGAAGGGCCTCTGTTTTTTAAGTGTCGGTTGCGTCTCGTAATGTCCTCCACGTTGGTTGGGCACTCTTGAGAGAATCCCCTTAATAAATAAGACTTACTTTTTGTTTATAAAAAAAGGTAACTTAGTACTTTAATATTTTAATTCACGAGTACCTCGGAAGTGGATTAGGGCGGATTTATTTGAAAGAATAGCTGTGAAACTTATGTACGATTTTATAACACCACTGGCTTTTTGATGAAGGAAAACGTCGTGGGGAAACCACGGACTTGAAAAAAAGACGACGTAATCTCGTCTAATCACGAGTAAAGCACCCATTTATATATTTGTGTGTATTTGTGCTGACGAACTGTCACGCGGGTACATAATAGTGGCGGGTTGTAGGACATGCGCCTAGAGTTGGTGCATCTGTGCGAGTGTAGGACCCTTGTAGAACAAACGAAAATGTAGGACCTTGCATGCTTCACATCTTTTTAGTGTCACATTACGTCCGTCTTTTTTTCAGGTCCGCGGAGGAAACTTGCAAAATTTTATTTCGAGGCAAGTAGTCCACCCTCCATTAATGAGGCTGATTAATTAACCGTAATACTGGACAACGCAAATATAATTATAGTGCGTGGTACGGAACCCTCATTGCGTGAATCCGACTCACACTTTTTATACCTTAATATACCCAAACGCGAACTCTGGGCCCGTATACAGGGTCCAATATAATATGCGGACTGTTTTTTAAGAGGATGATCAGACCATGAAACGAACAACTTTCTGTAAGAGACCAACATAATCGAAATCTCGAAAAAAAAAACACATGTGCCTGGCCCTGCCATACAATTAGGTCGAGTAGGATTGCAGATAAGTATGAAACAGCTGTATTTTTCAAGCAAGTTCAGTTTGGTGGCCTGAAGCCACCCCCTTCAGTATGTTACGCATTTAAGTTTACACCCTTTATATTTTCTCTAACGTATTATATTCTTAGTTGTTTTCTTGACATTTCCTCACTCGAGTGGAGGATGTTTTTGACATAATTTGTATGACAAAAATGTCAAAAACGTCCTCGACTCGAGTGAGGAAGCCTCAAAGAAACAACTAAGAATACGGGTGTTAGCAGACTCATCTATAATCTTTCTAAATCGGTGCACCGAAACTCTCATCGGTTCCTCAAACCTCACTCGTTCTGGTCCTCACCTAAGAGAGATTCAAACAAAACATGCGATTAATCCGATTTACGAGCGGCAGGCGGCGCGCGCGCACAATAGTGTCCGTTTAGTTAAACGCGACATTCCCCAGTATTTATTTATACACAAGTCTACTCCACTCACTCACTGATTCATCATAAAATCTTCAGAACTGTAAAACTTGAGATTGAAGAACGTATGTCTCTCTTAGGTTTTCGTAATTACTGCTTGTATTTACCAAAAAAATGCGCTTCCTTTTCATTCAATCCTTCGAAATCGCGAAAAAATTATCTGCTGTCCCATACATTTTAGTCGAGTCGGTAAGCAGTTTTGTAGGTATATGGGACAGAAAATTTTATTTCGCGATTTCTAAGTTGGCTCCTTAGTGAAAGTTGTTCAGTTTCATGGGCTGAAGCACCCCCTTAAGTGCCAGAACACCGATGTTACCCGTGTATTGTTTTTATAATGAATAAATTATATTAAAAAAACTTGGGTGTTTTGTTACACCACCACCGTTGTTCTTTTTGTGTGGGGTGTATTTCTGTCCGGAACCGTTAAAAAACACTGCACATCACTTAGTCACCTCGTACGACGACCACTGGAAGAATTGGGGTGAGCCATTCTAAGCGATCACATTACAATCTAATTCTATGCAACATGATCAAACAAAATATCGCAAAGCGCAAATATCATTTTCTCCTTTTAGTAAAACGTCCCACACTCGTGACTAATGTCTATATTCACGACTCTATACTAAACACGCCAGACTCAGCGTTGCCGGGAGAACCGCATCTATTTCGGTCTCGTCACATTCCCGCCGCGCTATTTCTGACACGGTCGCGTTGACGGACAGACAGACATCGAACATAGTTTTTATACGTTACGCTATTTAGATATTTTTAGTTGTATCTGAATTTACATTGTTGTAATTGAATTTAGATAGTTAAAACAGGGAAAAGAGAACTGTGAAGCTAGTAGTCTCCATACAAAGGCGGAAATCTTTAATCCTAAAGCCCGATTTTCTAAATCAAACTGAAATTTATTTATTCAAGACAAAAAATGATTATTGTCTACTACAAACGAGTACATAATTGCTTAGCGATTACAATGTTGGAGCCCAATTAAGGGGATATAATTCGGAGCGCGCTCCATACAAACGTACTATGGTGATATTTTCAATACTAACCAATTAAAGTCAATGAAAATTTTCCAGAAACAATCTAGAAACAAATTTCTATGCTTGTATGGAGTCAGATTTTCGTTAAAATGTATGGTTTAAAAGTTACAGCGCCTCAAAGATTTCCATACAAATCTTAAATTAATCCCAGCATCGAAACTGTATATTAAAACACGACTTAATAACTATTGCAACATATATTCTTAAGCGAAGGTTATGTATACAGTTATACTACATACGGTATATTTAATTAAGTTATTTATACTACACAGTGTATACTGAGTATACTATAAGCTAGTGACACTCATTATTATTTAATATATCATTAGCATCCTTTTAAACTAAGATTCTACCCATCAAACTGAACAACATTTACTATGGGAGCAAATTTACCGAACGGAGTTAAAGAATCCGCTGATTGCATAAATTAGAGTCATTTACATTGCAGTTTAGTATGGAACAGCTGTTTTTTTTTTGCTCCGATTGGTTTGCTCCCATAGTAAAAGTTTTCAGTTTTATGGGTAGAGGCCTGGCTTTACAGGATGCTAATGATATAAATTTCACCCTGTATAAGTCATATTTACTAAAGTAGCTATTCACAACAGCAAAACAACTCGAGAGAGCATAACAACTTGTAGAACAAACATAAATAGACAAGCAACCTTGTCTACCAGACGACATAATGTATACAAACTTAGTATACAAATCACTATTCGACTCCACTGAAGAATCTAGTAGGTGTTGACAAATTTAAAACTTCATTTCATTTAACAAGTCAACTGACAGAGTTCTTATTCCAACGGCAAAAGAAAGATTATGTTTTGATTAGCAGGAATTCGTGCGTAGGACAGATAGAGTCGTGACATTTGTTTAGTAAAATGTCGAGTAATTGAGTTTTAATTTTCTTAACGTTTGTGTAACACCCACAACTCTCTTCGATCTTTGCTTTGTCTAAATTTATAAGACTATCTACTAAAAAAGTAAATTTATGAAATCAAAAACCCGTCTGCTTTTATAAATTTACTTTTTTATTTTTCACTTTTTAGTTTTTTCAACTTTAAATCGTTATAGATCAGAAATGGTCATTCGAAATGAAAAATGACAATAGAAACCTAAAGATGATTTTCAAATACCTATTCAATGATACCCCACTCGACATAGTTCGTCAACTTTCATTTTTTTATTTTTCACATTATGGCGTCTGGTAGTCGCCATATTGAATTTTGATTACTGTAATGCCTTTAGTGACACTCGCAAGATTAAGACAAATCGATTGACGTAAGAATCATCAAAATCGGCTCACGCGTTTGGTCTCTACTGTGCCACAAAGGTACAAACTTACATACATACATAGGCTGTTAAACACATTACCCTTCCTTTGCCTCGCGCAGTCGGGTAAGACCCTGTTACTAAGCCTACGTTGTCCGTCCGTCCGTCCGTCCTACCTATTTAAGGCTTTAACTTATGAACCGTAATAGCTAGATTGTTGAAATTTTCACAGAATACCTATGCGTTATTACGGCGGATTTTTTTAATAAATAATAAAATAATAAAAAAATGGCAAAAAATTTAAAATTAAGGGGGGTTTCAACAAGAAACTAATTTTAATCGACGTTTTTTTCTTCTCGCTCTATTGTAAAAACGGTAATACATACAAGCGTCAAACTTGGTGTGATTATAGAAAAAACTCTACAGTATAACAAAAAATAATAAAAATTGGCCAAGCGTGAGTCGGTCTTGCGCTAATGGTCCCGGGGAAAAAAAGTGTTTTTGAAACTTAATGTTGTGTTTTGTGGTGGTGTGGTACGGAACCCTCGATGCGCGAGTATTTTTACTGGACTAAGTGAGAGTCGGGCACTCTCACTTAGTCCAGTAAAAATACGGGTCGAAAGGAAATAATTTATAATAAGCAATTTTTTTCGCTAGATCGTTTATACAAATGATATTAAGATACTTTAATAACGAATCCCACTAAATTTCGTATTTTTAATTTTTAGTACTAAAATGTAAATTTTTTATTTATAGTGTCGGATTTCTTTCTTTTTTCATTATTATTGTTTGTTTTAGGTTATGAGTTTACATATACTGTGTAAATTTTGTACTAAAATTGATTTTTTCGTAATTTCAACATATTTAAAAAAGAAGGTTCCGAGGTGATTTTTCGTTGGATTTACTTGTAATATAAAAGAATACAAATGAATTTAACAAATGGCATAAAAAAATTGTATATACTATTTTTTTCCAATTTTACATGATTTTTTTTACTTTGCTTAATTATTTAATTTTAGGGGGATTTTCAATCTAAATGATAACTAGAATTATAATCTAAAATATGAAAGAAAAAAACCGGCTATTATAAATTATTTACATTCGCCATACAAGCGACCCGTAACTTTACTGGAGTAACTTGAGTTTGCAGTAAGCACAAGTTTAGCAGGTCCCGTAATTGAAATCGAATCTATCATTGCAGAACAGGACACTTTCACTGCTGACGACCTACGGCGTAGGTCGGCGACAAATGGGCCGCAGTGCTAAAGAACCCACGTAACGAGTCAGTTATATTGCATTTCGGCTGTGCTTATGACTTACCGCGCGAGTCGACGACAACCTTACGCCTGCGCGGGTGACCCACGAGACGAGCCAGTTTAACGTTTCACGGTTACGACTGTGCGCACGACCTACGAGGTGGGTCAAGCTTCGCCTGTGCTCATGACCTACAGCGTGAGTCACACACACCTTACGCCTGTGCGGGCCGACCCACGAGGTGAGACGCTTTGGTCGTTTTACGTTACGTCTGTGCGCAGGACCGTCGTGGGGCGTCAGTTTTAGCACTGCTCATGATTTTGAGCTTAGCAGCAAAAGTGTTAATGCAAGGGACATCGATAACTAAAAAATAGAACCTCATTGTTTATAGCTCGCTTTGCTAACTGAAACGTTTAAACCCTTAATTAATTACTTCAACGTTCGAAAGGTTAATCCAAGTTCGAACGTAAGTCAGGTGAGAAAAAAACGATCTAGAGCTGTGTTGCCAGGTTTACCGATGAAAAAGTTACTACCCCTATTTTTAGATTATTATACCGGTTTTCTCGGCTGGCGCGTTGCGGAGACCTAAGGAAACTCAATCTTGAGGTCCTGGTTCGAATCCGCACGGACCACATGCCATGTACCTATGAGTTTTTCTAACTTATGAATGTAATACCGACTGCTCTCAAACGGTGAAGGAAAACATCGAGAGGAAACCTGCATACGCTGAAGAAGAAATTCCGATGCGTATGTGAAGTCTACCAATCCACATTGGGCACGCGTGGTGGACTAACGCCCATACTCCCTCCATGAGGGTAGGCACACCTGCAGTGGGACGTATAGGCTGATAATGACGATGTCCTGGGTCCATAACTTGCAAAGGAATCCATTTACTGTTCGAGGTAGAGTCCATTTGCCCTCCAGGCTGTGATAATGATTACCAAACCAAACCAATTTAATAGGTTCAAAAATTAAAAGTGACACAAATCGCGAGAGTTCGATCTTATTGCGATGCGCAAATTTCAGATTTTGGTGCAATATTTTTATGAAAGTGAAAAGGGCTAGATATAGCCTTTGTGGGCTAAATAATTAGACAAAGGGTTCAACTACAGTAAAAAGAGCTAGATCTAGCCCCAAAAGGGCTAAGGTAGCAACACTGACTATAGTTTACCAATGCTAAGTTGCTAACCGAAATTTTTATGCAGAATTGCATACAAGACTTCACACAAAAATACTATACTACTTTACAAAATAAGTTACTAGTACCTCGAACCATGATTATTACAAGAGATTCTTTACAAGAAGCAAAACGATAGCGCTATTTAATATATTTCTGTCGTAACACAATTTTTGAGAGTTACGCGGTTATTAATCGGGAACTCCAAAATAAATAAAAACGCGGTAAGAACCCGTTATAATGATTAACTTTAGCTTATTTCTGTCGTGTCTGTAAAGCGACAAAAAGTGGAAGGAATGAGATGGAAAAGATTAGGGACGAGCCATATTTTACGAAACAGTCTAGAATAAAAAAAAAATCAACATTAATTAGATTTATGAAGCAAAATTGACATTTTAGGGAGGAATTCAGAAGATTTCAAAAAATCCGTAGGTCTGGCAACGCTGCTCTGTGGTTCAACTCTGTATTCTGTTAGTTAATTAGGTTACCAATGCTATGATAACAGAAATCTTAATGCAGAACTATTGCACACAAGACTTCATTCAAAAATACTATACTACTATACGAAATAAGTTACTAGTACCCTTGCTTGAGCCATGATTATTACAAGTGATTCTTTGCGAGGTGCAAAACTATAGCGCGATTTTAAAACGTGCAGCGCCATCTAGAGGTGGCAGATGGGAAGTATTTCTCTCTTTTTGATAATAATGGAAGTCTAATACCTATTTCACTCACTGACACTGACTACCCCCTCGGGGAATATAGTCGTGAGCATATGCATACCTATTTTATCTAATGTTCTATAATCTATATTGTTAACAGGGCCTGATTAACCCTTAGGCTAATTAGGCTGCAGTCGAAAAGGGACATTATGGACCTGAATGTTATATTTTTGCATGGATAACCAAAAGATGTCTGACCACAACTCGAATACCCGTAGAAGTGCAAAAAATTTCGAGCTCGCTTCGCTCGTTTTTTACCCGACTGCGCCAGAAGGAGGGTTATTATGTGTAGGTCTTCTAATAGAGATAAGGGGGCGGGACAATCGGTCTGTGCCCCGGGTGGCAGAAACCCACGCTACGCCACTGGGGGCGCGTCCTCATAATTAGCCTAGGGCGGTCAGAACTCTTGATTGTTTGTTATACCTCATAGTAAGTGTTTAGGAATATTTTTTTAAGTATGTCAACGAGTTAATCTGCCGTTCTAAGCCAAAAGAGCCTATGAGCGTTTTATTGGTTTTGAGAAAATCATGTTTTATCACCATCAGCCCATCATCGTCCACTGCTGAACACAGGCCTCTCCCAAGGCGCGCCACAAAACTCTGTCCTCGGCCTTCCTCGTCCAGTTTGTTTTTGTTAGTAATGTTTTTTATAGATGGCATCTATTAAAACAGGAAAGGAAATCGGGTTCGTTACAGAACAAGGAATCCAAATAAAAAAAAACAGATTTTTGCTAATTTTCGGACATATGCACTTTTGGCTTAGCACGGCAGTAATAATGTTAAATGCACAAATACATAATAGTGCAAAACTTACTACAGAAGGTGCTTAGTAAGTCTGGGAATGTTTCTGACCACCCTGAAAGCATACAATATTAAATGTATGCCTGTATGTATGAGATAACTACACACGGCGACACATCAAGCGATACAAAACCAAAATAATCTGGCCTCGCGTTGGTAGAATAACGTATAGTATCGCGGGACCAGCTTATGTTTGGTTCGTGTAGCTTATACATGTAGCTTATGTGTCGCTGATTACAGAAATAAAACTGTTAACTTAGCTATATAGTCCAGTAATTTTAGAGTTTCCTTATATGGACACCCTAACAATAATTCATCTATCGCTGAAACTTTGCAGTGTGATAAAGTAAAGTATACAGATTACGGTTGACAAATAATCTAGGAACGGAACAAATTAAACCTAGATTATTAGTCAACCGTAATCTGTATTCTTTACTTTATCACACTGCAAAGTTTCAGCGATAGATGCATTATTGTTAGGGTCAAACCCTAAAATGATTGGACTATATAAGCTATAGTCAAACTGAAACCGAGAAAGTGTTCACTCGATTTTTCCCGACAACTTACTCCAAAATTAAAAACTGGCAACACTGCATAAGAAATAATCCTACACATAATTCCACAAACGAAGTCTTTTAAATCAATCCAATTTCATACTTACTCTCCAAACATTAGAGTCTTAACAGGTGACGTAGAGTGAAAATAACGGTAATCCCCTAGTCACTGATCAGAAGGGATTTATCCGCCATGAGTATGGATTAGTTCGGACGATGGAAAGCGTGGGGGAGTTAAGTAATCACGGGGGAAATCTTTTTTTAGTGTTATGTAGAGAAATTTGAATTATACAACATAGAAGTACGGAGGAATTCGAAAGAGAAGAGGAAGAGAATTTCCCATACGTTTCTTAGGGACAGTTGTTCAGTATAATGGGTACAATCACCGCTTATACAAGGTGTTTCATAAGTAAGAATAAATTTTTGAAACTCTTAAGGGGGTTGTCTAGACCGTCAAACTGAACAACTTTCTCTATGGGACCAACATCGAAATCGCGAAAAAAATAATTTCATATCCCATACATATTTTAGCTCTAGTCGATTTGTAGAGTATAGAACATAAATTTTTTTTTTCGCGATTTCGATATTGGTCCCATAGTGAAAGTTGTTCAGTTTGATGGTCTACATCACCCCCTTAAAGGGTATCGTCGCAAAACGTCCCTTTCTCAAAATGTCCCTCGTTCGCAAAACGTCCCTTTCTCAAAACGTCCCTTTCGCAAAACGTCCCTTTCTCAAAATGTCCCTTTCTCAAAACGTCCCTTTCTCAAAATGTCCCTTTCTCAAAACGTCCCTTTCTCAAAATGTCCCTTTTTCAAGATGCCCTTATACATAAATATTTGATGACACTAACCACCCATTATGACTGGTATTGTCTTCCGAGCAGCTTCCGGAATATCTAGGGTTGCCACACCTAACTATGTAACTGCTTACTCAGTCGGTTAGGTTAGCGAGGAGCGAAGCGACGAGCATGTTAGGTTTCTTGCGACCACAGCGCACGAGCCGAGCGAGCGCAGCGAGCGTGCCGCGGCAGCGGCCGGCGAGTGCCAGAACCGAATTGCAACTGTTTACCTAGTCCACCCGAAGATATACGATTTTTCACCCCCCCTTGAAAGGTGGTTATTAGTACTTTGTATTTTTAAAAAGGGACGTTTTGAGAAAGGGACGTTTTGCGAAAGGGTCGTTTTGAGAAAGGGACAACTTGAGAAAGGGACGTTTTGAGAAAGAGACGTTTTGAGAAAGGGACGTTTTGCGAACGAGGGACATTTTGAGAAAGGGACGTTTTGCGAAGATACGCCTTAAAGGTTTATTTGTATTTTTGTAACACCTTGTACAGGGTGTAACAAAACACCCTAGTAATACTTAAAGGGGTGCTTCAGCCCATGAAACTGAATAACTATCACTATGGAGCCAACTTCGAAATTGCGAAAAAAAATGCAGCTATCCCATACAAAACTGCTGTATCGACTCGCTTTACTAAAATGTATGGGACGGTAGATTTTTTTTTTCGCGATTTCGAAATTGGCTCCACAGTGAATGTTGTTCAGTTTGATGGTCTGAAGCACCCCCTTAAGTATTACTAGGGTGTTTTGTTACAGCCATGTAGTGCTGCCGTAGACAATTCTGGTCTACCAACAAACATAATGAACCTTTCCTATTTCGAAGCCGGTATAAATTAAGGCAAAAGAAACATACAGAAAGAGAATTTAAAATTCAAAACTAGTTTATTATGCAATCGGATGGATGCCCGGAGCTGGTTCAAGTCAAAGAACAAATTCATAATTCTTTTTAGTTGTTATCTCTCAACGCGAACTAAACTAAATTGTCTGTTTCAATTTGATTGTGGAGGCGTTTTACGTACCTACTTCAGACCATCAAACTGAACAACATCATTGAGCCAAAATCGAAACGGCAAAAAAAAATAACTTTTCGCAATTTCAAAGTTGGTCCTCTAGTAAAAGTTGTTCAGTTTAATGATCTGAACTAATTGAACAATTATCTTTATGGAACAAACATCGAAATCGCGAAAAATAATCAGTTGTACCCATTGACATAACAACTACTGGACGTAGTGTCCGTACCAAAAGAGAATCAAAACGTGTAAAGAGAACCAATTACAGTCAGTCTTAGCTTTATCGGCCGACTAAGCGCACGCGAGCACGCGCGGCGCGCACCGTGTCGCGATAGAGTAAAAACTACGCAAACAAAATGAATGAAATTAAATTTTTTTAGTTGGATTAATTACTATGCACGTACTTAGGTTTGTGTAGGTTAGTCTCGGACGCTTTTTTCGAGAATTTTGTACTACACCCGGCATCCATTATTTTGTATATCAATGGTCGTATCATACATTTTGGGACAAGTAGGATTGCAGTTTCTGATAACGAAGTTCCACTACGAGTACTCTACGCCAACGAGCGTATTTAATCTTTCTCAATCATATAATATAGAGCAATTAACTTAGTGAAGAGAGCTAACCCCATTCTTAATGAAAGCTAGCATCTAGGTTCAGACTGCAATCTAGATGCTATGAATGTTTTATGTGAAGCTTGCAAGACTTACTAGCTTTAGGCTGGTGGCACACTGGCGCCCATAACGGAAATTTAAGAGGCGGATTTTCTGCTTTAAAATAAGGTAGGTAAGGGTAGTTCTTAATTTAGGAACCATACAACACAAATATTGAATACATGGTCCTTCTTAACATTCGGACAGTTGTATAAGGGGATGATCAGATCACCAAACTGAATAACTTCCTTCATGGGACAAAATCGAAAGCGCGAAAAAAAATCTGCTGTTCCATACAAAACTGCAAACCTGATGGGCCTACCTATTGTGTAAGTTTCCGATTAATATCAATTTCTCCCCTCCGAGCGAAAAACATCAACTTTCGTCCTGCTGCGCTAAACGAAGTTGCCGCTTTCTGCCTGCGTCGAGGAGAAAAATAGTAGACACACCTGGGCCAGTAAATAGGAAAGCCTCAAATTCAGATCACATGTTTGGTGATCTGAGACCTTTCTTAGCCAACTGTCCATGTCAAACCAAACGGAAAATCCGCTGCATCCAGTGTGACACTGGCCGAAGTACACTAGGGTTGCCACACGAATCTTGGACCTAAAGCCTGGCAGCTTGTTTATTTATTGACCGAGAGAGGACAAAGTGGACCAATCTCAACGGACCCCCATTCGCTTTAGCGGACATTCTCAGTGTACGACAGCCTTTATTTAAGATTAGACTTCACTGAGTTAGATGAAATTTTAATTTAGTTATAGTGTTGTGAAAGATTAAGGTCTGTCTGAAATAATTTTAGTCAGAGCTCCTAATAAGGTATAATTTATGCTGCACAAGTTTCATCATAACCATATTAGCATTTAGATAACAAACATAATGTGCAAGCGAAAAAACGGTCTTGTATTGCACAAAATATAAGCACAAAAGACCAAAAGCAAGACACATATTATATTCGCTGTGCACGACTACATCTGCGTAGATTACAAACGTTTACACTCCATTTTATCCTTTAGGAACTGGTTTTATACAAAAAAGAGTAGGATTGGATGATACGTGTGACGAGCTATGTCGTATTACATAGCGAAACAAAAAAGTTTCCAAACCGTGTGACTGTCATCGGCTATAGCCATAGCCACTGCATCTGACCGGACCTCTGATCGTATCGGTCTCCCGTTCCATCAGACATAGGAGGTTAAGGTCGAGAGAGTGCATCTGTATTTAGCGCATACACTTCATCGTCTCAGCTGATGGACGTCCACTGCTGGACATAGGCCTCCCCCAAGGATCGCCACAACGACCGGTCCTGCGCTGCCCTCATCCAACGGGTTCCCGCCGCCAACCGACCGACACCGCTGACCACCAAGTCATCGGTCCACCTTGGCTCACTGCCTACCCACGCTGCGCTTTCTGGTACGTGGCCGCCACTCGAGAACTCGTCGGCCCCGTCGGCCATCGGTTCTGCGACCAATGTGCCCCGCCCATTGCCTCCTTAGTTTAGCAATTATTTAGGCAATGTCAGCTACTCTGTTTCTTCTGCGGATCTCTTCATTTGTGATTTGATCTCGAAGGGAAACTCCGAGCATAAGTTCCATTGAAATAATAACTTTTTTCCAACATATTTAGCGTCAGTTTAACTTAGTGTCAGAACCGAGTAAGTTAAGACTAGTTACATAGCGGTAGAGGGTTAACTGCATTTTTGATGTAAAGTACCCACAAGCTCAACGGCTTTAGTCCGGGGCTTAGCCTTCCACAAATAGGTTTAGCAAAAAATCCCCATCTCTGCCCCGACTCGAGCGATGAGTCGGAATATCTTGGGATTTATCGTCGGATAAATCTTGCGATTAAAGTTGACGTCTGTTGAAATTATGTTTGTTTCTAGAATTGTTATAGCGGTATACAGGTTCCATCTTAATATGCTGACAGTTGTTTAAGGGGATGACCAGAACATCAAACTAAACAACTTTCTCTATGGGACCAACATCAAAATGGTGAAAAAAAATCAGCTGTCCCATACATTTGGCTCGAGTCGGTTTGCAATTTTGTATTAACCAATAAATATTCATTTTGACGGTCTGATCATCCCCTTAAAAAGTGTCAGGATATTAAGAAGGACTTTATACAGGGTACAACATAATACGCTGATATTTTTAAGGGGATGATCAGACCATCAAACTGAACAACTTTCTCTATAGAACCAAAATCGAAATCGTGAAAAAAAAATCTGCTGTTCCATACTAAACTGCCAACCGACTTGAGCCAAATTTTAATGTATGTCCCATACGCAGAGTTTTTTTCGCGATTTCGATGTTGGTGCCATTGAGAAAAATGCTCATTTTGACGGTCTGATCATCCCCTTAAAAATTGTCAGCGTATTAAGAAAGACCATATATTTAGTTCGAGTAGGTGCCTATGAAACAGCAATTTTATTTCTCGCGATTTAGATTTAGATTCCAAAGTGAACACATTCACTTTGTGGTCTGAATCACCCCGTTCGATATGTAACGCATTTCATTTTACAACCCTTAGATCCCCGCGAACAAAATTCCCCTAGGAACATTTCCACCCCCAACCCTTAACGGTCAGCCACGTGATTACGAGTGCGTTTTATTTGCAACAAACGTCTTTAAGTTAACGACGCAATAAGAGATAGCTTTCTATTATTACTTTCTGTTTGGAAGAGGTGAACCTTTTGTTTTGGTTTACAAATAGTTGCGTCGTGATTCCCGAGTCAGGGTAAATCTACGAGCATATACCCCTATAGAGACGTAATACATGCGAATTTAAAAGAAAACAATTCTGTCAACTAGCTGCGGTGCGGGGGGGACGGAAATGCTCCGAAGTACTACGAAGTCTATTCGAAACAATGGCGGAAAACAAAGGCGTTGCGAAATATATAAGTGACAAGTCACTGATGAGTTGACAGAGTTGGGTCGCCTTATATTACGTCTCTATAGGGGTATGTACTCGTAGGGGTAAATTCACACTGAAAGAGCGGCGGGCGGTACCGCGCGGCATTTTACATTGCATTTTCATAGAAAAACAATGAAAAAGTAGGCGCTGTAATCACTTTTCCATACAAATATTCGGATTTCGGGGAGGGGATAAATCCCACATATCTCCCCCCTGGATACGTGCCTGTTTTTGAACTTAATTTATGTGGAGTGAGATAAGATGAAATGTCTTTCTTCGTTCACTGTTTTCTCTACCCTAAGGTTGTATGGAAGAAATAGCTTCTTAGCAATAAGACCGTTCCATTTTGTGCCTCTTGTATTGTTTTCTCTGTATTTTAATGTTTATGTTTTGGTGTAAAATAAAGTATTATTTGATTGATTGAGCTAACAGAACGGGTAGCCACGCGGCAGTTGAACTGTCATTCTACCCCTTCTTAGGCTGCGTTTCCACCAGAATTGTGTTAGGTAGCGAGGCGGGCCAATAGCGCGCTCGCTCGATCACGTCATTGGGAAATTGAAGCACTCCCATTGGCCGATTTTTTCCTCACTCACCACCTTGCTACCTCGCACATCTCTGGTGGAAAAGCAGCCTTACTGTAGATAATGGTTAAAATGCCGCGCGCTGACATCCGCTGCTCTTTCAGTGGTAATTAACCCTTAGAATACTTTCCGCCGTATGAGGCGACACACAGTGCTTTAGTGGGAGAAAGGTTAGCCATGCTATGTACGAGAATGACATTATACATGCGTGTTTCTTAACCTCTTAAAGGCTTAAGATCGGATCAGATCAGATCGAATAAGCTTTAAGCCCGGCTTTAAGACGCTGTTATCCGGTCTAGGCCGTTTTTTTAACACGAACGAAAGTGTTTTAAACTGTGTTTTAAAGTCTGAAAACCCATTATGTCTTTTTTAAAGGATCTGGCTGATAGGCGACCGTTCTCAATTACACGATTAGATTAAGTTTAATAGATAGAAAAAAATCCCAAAGTTGATTAAACTGCTGTTATTTAACTTTTTATTCTTGTACTTAACTTAATACATTAAATATTTCTAGTGAACTCCGTAGAATTTTGAGCTTAGAAACACCCATGAGCAAAGATATTGATGAAAAACACGTTTTTTTGCCATCCTGCTTTCAATTGGAGCGGGATGGCTAATTGCAAACTTATGCTTGCAAGAAAGAGACGCTTGCACTTGGATAACCTGGCCTTAAGATCGCAGTAAATAAACAATGGGTAACAGTTTTCAGGGTGCCGATAGTTACTGACAGGTTAATGACATACAAACCGCATTCGAAAACAGGACTCAAAAAGCCCATTTTACACCATTAACCCTTTGTCGGACGACGGCTCAAAATATAAAATTATTCCCGTCATAAATATGTACAAAATTAAGAGCTTAAATTTAACTCTTTCAACATTTTCCGGTAGGTTTTATGTTTTGAATCTCGGCTTTAACGCTCTCGGTGAATTTAAAATGCGCGCTCCGACTGCCATGCATTCAAAAAGCTTGAATGTCGTTTTGTGAAACTGGATTAAACATGTGTAATTCAGAGGGTAAAAGTTAACTATCAATACAATATGTAATCCTATTAGACAGGGTGAAACAAAAGACCCTGGTAATATTAAGACGCTGTTATCCGGTCGAGACCGTTTTTTGAACACGAACAAAAGTGTTTTAACTGTGTTTTAAAGTTTGAAAACCAATTATGTCTTATTTAAGGATCTGGCTGATAGGCGACCGTGCTCAATTACACGATTAGATTAATTTTAAAAGATAGAATAAAATCACAAAGTTACCCCTTTTTGTTATGTTTTTTCAATACTATGAGTAAACTGCTGATATTTAACTTTTTATTCTTGTACTTAACTAAATACATTAAATATTTCTAGTGAACTCCGTAGAATTTTGAGCTTAGAAACACCCGTGAGCAAAGATATTGATGAAAAACACGTTTTTTTGCGATCCTGCTGTCAATTGGAGCGGGATGGCTAATTGCAAACTTATGCTTGCAAGAAAGAGACGCTTGCACTTGGATAACCTGGCCTTAAATACTAGAGTTTTCCCGTGACTTCGTTCGCACAAATTATACAGGGTGTTAGGGTAAACCTTACTTTATTGAGTCATTGTACCCATGATACTGAACAACTTTCCCTAAGAAGCCTTTATGAAATTCGAAAAAAACATATTGACTTTTCATACAAGTGTTCGATTAGTTGATTGCATTTAGTATATGGTAAGTCCAAGTGCCTCCGTGCTCTAATGGTTAAGAGCTTGGGCTCTTGAGACGGAGGTCGTGGGTTCGATTCCCACGGGGGACACCTAGTGATATATCACTTTGTGCGTTTTTCCCCAGTTGGTTAGGACATTGCAGGCTGAATCACCAGATTGTCTGAAAAGAAAGATGATTCCGTGTTTCGGATGGCACGTTAAGCCGTTGGACCCGGCTACTATCTCTGGTGGTAGTCGTCATTACATAAAAAAAACCACGTCAGAGACCGTAAGGCGGTTTGAATAAACTCTGACACCAGGGCTTGCCCACACGATAAGAAGAAGTCCAAGTATATTTGGACAATTTCCCATGTTTCTTAGACAACGTTGTTCGGTATCATGGGTCACCCCTTATAGTAATGCAACTGTTTACCCTACCCTATCTACCAGATTTTAAGTCAAATCATAAGCTTTCAAATAAATAACGTTCAACAGCAGACTACTTCACATTTTCGCCTTACTAACAGCAATAGAGTTGAAATTTGTTCAGCAAACTCCATAGTCTACAGAGCAAGTCCGTGAGTTAGACGTAAATAATTGAACGTAGGAAATTTGTACGTATTTGTTTCCCAATGTACAAGATTGCGTACTGGAATAATTTAGTTTTTTGTTACGCTTTACGATTGGTTTTTCGGTTCGGAACTCCTAATACATCTACTGTTCCATTGTAATGAGCTCTTTTCTTTATAGTATAAGAGATAAGCGTACTTTTGGTAACCATTAGCTGCAAGGCTGATTTAGTGTTCATAGGGTGTAGAGCATCTCTGTGATGGGGATGGACAAGGTCTGCCTGCATAACTCCAGTCGGTTTAGGAGATCATCATCATCATCATCATCAGCCTATCATTGTCCACTGCTGAACATAGGTCTCTCCCAAGGCGCGCCACAGAACTCTGTCCTCGGCCTTCCTCATCCAGTCGCCTTCCGCTACATTTTTTAGGTCGTCTGTCCAGCGGGCAGCAGGGCGTCCCACACTACGCCTACCAGTTCGCGGTCTCCACTCTAGAACTCTGACACCCCATCGGTTTTCAGTTCTTCGGCAGATATGACCAGCCAGTTACCACTTCAGTTTACTAATTTTCTGAGCTATGTCAGCCACTTTAGTTCTGTGACGAATCACTTCATTAGGTTTAGGAGAAACAGCCATTCAAAGGTCCGACCTTTGAACGGGTGTACATCAATACATCTCTTTATTCATGCCCGTCGGTTTCGAGTAGGTAAGGTGCGTTGGGGTAAGATCGTGAATTGGGGTAAGAACTGTATGTTAAATATCTACCTATTCTGTGATTATTTTTTATACTCGCAACATAGCGCGAGACGCCTTTTTCTACTCCCTTCAATCCGCATCGGTAATTTCGTCGTGTCGATCGTCTGTTATGGCTAGGCGTAAGATTGGACGCTCAAAACAAAATAACGAAGTATAAGATCCGATGTTTTCTTTTTATAAACCTTGTGTTCTTAGCCACATGAGTGATTTTAGAGGGTAGTCTGTTCTTTCCCCAACATCGTCCGATCTTTCCCATGTATTTTTAAATGTATGTCTACACTTTAAACTCCCGTAACACAGCAGTAGATTGAACGTACGAAATTTGTACGTATTTGTTTCCAACTGTACAAGATTGCGTACTGGAATAATTTAGTTTTTTGTTACGCTTTACGATAGGTTTTACGGTTCGGAACTCCTAATACATCTACTGTTCCATTGTAATGAGCTCTTTTCTTTATAGTATAAGAGATAAGCGTACTTTTGGTAACCATTAGCTGCAAGGCTGATTTAGTGTTCATAGGGTGTAGAGCATCTCTGTGATGGGGATGGACAAGGTCTGCCTGCATAACTCCAGTCGGTTTAGGAGATACAGCCGTTCAAAAGTCCGACCTTTGAATGGCTGTACATTTGCGAAAGTGACATTTTGCGAAAGCGAAGTTTAGCGAAAGCGACATTGTGAGAAAACAACGTTTTGCGAAAGCGACATTGTGAGAAAGCGCCGTTTTGCGAAAGCGAAATTCTGAGAAAGTGACGTTTCGCGAAATAGACATTGCGCGAAGTGGACCTTTTGCGAACGGTTGACATTTTGGGAAGTTGTCATTATGCGCATAAGCCATATCTTCATACATGCCCGTCGGTTTCGAGTACTCCGCACCTTCCCTTTTTGAAGGACGCAACCGATTTGATCAGAATACGTCCTACTATATTCATCACTCCATCATTGAGTAATTATGTATAGAGCAGACAACGCGAACAAAATCTGTGCACCATGATCAGCAGTGTGGGGCGCGTGCTGGGAGCGCGAGCGTCAGGCTGCGACGAGCGCCTGGCACACGCTAAGTGGGTTAGAGCGCGTGCACACTAAGGCCCGTCACAGACACGCGCTATAATATGTTGCTGTACTCTTCTTACGCACGAAAAATTACATAAGCATGTCTCTTTCCTGCGTGCGAGTGAGAGGAAGCGATTAGCAACTTGCATGCGTTAGAAGAGTACAGCAACATATTATAGCGGCCGTGTGTTGCGCGCTTAACGCGTGTTACAAAACATTACTTCTCGGTAGCTTCTCTAGTTAACATAGTACCTCAATGCACTCCATCGAAAAATATGTTTTGCTTTGTTAATCAAGACTATGCCATGCCATGCCATAAGGAGGGTCGTTTAAAGGTTAATGATGATGATGATGACCTCAAACGTACACAGCAACTCGTGTACGCGAGTGAATGTTAACGAAAACGATAAACAAATATTTGTTCCAGAACACCGCTTCAGTTAAATAAATTAACAGGCCACCCTTCATATATGAGTAGGGTGACCATCAATATACCACATTAAACATACATAAACTTACAACCGTAATCCCTTTCGGGGTGGTCAGAAATGTATGCCCTATTTTTGACTTTGAGCGCAGATATCTCGAGACAGAAACGTTATAGCGATGGGAGTTTTGTTCAATTTGACAAGACCTATCCAACGACACCCATTTGATTAATTAAAAAAACAAGTTTTTCAAACCCCCATTTCGTTGTACCTCCCATACAACGCAATGGGGTTCGAAAAAAATAGTTTTTCACAACTACTAAATTTTTGTTTTTGCGTTATCTGTCTTTATGTCAAATTACGAGTCAATAGGTATAAAAATGAGCGAGTTATTGAGGCGGGGCATACAGATAGACAGACAGAATTTACTTAAGTATAAGGGTTCCTTATTTGATCTCGGACGGAACCCTAAAAATGTGTTCAAAAACTTTAATTCAAAGCAATATTCAAAGTATAATTCAGACTGATTCTTGACCTAATTGGTCTCTTCTTTGGCCTAATTTGACTTGACGCGTCAAAAATTAAGTTAACTAACTTTTTAAATAAGCCGCTTTCTTCTTTCGAGACGATGTCATGTCATGACGGTGAACCTGCCTGCTGTGCCGGGGGTCGCGGGTTCGAATCCCGTAAGGGACAAATATTTGTATGACGAATATGAATATTTGTACCCGAGTCATGGATGTTTGTATCTATATATGTATTTTATATCGTTGTCTAGTTATCATAATACAAGTCCAGGCTAGATTCTGGAACTTTAAATGTGACTAGATAATTTGTGTGACATTGGTATCGATTCGGTATTGCCACGACTTATCTTAACTAAATTTATTCCTGTCATATTCTAACATTCGACTAAGAAAAGAGACAGAAAATCAACAACTGACTTTAGTGCTGTCAAAGTGACGCTACACGCCCAAAAACGCCTTAAATAAGATGGCGTGCATTATGATGCCATCTTATTTTGGGCGTGTAGCGTCACTTTGACAGCACTAAAGTCAGTTCTTGGTTTTCTGTCTCTTTTCTTAGTCGAATGTTAGAAAATGACAGGAATAAATTTAGTTAAGTTAAGTCGTGGCAATACCGAATCGATACCAATGTCCAAGATATTTATTTATATTATTATTACTAATTGAGTTTGACTTGCCACTGTGATAAAGAGATTTACCAATCAGCGTTAGAGGTTTGCTGATTACACAGGGTGCGCCTAACGTGTTTGTTTATGTCCCGTTAACATCATAAAACATGTACACCCCAACACACCTAAACAATGTCGGTAAGGTCTTGAATTTTTTAGGCGTAAAGGTACAGAATGGGCTCAGTAAATAAAATAGCGTACCGTCGGCAAAAAAAGTTAATTTACCTTTTTGAAATTTTACACTTTACCTTTTCGACTTGATAGCCAGAGTCAATTTCGTATAAAGTTGCTTTGTTGTACACCTGAAACTGTTCTCCCTATTAGGGATAATGAGCGTGAGTATATAAATGTATGTATGCACAGTACCTTTGAGAAACTTTTTCAATCTGACTGAATTGACAGGTTTTTTAATACTTGCGGCAGTTTTGGGGGCGATGTACAGAATGTTACAAAAGTAAAAATAAACATTTAGAACTTTTAAGGGGGTTGTTTAGACCATCAAACTGAACAACTTTCACTAAGGGACCAAAATTAAAATCAGCTATCCCATACATTTAGCTCGAGTAGATTTGTAGTTTAGTATGGAACATCAGATTTTTTTTTCGCGATTTCGATATTGGGTCCCTAAGTGAAAGATGTGCAGTTTGATGGTCTAAACACCACCCTTCAATGTTTATTTGTATTTTTGTAACACCTTGTATAAAGTAAATGACACAAATTCTCTAAAATATAAATAAAAGAAATCATATTTTTATACCTATCTGTAGCTAAAGTCATTTATATTCCCCACCGAGTGAGGTGTCATTGAATAAGTACCTACTTATAAAATGGAACAAAACACCGGAGAAAAAGTATTTATAATGCGTCTATCTCGAGATCATTTGCGCTCAAAATTTAAAATTAGGCGTACTATTTTCAAGTTTGAGCGCAAGCAGGTAGGTCGTAATTATAATGACTACGAAATCATATAATAGGCGTACCCGACACCCTCTTGGACGGTTTTAACTTTCTCTTCCAGTTGATGTCACATAGCGTTTATTAATGATCTCATAGTTTTAAGGCAAGTACCACATTGTAAGTTAACCTAACCTGTTTATAAGTTACCTATTTTTTCTGTGAATTGCAGGGTCCGTAATGATCTCAGTTTACAATTAAATATTGCCTTTGATGTATTTGCAATGGGACTAGATTAATCTGTGTGTCAATGTTTAAGATTTTTGTTTATTTATTTCATTTAATACAACACCAGATGACCGCCCGACCGCCGAACTTTGTACCGCCTTAGAAGCTACCTGACACACACTAAACCTTTTTTTTAGCCTATTTTCATCACGGATAATGCAGCATTCTAATGGTGAAAGAATTATTCAGATTGGTCCAGTAGTATCGGAGCCTATTCAATACAGAATAGAATAGAATAGAACACATTTATTTGCCAGAATATGATACATTAAGGTCTTAAATATACAGGGTCCTTCTTAATATGCTGACACTTTTTTAAGGGGTTGATCAGACCATCAAACTGAACAACTTTCTCTATGGGACCAACTTCGAAATCGCGAAAAAAAATTCTGCTGTCCCATACATTTGGCTCGAGTAGGTTTGCAGTTTTGTATGGAGCGTTAGATTTTTTTTTCGCGATTTCGATGTTGGTCCCATAGAGAAAGTTGTTCAGTTTGATGGTCTGATCATCCTCTTAAAAAAGTGTCAGCATATTAAGTTGGACCCTATATAGTATTAAGCAAGACATATTCTACCACACATGGCGGCGTGCAAATTTTAAGATTTTTACAAATTTAGTCATCTTCTAGTTATTTATACATTTTAATAAAACAGCAAAAGATTTTCTTCTGAACATGCAATTACTTCAAATTAATTATTAGTACAGTATATCGTTCAAATATTCGTTCACTGAGTAATAACATTTATCCAACAGAAAAACATATAAACATTTTTTAAATGTTCGTAAGTTCAATGTTTTAAATACGTCAGGTAGATGGTTGTACACTTTGATAACCATGCAGTATGAGTTTTTATTAAAAAATTGTAACTTTCGCTGCGGGAGTACTAATTGGTTTATATATGCTCGTCTGAGATTTCTGTCTGTGACGTCTCTACACTTAGTAAACAATTTAAGGTTCATGTGTACAAATATACAACACTCGAATAGATACAAACAAACAAACAAAAAATAAATCTTTCCTCTTAATAATATCAGTATAGATATAGATAATGTTTGTATTGCGAACCGTACACTGTTGTATGAATGTTTGACAAGCATCGAGTCAGAGTATTGATTAACGCGAAGCCTACAGACTAATCACGAGTACACTAATTAATTTATCTTTCAATTCCAGCATTTTACATCCAAGTGTAATACCAACATGCGCTGCGAGAAACGAGTCATCATCATCATCAGCCTATACAGGGTGTTAAGAAAAGTATCATTAACCTTTAAACCACATACTCTACCCATCAAACTGAACAACTTTTACTATGGGAGCGAAACGATCAGAGCAAAAAAAAGTCTGCTATCCATACTAAACTGCAATACCTAGTCGACGCAATCGTATGGGACAGCTGTTTTTTTTTGCTCTGATCGGTTTCCTCCTATAGTAAAAGTGGTTCAGTTTGATGGGTAGAGTCTGTGGTTTGAAGGATTATGATACTTTTCTTTACAATCTGTATACGTCCCACTGCAGGGCACAGACCCCTCCCTACCTCCTACCCTCAGAGAGGATGCATGGGCGTTAGTCCAACACGCGTGCACAATGCGGATTGGTAGACTTCACATACGCATCAGAATTTCTTCTTCTACATTACGCAGGTTTCCTCACGATGTCTCGATGTTTTCCTTCACCGTTTGAGAGCAGTCGGTATTACGTAAATAAATTAGAAAACTCATAGTTACATGGCATTTTGTCCGGCAGCCGGGACAAACGGCTTAACGTGCCATCCGAAGCACGGAATCATCTAGCAGATCTATCAGCAGAGCTCATTGATGTGCGATGATTCAAATAGGTACCGACCACGCAGAAACTATGGATCTCTCGCTAAACTCCTTGCGTAGTTTTGGAGAAAGATTATATAGGGTCCAACTTAATATGCAGACACTTTTTTAAGACGAGGATCAGACCATCAAACTGAACAACTTTCTCTATGGCACAAACATCAAAAGCGCGAAAAAAAAATCTGCTCTTCCATACAAAACTGCAAACCTATTCGAGCCAAAATGTATGGGACAGCTATTTTTTTTTTCGCGATTTCGATGTTGGTCCCATAGAGAAAGTTGTTCAGTTTGATGGTCTGATCATCCCCTTAAAAAAGTGTCAGCATATTAAGTAGGACCCTGTATAATATTTTTTTAAATAAAACAATGTCTAAATTTTTAACATGTGTGTCGAAAGAAAAATGGGAAAATTTAGGTTAGCATACCGAAAAGTGTCATTTTGCGAACCTGTTCTAATAAAGAAGTCCAATCAAAAAGTGTCGTCAGAAGACACTCTCATCTTACCTGAAACAAACAGAGAAAAACAATTACATATAATATAATCATAAACATAATATCTACATTAATTTTACTCATGTTTTGGTGTAAAGTAACATTTAAAAAAAAAATCATTTTAATCTAAAACCTGGAGAGAGTGAAGCGAGCTCGATTTTTTAAGACCTAAAATCTGGATCGAGCAAAGAACTCAGATTGCAAGCGAGCTCGAGATTGCACTTAATTCTGGAGCGAGCGAAGCGAGCTCGAGATTTTACTGCAACATAGTGAGATCAGTGTACTTAATACTATTTAAATCCAGGAGCGAGCGAAGCGAACTCGAAAGTTAACCGTTTTAAGTAGTTGCTTGCGACATAGGAATAAATCCTGGACCGAAAAAAGTGTAATATGCTCGACAAAAATATTTTAAGAACAAATGTGAGAAATTTGTCGGTCCTTCGGCCCCCTGTGAATGGGGGCCCTGGGCACGGGCTCCGTGTGCCCTTATGGTAAAAACGGCATTGACGACACTGGACAAAAAAAGCGTCCAACACACTTATTTTGACGTGACTTAACAAATTTAAACTATCCGAAAAACATTTGGATGTTAACAAAAACTCCCCAAAAGGTTTCACCGAACATCAGTGACAAATACAGTTTTTTTTAATACCTATGTTCATAATTAGGGAGCGAACTAATTTCTTACACGTTAGCACCATGTTACAAATTAGTTTGCCCTCCGTTCGACAGATGGCGTCAATTAATACAGGCCGTCAACTTAAATAGTGGATGTTTCAGACCATCAAACTGAACAACTTTCACTGTGTAACATACGAAAACTCAAAAAAAAAAATCTGGTGTCCCTGCAAATAGCCAATTTGCGGTTTTGTATGGAACAACTTTTTTAACATAAGCATATATTATCTCACGAATATATTCCCCGAGGGGGTAGTCAGACATATTCTGAAACCTCAGAACATCCACGTTTCACCAGTAGTACCGATAGCTTTTTTCACAATTTATACAAAAAGTTGTTCTGTTTTATGGCCACGCTGAACCACTCCATTAAATATTAATAGGGTGTTTTATATCACCCTGTATACAAGAATAGTTCACTTAAAATATTATATTTGTACAGATATACGTTGTTTAATCTAGGTCATAAAATATTTCTCTGTCAAGTTTAAACATTCAGTATTTTGCAGTGCGAATAAGCGGTACCAAATAAAAATATAAAAAAACTAAATGCAGTTTTTTTCATAGTGCAGGTACAAAAACAGTGAACATCATAAATTTTTTTCCCTCTATTTTTTATTCATACCGGCAGCACCTGTTCGTTTGCACACCGGAAATCACTCGAGCGTCCAATTTAGGCGCGTGCGGTACGCACTTCCGGTTTCCGGCTGATGGACTTTTTTCACTCGTCATTATTTTTTCAGAGAGCATTTCGAAAAAAGATTTTTGCGGAATTCTTTTAAATTTTTTTTTTTAAATAAATGTGCTAGCCTGGTTCAGATAAGTGCCTTATTCCATTATTGGAATAAATAAACGAAGTAAAGAATGAATGAAAACCAAGGAAGAAAATAATAAATTAAATTGTTATGTCGACCCAATACAACCCAGATAAAAGATTTGTTTATTTGTCGTGTGTAACATACTAGCCCTGCAGCCTTATCAAGGGTTCAGTACATAATACATTACTCAAGAGCGGTTCTATCCGTAATTATATTCTAAAATGCAAAAACCCCGATGCATTTAAAAGATAAAACTCTAAAAATCACTCCAACTGATTACAGACTTGATAAATAACATTCTCGTATCAAAGACGTGAATAGATCGACTGACCATTGTGGGGACATTGGTCCATTAATGTCCCCATCTATAAATAGTGGGTAATGGTCCCCTTAAGAGAAAAATCTGGCGTTATCTCTCTGAAAGCTAATGAAAACTTTTTTGAGTTCCTTTTTTCTAAAAAATTGGATAGAAATGAGGATTTTGTGATATTAGGGTTTGGGTCAGTTGTGGACTATACAGGGTGTTAGGGTAATCAATTGCAATACTTTAAGGAACTTACTTTACTTTTTTTTTTACTTTTTATACATAAAAAAAAGGGGTAATTGTACCCATGATACTGCCACTTTTGACATGATACTGAGACTTTTATACAAACGTTTCATCAGCTGATTATACAACGTGTTAATGAATAAGCGCAAAACCTCATTTATAAAAACGTTTCATCAGCTGATTATACAACGTGTTAACGAATAAGCGCAAAACCTAATACACCCCAACTTTTTTGTAACAAAATGAGACAAAAATGATTTATGTTATCATTTCAGCAATGAATGAAAGCGCTAACGTGCTCATGGATACATTTTAAGAATCTTCTCGTAGTAAATGAGTGTGCCCGTGCTTCGAGATCGAAATTTTATATTTTACGAACTTATGTTGAAACCATGATAATTCGATTCCGCTCTCGATCCTAAACAAACTACTTTGTCGATTTGCGTTAATTCATAACACGTCGTATAGCTTGGTATCTAAAAGCGAAGACTAAAATCCGCTTCAACCAGTAAGTTTAACTAAAACATGCAGTCTAGACAATTAGTCCATCAGGCAATCAATCAGAGTGAACGCTACAAGTTTAGCACTCGGAAGTGCTCGCACAATGCCTGGCACGCTCTGCGGTGCGTCGGGACTAGAATCCGATACGCTCCATTGTGAAGCAGGGTTTGGTCTAAGTCACTAGGTTTCTTGTAGGATAGTAAATTAAAAACAAGACTCTACTCATTGACTTACCAACTGCTGGACGAAGCCGCGCTCAAATGTGTTCGAACCAAAAGAGACCTAAAACGTATAAAGAGACCTAATTACTCGACAGTCTTTGTTTGAACGGTTGACGACGCGCACGCGGTGGACGCCTTGCCGAGATAGGGTAAAAACTACGTAAGCAAAATGAAAAAGAATTTCAGCATTTTCAATTATTATATTACTATATACACGTACTTAGGTTGGTGTAGGTTAGTCTCGGTCTCTTTTTTCGAGAATTTTGTACTAGACCCAGCGTCCATAGTGTTCTACGTCAATGACTCTACTAGACTTTTTTTTATTAGCCTGTTTCATGTTAGAATGAATGAAAGCCGACTTACGAAACAGATTTATAAAGCGAGTGTGGAAGGGAATATTGGTAGCGGCAGACCTAGGAGGACGTACCAGATCCAAGACGTCATTAAAAATGCCAGGTTTAGGCTGCGTTTCCACCAGAGATGTGCGAGGTAGCGAGGCGGTGAGCGAGGAAACAATCCACCAATAGCGCGCTCGCTCGATCACGTCATTGGGAAATTGAAGGACTCCATTGCCCGATTTTGTCCTCGCTCACCGCCTCGCTGCCTCGCACATGTCTGGGGGAAAAGCAGGTTTTTTAAGGGAAGTTCAGGCCAATCAAACTGAACCACTTTCTCTATAGGACTAACACCGAAATCGCGAAATAAAATAGCTGTTTCGTATAAAATTGCAAACCGGAAATAGAAGACAAAGTTTCCACTCCCAACATACTAGGAGAGATAAAATCTGCTCGACTACGCTGGCTCAGACACATAGAACGGATGGGGGAAGATCGTGCGGTGAAGAGAGCGTATCTGGGACGACCCTCTGGGCGTCGCCCGGTGGGAAGGCCGAGATATCGCTGGATAGACCAGATCACCAAGGATCTCGAGGAGCTGGAGGTGCCCAACTGGACTGAGATGGCACAGAAAAGAGATGAGTGACGTGTTTTGTTGTCGGAGGCCAAGACCCACTTCGGGTCCCTGAGCCGGCATAGTAAGTAAGTGAGTAAGTAAGTATAAAATTGCAAGCCGACTCGACAAAAACCCCTACAGGAGTCTTCAGACCATAGAACTAAAAAAATGTTGTTATGGAAGTTTATGTGATAATGTGACCATCACTGAAGTGGCGAAAAAAAACAGCTGTTCCATACAATTCGATTAGCCATTGGCGTTTTCTATGGTACAACAAATCTTTTGTCGCGATTTCGATGATGGCTCCATAATAAAAGTTGTTCAGCTTGATGTTCTGGAGCACCCATTAAAGTATGTACCCCATTTAACTTTAACACATTCGCAGACAGTAAACAACAGCAGTGATAACAATATAAGTTCTATTGTGTGTCGTTCAAAGTGTTAAGTTTACACCCTGTATTATGCCAGGGATTTGTCCTTAGTATAACACAAACACAACAACACAGAGTTCTAGAGTGGAGACCGCGAACTGGTAGGCGTAGTGTGGGACGCCCTGCTGCCCGCTGGACAGACGACCTAAAAAAAGTAGCGGGGAGCGACTGGATGAGGAAGGCCGAGGACAGAGTTTTGTGGCGCGCCTTGGAAGAGGCCTATGTCCTGCAGTGGACGATGATAGGCTGATGATGATAACACAAAGGCATTCCACGCCGGACTGTTAGTAAAAAAAATTCAAAATTCCATCGAGTTGTGGAAATCAACGAGATCAATTCAATTAAAATAACCCTCATTTTGCGCTGCATTTAATTGCAGATCTCCACAAAAGTATATTACCCGGCCACAGTCATGCTGAACCGCAAGCACGCGCCGCAGTTGAAATGAGAAGGAATATTCACGTCACGCTGTCGATTTTAAATTCACAAAGTATTTATTAATATATCAGTAGGCCAGTCAAATTACGATCTGGTCTGGAACTAAATGAGGAATAAATTTTTTTTCTGGTTTATGATTTTAGAACCAATTTCTATTAGACCATATACCAAAAATTACGTCGGGAACAGCTCCTTTGAAATTAAACAATTATCTCGATCTAAGCTTATGACAGAAACCTTCAAACACGAAGTACGATTATTCGTATTACTTCAAAAACATTGGAAAATTAATAATTCCTTGCTAACACAAATGACACGCGAATTAAATTCCAATAACAATTTTACAAATATTTATAATATATTATTTTATAAATAAATCTCGCTACGCAAAACAGAACTTTTCTTACACCCTGTATTATTCCGTTGCAAAAGTCTAAAATATTTCAGACCAAGAAAAGACAGACAAAAGAGTATCTATTAACATCCAGTCAGACAATATAATAAAGAAAAAACCTAAAAAAATAACTAGTACAGTGAACTTTAAAATGAAACAGTTAAAAATAGCAGAACATCACGGACTCAAACGATTGTCGAACACGAAACGACCGCACGCTAATTAATCGCGCACTCGTAATCCATCGAGCGGTCGGGCTTGTGAAGAGTCGTAAATAACTTTTAATTATGTTATGGGTTATTAGACTGAGAATTACAACAGACATATGCCTGCAGAATTACACTGTAGGCACAGGCCTACGCCCCTATACACCCTCCATAGTTAAAGTTCAGTTTGATGGACCGAATTCATCGAATTTGCCAGGCTGTCACTTACACTACACCCTGTATAATTAAACCGGGATTCGGAGAATTTTTCCAGTTCTATAGTCAACAAGGAACCCATATACTTTCGTCTATTCTCTCTGTATCATCATCATCATCCTTAACCTATCATCGTCCGCTGCTGAACATAGGCCTCTCCCAAGGCGCGCCACAAAACTCTGTCCTCGGCCTTCCTCATCCAGTCGCTCCGCTGTCCAGCGGGCAGCAGGGCGTCTACGCCTACCAGTTCGCGGTCTCCACTCTAGAACTCTGACACCCCATCGGTTGTCAGTTTTTCGGCAGATATGACCAGCACACTGCCACTTCACCTTGCTTATTTTCTGAGCTAAGTCAACCACTTTTGTCTTGCTCTCTCATTTTTGCGCCAGCGAAAACACATTTGGCACGAAAAATGATAAATAATAGGTAACCCATAAAAAGAATTGACATTAAAATTCAAATTAATTTTTGTTTAGACTACACCGTAATGAAAAACGGCCGTGAATGTATGTATATAAAATGCTGATACCTGGATATGAATAATTAAAACGAACATCAATCATTGTCAGTATTCGTTATTCATTCAAACGGCCGATGTTTGTGAATAGTTTTCATTTCCAATTTAGTTCAGTTTACAATAACTGTGAAATAATTCTGCGTTCTCTCAACATGGTTGTTTCTATTCATTTATTTAGCACTTTATTATGCAGTGATCTTTTTATGTTTATTGTGGAATCTTACAGACTAATTACAGGATAAGGTAACCATTTGGTTTAAAACAATATTGCCATCTAAAAGTTATTTTATCTGCCCTTATTTCCTTGTCTCCCACTCATGACCTTAGAGAGAAGGGAGGGGCTGAAAATCAGCGCTGCATGGGTTCAACCCCTTGCCAGCACAGCACAACAGAGCCTCGACATTTTGTCTCAGTTGTGCTGATTATCCTACTTCATCAGGAACTTACAGCATAGCATATGCTCACGACTATATTCCCCGATTCAATTCAATTCAATTCAATTCATTTATTCATTGTTGATTGCACACGTTACATAAGATGGTATAATTAGTTTGTGGTACAACAATCGAGGGCGAGATTTCAGAGATATTCTGAAATCTCAGAACATCCACGCTTCACCAGTAGTGCCTACCGAAACTCTGTCCAGTGTGACGGGGGGTGAGCCCGTCGCCACTTATAATGGACAGCGTGTACAATACATGCCTCGAAATTGAAGCATCAGGAACATAGATTGTAAGAAAAACTGCATTGCCTATTACGACAATAAATGATTAAAATTATTTTTTTTTATTTTCAAAAAGATAAATGTGGTTATGATGATTTCGATGTCGCTCCCATTAAGTAAGTTGTTCAGTTTGATGCTCTGATCATCCCCTTATAAATCGTCAGCACAAGTATTAAGATGGAACTTGTACAGTATCATAAAGGAATTTAGTGGTGTTAAGTGGCGCCAGGCACCCACTGAAACGATTTTCACTGACAAAAACAACAAATACAAATATATTTATTCAATAAATTCGGTTTGGATACATGCGGTATGAGTGATAGTGTCACTTACTTTACGAGAGAGTAATGATACTTCACTTTACGAAAGCCAACATCTTAATCTAGTGACAGGAAGTGTCCATTCTGTATCTACAGGCTGTTTCATAAATAAAAATAAATATCTAAAACTCTTAAGGGGGTTGTTTAGACCGTCAAACTGAACAACTTTCTCTATGGGACCAACATCGAAATCGCAAAAAAAAAATCGGATATCCCATACATCGGATAGGCCTAAAAACAGCTCTGCTAAAGTGGGATTGGGCAGGACATATCTGCCGAATGCACCCGGAGAGGTGGACCAAGATGGCCACAGAATGGGTTCCACAAGACGGTTGCCGACGTCGAGGAAGACCCAAGAGAAGATGGAGTGACGACTTGAATACCTTCCTGAACGGTTGGCCTGATTTCGCGTTGCATAGGGAAGATTGGAGGAAAAGAGGGGAGGCTTTTGCCCAGCAGTGGGACACAAAATAGGCTATATATAAAAAAAAAAAAAAAAAATCCCATACATATTTTAGCTCTAGTCGATTTGTAGAGTATGGAACATCAATTTTTTTTCGCGCTTTCGATATTGGTCCCATAGTGAAAGTTGTTCAGTTTGATGGTCTAAACCAACCAAAGGTTTATTTGTATTTTTGTAACACCTTGTATACTTAGCATCTATTCTGAGGTAAAATTTTTAATTTTAAATGAACTACTATCACTCATTCTCCCAACCATAATAACACGTGGGCGATACGTAAACAAATTTTAAAATTATGAATGAAAGCTATAAACACGTTCTCTAGACAATTTTACGAGCATTAAGTCATTTATCTCTCTCTCTATCTGACAGTTTGCATCGCAAATTGCTTCAATGTAAACAAAACATTACGTCTCTAGTGTAGTAGATAATAACGTTTTGCTTTTTGAAAATGTTCTCCTTCATTTCTCAAAATGGAATTCCTACACCTGGTAGAGTTGGTAGGTAGCATTGACCAAAATTCTGACGATTTATATAGGGTCCTTCTTAATATGCTGACACTTTTTTAAGGGGATGATCAGACCATCAAACTGAACAACTTTCTCTATGGCACCAACATCAAAATAATTAGCTGTCCCATACATTTGTCTTGAGTAGGTTTTCAGTTTTGTATGGAAGAGCAGATCTTATTATCGCGATTTCTATGTTTGTTGGTGCCATAGAGAAAGTTGTTCGGTTTGACGGTCTGATCATCCCCTTAAAAAAATGTCAGCATATTAAGAAGCACCCTGTATGTGCCAGGTATGCCGCCGCCACATTTGAGAAAAATAAATAAAATATATAAAATAAAATAAAAATAATTTATTGACCAAAAAATAATATTTAGGAGGGACTTAAGGCTAATTGGTAGGTACATTATTGCTTACTTAACTGAAGGTCCTCTGGTCTCCGATCTAAATCACCAAACATAATCCAAAATGTGGACTGAAAGAGGATATAGTGACAAGGATTGAAAAGGGAATATTGAGATATATGGTTTGGTCATGTTGAAAGGATGAGTGATAGTAGACTGACGTATGAAATATGTAAGGCGAGTGTGAATGGAACAGTCGAAAGAGGTCGCCCTAAACGTACGTATGCAGACCAAATTTGCAGCATACTTAAGAAGGGTCAGATCAAATGTACCTATGTCATAAGAATTCTTATGCCTATGTAATATGACTGTGGAAGAGGCAAAAGAGGAGTGTCAGGATCGTAGCCGATGGCGATAGATTGTCTCTGCCTACCCCAATGGGACACCGGCGTGAGTATATTATTATGTATGGTACGACTTTATAGGTACCTATATACCTTTTTGGCAAAGATGAGATATATTAATGCACAAGCCAAATCATCAGGTTGGAGATAGAGCGATGTACCTACTTATTGCGTTGTGATATTTTTTTCTACCCGACTGCACCAGAAAGAGGGTAATTTTTTTTTAAATTTGTGTTAAAGCCGTGAAAAAAATCAGCAGTTTTGGTGGAGTACCTAGCTATTGACAGTTTCTCTGCACCAGCTCTTTTTTTTTCGCTATATCAATGTTGGTCTCTTAGTGAAAGTTGTTTACACCCTGTATATATGTGGCTTTTTAGCTTTGGCCTATAAAAACACTGCTTTTAAATCATTCGATAGCCCCTAGTACCGCAGCATCCACGAGGTGAAGTGAACCATTCTTATCCGGAACCACACGTAAAAAACAAACAATCTACAGATAAAAGAGTTTTTATTATTAGTTCAATTTGAGTAAGTATAGGATAATAATCATTCTTATTAGGAACACATTACTTTATAGGCACAGGAGCGCTTAACAAGGTCTGACTTGTATCTAAATCATCAACTCTCACCGAAGCTTTCGAGTAAAAATCTACCTTTATAACCTCTTTAGATACCAACGTCTGTGGTAATCCGCCTTTTTTCAACACAGCATTTATATCGTACCGCCAGAAATAATGTCCATTATACTGATACCCGTAGTTACAAGCAACATCACCATCCAACTTGGCTTCATAATCAACCTCTACTGTCATTGAACCTTTCATCGCAGAGAGTGTTGCCAAAACCCTTTGACCTGGTTGTAATTCCGCTAGCACACCAGAGATGGTCCCTATTTTCACAGTCTTCGATTTACTGGTTTCCTGTCCCCACGAAGATGTGTACGTTAGGCTGGTTGATCCTCCAATTGAGGCGTCTCCAATACCGATGCTGTACGATATTTCTTGTCCCATAGACAGTTCACCGCCTGTCGACCAGGTAGATGAAAATGTTTCTTCGACTTCATGCGAAATTGCAGTGTTGTATGTCATTTTATATGAGCTATTGTTAATGAAATCTTGCGTTGATACGATAACGGGTTCGGCGTGTATATTGAGGACTCTAGCGTTTTTAGGATGGACTATTCTTTGGATTTGTTTCCATTCAAAACGTGAGTACAAATCATCCCACGGTGTTGGACTGCGCACGAACACATCTTCTGGCCTTTTACCTGAAGACCTTGACACGACATCTTTGAAATGTTCACCCTGGATTCTAAAGGTTCTCCTTTCTGTATCGGTGATAATATTGGCACTGGAACCTAATATGTCGACTGAAGCGTATTTTTCGTTCGATGATGGCTTAATTTGGACATGAATTCGTCCATAGACGATTGCAGGAAGGAGTAACAGAAGGAATCTCGTTTTATTGGATGTCATTTTATTGGATCTGAAAAGAAAATTGTTATATTGTTACTTAATGCGATTGGCACTGAGCACTATTTATTTATATTTATCGAGAGTTCAGTGGCATATTGCGTAGTTTGAGAAGGTAAATATATTTTACCACGCGATGAGACGATTATTTATTGTTTTATCATCATCATAGGCCTTTCCATTTATAAAAGATGATTTAAGAGAAGTTTACTCCGAGAGCGAAAATGCGCGCTGCATACAAACGTACTATGGTGATATTTTCAACACTAACCAATTAAAGTCAATGAAATTTTGCAGAAACAATATAGAAACAAATCTCTATGCTTGTATGGAGTCAGATTTTCGTTAAAATATACAGTTTCAATGCTATGATTAATTTAAGATTTGTATGGAAATTTTTGAGACACTGTAACTTGAAAACTATACATTTTAACGAAAATCTGACTCCATACAAGCATAGACATTTGTTTCTAGATTGTTTCTGCAAAATTTCATTGACTTTAATTGGTTAGTATTGAAAATATCACCATAGTACGTTTGTATGGAGCGCGCTCCGTG
The DNA here is from genome assembly GCA_963693445.1 of Agonopterix heracliana. NCBI lineage: Eukaryota > Metazoa > Arthropoda > Insecta > Lepidoptera > Depressariidae > Agonopterix > Agonopterix heracliana. The sequence continues at coordinate 9,397,922 of OY856331.1, forward strand.
ACTAAAAAGTCAGATACGGAGCGACAGGTACAGCCGCATGTTTTTGAAATTCTATTACTCTTAATTATCATTTATACATTTTCACACGCAAAATTTATATTGGGTTCTTGGCACGCCAGGGTAAAATTAAAAAAATCTCAGACCATCATTGGCACGTAAAAAAGTTAACCATTCCTTGTAGCAGCATACCCCGGATTTTATTATTATTAAAAATTCAATAGAAATATAGTAAAAATCGAAGACTTACCAACTTTAGAGTCGAGATATTTAGTATTTACTTTAGCGCTTCAGTCACCAAGTCAGAGGCTGTAAGGCTGTTAAAAAACTCTGACACCAGGGCTTGCTGCCCACACGATAAGAAGAAGAAGTGCTTCAGTAATTTTAACAGCTAACAAAACTAAACTGTGTTATTTTGTGAACACATAGTGACATATAATATCATAATCACCGTCAAACGTTTTATATATGCACCAATACCATGAACACGGTGTAGGTATCATGAATCAGTTAGGTATTTCATTCCTATACCTATACGAATAAAAATGATAACCTAATAAGTAAATGAAAACGAAATATTACGCAGTTAAGTAGTTTATTTATTGAATTATAATTAATTTTTAGGATTCCATAGCCAAATGGCATAAAACGGAAACCTATAATTTCGTCCTTCTTATCTTATCTTGTTGTGGGGGCTGGCAGGCCAGCAACACTTCGACCCAGTGGGATCTTTTGTGTTAGCCCCAATACTTTTTGCTTTCCTCACCCTTCAAATACATGGTCAATGAAGGAGGCAATACCATTGAGGGGAAGAAACCTAAGATCTCCCGGTTTTGGGTATCCATCTCCGAGGAGGCACATGCGTTTTGCCGCCAAGACGTCACAGTCACAAAGAATATGTTCCATGGTCTCTTAATCCTCTCCGCATGCTCGGCAGCTGGGATCTAGAGTGAGTTTCATTTTGTGCATCATCGCGTCCTTTGTAGTCTAGCTAACTGATTGTAAGTCACAGCCATTTTACTCCAAGAATATTAACACTATACCTAACTACAGGGTGTAAAAACATCCTAATAAAAGGGGCGTTTTAGAACACCAAACTGAACAACACTATTGAGATAAAGAAAAATAAAATGAATAAAATCTGTTGTCCCATAATATGAGTCGAGTAGGTACATCAGTTTTGTATGACACAGCAGATTTTTTAAACTTTTCTCGATTTTTTCTCCATAGCAAAGTTGTTCAGTTTGATGGTCTAATTAAAGACAACCATGCATGTATATTACTAGGTTTGTTACCCCAGTATAGATGGAATTCAGAAATAAGTCGGGGTTTTCCAAAAACTACTGTACCTACAATTAATAGCATAGCATAATATGCTCACGAATATATTCCCCGAGGAAGCCAGAGATATTCTGAAACCTCGTAACATCCTCGTTCCACTAGTAGTACCGAAACCTGTCCAGTGTGACAGGGAGTGAGCCTGTCGCCACTTGTAATGGACCATACATAACTCGAAATTGAAGCATGCCGGTTTCCAAAGGTATAGTTGGTAATTGGTATGGTTTAGGCATAGCGTAAATATAATAAAGTGGGTGCGCTTAGTGGTCGCGGCGAGTCTATGCTCGCGCGGAGTGCGGGGGGGCTCGCGCGGTGTGCGGAGGGGTGAGGCACCGGCAGTTGGGGTACAGCGCGCAGGTGATGGGGTACTGGGACCGCTCCCCCCCACCCGCACCCCCCGCACGATAGGCCTGTCGCGACCCGAGAGCGCCCTCACTATTATTATTATATTCACTTTAGGTATGTATATATTAAGGGTTGAACTACACCAGACAGCACGGAACCGCATTATTCCGTCGCACCATCCTTTTCTGTCGTGCTGTCGCGCGCGATCGCGTTCCTTCTATCTCATATGCTCTAGCAAATGACGTTCCTGAGTGACAGAAAAAGATGGAGCGACGGAAAAATGCGATGCTGTGCTATATGATGTAGTTCAACTCTAAGTCGTAAAAAAGTGCCCCCCTGTAACATTTCAACTATGGAGTGGAAAAGTCAGCGAAATTTAATCAACTACGGAACCCTTCACTATGCGTGGACCGACATGCGCCTGTTTTAATGACAAAACGAAGAATACAATACCGGGGATAAAGATCCTAATGAGTAAATCAAAATTAAGGAAAAACCAATTTATTGTTGTTTTGTAACTGATATAAAATTTGAATCATGGTGAGGAAACCTATTGCTTCTATGACGTGCTGTTTACCATGCGGGTACGATGAGTGGACGTTCATGATGTATATGTCCACTCATGACGTCCACATAGGGTTGCCACCTTTTTAGAAAATAATGTTAAGGTGTTTTCCGTCCATACAAAACTTTGTCGTAGAACACTCGTAGACGGTATTAATAAAAGTAATGTTTTATATATAAAAAAATAGCTTAGAAAATCTAGTTTGCGCGTATTAAATAATATTTACAATTTATAATATAATTACGAAGATATCAAGCTTTGAAATTATTCATACAAAATTACAAAGCCTTCTTAATTATTTCTTCGTAATTATTTTATAAATTGTAAATATTATTTGATACGCGCAAACTAGATTTTCTAAGCTATTTTTTCATATATAACCGCCTGGCCACGGGACAGGGCGACCGGCGGCGCGAATTACGATTTTAGAATACACTGAGCGTTGTGTCCCTACAATTACGCAAGCACGCAGCGGCGCGTAGGCAGTGTATTCAAAAATCGCAAGACGCGCCGCCGGTCGCCCTGTCCCGTGGCCAGGCGGTTAAACATTACTTTTATTATTACCATCTACGAGTGTTCTACGACAAAGTTTTGAATGAAATTGACAGCTCTCCAGCCACCTTAAGGGGATATTACCGTAGGCGCGCTCCAAACCAATTCTGGTTATATTTTCAATTGAAGTTAATGAAATGTTGCAACAACAATCTATAAACTAATCTCTATGCTTGTAATGTGTCAGATTTTCGTTAAAATATACAGTTTCAATGCTAGGATTAATTTAAGATTTAATCATCCCCTCAAAATAGTTTCAGCTAATTTTGTTAGATCATTTGTTGTTTGTTTTGATGTTTTGTTTTGTTATCTATAGTACAATATTATAGTTACTGTATTATACAGGGCGAAATTGATAGCATTAGCATCCCTTTTAAACTAAGAGTCTACCCATCAAACTGAAACAACTTTTACTATGGGAGCAAACCGATCTAAATAAACACAGAATAAACTGCAATGCCTACTCGACTCAATTTTTTTTTGCTCACCACAATTTCACCCTGTAAAGTACGATTGACCAAAACATAGTACCTACGGGTGGCAACTGGCAACCCTACGTTCTTTAAAAAGTGGCGACCGACGGGCTCACTATCGGCCAATAAGTAAGGAAACCTGCATACTAATTAGCCAGTCTACAGCAGTGGCCGTGTTGGAGCAGACTGTCCAACCTTGATCATTTATAAATATTAATGCAAAAACTTTTATTCGCGATTGTATGTTTAACACAAAACAAGATACATACTAGTAAGTTAGATTACGTGCATTTGGTTCTATCAGTTCGAGATAGCTGACATTGGTAAGTCGAATCAAATCCCGCTGATGCACATGCGCATTCGGTATCTCACTTTTCTCTCGCGCTTTTTTTTAAAGACGTATCATCCCTGGACCACACGACTCTCCATACTAATCAATGCGAACGAGCGCGTGGCTCCGGTCAGAATCTAGCAGTTTTCTTAGAAAAATTCGATGATTTTTTATTAATTTCGAAAAAGTAAGAAAACCACATCATTCTAAATTGTGTTGTGAACAATATTGTAAATTTTCATTTTCTTTTGATTAAAAATGTAAGAGTAAATGATTACAATTTAAAAAAAGGGGTGACCCCTCCTCCGTTTTATTTATTCATTAAAATCGATTTCTAGAAAAACCACATCACTGCTCATATCGTGTAGATGGTTCAGTTTATTTTTCATGTCAAAAAGTGCCATAGTTAATGAATAAAATGGTTACAAAGTTACCCAAAACCTGGAGGTAGCCCCTAGGGCTTGATCGAAAACCATTTCTAGATAATTGTCTGAAATTATCATAACAATACTTTCTATTTTAGAGATTTAAAAGGTTGCCGTTTCTATTTCCAGCATAGAGTTAGAGAGAAATGGCTGGTGATTTTTATTTTATTAATTAAAGCAATGGTTTCTCCACGGAGTTCAAATGATTTTCTACCGACCATTTTGGCATTTAGAGATGATAGAACTACGGGCCAAAAGCCCTTGGTACCTACTACTAGTAGAACTATCTCGGTAGGACCACGGGCAACAAACGAATAAATTGTTGTTAAAGTAATATTGGATGGAGTGGTTTAGAGCAATACTCCAGTAAAGTTACGGGTCGCTTGTATGGCGAATGTAAATAATTTATAATAGCCGGTTTTTTTCTTTCATATTTTAGATTATAATTCTAGTTATCATTTAGATTGAAAATCCCCCTAAAAATTTTATTAAATAATTAAGCAAAGTAAAAAAAATCATGTAAAATTGGAAAAAAATAGTATATACAATTTTTTTATGCCATTTGTTAAATTCATTTGTATTCTTTTATATTACAAGTAAATCCAACGAAAAATCTCCTCGGAACCTTTATTTTTAAATATGTTGAAATTAAGAAAAAATCAATTTTAGTACAAAATTTACACAGTATATGTAAACTCATAACCTAAAACAAACAATAATAATGAAAAAAGAAAGAAATCTGACACTATGAATAAAAAATTTACATTTTAGTACTTACTAAAAATTAAAAATACGAAATTTAGTGGGATTCGTTAATAAAGTATCTTAATATCATTTTTATAAACGATCTAGCGAAAAAAATTGCTTATTATAAATTATTTCCTTTCGACCCGTATTTTTACTGGACTACAAGTAATTTTAAGTGGGGTCCGGATATTTTCGAAAAAAATTATCGTGGTCTAGAGAAAAAGTTCAGCGGCCATGGCATGGCATCGTGCGAAGACACCTCGAAGCGACCTTGAGACTTTACTACGTTATAACTAATTGTAGAGCTTATTCCGAAATCGACTTGATTTTTGTACCCAGTCCACATAGGGACAAGAACGAACTTATAAAAAAATTACGATAATATCCGGACCTGCCTATATCCCACTAAGGTAGACACACACAACAAATAGCACCATGTTGAGTGACGGTTAATGCAAATAATTTTTTTTTTTCAGTCTACCACAATGATAACAAAAATACTTTTACTCCTGCTACCAGCAATAGCCTACGGACGTGTGCAAATAAAAATTATCACAGCTCCAAACGAAAATTATACTTCTATCTCCACAATAGGGTCCATAGTCGACATAATCAGCGACGAAGAGAGGGAAACCTTCAAAATACAGAATGTAACCTTGAAAGATGCAGTGAGGATTTACTCTAAAGAAACACCTCTCCATGTATTCGTCAAAAGTCCAACACCATGGGGTGATCTATATAAATCATATGCTTGGAACCAAGTCGAAAGAGTACTCCATCCACTGAAAGCTAAAATAGTATCAGTAAAAACGGAATCCGTCTTGATATCGAGCGAAGGATTCATCAATAACAGTACAGTAAAAATAACATATTCGGGAAATGTCAATCATGAAATTGAAGATACATTTTCGAGTTCCTGGACCAAAGAAGGCAAATTGTCTATTGACCAGGAAATTAACTACAACATCGGTTTGGGATCTACCAAAAATGGAGGTTCAAATTACTTAGAATTTTCTTCCAAATGGGGGGAAGGGACAAGAAGATCGAAGGTTTTGCCTTTAGGCTCATTTTCTAAACTTGATCTTGTTTTAGAGCCGGGGCAAATGATTCTAACAACATTAAATGCTACAAGAACTACTATGAAAGTAGAGATTGATTATGTAGCAGTTTTAAAAGGAGATATAGCGTGTAATTACAAAAGTAAATTTGATGGTCATCATTTTTGGGGGTATGATATCAATTCAGTTTTGAAAGCAGCTAATTTGACAAATAAAGTGTTTTCTACTGAGATTATAAGCATTGAATATTTTTCTAATGCTGTAAGTTTTGTTAAAGACATGGATTCTTAAAAGAATCTGGTGTAAGAACCAGTTGCTTTGCTCAACAGATTTTTTAAGGTTTGGTCAATAAACATTCAAATATAGAAAATTAATTGGCGTTTTTTTTCATAGGTTTCCATTAGTTTTTCTTCAGAGAATCCTATTATCTTAGGTTTTTAGACGCGATCTAGAAACTAGTCTAAATTTTTGAATTATACATACATTTAAAAAGTTGAATAGTTTCTAGATGCAATAGGATTTACAGTAACAGGAAAAAAAAAACATTGTGGCAGTAGCTTTTTCGCCAACACACATTTTGTTTTGCGCAGACAAAATGTTTGCTTTCCTTATTTTGCTATCAGAGTCTGGGGTAAACCATTACCAGTACCTATATTATAATAACGCTATGACAAGTATACTACAGTGTCAAGTCATGATAGGCCTACAGTTTGAATCGCCCGCCAATAATCCCCCACAACTTTTTTCACTATTTTCAACATTACTGCACGTCTAGCATGATTTCTCTGCTTGCGCGCGACTCTGCTTTTTCCCATACTACAAGTCGCGGCGAGCGCGGCTTTCGCTCTCCGAAAAGCGCGGGAACATGTTATTTTCTATGCAGCGTCGCGCGCGTGTAGAGAAATCATTCGTACTGTTTATTTTAAAAGACTTTTTACTGTCCCATTATTGCAGTTCGGTCAACAGAATTGATCAATAGAACAAGTAGGAATTAACCGAAAATCTTTGTAATTTTATTGTAATCGTCCAAATGAATTAACGACTGTCTTGTTCTCAATCTGAACATCCCGAGAGCACGTTGGAAAGTAAAAAACCCGCAAACATAAACAACTTTACATCGCGTATCCATTAAATTTATTACTTCCAGCCATAAACTGAACTATATGTACACATATTAAACATTTACACGAGCTATAACAGTCATCATAACAAACAACTTTTGTTGCTATCTTTTGTTATTCGAAGAAATTCTTTTTAGAAAACTGATTATCAGTAAGGCTAGCATGCCACGTACGATAAAGCGAGAAAACCGTCACTCGCGCTCGCGTTCGCATACGCAAAGTAATAAAGACAGGCACGTCTAGATTTTTGTCGTTTTCTCGGGGGTGACATGCTAGACCAAGGCTCTGCAATTTGCGATAATAATCCGGGAAATGTTCTTGAAGTACATACATAATTCTCGATTATTCTATGTAGATATTTTCACGGTTGTCTCTCATTGGGGTAGGCAGACACTGCAGACCTGACTAACCTTTCTCGCTTTGTGAACATTCATAATCGTCATTATCGTCACATAATATTAATTTCATCAGACAGTGGATATGATGATTACAGAAACAAAAATAATCGGGCTCATTCCCCGTCACTCTGGACAGAGTTTCGGTACTACTAGTGAAACGTGGATGTTCTGAGTTTTCAGAATTTCTCTGACTACCCCCTCAGGGGATATAGTCGTGAGCATGTGCTTATGCTAGAAACAAAAATAAAGTTCATAAATATTTAAATTGCATAGTAAAGTCAAAATATGTTACCGATCTTGTAAACGATATAATTGGAAACTTACAAAATAGGTTGCCTGTTTTAAGCATATCACCAATTTGATCAGTATCCGTAAGTCTGGCCTAGACGTCCTTTTCCAATATACGCACTCACACGCTTGACTTATAAATGTCACTCGTCACTTCGTTCCCAAAGTTTTGCCTTAAGGGTTATATTATTCGGAGCGCGCTCCATACAAACGTACTATGGTGATATTTTCAATACTAACCAATTAAAGTCAATGAAATTTTGCAGAAACAATCTAGAAACAAATTTCTTTGCTTGTATGGAGTCGGATTTTCGTTAAAATGTATAATTTTCAAGTTACAGTGCCTCAAAGATTTCCATACAAATCTTAAATTAATCCTAGCATCGAAACTGTATATTTAAAAAAAATCTGACTCTATAGAAGCATAGAGATTTGTTTCTAGATTGTTTCTGCAAAATTTCATTGACTTTAATTGGTTAGTATTGAAAATATCACCATAGTACGTTTGTATGCAGCGCGCATTTTCGCTCTCGGAATAATATTCTCTTAAACGCAAGTAAATATAAACTTTTAAATAGATACGTTCTGACTTACAACTTGGAACTACAATAAACTCTTCACACAATAGCTTATTCATAATAATACTTTGCATGAAGACTCCCGTCATGTCAAGTTGTTACTGTGTTTCAAAATGGAGTTGCAGAGAGGTTTATGTGAATCTTAAAATGCCATTTTCACGCTGTCTTCGTGCAGTATAACCGTGCATCTAGATATGTGTGGTCCAATCCAAGTCACATGTTTCAAAATATGTTACTTGAGCTTAACATTAATATACAGATGTTTAGAATCAGGCTTGTCATTCCACATTTGTGTTCCTACAGTGATAAAATAGCGCTAAAACTCGAAATACTTCAAAATATTCGACTTCTGACTAAACTTGACGAATATCACCTACATCCAACAGCAACAAACTGGTGCGAACTATTGACCATGCTAATCTTCTAAGTCCTGGTGTCAGAGTTTACTCAGACCGCCTTACGGCCTTCTGACGTGGTTTTTATGTAACAACTACTACCAGCATAGCTAGCATGCCGCAGTGATACAGCGCTATCACACCTTCGCTCTCTTTCTAATTGCGTGCGAACGAACGAGATAAAAGACGTGATACAGCCGTATCACGTGTTGCATACTACCAGTGCAGCTACCAGTTACCACCTGCATAGGTAGCATGACACCGTGATAAAGCGCTATCACACCTTCGCTCTCTTTCCATTTGCACGTGAACGAACGAGATAAAAAGCGTGATAAAGCCGTAACACGTGTAACATGCTACGAGTGCAGATATAGGAGCCGGGATCAACCATGCTGTTGAAACTTTGACTACTTATATGAGGACTGGTAACGCGTGTAGTTCCACTAACAAACATTTCTGCCACTTTTTGCGGGGGGCGAGGTAACATGCAATCCGCAAATTTGGATTTTATTCCCCATAACTTTAGATTCTAATTTTGAATGTTAAAAATCATGAAAAGTAGTCTCGTGTGAACCCCGTTGAAACGTTCTAAGTTCGAAATTATTGTTTCGTAATTATAGGCTGTCACGTTTAGTGATAAGGTTTAAAATTTAATGTAAATGCACATGATCAATTGATCTTATACCATGACAGAGGGGAAATGCTACCGCAAGGCGAGTCCTTATAGTCAAAGTGTTGAAAATACGGAGGCTCTCCAGATAAAAAACTAAAGTAACGGTCACCCATCCAAAATCGTGCATCGGCCAATGTTTACGTCTTAACATAGATGACCATTTCGAACGCCAAGCAAGTATCTACAATCAGTTGTGATATTTTTTTCATTCCACACGATTTGAAAAATACATGAGTACAAGATATCTAGCACGGAATTAGTACCCAACATTTCGGATTTCCGTTGAACCCGAATTAAATATATTCCGCTGGTATGTTATGACTTGTGCCTCATAGCTGGAACATTCGACAGTGTGGCTGCAATTCACACGGGATGAGGTGACGGCCATGTTGAATTATGAACGGTGGCAACACTTCGGCGGGATGGGCTACAAATGTAGCTAGTACGCTACTTGTAAAGTATTCCGCTGGTATGTTATGACTTGTGCCTCATAGCTGGAACATTCGACAGTGTGGCTGCAATTCACACGGGATGAGGTGACGGCCATGTTGAATTATGAACGGTGGCAACACTTCGGCGGGATGGGCTACAAATGTAGCTAGTACGTTACTTGTAAAGTATTCCGCTGGTATGTTATGACTTGTGCCTCATAGCTGGGACATTCAACAGTGTGGCTGCAATGCACACGGGATGATGTGACGGCCATGTTGAATTATGAACGTGTGCACTTCGGCGGGATGGGCTACAATTGTATAGGTATGTTACTTTTATATCGAATATGCTTTAGTAGAAAATAAAGTGCAGATTATGGCATTGCAGTGATGATTTTATCTCATAGCCAATATACAGGGTGGAACAAAAAACTCTAGTAATACTTAAGGGATAGCGTCAGACTATCAAACTGAACAACTTTCAATATGGAGACAATTTCGATCTCGCGAAAAAAAAAAATTGTTTCATACAAAACTGCAATACCGACTCGACTCAAATGAATGGGAAAGCCGATTTTTTTTGCGATTGCGATGTTGGCTGCATAGTGAAAGTTGTTCAGTTTGATGGTCCCCTTAAGTTTTACTAGGGTATTTTGTTACAACCTGTACAAAGTGTAAAATTAAATACGTTACATAATATTAAACAGGGTGCTTCAGACCATCAAACTGAACAACATTCAGCATGCCTTCATCGAAATAGCGAGATAAATAAATAAATAAATAAATAAAATAAATAACGCTCACAGGCACATACATTGTAATGATCCCAAACTAGCACTAAAGGCTTTTATTATGGAAACCATACAACAACGGCACGAACATATAACATCCATGACCGAACCGGGATTCGAACCCAGGGTTTGGCAGTCCGGCGTGGTAACCATTACACCAACCGGGTCGTCGAACTAGATAAAAAACTAGATAAAAAACAGCTCTCAAAAACTGTATTAAAAATAGCTGTTTCATAAATCGTATAGGCTAGGTACCTAAGTTAACTTACAACATCCATCTGAATTGGTGTTAAGTCGCATCCAATTCTAGCCGATGGACAATCCCCTTTAGACCTTATACATAATTCTAAAAATCGCTACCTTTTTCCAATGGATTACAGACGAATAAGATTATGGATTCAATTCTATCTTTCCCCATTTTCCCTTTATCCTTCGAGGCATTAACTCGGAAACGTAATTTGAAACCTTATTACCTTCTCTTTTGAGATCATATTAATTTATTCACAAAATTAGAAACGATTTTTCCGATCAAATTGGATGCGCTATCGGGATATTACATCGTTTTTCAAAAAAATTTTCCGAAGATCCAATTTCGTTTCGTTTTGTAGAAAGCATCATTAGCTATTCGTGAGGTTAATTCGTCATATTATTTTGATTCAACTATACAGGGTGTAAAATTAATGCGTTACCTACATATAAAAGGTGGTGCTTGAAATCGATAAAATTCAATAGATAGCCATTGAGTTAGGTACTATGTTTGACACAGTACCTCAATGTAGCTAGCCCGACACAAATGATGATTGATGATGATTTTGGTTTCGCGATATCAGTGTTGGTCCCATAGTGAAAGTTATTCAGTTTATGGTCTGAAGCACTGTGTTCAATATGTAAAGCATGTAAGTCTACACCCTGTGTATAACAGAACTATAATTAGAGTTCCAAAAATGGCAGAGTCATTACAAATTTAAAAAACCCCCAACGCGAAAAACGAACATTTAAAAAGTAAAAAATAATGCGGTCACCTATTACACATTTGCTTACATCAAAAATAATAGGTGACCGCATTATTTTTTACTTTTTAAATGTTCGTTTTTGGCGTTGGGGGTTTTTTAAATTTGTAATTTAATGTTATTTCATAATTTTTAAAGTTACATGAAAACTACTGAACCGATTTTCATAAAACAACAAGCTAAGAACACTCTCGCATAAATTAACTTTCTACTTAAAAAAACCGCATCGAAATCGGTTCACCCGTTTGGGAGCTACGAAACCACGAACGGACAGAAACTTTTAACACCCCTCTTTTCTTTTGTCGCAATTTTGAAAGTTACTTCAAAACTGCTGAACCGATTTTCATGAAACAAAGCTAATAACATTCTCGCAAAAATTAGCTTTCTACTTGAAAAAACCGCATCGAAATCGGTCCACCCGTTTGGGAGCTACGATGCCACAGACAGACAGACAGACAGACAGACAGACAGACAGACAGACAGACAGACAGTCAGACAGACAGACAGACAGACAGACCGACATAGGCGTCAAACTTATAACACCCCTCTTTTTGCGTCGGGGGTTAAAAAGAGCTCAATGCAGAGTTCTTTTTCGAACTAATTGACAGTAAACATACCAAATAAGACTAAGTTTATTAATCAAATAGGTATAAATAATTAGTGCTACCCAACAGCATGTATAGGTACTTGATTTGTGTGGGTTATTGTGTCAATTCGGACCAAAATTGTCTATGTTTATAAATGAGACTGGAGTAAATGATTTTTATGTCAATTATGGTTTTGATTTCTTTTCATTTAGTGCATCATATCTGGGGGTTTTTCAGATTTGAAATTCAATACCTACGCCACATCTATGACACTTTTTATCGTGAAATTAGTAAGTAACACATCTTCAGTTTTGATTGCGTAATCAAGCGTGAACAGAGACAGCATCATTAATCTATTGGCAACAGGGCATTGATCAGAGACCACAGACAATAAATCTTCTTCAGACACGCCCCCTGGTCCAACTCGGTTGTCTGAATGATGGATTTGTGACGAATTTTGTCTATTCTCGTAATTGCAGTTTTGTGTTGGACTGGATTTAGGGACGCTGTCGTCCCACAGGATTCAGAGACCGTTACTCGATTAGTGGGCCTAGTATGCCACCCCCGAAAAAACGAGAAAAATCGATGTCGCTATCTACCTCGGTCTTAGTTACTTTACACACATACATGAACTCACGCCTATTTCCCGGAGGGGTGTAGGCAGCATGAATTTCTACTTTGGACGATTCTGACACACCTCTCGCTTCCTCTAGGTCCATACATCTTGTCATACATTCCCTTCGATTTCGGCTACTTTTAACCTGGCATTTTTAATGACGTTCCTAAGTACGTCCTCTTAGGTCTGCTTCTTCCAAAGTTTCCTTCCACACACACAGTCCTTTACACAAGCCAAAATGAGCGCGCATAACAGTTTTTCCGTTTAGTCGATTTATCGAGCACGGGCAAAGCATGCTAGCCCTATTGAAGGCACGCATCTGCGTTCGTTCCCGACCGTACTTAATTTAATAGTACATCTCAAATACAAGGTCCTTCTTAATATGGTTTGATCGTCTCCTTATAAAAACCGTCAGTATTATAAGAAGGACCCCTTTTAATACTAATAAAAAAATTAATAAAAAAAGCCGTGGTGGTCCAGTGGCGAGTAACCTTGCCTGCCGTGCAGGAGGCGATGGTTCGATCCCCGTCCAGGCAGACTCGTACCAATGAGTTTTTCGGAATTTATGTACGATTTGTAACACCACTGGCTTTTCGGTGAAGGAAAACATCGTGAGGAAACCTGCATGCTTCAATTTCGAGGCATGTATTGTACCCACTGTCCATTATAAGTGGCGACGGGCTCACCCCCCGTCACACTGGACAGAGTTTCGGTACTACTGGTGAAACGTGGATGTTCTGAGGTTTTAGAATATCACTGACTACCCCCTCGGGGAATATAGTCGTGAGCATATGCCCCTTTTAATATATCAGTACATACTTAGAAGACAATATAAATATGGATGTGTTACACGTGTAATTCTATTAACAAACTTTTCTGTTACATTTTGCGGGGAACGCGGTACCTAGCATGAAATCCACAACTTTGGATTTTATCCATAAGATTCTAATTAAAATTGTTAGTCTTGTGAGAAACCCAAACGACACTATTTTGAAGTTATTGTTCCGCAATTATAGGCTGTCTTGTTTATATAAAATTGTTCATGGTCAATTGGCCATGAAACTTAGCAATGCTAACGCAAGGCTGGTCCCTAGTTATATGGTCGAAGCAGTAGTTACAATTAACTTCTAACGTTCGTTGCTGAAATCAAGAAGTTAACATTATTATGCAACATAACACGCCCCCTGATATAACCCTTACGCTATCGCAATAAGTGTGAAAATGGATTGATTTGCAGGACTTCGTTACGTGACACCAACACTATGAGAGGGAGTGATAGATGATCAGTTTACACCCCTAACAGTTGACCGGCAGTTAGGGTGACTATCTCGTTAGAACCGAAACAAGGGGTGTGAAACGTTTCGCAAGAACCTTAATGTTCGAGAAAATTTAGAGCATATCGACTTATGCGCCGGTTGTGGCTTAAGAGTATAGGCTAGTTCCGTTTTATCCATACAAACGTATTACCCTGTTTCATCCCTGGATAATGATACTAGAGTCACCTGATTGTCTGAAAAGAATGATGATTCCGTGCTTCGGATGGCACGTTAAGCTGTTGGTCCCGGCTACTATCACTGGTGGTAGTAGTCGTTACATAAAAACCACGTCAGAGGCCTTAAGGCGGTTTGAATAAACTCTGACACCAGGGCTTTGCAGCCTACTCGATAAGAAGAAGAATGACACTACAGCAAAAAAAAAATTACTATACAATCTATGTTACCTCTACTATGTCCCTATGTTTTGCTTTTTTGCATTAATTAACTAGGGACCTTCGAAAATGACCATTTTTATCACCCGTTTTCAGACATCCAGCAAACTTTGACGAATATCAACAAAAAAAGCAAAACATAGACATTTTTTTTTTTGCTCTGATTGGTTTGCTCCCATAGTTAAAGTTGTTCAGTTTGATGGGTAGACTCTTAGTTTAAAAGGATGCTAATGATATCAATTTCACCCTGAAGAAGAAACACTTTCTCTCATGCCCGCACAGGAGTAGAAAATAAGAAGTAAAGCCCCTCATGTAAATCTTGTAAAACACACCAACTCAACAAGCAATGATGGATAAGCTGAAACCCGTAGCGTCCCGAGATCACGTGCCGTATGAGATACGTGCCCCGTCTATTGACGTCACAGGTGTCTGTAGGGCTGCGACAGACCGAGCGTACATGATGCGGCGATTTTTAAGGATTGAGACACATTGACTAACGCCGAACGACGGCAGGTCCATACAAAAAACACGTTTAGTAGGCATCCTCCTCCGCCGAACGCGTTCCCATACTAATCGTGGTTTGTGTCAATGTGTCCTGACCCTAAACAAGTTTGTCAGTGGGAAATAGGGCAGCTCTTTAAAGATGTGTAGGTGTATGCTACAGATGGTACTGTACGGCAACACACACAACAGCGCAAGTTATAGCGGCAAAGTCAAGAGATCAAGGACTGTCGCCCTAGCAATATGCTCTATACAAAGCCACTTTCAAAGTGAATACGTAACCCATAACCTACAAATAAGGTTCACAATCGAATGCAAGACATACATCACGCAAGAGAAATAATCACAGAGATACGATATAATATGTACAAGTTGCGCAAATGACGCGGCTTTTTAAAATGTTCGTCAAGACTTGAGGCGATTTCTACAAGATACTGAGATCTAAAAAGACTACATTACCCTAGGGGTTGAACTACACATGGCCGCACGCGATCGCATTTTACCGTCGCTCCATCATTTTCTGTCACTCAGAAACAGTCACGGAACAGCACGCCGCGTGCGATCGCGTTCCGTCTATCTTATATGCTCTAGCAAATGCCGTTCCTGAGTGACAGAAAAGGATGGAGCGACGGAAAAATGCGATCGCGTGCGGCCATGTGTAGTTCAACCCTAAATCTATTTCATTAAGAATTATAGATTCTTCCATTAGTATTAATTGAATTGCAACTTTTCGTCCTCGAAATAAGTGAACCGTTTGTTGATGTTTAAAGGATATTTAAGTTAGGATGTTATGCAGAACCAGGATTCGAAGTCACAACGTTCGATACGACAATCAGGACATCTTTCTATACTAAATAGAACCCGCACCAGACAGAACATGGTTTTTCAGAACCTTCAAAATCGTTATTAAATAAAATCGTTATCGTCGTAAATTTATGTACGATTTGTAACACCACTGGCTTTTCGGTGAAGGAAAACATCGTGAGGAAACCTGCATGCTTCAATTTCGAGGCATGTTTTGTACCCACTGTCCATTATAAGTGGCGACGGCCTCATCTCCCGTCACACTGGACATAGTTTCGGTACTACTGTGAAACGTGGATGTTCTGAGGTTTCAAAATATCTCTGACTACCCCCTCGAATATAGTCGTGAGCATATGCTTATGCTTCAAAATCGTTGATAAGATTGAACATCGCACAATCCATTTTAAAAGAGATTCTCTCGGCGTTCGCTGTCCGTCTGAAGCAGCCCTAACCAACCAATAGAACTTGCCACTGGAAATGCCATAGTTGCAATGTCAGATGTTTTCAAAAGACGCTTTTGCTGGAGATTTTTCGTTTTCTGTAGGTATGGCGAAATGTGTTAGAACCAGAAATGCTATTTTTAAATCGCACACTTTAAAATGATGCCATATCTCGTAAATAGAATGCCATTGATCACGGACCTGAAAAAAAGACGGACGTAATCTCGTCTAATCACGAGAGAAGCACCCATTTCTTTTGTGTGCGTGCTGTCACGCGGTACATAATGGTGACGGATGTAGGACCTGCGCCTATAGCTAGAGCATCTGTGTGAGTGTAGGTCCCTTGAACAACAAACGAAAATGTTGGACCTTGCATGCTTCACATCTTTTTAGTGTCACATTGCGGCCGTCTTTTTTTCAGGTCCGTGGATTGATAATCTCCATTGTAATGTTGACACTTCCTACTGCTGATTTGACGTATGACTTTTAAAAATAACACTCCAGCATAGGTAGCATGATTTATCAAACAAATTAATATTATCAAAATAAGTTGGTTCAGATAACCAATAATATCATTTCTATTTTAACATAGTCCTATTGATAATATACGAGACAGTTTTTCTGAACATTAAGCTTACATATAACATGTAAGATCTGAGCATTAAGCTCAGAAAAAATGTCTCCTATGTAGGTCGTAAGTGAAAATAGCATACAACAAAAAAATCGACGTCTAGACTAGACTAGTTGACCCAAATCTGACTAAAATCTACTTTAGGGAGTAAATTAAGTTAGGACTCACGCGTCCATCCATGAGGGCATTGAGGGTAGCCAACACACAGGCTGGAGTGGTCTGGCCTTGCAGATCTACAACACTCCAAGAAATTAATCAGCAATGTGACAACTCGAGTTTCAAAGCTCATACTGAACAATCGTCTGAGCCTTCACTGGGCACTACGCCACAGGCACGATGATGCACAAAATGAAACTCACCCTAGATCCCAGCTGCCTAGCATGCGGAGAGGATGAAGAGACCATGGAACAAATCCTTTGTAACTGTGATGTCTTGGCGGCAAAACGCATGTGCCTCCTCGGAGTTGGATACCCAAAACCGGGAGATCTTAGGTTACTTCCCCTCAATGGTATTGCCTCCTTCATTGACCATGTATTTGAAGGGTGAAGAATGAAAAAAGTATTGGGGCTAAAACAAAAGATCCCACTGGGTCGAAATGTTCCTAGCTTGCCGGCACCCACAACAAGATGGTAGCCAAGATTTCGCTTTAACAGCACAGAATTGAATCTCTACTATTATAAAACTGTATAATATTATCAGAAGTATGTACACAAGAACATTGCATTTTTAATACGATAATTATGGTTTTTAGGTGTCCCTGATTCCAAATCACAAATTTTGAATTTTTTGTCTGTCCGTTTTTAGTTTGTTCGCGCATCACGTGAAAACTACTAGACCGATTTTGATAAAACTTTTTGTGTTTGAAAGCTTATTATTAGACTGACAATCTGGTGTATTATTTATCTTGTTACAATAAGGGGAACCCGTCGGTACGAAGTCGCGGATAAACTCTAGATTTTTTTTTTTATCCATGGGTACATAGTTGTGTTAATCAATGACATTCAATACACATGGACTCACCACATCACACAATAACAAAACCCAAAAATGGCACTTGTCTCAAATTTCACTTTAGTATGCTTCAGTTGTGCTCTGCTGCCATACATTGCCGCTGACATTCAAGTCCTTTCAAATGTCCTCGCTCGCTAATAACTAAATGTAAAACAATCGAGCACACTTCTGCTGTCCCGTTAACAGCGCACACATGCGAAGTCCTTGTGCATGTTTTGACCCAAATTATGACAATATTTGGATTATTATTTAAGACCTGATACATCAAAGGATCAGCTCGTTATCATTGTTAGATCTCCAAGCATTATCTCCTATCATCCCGTTATTACAAATGGCCTAGCGTATTAATAACACAACTAAATAATAAGAGATCGATTTGTAACGATGATTGTCCCGTATTATCGCCCCATTCATTCCGGATCCCTGCTAATGTGTCGGGGTCCGGATATATTTTCCGGATGACTTGCTGGACCCGCGTGACTGGACGATTCGAAGCTATAGGGGCTGGCTCACTTCGCACTGCGGGCATAAAAACGTACCTGAGGGCACAGAAAAGAGATATCCAGTAAAGCAACTTCATGCGAGCGCTCGAGTCGACTCACCGATCCCCGCTACCCAATCCGCCGCGTAGCCCCGACAACGTCTTAGGCCGTTTACGTGGCGCACAGTATAACAATAGTCCTTACAGTATGGCAACGGATGTACTTGCGCAGAGCAACGGAGGGGGCCTAACGGGGAAACGGGCGGCGCGGATCATCCTGAGATCTG
The DNA here is from genome assembly GCA_963693445.1 of Agonopterix heracliana. Classification (NCBI taxonomy): domain Eukaryota; kingdom Metazoa; phylum Arthropoda; class Insecta; order Lepidoptera; family Depressariidae; genus Agonopterix; species Agonopterix heracliana. The sequence continues at coordinate 9,416,504 of OY856331.1, forward strand.
TATGAAGAAGATACGAGAATAAGATACTTCTGTGCTGTTGCGCCCCGAAGTACCTTAGCGGCCGGATTACGTATGTGTGCGTGTTGCATGAAGTTACTGTACTTTATAATATCGCTTATGTGCAAAAGGCGACCCCTGCAACGGGGTAAACTCAAACCTTTCGCGCCAATCTTGCTATCCTCAAGGTGGTCTTCACCAATTTTAGGTCAAACTTAGTCAAGTTTAATAATTACCTTTCGCGATGCACGCACGTTTCAATTTGGCTCATGATTATTATATTTCGAAGGTATATTTATCAACTTAAGTGCGCGTTTTATGGAAGTGAGACTTCTGCTAAGTAGGTACTATTTTTTATTCTGTGACGATTCGAAGCTATCGGTACAATGTATAGCTCGAGTCCTACTTTTTGTTGATTCTTTCGTTAGTTTCGAGTGTGTTTACTTTTGGAAGGGGTTGTACGATGGACTTTGAATAATTCAACACCTTTAAGGATTATGGGTGATTAGTTAGACGACCCGAATGCTTAGTTGATAGAGCATTTGAATAAGCATCGAATAAGAAGCGGGTTTGAATAAACATCTTGACATGTTTTTACACTGAATCCTCAAATATGTAATTCGTCCGGATTCGAACCAGCACCTCAAGATTGAGATTCCATAGCTCTCCACAACGCGCTACCGACGCTGATAAAATAACAAAAATAGAAATAAACATTAGGGTACGAGTTAAAGACATATGACATTTATATGCATTTCCACTTTGTCGAATGCAGTAAAATGCCAAATTCGAAAAAAAAAATCTATAGAGTCATAAAGAAGCAACAACCAATTCTAAGCTTAGCGAGCTTAGCGAGTGTACGTAACAACCAATAGAGTCATTCGGTAGTTGCCAAAATGGGCTGTAACAGTTGTGGAGAGAGCAATATGGCGGACATTCGGCCCCATGTCGGGCGCCAATATCAATTTGCCAGCAAAATTAAGATTCTCGTTACGCCGCTCTCTTTGCAAATTCTGGTGTAATTAATTGAAAAGAGATATGCGGTGAAGTACGTGCTTTGCAAGATAAGAAACATTTGGTTCTGGATACTGCAATTAGGTGGCGGATTTTGACAGCAAGCTTTTTATTTCAGTGCTAGGAAAATTTTCCTGGGAGTCGCGTGGCTAAGTGGGTAACGAGTGGACGTGTCGGCTTGCGATTTAATTGGCCACGTGGCTCCGCCGTTTTATGGCGGTTTCGAGTGTGTGTTTTTGTTTAAAAACGGGGGTTTGTAATCGCCATATCCTATTACCGTACAATATCTAATGAATATATATTCAACACTTGACACTGGCGAAATTTAACAAGGAAACGCCATTAAATAAAAATAGAATAGAAAATTTTCCTGTAAATCAGCTGTTCCGCATATTTGGTGGACTATCGCCCAAACACCCTCTCATGAAGGTAGGCCTGTGTCCTACAATGGGACGTATACATACAGGGTTTAAAATTAAATGCGTTACATATCGGATAGCGCTTCAGACCACTATACTGAACAACTTTCACTATGGAGCCAACAAAGAAATCGCGATGAAAAAATCAGTTTTTCCATAGAGCTTACTCTTTTTTTTTTTTTTTTTTTTTATATAATTTCAAACACAATATATATTGTTTGTGAATAAATGAATTTGACTCCACAAAAATGTATGAAACGGGATTTTTTCCGCCATTTTCTAATTTGTCCTATTGTAAAAGTTGTTCATTTAGGCGGTCTGACGCAGCCCATAAAGTATGTAGCGTTTAAGTTTACATCCTGTATAGGCTGATGATGATAAATTTGGGCCAAGTGGTCATTGTCGTTTTCTTTGGAACAATTTTTTTTTTCGCTATTTGGATATTGGTAGTATGTCCGTTGCCACTCTTGTGATGGGCAGTACATGCCTCGAAATTGAAGCATTCAGGTTTCCTCTCTTTGTTTTCCTTCACCGAAAAGCCAGTGGTGTTACAAATCTTTCGTGTTTAATATGTAATGCATTTAATTTTACACCCTGCATAATTGCATACTTCTTTCTTCTTCTGCCAGTCATTATAGCTGCTAATTAAAATGTCTAAACACACCAAACACTGATACGATTCGTAACATCTTCACAACAATGAATCTAAAGCACTTTCTGTCTCACCATTAATTAGGTTTATGTGACGCGGAAGACAAGGAGCGCAGATATACCATAGTCATTAGTCTTCTAATGTCTCGACGTCAAACGTAACGGTGATTATTGTGATGAGTATGACATTTTGGTGGCTTTGTTGTTCGCTATATTGATGATTGTGATTCTGAGAAATAATTATAGTAATATTTTATTGTTGCCATCTGTATTAAGGGTAAGAAGTGTATACGAATTTAATTTAGTACACCTAGTTTCAGATAGCATTAGAATTTTAGGCTATACAACGTGTTAATGAATTAACGCAAAACTAGAAAGTAGTTTGTTCAAAATCGAGAGCAGAATCAAATTATCGTGGTTTCAACATAGTATTTTTTTTTTAATTTGTTTGTAAAATTTATAAATTACTGAACTCAATTTTAACCCACCGCTCGGCCACCTCACCCTACTTACTTCCAAAACAAGATTCTTAAAATGTATCCATGACCAAGTTAGCGCTTTCACTCATTGCTGAAATGATAACAAATCATTTTTGCCTCAAAACTTAAAATGCGCATAACTTTAAATTTTAATAAAATAATGAAATTATTGTTTCAATATAATTATTTTGTTATAAATCAGTTGGGGTGATTCTTATTTAGTTGATTTTTTCGCGTTTCCTGAGGTGTAGGCTCCATAGTGTTTCAGTATTTACTAGGCTGTCACTTACATTACAACCTGTATATTTAAACGGAAATCTGATAAACACATAGATTAGTTTCTAGATCGCGTTAAAAAATAATTAAGTATTGAAAATAGGATCAAACTTCGTTAGCATGCAGCGCGCTGGAGCGTGCTCGCAGGAATGTTCTCTTCGAGCGTGCCGTTAACTTTTTAGGACCAAAATCACAGACCACCAAGCCTCCATAAACAATATCGAGGTAGTTAAAAAACCGCCGTGATGACGTCATTATATCTTTTACGACGCAACATAGGCCGTTAAGTTTTATAAACAAAAACTGCCATGCATGGGTGATAAAGATCAGCAGAAAATGATAATGTTCACAGTAAGCCGTAATACAGTTTAGTGTTGTTTTACGAGAACGACTTTTTAAACTTCCTTTTTTGTTGTCATTACTTTCATTTCATTTATTATTATCATCATCTCATCTTATCTAAGAGCTACGCTCTTGTCAGTGGTGTATTCGCCAATCCTGTCCCTTTTCCGCTAGTGTTTTGAGTTCAATTCATTTATTATTCTGGTGACCAGTACAACCGAGGGTCACTATGACACCCATTACAGGTACCAGTCTCCCACAAACACCACTGATTGTAACGATGTAGTCACTAAGCAATTACGTACTCGTTTGTGGTAGACAATAAACATTATTATTATTTATTATTAGGTCAACATTTAAAACAAAAAAGTTTAGCCGATAACATAGCCCTATTTTATGTCTCCACCAAACAAAGAAAAGGTCATATCTGTGTTCGTGTTCTAAGGTCAGCAACATACGCCCATACAAAATTTTAAAAATCTTCCTACCAAGCAAAAACCAACTCTCAATCTAATAAAAATCCTCTGAAATATCAAATTAACTTCAAAAAAAGATTAATCAATCGATGACATTTAGATTATTACGAAAAAATATCTTTTAAATATCGGCTTTAAATGTCCGGCCGGATTAATTAATGTCCGTCATCTTTGAAGTAGGAAGCGAGGGTATGGATTCATAAACTGGGAATGATAAATTCATTATTGGTGTTTGCGAGAAAAGGCTGTCGTGTGGTTTGGAATCTTTTTAAAATTGATGGCATGCAGTGGGCCATGGGTAACTTTTGCACTGAGAAAAATGCCCTATAGGCTTAATTATAAAATATCATTACATCGATCTTAAATACCGTGATTTTGATTAAAATAAGGTTATAATAGGCAATTATTATGCAATCCTCAATTGTTTTAGGTAATTACGCGAATATTACGATGACTCGTCACCGTAAGAATTTGTCGCATAAAATAAGATTACAGTTATAATATTTTATGGTGCCTTCCTGGTAATATAACAATATGTAACCTAAAATGATCTTCTTCCTAATGAAATACGATGATACCAAGAAATAAGGTTATAATTATATAACACGAGGAAAGCGTCACCATAAAATATGAAGAATTACCCAATAAAAATTAAGAAGTAACAAAGCAATAAGGTGAAGTCACCGTAATGTCGTAAGCATAAATTAATATGACGGGGCATGTTATTTTTGTAGTAAGCATCAATTTATTTGAAGATTGGTTTTATTAAAATTTTATGAAATCCTAATAATATATGATGATAGACACACAGAAATACGGTGAAATTAATACGATTACAAGCATATAAAAATATGATGACCGGCACACAGAATGTGAGTGACCGTATTAAAAAATACCGTTCCTGCTTCTAATATTCTGATTACGGCATTCAAAAATAAGATGACGGCGCAAACGGCGCCTAAGAACCCCGTCAGTTATATTTCCGCCGCCATTCAGTATGGACGTGACGCGGACGATGTGCGTATTATTCACTTTGTAGTTTTTGCAACCATTTTTTTGTTGCAAATATAACACATATCATGTTTTGTTAAGAAAATATAGGGTAATTTTGGCCATTTGCTTTCTTTTTTGTTCGAAAAACATGTTAGGTACCTAGGTATTGTATTTTTAACAAAAATGGTTGCAACGTGTAATGTCAGTGCAGTGAAGCAATAATTATGGATCAAGCTCAGTGTTAGCAAATCGCACGATTTGCTGACACGATGGAATCTTGGGCAGTACATCAATAAATTTACCGGTAAGTAAAACGACCATAATGTAGTCCTACCCGACCCTAAAACGGCAGACTCGCTACCTATTTACACATGGACAAACAGTCGCTTGCATTTTGAATCAGGTAGTGGCTTGTATTCACCATAAAATGTTTGCGTCGTACCGGGATTCGAACCCGCGACCCTTAGATCAACAGGCAGGTTCACTATCAGTGAGCTATCGAGTTATGCTTAGAACGGAACAACTCGGCACGCAAGTTCTACTTGACTGGTTTTTAAACTGCCAAATAATCCTCTTTATATAAGAAAGATATTGTTTTCAATATTGTTTTTATAGAAATAAATTCACAAAGGTTTCAAGTGGTCATGGATGTTAGTTATCATCATCATCACAGCCTATATACGTCCCACTGCAGGGCATATGCCTACCCTCAGGGAGGGTGTATGGGCGTTAGTCCACTAAGCGTGCCCAATGCGAATTGGTAGACTTCACATACACATCGGAATTACTTCTTCAGCGTATACAGGTTTCCTCACGATGTTTTTCTTCACCGTTTGAGAGCAGTCGGTATTACGTACAAAAAGTCATTGGTACATGGCATGTGATCCGTGCGGATTCGAACCCGGACCTCAAGGTTGAGTATCCATAGCTGTCCACAACGCGCCACCGATGCAATATACTAAAGTTTACAGTAAAGTATAGTCTGATGTTAGTGATACTAAAACAATTTTTATTTCAGGTGCTTGGGTGCGTGTAATATTGGAGTCATCGGTTGAGGGGCGGCAAATATTAGATATAGACTAAAATAGCATACCTGCCTGCTGACGCCTACCAAACAGAAAGAAATACCTTCGGCTGGTTAGTGAATGCTAGAAGGGCTCGGCGTCATCATATTTCATTAGGCCTTCTGGAGAGGCCTAAATCAAGCTCCCGTTCTAAGTCCAGTGGCAAAACCGACGTCGCATCTTCTCCTGGGAGTGACTTACAAGGACTTGAAGAAGGTAACTTTTCTTTCAAGACTTATACTTGCTATTTTATGATTTCATTTGAGATTTGTAGGACTTTATTAGTGAAAACCCCATGTAAATTTGTTCAGCTGTTCTCGAGTTACTCATGAAAGAATACGTGCATAAGCTTCTAAATTAATTTAACTCATTTGCTCGCTGTATTCGAATGAGTTTGACAATTAACAACAAAAGAATCTGAGAATAATTCGATTTAGTGTGGTTTGTATTTTCCGTTTTATTTAATTTGTTATTTATTGTGTACAGATGATGCTGATAAAAAGGAATCGGCGCCGGAGCAGCTTCCAAGTTCCTCAGCTAGTCCGTTGCAGGAGGTCAGCGGCCTCTGGCGCGAGACATTTGTGCCCAACATACTTAACATATTTATTTGTAGTAACTCCTAAATGTACCTGTAACAACTAATTTTTATCTTGAGTACCGCTAATTTATAACATATCCCACTGTGTACTTCTGTGACATCTAATAAACCATTTTTATTTGTTCCATTTCTATATTTTTTCTTTAAAACATGTGTTTCCCCAAATCTGCTCTTATCTTATGTGCTCTATTCCATTTATATGTATCTTGTTTCTATTCGTATCCGATTATTTCCTATTATTTCTTCCTTCTATTCATCTGCGCTCTCCTCTTACTTTAAGACTGGTTCCTTCCTCTTAGGGTCTGTCCACCCACACAGATCAGCAGAGGATAGATTTTTTTTCATATTCTATCCCTTTCTATCGCTGAGAGTCACCATTTGCTAGAGCTGTGCTGCCGCGCGCGGTAGCAGTCACGCTATCTTTCTCGCTCTAGCAAATGACGATCATGAGCCATAGAAACGGACAGAGCATGAAAAAAATAGATTCCGTGCTGACAGCTGTGGGTAGACCCTAAGAGGAAGGAACCAGAGTCTTAAAATAAGGGGAGAGCGCAGATAAATAGAAGGAAGAAATAATCGGAAATATCTGGAAAGCACATACGCAAACAGTAGTAGGAAATCATACAAATATACAGGGTCCTTCTTAATATGCTGACATGTTTTTAAGGGGATGATCAGACCATCAAACTGAACAACTTTCTCTATGGGACCAACAAAATCGCGAAAAAAAAACAGCTGTCCCATACATTTGTTTTTTTCGTGATTTCGATGTTGGTCCCATAGAGAAAGTTGTTCAGTTTAAGGGTCTGATCATCCCCTTAAAAAGTGTCAGCATATTAAGAAGGACCCTATAATATAAGGAAAGCATTGATAAATAGTAGGAAGAAAGAACTAAAATAAGAGGAAAGCACACAACTGTTGTAGGAAAGTCATACAAAAATATGAGGAAAGCATTGATAAATAAGAGGAAAGGACACATACAGTAGTAGGAAAGCACATTAAATATGAGGACAGCATTGATAAATTAGAGGAAAGCACACATACAGTAGTAGGAAAGCATGTAAATATATAAGGAAAGCACACAAAAATAGTAGGACAGCATAAAAAGTTATGATGACGGTCATGTTGGGCGTTGTCCTTTCACCAAAACTCATGAGTTCGTCACACTACGGTACGATTACCGTCACCATAAGTTTGTGTTACGGGCGCTTGATTGTATCTAAGTCATGGTGACAGGTCATCATATTATATAATGAGCAGCAGCAACAGTAGTTTCATCGTATTATTTGATGATATCCGTATGCTCTCTACTTTACGTGAATTCATCATCCTTTTAACTGAATTCACCTTATTTATTAATGATCAGTTTTCTCAGTGTGGGTGTCTTCGTGGGCCAAAGGCTACCCATAACCACCTATCACCACCTGACATGTTATTTCATCCCAAAGACAATGTCCAACTTAACATTTTTTGTCGAGTAAGCTTGCAGTTTAGTATGGAACAGCAGTTTTTTTTCGCGATTTCGATATTGGTCCCATAGAGAAAGTTGTTCAGTTTGATGATCTGATCATCGTCTTAAAAACAATGAGCACATTAAGAATGACCCTATACAAGGTGTACCGAAGAGGACGATGCAAGATCAAATCGAAAATCTGCTGTTTCATACAAAACTGCAGTACTGACTCGATATAAATGCATGGGACAGCAGATTTCAACGTCTCCTTTCGTTTCGATGTCTCCATAATAAAAGTTGTTCAGTTTGATAGTATTAAAAACCCCTTTAAATAATACTAGGGTGTTTTATTACACCCTGTAAAGAAGATGGTTGGTTGGGTAGCGGTTGCAAAGTTTTCGTCCACCTTAAAACGGAATACGGTCCCGAGTTCCCGATAAAGCATGGGCGTAGCAATGATTTTTTCCCAGGGGGGGCCAGGCCCAGGTTAGGTCGTTGCAATAAAATGTAAAACCTGGAGCGAGCGAAACGAGCTCGAGTTTTTACGACCTAAAATCTGGAACGAGCAAAGCAAGCTCGAGATTTTACTTCACTGTGGAAAAAGGAGCCAAAACCTAGAGCGAGCGAAGCGAGCTCGAGATTTCACTGAATTCTGGAGCGAGCAAAGCTAAGTGAACTCGAAATTTTTACTGCAATATAGTGAGATCAGTGTTATAAGACTTAAATCCTGGAGCGAGCGAAGCGAGCTCGAGTTTTTACGATCGAAAATCTAGAACGAGCAAAGCAAGCTCGAGATTTTGCTTCACTTAGAAAACATATAGGATCCAAAACCTAGAGCGAGCGAAGCGAGCTCGATATTTCACTGAATTCTGGAGCGAGCGAAGCTAATAAGTGAGCTCGAAATTTTAATGCAATGTGTCTAGCTGTAGTTACTTGTGATACAATCGTAGCCAGGAGCGAGCGAAGCGAGCTCGAGATTTTACTGTAATATAGTGACATCAGTGTAATTAGACTTAAATCATGGAGCGAGCGAAGCGAGCTCGAGTTTTTTACAACCTAAAATCTGGAACGAGCAAAGCAAGCTCAAGATTGCTCTAGATACACTATGAAAAGATATACGATCCAAATCCTAGAGCGAGCGAATCGAGCTCGAGATTTCACCGAATTCTGGGGCGAGCGAAGTAAGCTCGAGATTTTACTGCAATGTGTCTAGCCACCGGGCCCACCCAGCCCCCCCCCCCCTTGCTACGCCTATGCGATAAAGTACAAGATAGAACAATAAATCGTAACATACAAAGGTTACGTTAACTCTAACTGAGTTTCTTCCGAGAAAATTGTTGAATGAGATAGCTAATATTATTATACATAAAGCTGCCGGCGACTGTACTTCCAACCGCAATGTACGGATTTCCTCCGTCCGACACATCCGATACAAAACACTAAGCTGAAACAAAGTGCTAAACAAAACGGACACCCGGCCGAGTTAGAAAGTCGCCGAGCAGTAAACTTCCCAACGAAGGGTCATTTGTTTTAATTTAGTTGCATTGGCGCTGGGCTTCATTGCAAATGATGGTCGATGCAGCTGCCGTAAAGTTTATACGAGGGTTAGTGGGAGATATTGAGCTGGATTTTATGGTATGGAGTCAGTTACTTTTTGTTTTGGAGCTTTACGGAAAAAACCTGGAACGGTTTGTTGCAGGCATGCTTTTTCAAAGTTGTAGGGTACCTAGTGGTAAAAAAATTTAACGTACCTAGTGGTAAGAATAAAAATGCTGCAGTCACATATATTTGGGTCGAGTAGAATAACAGTTTTGTATGGAACAGCAGATTTTTCGCGATTTCGACTTTGGTCCCATAAGGAAAGCTGTTGTTGATGGTCTGGTTGTCCCTTTAAACAACCGTCAGCATATTAAAAGGAACGATTTGTAGCAAAGATTTAGACATAAACTCTTCGATCAACAATATCCAACTAGATAACGCGTCAGCGCTCAAAACATGTCCCGGCAAATAACGCCTCACTATTGGAGTGAGGTCTTATTTTGAATTAGTTCCGTTCGAACAAAGCCAACGTAAGCACGTCTCGCAATGCCGCAGTGTTCCTTTTTTAAAATTACTAGGAATTATGGTTGCTTTGAGGTCGAAATTATAATGCACTAGTGTTTTCCCGCGACTTCGTCCGCACAAATTATATACCAGATTTTAAGTCAGATCATAAGCTATCAAACAAAAAAAGTTTCATCAAAATCGGTTCAGTAGTTTTTGCGTGATGCGCGAACAAACAAACAAACTAACAATTTTGTCAATAGATGGCGCTGCACGTTTTTAAATCGCGCTATCGAATGTTATTTGAATTTATATTAAGAGAACCGCTACTTTTTTATTCCTCATGATTTTACGGTTTTATAATAGTTAAGATTCGGACTGTTTTCTCGGTTCGTTTACAAAAAATGTTGTATAATCACGAGGACAGAATTTCTCTTTGATTTTGTATGCGACCCGTTATCTAGTTCTATATTTTTGATCGAAGCATAAACTAATAAAAAAAAATAGTACATTTTCTACGCTTGTATGTGACCATATTAGTGCACCGACTGTACTATCACAATACGTAGATTAAACCGTATGGGGTAAACCCAAAACAATGTTTAAACTAAATTCAGTAATAGACAAGAGCATCTAACGAATTTTCCATCCGAACGCAACTCCGGATATATCCGTTAAAACCCGGACGCATTTCGAACCGCAACTACTTGGAAACTTAAATTGTCACAAGAACTTAAACTTAGTTAAATCAACGTCATAATGGAGGTATGTTCCACTTATGATGTCTCACGTATTAACCCATTTGCAATCTTATGTCATTGGCACACGATTTCTGTTAGAGACTTTAGAATATTAACACTTTAATCTGTAGTAACAATGGAAAATGAACTTTACTTCATTGTGTTAAGAGTGTTGTGTGTGTTTATTCATGGTTTGAGCGAACTGGGTCCGTAATCTTGATATAAGTTGGAATTAATATTCTATAAGGTGAGCTTCGCTAAGAAAATTGGTATGAGACAATTTTCATATTAATCTGGTTTTAAACGAAGTATAAATATTTAAATGTTGTTAAAGCTTAATATGCTCACAGCTATGTTTCCCGGGGTGGTAAGTCAAGTTAAAAGTTCTACTAACGTTGACATAATTCTTCAAGAGGTCAAGACAAGACCCAAAAAGTATGTACCTATGTAATCTAAAACGTATTTAGAGAGCTCTCGGACAAGTGACGTGTGTAATTCTACTAACAAACTTTTCATAGCATGAAATCCACATCTTTGGATGTTATTCCATTACTTTAGATTCTAATTTTGAATGATAAAAATCATGAAAAACAGTGTCGTGTGAACCCCAAACGTGATTAGTTCGAAATTATTGTTCCGCAATTATAGGCTGCCAGTGATGACCTATAAGAAATAAAATTATTTGTATAGATATGGACCCTGACGATTGGGCTAGTTCATAAATTCTAGGTCACTCAGCGAGCTATGGAGAGAGCTATGCTCGGTGTTTCTCTGAGGGATCACATCAAAAATGAAGTGATTTGTCACAGAACTAAAGTGGCTGACATAGCTCAGAAAATTAGCAAGCTGAAGTGGCAGTGGGCTGATCATATCTGCCGAAGAACTGACAACCGATGGGGTGTCAGAGTTCTAGAGTGGAGACCGCGAACTGGTAGGCGTAGTGTGGGACGCCCTGCTGCCCGCTGGACAGACGACCTAAAAAAAGTAGCGGGTAGCGACTGGATGAGGAAGGCCGAGGACAGAGTTTTGTGGCGCGCCTTGGGAGAGGCCTATGTTCAGCAGTGAACGATGTTAGGCTGATGATGATGATGAATTATAGGCTGCCGCGTTTAGTGATAAGGTATAAAATATCTTGTACTTGGCTTACTCTTACGTATAACTCAAGGATATTATATAGACGCAAAGGAAGATATGAACACTTACGTTTGTCTTGATTTCCTTTTTATTTCCAACCCGGCTGCTTAAGGAGGTTACTCTTATTGACACTTACCTAAAACAAAACAAAAGAGATTAAAGACACACAAACATTTAACTGGTAATTCTGCACACCTTCACGATAGTTAGTTCACGTTCACGATTTGTCATCATCATCACATCCTATATACGTCCCACTGCAGGGCACAGGCCTACCCTCATGAAGGGTGTATGAGCGTTAGTCCACCACACGTGCACAATGCGGATTGGTATATTGTTGTTATGTTATAGGAACCTTTTTGTTTAACGGACTTCAAAAGGAAGGGATGGTAATCATTTCGATATCGAATATAGTATTATATAAGCACAGACTTAAAAAAAGAACAATACATAATCTCGTCTAAATCATGAGTGAAGGGTGTATGGGCGTTAGTCCACCACACGTGCCCAATGCGGGAATTTCTTCTTCTGCATATGCAGGTTTCCTCACGATGTTTTCCTTCACCGTTTGAGAGCAGTCTGTATTATGTACATAAGTTAGAGAAACTCATTGGTACATGTCATTTGTGGTCCGCGCGGATTCGAACCCGGACCACAAGAATGAGTTTCCATAGCTCTCCGCAAGGCGCTACCGAGGCTCTATGTCACGATTAGTATATTGTCTCAAACGGCTGAACGCATTTGGATGAAATTAGGAACATAAGCATAAGCATGCGACCTACGAATAAGAATAACTATAGAAGAGTAACTCTAAACAAAATCGAAATAATTGTTGACACCCAACGAAAAATGACATGTTGTATGAGTTTTGGCGGCTAGGTACAGTTTTTAAAGAACAAATTTAGAACACGGTACACTTTTTTGGTGCCACTTTTTGAGCTTCATTTACACTTCTATACATTCTTTAAATAATATTCTAACCAAAATAATATCTTGGCTAAATGACCATAACCTAGTCATTAATTTCACCAAAACTAAATTGATGCAATTCAGGCCGTACCAGAAAAAGCCATTGAACATCAATTTTTATTTTCAAAATATCCCACTGGAAAGTGTTGATACTTTTACACTACTAGGAATAAACATTGATACACACATTACCTGGAAATCCCACATACACAATTTATCAAGCAAATTGTCACGTTTCACATACGCATTAGTAACGTTAAAGAAATCTACCGATCTAAAAACAGCCACGATGGCTTATTATGCGTATGCCCAGGCTTGGCTGAGTTATGGTATTTTGTTGTGGGGAAATAGCACCGACGCACCACATGTTTTTATTTTACAAAAGAAATGTATAAGGATCCTCGCAAATATAGATGGCATGACTAGTTGCAGGCCGTATTTTATCAAACTTAACATTTTAACCCTAGTTTCCCTATATATTTTAGAAATCTGCAAATTTGTCAATAAAAATATCGCCTTGTTCTCACAAGCTAAAGACCATTACACACGACCTCTTAACTTACGATATAAAAATAAACTTGCGCTGCCAACTTGCAACTTGGAGATGTTTCGATCAGGACCATACGTCATGGCAGTAAAAATTTATAATAAGTTGCCCCAAAACTTGGCTAAAGATGTCACAAAATTAAAGATTTATTTATTAGAAAACTGTTTCTATACCTTGCAGGAATTTTTCGATCATAAATGATAATAAGAATTCTGTAATTAAGTTAATTTAAATGGAACTATAGTGTTATCAAATCTTGAATTGAACTGTTACTGTCTCCTGTGGCGTGAAATTGTATTGCATTGATTTAATATTATTTATAATCCAATTATTACTTTGATAATCTGATAAAATTAAATCAAATAATATGTTACCTATCACCAATTTGTTATTATTGTTATTTATAAGAGAAATTAATTATTAATAATTGTACGTTTCGTGTCAGGATATTGTGTGTAAATAAATCGTAATATTTTGTTATACCTATACCTATTTACACACTTTTTTTTTACTAATGTTCTAATTCTAATTTATATAAAATTTTTTTTTTTATTGTATTAATTAAATCCAAAACGTAGGTAGGTATGATTCTAATTCTATTTTTAAGTTTTGCAGTGCCCTAGCAGGGTCCATGTGTAGGTACTGGAACACTATGTAACATCTTATAAACCCATGGTTGCAATAAATTATTTGTATTTGTATTTGTATTTGTATTCTTATTCGTAGCATGCGACTATATTCTGAAACCTCAGAACATCCATGTTTTAGCAGTAGTACCGAAACTTTGTCCAGTGTGACGGGGGGTGAGCCAATTAGGAACAGCGACAATATATTATGGATTAACACATAGGATACTTTTTAAAGCAGACGAAGTAGGGCAACTGCTACAATTCAAACCATATAGCAATCAAAATAGAAACGCAAATGCAACGGGCACGTCCCACGCTCTGACCGCAAACAGCGGCACATGACAATTGTGTTCAAACTTTGTGAAGGCGAACTTGCATGTTAATGATTTCACATACACAATGAGCAAATTGTTTAATTTGATACGATTACGAGAACAGAATAGTGTGATGATTGTGGGGGGCGGGGATAAATCGGTCTAATACTGTTATTTCGGTTTAATACTGTGATGCCAATGTGTATCCATTCTCATCAATTCGAAATAAATTGTATTTTGATGTTAATAAAATATAGTAATTTGTGAAATGATAACAACATTAAATAATAACCATTCATTGCTGAAATGATAACAAATAATTTTTGCCTCAAAACGTAAAATGCGAAAACTAAAAAAAAATGAAATTATAGTTTCAATCACATTTTTTTGTTGTAAATCGGTTGGGGTGTATGAGGTTTTGCGCTTATTCATTACACACGTTGTATAACAGCTAGATTAAAAATTACCCCATATACTTACATTGAACTCAGAACATACAGACGAATAGACAACGTCCAATTTTTGAAGTCGGTAAAAAAGCTGCCAATTCGGAAGACGTATTGGCGCCCGACGCGGGGCCGAATCGAACTGTCTAAACTTAACCTATCGCTATTAGTTATCTCACTGCAGCTGCAAGTGTAAGTTCCGAAGCCGGGGTCGCAGGTTCGAAACCCGGCTTAATATGTAATTCATGAATAAGAATGCCTTTTTATAATCATAGATTTCATCGGGACGAATTTGCAAAAAAAAAAATGAAAAACTAGCCAGACTCTGGCGTTTAGAGGTAAGGGACGTTTTTCTATGGATACATTCTGCAAAAGGAACGTTTTTGCTGAGGGTAGATTCTGCGAAATGGACATTTTGCTAAGGGTACATTCTGCGAATGAGACGTTTTGCACAGGGTGCACATTTAACGAATGTTACATTTAGCGCCTGAGCCACAATGACTAGCCGATGATGATGATGATGTACATATTGTAATCAAGCGGCCACACCAGTCGAAAAAATCAAAATATAGCCCAAATCGGCTGTCCCAAATCAATAACCATAAATATATAAATGCAATTACTGTAACATAGCAACATAAGTATACACAGACTACGAAATTAATTAGCAGCGAGCAACAGGATGTAGCGAGATAACTCATAAAGATAGCGGGTAGTTTCGACAGCTCGATTTGGCCCCGTGTCGGGCGCCAATTCATCTTCAGCCAGTAATTAAATGCGTGACAGATACGACGGTAGTTTTGCACACACGTACAACTGTGACAGCGAACCCTTGCTACATTTACACATTTAAAAGGACTGTGTTACTGCCAATCGCCATACAAAAACGTGTTTACTTATTACTGGAAGCTAACTAGGTCATATAATTATATAGTTTCAGTACAGGTTTCCCACACATCTTCGACGGCAAAACGTGTGTTTTGTCGTGTTTGAATTAAAAAATAAGTGTATTGGTATTATTAGGAATATTAATAAGTTAAAAGCCTCTATGCTGCGTAGCGATTTAAAAATATATATTTTCAGTTAGTAGTTTTTGTAAAATAGTGCCGGTTCTATAACCGGTTAAAAGTCCCATGCTCCGTAAATTGACTGGGCCACGGAGATATTCTGAAAATTCAGAACATTCACATTTTCACTAGTAGTACCGAAACTATGTCCAGTCCAGTGTGAAGTGTGCCCGTCGCCTCTTATAATGGACAGTGGGTACAATACATGCCTGGAAATTGAAGCATGCAGGTTTCCTCACGATGTTTTCCTTCACCGAAAAGCCAGTGGTGTTACAAATCGTACATAAATTCCGAAACTCTCATTGGTTCGAGTCGGTCTGGACGGGGATCGAACCATCGCCTCCTGCACGGCAGGCATCCACGTTTTTAGTCTAGGAGAATCCTAGTTTGTGGCCAGCACAATGTCAAATTGTTCTGGGCACTACACAAATCACAAAATGGGACCCGTTAATTACAGATCGCAGCACAAAAGCGATGCACCGTAAAATGACATTCGCATTCGAATCGCGTAATTTGATAGGAAAATAAATTGAATTCCAGCACATGATAGTGAGGTTCGGCGTAAGTCATTTCGCATACGGTTACGGATATTTTATAATCTTTTCGGTAACTAACCAGAAGCGTGATTTTTGAAAGTAACACGTTGAAATCAATAGTAGAAAATGTCCAAATTGCTGTGGAGATTTTACATCAATCGATCATGATTTTGAATGTTTGGTTATTAGTTTTGTGATTTCAATCAAATGTGTAAACACATTTTTTAACGAGCATTGACGAAGGATCTTTTCCTCCATAGTACCAGTTTTCCTCCAATTAAATTACTACTAACTTTACTAGAACCCAAAGTGAAAAAAAAAAGATAAATCAGGTCGACTGCCTTTCATTACGGAATTTAAACAGCTATCAAGAAATTCTCCAGTTGATCACTAACTTTCCTCCAAAAATCTAATCTGCACTGGGCCACCGTGGTGGAGTTTATTGCATTACCTCTCACCCTTATTCGTGAAGCATTTAATAGGATCCTACGGACTATGAACTTACTGTAACGAAATAATTGCAAGCCTGTAGCCTCTGTCACATTCGGATACGGATATCTATAAAATAATTTTGGGATTTCCAATAGCGTCAGTCGCATCCCTAGTACGTAGATAGCTGGCGTTGCACCTGTCCTCTCGTACGAGGTATAAATCAGTGTTCCAGTGAGCGGAACTTATTGGACATCGCTTTTTAATAAGCTCCTTGCATGCCATGCGCTCCTGGTATCTTATGATACGATGATATGTGGAAAACTCGCAATGGTATTTCAATACAGGGTACAGATATATCTTGATTGTGAGCTGGTGAGCAATCTGTTTTCTTATTACAATGGGAGAAGGGTGAGAGTTAAATGGTTTGCAAATCAAGACTAATATACCAATCTCTTGCTTATGTTTAAGAAACATAATATTAATCCGTAAAGAAATGACACTCACCTACCATACCTCTCCAGAATCCCCGAGATACATCCACATCTGACTATATCAAGCTAACAGTATAGCCTGGCCAGTAAAATATAGGAATACCCTCATAAAACCACGAAAGGAAGAACTCCTGAAAGCCAAGATCAACAGCGGCGACCAATCACAACAAGCATAAGAAAGAGTATCTATTACTACATACAGTATGGTAACTCCCTTCCTCCAACCAACTTTTTACCTCACCCCCTCTACTGCCCTCTGGCTACCTCGGCGGTTACATGTAGCCTAGACTGACACCACAATTGACACGCTAGTATTTATGTTTTCGAAACAAAGATAATATTAATATTATCTCAGGACGAAGGATAAAAACTCTTTTTAACAGACTTCAACAAAAAAAAGGAGGAGGATCTCAATTCGACCCGTATGTTTTTTTATTTTTTTTTATTTTTTTTTTATTATTATTTTTTTTTGAGGCCGTAAGGCGGTTTGAATAAACTCTGACACCAGGGCTTTGCAGCCCACTCGATAAGAAGAATAAGATTTATTTACGAAAAAGGCATGTACCGCACGCAGCTAAAGTAATTGTTGCCCTAGACTTCGTTTCGCATGTGCTGACGTCATCTTGTCAAAATCTGTTTTTTGTAGGCAGTGTCCAGTCTATTAGCGTAAGCGAAAAAAATTGTCTATGACAACACAAAACTATGAAGTCAAGCGAGCGAGCGAATCTAATCTGTTTCGGAACTAACACATGTCTATCTAAAATGAACATCTGTAATCCGATATAATGCTTCCCTTAATTAACTATGAAACAGCATCTCCTGCAGTTTACAAAGGGAGACAAATTAATATTAACAGTGCATGCAAATGCATAACATTTCTAACACGCATTGTCATGTCTGATTCGAAGACAAGCTGGCAGCGAATTAAAGGATCGAATGACAGACGGAACGAGACTAAAGCTTTTATGTAATCGTGTTTCGTTGAAGCAATAAATCATTAGTTATTTTTAACTTTAGAGGCAAATATCTTAAGATAGAAGCATAAGCATAAGCATATGCTCACGACTATATTCCCCGAGGGGGTAGTCAGAGATATTCTGAAACCTCAGAACATCCACCTTTCGTTTCTTAAGATAGAAGCATTATAATAAAGCATTTATAAAATGGGTGGCTTAGTTCTTAACAATGTTTTCTTGTGTTCTGCAAAAAAATATCGCTAAGATTGAAATTGTTATTGTTTGAGATTCAAATTTTCATTTACAAAATTTTTTTTTTATTCATATCAAATTCAAAACAATATACCCTAAAATAGACTTTATTGCTTTAGGAAATACTTTTAAACTAATTTCGACATGTAAAAAAATGTTCGACCCCCTTTTTTTATTATTTATTTATTTTAATACTCTATTGTACCTACACGCGGAAATACAGGCTTTATCGGTGAAATACTTTTTTCTTCTTATTTATCACACTTCTGATGTTGGGTTATTATTCTTCATGCCAAATTTTGTTTCAGTAGGTGTTGAGAAAGTAATTAAGGTAGATCATACAGACAGATAGAATAGACGAAACTAAAGCGAAGCGCTCGTTGGCGTAGTGGTGCTTTGGTATTGGAAACGATCACCGAAGTTAAGCAACGTCAGGTCCGGTCAGTCTTTGGATGGGTGACCGTTTAGTGGTATTTCATCTCGAGCGTATCCGTGCTTCAGAAGGCACGTTAAGCAGTTGGTCTCGGATAGTTCCGTCAGATGGCGTTGTAACTATTCGTTAAGCCAGGTCAGAGGCCTATTGAGGCGGCTTGAAAATTCTCTGACAGCAAGTTGATCACTACCTTGCCTCCACCAACACGCACTGGGCCCGCGTGGTGGAGTATGGCCCACTCCCTCTCACCCTTATTCGTGAGAGGAGGCCTTTGCCCTGCAGTGGGATTCTATAGGCTATTACTTACTTACTTACTACTTACAGCAGATTCTTCTTTTACTATGGAACCCTAAATTCAGCTCTAGATAACCCCTCAGCTACGAAGATAAGAAAAAATTGCATCCGACACTTGAAGCGCACATAAAACTATTCTCCGGTCAACCCCTCACGACCCAGTGACCTCTCATTTACCATTTCCCTATAAACACAACATACATACACACGTACATATGTACAGAAACCCCTCGCTCATAGCTGCAGGGCGTGTCTATGATGCGATGGCTACATTTTGTTATTCAAGTTTTATTTGCTTGGTTAATTTGTTGGTTGCCAGTTACTCTAAAATAGGGGTGGCCAAGACGTCGACCGTGGTCTACAGGTCGACCGCGACGACTTTTATGGTAGCCCGTGAAGAGTTGAATTAAATAGAAACTAAAAAAAAATGTTGACCATCGCGCTGTTCAACAAAAATTCAAATGTTTTGCCGAGCACTTGAGTCATTTAAAAGCAGAAATTCGATAGATCTTTTCCGAATTTTAATACTCTTTTGGTTCGGACACTTTTTAGCGGTGGACCCATCTTCGATAGTGTCCTAATTCAATGGATGCAGGTCCAACTATGGGCATTAGGTGGTTAGGTTAGTTAAAAGATGACTGTTGTAGAGTTTCTGGCCGCATCTTCTCTACAACGGCACCACAACACCACCTTCTGACAAGGTAGAGTCCAAAAAAATTACGTCAAAAAGTTATCTATGTAACATTATTTTGAATGCCAATATATTTAGTTTGATTTGACGCTTACGAAGAAGTTATACCTCACGTGGATATGAACAGGTTTTTATCAACAGATCACAGATTTTTTTTAATCAATTAATTTCTTCTGCAGCATAAATTGCAGGCTTCACGATGTCTTCCTTCACCCTATGAGAGCAGTCTTTAATGCGTACAGAAGTTAGAAAAAATTACTGGTGGTTAAAAAACTTCATGAGTATACAACGTGTTAATGAATTAACGCAAAATTAGAAAGTAGTTTGTTTAGAATCGAGAGCAGAATCGAATTATCATGGTTTCAACATAGGATTTTTTTTTTCAAAATATTAAATAAGTTGTTTATAAAATTTAAAATTTACTGAACTCGATCTCAACCCACCCACCGCACGGGCACACTCGCCGCTACTTACTATCAAATTAGTATCCATGAGCACGATAGCGCTTTCATTCATTGCTGAAATAATAACAAATCGTTTTTGCCTCAAAACTTAAAACGCGAATAACTTTAAATTTTAATGATCAAAATAATGAAATTATCTAATTATTTTGTTAAAAATCAGTTGGGGTATATGAGGTTTTGCGCTTATTCATTAACACGTTGTATACACGGCGACACATCAAGCTACACAAAACCAAATAAAGCTGGCCGCGCTTACGGAGAGTAATGTATAACGTCGTGCGGCCAACTTATATTGGTTTTGCGTAGCTTGATGTGTTGCCATGTGTACACAACATTCATCAGAATCGAGCTATCACTGAAAGGGCTAACCTCAAAGTCCTCTTTTAAACAAAAAGGAAATACTAAACCCCATCAAACTGAAGTACTCACAAAAAAGATTAACCGACCAAAGTTGGTGGTCCGGAGCGGTCAACAAAAAAGCGACGAGTTAAGACCAAGTTGTTTTAAGTTGGTTATTAAGACTGAAAGAAAAGTTTATGAATTAAGCTCGAGAGTATAAAGTACACTTATAAATTGCAATATTATATTTCGTATTCAGATCAAATGAAAACCGAAAACGTGAAGAAGGGGCTACCTCCTGGTTTTGGGTAACTTTGTAACCATTTTATTCATTAACTGTGGCACTTTTTGAGCTGAAAAATAAACTGAACCATCTACACGACATGAGAAGTGTTGTGGTTTTTCTAGAAATCGATTTTAATTAATAAAACCGAAGAAAAGGGACTCTATAGGCACCCCTTTATTGCAGTTGTAACCATTTTACTCTTAAATTTTTAATCGGAAGAAAATAAAAATTTACAATATTGTTTATAATTTAGAATGATGCGGTTTTCTTACTTTTTTGAAATTAATAAAAATCATCGAATTTTTCAAAGAATACATCTAAATTCTGACCGGAGCCACGCGCTCGTTCGCATCGATTAGTACTTGGTTCAGGGATGATACCTACGCCTTAAGGACATAGTTATGTATTTCGTCGGTAGGTTAAGTTAAGTTAGTTGAGTTTCTGACAACCCGAAGTCGTGAAGTTATGTATGTTGACATTAATTTGTAACACAAACAAAACTGTAGTCAGGTTGTTAAGGCTCATAAAGTAACAACTAAAACTGCAACAGCTGTTTAACAACGTGGTGACCCTTAACTATCTGGTACAGTCCACGCAATTTTAATCCTTACATTTTAATGACACTAGCACCACATTGGATTTTCATAATCATATTTCATTATAGGAAGTTGCCTGCCTCCGTGGTCTAATGGTTAGAGCATTGGGCTCTTGACACGGAGGTCGTGGGTTCGATTCCCACGGGGGGCACCTAGTGAAATGTCACTTTGTGCGTTTTTCCCCAGTTGGTTAGGACATTGCAGGCTGAGTCACCTGATTGTCTGAAAAGAAAGATGATTCCGTGATTCGGATGGCACGTTAAGCTGTTGGTCCCGGTTACTATCACAGTCACTGGTGGTAGTAGTCGTTACATAAAAACCACGTCAGAGGCCGTAAGGCGGTTTGAATAAACTCTGACACCAGGGCTTTGCAGCCGATAAGAAGAAGATTATAGGAAGTTAAAAAAAAAAATTCCTTTCTAGTATAGCCTGTAGCGTCCTACTGCAGGGCAAAGCCACCCCAAGCAAGCGAAGCGGCTGTGGTCAGCAATTTGTTCCCTAATGTGCTTCCACCAGTACGCAATGGGCCGCTGGACCAGTGTGGTGGAGTTTGGCCCACCTCTCTCACCATTATTCGTGATATTTCTTTATACATTCACTGCAACACATAATTTTATACAGTGAAAATGTCAATGCATTGCTTATTTGACTCAAATTTTGAATTCATTACGAAAAAAAACAATTAATTCAATTTAATTGGTAATTACACTATTTAAGAAATCGTGTACACACATTAAAAAAAATCTTATTAAAAATATTGTGGCATGTGAATTTTCATTTTCATATTTTGCCAAAAATCTGTCATTTTTAAGTACTATTCGCAAATTAAATTCAAAGTCCTCATAATTATTTTCAGAATTCAGTCGTCTAAAAAAGATTGACAAATGGTCATCGAGAAATTATCGTGGACTGTACAAAACAAAACTTAGATCAGATCCAATAAAGGGTTTACCCGTCCAACTGTCCGACCGCAGAACTCTCACAAACGTCAAATAAATAAAGCCCTGCGTACAATTACGCAGATGGCGTTAGAACTAGTTAAGTGTGCGGTCAGCCCAAATCTCGGCGTTCCGGCTTAGGACGGCCTGATGGAATGTCCCCTTTGTTTTGTGTTAAGGGTAAGGTGGCGTTGACTGATATAATTATTTAATTCAAGCTTCAGTTACGGTAGACCTTGAATAAGTTAAAAATTTTACCATGTTACTCTTAATAAGGTAGTCTGTAAATTACTCTTCGCCTCGGTCAACAAACATATGATCTGTGGCTTTCTTATTTACTGTACCAGGTTAGTATACTATTTTTCTCCTCGACAGAGGTGGAAAGCAGCAACTTCGTTTAGCGCGGCGGGACGACAATTGACGCTTTCCGTCCGGAGGGGAGAAAATATTATTTATATTTTCATAAGTAAGGATGTATGTAAGGATCGTAGTAGATGGCGCGCTCTGGTCTCTGCCTACCCCATTAGGAAAGAGGCGTGACGTTATAGATAGATAGATAGATAGATTTTCATAAGATTTTAATTACTAACAAAATTTTAAGGGTGTATAGTCAGACAATTAATCTAAACAACTTTCTTAAGGAACATGGGTTGAAAAACTGTATTATTTATGTCTAATCATAAGCTTTTAAACACAAAAAGTTTCATTAAAATCGGTGAAGTAGATTTTTATTGTAAACAGGAATGAGTGGAAGAGCAGGGGCGATGCCTTTGCCCAGCAGTGGGATGAAATAAGCTACGAAAACAAAAAACAATTGAATGGTATATTTTGCAACAAAAAAAAACGGGATAAAAAACGGTGATTTGGAGTCAGCCACACTTATAAATAGAAAATATAAGCAGAACTAACTCCAAAAAGATGTCTTTAAAACGCAATTATCAAAAATCTCACTCCTCTGGATCCATGTAAATCAGTAGTTAGGTGCCTAGCCTTCCTTCCATTATAGACTAAGAGATAAGTGTACTTTTTGCAACAATCAGCAGCAAGGCTGATTCAGTGTTTATGTGGTATAGAGCATCTGTGTGATGGGGATGGACCAGGTCTGCCTGCATAACTTCAGTCGGTTTAGGAGTTACAGACGTTTAAAGGTCTGGAAAAAAATTACGATCCACAGCAAGGCTGATCGTATGATATTATTGTAGTATGCACTGTAGCTATGCGAAAAGTACAAAAACTGACATGAACTGCCAGTCGGTTTAGGAGATACAGCCGTTCAAAGGTCAGACCTTTGAACGTCAGTAACTCCGAAACCGACTGATGAACCATGTCAGTTTTTGTACTGTTCACATGGCTACAGTGCATACTACAATAATATCATACGATCAGCCCTGCAGCTGTTCGTAATTTTTTTCCAGACATTTAAACGTCTGTAACTCCTAAACCGACTGAAGTTATACAGGCAGACCTGGTCCATCCCCATCACAGAGATGCTCTTCACCACATAAACACTGAATCAGCCTTGCTGCTGATGGTTGCAAAAAGTACACTTATCTCTTATAATATTATCATAGTGCATTAAAAATACAAAATAAACACTCAATGAAATAGAAATACACATTTGAAGAATGCAACGTATTTTAACGTAGTAGATGTAGCGCTACGGCGTAGCATATTGCTACGTGCGTAGCATAACGTAGCTTATGTGAAAAATAAACCCGACACGTTCTGGGAACGAAAACATTTTTAAAATCAGAAAATATTGCTATGATCCTCTAGATATTTGAGAGAGAGAAATATTTTGGAAAATTTCTACTTCCTTTGAGATTTTTTGGAGCACGGGTCAAATTTTTAGGGATGCTTCAGACGCATATAATAGTACTAACAGTACACTACTGACAGTACTTCCCCTAAGGAACATGGGTCAAAAAAAGAAAAAACGTTTTGACCTCCTGGTTACGCCAAGTACATTTTCTTACTTTAGTTTATTTTTAAAATACTCTAGGCAGTTATAACAATCTTTGGTTTGGATGCCTGTATATTTCGCGGGTTCATTTAAAACTTGCTCACCATTGGTCCGATTCAATCTCGGACTTCTCTTCGACAACGTCATCGACCAATGAGCGCACTTCTAATGGCCGCACGCGCGTTGATGCAATTTTTACATCGCTCTCGAAAATTTAATGTTTTTCTGGAATTTACCACGTTTTGAAGACCGTGTGTGACACTGTGTGGACTAATTACAGGATAGGGTATCAACATTTTTAAAGCAACATTGCCAACTAAAAGTTTCCATATACATATACTCAAGACTATATACCCCGAGGGGGTAGTCAGAGATATTCTGAAACCTCAGAACATCCACGTTTCACCAGTAGTACTGAAACTCCAGTGTGACGGGGGGTGAGCCCGTGACAAATGGTGTATAAATCTATTAATTATCTTTTGACAATGGTATCGATTCGGTATTGCCACGACTTAACTTAACTAAGTTTATTCCTGTCATTTTCTAACATTCGACTAAGAAAAGAGACAGAAAACCAACAACTGACTTTAGTGCTGTCAAAGTGACGCTACACGCCCAAAAACGACTTAAATAAGATGGCGTGCATTATGATGCCATCTTATTTTGGGCGTGTAGCGTCACTTTGACAGCACTAAAGTCAGTTCTTGGTTTTCTGTCTCTTTTCTTAGTCGAATGTTAGAAAATGACAGGAATAAATTTAGTTAAGTTAAGTCGTGGCAATACCGAATCGATACCATTGTAACTCAAAATTATCTAGTCACATTGCAAGCACCAGAATCTAGCCCGGACAAGTGAATGAATTGAGTGTGCTTAATTAATAAAGATAGAAAATTACTTAACTTCTTAAATTAATATCAGTTTCAACCCTTAACTGGCGGATAGGGAAACTCTCACAAATGCACAAACTTTCCAGTTAATAGCTTTATGATTGTTACGGGAACAACAAAAGAAAACTTTTTGAACGTTACAATCAATTTGCTAAACTTTTCGGTGACTTCGTGAATTTTTTATATAAAAGATGCGGACTGTGATATTGCGAAGGCTGTTGGAAAGGCTTGGATTGGTAGTCGAGGAGGATATTCTTACATACTTTTCATAATCAACTCCAAAAATATCGATTACTATTTCGCATATTCCAATATACATTTACACATTCCAATAATTAGATTTAAAAGAAAAAAGTGAAATGCAATAAATAAAAGAGTTTCACGGGAGCGGATTGTTCATTGTTTGGCCCGGGGGAAATCAAATCACGGGTAGAATAAGGTACCTACTGATAAATAAATGGAATAAGGGATCCAGGTAAATAGTATTATCTTCATGGTCGTAAGATAACCGATAAGCCGTGGTGGTCCAGTGGCGAGTAACCTTGCCTGCCGTGCAGGAGGCGATGGTTTGATCCCCGTCCAGGCCGACTCGTACCAATGAGTTTTTCGGAATTTATGTACGATAACACCACTGGCTTTTCGGTGAAGGAAAACATCGTGAGGAAACCTGCATGCTTCAATTTCGAGGCATGTATTGTACCCACTGTCCATTATAAGTGGCGACGGGCTCACCCCCTGTCACACTGGAAAGAGTTTTCGGTACTACTGGTGTAACGTGGATGTTCTGAGGTTTCAGAATATCTCTGACTACCCCCTCGGGGATAGGGATAGTCGTGAGCAAATGCTATGCTCGTAAGATAACAACTATGCATGTTTTAGAATTTTAAAGCGTATAGCATACAGAAGGAGTCGAGGCGGCGTCAAGGCGCGGCGGGCGCGATAAATCCAAGCGCCGCTTGACGAGCGTACTTATTTTCCTGGTCGTACTGTACCTAAGCTTCATTTTTGCACAAGAATAATAACACAATTTTATAAATGGTAGGGTAGTAGAATGGTAAATGGTCTTTAGGTCAAGAGTCATGTATAAAATTGAATTTTAGGACGTTTTTTTGTAATTATTTAATGAAATTTTATTATTTTACATATATGCCATGTTAGCTTAATCAAATTAAAGATTGAAAAAGTCGGGCGGCGAGCGGGATTCGAAATAATAAAATTCTATTGGAATAAGGTGTGACATCTATATCGCATGAATCTAATTGCAACATTAGACGTGTGGGTCAGTAGTTTGTATAACTCTGGTAGATGGCGCTGACGTCCCTTTAAGACGATAAAATATATAGATTGAAAATTTCGCTGTGGCTTGAGGGGCGACGACAGCTCTGTTGGAGTCGAGCATGCCCCGGATAGGCAGGTCGTGGGTTCGAATCCCGCTCGCCGCCCGACTTTTTCAATCTTTAATTTGATTATTTAATGACTTGATGAATTAATTTACTTTATGAAAAAATATCCGGATCGTTTCGAAGATCGTAAAACTTCTTGTAACAATATTTTTTAACTCTGAAAATGCTTAATTTTAAACGACGCTAATTATTTTACAGTTAGTTTTACAAGTAAGTCAATCCTATGGGAAGCCGGGATTTTTTTTATTACTTAACTATATTCAGAAAGGCGTTTAGGTAAAAAAGCGCCCGATTATCCGATCACGGCTGATGCCGAAAATTAATAACTGCAAATTAAAAACTGCACATTCACGGATGTGCAGTTTTCAATTTTCACTTATTTGAAACATACTATTTATCAGCAACATATTTTGGGGGCCAAATCTACAAAACTCAAAAAGGAAAAGAGACGCACACAACACGACTGTCGGGAGGAAATTGCAAAATCGATCGCCACCGGAACCTAGGTGCCGACAATACGTGGCCACATGATGAATTGGTTCCCGTTTTATCTGCCGTTTGCGTATACTGTGACATTTCGTTTCGGATGATGTATTGCGTTAGGTGCCCTAAGGTTTTGTTCCGGCTTAGAAAGGGCCACGCTTAGGGTTACAACACATTGATCGATGGCTATCAACGTATGTCCATGCAAAAAGCTCGATTAGTATCCATACTGCTGCCAAAAAAAGAAGCCGTGGTGGTCCAGTGGCGAGTAAACTTGCCTGTTTTTCGGAATTTATGTACGATTTGTAACACCACTGGCTTTTCGGTGAAGGAAAACATCGTGAGGAAACCTGCATGCTTCAATTTCGAGGCGTGTATTGTACCCACTGTCCATTATAAGTGGCGACGGGCTCAGCCCCCGTCACACTGGACAGAGTTTCGGTACTACTGGTGAAACGTGGATGTTCTGAGGTTTCAGAATATCTCTGACTACCCCCTCGGGGAATATAGTCGTGAGCATATGCTATGCTATGCTATGCTACTACTGCCAAAATCCCTATTTACTTCTGTTGAGTCTGCAGCAGCCAATCAATCATTCAATCAAATATATTTTATTTTACACCAAAATACAGGGTCCAACTTAATATGCTGACACTTTTTTAAGGGCCCTGGTCCTTTTTTATTTAAGGGTTTGTTGGCCTAGTTGAGAAAGTTTTTCAGTTTAATGGTCTGATCCTCCCCTTGAAAAAGTGTCAGAATATTGAGAAGGACGTATAAACAGAAAAATACAGAGAGAGACAAAAAAACAAGAGGCCCAAAATAAGGACCAGCCTATGAGTTTTCCACTAACAAGGCACACAAAACAAACAAACATACTTTTGTATTCTTTGTAATATACAGGGTGTAAAGAAAAGTATCATTAACTTTTAAACCAGATACTCTACCCATCGACCTGAACAACTTTTACTATAGGAGTAAACGTGTCAAAACAAAAAACTTAATTCAGCTGTTATGTTTCGTAAGCAGGAAGTCGCGTAGGCGTTGCAGTTTAGTATACAGGGTTATATTGATATCATTAGCATCCTTTTAAACTAAGAGTATACCCATCAAACTGAACAACTTTTACTATGGGAGCAAACCGATCGGAGCAAAAAAATTCTCATCTCCTGCATACATTTGAGTCGACTGCAGTTTAGTATGGGACAGCCGATTTTTTTCTTGCTCCGATCGGTTTGCTCCCATAGTCAACGTTGTTCAGTTTGATGGGTAGACTCTTAGTTTAAAAGGATGCTAATGATATCAATTTCACCCTGTAGACAGCAGATTTTTTTTTTTGCGCTGACAGGTCTGCTCCCATTGTAAAAGTAGTAGGTACAATTTGATGAGTGGAGTATGTGATTTAAAAGCTAATGATACTTTTCCTTGGACCCTGTATATCAGCCAATAGACGTCCACTGCTGGTCACAGGCCTCCCCCAAGGATCGCCACAACGACGGGTCCTACATTGCCTTCATCCAACGCACCTACTATAGATACTGGTCAAGAACTAATCTCAAATCGAAGCACACACGACAGATTCCCATCAACCTTCCACTTCTCACCTTCATACAACTTCAATCACAATCAAAACCGACTGTAACCAACACAACACAAAGTACAATTTACTCTGACCCAACGATAGCGTGTAAATCATTGTTAGCTTTATGAATGAGCCCGCAACCGGCCGGGTCATAACGTATCTGGTCGCAGACAATGCAGTTTACGTTCTATTGTTGCTTAATGATGCTTCGGTAGCTTAGTGGGTTGTTAGAGGATGCTATTTGATATAGTTTCTGATTTACCGTTTGTCGGAATGCTTTAGAATCGACTTCCTATCAAGTCGCTTTTGCCCGCGAATTCACGTGCTTCGACATGAAAAATTATCCCATCTCAAGAACATTTTTTATATGTGTGTCACATTTCATCTAAATCCGTTTAGTCCATCTAAATGCGTGAATGAGTCGTTAACATCCAAACATTTCACAAACTTGAGAAAAATTTATACAAAATCAAGGTTACAGCCCATCTAACAATCGTGAGGTCGTGGGTTCAATCTCGAGTATATACTGCTGAGTTTAAGGGGATTTAATTCGGAGCTCGCTCCATACAAACGTACTATAGTGATATTTTCAATACTAACTTATTAAAGTCAATGAAATTTTCCAGAAACAATCTAGAAACAAATCTCTATGCTTGTATGAAGTCCGATTTTCGTTAAAATATACAGTTACAATGCTAGGATTAATTTAAGATTTGTATGGAAATCTTTGAGGCACTGTAAATTTAAAACTATAGATTTTAACGAAAATCTGACTCCACACAAGTATAGAGATTTGTTTGTAGATTGTTTCTGCAAAATTTCATTGACTTTAATTGGTTATTATTGAAAATATCACCATAGTACGTTTGATATGCTGCTAATGATAGCTCCGAATGATATCCTCTTAAGTTCCAAAACACGATAGGTAAGTAATCTTCAAGCTTCGTGGGATAGAAGAACTAAAGCAAAAGCTTGGTCACCCTCTTTATTAAATTACACACCTAACTTCCCTCTTCGAAGGTGCTAATTTTACTTGCTTGCTACATAGTACGATGGCCCATATCCACTTTTTCAACACTTACCACAAAAAGGCAATACCCAATTAACAGTCTAATTTCACGCGGAAAATATGAGTACGTTAAAAAGAAATATTAGCAAAAATAATATGCAGGAAAATGATAAGAAATCGTGCGAATCGGTGACTGTAAGTGTAATGTTGCGTCTTACAACTAAAACACGGTAAGAACCCGTGAAAATGTTTAATTCTAGATTATATTTGATCAATATTTGAAATACTACTAATACTATTTGAAACTATTTGAAAATCTGACCAACCACATGCACAGAGATTAGTTAATGGATGTGTTTAAAAAACGTCATTGACTTTAATTGGTAAATATCCAAAATATAATCCATCTTCGTTTGTATGAAGCGCTCTAGAGGGCATATCCTCTTAATTTCTGTCATGAAAACATTTTGTAGGGGAGAGCTGAGAAGGATTGAACGCTGTCATATTCAGGGTGAAAATTTAATAACTGATGGGCTAAGGGGTCATGAGGGATTACCGAAAAAGTATCTGAAAAGTTTCAGATAGGAGCCGGTGCACTTGTTTTTTTTTCGTACTCATTGGTGGAGCATAACGATTATATCGACGTAAACAGGATAACGAATGATTTTTTTTATTATTGATGGGTTTGCTCACTCTAGTCCTCAGGACAAAGATGGGGTCGAAGATGTAGCGAGCTTACCCAGAAGTGCACTGGCACTCCTGCACACCGACGGAACGCAGCAAGCTGCTTGGCGCCAGACTCCGGCAGGAGTCGCGAGCCAGGCGGCTCCTTGCGCAGCCTACCACACCGCAGTGGGGGATCGTTCAGCCGCCACCACAAACTTGGTAGCTTGTGATGCCGTTGCCAGGTGTGGACCGATAAGAGGTAGATCCCCAACCATCTCTCTTGCTTGTTCAATGCTTCTAAGCTAAGGGATGCAACCTACTGACGATAAGTGGACATGGACCGCTGGACTAACACTTTTTACTAACCTACGAGAAAAGAGTGAAACTACTTAGAAACTTCACATGGGCTTTACTTAACTATTAGTTTAGTTTAAGTTGCTAAGACGTATGGTGCATCGATAATGTTTTTTACTTGGCTTCGAGAACTTTAGTAACTTTAACATAGTTTTTTTAGTTTAAAATCGAATCTTGTTTTGACTGTTAGGAACTTCTTTGATAAAAAGTTGGTTTTTCTGGAAAGACAAGTTTACTGAAAAGTTAACATGGTGTATTAAGAGAAGTTTATTCCGAAAGCGCTAATGCACGCTGCATACAAACGAAGTCTGGTGATATTTTCGATACCAACCAATTAAAGTCAATGAAATTTTGCAGAAAAACAATCTAGAAACAAATCTCTATGCTTTTATGTTTTCCGATTTTAATTAAAATTACAGTTTCAATGCTAGGATTAATTTAAGATTTGTATGGAAATATTTGATGATCAGTAGTTCTACCATGAGTTTTCACCGTACTTTACTATTGTAGCTACGTCACCAATTTTGTATTGAATTTCGTACAGCGCTCCTAGCATGTGCACTCACTTTGGCATTAAAGAGATTGTTTTGAGCATTTTCTTGTTTTTTCGTAGGTATGCCCGAGTAATGGAAAACAACAAAA
Source organism: Agonopterix heracliana (assembly GCA_963693445.1). Lineage (NCBI taxonomy): Eukaryota > Metazoa > Arthropoda > Insecta > Lepidoptera > Depressariidae > Agonopterix > Agonopterix heracliana. Next base: position 9,447,849 of record OY856331.1, read on the forward strand.
AAAAGATTTTTATTTTTAGTTACCTTATTAAATGTTTACACACATTTAGTCTGTTTCATTATTGTCTGAATAAGCAATATACTTTATAAATTTTATAAAAAGATATGTATGCTTATCTCAACGTAACAATAACTATTTTCCATTAAAACAGAATCGCAAGCATAAACCCTGTATGACCCATTTAACACAAACTCTACAATCTAATTACCCCACGGCGGATGTTCCATACAACACAATACAGCGCAAGGATTAACATGTTAATAAATCTACGGAACCCGGATAGCTCTCAACGGAACCGCGACATAGCTTGGCTTACATTACCATAGCTTAATAACAATAACAGTGTCTTAAAACAAAAGTCTTCGACCGGTGTGTGTTGTGATGACATATGGAATAGAGACGTGGTCGCTCACTCAAGGCCTCATAAAAAGACTGAAAGTCACCCAAAGGGCAATGCAGAGGGCTATGCTCGGAGTTTCCCTGCGAGATCGAATCAGAAATGAAGAGATCCGCAGTAGAACCAGAATAGCTGACATAGCCCAAAGAATTGCTAAACTAAAGTGGCAGTGGGCGGGGCACATTGCTCGCAGAACTGATGGGCGATGGGGCAGAAAAGTTCTCGAGTGGCGACAGCGTACCGGAAAGCGCAGCGTGGGTAGGCCCCCACAAGGTGGACCGATGACCTGGAAAAGACGCCGGGAACCCGTTGGATGAGGGCAGCGCAGGACCAGTCAACATATCGCCAGAAAAGAATCGTGTGGCAAGGCACTGTTGGAGTGGAGACCCTGGGGAGAAAACGCACAAGAGGAAGACCGCAAATGCGTTGGTATGACGATATCAAAAGAACAGCTGGAGTGAAATGGATAGAGGGCACAAGATCGAGAGGGATGGCATAGACTGAATGAGGCCTACACTATTACTGTTGAAAACGGCTAAGAGGAAGAAGAAGAAGGGTCAACCGAACGAAATTTTTTATGGAACAACGATTTTAAACAATTTCAACGAGTATGTAACGCATTTAAGTTCACACCCTGGAACCGATGGAACCAGACCTTATGCAAGTGTCACCTGGACAAAACAGCAAAGATTGAATGGCCAGATTGACCATTTGAATTTTCAAAGTCATCAGCTGTCTCGTCTCGGCCTCGTTTCTAGTAGACCATTTGGCACTAAACCCTTATCAATAATTCTAGTTAACAATCGTGTGTTCGAACCTTAGACTTAAACTCTAGCGATAGACTTGCCCTTCCATAGAAGCAACATGTTCCATTTGAATGAGGTGTACGCACCTGATTGATGTTCCCGAGTTAACTTCGTCACTATGGCAATGACAGAGCGCAATGTGTCATTTTGTGTTGTTTTGTGTGACATGTTGTTTGTTTGAACGAGCTTGTCTATCGCTAGAGTAATATGTCTATGGTTCGAACCTTAACTAGAGTTGCAGGAGAGGCATAATTTATGTAACCGCTGCGTCTCGCTGCGTTTCCGGACGACGTCGCATCGGTCACAGACGGATAGATAGCGGTCTATTGTTGTGTTTGGTTTAGACTTTAGAGTATTGTATAGATAATCTACTGCGTGTTTCAAAGGCTCATTGTGGAACGGTCTGTTTATACTTTTATAAATCTAAATTTGCCTACATTCATCATCAATAATACGTCCCACTGCAGCCTGCCGTAATACAAATAATAACGAAGTAAAGTAATAATAATGAAACAGATAGAAGACGTTATTAAATGTATTTCAAAAATATACCTTTTTGTTTTCTATTCGATTGTAAACCCAAAGCAAACCAATCGGAGCAAAAAAAAAATCTGCTGTCCCATACATTTGAGTCGTATAGGCAAGGACGACGGGTGCAGTTTAGTATGGGCATGGTGTCCCATCCCATACAAATTAAATTTTAGTTTAAAAATTGCAATATATGGCGTTATGGTATCGATTTGTAATTAATGTTTACGTAAAAGTGTAAATTGTTACTAAAAGTACATGATCTGACTACAAAAAAATCTCATGAGCCTCGGAAAATCAAGCAATTTACTTTGCCCGAAGACTGCCCGCGTTACGGCAGTCGCGTTTCATTGTTTGACGTTGGGCATCTGTACTGTATAGTATTATATAATCTGTGGTATGGGACAGCAGATTTTTTTTTTGCTCCGATTTGTTTGCTCCCATAGTAAAAGTTGTTCAGTTTGATGGGTAGACTCTTAGTTTAAAAGGATGCTAATGATATCAATTTCACCCCGGGTGACGACCCGATTGGTGTAATGGTTACCACGCCGGACTGCCAAACTGTCTGTGTGACTGTCCTGGGTTCGAATCCCGGTTCGGTCATGGATGTTATATGTTAGTGCCGTTGTTGTATGGTTTCCATAATAAAAGCCTTTAGTGCTAGTTTGGGATCATTACAATGTATGTGCCTGTGAGCGTTATTTATTTTATAAATAATATGCCTACAACAAATATAACTAAGTTCATTACGTTACAATCAGCACAAACTCAACTCAGGTTCCGCTCACTCTCGACAATGCTCAAGACGTTTGATCTCAACTCGAGTAGAGCATCGAGTGCTCAAAACGAAGGCTCTATATTGCTCAGTATTGCCACTCTACGTTACCTTTTGAAGTTAACGTCGTTAGGAAAGCAACTGTTTCTTAGAAACATATAATTAAGAAAAGTACACGTATGTCGTTCAATGAATCCAATTTCACTGGTTCATGATCAATTTCACTGCAATTTCAGAGCAGAGGGGCTCTTGACACGGAGGTCGTAGGTTCGATTCCCACGGGGGACACCTACCTAGTGATATATCACTTTGTGCGTTTTTCCCCAGTTGGTTAGGACATTGCAGGCTGAATCACCTGATTGTCTGAAAAGGAAAATGATTCCGTGATTCGGATGGCACGTTAAGCCGTTGGTCCCGGCTACTATCTCTGGTGGTAGTAGTCGTTACATAAATAACCACGTCAGAGGCGGTTTGAATAAATTCTGACACCAGGGCTTGCCCACACGATAAGAGAGACATGATAACATATTTTACTTTTTTGAAAGGTAGGTACTAAAAGGGTCGTTAAACTGTATAGTTTTAATGTTACAGTGCCTCAAAGATTTCCATACAAAATTTTAAATTAATCCTAACATTAAAACTGTATATTTTAAGGAAAATCTGACTTGATACAAACATAGATATTAGTTTCTAGATTGTTTCTGAAAAAATTCACAGACTTTAATTGGATAGTATTGAAAATATCACCAGACTTCGTTTGTATGCAGCGCGCATTTGCGCTCTCGGAATAAACTTCTCTTAAGAGAATATTATTCCGAGAGCGAAAATGCGCGCTGCATACAAACGTACTATGGTGATATTTTCAATACTGACCAATTAAAGTCAATGAAATTTTGCAGAAACAATCTATAAACAAATCTCTATGCTTCTATAGAGTCAGATTTTCATTAAAATATACAGTTTCAATGCTAGGATTAATTTAAGATTTGTATGGAAATCTTTGAGGCACTGTTACTTGAAAACTATACATTTTAACGAAAATCGGACTCCATACAAGCATAGAAATTTGTTTCTCGATTGTTTCTGCAAAATTTCATTGTCTTTAATTGGTTAGTATTGAAAATATCACCATAGTACGTTTGTATGGAGCGCGCCAACGGTAATATACTCTTAAGTTTACACCGTGTATAACATCGATCGATAACCTTCATCCATGTGCCAGGAAGGTTATTATACATTCAATTGTTCCGTTTCCGGGTACCGCTGAGGTTCCAATTGAACTCGGTCGGCAACTTTGTTAAACTTGTCCCAACTCGGTACGTGCAAGGGAAGCTTCTGAAAGTATTTTAATGAGTGGTTTTGACGGTTGAGACCTTTGTATCGTATACAGGGTGTAAGGAAAAGTATCATTAACCTTTAAACCACGTACTCTACCGATCAAACTGAACAACTTATACTATGGGAGCAAACCTGTCAGAACATAAAATAATCAGCTGTCTCATACATTTTTGTCGAGTAGGCGCTGAGTTTAGTATGGAACGGCAGATTTTATTTCTACATTATAGGCCCAAATTGGCTCTTAAACGATACATTGAAAAAAATATCGATTCTTAATTAGTCCCGGCTCAAACCGTAAAATGACTGGGCTATAACGTTTTTGGGATAATCTTAGTTCTCAGATAATACTAATTCCAAGACTAATACTGAGACGTAGGTAACATAAAAGTTACGTGTTAGAACACAAATAAGGCTTTACAGGTAAAAGCACTCAGTATGTTATTATATGCTTGTTCTTGGTATTTCTACACAAGTAACATATAATACAGCTCTTACTTCGTTTGCTTCCATTCGAGACACGGATTTAAGGCGAAGCGTACTAAATCCCTTTGTACGTCGACTTCTCAAGACCAAACCGTAAGGCTGAGCTCTTCTCAGAATCGAATTTGTTTAATTTAGGTCGAATACATTTGGATTATTACGTATTCTTGATAGAAGGTAATACGGAGTGAAAGTTGCCATACCCTACAAACAGGGTTCATAATGAACTGTTAGCTTTCCACTATAACACCTTTGTAACATTATGATGTGCAATAAATAAATTGAAATTGAAATTGAAATTGAAATTTAGGATCAAACTGAACAAGTTTTTTTATTTATAATTAATGGACTTCTTGCTTGTGCGTTAGCACCGCATTTCCGTCAATGTCAAGTGGTTTGAGGGAGTGTCTATCCAATCTCGAGGATTGTTTTTGAGTAAAAACAACTGAGAAGGATTGTGGAGCCTCGTGGCAGGCTGAAACGCGAACCGCGCGAACACCACGCGAAAGACGAGTGTTCGGGGCAAACCCTGCAACGTGACTCCCTGAACAAGTTTTACTGGAGGATCAAACCTGAAAATCGGCAGCCTCTTCCCGCGCTTTTAGGAGAGATTGAAGCCGAGATTGCCGCGACAGACATTTAGTATGGAAAAAAGTTCGCGAGTATAAAAATCTTGGCCTGTTCCAAAATATAGATTTTTTTTTGTTATTTAATGCATTATACGTGTTTCGAGTTTTGGTACACTAGTAAAACGTAGACGTTATAAGTTTTTATAATACCTCTGACCCTCTCGGGAAATATCAAAACCGATCCGATTGTACATAACTTTAACTTAAGAATGTATATCTATTGTAATATAGTTATTAAATCTTGTTATGTTGTAGTTTCTGGCGGCTTATTCTCTACAGCGACAACACGTTCCGACGCGGTGGTAGCGTCAAAAAAAGATTAGACGGTTAATGCCCGGACACTAAAACTGAGAGAATACATAAATCTACTCTTAAATCAATCAAATACGGCGTACCACAGGGCAGTGTCCTTGGTCCATTGCTTTTCTTACTATATATAAATGACTTTCCTTCTGTAACTAACTATCCCATGACATTGTTTGCTGATGATAGCACTGTATTATTTGTAGGTAATAATTTAAATGATTTAGTATTGGACATTAATAATTCTTTGACATGTATAATTGAATGGCTTAATCTTAATAATCTTAAAATTAATTTTGACAAAACTAAAATAATGAATTTCAGACAGAGAAATAATATTAATACAGATATAAATATTCACTATTTGGGTAACAAAGTAGAAGAAGTAGAAAATACGAAATTTTTGGGTTTGTACTTGGATAATAAAATCAACTGGAAGACACATATTGAATATATCTGCAATAGACTGAGCCAGTCTTCATACGCACTACGGAAACTGAGTAATGCAGTCAACAAAAAAGGCCTATTGACAGCCTATCACGGTTATGTTGCCTCTATACTTAGATACGGTTTGATATTTTGGGGGAACTCAACAGATATTCAACGTGTCTTTGTAGCCCAAAAGCGATGTATAAGATCAATGTGCCACTTGAAAATGACTGAATCTTGTAAACCATATTTTAAAGATCTGAACCTTTTAACTCTAGCTAGCATGTACATATATGAATGTAGTGTTTTCGCAAAATCTAACCTAGACCTATTTAAGTTCCACACTAGGGAACGTATAAAAGATCAAATGAAGTTGGTACCTTGTAAAACTAAGCTAATGCATAAAAATGTTTACTGCAGAATCCCGCTCATTTATAACAAACTTCCAAAATCACTGCAAGAAAGTACAAACATGACCACTTTTAAACAAGGACTTTCGAAACTACTAATAAGTAAATGTTATTACACTTTAAGTGAGTATTTGAATGACTCTGTATAGATAGACGTAAGAACTTTAATTGTATGCCCTTGCGGCGGGACATAGCTGGACCGACGACGATGTAACAACATTTATACCTATGCTCCACAATAAATATATTTTCATTTTCATTTCATTTCATAAATATTTTGACATTGACTTCGATACGACTTAATCCTATTTTACAACGGAAGATGCGTAAAAGAAGCAACTGTTGCACGTATAAAATTAGCATAAAAAAATATATATATATATATGTCTATCTAAGGGTTGAACTACACATGGCCGCACGCGATCGCACTTTTCTGTCGCTCCATCCTTTTCTGTCACTCAGGAACGTCATTTGCTAGAGCATATAATACAGACGAAACGCGATCGCCTGCGGCGTGCGATCACACACGAACGCGTTCCGTCTGTATTATATGCTCTAGCAAATGACGTTCCTGAGTGACAGAAAAGGATGGAGCGACAGAAAAGTGCGATCGCGTGCGGCCATGTGTAGTTCAACCCTAACAGCACTCAAAAATGCCTAAATTTTCTTTAATTTCCAAAACAAAAACGAATCAAATACGCCTCTCTCTAAACATACCACTGTTATTGATAGACCTTCATTAATAATACTCTCCAAATTAACATCACGCTATGCCTTTATGGAGCTCGGCAATAATTATAATAACGTTAATAACAATATTCAAAGAAAAAACAAAAACCGACTACAAAGACCGGTAACTGAACAAAAGACGGTGTCTGAAAGTGGCACTTCTGATTCTCGATTTAACCTCGAATTAAACTCGAAAATAAGGGCACAGATTATTTAATAGTTACTCTCGTAACAGAAGTCAGAACCGATGGCCGATGGGGCCGAAAAGTTCTCGAATGGCGACCGCGTAGGTACCTAAATACAGCGTGGGTAGGCCCCCACAAACAAGGTGGACCGATGACCTGGTGAAGGTGGCGGAAACCCGTTGGATGAGGGCAGCGCAGGGCCGGTCGTTATGGCGATCCTTGGGGGAGGCCTATGTCCAGCAGTGGACGTCCATCGGCTGAGATGATGATGAACGTAACAGATACTGCAATTACTGCACTCTCCTGATTTCACGGCGCTTTTACAGCCAATCGCGACGAACTACGAACGAAAATGCGCCTTATGCACGTTAGCCTGTATCGTTCGCGATACGCGGCAGGCCGTAGATACCTATATAACTCAGCTGTCAAACGCAAATGACGGAGCACTGACAAAGGTCCAACTAAAGGCAAAGGCATACAAATAAGGGTGACAGGGAGAGGGCCATACTCCGCGACGCAGGCCCAGTACGTAATGGTGGACGCAACATCAGCATCAGTCTAATACGTCCCACTGCAGGGCACATGCCTAACCTAAGGGAGGGTGAATGAGCGTCAATCGACCACGCATGCCTAATGCGCATTGGTGTACTTCACATACGCATCAGAATTTGTTCTTCCGTTTACTTACCGTTTGAGGGCAGTTGGTACTTCGTACATAAGTAATAAAAACTCATTGGTACATGTATGGATGGATAGTCGTCCGAGCGGTTTCGAACCTGAGCCCACAGATTGAGTATCCACATTCTCAGCAACGTGCCACCGACGCTTAATGTTTAGGAGGCAAATTGCTGTCATATAATTATCAAACCGCCTTAATAGGCCTCTGACCAGACTTAACGAGCTTTCTGAAGCAAGAAAAAACTCGAGAGGAAATTCTACTAAGACGGTCACCCATCCAAAAACTGACCGGACCTGTAGTTGCTTAGCTTCGATGATCGTTTTCAATGCCGAAGTTCCACAACGCTCGAAAATAGCTTTCAAGAAATATTTTTGAATTCAATTAGGTATAATTTACAAAACACTCGATCTGTTTTGGTAACATAATTTGGGTAATTGTTTTCCAAGAATATCTTAGAAGCAATCTAAATCATAACATTTTACTGAATCGTATTTCCAATTCAATCTCGTTAAATAAAAATGTTAGTGAAAAGAAAAATGAATAAGTAAATTATTGGGCAGCAATTTGGGCCTCTGGAGTGCGATTTTTGAATCTCATTCGGTGAATTCAGCAGTTGTAAATGTCAAAATTACTACGGAGATACGCATCATTCTACTACTGATTTGACTTTCAAAAATCATACTACAGGAGAGCGATTTTTTAATGTCAAATCAGCAGTAGAATGATGCTTATCTCCGTAGTAATTTTGACATTTTCAACAGCTGAGCTCACCGAATGAGATTCAAAAATCGCACTCCAGATCAATTAATACAAGATTAGGGCGGATTTATGCGTTGCAGCCCGTCACAATTATGCGCTTACCTAAAACTATGGCCGGCACTAAATTTATTTGTCGAAATCTGAGAAAATCTATGGATAAACAAACTGATATACGCTTTCTTTATTTACACAACAGAAACTATCAAACAAGAATGAGAAGGGTACAAAAGGCGTATAAACGACAGACACGGAAAAAGAATGGTTTTTAAAAAGGATATAAAGATAAAATATGGTGTGAACATTTTTCTAAAAGTAACATTGACAAATGAAACAACTAGTACCACGTCACCCCGCAAAGACCTTAAAGCGATGCTCACTCCCTTCTTTTGCAAAAAAATGTCTTCCCCACAAAGGTATTATACATAGACGAAAAAAAATTCGCTTACGCTAGTAGACCGAATATCAGTGTAACCGGGTATGAGATAGCGAATTATATGAAGTGACATCTCGGAGTCAGGTGGTTGTCCCATACAATTTATATGAAGTGACATTTTGGAGTCAGATGACCGAAGTACAAAAAAGTGGATACGTCGATAAGGACAGCAATAAGTAGCGGTGTCCTTTTTTAACTAGAGCGAATTCGTTATGTGCATCTCTTACTGAGTGATATGACGAGACACGTGCTTCCTTCTAGTGCCTTCTCTTTCTACGGTATTATACCTTACAGGAATAGAGCAACTGGCATGAGTTGTCAAATGAAACCGTTTTTGGATGTTTTCAGGAGACTATTCGCAGGCAAAAATTCTAATACTGTCTATAATTCTTAGTCTAACGTGAAATCGTGGATAAATTAATTAAGTAGTGTCAGTATATTTCTCAAAATTATCTACGTTTTCACTTTAGATTCACAATTATTCACGGAAACCGAATTGTAAAAATTGGTAAGAGATTAGAAAATGGTTCTATTGCCTCGCGTCACGTATCTCTTACATTATACAGTGGTGCCGCTAGGTACATCGCGTTCTCTCAGCTGTCAGTTCCTCTATTCCTGGTATAATACCTTTATGGTCTTCCCTGCACTAAAGCCCGGCTCTTCACAAATTAAGTTCTATACTGGGGGCCTAAAGTGTCTTTCGATTAAGGCTAGGTTATCCCACTGCAAGCGTCTCTTTCTTGCAAGCATAAGTTTACAATTAGCCATCCCGCTCCAATTGAAAGCAGGGTCGCAAAAAAACTTGTTTTTCGTCAATATCTTTGCTCATGGGAGTTTCTAAGCTAAAAATTCTTATGAATTCACTAGAAATATTTAATGTATTTAGTTAAGTACAAGAATAAAAAGTTAAATATCAGCAGTTTAATCATAGTATTGAAAAAACATAACAAAAAGGGGTAACTTTGGGATATTTTTCTATCTAGTACCTAAACTTAATCAAATCGTGTAATTGAGAACAGTCGCCTATCCGCCCGATCCTTAAATAAGACATAATTTAATTTCAGACTTTAAAACACAGTTTAAAACACTTTCGTTCGTGTTCAAAAAACGGCCTCGACGGGATAACAGCGTCTTAACAATTGTTTTTTTTTCGCGATTTCAGTGACTTAGTGAAAATCGTCCAGTTTCATGACAAATTTTTAATAGAGTATGTAACGCATTCACCAGTAAGTGCATATCTTTACCTATAGATATACTTTCCTAACAAAGACTTAAATTTAAGTTAACATAAACACAAATTGTAGTAGGTACCTTTGCACCTTAGTTGTAGCCACTTACAAAAGTATCTGATTGTCAGAATTGTAGCCATTCTCAGGAACTTACCTGAAAAGACGAGACATTTAATTAAAAAATATTTAAGGCAAGTATTCAACAGTGTTTTGATGATAAACTTCAAAAACAATAATAATAATTAAATATTTGCACGCCATCCTGTGTGGTAGATTATTGTCTATGCGCTATACATGTAAGTAAGAACTTATTGTACCATATTCTTGCAAATAAATGAGTTCTATTCTATACTATCTCAATCTATCTATAATGTCACGCCTCTTTCCCAGTGGGGTAGGCAGAGACCAGAGCGCGCCATCTACTACGATCCTTACATACCTCTTTTGCCTCATTCACATCCATACATCTCTTCATACATGCCCGTCGGTTTCGAGTACTCCGCACCTCTCCTTTTAGTAAGACGCAACTGATTTGATCAGAATACGTCCTACGAGGGCGCCCTCTGCCGACACTTCGACTCACTTTAGCTCCATATATCTCTTTCGTACATCTGCTATCACTCATCCTCTCCACATGGCCAAACCAATGAAGCATACCCTTCTCTATTCTTGTCACAACATCTTCTTTCAATTTACATCGATCTCTAATCACACAATTTGTCACTCTATCTCTTTTATCTTTAAATTTTTTGAATTTATCTTGAAAAAACAAATTATTGGCTTGCCTGATGGCTACACTAACGCACCTTTTGTGTCATAGTTCTTTATTTATCCAATTTTACGCTTAGTATAATATAATAAATAATATATGTATGTAGGTATACTATAATATTATTTCGTTTTTACTTTTTCTTTTTTTTTTTTTACTCTTCCATTACTATATTTCATCTAAACTTTACTTGTTTTATTTATCTCTCATTGGTTGCTGCGTCTGACTACTACCAGAGGTTTCATCTGAAAATCAACACCCTGCTTTCGGGCAAGGTCTATGTTGAGATGGGACCTATTTGCTGCTGTAGCATACAATAAATTACATGTTTGTTCTGTTGATGTTTCCTTGTTATGTTATTTTGTAAACTTGTGAACTGTATTATTTATGTGTGTGTTACTTGTGCAAATAAATGATTTATCTATCTATCTATCTATCTATCTATCTATCTCTCAGCGTAACACCACAAATACTTTGCAACTAACGCATTTCAATTCTATTCTACTCTATTCTAAAAATATATGACTTATAGCAATATGATTTCCAGAATTTTGCGAATTTTCTAGAATAAGCATATATGCTCACGACTATAATTCACGGTTCACCAGTAGTACCGAAACTCTGTCCAGTGTGGCGAGGGCCAACCCGTCGCCACTTATATTATAATGGACAGTGGGTACAATACATGCCTCGAAATTGAAGCATGCAGGTTTCATCACGATGTTTTCCTTCACCGAAAAGCCAGTGGTGTTACAAATCGTACATTAATTCCGAAAAACTCATTGGTACGAGTCGGCCTGGACGGGGATCGAACCATCGCCTCCTGCACGGCAGGCAAGGTTACTCGCCACTGGACCACCACGGCTATCTAAAATCAAAGCGGCGGTTTTCTAAAATAAAATGTGACATTATGCGAGTGTGTCATTATTACTCATAATGTTCCTGACCCATTTTTTCTTCACTTCCGCACAAAGTACAAAATAAAAGATAAGGAACCAATAAATAAATCCCGGCTCCCGGAGCGGGCGTTATGAATGCAGAATAAATACTTGATTTACTGCCGGTGTGACCGCTCCCGCTGCAACCTCGAGATAATATTATTTGAGAGCTTCGTCCTCTCAGGTGACAAATAACCGTTAAGTGTCTACCTAAATGTTTTAATAGATAACATTTTTGATGGAGTCACGTTGCAGGAATTGACCCGAGCACACGTCTCGCGTGGTTTTCGTGCGTCGCGTTTTTGCCTGCCACGAGGCTCCGCAATCCTCAATCTCTTCTTGTTCTTGAACAAAAACAATCCCTGAGATTGGGATAGATACTCCCATAAATAACACTTGACACTGGCGGAAATGCGGTGCTACGCACAAGCAAAAAGCCATTAATTATAATTATTATAAAATTATATAATTATAAACATTTTTGATGTGTTAGAGATTTTGATATCCACACTTGAACGAAAGGAGACTTTAAACAAGTATACCTACACAAAATTATTTTTATAATTTGGACATTGTCCCACAAGTCCCAGTAAAAAAACCGGACCTGACCCCGCGGCATGGTGGCGCGACCCAAGCTCTCTTTCTTTTTACGCTCAAATGAACAAGATAGAAGACGCGATAAAATGTGATAAAAAAAAAACATAATTTTATAATGTGCGTAAAAATTACAGAATGACGGATAAAACTTATGCTTTTTCATACAAATTGGAAACAGTGACAAGAAGCGGCACGCATATGCAATACTGAGTGAGTGCGAATTATACCTAAAGAAATATACAGGGTGATAGTGTAAACAGTTGCACTACTTTCAATGGGTTATTGTACCCATGAAACTGAACAACTTTACCAAAGAAACCTATAGGAAATTAGCTAAAACATATTTGGACTTTACACACTAATTGCAATAAATTGATCGAATTTGTTGTGTATAATTTTTTTTTTCGAATTTACCTTTGCTGCTTTGGGAAAGTTGTTTAGTATCATGGGTACAATCACCCATTTAAATAACCCTGTATACTCTAAGAGTCAATTCCCACCAAAAGAGCAGTGAATCGCATTTGCTCGCAGCGGTAATCTTATCACTAGTGAATGAAGGCCTCCGCTCATTGCAGCGATATTATCGCTGCGATTTCGCGATGATTGTTCTCAGTACATTTTGGATGGGGACGCGCGCGATCCTACACACTGCCGCTCATTGCAGCGATATTATCGCTGCGATTTTGTGATAATTGTTCTCAGTTCATTTTGTATTTTTTGTGTTTGTTTTGGGACGCGCTCGATCCCAACACACTGCCGCGATATTATCGCAACCTGACGCAATCTCTTTCTACTACATTCAGTGAAGGGCGCATGCGTGACTTGAATCGCGGAATCGCTGCAGTGTGTAAGGTGTCGCGATATCGCTGTCGATAATATCACTCGATAATATCGCTGCAATGTGCGGAAGCCTTAAAGGTTAAAATTTGCGGCGCCGCGCTGCCCGTATCGCTCCAAATAAATTTGACCTTTATTCACTAGTGATAAGATTGCCGCTGCGAGCAAATGTGCTCTTTTGGTGGCAATTCACCCTGACGCCTACTGTAGTTTGCCTCCGTCTGCCAAGAAGGGGTGAGGTAAAACATTTGTGGGGGCTCGCTTGGAGCAAGGAGTGTCTGTACTGTATGTAGTACTAGATATACCTACTCTTTAAGAGAATATTATTCCGAGAGCGAAAATGCGCGCTGCATACAAACGTACTATGGTGATATTTTCAATACTAACCAATTAAAGTCAATGAAATTTTGCAGAAACATGCTAGAAACAAATTTCTAAGCTTCTTTAGAGTCAGATTTTCGTTAAAATATACAGTTTCAATGCTAGGATTAATTTTAGATTTGTATGGAAATCTTTGAGGCACCGTAACTTGAAAACTATACATTTTAACGAAAATCTGACTCCATACAAGCATAGAAATTTGTTTCTAGATTGTTTCTGCAAAATTTCATTGACTTTAATTGGTTAGTATTGAAAATATCACCATAGTACGTTTGTATGGAGCGCGCTCCGAATAATATACCCTTAATATACTATTGACGTAACAATTATCAATTTACATTTGGCTAATTTCGGCAAACACTTTGCGATACATGAATTTATCCAATCTTATCAAAGTGATAAAACATGGGTGTGGTATTTGTATCAAACCAGTTTTTATCTTCTTTTTTTTTTCGCATGCGTATGAAAAGGCCAGCTTTACTCAGGCTTGGGTTTTGCAAGCAAGTTATTGGTCAACTTGCAGTCAGAGTAATTTCAAGCCCCTGAAGTGAAGCCCCTCAACGAGCTCTGACTTGGCTTGACAAATAGTTGTAGTTACCAATTTAAAAGCGCTATCCGGAGCTATCCAGCTGGAATGGGCTGCTTTCGGGAAACTACGTCATATATTCTCCTCGGCCCTACCACAATGCCTCAAAACGAAGGTGTTCAATCAGTGCGTTCTGCCAGTGATGACCTATGGTGCTAGTTCATAAATTCAAGGTCGCTCAGCGAGCTATGGAGAGCTATGCTCGGTGTTTCTCTGAGGGAATCACATCAGAAATGAAGTGATTCGTCACAGAACTAAAGTGGCTGACATAGCTCAGAAAATTTGCAAGCTGAAGTGGCAGTGGGCTTGTCATATCTGCCGAAGAACTGACAACTGATGGGGTGTCAGAGTTCTAGAGTGGAGACCGCGAACTGGTAGGCGTAGTGTGGGACGCCCTGCTGCCCGCTGGACAGACGACGCTAAAATATCACTAAAAAGGTCACCCATCCAAAGACCTGCGCCGGCCATGGTTGCTTATCTTCTATGATAGTTCTAAACATCGAATTTATCACAATCATTTTATTTATCTACGGAAATAAAAAAAGGTTTTAAGGCGACGAGACAAGCAACGAGAAATAAATGTTTTTAAGAGCAATTTTATTACAGAATCATATTGTAAAATTCTTTAAGATTATATTTTTTTTGTTCCAATGATTTATCCGATAAATTTATTTTATTTTATTTAAGTTCTCCAAATGACGACGAAATCTATAGATGTGTATTTTTTAAGTGTACAAATCTTAAATATCAAAAAGATAATCAATTCTGACTTAAAAAATGTTTTTAGATTGCAAATAAAACTATTTTTCAATTAAACTTCTAATAAAAAAGACATAGGTAGGTAATTGATCTTTATATGAGTAGGTATCTTTAATCTCTATCTACTCTGATGACGTAAAATTGTTAAATTTCTGAAATAAAAGGGGTAAAATATGATGAATTGAGGTAAACATGTTTTTTATATCGCCGCCTCATACTTATGTCGATTCGCCGCCCTCAATTTTTTATTTCCTTTCCGTAAAAGTATATTGATTTGGTGTAAAATAAAGTATAAATTGATTGACGGAATTTACCATTGCCTTACTTGCTGCCTTAATGAATTCGATCACCTTGACTTTACAAACCGATAATCAGTATTAGGATACAGTAAGTATAGTATAGTTGTGTTTGTGAATTAGTGATGGATTTCACTGGAAAAGTCGTTATTGTGACTGGTGGTAGTTCGGGTATGGTTGACATGTTTTTTTTTTTTATTATTTAATTTAATATAAGGCATGCTGTAAAAGCGAAAATGTACCATTCTGAACCATTTTCACATCGAATCTACTGAATCGATTTTTATGAAAGTTATACAGATAGCTAAAACCCTGGGGAAGGACATAGGCATAAACTGTCCACGAAGAGGAAGTCGGGAGGACAGCTAGTCTATACTAATATTATAAAGAGGAAAGATTTGATTTTTTGTTTGTTTGTTTGTAATGAAATGAATAGGCTCTGAAACTACTGGACCGATCTGAATAACCATTAGAATGCTACATTATCAGTGATTAACATAGGCTATAAAAAACGGCCAAGAGTGTGTCGGGAAGATTCTAAGGCGGTACGAAGTTCGCCGCGGTCCTCTAGTATATTATAAAATCTGCCACCACGTTGATCCGAAACTGGCAGAAATACAAATACCTACCAATCTTTTTTCCAGGTATTGGAGCGGCTACAGCGAAACTATTAGCGAACCATGGCGCCCAACTTACCCTAATCGGAAGAAATGAAAAAAGAATACTGGAAGTAGCAAACGCATGCGAAGCAGCCAAAGGAAATAGACCCTTATGCCTCTTGGTCGACATTACAAAAGAGAACAGCTGCGAAGAAATCGTTAGAAAAACTGTGGAGACATATAAAAGAATAGATGTCCTTATCAATTGCGCTGGAAAAGGTGATCTCACATCCCTATTTGACATTACCATGGAAGGTTTTGATGAGTTAGTAGCTCTGAATCTTCGTACACCTTACAAATTAACTCAACTATGTTTACCGCATCTGATAAAGACTAAAGGTAACATTGTTAATGTTTTTGGACCACCAACACGAACAAGGTCAGGATTCGTACCAACATTAATGATAACGGATGCATTAGAAAGGTTCACTAAGTCAGGAGCAGCAGAAATAGCCACAGAGGGAGTGAGAATGAACGCAGTGCGCCCCGGAACAACAAGGACAAACTACTTGGAGAATTTTAATATTCCCATCGAAATTATCGATAAGACGTACGAATGTATAGCCCAGACGTTGCCAAATAATGTTATTATAGAACCAGAAGAGATTGCTAGGATGATAGTGTTTGTTGCAAGTGATTCGTGCCCCAATTTGAACGCTGCGTGTATGATTGTCGATGCAGGAGCGTGCATGTTTTAAGATCACTTTTTCTAGTACAGCACCACTGTAGCAAATGTCAACCAGGATGCACAGCAGCGACCATTTACAACAATAGACAATGAAGTCCAAAGAGCCCGGGGGAACCCGCAACTTATTTAATCAGACAAAGACAATTTTTTTAGCAGGAGATCGGGCGGCGGTTGAGAGCTAAAGGTGGCGGTCCGCACTCTGACACATTTTTGGAGCAGAGGTTGTCTTCTACCATCCAAAGTATATGCCTCTAGTATCATGGGGACCATAGAGCCAGGGTTGCGTGGGGTTGAATATTTGAGTGTGCGTTTTTGAAGCGTGTAGCAGATTTAGAGTGTACAGGTTTAAGATTTTGACGAAGCATGTTGCTGATTGGTACCCTGCTTATTTTTTATTTTTTTGTTTAATTTTTGACGTAGCATGTTGCAGTATGGACATGTTGCCATTTTGACGAAGCGTGTTACAGATTTAAAGCTTGTTCTTTCTTATAAATAAATTTTTGATTTATAGTTATGCATTATTTTATTTCGGAGCCTATTCAAACAAAAATGATTTCTACAATGATTGAATTTGTGCAGCCCACATTACTCCGCTCCTGGAGACATCTGTACACATTGTTGGGGTGGTCAAGTCTCAAGTGGTTTCAAGCCTCCTCAATAGATCTCTGACTTGGCAGAAAAAGTACCCCAATTTAACCGAACTGTCCATGACTAACTGCTCAATGCGCTAAATCTCGAGATGAAATCACCTAAAACGGTCACCAACACCAATCCAAACACGTACACCATCCGGCGACACTTCAATCATAGTTATGAAAAAAACACGGGTGCCTCCTAATCTATCGCAATAATGTTATTTATAAACGGAAATAACAACACGAGTTAAGGCGACGAGATAAGCAACGAAAGATAACAGTTTTTACGTAAAAAGAGCAAAGCGGCTATCACAGATCTGATCACATAAAAGATTATAAAATTGAGAACACATTTTTTTTAAAATTAGTATATAAAAATTAACGCTCACAAGTCAAATGCACCATACATTAATCTGATTCCAAACTGAAGCAAATGAGCAAATTAATAATGTTTTATATCGTTTAATTGATAAATAACAAAGTCTAGCATTGAGAAATTTTTTATAATAATGTATTTTTCTACAAATATTATCTGTACAGATAACACTACTACTAGCTTAAATAAAAATAAATATTTACGTTTTATTGGAAGTAACAAGTTCAATGTAAACATTTGCAATAAAGTAGACAGTAATATCAATCTTTAAATAGTTTTATTTTATTTATTGTAAGTCAATCTAGGTATTACGTTTTCTTGTAATATAATAAAGTATAATTGTTTTGATCGAAGTTGTCATGCATTCCTCTCTGCCTTAATCGACCGGTTCACCTTGACATTACAAACGTGTAATCAGTATTAAAACATAGCTAGCACAGTTAAGTTGTGTTTGTGAATTTGTGATGGATTTCACTGGAAAAGTTATTATTGTGACAGGAGGTAGTTCAGGTAAGATTTCCTTTACATTTTTTTTCCGTGTTTTTTTATAATATTATTGTCAACTACATAAATAGCAGGCCTTGGCATTCGAGGCGTACATACAAATAAAGTTGTTCCGTAACTACCTAACAAACAGAACTCAAGGTTTTAAGATTTGTTGTGTGTTAGTGTGGGATGAGGTAGATGGGTGGTGTGGCTTTGGAAGGTTGGGTGGAATACGCAGATGTTTCTGTAAAGCACGGCATCCCGCAAGGAAGCATACTGGGCTTTACTCTATTCTTAGTGTACATTAATTATCTGTGTCAACTACAACTAAGTAATGGTAGAATCAAAGCATTCGCGAATGATAAGGCTCTCGTTTTTGACGCTCATTAATGGTCTGAAGTCTATCAGAGCCATCTTATCTTCGATTAAGTCTCGAGATGACTAAAAAGAGATGTGCTTACACTAACTGTCGACAAAACTAAGAATTATATCTAGCAATTATAAGCATAGGCTCACGACTATATTCCCCGAGGGTGTAGTCAGAGATATCCTGAAACCTCAGAACATCCACGTTTCACCAGTAGTACCAAAATTCTGTCCAGTGTGACAGGGGGTGAGCCCATCTAGCAAGGTCAACAATAATCACAATCTTGCGCTTGTTAACACAATATACATTTTTTCAGGCATAGGTGCGGCTACAGCGAAACTGTTAGCAAACCATGGCGCCAAACTTACCTTAGTAGGAAGAAATGAAACAAGAATGCTCCAAGTGGCAAACACATGCGAAGCAGCCAAAGGAAATAGACCCTTATGCATCTTACTCGACATTACAAAAGAGAACAGCTGCGAAGAAATAGTCAGAAAAACTGTAGAGACGTACAAAAGAATAGATGTCCTTATCAATTGCGCTGGAAAAGGTGGTCTCACATCACTGTTCGACACTACCATGGGTGCGTTTGATGATCTTGTAGCTCTTAATCTTCGTACACCTTACAAATTAACCCAACTATGTTTACCGCATCTGACAAAGACTAAAGGTAACATTGTTAATATTTTTGGAGCACCAATACGAACAAGGTCAGGATTCGTACCAACATTAATGATAACTGATGCATTAGAAAGGTTCACTAAATCAGGAGCAGTGGAAATAGCTACAGAGGGAGTAAGAATGAACGCAGTACGGCCAGGGATAACTAGGACAAACTATTTGCAGAGTTATAACATACCCATCGAAAGTATGGAAATAACGTACGAAAATATAGCCGAGACGGTGCCAAATAATGTTATTATAGAACCAGAAGAGATAGCGAAGATGATAGTGTTTGTTGCAAGTGATTCTTGTCCCAATTTGAACGCTGCGTGTATCATTGTCGATGCTGGAGCGTGCATGTGTTGAAACATGTGAACACTTAATTTTAATAGTCCCACAACTGGGACTTCTATAAACAAGGATTAACAGCAGTGACCAATGAAAACACTAGACAATAAAGTGCACTAAACCTCGGTCCTAATCTTGATTTATCTTAGAATTGAGATTTGAGATCCGTTACGAATCAAAGACTATCTCTTGATAGGAGGCGTAGAATATTTTGAGAACACTTCAGATTGATTTACTTTTGAAACTTTGGGATCTTTTAAACGTAGTGTTATCAATTTCTCAATAATAATGTGTTGTAAATTGTTGTCCGTTTCTGCTTTGTTTGTTTTATTCTTTTCAATAATATAATTTTATTTTGTTTATGTTTATATTGATGTATTGCAGGTATCTATTTTGATTTGTTCGTATAATTTTATTTTATTCTTTATTTTTATACTTTTCATGTTTTAATGCTATACTTTCTTATAATTTATACATATATTTAAATTGATTGTGTTATATATGTTTAGTTAATAAATACATTAAATTGATTTAGTGTATAATTGTGCTCATTCTTATAATTCGAATCTGAACTGATTGTATTTATAATTTAATAATTATTATATTCATCAAAACTTAAGTACTTCTGTTCCTGAAAACTCTGACCAATTAAAGAAGTCTAGATTATATTGTTTTGTTATGCATCAATGGATAAACTAATGAATGCAAGAAAGATGAGCTGATTAAATAAATACCTATTAGCAGTAACTGATCCCCTATAGTGGAACAAATATTTGAGCAATGTAAACATTGAACGGCAATAATAGTGCATTGAGTTTGATCGAGAAGTAATCAGCACCGACCACGATTCATTGTTTGAATTATTGTTGTGATATACAACGTGTTAACTTATCTAATTAAAACTGAACTCGATCTCAAACCTATAAAATATATAAAGTTATTCGCATTTTAAGTTTTGAGGCAAAAGTGATTTGTTATCATTTCAGCAATGAATAAAAGCGCCCGTGCGCACACTCACCCTACTTACTACCAAATTACGATTCTTAAAATGTATCCATGTTCCATGACCACGTAAGCACAAGCACATCCTCTGTGATGTAAGCGCTTTCATTCATTGCTGAAATGATAACAAATCACTTTTGCCTCAAAACTTAAAATGCGAATAACTTTATATATTTTAACAATATCAAAATAATTACATTATTGTTTCAATCTAATGATTTTGTTATTATTCAGTTAGGGTGTATGAGGTTTTGCGCTTATTCATTAACACGTTGTTTAAGGGCGGGAGTTAAAAAGTGTTTTTTCATGATTGTTTTTGTTTATATTAAATTACATTGGTGTGAATACAAACATAACATTTTTGATAATTTTCTTTAATTACACGATTCAAAATATAAAAGATCGAAGTTTGATAATCATTAATCATACTCACCCTTTGAAATATAATTTTCTCTCGAATTTTTTTTAGCGTCGGCCATGTTCTAAACAATCTATCGAATACCTATTATAACGATAGTGTTGACACATTCTTAACCATCGATATCGATACTAACTATCGCTAATTGAAATTCCACAAAGCGGCAAAACTGTTGTAAAATAGAGGTAGAAAACAATTCACCGTAACCAGCAGTCAGGCGCTTAAAATTTACAGCCCACCGTTTTCAGGAAAACATACATTTTTCGAATTTCCGTTACCCATAAAAATACAATATGTGAAGTGAAATAGGAATGGAAAAAAAGTATAACGTCCATTGTTTGCTTTTCACGGCCGGCAGAGTTCTGATCTCGCATCTCTTGCACACGAGCATTTCTGTTTCGTTTTTTCTGTTTCTCATTTTTCAAGCCGTCAGTTTTTAATTCGAGGGTTTTAATTATTGTTTTTTTTTTAAACTGACGGCCGTTTCCATAAAACTGGAGGGTATAAAATTTTCATAATGTATTGTTTTTTTAAACTTTATGTAGTATGCATATTTAGGGACTATCTTAATATGTCAACGGCTTTTTAAGTTAATGATCAGACCATCAAACCAAAAAACTTTCTAATAAAATCGCATTCACGAAAAAAAATCTGCTGTCCCAGGTCCAGCCAGGGGTCCAACCAAACCCGGTTCGGTCATGGATGTTATATGTGTGTGCCGTAGTTGTATGGTTCCCATAACAAAAAGCCCAAGGCTTACTTGGGATCATTACAATGTGCCTGTGAGCGTTATTTTATTTTTTATTTTTGTCCTAATTCATTTGCGTCGAGTAGGTTTGAAGTTTTGTTTGGAGCAACCGATTTTTTTGTCGCGAATTCGAGTTTAATCCCGTCGAGAA
The DNA here is from genome assembly GCA_963693445.1 of Agonopterix heracliana. Taxonomy (NCBI): domain Eukaryota; kingdom Metazoa; phylum Arthropoda; class Insecta; order Lepidoptera; family Depressariidae; genus Agonopterix; species Agonopterix heracliana. The sequence goes on from OY856331.1 coordinate 9,469,662, forward strand.
AGATAAATGATAAAAAATATCAAACCTACAATTAAGACGCTCTTATCCCGTCGAGGCCGTTTTTTGAACACGAACGAAAGTGTTTTAAACTGTGTTTTAAAGTCTGAAATTAAATTATGTCTTATTTAAGGATCGGGCGGATGGGCGACTGTTCTCAATTACACGATTAGATTAAGTTTACTCGATAGAAAAAAATCCCAAAGTTACCCCTTTTTGTTATGTTTTTTCAATACTATGATTAAACTGCTGATATTTAACGTTTTATTCTTGTACTTAACTAAATATATTAAATATTTCTAGTGAACTCAGGAGAAGTTTTAGCTTAGAAACTCCCATGAGCAAAGATATTGACGAAAAACACGTTTTTTTGCGATCCTGCTTTCAATTGGAGCGGGATGGCTAATTGTAAACTTATGCTTGCAAGAAAGAGACGCTTGCACTGGGATATCCTAGCCCTAAATACGGAAGCAACAATTTTTGTCAGTAAAATAAATAATGATTTGCAGTAAATATGCCCTTGAAACTACAACTACAGCAGATTTGGAAACCAAACAAATTGATAACGATACAAACATTTCCATAAAACAACAAAATATTGATAAGAAATTATATAACACTATCAATCCGAGTAATTGATAAATGACATTTTTTTATCAATGTATGAACCTACATTTAATACAAAAGATATGACATATAAGATATTAGGTACTATTAACATAAGTAAACTCCGCATAAATTTCGCTATTCATATTCATTTGTAACTTTACAATGTCAATAGTTTAGAATTAAGGTAGTACATGTCAATTATAATATTAAATTAGGAAAGGTGTACGAGATGATCCCCTTAAAGGAGAATGTACGAGAATTCTCCCTAAGGGTTTAAATATATAAGTTAATACAGATGTAAAATTGTTTAATGATAGCTAATTGAGTCGATAAATATCAAACGCCGGTATGTCCAACCTCTGCGACGTCCCATTAAACTCATTAAAAATAAATGTTTGTTGATGGACCTGTCAGAGTAGATACGCCCCTTTAAAATCAATAAAAATTAATGTTTGTTAATTAATTAATTTTGAAGGGACGTATCTACTCAAATAGATCCCTGAAAACAAAATAAAAAATACGTTTATTGAGTGGGACATCGGCGTTTAATATTTATCGACTCAATTTATCTGTCTACCTGTTGACATACTCAAAATGTTTAATTTCAAGGAAGGAAGGATACCGGGGTGTCCAAGATGATCCCTTGGGAATGGGCAAGATGATTTTAATATAATAGATTGAACAACTCTTTCTAAAGTTACAAATGTCTTTATTTATACGGAGTACCGATCGGAGCAAAAAAACCGACTCAAATGTATGCAACAGCAGATTTTTTGTTTGCCCCCATAGTTGACGCATGCTGACTGGAATTATTGAACGAAGGATATTTTAAATTAGAAATAACATGTAGGTTTTATGAAAGATTACTATATTCTTCCTTATACTGTGGATAGAATTGAGAAAATCACTGCAACCTCCTTGAATCTAACTATGGAACAACCATGAGTAGTTATTCATCCCTACTAATTTACGTGGTAAATTATTTTCTAATTATCCACCTAACAAATTCACTTGTCAAATATGTATTACAAATTATATCGTACAATCTCTAGCGATGTCTAACTCATAATGTAGTTATTTCCCCTCCAATATGTCTGCAACATTGTTGCTTTACGTTTATGAGAATGTAAAGCTGTGTGCACACGACCACACACGATGCTAGACGTGATACAATGTATCATTGTTGTTCATAAATCATAATGAAGTAGAACTATTTTGTTTTCACAATAAATGCTACATTGACTAGAACTATTTGTTTTCATAATAAATGCTAAAACATTGACTGGTATAATGTTATTCAAACTTTAACTAAATGAGGAAGGTAGAACCGGACCAAGAGTGCGATTTTTGAATCTCATTCGGTGAGCTCAGCTGTTGAAAATTTCAAAATTACTATGGAGATACGCATATTTCTACTGCTGATTTGAATTTCAAAAATCACGCTTCAGGAGTGCAATTTTTGAAAGTCAAATCAGCAGTAGAAAGATGCATATCTCCATAGAAATTTTGACATTTTCAACTGCTGAATTCATCGAATGAGATTCAAAAATCGCACTCCTGGGCCCTATTTATTAGGAGAAATGAATGAGTTAGCCAGTTTTATGACAAAAGAGCTCAAAATAAATTCAAGGCAATTACGACAGTAAGGCCCGAAGTTGCAAATTCATCAATAAATAGGTACACGATATCTTTTTAACTGACATCTCTCACAAACCACATGATAACCAACATATTGGTCTGATACATGTAAATTAACCGTGTGTATAACTTACAACTTACACTAGCTCTAAGTATTTTTTTTTGTATATATCTGTTGACATAGTCAAAGTCGTTATAAGTTATGGATCATACCTTATATTAGAAAATAAATTGATTATGATAAGGAAACCTTGATTGTAACAATTTATTTGCTTTAGCAAAACTGAAATAACATAACCCACGTGAACACTCCAACAGTTTTAATTTACTATAAACATTTTGAATTCGTCATCATACCGTGATAAAACCTGATAGTGATACGATCACAAATGTGCACCCAGCCTTAAGAGGTTTCATGATGCGATTCATCTCATTAGATAGCTTTATGTTCTACTCTGTAGTAAATATCCAACTTTATTAATACACTGCATTACAATTTAGCCTTAACGGACACGGAATAGGGTATAAAATTGTGTAGTGACAGGTTTGAGTACAATATTTTGGTTTAGTGGCTGTTTAACAAGGTCTAGGGAGCTTTCCGGAATTAGATTCGATTTCAAGTTTAGGATTGTTTGGACTGTGATACAATGTTGGGTGGATGATAAGTCCAGTGCTTAGACTATTTATACTACAGGGTGAAATTGATATCATTAGCATCCTTTTAAACTTAAGAGTCTATTGGGACTATTGGGAGCAAACCAATCGGAGCAAAAAAAAATCTGCTGTCCCATACATTTGAGTCGTGTAGGCAGCGGCGGCGGGTGCAGTTTAGTATGGGACAGCAGATTTTTTTTGCTCCGATTGGTTTGCTCCCATAGTAAAAGTTGTTCAGTTTGATGGGTAGACTCTTAGTTTAAAAGGATGCTAATGATATCAATTTCACCCTGTATATGAACAAGTTACGCATATAATTCTACTATACAACTTTTCTGACACTTTTTGCGGGGGGCGAGGTAGCATGAAATCCGCAACTTTGGACATTATTCCATTACTTTAGATTCAAATTTTGAATGTTAAAATATTGTAAAACAGTGTCGTGTGAACCCCAAACGTGATAAGTTTGCAATTATTGGCTGTCGCGTTTAGTGATAAGGTATAAACTTGTATATAACTGGTTGTCTGGAAGAAATCACTTTTAGTGATAAGGCCGCCTTTTGTACCCTTCTTGTTCGTGTATATTGTTGTTGTTTTTTTTGTATTTTTGGTGTGCAAATAAAGAATATTTATCTTATAAATGTGTAAGATTTTTTTATGGGAGTGGATCTGACAGATATTTTTAAAAGTACAAAACTTAGCTCAACATAGATAGAAGGCGCTGACTGACGTGACATGGACCCGAAGATGGTGATTGAGAGAAGTTTAAGGCCTCCGCTCATTGCAGCGTTTTTATCGAGCGATAATATCGCTGCGATTTTGCGATAATTGTTTCCAGTACATTTTGTATGGGAACGCGCGCAATCCTACACACTGCCGCGATATTATCGAGCGATAATATCGCTGCGATTTTGCTATAATTATTCTCAGTACATTTTGTATGGGGACGCACTCGATCCCACACACTGCCGCAATATTATCGCAACTCTTTCGACTACATTCAGTGCAGTGGTGGGGCGCATGCGTGACGCGAATCGCGGAATCGCTGCAGTGTGTAAGGTGTCGCGATATCGCTGTCGATAATATAGCTCGATAATATCGCTCGATAAAATCGCTCGATAATATCGCTGCAATGTGCGGAGGCCTTTATTCGGAACGCGCTAATGCGCGCTGCACACAATCGAAGTCTGGTTATATTTTCAATACTAACCAATGAAGTCAATGACATTTTGCAGAAACAATCTAGAAACATTTCATGTTGGCTCCATTGTGAAAGTTGATCAGTTTGATGGTATAATATAAATCATCCCATTAAATACTAGAGTGTTTTTATTACACCTTTTAGTTAAAGTTAACATCTCGTTGTCCTTTCATTGGAAGTCTGTTAAATACCCCCATAATCTAAGAAATCAAAAAACCCGTCTGCGTAACGGGTTTTTTGATTTCTTAAATTAACTTTTTTATTTTACACTTTAGTTTTTTCAACTTTAAATAGTTATAGATCCTAAATGGTAATTCGAAGTGAAAAATGGTATGAGAAACCTAATCAATGATACCCCATTCGACATAGTTCGTCAACTCAAATTTTTTCTATTCTATTCTATTTAATATGGCTAAATAAAAATATGGCTGTCATCTTTGGTTTATGATGATTTTGCCAATGTCGAGTTTTTATAGCAAAAGTGCTTGACGTTGTACGGTAATATTGATATTTTGGTGACTTCAAGGGTTGTTCTTATAAAAGAACAATATCCTGAGCCACCACTGGAGTTCCACCGTAGGCCGGGGATGGGGCAACCGACGCGAACGTGACCGCCCAATAGCAGACCCACAAAGCAACTCTTAAATTTTTTTATTTTTCGCAATAACTATGGCGTCTGGCGCCATATTGAATTTTGATTATTGTCATGTCTTTAGTGACACTCGCAAGATTAAGACAAATCGATTGACGTAAGAACCATCAAAATCGGCTCACGCGTTTGGTCTCTAGTGTGCCACAAAGGTGCACACTTACATACATACATAGGCTGTTAAACACATTACCCTTCGAATTTATTATTTTTACATGTATGCCATGTTAGCTTAATCAAATTAAAGATTGAAAAAGACGGGCGGCGAGCGGGATTCGAACCCACGACCTGCCTATCCGGGGCATGCTCTACTCCAACAGAGCTGTCGTCGCCCCGCAAGCCACGACGAAATTTTCAATCTATATCTCGTCTTTAAGGGACGTCAGCGCCATCTACCAGAGTTATACAAACTACTGATTCACACGTCTAATGTTACCCTTCCTTTGCGTCGCGCAGTCGGGTTAAAACTAAGCCAATCTAAAGACAAATAGAAACATAAACAAGCAACTAAAACGGTGATTCTTTTGGCAAACGTCTTATACTACAAAGTGGCTAGTGTATTAATCACATACGCGATGAGTGCCAAGTACGATAATGTTTGTTTATTTGATGGAAAAATAACTATTTACTCGGTTCTTTTCTGAAATAGAAATGTTGTGGATTATTATGATAATTGGTACTTGGTATTTTTGGTGTTTCTGGATTAGAAGAGAATACTTTTTCTTAAAGCGCTCGTTGGCGTAGTGGAGCTTCGGTATTGGAAACGATCACCGAAGTTAAGCAACGTCAGGTCCGGTCAGTCTTTGGATGGGTGACCGTTTAGTGGTATTTCGGAAGGCACGTTAAGCAGGTGGTCTCGGATAGTACCGTCAGATGGCGTTGTAACTATTCGTTAAGGGTATATTATTCGGAGCGCGCTCCATACAAACGTACTATGGTGATATTTTCAATACTAACCAATTAAACTCAATGAAATTTTGCAGAAACCATCTAGAAACAAATTTATATGCTTGTATGGAGTCAGATTTTCGTTAAAATGTATAGTTTTCAAGTTACAGTGCCTCAAAGATTTCCATACAAATCTTAAATTAATCCTAGCATTGAAACTGTATATTTTAACGAAAATCGGACTCCATACAAGCATAGAGATTTGTTTCTAGATTGTTTCTGCAAAATTTCATTGACATTAATTGGTTAATATTGAAAATATCACCATAGTACGTTTGTATGCAGCGCGCATTTTCGCTCTCGGAATAATATTCTCTTAAGCCAGGTCAGAGGCATATTGGCGGCTTGAAAATTCTCTGACAGCAAGGTGACCACTAACTTGCCTCCACCAATACGCACTGGGCCCGCGTGGTGGAGTATGGCCTGCTCCCTCTCACCCGTGAGAGAAGGCATTTGCCCTGCAATGGGATGACAATGTTGACCAGTTAATATAATAAGTGGTTATTGGGAACTACAAACTATTTGTAAGACCATCCATCCATCACAGCCCTTGATCAGTCCGTCTTCGGACATAGGCTTCCTCCATATTTCTCCATGACGTCCTGTTCCTCGCCCTCTGCATCCAGTTGGGACCCGCGTGTCTCCTAATATCATTAACCCATCTTTCTGGTGGGCGGCCTCTACCACGCGTGGTTTCTCTGGGCCTCCACTCCAGTGTTCTTCTGGTCCAACGCTCAGTATCCATACGTGCAACGTGACCCGCCCATCTCCACTTCCGGCGTTCTATAGTGGCTACCACATCCACGACCTTTGTATTTCGCCGATCTTTGTATTGCGCTTACGGTCTAGCAGCGTGATGCCGAGCATTGCTCTCTCCATTGCTCGTTGCGCAACTCGGAGTTTTTCGGCGGACTTTTCAGTCAGTGTAGTAGTCTCCATGCCATAGGTCAGAACCGGGAGGATACACTGGTTGTACACTCTGACTCTGTCTTTGTAAGACCACAGGATTTTAATTTATTTCTTATCATTTCAGACGCTTTTGAGACTAGAAGCCGTGGCGAGTAACCGTGCCTGCCTTACAGGAGGCGATGGTTCGATCCCCGTCAAAGTCGACTCGTAGTCATCGAGTTTTTGGAATTTTTGTAGGATTTGTAACAACACTGGCTTTTCGGTAAAGGAAAACATCGTGAGGAAACTTGCATGCTTCAATTTCGAAGCATTAATTGTACACAATGTCCATTATAAGAGATACGTCGTGCTCACTCCCCGTCAGACTCTGGATCGCCTAGGGGTATATAGTTGTCAGCATATATTATGCATGCATGCTTTTGAGACTGTACGCCCTTGGAGGGTTGGAGGGCAAATAAGGGGCTAATTAAGGTTTAATCCTTAAGGCTTTGGTGCAGATCTGCTTCAAGAACAATTCATTTTCTATTGTGTCTGGAATTCCAGCATACGAGAGGTTAAAATTAAAACATCGTGAAGAAATCTACAATTATCTTTAATTTCGAGGCGGATACTGAAACAGGTAGCCCACTGAAACACAACGTAAAAAGAGGTAGAAATGGGGTGGGTGTTTCATCAAGCCGGAAACACACGACTAGCGATGTAGCAACTAGACATTACATAAAATAAATTTCCCACTTGCAAGACACTAATGCACTACAAATCATACCCCGTTTCCTTCCCAAATCCAAGAATTCAAAGAATACAAATATTTAAGCACAACTGTTCAAACATGAGAAGCAATGTAATTAGTATTTCATATTCATTCGTCATCGATTTGCTCCGGTGTTAGAAGGGGTAATAATTCATCACCGGACGTAGGGTTACCATAAATTAACATTTGTCCCGTCCGGATATCCGGTTAAATCAAAATTACGAGCTGCAACAATGCAATAGATTTAGCGATACTTCAAACTGAACAACTTTCGCAACTTAAATGTATGTGACTTGCTTGAATTCTGATTTTTTTCACGATTATAAAATTCTAAATTGTTTTTTTTTGTGCGATTTCGATATTAATCCCCGTATAGTAAGTTTTTCAGTATGATATTCTGATCATTATTAAACCGTCACCATATTGAATAAGACACTATTATAAATATAAGCATAAATTACAGTTAAAAGTATTTTATAAGTTATTATCCCATATATTATATAGAAGAAATCGTTGTACACAAAATCAAACTCTCAACTTCAAGCAAATTACGAATTTAGGTTAATGTTGTATCAAAACGACATCAAAGTCAACGCACTAACCGACAAACCACAAACCATAATTAATTTCCTGACCATAATCCGATAACTTCCAACGAACACTAACAACATCTCAGAAACGAAAATAAGAGCATAACTGTGCTAATAAGCGAAACTCTGTAATTAGTATTTCATATTCACTCGTCAACGGCTTGCTTCGGTGTTAAGAGAAGTAATATTTGAAAAGCCGAATGTACGGTAACCATATATTTCAGTCTGTAAGATACTTTTTTCCGTGAACCAACGACTCCGTCCTTATCAGATGACAGTTCTTTACTCGAAAAGTCCAAGCCGCGAAGAAGATTCACCCCCGCACCTCACCACTGTCGTCAATATACCCACTGACAAGAGTGCAACTTCTTAGTTGCATCCGGTATCCGGTGTCCTGTCAACAGCAAGACGGACGCGTGGTGACCCTACTCGGAGGAAAGTTAGTGATTTATGGCGATGAGCGCAAACATTGAAGTAGCAAGTTTCCAGAAAACGTATGAAGTGAAGTGTAATACAGTACAAAATTATAGTAACTACTGAATACACAGAAACTTTAACTCAATAGCCGTGAAATTTTTCCAACTTTCATTTGCTTCGCTTCAATATCAGGAATCAGGGGGCAACAGGGCCCTTTTTATATAAATGACAATTGTAATTTACAGTGACAATTTTATTCAGGGTACGTGACTGCGAATATTGGGACACATGTTACCTACTGCATTTTGAGCGTCATTGGTAACCAGAAACTTACCCTGAATTGCCATTGTAAATTACAATTGTCATGTTTATTAAATGGGAGCTCTGGGGCCTATTTCATAAACATGCCGATTGTAATTTACATTAGCAATTCAGGTTACATTGCTGACAATGTTAAGACATATACACATGGTACTTCATTAGTAAACAGCAATGTACTCTGAACTGCCATTGTAAATTACAATTGTCATGTTAATTAAATGGGGCCCTGGGGGGATTAATAAACATGACAATTTAAATTTACAAAAAAAATAAAGGGCGCATTGTTGGTTACTTATGGCGTTAAACATTTAACATTCTCATTAATATCTGCTAAATTGTCATTGTAAATTACAATTGCCATGTATATTAAATGGGGCTCTGGAATAGTGAAATAAGTCAACCTACTGTAAATCCTTTACTCTACAAACCCGTAAATAAAATTAAAACGAAAGGACTTGCATATTTCACGCCGTCGGAGAAACTAACCTGCAACAAAAAGATAAAATATATTAAGACATTTCCACGACTTGCTAACTACTTGAAACATTTCTGACAAGTTTATTTACCTTATTTCCTCTTCTGATGTGCTGCGGAATAACTTAAGTTTAGAGTTATATCATCAACTTTTAAAAAGAGCGATGATAGTCCATACGGAAGAGAGCTAGCGACTCAATCAAGAGGCGGCGGTTCGATTCCTGGCCTGTACCACTAAGTTCTACGGAATTTATGTACGGTTGTATTTAACATTATCACTAGTAAGGAATTATCATTATCGTAAGGAAACCTGCATACCCGAGAATAATAAAAAAATCGTTCGGATGTATGTGTAAAATATGGGTGAGCTTGGGGCGAACACAAAAGATCAGCGATGGCGCAGTGTTACATAACGAACCTTGCTTGCAATTGCCCAGCCAACAATAATATATCATCATATTATTGCAGATGATTTAAGGCGGTATGCGTCCGGGAAGTACATGGGAAGAGGTCTCCTATTTTCCGAAAAACCGAATTACCGACCAAATTACCAAAGCGAAAAAAATACACAGTATTCTTGGGTAGTTATTTAGTGAAATCATAAATTGAATACAAGATTGAAATTATTTCAATCGATAGAAAAAAAGAACCGAACGTTGGTAGTTGGGTCGTTCTTCTTTTTTTTCTATTGTAGATAGTGGAACTATTCGACGTTTAGTATGGGATCAAAGAAGCGTATACACCACTAATTTTTAAATACTAACATAACTTTAAGGGTGTATTCAGACAATAAATCTGAATAACTATCCCAAAGGAACATGGGTCGAAAAACGGGAAATTTTTTTGGACCTCCCATAGAAAATCGATCAGCTGATCCGCACTTTTGTATGGGAGGTCCAAAAATTTATCTCGTGCGCGTATTCAGTCAATTAAACGAAGATTGGGGCGTAATTTTTTCTCTTTTGAGCGCAGTTAGACTGCGTTTCCACCAGAGATGTGCGAGGTAGCGAGGCGGTGAGCGAGGAAACAATCCGCCAATAGCGCGCTCGCTCGATCACGTCATTGGGAAATTGAAGCACTCTCATTGACCGATTTTTTCCTCGCTCACCGCCTCGCTACCTCGCTCATTTCTGGTGGAAACGCAGTCCTTAAAAGTCGCTTGACGAATTGGAATTGTCTTCAGGCACCACACCACCACCAAATCGACACCATGTCCATTAATTGGTAAGTCAATGGCTGCTCCATACATACTCGGTCAAAATGTTAAACTGGTACATATTTTACATCTTGATGAAGGGGCCGCCGGTGTGAACGAAGTCGCAGGTAAAAACTATAGTGAAAAATGAAGCTGTACTTTGAACTTAATAGTTCGCTGCAACATATAACGAGCTTGCAGTTTGAAATAGTGATCACTCCCCGAAGACTCATCGACCATCAAAGTTACGATAAGTATCACATAGTTAACAAACTAGTACTGCTAATGACAGAGGCGATGCAGTCGCTCCCTGGACAATATCGAGCGTACACTGTCGTAAACTAGACATTGTATAGAGAGACAAAATTTTAAAAATCTTAATAAAATGTGGCGCATCCATTATTGTTTAAGGCTGCATCGAGCCTATAATGCTGCCCCAATAGTTTTTTTTATTTCTGAACAATTAAACAATATTTCCAAAAAACAAGAATGTCACATTGTAGTCATTGCTGATTTTCAATTTATCGGGTCACTGCGGATTTGTTTTATAATGTTTGTAGTTATTATCTTTAAAACCGCCAAAAGTGTCTAGGTATAGCTTGGCAAAAAAGTCATGATCGTGGTGACAGGTGGAACTAAAATTTTAGTATGGTGGTGTTGCCAGGTTATGCGTGATTTTGACGTTCTTGCGTGGAGGCAGCGCCCTCATGTTTTATCACGACTTTTTTGCCAAGCTGTACTTTTGGCGGTTTTAACAATAATAGCTACAAGTATAAAACACAATAATCCGTAATGTTTCGATAAATTGAAAGCCAATCAGGACTACAATGTGACATTCTTGTTTTTTGGAAATGTTTATTTGTATAGAAAAAAAAAAAAAAAGATAGAGGGCAGCACTATAGGCTCGGTAGGCTCTTAAATGACAAAAAAAACTATAGGGGTTTTTTGAATTTTTGTGTTTGTTTTTAGGATTCCGTACCCAAATGGTGAAAACGGGACCCTAGTCATAAGCCTACGTTGTCCGTCCGTCCGTCTGTCCTACCTATTTAGTGCTGTAACTTTTGAAACATAATAGCTAGACAGTTGTAATTTTCACAGAATGTGCATTATTACGGCGGATTAACAAATCCGCGGATTTGAACAACAATTCCAGGTACAGGAGATCTAGAGGCGTGTTCGGTTTGAATGGGTGGTTTTTAACTCCCTTATAGCCTATACAAAATTACGGTGCCGAAACATGGACGCTAACAAGGCAAAACATGCACAAAATATAAGTATACAAATCCGCGGATTTGTTAATCCGCCGTTGTTAATGCACATTATGTGAAAATTACAACTGTCTAGCTATTATGTTTCAAAAGTTACAAATAATAAAAAATAATATTAAACTCAAAAAGTTAAAAATTAAGCAGTCCTCATACAAGAAACTATAGTTTTCATCAGCGTTTATTCTTCTCGCTCTATCTTAAAAACGGTACAACACATACCTGCGTCAAATATATGTGTGATTATAGAGCAAACTCTACAGTATAACAAAAAATAATAAAAACCGGCCAAGTGTGAGTCGGTCTTGCGCTAAAGGTCCCGGTGAAAACAAACTTTTATTCTAAGGTAATATTGTGTGGTGGTGTGGTACGGAAGGTCCCGGAGAAAAGAAACTTTTTTTCTATGTTGTGTGGTGGTGTGGTACGGAACCCTCCTCTCGGTGCGCGAGAATCCCGACTCGCACTTGACCGTTTTTAACGGTTCACTATTTGTAATCCAATTCAACACAGTGATACTTTTTATGCTGGAGTTCTCCTGGGATTAGATACCATCCGGACAGAAACTAATTTAAAAAATAACAATATTTTTAAATGAGTGAATGGTTATGTAAGCGATTAAGACGCTGTTATCCCGTCGAGGCCGTTTTTTGAACACGAACGAAAGTTTAAACTGTGTTTTAAAGTCTGAAATTAAATGATGTCTTATTTAAGGATCGGGCGGATGGGCGACTGTTCTCGTACTTAACTAAATACATTAAATATTTCTAGTGAACTCAGAAGAATTTTTAGCTTAGAAACTCCCATGAGCAAAGATATTAACGAAAAACAAGTTTTTTTGCGATCCTGCTTTCAATTGGAGCGGGATGGCTAATTGTAAACTTATGCTTGCAAGAAAGAGACGCTTGCACTGGGATAACCTAGCCTTAACACCTCAAACCAACTATAAATATAAATTCAAAATGCAATAGAACGTAACAAACGTGAAATGTAGACGTTTTGCCAAACAAAACATTCGACACGGCCGGCGAGACAATAGGCCGCGTTTTATTTAGTATGATATTTCAGCGGTGCCAAACTAGCAGCGGCGGAATGTTTGATCGTGGAGCACATGAGTAAATACCCCACAGACAAAACATTCGTCACGCCGGCGAGAGACAGGCCGCGTTTTATTTAGTATGATATTTCAGCGGTGCCAAACTAGCAGCGGCGGAATGTTTGATCGTGGAGCACATAAGTAAACACCCCACAGACAAAACATTCGACACGGCCGGCGAGACAATAGGCCGCGTTTTATTTAGTATGATATTTCAGCGGTGCCAAACTAGCAGCGGCGGAATGTTTGATCGTGGAGCACATGAGTAAACACCCCACAGACAAAACATTCGACACGGCCGGCGAGACAATAGGCCGCGTTTTATTTAGTATGATATTTCAGCGGTGCCAAACTAGCAGCGGCGGAATGTTTGATCGTGGAGCACATGAGTAAATACCCCACAGACAAAACATTCGTCACGCCGGCGAAAGACAGGCCGCGTTTTATTTAGTATGATATTTCAGCAGTGCCAAACTAGCAGCGGCGGAATGTTTGATCGTGGAGCACATGAGTAAACACCCCACAGACAAAACATTCGTCACGCCGGCGAAAGACAGGCCGCGTTTTATTTAGTATGATATTTCAGCAGTGCCAAACTAGCAGCGGCGGAATGTTTGATCGTGGAGCACATGAGTAAACACCCCACAGACAAAACATTCGACACGGCCGGCGAGACAATAGGCCGCGTTTTATTTAGTATGATATTTCAGCGGTGCCAAACTAGCTGCGGCGGAATGTTTGATCGTGGAGCTTATGAGTAAAAACCCCACAGACAAAGAATCGACACAATCGTGGTAGTGGACAATCAATGGGAGACATTGGGCGAGCCAGCGCGTCACGTGACGCGCTTGTCCGCACAGACAAATGTTTTAGGAGAGCGTACAAAATGATCATAAAAAATAAAAAACTCAAAAAAGAAATTGTTTTTTTAAAAATTCTCAAAATAAAACATAAAATAAAAATACTCGAATATTTTTTTATTCAAAATTCTCAAAAGAAAAAATAACAGAATGCTGTTTATACTACTTTGATTTTTATGTTTAATTTGGTTTTTTTTTTTCATTTCATGTTATTCTATTATACCAATCATACATTTCTTTCAAGGTCTTTATTTCGTTGCAAAACTTATGCAATCAAAAGTTAGTTTTTAAAGTTTTCAAGAATGTAATGTACTAAAGGCAGGTACTAAAGTTTGATAAAAACTTCTAACAACGTTAAACAATGGAACTCTATTATCTGAAACAATTGCTCGGACTATAATTGGCCTTTGACAATAACCAGCACAAATAGCTTCTTGTGAAGTGACTGTTACAATTATGACATCTAAGACTTAGTTATACAATTTAATTACATCTATTGGACCATAGAATAAGGAATACTACAGAAGACACTAAATTTTAAATGCGTAAAAGGAAGTCGACGAAGGAAGGAATTACGGTCGTGAGTTTATGTATGTAAGTATAAAAGGAAGTCTTCTCAAACAGTTCAACTAAACACAATTACATTTTAATTTTTTTTAAACAAAAAATTTAAAAGGAGATACATATTTTTTCTTCTTGCCTCTTTTCACACCGCGTTAACTGGGTTACCTGTGCCAAATTTAATTAAAATCGGTTCCATTGTTTAACCAAAGATAGACAGCCCAACATCATAGTTTATGAAAGAGTTTCTAGACGAAAAACTACTACATACAGTACAGATACTCACTGCCTCCCACCAATATCTTACCTCACCCCCTCGGGCAGGATTGTGGCGTAGAATGTAAGCAAATGCGTATTCCTGTCTCCCTCGCACTCAATCAGTATCGCACATGCTCACCTCTTCTTTTATTTTTTTCCATTTGCATGAAAAGACACTTAAGTGTGGCAACACACCTTCATAGTGGCATAAAAGGACTAGAATCCAGTGCCGTAAAAATATTATTTAAAAAAAAAAACATTTGAATCGTGAATTTTGAATAAATTCCCTAATAAGGCCCACTTGCGCCAACCACGGGTTAGCAATTAACTCCGGATAAAATGGCTCTTTCAGTTGTTTTTCTATACAAAAAATCATGGGTTACCAACTTAACCCGGAGTTTATTGCTAACCCAGGTTGGCGCAAGTGGGGCTTAGTGTGCTAATATTCTCAAAATTAAATTAAACAATTCGCTTTAATTAATTCCTGTCCAACGTTGCGTTTCTATACTTTTCATTCGCTGCGATCGTAATGAAGCCAGACAAGACGAGTCTCAAAATACACGGGCAAAAGGAGACAATACTACACTGGCGGCCACTAAAACATATTAATGACGACAACAAATCATAGCCTACGACGGGATTGTGCGTCAAAATTAATAATGTCAGGAGAGTCTGACGAATTTACGATGCCGCTAAAATTAAATACGAAGCTGTGAAATATTTTTCCGCTGACGTTTTCGCCGTGATTTGAGTTTTGGAGTGGACTGGTTGCTTTTAGGGGAAAGCCAAAACATGTAGCGGAGCGGAGCTACGAGAAAGCTGACTAAGCAAGCATCGATCTAGTCGATGTAAACAACAGATCCGTTTGCGACCAAACTTGTAATAAAGTTGACATTGGAACGAAAACTTTCACGCAATTGCGAAGTTCGAATGTCCGGGTAGAAGCCCTAGATCAGCGCATGCGACACAGTACGTCACACGTGTGACAGCCAATCAGAAGATGAATCTGCCCAACGCGTCATAGCACGTTTCAAGTCAACAAACAAAATGGTGAAAACGACACAGCACGATACGAATATTAACCAATCACACGGCGAGTCCTGAATCTCACTATCAAAATTAGCAAGAAACTTTGCATAAATACAACATTTGACTAAGAACAATCGGACCACGGTCCCGGGTATTCCAATATTCCATGGAAAAACTTCCTTTTTCCTCCAAACACATTTTGACCAAGTTCTTGAAAAGATACTTAAAGTGGATTAAAATTAGGATGGAAAGTAAAGTAGATTTGACAAAACTTTTCCTTAATTTTGTATTTAATTTATGACCAGTAAGTAAGTTATAGCCTGTAGGATCCCACTGCAGGGCAAGGCCTCCCCTCACGGATAAAGGTGAGAGGGAGTGGGCCATACTCCACCTCGCGGGCCCAGTGTGGAATGGTGGAGGCAAGTAAGCGGTCAATATTCCTCTGATCTTAACGAATAGTTACATCGCCATCGGGGGCTACTGCTTAATGTACTTTACGAAGTAAGGAGACGCTCGAGATGAAATACCACTAAACGGTCAGTGGTCACCCATAAGAATAAGAATAGCCATAGCCCATCCAAAATACCGAAGTTCAACTAGACTCTACATACATACAAACTATGACATAATATCCCATTGAAGTATAATTATATACATAACACTCATCAAAATAAATAAAATTTGCGGGCATAGAAAATAAGAAAAAGATTATTTATGCAGCCAAGCCTAAGTTCAATATTAAACTAGGTATAACTTATTTAATTGGTAATTAAAGTTAGCAACGAAGAGCTGGGTGCTTAAGTAGACAACACTTAGGCAAGAACTAAGGGGCATTGAAACACTCTTTTCAACAAGTTTATACTTTCAACTAGTAGAGAACTTGTTTTCAAGTTTGTAACAATATTCTGTTGTTTTATAGAATCATGAAGAAACTTTCAAAATGTTTTAAAGAGGTGAGAAATTATTATATGAAAGAGGGTAATTAGATCATTTTCATAAGAAAATTACGTAGCGATTCTTTTTTTCCATTGCTAGTTGTAAAGATTTTTAGTAAGAAAATACACTATTAAGGCTTCTTGCAATATGGTCCTAAGTCTGGCCAGAATTGTTTTTAGATTACCTACCCAGAGGTGAAGCGCTCGTAGGCGTAGTGGAGCTTCGGTATTGGAAACGATCACCAACGTCAGGTCCGGTCAGTCTTTGGATGGGTGACCGTTTAGTGGTATTTCATCTCGAGCGTTTCCGTGCTTCGGAAGGCACGTTAAGCAGTTGGTCTCGGATAGTTACGTCAGATGGCGTTGTAACTATTCGTTAAGCCAAGTCAGAGGCCTATTGGCGGCTTGAAAATTCTCTGACAGCAAGGTGACCACTAACTTGCCTCCACCAACACGCACTGGGCCCGCGTGGTGGAGTATGGCCCACTCCCTCTCACCCTTATTCGTGAGAGGAGGCCTTTGCCCTGCAGTGGGATTCTACAGGCTATAACTTTAACTTTTAACCCAGAGGTAGGGCATGTGGTCTTTTATGATCACAGTGCATTGAATAATTTTTAATTTTTTTCGATAGAAATCATAATAAAAACCGGTCAAGTGCGAGTCGGACTTGCGCACAGGTTCAGTATCACCATACAATATTACAAACAAAAATAGTTTTCTCAGATATCCTTAGCGCGAGCCCGACACACACTTGGCCGGTTTTTGTATTTGCCTTTACATCATCTTAGAGTTACGCTCTTGTCGGTGAAGTATTCGCCAGTCCTGTATCTTTCACGCAAGTGTCTTGAGTTCCTGATACGACACGACATCAACCATTTTCTTCACTTGGTCTAGATAACTTTGGCCCTATGGTCGGGTACGGAAACCTAAAAAAGAACACCACCTTTTCACTTTTTCACACCACGTTTCCACGACACCTAACAGATTACCTAGACAAAATTTTAATTCGTACACTGACGTGCTCTAAAACCGAGCAGAATTAAGCGGTCGTCACAAATCATACTAGAGCTGTGAATAATTGTCCCAAATGTACGCAGGTAATTAAGTGCTGGGATTACGGTTGACGCGAGATTTGAGTGTACGCGGTTACAGATGTTTTAGCTATTAAAACATGTGTTATTAAATATTAAATAGACATGCTAATGCTTGCGAAAACGATGGTAGAAAGGGATTTATGCGAGTCTCTCATTGGGACAAGCAGTGTAACCGCCTGGCTACGGGACAGGGCGAACGGCGCCATAGAATAACGAATACACTATAGAATGGAATCTCCTTTGTGCGTGCTCCAAACGCCGTCTTAAAAATCACCTACTTCCCCCCTCAGCCCGCAACGCTTTTAAAATTTTCAGTTGATTTCAGTCAGACCATCAAACTGAGCAACTTTTCATGGAACAACCAGTTAACTACAATACTATGGAACTCGCATTCCGCTGAAAAAAATGCACCACGAAAACCCCAATCAAGTAGGGCAGGGCTAAAAATTTACAATCAACGTGCTATTGGAAATCGGGCGACAGAGTCAACGTCAGCCAATAAGCATCTGCTGCATGACGCTGCGTCAAAGCGGACATCGGCCAGCCTGTCACCGGTGTCAGTTGTCATAACGACGTACGTAATCCTTTATAAATCATATTATTGTACCTATTACGATAAGATAAGGTCCAATTTGGTATTGGATGGCAGCCATAAGTATATAAAGATAAAGAACAAGAAGAAGAGATATAGGTTGTGGATATTGGTGAGCCGTTTTACGAGTCGATTTTTTTTAAAGTTTTTCTTCCATAGGTCGCTGGAACAACAGATATTTTTTGCGATTGGGAACAAATGCGATTTCAGGTTTACTCCCATAGTAAAAGTTGTTCAGTTTGATGGTCTGAACTCTGAACAATCTGCTTTAAGCTTGCTTGCTTCGTCATTGGCAACACACCAGATTATAATCCACATGCAAGCTTTATCAAACAGAACAAGATTAGTTTTTGATGTTCAGTTTGTTTGTGCCTGTCACTAAGACGGTTTTGTAATTTTGTTTATGCTTTGCATAACAGACTCGAGATTTGGAGGTAATCCTTTGTTACTGTTAGAGAATTCGAAGCTAGCTGAAATATGCTGCTTCTATACAATTATTTTGTTTAAGTGAACACTTACGAGTGGCGTGAAGTGTAACGGTTTTAATAGGTATATTAAGAGCCGACGGCGCGACAATGCAAACAGACAGAAATCACAAACGTATTTAATTATTACGTTTAAAATCTTTATACAGTTTGTCCTTTATAGATATAACTAGCTGGGACCGCGGCTTCGTTCGCATGTTTTATTTGTTATCAAGCTTTAATAAGACATTATTATAAGTCCTTGTTAATATTCTGACACTTTTTTAAGAGGATGATCAGACCGTCAACCTGAACAACTTTCTCTATGGCACCATCATCGAAATAGCGAAAACATAATCAGCTGTTCCATACAAAACTGCAAACCTACTCGAGCCAAATGTATGGAACAGCTGTTTTTTTTTCACGATTTAGATGTTGGTTCCCTAGAGAAATTTGTTCAGTTTGATGGTCTGGTCATCTCCTTAAAAAGTGTCAGCATTATTAAGTTGGACCCTGCATATTTTATACCATTTTGATTTGACATTACAAGCGTTTGCCCGTGACTTCGTCCGTGTCGATGATTATAGTATACGATTTTACAAGAGATCGAATAATAGTTTTATTTTTTCGATCTTCTTCGATTCTTTCTTTCGATTTTTTCGATAACACGCTTAATTCGATCATATTTTTGAGATGCTCTGTTTATCAGTTTTCTTTTCTCGTCTTTGAACTCCATGTGTTTTGACGACATACCGTAGAGCTCGACAATTGGAACATTTTTTGTATACTAACTCATTTTTATTGTTTGAGGTTCGCGATGTTAGATAATTTTGTGTTCTCCTTTAAGGAGCTTTGTCTCTGATTGATATTTACTTTATTTTCGGAAAAATCGCTCTTTAAATTCTACCCAATGCATATAAATCACAACAAAACGACCGAGCAGGTGTACTATTCAAAAAACTCAATCGACAATAATTGATGACCCAACAGACAATCATTTTGAGAGAGTTATTGTTTGCAAAAACATCTTTTTTGCTGTTCATTTTAATTAATTGAAACATTTCGGTATAAAATCTGTTAGTTACTTACAATAATGTAATTCTTTGTCCTGTTTTATTAATTTATAAATCGAAACAGATTGTTATTATTTAAAATGAAAATAAGAATGGAAAAAGACTTACACTCGGATACAGAAACGCTCATTAAAGTTAATCCTCCATTAAATATCTTGCTAGCTTTTACTACGTCAACAAGCCAAAAGGGAAAGCTAGAGATTTTATGGAGGATTAACTTTAATGAGCGTTCTGTATCCGAGTGTTAGGCACGTAATAACGTTAAGATTTGTTATGAATTTTACCTCATGGGGGTAAAATTTGTTATAAATTTTACCCCAGGGGGGTAGGCAGAGCAGAGACCACGGAGAGCCACACGCTACGACTCTGACACACCTTTTTAGCCTCATTTACATTCATACATCTTTTTATGCACTTCCGTCGATTGAGGGTGCTACGCACTTGCCCTTTGAATAAGTTTCTCTATGAATGTTAAACTATTAGAAATCAAAACAAAATGTTTCTAACACACGACGATTTAGTTCAGAAAGTGGACGAACCAGGAAAACGTCATTATGAGAAGTTAGCATTTTGCGAAGTTGGCATTATGAACTGAAACGATTTATTAAAGTTACGACTTATGAAAGTGACAAAATGGACAGGAGCGATTTTGACTAAACACCCAACTGAATACAAAAATGCCCTATTTCTCGTAGTCATTTTATGTAGTAGCTGTAACACAGTATCTGATCACCACCTTTAGCGACAGCACGGTCGTGATTTTATGCGTGAATGAACGTGAATGTTAAAATCCGTCCCAATATTCAATTAAACTCTTTATTTATTAAACAAAAGTTTCCACAATCCACATACAAAAATAGGCCAGGAAAATCCGGGTTTTCCGGATATAAAATCCGGTATTTCGCATTCAGATTAATACGGATATGAGGCTATCGATACACAATCGACGGATATGAAACACACCTGGTGTCGTGACTTTTTTATTTTCGTTAAAAAAACTGAAATTCGAAACTAGCAAACATTTATTCTGTAGGTACAGTCACGTTCAATCATCATCATCACCATATGGTGATGTACATGTGACCCTGTATATATCAGGGTGTAAGGAAAAGTATCATTAACCTTTAAACCACATACTCTACCCATCAAACTGAACCACTTTTACTATGGGAGCAAACCGATCGGAGCAAAAAAAAAAACAGATGTTGCATACAATTGAGATCAGTAGGTTGGAGTTTAGTAAGGGTGGGACAGCAGGGTATTCATCCCACTGCAGGGCATAGGCGTATCCAATTATACCTCAACATTTCTTCTTTAGCGTATGCAGGTTTTCTGACGATGTTTTCTTTCACCGTTTGAAGAGCAGTCGGTATTACATAGATAAGTTAGAAAAACGATACATCTACATCATCATCAAGGTACATCAATCGTGCGGATTCGAACCCGAACCCTCATGTTTTAGTGTCCATACGTCTCCGCAATGCGCCACCGAGACGCTCTTTTAATTAGATTAACAAAATCTGTGTTTATTGTTATGTTTTAATGTTTTAACATACGGTGTTACGAAGTTCTACGAAATTATATAAACCTGTCTTTTTCAATATCCTGTCACACAATATTGAAAGACTCATATGCACTTTAAAATTAAATTCTGAACTACATATCACATTCGCTATCTAATAAAACTATCAGAGAATGTGATATTGAATTAATTTCCGGATGCACGTCCGCTCACGTCGGCTATCGATAGCCGAGTGACGCGTCGCGCCGTCCGTAGGCCCGTAGCGAGCGGAAATTTAAACTTTTCTCCGACTACCCTCGCATGACATACTTCAAATTAGACGTTCCATTTCAGATTTTGCAAACTTATTTCAGTGGGGTAGAAAGTGCAGTTTAAATAATAACGACATGGCGCAAAGGGTCGACATCACAGTTATAAAGTGTGATTGTTATTACCAGTCTGAATTGGTGATAGTAATTGATTGATTGATTTGGGTTTGGTTATTTTTTAGCTTTTATACAGGGTGTATGTGTAGACAGTAGCATTACTTTAAAGGGTGATTGTACTCATGATAATGGACAATTTTCTAAAAGGCAGCTGAGAGAAATTCGCAAATAAAGTCAACTTTTCATACAAACGCTGATTGTAATTAGTAATTATTTTCACGCTCGTAGCATTGCTTGACGAGGACTATTGAAAGAATTCCCAATTGGGTCTTTTTTGCGCAGGCAGCTTATTTTTGGTATAGTATCATTGGTAAACATAATAAATCAAAACATAATTTTCATTTACGATAATAAACCAGTCGACTTAATAAACTACCTACTTAACATCACAAGCAGCAGCGTCTTACAAGTGACAGATGTATTTGTACAACCTTAACAATATAATAATAAATACGAATAATAAAATCATTAGAAGCATACCTCATCTCAAACGTGGTATGCAATTAATAAGGATTATACGGGCAATAAATAGTTTGATATATTAATACTTTGTTATTGACCAATCTAATAATAATAAATACCGCGCATAGAAGTGCTTTGTAGTAATTATATTGGACTTCGAGAAATGTCACTAGTCCATTGCCAGTTGAGCTGACTCTGATATCTATATCATTATCATCAAACCGGGTTTTTAGCTGATCAAAACCTTTCATAGATTGCTGTGCCTATATTTACACCCTGTATAGGCTTAAAGTAAACTTAAATGCGTTATATAAGGTCTAACAAAATTAGGTGAAATAGCAATAAAAATATCTCCGGTCCCATTTTAGGTCAAGTAGGTTTGTATGGAACAGCAGATTTTTTTTCGCGAATTGGTTATTGGTCCCATAGAGAAAGTTATTCAGTTTGATGGTCTGATCATCCCCTAAAAGGTTTATTTGTATTTTTGTAACACCTTGTATATTCAAGTTTGGTTTATGGCCGCGCCAAAAACTAAAGCGAAAATTAAGGCGCCAACCTTCCATACAAAACCCGCATTGTCTTTTACAAACAGGACTTTCGATCAAAGTAAAATTAAAATAGGACCAACGGTTGAAATCGCGATAAATATCGGTTCTTCCATACTTACTCCTAAGGCCCCATAATGGAACGAACGAGGAGGAAGTTACAGGGACTAAAATAAAAGTAGTTTGAATAAAATCAGGACTAGCCTATTATAAAGCTTAAAAAAGTTTAGTAGTTTACCCAGCAGTGGGAAATACAATGGGCTTGACAAACAAAACAAATAAGAATTCCACAAAACACATCACACAGCAATCTAGTGTACCGAACACTGGCAGTAGTCCAACGGTACAGACAAGATTGTCAATTGTTCGCACGTGTTATAGAATACACGAGCGTAATACAATCGTAATAAAGTTGTAAATCGATCTCCGCGCGACAGACACAAGTTATTGGGTTTTGATAGCTTCGTTGAGCGATTCTGAGAACGGGATGGAGACGATATTGAAACGGTATGAACCGATACAAAATTTTGTTTTGGCGTGCTGCAGCACTCATGCAATATAGAGGATAATTTTTTTTATTAAAAATATGTAATGGTCAGAAATATACTCTCAGGAAAACGATACAGTTCCAAATCACTCATTGACACTGATTAAATACTGAAATGTCATTTTTTTAACGGTTCACGTTCGGTTTTTTTAATGGTTCTGACGCCTGTAAACCAGGATCAACAACGACCACTCACAACTGACAACACTATAATACAATGAAGTTGCATCTAAGATTTTATAGAATTTAATCACAGCGTGAAATAAAACATGCCATTATTTTCAATAACAAAAGGAAAACGAATGATTTTGCGTCGCCGTAGTGGGATCTTAAAAACGATTTCCTATTTTCAATCTATCTTTAACAAAACAACATTCAATATGCTCACGATTATATTCACCAATGCGGTAGTCAGAAATGTTCCGTAGTCCCTGAACATCCACGGATCCATAATTAGAATAATTGAATCCTCGAGCACATCTTCTATTTAGCATGACTAGCCGAGTAGAAGATGTGCTCGATGGACCCTCATTCTGCCTTTCTGTTTATTGTTATTTTTAAATGTGTTATTTTTTCTTTAGTTTGATTTGGTTAGGTATTATTTAGATTAATTTTATAGTGTTTATGTACCTCTATTGTAAATGTCGTAAGTAAAATTGTATATTGAATCCCAGAAAATATTTGTAATAATATCGAAACTCAGAATAAAGCCGGTGATATTTAAATTCAGTAACCAAGCGCAAGATCAGATAGTGCCTACCTAGACTCTGAATACGAATTGTTGCAAAATAATTCACTGAACGATGTTCTTTAACTCGATACCAATAAACCAATCGAGGCTTACATTTTATTATTTATTTCTAGTTCCGTACACTGAAAAAAAAAATTACTTCAACCAAGATCTTCTTTATTGTAATCATACATAACGAATCCATATTATGAGCCTGTCAACATCATGACTTCTTTAACTAAGAGAACTTTGTTAAATTGTCTTAGTTTCGTCAATCAAGTACTGAACTGGCCCTATAAAGGCACTTATTATAATGGCTTATTAGGTGATTCAGCAATGTTATAACCGACTAGGGGAAAACGCACAATAGTAGATTGATAAAAATTAAATTAAAAATTTTATTAAAAAATTAACCAAGGGCTGAAAAGTCACACACGAGATGTTTGGCGCCCCGAACGAACGTGAGGGGCGCCCATAGTTCGAGTGTGAAATTGGTGAGGTGACTTTCAACCGAGTTAAACACTTTGCTTTTAATTTCGAGGAAAGTAAACAAAAGCCTGCTATAATATATAACTACGCAAAATCAATTTCTGAATCGCTTGATGAATTAATTTTTTGACTAGGAACATTTCAAAACGTTTGAAAATTTTTGAAATCACTCTGGGCTGACTCTGGGAGCCAATGCTAAAGAAAAAAAGCATACGAAGATATGTATGCTAGAGTGAGACGGATAGACTTCTCGAGTGATTTTAACACGTTTTGAAACGGATCCGAAAAATTAGCAACATAGTAAATACCTGTCCACGTCCATCGAGTTTGGGCTCATTAGATTGGACTCGATTTTAAAAAGTTTTATAGGTTCACCGTTAATGGAATTTTTGCAAACACTTACATTTTGGCTTTTTCTAAATGTACTTATCCATTTCAGAGTAACTCAATTTTATCTTATCCCGTTATCTACTTTTGTCTGCGCGTGTTCTGATATAAAAATTAGAACACCTCCATCACCTCTACGAGTCCACAATCTAGTTTATTAAAGTTCAGCCTTTGTTACATTTAGGGTTGCCACCCGCCACTTTTTGATTTAAGGGTTACCAGTAACAAACATTTGGCTTTAGATTTTTTTACGGGAGACTTTTTTCTCAAGTGTTTTATTATTTTGTTTACTTTATTAAGGGGTGATTGTACCCATTGTACTGAACAACTTTCCCAAAGAAAACAAAAGGATTCGAAAAAAAAATACTTTTATACAAAAGCTCAATCAGTTAATTGCATCTAGTATGGGAGTCTACATTTTTTTTTACGAATTTCCTATACGTTTCATAGGGAAAGTTGTTCAGTATCACGGGTACAATCACCTCTTGAAGCAATGCAACTGGTTACCCTAACACTCTGTATTTTGCTAAATTACGGGTTTCTATTTTGTCAAAGCTAGTAAAACAGGGTAACCCGTTAAATAAGAGGCTTCTGGCAACCCTAGCTATATTTAAACACCCAGTACAACCTGCACGTGTTCCGCATTATAGAGAATTATTCTTTGTTTCATATCATCGTCCGGGAAAATCTATTTCTAACGGGAAATGAAAATAGTTACTTCAAAAGCGGCGACCGTGTTGAGAAAATAAATGAAATTCATTGAGAGGATAGAGAATTAATAATGTTAAAATTGAAGCATTCGATTGTGTTAATTATAGCACACACCAAGGGCAAGAAAGTAAGAAAGGTCTCAGATCTGAAGTTTTCCTATTTACTGCCCGAGGATTGCGCGAGTTTTCGATATGATAATAGGTCGTTTTGCTTTTAGGACGTTGTGATGCCTTGGACATTTTGCTTATAGGTCATTCCGATTTTTTTTTTAAACGCCTATAGAATCCCACTGCAGGGCAAAGGCCTCCGCTCACGAATAAGGGTGAGAGGGAGTGGGCCATACTCCATCATGCGGGCCCAGTGCATGTTGTTGGATGCAAGGTAGTGGTCAACTTGCTGTCAGATAATTTTCAAGCCGCCTCAATAGGCCTCTGACCTGGCTTAACGAATAGTTACAACGCCATCTGACGAAACTATCCGAGACCAACTGCTTAACGTGCCTTCTGAAGCACGGAAACGCTCAAGATGAAATACCACTAAACGGTCACCCATCCAAAGACTGACCGGACCTGACGTTGCTTAACTTCGGTGATCGTTTCCAATACCGAAGCTCCACTACGCCAACGAGCGCTTCAGGTCATTCCGATACGAACCCTTTTTTAGGGTTCCGTACCCAAAGGGTAAAAACGGGACCCTGTTCTGTTACTAAGCCTACGTTGTCCGTCCGTCCGTCCTACACATTTAGGGCTGTAACTTTTGAACCGTAATAGTTAGATAGTTGAAATTTTCACAGAATATGCGTTATTACGGCGGATTTGATAACGAATAATAAAAATTTCAAAAAGTTAAAAATTAAGGGGGGTTCTCAACAAGAAACTGGTTTTTATCGACGTTTTTTCTTCTCGTTCTACAATAAAAACGGTAATACATACAAGCGTCAAACTTGGTGTGATTATAGAGCAAACTTTACAGAACAACAACAAATAATAAAAACCGGCCAAGTGTGAGTCGGTCTCATGATTAAGGTCCCGGAGAAAAAAAGTGTTTTTCTAAGTTAATATGTTGTGTTCTGTGGTGGTGTGGTACGGAACCCTCGATGCGCGAGTAGCACGACTCGCAATTGACCGATTTTATTTTTACTAGCCTATATCATCCCACTGCTGGGCAAAGGCCTCTCCTTTAATCCTCCAACCATCTCTGTCCTGACCGTTTCTGCAACGGAGTAATACTCACATAAACTGTGTAAAAAATGGCACCATAACTCATAGACATATTACTCTAGCGATAGACAAGCTCGTTCAAACAAACCACATGTCACAAAAAACAACACAAAATGACATATTGCGGTCTGTCATTGCCATAGTGACGAAGTGAACTCGGGAACATCAATCAGGTGCGTACACCTCATTCAAGTGGAACATGTTGCTTCTATGGAAGGGCAAGTCTATCGCTAGAGTTTAAGTCTATGCCATAACTACAATACTGCATCTCGATCGAATCGATGAGATAATAGGATGAACGTTCACCTGTCCCGATGTCCATCAACGTCCGAACCGATCCGATGCGGCCCGCATACCAAATCAGACCAAATGCTCGCTCTATTATGTATGTATTTACGGGCTACGAGATATGTCCCGAAAGTGTTATATTATAGGGGTGAGAATGATTTCTATCAGATCTTGATCTTGTTCGAAAGGTAGTGCGAAACGGTGGAAACTTTATTTGTGTTTAGGCTGAGACTGATAGCCGTTTTTAGAGGTATGGTCCACCTTCGCACGTTTATTAAACTTCTATTGCTTTTGAACAACTACTGATTATTAACATGTTACAGCCGTGTCGTGTAAACAGGGTCCTTCTTAATATGCTGACACTTTTTTAAGGTGATGTTCAGACCATCAAACTGAACAACAGTCTCTATGGGACCAACATCGAAATCGCGAAAAAAAAACAGCTGTCCCATACATTTGGCTCGAGTAGGTTTGCAGTTTTGTATGGAAGAGCTGATTTTTTTTCGCGATTTCGATGTTGGTGCCATAGAGAAAGTTGTTCAGTTTGACGATCTGATCATCCTCTTAAAAAAGTGTCAGCGTATTAAGTTGGACACTATATTTCAAATCAAATTATATTGACTTACGAAGTATGTGTGAGTATTACTTTGGTTGATCGAATCAAGAACAGTGTGATAAGGGATTGGTGTAAGTTGAAGGATGGTATAGTAACTAGGATTGAAAGGGGTATGCTTAGATGGTTCTGTCACGTAGAGAGAATGAATGAAAGAAGACTAACGAATGAAATTTATCAAGCAAAGGAGAGTGGAAGTGTTGGGAGAGGCCATCCGAGGAAAACATACCATGATCAAATTAATGATCTTTTCCGAAAAGGACAAGTGCGTAGCACCCTCAATCGACGGAAGTGCATGAAGAGATGTATGAATGTGAATGAGGCTAAAGAGGTCTGTCAGAGTCGTAACGTGTGGCGATTCGTGGTCCCCATGGGACAATGGCGTGAGTATGTATGTATGTAAATTATAATGATTCATAAATTGCACCTGCATCAAACCTGCACAAACCGGGGCTGTGCTATCGTCCCATATGGCTGCTTTTCCACCGGATATGTTCGAGGTAGCGTGGCGGTGAGCGCGGAAAAAATCGGCCAATCAGAGTGCTTCAATTTCCCAATGACGTTATCGAGCGAGCGCGCTATTGGCGGATTGTTAACTCGCTCACCGCTTCACTACCTCGCACATCTCTGGTGGAAACGCAGCCTTAAGCTACATATTAAAGAGGGTGCTTTAGACCATCAACTTTGGTCTAATTCACCCCTTCAAATATATATTTATTTATAAATAATAGGATAGGATATATCCTATACGTAAAATAAAACCTAACAGCAATGAATTTCTCGTTTGAATGTAAGTAGGTACAACATAAATCTCAGTAAATTATGTATAATCCTGTCCAAAACCCATCTTTTAACCCTCCAAGTATTATTTGCCTGTAAAAGAAATCTTCAAGAGGATTTACGTGAACGGAAACGAGTTCTTATAACCGCATAATAAAGTTCTTTCTACTTAAACATAATTCGAAATCGCACTTTTGTGGAATTAGCGTAACTAGGAATTCACACGAGTTATGAAAATTTTTAATAATAGTCGCGTTTTTAAATCTTTACATTTTTTTTTTTATTTATGACGGAAAAAAAAGTAAGTTATAGTCAGTAGGATCCTACTGCAGGGCAAAGGTGGTCTCATGAATGAGGAAAGGGAATCTACCGCACGGGCCCAATGTCGGATTTGTTGAGTTGGGTGAATGTTGTTTAGTTGGATGGTCTGAAGCACCCTCTAAACTTGGATGCTACTATATTAACTAAAACGTTCCTTTTTTTTTTTTTTTTTTTTTATAGAAGTACCGTAAAACGGGGTGACTTTGAGTACTGGGGCGACTTTGATGATAACTCCAAATGACAACAGGATTGTAAATTTCTCTATGAAAACAGAACGCAGCCGTAGGTATATTCTTTTTTGTGTTGACATTATTGACAGTTCGTTCATTTTTTACAAAATCTTCAAGGCTGTAACGTGAGGCTGAGTGTAAACATTTTTTGATAAAGTTTGTAGTAAATATTGTTAGAAAAAAAAACCTGTTAGGGGTGACTTTCGAAAGCAATGAATAAAAACTACTGGTATCAAAGTATTAAGTATTTTCAACATAACTTTGATCAGCTGGTTTTTTTTTTCTCTCCGAAATAATAAATAACATAAATAATTTTTCTGTTTATATTAAATATCGATTATATTTAAGCTAGTCGTCACTACTGTATTTTTTTCTAATTTTTAAAACAAAAACTATGAAAGATGCATCTATTTGAATTTCAAAACTAATCAAATTCACCTCGTTTTACGGTACGAGGATTTGTAGTGTTTGAGTAAATCGCTAACTGTTTGAGTAAAACACACATACCTACATAAAGGTCACACAGACCTTTTTTATTCTGTTAAAAAGAACCATATAAACCTAACTAGGTGTATGCAGTTATTTTCGCTTGCGACGTGAACAGACAACGCATTGTGAAAGCAACTACGAATGGTTTTCCGACGCAAACAAAAGTAGTCAATCGACCTAATGGAGTCGAGATAACTATGTACGAGTGTCACTGTATGTATGCTAGGCACTCCACTGTACGCTAGTGTATCGCGATGGTAATAAAGATGGGTGTTTGCAAATTAACAACGTTTCTTTCTTTATGACAACACTGAGAAAAAAATGCTACATATACGTATATGTATGATAAAGTTCATTATGAAGTACGATCGAGACAACTTAAATACTGATGCAACACTCATAATCAGTATCACTTTGTTACCTACGTGGTACGTAAGCTACGACGGGTTACGTATGCGTGGCATTTTTTTCTCAGCGTATCCAAAAACGGAGTTTATAATGAGGATCTCCAAGGCTATAGCAAATGCGTCAAAACTATTAATAATCGTATTCTTTATGATTTACTAATGATTTTCCTTTTTGAATTGTTAAAATCGGTTCAGTAATTCCAAAGTTATTGAGGTTTGAAGTTAGCCGCTCCTTGCCCGAAAAAAATAATTCCTGCCAACTCGTGTGACGTCATTGCACCCGCTCGTACTGCGGTTGTATGGTATTTTGGCTATTTTGGCATTAAAAGTCTCATATCTCGGTTATGGTGCGTCCTACGTCAAAAATGAATACGACCAAAAATGATCCCATAGACAAGTACTAAATGATGTGTACATAAAAAGTGGAGGTCATGAAGACACTTTTAATTTAAAGAGTATTTAAAGACCTAGAACCAACGTTATTTTATTACTGAAGCCCGTGGCGGCTAAAGTTTAATATCCAGTGGCTCGAATTTAGGAGTGGGAGGACCATAGTACTCCACCATTACTCACTCCATGGTGGAGGGGGACTTGGTAAGACTCCCCGCCCCTCCCGTATTAAAAAGAAATTTGAGCACAGTATTAGGTACGCCTTTTGTAGTTGGCGCAACGCCTTTTATATCAGGCGATGCCGCGGCCGATGTTTCTGATCGTTGTTGGTAGTTTTTGTTTTTGGTTGTCTTTGCTACTTTTTGGTTGTTGTTGGTAGTTATTTTTATTTCGGCAGTTTTTGGTAGTTTCATGTAGAAGTTGGTAGTTTTTAGTACTTTTGGTTTTGTTTGGTAGTTTTTGGTTGTTGTAGGTAGGTAGATTTTTATCTTTTAGGTTGTTGTTGGTACTTGGTCTACTCGGACAATATAAACAACTCGAACAACGTGGTTAACTCGAACAACTCAGGCAACTTGGTCAACTCGGACAACATGAACAATTTGGTTAACTCAGACAACTCAGGCAACTTGGTCAACTCGGACAACATGAACAACTTGGTCAACTCCCATAACATGAACAACTTGGTCAACTCAAACAATTTGGTCAACCCTGACATGACAAGTGGCCACATAAACAACTAACTTGGTCAACTTGGTCAACTCGAACAACGTGAACAACTTGGTTAACTCGAACAACTCGGACAAAATAACCAACTTGGTCAACTCGAACAACTTATCAATGTCAACCCGGATAACAAACAACATAAACAACTCAATTAACTTGGGCAACTCTAACTTGGTCAACTTGGCCAACACGTACAACTTGTTCAGCTCGGAAAACTCGAATAACATGGGACAACTCGGATAACACAAAAAAAATAAGCAAGTTGTTCATGACGTCTGAGTTGACCAAGTAATTCTAGTTGACCAAGTTGTTTATGTTGTCCGAGTTGACAAAGTAACTTTGTCAGAATGTAGTTTGAGTACTTCGAGTTACTAATATTGTCCGAGTTGACCAAGTTGTTTGAATGAATGAAATATACTTTCATTTACACCAAAATACCTACTAATGGTACAAATAAGGCGGTCTTAAAAGCGATTTCTTCCAGACAACCTTAGGGAAGAGGAAATTTAATGGTTGAAAACTTGAAACATGTTGTCCGAGTTGACCAAGTTGTTCATGATGTCTGAGTTAACCAAGTTGTTCGAGTTATGATGTCTGAGTTAACCAAGTTGTTCGAGTTGTTTATGTTATCCAAGTTGTTGTCAACTCGGACAGAGTTGACCAAGTTGTTCATTATGTCTGAGTTGAGCAAGTTGTTCGAGTTGTTTATGTTGTCCGAGTTGTTGACCTGAGTTTTTCGAGTTGTTCAATCATGTTCTTCGAGTTGTGTGTTGTCTGAGTTGACCAAGTTGTCCATGTTGTTAGAGTTGGCAAAGTTATTCATGTTGTTAGAATAGGCCAGGTTGTTCATGTTACTTCATACATACCCACAACACAACTGCATACATAGGTACCTACAAAAAACACACTTACTTAACACAATTAGGTGAAACTATTTTAAGGGGATGATCAGACCATCAAACTGAACAACTTTCTCTATGGGACCAATATTGAAAGCGGGAAAAAAAAAATCTGCGGTCTCATACGGTTTTCGCGATTTCGATATTGGTCCCACAGAGAAAGTTGTTCAGTTTGATGGTCTGATCATGCCATTAAAATAGTTTCAGCTAACTTTGTTCGACCTTATATTTGATTGACTGATTGATTAAACTACATACATACCTACTTACAAACCTAGGCCCCCCCTCCCTCCCCCTCCCCCTTCATAATTTACCCTATTCACCAATCCGGGCGAGTCGACCACTACCTTTTCGCCCTGTGTTGAAGGCGACATGACCCCTACCGATTCGAAAGTGGCAACTCTTGAGGCGAGATTTTTTACTGGCGAGATGCCACCTAAGTCACCAAAAATACTAAAAACTACCAAGTGTCTACCAGAAATTTAAAAAAAAATACCAAATAATGCAAAAAAAAAACAACAAAACTACCAACAACAATCACAGAGTACCTACTAAAAATACTAAAACGGACCGAAAACGACTAACAACGACTAAAACTACTAAAAAGAGCCAATAAGTACAATAACAATAAAAAACTACCAACCACCACAAAACTACCAAAACACCCAAAAACAACCAACAAAACTCAAAAACGACCAGAAACTACAAAAGGTACCAAAAACTTCCAACAAGCTCCAAAAACTACCAGAAACTACCAACAACAACCAAAAGGTACTAAAACCGCCAAATACAACTAAAACTAGCGCCAACTACCAAAAAGTACTAAAAACTACCAAAGTAAAACCAATATGTACAACAACAACCAAAAACTACCAACCACAACCAAAAAGTACTAAAACCACCAAATACAACAAAAACTAAAGCCAACAACCAAAAAGTTTACAACAACAACCAAAAACTACCAACTACAACCAAAAAGTACTATAAACCATCAAATACTACCAACCAACAACAAGCAAAAAGTACTAAAAGAACAATAAGTAAGACAACAACCAAAAACTGCCCACAACAGCCAAAAAAGTACTAAAAACAATCAAACCTACCTATAGCTACCAACCACAACCAAGCGAACCCCTTCGCTCGGGGGCTATTTATGTTTCCCTGAACCTCCTACCTAAATTAATAGCACTACCGGGAGTCTCCTCTCCCCCATCAGTGGTGGGAGGAAGGGGAGGGGGGAGGGGAGGGGTTTAATGGAGGCATGGGAGGGAGATGAGTGTGTCGGGGGACCCTCCCCCCCTAAATTCGTGCCGTTGGATACTAAACTTTAGCCGCCATGGGCTCTAGTAGTAAAATATCGTTGGTTCCAGGACATAAAATATTCTTAAAATTTTAGTTGTCTGCATGACTTCCACTTTTTATGTACGCAATATGTAGAAATTGTCCATACGAACATTTTTTGTAATATGCACTTTTGACGTGCGACGCACCAAAGCCGAGATATAAAGCTATTAATGCCATAATAACTTACCACCGCAGTACGAACGGGTGCGATGACGTCACGCACTTTGCCGCCAGCTAGTTCAACAGTTGCTACATTCAATCGCTCGTAGCTCGCTCATTTTTGGTCGTAGGAAAAAAAAAAAAAACACCAATGTTTTGGATTTTTCTTGTACTTTAATACTACATTCAAAATAAAAAACCTCGGAGATCCTCATTATTAACCACGTCAGAGGCCGTATGGCGGTCTGAAATAACTCTGACATCAGGGCTTGCTTACGCTAAGAAGAAGAATGATTAATATCTTGGAAAATGGCACACAGAACTCCTTCGTCTTAGTAGTAACCTCATAGCTAAGGGACGGGACCATCGTGGGTCGCTTGTGCCACCACAGCTCTCCAGGCCGCTCGATCTTGGGACCAGTGTTTGCTGGCCTGTAGTGCTGTCTCGGTAATTGACCTCATACCGATTGTGGATGATATGGGTGGTGAGTCTGGGTGACCGAACCCTGGTCACACAGATCACCTAGTCCCAATTGACTTACAAGATCTTGGGTAAAAACGCGACTTTACAGACTAACTAACAAGACTACACTCTTGGGTAAGTACAAACATTCTTATTCACAATTCACCATAGGTATTGATTGATTGAATATCGCAGTTCTTCACGCTTGTCCTCACAAACGGTGAGCAGACCAGTCGATTCAAGCACACTTACCTGAAACAAACAAATACAAAAATAAGTACTTTTGACTATCAAATAACACGAAAACCATAAAGGTATTAGACAGATAGACTAGATAGATAGACATCTGATTCCCTTTAGTCTCTCACTAAAGGGAATCAGAGAGGCTGGAGAGGCTTTTCCAATCAGTGTTACTCTAAACGCTCCTACTGCAAGACAAATCTGCTGTGCATATCAAGACAGCACAGTACTTTTTTTTCTAAATTGAGTTAAATATATTTTCGGAATCCTTGAGACGAGCTCTAAAAGGATAGGTATTATACCTTACAGGAATAGAGCAACTGACATGAGTTGTCAAATGAAACCGTTTTTGGATTTTCTCAGGTGACTATTCGCAGGCAAAAATTAGAATAGTGTCTATAATTCTGAGTCTAACGTGAAATCGTGGATAAATTAATGAAGTAGTGTCAGCTTATATTTCACAAAATTATCTACGATTTCACTTTAGATTCGCAATTATTCACGGAAACCGAATTGTAAAAATTGGTAAGAGATTAGAAAACGGTTCTATTGCCTCGCGTCACGTATCTCTTTCTATTATACAGTGGTGCCGCTAGGTAAATCTCGCTCTCTCAGCTGTCAGTTCCTCTATTCCTGGTATAATACCTTTATGAAGAAAACACATGCCATAGAGAATATATACCGTGACCACAGTATAAGAACAAATATCTAGCCTAATACACATACAGTACGGAAACTACCAATTTTAGCCTCATCCCCGCTTGGTAGGAAGCGTGGCTGAAAATGGAGGCACTGGCGTATTCCAGTCTCGCTCACACTCACTCAGTATCGCTCAACTTTCCTCTTCTCACTTTTCCATTTTGTAGGAAATCTACATTTAAGCTAACAGTACATGGGTACAGTACGACCAGGAAAATATGGCCGTTCGGTAATCTTCGTTTGCGCAGAGCAGGCCCGAGCAGTGTTGCCAACGTCCACTGTCTGGATTACCCAAAAACCTAACTGAAAATCCCCAATTTTGGGGAAAGTCAAATCGATATTCCCCACATTTTCCCCGCATGTTTTTAGCAAAGAAATAAGTACTATTAATAGAAATCTAATATATTTATTACTTAAACTTCAGTATTTATTTTAATAGTTTTAATCAACGTATTGCAGCTCTTCATTGCGCCATAGTTAACATCATTAAATGATGAAATCGTAATCGCCTGCACAATGACATGACAGTAGAAAGTATGTATGGGAGCCAGGGAACCTAAAATTGGATCCGTCAAATTTTGACGGATCAAATTTTACTTTCTACCAGTGTTGCCGCCAGGCCGTTCGGTTTTGTTCCACTATCGTCCCTGAAAAGTTCCGAAAAGTTCCGATTGAGCAAATACATTTTACATAAAAAATATTAATGTGTGAGCACTAAATTATTTACCTTTTAACGTTATCACGGTGTTATAATGCATCATTTCAAATCATAATCGAATTTTTTATGTATTTACAAAATAATCTGAAAAATTTAAATCCAATTAAAGGGCAACACAGATCATATAAAGCTCAGAGCACACCGGACGCGCGATGTAAGTGTTCTGTTCAAATACATTCCAATATAAGGCCCCCATTACACGGTAGGTTTTGCGTCAGTCAAAACCATCAGTCATGAATGACGTTTGACTGATGGTGACTGATGGTGACTGATGGTGACTGATGGAATTAGTAGCCACATTACACAGTCATTCTGACTGACCGTCAGTCATGCTCAAAATTTCACAAAGGATACACGTGTTCACGCAAGACAGTACGGATATGAATGAATGAATGAATGAAATATACTTTTATTTACACCAAAACACAAATACAGCATAGAAAAGGAAACAAAGAAACGATAATGGTACAAATAAGGCGGTCTTATCGCTAAAAAGTAATTTCTTCCAGGCAACCTAAACAGACAGACAGATATTCATAAAAGAAAAGCCTGTATTGGAATTTTGATTGCGATATTGAGTAAAAAACGTGTTAAAAGAAATGCTACATCCTACTACCAACATACTAATAAGGTGTTAGTTGGGGGTGCAACCCGTGCAACCCTTAATAACCCCCTACGAGCTAGGGGTTGCAACCCCTAATAACCCCTACGTCCTAGGGGGTTCACCCTCTAATCACCCCCACGAGCTAGGGGGTTCACCCCCTAATCACCCCCACGAGCTAGGGTGCAAATTCTAATCACCCCCTACGAGCTAGGGGGTGCACCCCGAAATAACCCCTACCTCCTAGAGGGTGCACCCCCTAATCACCCCCACGAGCTAGGGTGCACCCCCTAATAAGCCCTACGCCCTAGGGGGTACACCCTCTAATCACCCCTTAATCACCCCTACGAACCCCCTACACAGTAGGGGTGCACCCCCTAATCACCCCCACGAGCTAGGGGACGCACCTCCTATGCACTACGGGGAGCATCTATCATGTCCTCAGATAAATTAACAGGAATGGATTGGAAATGATCTCTCATTTCTACGCAAAAAAGTCTGTCAATTTTGCGGGGGTGAGGGGGGAGGTTTATATACAACTTGGCGACTGGCGCGGGACGCGTGTCAACTATTTTTATATAACGGGTATGCTCACTGAGCATGCGCCTTTGGCAGAGGGGTACGCGCGTAATATCTCATCCATTCCTGTTACTTTATCTGAGATCATGTCCGACTCCATCGCTGTCCGCGCGCTGACTGACGGTGATTGACGAAATGCGATTACACGTTCACTCAAAAGTCATGACTGATGGTTGCATGATGAAAATCTAGATTTTCGTCATGCAACCATCAGTCACCGCATTACACGGTAGGTTATTCATCAGTCACAGCCGTGACTGTGGCAAAACTGACAGCAAAACCTACCGTGTAATGGGGGCCTTAGAAGTCCATTTGGACAGCTCTCAACATCAACATTTTCAACGTTACTGCAATATCTTAAAGTTCATTTTTCCTTACTACTTTTTTTTTCTGTGGATTTGACAGCTTTGGCACGTTTGGACAAACGTGTTGTTTTTTATTTTGCAAGCTAATGGTTTCAGACCATACTGCCTCGTTTGGTGCGCTGATCACAGTGCGCTGACTTTAATAGATAATCAAAAAGTTCCGAAAAGTTCCGACTAGGCCGAGGTTCCGCCAAAGTTCCGCCATAGACTCCAAAGTTCCGAAATCGGAACAAAAGTTCCGCATCGGCAACGCTGCTTTCTACTGTCATTGTGCAGGCGATTACGATTCTCTGTTTTTAAATTCTTCAGAACGCTAAATTTTCTTTCGACAGATGCGTTTGAGAAAGGCAGAACGAACAATACGCTTATTGCCTAGGTATTTCAAATTTTTATTGTACTTACTTTGATTTGATGGACATAAATGCTGCCATAAAATAAACTCTAAAACCTTCCTACCGGATAAGTTGAGTTAAATATACCATAATTTATAAATTATACTTACTTCTTATACTACTTTTATGACTTCTTAGTTCAGTTCTAGTGTAAATGTCTCAATTCCCCGCATTTTCCCCACATAAACGCTCTCCCCACAAATTACCCAATCGGACTGAAAATCCCCGCAGTTTGGGGAATTCCCCACAGATTGGCAACGCTGGGCCCGAGTCCCCGACAAAACCCGAAGTCATTTAGTAATCAAAGAGTGCAAAGTCGGATAGCAGCGAAAAGGGCGCGAAAACAAAGTAGCCAATAGCGTAAACGGATTGAAGGTGGCACATCCTGATTGGTCATAATTTCGCGCGCTATTAAGTCAACTGCGCAAGGTACATCGGTAAGCCATATAAACCTGGTACTACTTTATAATGGGAACGAATTTACAGAGAGCACTGAGAATTAAGAGTTTCCTCTTAATTTCTCAGTTTTCCTTTAAAGGGATCTTGCAGAAACAATCTAGAAACAAATCTCTATGCTTGCATGGAGTCAGATTTTCGTTAAAATATAAAGTTTTAATGCTAGGATTAATTTAAGATTTGTATGGAAATCTTTGAGGCACTGTAACTTTAAAACGATACATTTTAACGAAAATATGACTCCATACAAGGATAGAAATTTGTTTCTAGATTGTTTCTGAAAAAATTCATTGACTTTAATTGGTTAGTATTGAAAATATCACCATAGTACGTTTGTATGGAGCGCTGAAAATTTTAAAGTATCCGCCTCTCAACAAAAAGCCAACATTGTTCATGTAAAGTTGTAAACAGATAACCGCACAATGTTTGTGGCAATAAAATTAGCTATTCAGTTGGGATCGGTATGAGAGACAATTTGTACTGAACGAGTTTAACTGGGCGTTGAATAGCTAATACAGCTTTCATTTGAGCATAGAGCTTATCATTAGCTTAATTACGCGACACTATGAAAATCGAATCATCATCAGCCTATACACGTCCAACTGCAGGATATTTTTTATCATATAACTGTCTATCAAAGGTTTTTTGTAGGAGCGCAGCGAATACCAAAGAAAATCTTAGCCGTCTATGTTATAATAACCGATACGCATATATTTATTTAGATATTTGTTTCTTTTTAGTTTAATGTATATTAGAGAGGACCTTTAATTGGCCTTCTGTTACTTCTAGTTTAAATGTATTGCATTGTGCAGTTGGTCTTCCAGAAACAATAAAATTAAATAAAAATCACTTTAAAGTAAAAGAAACCACTTTTTATTTTAAACAAAATAACCCCTTTTTCACTTGTTGCTAAGTGAAAACAGGTCAATTTAATAGAAAACCCGTTTTCACTTTTAAGAAAAGTAGACGTCATAAGACAGGTCTTATGCATGTGCATTTTTTTATTATTTTAACAAATTTTATTTTAAACAATTGAATATGTTGTTGTTGTACCTACCTATTAAACAAAGAACTCTTTGAACTTGAATCCATAATCTTAAAAGTGAAAAAGGGTTCTATTTCACTTTTCCGCTGCCGAGAAAAAGGGTCATTTTAAACTTTCCTATAGACCCACCTATAATTTTCCATATGCACAAAATGCTCAAATGCATGTGAAATGAGTTTATGGACGCTGCTGGTTGTTGTAAAATACTGGGCTGGAAAAAATTAGTCATCGACTCGATAGAAGATTTCCCAAATGATAACAAACAAGTAAGCAGACAGTACCTAATGTACGTGCAGGACAATAAAATTAGAGTGGCGTGGCTGAGGGGGTGACAAGTGGACGTGTCGTCGACTTGTAATTTTGACAGTCTCGTGGCTCCGCCGTTTTATGGCGGTTTCGAGTGTGTTTTTGTTTAAAAACGGGGCATTGAGATCGCCATATCCTATTACCGTACAATATCTAATGAGCATATCCTCAACACTTGACACTGGCGAAATCTAACAAGGAAACGCCATTAATTAAGAATAGAATAGAATAGACAATCAAATTAGCTATTCAGTCGGGATCGGTCGCAGGGACATTTTGTACTGAGCAAGTTAAACTGAGCGTCGAATGTCGGCGGAGTCACCGGTCCGTACTGCGTGATAATGTGTTTGCTACTTTGTTCAACTGCCGGTTAATTCAGCTTTCATTTTCAGCTTAATGCTTATCATTCGCTTAACTACACGACATTTTAAAATTCATAAACAACTAGGTATTTCTGAAAAGAAGACGGTTTTCATTCGAAAAAATCACCTCCCTCTTCACTTTTAATATGCATCTTTCTACTGCTGATTTGACATTCAAAAATCATACTACAGGAGAGAGATTTTTGAGAGTCTATAATCCGCAGTAGAAAGATGCGTATCTCCATAGTAATTTTGACATTTTCAAACTGCTGAGCTCACCGAATGAGATTCAAAACTCGCACTCCTGTACTGCATTCCAAATAAGTACGACGAGAATTTCCGATTCTTTAAGTTTCTGGCCAATTCTGATCAGCAAATATAATTTATTTATCCGGAAGATGTACTATCCGACATACCTTGGACGTTACTAAAGCTGTTCTAAGGATAAGTAACGCCGAAGTGTTTCAAATGTTATGTGTTAGTTAGTTAGTCTCACGGTGCTATTTGGAATGTAGTATTGGTCTCTGGGATCAAACAGCCACCATCTACAAAATACACAGCATTACAAGCCTATTCCAGCAAAGGCTTAAGGGGCTACCTGCCGGTTTTGGGTAACTTTGTAACCATTTTATTCATTAACTATGGCACAGTTTGAGCTGAAAAATCAACTTGACCATCTACAGGATATGAGAAGTGATGTGGCTTGTCTAGAAATCGATTTTAATTAATAAAACCGAAGAAAAGGGACTCTAAAGTCACCCCTTTTTTTCCAGTTGTAACCATTTTACTCTTACATTTTGAATCGGAAGAAAATGAAAATTTACAATATTGTTCACAATACGGTAACCTATCTTACTTTCGAAATTTTACTGACCGAATTTCAGTTATTCGAAAACGGTTCATAGAATTTTCTAGTGACAGATATTTTCTTACACATACATTTGTTACTCCTTAAAAAGACTTCACAGAAGTATCATTTTCCAGAAAATTTAAAATCAGAATTTCATAATCATTTTTTTTCTTTAAACAAAGGTCTTCTGGGTTCGAAGTTTTAAAATGTCGAAGTAACTTCTTACATAGTACCTATATGACTAGAACACAACACAGTAAAGTTTTCTGTAATAATTAGTAGACAGAAACAGAGCACCAACATGCTTGCTTGCTTGCTGCATGCATTCTTGCTTGATTGCTGCATGCTTGCTTGCTTGCTGCATGCATGCTTGCTTGCTGCATGCTTGTTTGCTTGCTGCCTGCTTTCTTGCTTGTTGCTTGCTTGCTTGTATGCATGTTGGGGGGTGCAGGGGGGCCGGGCCCCCCGCGAGGGGGGTGCGGGGGGCGGATGCCCCCCGCCTGAGAAAAACAAAATGGTGATTCTAAAATTGTAGGTTAGGTTAGGTTAGAACATGTTTAACACTTAGCGGAGCGAGCGAACCGAGCGGAGCATTATCATGCTTGCTGCATGCTTGCTTGCTTGCTTGCTTGCTGAATGCTTGCTTGCATGCTGCATGCTTGCTTGCTTGCTGCATTCTTGCTTGCTGCATGCTTGCTTGCTTGCTGCATGCTTGCTTGCTAGTTTGTTTGAAAAATATTTCTGCGGTAAAGTGACTTCACGGAAAAATAAATATTCGAAAACGTAAATTATCTGACTTACATTACTTCGGAAAAATGTTTTGCAGAATTTAGAACCATCGGTTACAAGAAAAAAAGGGCAGTAAAAAATCTGGCCTTTGAAAATATGGCGAGTAATATTTCGGAGAAACAAAAAAAAAGGGAAACAATAAAAAGTGTAACGATTTCGGAGAACTAAAATTCGGAAAACACGAATTCGAAAGTACGATAAGTAACCTCACAATACAATTTAGAATGATGTGGTTTTCTTACTATTTAGAAATTAATAAAAAATCATCTAATTTTTTAAAGAAAACAGCTAAATTCTGACCGGATCCACGCGCTCGTTCGCACCGATTAGTATGGAGAGTCGTGGTCCAGGGCAGATACGCCTTAAGACGAAGTCTTTATTAAAGTTCGACCTCAGTAAGAACCACTGCTCGAAGTCCTGAATTTAAAGTCTTAAAACATTAAGCGGTCTAAGCTTGTACACGGCGCCTTAAGTACGTAATAAAATTTGCCTTCCTTATCGCTTTATGCAGGGCTCGGATGAAAAATGGTCTCTCCAGTGCTTTTGCTTAACTTACCATCACTTTATCATCTTAAGGTAAAATTATTCATTTTAATAACATAGTTTTTAACTAAGGTTTAATGGTCAGGGTGTAAAAATAAATGAGTTACATACTATAGGGAGTGCTTCAGACCAACTTGCTGCCAACCAACTTGCTTCAAACCAACTTGTGCTTCAACTTAACAAATTTCTATAATACTATGTTTTCCCGCGACTTCGTCCGCACAAATTATATACCAGATTTTAAGTCAGATCATAAGCTATCAAACAAAAAAAGTTTCATCAAAATCGGTTCAGTAGTTTTTGCGTGATGCGCGAACAAACAAACAAACTAACAATTTTGTCAATAGATGGCGCTGCACGTTTTTAAATCGCGCTATCGATATGTTATTTGACTTTATA
Source organism: Agonopterix heracliana (assembly GCA_963693445.1). Classification (NCBI taxonomy): domain Eukaryota; kingdom Metazoa; phylum Arthropoda; class Insecta; order Lepidoptera; family Depressariidae; genus Agonopterix; species Agonopterix heracliana. The sequence continues at coordinate 9,511,726 of OY856331.1, forward strand.
TGAAGTGAACCGCTACTTTTTTGTTCCTCATGATTTTACGGTTTTATAATAGTTAAGATAGACCCACGCATCGAAGTCCTTCTTTCCATATTATGTCCCTAGCTATAGGTAGGCTTTTCGATGGTCACGATACCAAATAGTCCAAGTCTCATTGCGTCCAACCGTGAAAAACAATGAAACTTGCATTCTGTCCAAGTGCAATTTGGTCCAAGTATCATTCCGTCCAAGTGAAATTTAGTCCAAGTATCATTCTGTCCAAGTATCATTCGGTCCAAGTATCATACGGTCCAAGTATCATTCGGTCCAAGTATTATTCGGTCCAAGTATCATACGGTCCAAGTATCATTCGGTTAGACCCACCATCGAAGTCCTTCTTTCCATATTATGTCCCTAGCTATAGGTAGGCTACTCAATCAACATTTATGAAACGGTAGTTTTTTTTCTTATTTCGAAGTCGGCCCTATAGTAAAAGTTGTTCAGTTTGATGGTCTCAACCACCCCCTGAAGCATGTTAACGCATTTAAGTTTACTCTGTAAACAGAACACATTTTTGACGGTAAGTTATAGCCTGTAGAATCCCACTGCAGGGCAAAGGCCTCCTCTTACGAATAAGGGTGAGAGGGAGCGGGCCATACTCCACCACGACGGCCCATTTAGTTGGTGGTGGCAAGTTAGTGGTCAACTTGCTGTCAGAGAATTTTCAAGCTGCCAATAGGCCTCTGACCTGGCTTAACGAATAGTTACAACAACGCCATCTGACGAAACAATCCGAGACCAACTGCTTAACGTGCCATCAAAATCACGGAAACGCTCGAGATGAAATACCGGTTTACCGGTTACCATATTTTTGACGGTACTAAAGGTCATTTATTATATTTTATTTTACTATACACAAGATGTTAAACAATTTGTGTGAAGTCTTGTATGTGTTTTAGTTTCCCACCGATCGGCATTGTAGATTTCGATATTTTTAAGAAAAAAATAATGCCCCAATAAGACAGCCTCTTAAATGGAAATAAACTGTGCAATTTGATAGTAAACGATAGATGAGATGAAAGAATATGATAATTCATTCATGCACTCATATCATAACATCAGTAAAATGTTGTGTCGACAATACGTTAATCAAATAAAGTAAAAAGTTAAACTGCTGGATATAAAGAAGCGTATTTTAAACTTAGCATCTTTTATTTCGGATATCAGTTCGTTACTTATTCGCGAACAGTGCTACAACGACGTAAGACAACTGTGTTTTAGTCAGGGACGGATCTAGGAATACATTTCAGAGGGGCACCGTTTTGTGGACTAAAGTCTAGCAACATAATGATCACTAGGCACATGATTCATCAGCAAAGGGCAAAAGCCAATCTTGCTACAGTTTCATGCGCTAATCACATCATCCGATAGACTTCCACTGCTGGGCATAGGCCTCCCCCAAAGATCGCCAAAACGAACGGTCCTGCGCTGCCCTCATCCAACGGGTTCCCGCTGCCTTCGCCAGGTCGTCGATGTAGCTTATGGGCCTTCCCACGCACTAATTTCTACATTTTAAGTGACGTAGTGATATGGGGTCTTTCTTAATATGCTGACGGTGTTTTAAGACAATGATCAGACCATCAAACTAAACAACTTTCTCTAAAGGATCAGCAACGATATCACGAAAAAAATCTGCTGTCCCATACATGAGGTTTGAAGTTGCGATTTTGTTTTTTTTAGCGATTTCAATGTTAGTCCCGTTGTAAAAGTTTTTTTTATTTTATTTTTATTTTTATTTTAGGAAGATTTACAGCATTACAATTTTATTAAATATTCTTATATAAATCTAAACGCCAATTGAAAAATCTCCACATTTAAAAAGCAAAAAACTAAAACTAAAATTATATTATATGCCACTCGTCTCATTTGTTACACAGATAAATTGAAAAATATATTAATCTTAACTTGTAATTGTAGTTTATCACTAACGGTCACTGGTGTTGCCAAAGTAAGCTTGTGCAATTTTGCGTTTAACGGTTGCCTTGCTCGTAAGGAATAGGTCAAAGTTATGCTCTGTGCTTAATTCGTTGAAGCTGTCACAACTACGTATTGCGAATGCGTTTCGTCTGTAAAGTGGACTGATCACTCATGAGTTTTTCTGGGCGTAGGTCTTTGTGTAAATCATTGGAAGAGGCGTCACAGATGCCCCTCTGGAACCGGCCCTGGTTCTAGACCTCGAGACTCGACTGCAACTTAACATAAGCCAATTTATTTACATATTCACTCAAGTGCTCCCAGTAATCCTGTTACCATAGTGCAGTTGCATCTGATGCTGCCAATTTCCATCACATTGCACTTTAATTTGTCTTTATTTCGTCTAAAGCTGAGTTGCGATATAAAAACCCGTGGTGGTTAAAATTAAACACAAATATGAGTATGAGTATTAGTTGCGTAGTGTGGGACGCCCTGCTGCCCGCTGGACAGACGACCTAAAAAAAGTAGCGGGGAGCGACTGGATGAGGAAAGCCGAGGACAGAGTTTTGTGGCGCGCCTTGGGAGAGGCCTATGTTCAGCAGTGGACGATGATAGGCTGATGATGATGATGAGTAAAACTACTATTATAATAGTTCTACATCAACCAGTAGCTAGTGCATCTGATCCCACCTATTAGACCCCCCTTTCTATTAGACATAGGAGGGTAAGGATAAGAGAGTGCATCTGTATTTAGAATTATACAGGGTGTTAGGGTAAACAGTTGCATTACTTTAAGAGGTGGAGGACCCAATACTGATAAACTGATACTGATCTTTCCTATCTGTTTCTTAGGGAAAGTTGTTCAGTATCATAGGTGCAATCAACCCTTACGAGTAGAGTACCTTGTCTATGTCCACCTTCGCCGGCCTGAAATCTCTTGTCTTGATTGGCTTATTGTTTTCGCGCCCTTTTCACTGCTATCTGACTTTGCACCTTTTGATTACTTAATGTCTTCGGGTTTTGACGCAGACTCGGGTATGCTCTGCGCAAGCGGATATTTACGATCGGAATTATTTTACTGGACGTACTATACGCATGGCGACACATCAAGCTATACAAAACTATAAGCTGGCCTCGCGTAGTAAGAATAACGTACAGTGTCGCGGGACCAGCTTATATGTTTGTTTTGTGTATGTTGATGTGTCGCCGTGTGCACTTCTGTTGTAAACTATTGTGGGCATACTATTCAAATTTAATTATCGCTACAGGGTTGCCTATCTCTTCAAACAACCTGTAACTTAAGCGAGGACTTAAGACTAGATATCTCCAGTTTAAATTCAAGCATAATCCGGCGCTGATCCACTAAGAAATAAACAAACAATAATTAATTCTAAGCACGAAGGCTCGAGATTAGGTTCTCTTACAATAAATCATAGAATTATCGTGTTTATTTTATAGTTTATGTTAATGGATTTAGAGTCGACTTTTGAATCACGATGATGTAAGGAATTGCGTTGGCTTATGCCAATAGTGTCTAGATTTCCTGTTTCATAATATTGACATGGTGGTTCAGTGGTGAGTACCCTTGCCTGCCGTGCAGGAGGCGATGGTTCGATCCCCGTCCAGGAGTGCGATTTTTGAATCTCATTCGGTGAGCTCAGCCGTTGAAAATGTAAAAATTACTACGGAGATATGCATCTTTCTACTGCGGATTTGACTCTCAAAAATCGCACTCCTTAAGCATGATTTTTGAGAGACCAATCAGCAGTAGAAAGATGCGTATCTCCATAGTAATTTTTATATTTTCAACAGCTGAGCTCACCGAATGAGATTCAAAAATCGCACTCCAGTAGGGCTCGCATGCCACCCCCGAGAAAACGATAAAAATCGAGATGTGCCTCCATCCTTATTATTGTACGTATGCCAGAAAGAGCGCGCATGACGTTTTTCTCGTTTAAACGCTTTATCGTGGGTGGCATGCTAGCTGTGCAGGCCGACTCGTACCAATGAGTTTTTCGGTATTTATGTAAGATTTGTAACACCACTGGCTTTTCTGTGAATTCAAATTGTTTGATGGTATCTGAATGGATCTATTTAATTTTTCTGTTGTTTTCATAGTGAAAATTGTTCATATTTATAGTCTTACCGCCCATTTAAATATTATTTGAGTGTTTTGTTACACCCTATCTACCCATATGTTTGAAGCTGTGAAAACACCAAAGGTTTTCACAAAGCTCTTTCAACTAAAAACGATTCCTTCCTCCTTGTAGAAACATACGAGAGTTAACCCTAATATGTTCACTGCAAATGGCGACAATACTCCGATGGTCAACCCTCTCCATACAATTGCCATTACGAACCAATTCTGCTGAGTGTACTTTACATTTTATTCTATTGGTCGCTTATTTTTAGAGTTCCGTATCAACAACGTTTTTAAGTAAGGTCAGCAAGAAAAAGATTAATACATCTTGAACTGATTATTCTGATTACTTATTTTCATAAAAATAAAGAGGATAAATTTTAATCAACAAAATCATAATCTAGGCAGGTACTGACATCTTTATTCAAAATACGATTTTTTACAAATTTAACACACGATTCCGATTACGATTTACGATTTTAACGTTTTTTTTTTACAAATCACTTTTTGACTCCTTTTTAATTTTCTTTCAAATTCTCATATTTCTTACCTCATAAAACTTACATTATTTAGATATAACACTAAGTCTTGACGTACAAAGGCGAGATAAACTTTTAGAGCTGAACTTTCTTTACTGCCTGTACCTAAAATGAACCCCTTTTAGAATCATTTCGGTTTCCCCCACACTCATATCGGTGATTGTTAAAGCCATCTATATCTCATTGAAATTAAGCATAGTACCTAGAAAAAAAATTGGATATCAAAAAAACTCAAAGAAATTAGGCGACACGAGGGTCCCAATCCCAACTGGAAGCAGAGGTCGAGGGACAGAACGTCATGGAGAAATATGGAGGAGGGCTATGGACTGATCATGGGCTGTGATGGATGGATGGATAAACAAGAAGTTTCAAAATTAACCCCCAAACAACGTCTCACAGTAAAAACAAAACCACAACCAAACAAATCAGCCCCGCTAATGAATCCCAGCGCAAACACTGATGGATACAAAAAACAGGCCCGAGCCCCAATGTGACCGCACCCTAAATACCGGTAACGACCGGTCACAAACTAGCCGACACCGGATCAGACCTAGGGTTGTCAAATCGGCTGCTCCGAAATAAAACACTGAACACTAAAATCCACAAATTTTACACCAGAGCCACTTTCAAGAATTTATTTTGAATCAATTAATTACTGTACACGATATATTAAATGATTTGTGGACAATTCTGTTAATGTATTACTGTACTACTGTCTTTGTGTATAATGTATTATATAAGGTCTAACAAAATTAGCTGAAACTATTTTAAGGGGATGATCAGACCATCAAACTGAACCACTTACTCTATGGGACCAATATCGAAATCGCGAAACAAATATGAGCTGTTCCATACAAACCTACTCGACGTAAATGTATGGGACAGCAGTTTTTTTTTCGCGATTTCGACATTGGTCCCATAGAGAAAGTTGTTCAGTTTGATGGTCTGATCATCCCCTTAAAATAGTTTCACCTAATTTTGTTAGACCTTATATATATATATATATATATATATATTTCTATATGTATATATTATTATTACTTGGTATATATTTACACCGCCTTACCACATATTTTTTGTTAAAGAGTTCTTCCATCCTATGGTTGTGTGGAAGAAATCGCTTTTAGTGATAAGACCGCCATTTGTACCCTTTTGTTTGCTTATAATATTGTTATTTTATTATTGTTATTTTATGTTTTTGGTGTGCAAATAAAGAGTATTGTATTGTATTGTATTGTATTGTATTTCACAAATTCCCCAAAATTTAGGATTTAGGAATTTAGTAGGATCCTCAATTCTGATACATTTGAACAAATAAATAAAAATAAATAGCGCTTATTGTAATGATCCCCAGTAAACCTTAGGCTTTTTGTTATGGGAACCATACAATAACGGCACACACATATAACATCCATGACCGAACCGGGATTCGAACCCAGGACCCTGGTTTGGCAACCATCTCTGTCCTGGGAAAGTATCCAGATCGTCCCGCCACCTCTACCTAGGACGACCTGGACGCCGACGACCGTTTTGTGGGATCCATGGCGTGACAAAAGAGTTGTAACGATTGCTGTTTTTTTACCACAGGTGGCAACCCTAAGGGTGCAGGTTTAATTTACGTACCGATGCGGTCAGACTGATTAACTGTCCCCTTTGAAATAGGGAGAGGACTTTTAGTCGATTGCAGAACGTAATGGATGATCGGGAAGGTACTATGAGTTCTCACGCCTGTCTTCCATACTGGGGGGAACTGGGTTAAGCAGAGACAAACGGAACGCCACCTGATATGATCCTAACATACCTCTCTAGCCTCCTCGACATTCATTAAGAATAACACCCATATTCTTAGTTGTTTTCTTGACATTTTAGTCCTATCATTTTAGGGTTACAATAATTCATCTATCGCTGAAACTTTGCAGTGTGATAAAGTAAAGTATACAGATTACGGTTTACAAATAATCTAGGTTTTAATTTTTCGGGTCCTAGATTATTTGTCAACCATAATCGGTATACTTTACTTTATCACACTGCAAAGTTTGAGCGATAGATGAATTATTGTTAGGGTGTCCATACAAGGAAACTCTAAAATGATTGGACTATTTCCTCACTCGAGTGGAGGACGTTTTTGACAAAGTATGACAAAAATGTCAAAACGTCCTCGACTCAAGCGAGGAAGCCTTAAGAAGTATGTTCATGCATGATGGTCGATTTCGGATATATTTGACCTGGCCCTGTATAATACTGTAGCCCCGGGACTTCTTAATTACCTACCAAAAAGATTACCGATTCCCGTTTAGAAATTGTTGTAAGGTGCGAAATTACTAATATACAAAAAATTCTCAAATTGTTAAATTTCGAGATTACTGTTTTTTCATTGACTTTAAGGTAGATTGAAAATATAACTAGACTTCGTTTATATGCGGCGCGCATTAGAGCTTTCAGAATAAACGTGGCTAATATTTCATAATATTGGTATAATAGTTTTGAGTCAGATACGAAACTTTTTTTTTAAATTAAAATCACGATGAAATATAAAAACGTGTGATAGAGGTCATTGGACCTCCAGATCAACAACCAGTTAGTAGCTAACATAACTGATAATCATCTAACAATTTAAAGTACAACAAACTACCTAATTTCAAAAACATTTCCTTAGACAACATTCTATAAAGTATAAAAACCGCAACCAGAAAAAACAAACTTATTTTCCCATTAACGTAACATTAAGACTTTCCGCATTAACTTACATCTAAGTACTAATTTTGGACGCAAGTACAATATACTTAAGGTACAATTTGTATTGAGTTAAAATAATCGTGGGAAGAGCGCAAAAGTGAAAGTTTTCACGAAGTAGTGGCAGAGCCGTAGTGCCCGCGGAAAAACCTCGTCTGTAGTGGGGTTCAAGTCACAAAATCTTTTTTCTTCCTTTGTTCTACATATAAAACCAGGCTGCCAAATGGTGCCCGGCAAAACCGGCGTTGAGGCAGACCAAGAAGGTGAAGAAATATCGAAGCGAAAAACCCGGGACGCATGGAGAGAACGGCCCTAACAATGGGACAGAGACGGCTGAAATATTTTAAAAAAAAGTACAGTACGACCAGGAAAATATGGCCGTTCTTTAATCTTAGTTTGCGCAGAGCAGGCCCAAGTCCCCGACAAAATCCGAAGTCATTTAGTAATCAAAGAGTGCAAAGTCGGATAGCAGCGAAAAGGGCGATTTTTTTTTCGCCATTTTGATATTGGTCCCATAGAGAAAGTTGTTCAGTTTGATGGTCTGATTATCCTCTTTCAATGGTTTCAGCTAATTTTGTTAGACCTTATACTTATACGATGGTGTTGATAAAATAAAACTTAGATTTACGAAGGTATTAGTCGCTTCCTCTCATAACTCATCCCACACGTTTCCTGATCATCAATCGTGTAGGCTTGTGTGAATAACTTTTTGCAGTGAATGCAGCGAGCGCATTACGTACGATTGTAACTATGCTAATGAGGTAAAAACACTTTTCTTTACGTTTCTACTTGAGTAGAGTCGGCAGCGAAAGTGTTGATGACTTGACTGAGATTTAATCTGAATCTTATCTGTAATGTATTATGTATTTACTGGTTATTGATTTAATGAAGATGTGGTAGAGAAGTTGTTGAATGCTGTATGAATGAGTGTTGTGGCGAATTCCGAAACCGTCTAAGTGTGAACGGAGGGTTCCGTACCACCAAATAATATTACCAAAAAAAAATTTTTCTCTGGGCTCCTTAGCGCAAACCTGACACACACATTACCGGTTTTTATTATTTGTTGTTTTGTATAGCACTATAATTACACCAAGTTTCATTCTTTTATGTATTTCCGTGTTTACCATAGAGGAAAAACAAGAAACATTAAAAAAAAACCCGTTTCTTATATGATGACAACCATAAATTTTTTCCATTGCGGTTTTTATTATTCGTTAGCAAATGCGCCCTAAAAACGTATATTCTGTGAAAATTTCAATCATCCAACTATTATAGTTCAAAAGATACAGCCCTTTATAAGTAGGACAGACGGACGGACGGAGCGCAGGCTTATGAATAGGGTTCCGTTGGCATCCTTAAGGGTACGGAACCCTAAGAAACCAAGCCATAATAGCCAACATAATATTGCACTTTAGACATTTTTACAACCCCCATAATAATTTATCAGCTACTTTATTTGCCAACTGTACAAAATAAATGAGTCGCATAATATTTCGTACACGGAAACTGTCAAAATGTTTAATTGCCATGTTAATATTCGCTGCATTTGCATTATCATATTTTACAAGTTTCAGTACAAGACTATTATGTATGAATGTGAATGGCTGTATACAGGGTGTAACAAATGACCTATTTAATATTTAATGGGTTGGTTTAGACCAACAAAATAGACAACATTCAGTAGAGACAAAATTCTAACAATATAAAAACATTTGAGTAGAGTAGGTAGGTACCTACTGCAGTTTGCGCTTCAGATATAAGCCCTCTATCTATCCAAAAATAAAAATATATAAAAACATATATATTTATTATACAGGTTGTCGAAAAGATAACGTCAAAAAAATTTCGGAATATACATGGGGAGTATTTTCGGATAATATATATTTTCGGTATTTTCGGATAAACCTATCTTCACGGCGAAAAGATTTTCCGATTCCTAGTTTGCTTTCCGGCAAATTCTAATTAGCAAATATTATAATATATTTTTCTGAAAAATATACAATCCGACTTCTCTATAACGTTACTAAAGCTGCTCTTAGCATAAGAGTAAGTATTTCAAATCTCTGTTTCTGTAATTGGATATACCCTTAAAATTTAGTTGCTATTTGAAATGGAGTAATAGGTGACGAATCTATAAAAAATATATATTTGGACGTCACCGTTTGGACCACCACTGGCTTTTCGGTGAAGGAAAACATCGTGAGGAAACCTGCATGCTTCAATTTCGAGGCATGTATTGTACCCACTGTCCATTATAAGTGGCGACGGGCTCACCCACCGTCACACTGGACAGAGTTTCGGTAGTAATGGTGAAACGTGGATGTTCTGAGGTTTCAGAATATCTCTGACTACCCATTCATTGGCTTTTCGGTGAAGGAAAACATCGTGAGGAAACCTACACGCTTCAATTTCGAGGCATGTATCGTTGGGTCCATTACAAGTGGCGACGGGCTCACCCCCTGTCACACTGGACAGATTTTCGGTACTAATGGTGAAACGTGGATGTTCTGAGGTTTCAGAATATCTCTGACTACCCCTTCGGGGAATATAGTCGTGAGCATAATGCTTATGCGTTTGGACTATGTATAATATGTATAATAATGTATAATGTATAATATGTACAATAATATTATAAAACCGTAAAACCATAAGGAACAAAAAAGTAGCGCTTCACTTCATATAAATTCAAATGACACTCGATAGCGCGATTTCAATGACGTGCAGCGCCATCTATTGACAAAATAGCGTGTTTGTTTGTTTGTACGCGCATCACGCAAAAACTACTGAACCGATTTAGATGAAACTTTTTTTGTTTGATAGCTTATGATCTGACTTAAAATATGGTATATAATTTGTGCGGACGAAGTCGCGGGAAAACACTAGTATTTACATAAAGTTGAGGTGTTGGCTATTATTAGTCGTAGTAGAAAAGTAGAAATTTATTTTTAGCAGACTATTTTTCTGGTCTCCTACCATTGTCCTCCGGGCATCCTCAACCGCTTCCGGTTATAATCATCAGCTCAATAAATTCGTACACAATTTAAACGTCAGAGTCGTAGCGTATGGCGCGGTGCGTGGTCTCTGCCTACCCCCATGGGACAATGGCGTGAGCCTATGTATGTAAAATTTTAAACGTTTATAACATCCAAAGCTTCGTCCACAATAATTCTTCAAGCGACTGGACCCAGCTTATCCACAATACTATAAAATGTACAAGAAAAGGATTCCCAGCGCATTTCACGGACGCTTGAGTCGAGTGGAAGTGGCTAGGGTTGCCAGATGCAAGCTTGTAAATTCCCGGACATTTCTACGAACGGAGTTGGAGTAAGTTCGAACTTCCAAATGTTTGACGGACGATAGAAAACTATAATAAAATTAATAGTTGCGTTTTATGTGGTATTCTTGAAGGGAAGAGACAAATACAAATTATAGTCAAAAAAAAATTAATCTTAGGTAAAAGCTATGTTATCTAACTTGATACTGTTTGGCAATAAAGAGTTGAAAAAGCAGCCGCAGTCGTGGTGTCGTAACTTTGTGAATAAATACTAATTTCAAGCCAGTAAAGCGAATTTTGGGACACGGACCAGATGCGAAATTCCGGGACTTCCCAGCCATCTGGCAACCCTAAGGGGAACTCAGTCCCGTGTGCATCAGCGCCGGCGGCTTTCGCTCACTGTACTTATTTGAATTTATATTTCGTTTGCAGAACTGTTTGCGTTGGTTTCCAACTCCGACGGCAGTGGAGAAATGGTGTAAAAGGTTTCTTTTAAAAATAAAAAGGTCGTTTTTACGTAAAAAATTCGGAACTATCTAGTCGGAGTCAGTTGGTTAAATTAGTCGTTTAATTGGACGGCTAGGCAGTTAGCTTAATGGCAGCATTTGATTAAAATCTGCTTAGTCGAATCGCTAAATCTAAACCCTGTATACACAAGGCCAAATTAAATTTAATTTAGTAACCGTTTTACCGTTTCTAAGCAGATAAAAATAATAATCAACTCCGAACTGTATATTCAAAATAATATTACATTAGATAGCTTTCTGACGTAATTTTTTGGACTCTAACACCGCGTCGGAAGGTGTTCCGTTGCAGAGAAAATGCGACCAGAAACTCAACAACACACATGTTTTAAACAAAACAAAATGCACAAAGAACACAATATTGAATTACACAGTAACATTGTCAAGCAAGACCAATATAGGATGACATGTCAGTAAATAGACAAAAGAATAGTGGGATTGTAGGCTTTCAACAATGTATGCATTGTGCATAAATCGACTAGCATCCAAGAAAAATTCTGCAAGTAAAATAAAATTGGCGCACAACATTCTTACAAATTACTCTTGTAATTCATCATCCGCAATTTATACTCCATTTGGCGTGCGCAGCGTAACGCTGGAGAAAAAAAAGCCTTTTGGCGTCCGCCGCGCCCGTCTGAAATGATATAGTTCTTTCACTAAAGTTTTCACAGTTGGATGGTTGCTAGAACAAAAACAAACTAAAAGTAGATGTCCTGTGATGATTATGTGAATAGAAAGAACATTTATAGTGAGGACTTTTCTCAAATGTCGCGCGCAACGCTGCCACTGCAAAGAGATGACAAAGCAACATCATGCAAGCGCTCGAATCGACGCTGCGCTGTCCAGTACGTAGTCGCTACTCGAAACTCTTCAGCCCTATCGGCCACCTGTTCTGCGAGCAATACAGGGTCCTTCTTAATATGCTGACACTTTTCTAAGGGGATGATCAGACCATCAAACTGAACAACTTTCTCTATGACACGAACATCGAAATCGCGAAAAAAAATCAGCTCTTCCATAGAAAACTGCGAACCTGCTCGAGCCAAACAGCAGATTTGTATGGTCTGCCATACAACTTTCTCTATGACACCAACATCGAAATCGCGAAAAAAATATCAGCTCTGCCATACAAATCTGCTGTTTGGCTCGAGCAGGTTCGCAGTTTTCTATGGAAGAGCTGATTTTTTTTCGCGATTTCGATGTTGGTGTCATAGAGAAAGTTGTTCAGTTTGATGGTCTGATCATCCCCTTGAAAAAGTGTCAGCATATTAAGAAGGACCCTGTATATATGCGCCGCCCATTGCCGCTTTAGTTTAGCAATTCTTCGGGCTATATCGGCTACCCTGGTTCTCTTGTGAATCTCTTCATTCCTGATACTGATAAGTAAGGATTTCATTTAACGATATTTACTCTTTTCGCAAACAACGTTGGTAAACACTTTACGGACAACAGAGTTGACTCAGTCTAGGCGTCCTAGACTGCAATTAAGGTCTTTATTAATGCCCTAGCCACGTTTTATTTTCAGTTTGCCTCAGAGAAATGAGGGTTTCCTTGTTTATTTCCTATCCTTTAAGAACTGCAGTGGAAAGAAACAGTAATAATAAAGATGCGGGTAATTATTAAGCTTCACAAAGACAGCTGATTTTTAGACCATTTCAAGTGAATTAAGAATACAGAAACACGCAGATGCACGCGCCAGAACCCACATAAGTCTATTGACCGATGAGGTCGGGCCTTTAGAGAATAAGCCCTTTCGAGAATCGGACTTTCTGATAATAGCGCGCGAGAATAGAGAAGTTTCTGGACGCATCTTCTCTACAGCGACAATAAAGATATGACGTTAAATAAGTGGGTTTCAAGCTCCTTAATGAAATACATAATTTGAGTTTTACCTTGATTAAGACTTAGTATCGAACTCATAACTCAAAATAATTTATTCAATATAGAAGCCTGAAGCACACTTATTGAACGTCAATTATTTTTAAGCTACCACCGCGTCGGAACGTGTTGTCGCTGTAGAGAAGATGCGGCCAGAAACTATACAACATAAGCATAAGCATATGCTCACGACTATATTCCCCGAGGGGGTAGTCAGAGATATTCTGAAACCTCAGAACATCCACGTTTCACCAGTAGTACCGAAACTCTGTCCAGTGTGACGGGGGGTGAGCCCGTCGCCACTTATAATGGACAGTGGATAAAATACACGCCTCGAAATTGAAGCATGCCGGTTTCCTCACGATGTTTTCCTTCACCGAAAAGCCAGTGGTGTAACAAATCGTACATAAATTCCGAAAAACTCATTGGTACGAGTCGGCCTGGACGGGGATCGAACCATCGCCTCCTGCACGGCGGGCAAGGTTACTCGCCACTGGACCACCACGTCTTTAAGGTGAACCTTAACATAAGAATTTACATTGTGATTATGACTCATCAGACTCTCTGATAATAGGATCATTTGAGAATCGGTCACAAGTTCAGAACCTAGCATGCTGCCCCCGAGAAAACTATAAAGAAAAATCTATTCTATTCAATTCTAAATCACCTCTAACTGATACTTCACCCATGCATGACCCACCCACTGCGTATGAAGGGGTTTTCACGCACCCAAAACCGCAAAACGGAATTCTACCAAACGCATAACGCCACAACACGCACAATACAATTTTCACTGCATTACCCGTCATTCGTACATTTAAAATGATACCTTAGTATCTAATATCCCGGAAAAAAAGTCGTGACGACGTTATCTCAAAATTATGAGCACCCCTAACAGGTTAACAAAAAAAATCTATTTCCCCTCTCCGCCGCGCCCGTATCAAAGAAACTTGGCCGTAATGATTATCTCGCCACTTCTGCCCCGGGGGCAAAACCGGAAAACCGGATATTTTCGGCTTTGAGTTGTACCTAATAGTTCTATTGTGGAACGGCGTAAGTCCGTTTTTATTAGTTTTTTAAATATCGTGGACATTGTCATACTGATTATTGTGATACTGTCTATTCCTGAATGAAGTGCTAGAATCTAGTCCAGGCTTTGGCAGTCTTGTATAGTAGAATGGAATACAACGATATCAAATACAAGTTTCGAGACTGTGGGGGATATCGGGAATAACCCCAAGTGTGCCATATGCGGGTGTACTTTCACCGCAAAGATTGGCTACATTAGCCACATCCGGGCACATCAGCGAAGCCCATTACATCAGCAGCAGTCGCGGTATAGCCGTACCGGCAAGGAAGACATCATCATCGTCAGTGTAAAGATTAACCAGTCAGCAATGTTCGTATCGAGGCTGACTGCCCATGGTGCGCCTGACAAAATCAGGTTTCGTCACTCGAGAAGGCTCCTTGCACCCCAATTATTTTTCCCCTAATTTAATTACGTATTTTTCACAAAGCATTGATCTGTTTTCTTTGTACTTTTCCTCAACTTTTAGATTGTCTAGAAGAGATCGCTTTTCACTGACATTGATATCTCTTGGGGCATATATTGAATATTTTGTAAAATTCCCAAATTCAGTACTTACGCGTTCTGCCATTTAGCCTGCAGCCCCAAGGGAGAACAGGGGTCTTAGATAACGGAACTAGACGCTAAATAAAGTGTCCGATATTGATTTATTGTCCGCTACTTTGCAGTAATAATAAATGTAATTCATGATATTTTGGCTTTTTTCAAAACAAATATTCAACAATACTACTCTATATTCATAGGTGAAAAAATTTAAGTTTTCTGTGAACTTTGAAAATAGCCGTGTTAGGGTCAATGACATTCTACTATACATACACATGGACTCACCACGTCATACAATAACAAAACCCCAAAATGTTACGTGTTTCTAATGTCACCTTAGTATGATTCAGTTGTGCTCTGCTGTCATACATTGCCGCTGACATTCCAGTTCCAGTCCTTTCAAATGTCCTCGGTCACTAAGCAGCAATGTAAAACAATCAAGCACACTTTTGCCGTATCGTTAATAAATAGCGCTGATGCTAAGTCCTAGTGTATAGAATGTCAATATCGATGGTCTAGAAGACAAACGTGCTAATTGCAGATCTAGCAATTTTTCAGGAGAAGCGTTTGTATTATTTCAAAAGTTCAATATGCCAAAACATTAAACTGTGCATAGGAATCGTGTATATACTGCCTATACTTAGCTATGGTATTTATCTTTATTGATTTTAACATAAATATAAAATGTGAATTTTCAAAAGATACTGTAAAAATATCAAAATCATAAAAAAGGCATCACTTACTACTTTTGTACACAAACAATATGTTTAATTGTGCATTTAACACTTTTGTGTATATTATGAGCTTTTGTATTTTAGAGGAATTTACTGCTATTTTATTAAGAAAGAGACTAAATACTACAATTTTCTTTATTATTAAGCGAATCACACATTAACCGTAAGTATTAACTATCATTATTTAGTAAAATTGAGAACCGAAAGTTTCAAATGCCATAAGTAACAAAAGCACTTAGCGTGTTTGTCAAAAAAGTCAAATGTTCTAAATCACTTTAGCATTATTTGTTGTTTATATACCTAGGTAGGCAATAACAGTAATTAATATTCTTGACTTCAGCTTGACTTCACTTGCTATAAATGTACACATACTGACCGAAAGAGACGGAATTATGGCATTTGGGTAAGTGCAAACGGTAGAGTATGCTCATTTAATACATTTGGCATTAAAAAGTAAAATATCAAAATTTTGCACTTAGCACATTTGTCTTCTAGACCATCGATATCTTTTTATACACATTTATATGGCACCCACTTAAAACTGCAATAAACGAGTCTCTAAAAATAAACCAACTTATTTTTCCGGTAAAATTTATACAGGGTATAAAAATTAAGTGCGTAATATATCAAGCAGGGTGCATAAAACTGAACAACTTTCACTATGGAGCCAACATAGAAATCGCTATAAGAAAATCTGCCTTTTCAATCAACCAACCAAAATGTATGACACAACTGATTTACAGGTAGATGACACGATTGTGTCGAGACCTCCGCTTTTAAATACCTAGTAGACAAAGTTGTATTACGTTATGCAATATAACCTGCCCACCAAATAATTTCTACTCTACACGTGTTTCGCTCCACCAAGGAGCATCCTCAGGAGTTAGACCGACGAACGTGGATTTTCGCAAAGTAACGCCTGTTTCAATAAATTACAACTGTATTTTTTTTTAGCATTTTCAAAGTTGATCCCATAGTGAAAGTTGATCAGTATGATAGTGTGAATCACCCTATAAAGTATGCAACACATTAAGATTACATCCTGTTTCAAAATCTGAATAATTCAAATAAACAGAAAACTTAGAAATTCTAATCGTGCAAGCACTCGACTTTATCTAAATAGCCATCGCAGGCCATTCCGGTCGTTAAATGACCTATTTCTTTCAGAAGGGTTCCGAAGACATGTCCGGGAACCGTTTACGGTTCTTAATCACGTGGTGAACGGACGTTTCCGGACTTTATCCGTTTTCGGATGTCCACCATTTGCATAATGTGTCTTCATAGTCGGGTTAAACATCTCGTCAAAAGAGACTGGGCAACTTTGTATGGAGAGTGGCCTATGAACCAATAGAGATGGGAGTATGGTATATTTGTTGAGTGACCTTTCCTCATGACTCACTGAAAGGCGCATCAAAATCGGCACCGAGGATTTTGAGAAAATCATGATTCAAGTTAGTATGAGATTTTAGTTACCCTCAGTGTATTTTTTGAAAAGAGACTGCATATACTCGACCACGGAGATGCTTCATCTCCATGGTCTCCTCGTAAGCCGTTACAAACGTCACACTATACGATTGTCATGAAATGACAATGACGTGTGCGACGGTTAGCGACGGGGCCATGGAGATGAAGAATCTCCGTGGTCCAGTTAATGCAGTCTCTTCACGAAAAATACACTGAGGGTAACTAAAATCTCATAGTAACTTGAATCATGATTTTCTCAAAATCCTCGGTGCCGATTTTGATGCGCCTTTCAGTGAGTCATGAGGAAAGGTCTCCCAACAAATCTACCTTACTCCCATCTCTATTGACTCATAGGCCACTTGCGCCCCGTCTCCTTTACATTAGAATAAGATTTATAGTTAGAAAAACTCATTGATGTTGTCAGTGAAGATTTGAACCCTGCCCCTCATGATTAAGTGGCCATACCTTTCCGCAACGAGCCACTAACGCTCTCAAACCGAGAAGTATAAATTGTATGGAAACCAGCACTCGCTGAACAAGAAATTCTGATGCGTATGGGGAAGTCTACCAGTCCGCATTGTGCACGAGGGGTGTATTAGTAACGCCCATACCACCCTCCCTGAGAGCATGTGCCCTGCAGAGGGACGTAATACAGGATGCTTTAAACAACATAATCTACCCATCAAACTGAACAATTTCTACTATGGGAGCAAACCTGTCAAAACAAAAAAAATCTGCTGTTCCATACTAAACTGCAATGTCTACTCGATTCAAACGTATGGAACAGCAGATTTTTTTTGTTCTGACACGTTCGCTCCCATAGTTAAAGTTGTTCAGTTTGATGGGTAGAGTATGTGGTTTAAAGGTTAATGGTTCTCTTTTCCTTACGTTATAGTCGAAATGTATGAAACAAAAATCTTTGTAGTTTAGTTTTTAATAGACTGGCCTTCCGCGCAAGGGAGCAGCAGTTCGACCACAGTCTGGATGAAAAATTTTTGGCGTTCTGACTTTCAACGGAAAACTACATTAAAAAAAAACATGACGGTAGTTTAAAATGAGTGAATTGGCGCCCAACAAGGGGCCTAAATAATAACTAGAGTTTGAAAATGCAAGAAAATAGTTTATTCAGAAATTTTTCTTTCATTGAGCTATGATGTTCTACGTCCTAGAGGTGAAATGTCATGCGTCATAAGCGGGTAGTAGGAGCGCAGACGGGTGAAAGAGAAACTAGCTATTTACTGAGTTAGGTGCGGCGATATCACCATTCTGAATGGGACAGCGTAATGAAGTACAATGTTTCTTCTAGAACGTAGTAAACACTACACTTAATCTTTTCTTTTAGAATAATTCTTCTAGAATAATAAGCTGATCCTTGAAAACTTTTCAGCACGTAACGATAAAAATTATGTCTCTAATGTGACGTTAATAAAATGAATGTTAAAACAAAATGGAGTTTCCTGAACAAACGTAACATAAAGGACATTTAATACACACGGTGTAGCGCGTATAATATTGTCAATTACCGCATTATTGTCACTTGGATGTCGTTTAGGAAGTACCATCTCTTTAACGGCTTGTGTTTCGGGACAAAATTACGTAACTAAGTAAGACTTCAAAATGTTACATTGAGCAATACGCAATACGTTTTTTTCACGTCCTTTCGTTCAGAAACCCCGAATATGCTTAGAGCACGCAATTATACAGGGTGAAATTTATATCATTAGCATCCTTTTAAACTAAGAGTCTACCCATCAAACTGAACAACTTTTACTATGGGTGCAAACCAATCGGAGCAACAACAAAAAACAGCTATCCCATACATTTGAGTTATGGAGGTGCTACTTGTGAATGTTCCTTCATTGAAAAGGGAAGATCTTCCACCAGGCTTAGTGTGAAGCCTGGGGCCGGCCGTGGTCCAACAGTTCTTAGTTGGACGTTGTATATATATCGAATCTCTGTGATTATTTCTCTTGCGCGATTTATGTCTCGCATTCGATTGTGAACCTTATTTGTAGTAGGATACGAGTTACGTATTTACGGTGAACGTTGTCTTTGTATGGAGCATATTTCTGAGCGCGACGGTATCGCCATCTGTTAGCTTCTTTGCTATAACTTGTGGGTGTTGACATCTATGGCAAGTCCTCACAGAGTCGTGTAGGCAGCGGCGGCGGGTGCAGTTTAGTATGGGACAGCTGATTTTATTGTTGCTCCGATTCGTTTGCTCCCATAATAAAAGTTGTTCAGTTTGATGGGTAGACTCTTAGTTCAAAAGGATGCTAATGATATCAATTTCACCCTGTACATGCATAAAAGATACATAGATGAGTTACAGTGTGTATTTAAATCTCAAGACTAGATTTGTTTTCTTATACATAGTCTAATATTGGGCCTGTGCCCAATATCAGACATCTACTTATCTACTCGATAGAAGAAGAGTAAACCGACTCTAGGTATCATTTATGGCTTTGTATAAAGTTCCTATCGCAAAGCACCAATTATTTCAGACTTAGCTTGTATAAATCAGTAGAAAAATCATTCCCTTCTATTTTCTAAAGAAACAAAAACAGCTAAAGACTTCAAAGTCCTTAAAATCATTACAACACGTACAAATCGCTCCTATATGTAGAACCAGAAGGCTTAACGAGGTAATTGACGTTAACAACCAAATATGTACTCTGAACGATCTTATTACGATCGCAAATGGCTTGACGGTAATATCTACACTTCATTCCATACGTGAAGTCTACTGACAGAGGTCTTATGGCGAGGAGAATAGGTTGAAAATGGATTGATTCGTGTGATTTGACGAAATAAACGTTTACAAGGACATTCGTGACAATGTAGAAGTTTGAGTATTTTGGATATTAGATTTGAAATTAGATTTAAGATATGGAAATTAGGATGTAGGTACTGTTCGCTTGAAAGGATGATTGACATCATATGAATAAATATCTCTACAGAACGTAAGCTCCGGAGAATCGGTGCAGTGCACTCACACGTAGCGCGCGTTATGGTAGTACCGCACTTCGTTATGTATTATTTGTTATGCGCGTTATTAGGCCGCATAAAACGAAGTATGGAGGGCTCATTCGTCTAAATTTGCTTTATTCGCACGAACGTGTGGATGGCATGTTTGTTGTTCAAATATTTGGGCTAATACAGCGTAGCCGCGTAACAAATAATACATAACGAAGTGTGGTTCCACCTTTAGAGGACGTATAGGAGTAGGTGCGCAAATACCCCAGCTGAGTCGTGTGCTCCTCTTACGAGCTCTAACACGCGCTATGATGTGTGAGTGCAACGACGGCCGCTTGTATGAAGCTTTTGTTCTGTAGGGATATTTACTTACGTGCTGGTTAATCGTCCTTTCAAGCGAACAGTAAGCACGTCCTAATTTCCATATCTCAAATCTCATTTCAAAGCTACTATAATACTATAAGGCTACTATAAGGTTGATACCGTATTTCGTAATCAAAGTTAAAAAGAACACAATCGTGGTGCGTTGAAGGTTTTAACCCTAACTTTGGTGATCTCAAGGTCTTACAGTTTAGCCTTGATTATATTATATCTATTATCTGACTGTTTGCCATGTAGGGAAATCGTTCTTCTAAACTATTATAAAACTGTAACATAAGTGTCTGTACACGTCACGGGTACATGGCACTATGTCCCTGACTCCAAATAACCTATTTTCTTATTTTTTGTCTGTTTATTCAACAATAACGCAAAAACAGCTAGACCGATTTTGATCATTCTTTTTGTATCTTAAAGCTTGCGCAATGATGGAAGCCAGCAGCGCGGACAAAAGCTAGCCTATGAATACAATTTGAAAACAAAACATGTGAAAACGAATAACAGGAAAAGGCCAAATAAAAACCAAGTCAGTTGGTTTTACGTAAATGCATACACATACGACATACGACAAAAATTCAAAAAAAATCTTACAGCGTTCTACCACTGTCCCTTTTATCCTGTTGGAACATGGTACAGGCGAGGCGTCAACGATCCCTCACTTCCACGCCACCGAAACCGAAACGTTCCTCCCTGAATCAGTGATTCAGTGACCGGTACGATTCGGCGCAGAATTCCGCACGTGTCAGTCGAACCGTGACGTTACGCATCGCGAGTTGCTCTCATCTGACGAATCGTCCGACGACGTACACTCTCAAAGCTACCTTCTTTACCGAAATAAAAAAAGGAGGTTATTGATTCGACTGGCATGTGCGGTGCGTAAAATCACGTCATGACATACCTACATACGGATCAAATAGATAACCTCATGAAGCACCAGAAGCATATGGGTACTCTTAAAACATGGTAGATAATTATATTTTGTATCTCGCTACGATGAAGCGTAAAAAAAAGTAGAAAAGAGTGGCTAGAATAAATTATTTAGAAAAACAAAAAACCCAACTGCATAAAAAACTGTTAACTGAAAAGATAAAAACAAGCTCCTTAAATCAGCTGTAATAACTTTACTTGGGCAAATTAATACAATTTGAATGTTATTCCTTATTAGGTAGGTATCGCAAACGGGGACAAAGAAAAATGACCTATTTGTTGGTTATTGGTTTGTCCCCGCCTGCAATACCTACCTAATAAGTAATAACATTCAAATTGTATTAATTTGCCCAAGCAAAGTTATTACAGCTGATTTAAGGAGCTTGTTTTTATCTTTTCAGTTAACAGTTTTTTATGCAGTCGGGTTTTTTGTTTTTCTAAATAATATAGTTTATTTCATACTTTTTAGTCTTGTGTCAAAATGGTTGCATAAAAATACTATGATATATATATAATTGGAATCTGCTCTTCACCAGCTTTCATTTGAATTTTTTTACGAAAAAAATTTGATTCTCCCCACTCTTTTTTTTAATTCGCATACGCCATATTAAAATAATGTACCCTATGTCACTCTCACGATTTTTACGAATCTAACGACACCTCATATGTTAAAATCCATCAAGCCGTTTAGGCTGTAGCGCGTGCCAAAGAAATAGACATACAAACATACATACATACATACGCTCGAAAAACATAACCCTCCTTCTGTCGCAGTCGGGTAAAAACCCCAATATAAATCGGGAATAAGGTCTGTAGTATTCATTGACCTTCTAAGCGTTGAGACACATTTACCGACGGTGACCGACGGCAGGCCCATATAACAATTTCATTTAGTATGAGAAGCCGTCCGCGTGTAAATGTGTCTCAACCCGCAATTTTTGAAAGATTTAGGGTACAATTGGTCAAGTCTGATGTCAGTTCCAATTCGTCAAGCGGATTTTAACCGCCCGGTTTTGTTTTGATTCGTCAAGTACTGTATTGGTTCTAATTGTTCAAGTGTATTAAAGGTTCTAATTCGTCAAGTCTATGATAAGTTTCAATTCGTCAGGTCGACTAAAGGTTCCAATTCGTCAAGTCTACAATACGTTATGATTCGTCAAGTCTATGATAAGTTCTGATTCGTCAAGTGATAGTGAGCATCTTTTTATGTGGGGGTGTGTGTGCGTATAAGAACGCATATGAGCCTTCGTATACAGGGAAAAGTAAAAAAAATTAGATAATTACATAAACAATAATGTACTTATTCATCATTCTTATCATAACATAATATTACGTATTATTTACACACCCCCACATAAAAAGGTGCTCACTACCACTTGACGAATCAGAACTTATCATAGACTTGACGAATCATAACTTATTGTAGACTTGACAAATTGGAACCTTTAGTCGACTTGACGAATTGAAACTTATTATAGACTTGACGAATTGAAACTTAGTATAGACTTGACGAATTAGAACCTTTAATAGATTTGACCAATTAGAACCAATACAGTACTTGGCGAATCAAAACAAAACCGGGTGGTTAAAAGCCGCTTGACGAATTGGAACTGACATCAGACTTGACCAATTGTACCCTAAATCCATTTTTTATATTCCGATGGCTATTTCTCAAAAGTCATTTATATTGTTGAATGTAATTAAAGTGAACTTCTGGGAGGTACAATTTTGATTTCGATGTAACGTAGTGATCTTTTTTTTAAATATCTTTTCAGGTAGTTCGTCACTAAATGGTATATATATAATATAATATAATGGTAATAGTACAAGTACCATTTATAATTACTCCCTACTCCTACTAACAAAACTCCGTAAAATGACTGGGCTAATAAAGTACCTTCGTAAAGTCTACGCCATGCCACCACTCGGTATCTAAAAGATAAACACAATAAACTTAACGATCAAATAAACATAAAACTATATTTTATAACACCTACACAATATCTTCATACACACGGTCGTAATTCATAACGACGTAACAGCGTTGCACGGACAGGCACCGTATCTAGGGTTGCCAGATTAAAAAAACCCCTAACGAATTATCAGGACTTTGTAAATACAGGAAGGAACTGATTTACTCACTCAGTTTGCTTGTAGAAATCAGGGCTACCCCGAACTGTGACATTCAAGTATATTAATAAAGATTAAAAATTGCGGAATTTTTGCGGTTTAAGGAGGCAGATTTATTTTTCGCTATTTCAATGTTCGTCCCATACAGAAAGTTGTTCAGTTTGATGCAATCATCTACTTTAAAACCGACAGCATATTAAGAAGGGTGTTAAGGTAAACAGTTGCATTACTTTAAGGGGTGCTTGTCCATGATACTGAATATTACTGAACCACTTTCCCGCTAAAACGAAATACGCAAAAATTTTTTCTTGGTTTAGTATGGAAAGTGCACAATTTTTTTGAGTATTTCCTATAGGTTTGAAAGTAATTCGGTATCTGTTTACCCCCACCCCGTATGCGAAAAGACCTATTCTAATGGTCGACAACCCTAACAGTATCTATCGTGTCGCGTGTCAGAGATTACAGATACAATCTTTTGCGGCAGACGCGTAGCGCATCGGTATTCGTTTATGTAATGATTTATAGGGGAGCGAATCGTATTGTGTTTTAAATAGGAAATTGTTACGTCAACGAACGTTCCGTGATAGGCAAATTATTGTATTGAATAATTCAACTCGACGTTTACGAATAATATATTCGTTAATATTAAGAGGATAGGCGGGCTGAAATGCTAATTTGGAGAATAGGTCACTTTTCCGACTGTATACGTATTTATCAGATCCGCCCCACCCATACACCCCGCCGACTCGAGTGCGAAAGAGACAACTGCAGCTCGGACCGCTTTTATATACAAAAAATCGACGAAACCAGCATTTCGTATTCCCCTGTTTTCTCCTCCAAAACTAAACCGATTTTAATAATTCTTTCAAAAATAATATGAGAAAGACTTTTCCTATGTCCGTACGTTTTGCTTTTTTTGTTTATATTCGTCAAATTTGTTTACTGGAAGTCTGAAAACGGGCGGTAAAATTGGTCATTTTCGAAGGGCCCTAGTTCTTACAGTAGGTAATTAATTAATGCAAAAAAGCAAAACATAGGGACATGGTAGAGGTGACATAGATTGTATGGTAAAAAAATATTTGCTCTAGTATTATTATCCAGGGAGAAAACAGGGGAATACGTTTGTATGGAGAAAACTGTACTCGTCTATCCTCATAAAGGTCAAATCAAAATCTTTGTTTGACTAAGGAACCACCTAATAGATAAATTAGATAATAGATACATGTGAACATCTGAACAATTTTGTCAATGGGCCTAACATCGATATCGCGAAAAAATTTCAGCTGTCAAGTGTAATTTGTATGGCGACCCTCTTGAAAGTTGGAGATAAAAACAATGTCATAACTTTTGAAATGCTGTAACTTTCTCGTCCCTCTAGCCCTCAAAGGTTAAGTCCTATGAAGAAAGTGCATACCACTTGTTATGTCGGAAATTTTGTCAGAATAAAATGTTCCTTACAAAACTGTTCGATACAAGTTACAGATTCCGAGAAATAAGCCAAAAACTGAAAAAAGTCCGAAAATTTCATGGTTTTTTTGGGTACACCGCCGCCCGCACAGCACTTTGGAAATTGCAAATCTGGCTATTTAATACTGGTTTAGGTCCTAACAACATATATAAAATTCCCTTTTCAAAGGACCTTCTCAAAGGACCTTTTGGAAGCACGACCCCCTTTTCATGTTTAACTTTACTGAACTAATGCGTCGAATTAACTTTCGCAAAATGCAAGTAAACAAAATCACCCAATTAACCAACGTCCCAAACGTCCAATCTCTGTAAACAAGCCATAATAGAACAATGAACATAAATTAACGGGATACACAATATTAATTGTTCCCGTGAGATTGGCAATAATTAGTGGGGATTATTAATTAACAGCGCCGCGCCGCGCCAAAACTGTCGCGAAATCTCCGTGGCACCGTTAAAATTTGTTTACAGTGATTGTTCAGCGTGCTACCACGTTTATACGAGTAAGGCTTTATGTGCCTGCGTAGTAGGTTATTTTCAGAACCGCACGAAACGTAAAATGAAAGTTGCCTCTACCATCAAATTGAGTAGCAGACAACCGGTCAATTTGATGGTACGAGATGAAAACGAGGTGGTGCGAGGTTTCGTACAATAGACACTCATCATCATCAGCCGATTGACGACCACTGCTGAACATAGGCTTCCAGCAAGGATCTCCAAAACGACCGGTCCTGCCCTCATCCAACGGGTCCCCGCCAACTTCAACTGCCGTCGTAGTATGCCAGCGTGATATAGCGCTATCACACATTCGCTCTCTTTCTATTTGCGCGCGAACGAAAGAGATAGAAGGCGTGATATAGCCGATTCACATGCAACATGCTAGCCCAGCAGGTCGTCGGTCCACTTTGTAGGAGGCCTACGAACGTTGCGCGTTTCAGTACGCAGACAATATACCTTTCTGACAACATTTAAATTCAAACAATTAAACTTCTTATTTTAAACTTAGCTTCGTACATATGTGCATTCGTTGGCTCCATACTTGTGTCAATTAAAATTTCAATAACGTACCTGGAAACAAAACAAAGATCACATTACGAAACAGGTAAAAACAAACAGTATTCTTGCAGGGGAAAAACTGTTTTTTCCCATGCTTGTTTGTATTGTATAATTATTGAGAGCGGTTATTACATATCATAGTTATTTAGATGCTTATACAAGGTGTTACAAAAATACAAATAAACCTTTAAGGGGGTGGTGTAGACCATCAAACTGAACAACTTTCACTATGGGACCAATATCGAAATTGCGAAAAAAATAATTGATGTTCCATACTCTACAAATCGACTAGAGCTAAAATATGTACCTATGGGATAACAATTTATTTTTTTCGCGATTTCGATGTTGGTCCCATAGAGAAAGTTGTTCTGTTTGACGGTCTAAACAACCCCCTTAAAGCTCAGGCCACACAGAGGCGGTCCTGCGGGAAAGCGGGCCGGCGGCGGTTCCTTGGGAAGCGAATATCTGCGGACCAGCGAAGATTTTTGTGTGTTTTGTAGTGTATGGTGTGGTGGAAAGGTCATGTCCGAGTTTGTATGTCCCCTGTAACAGAGAAATAAGCACTGGTCCGGAGATATTCGCTTCCCGCAGGTCCGCCCCCGGACCGCTTTCCCGCAGTCCCGCCTCTGTGTGGCCTGGCCTTAAGAGTTTTAAAAATGTATTCTTACTTATGAAACACCCTGTATATGCAAACTCTCAGGTAAAAAATACAATGAAAAGTAAACAAATTTTCACACGTCCACTACAATCAAATATAATATTCAAAACATCACAACAAAATCCCGCGGGAAATTTCCTGAAACAAACGCATTAGCCTAAATAAGATCCATTTCTAAAAATACAGTAATCAAACAGTACAGAACAGACACTCAGTTCAGTCCACGTCCAAATGGTCAGTAAATAGAAGACAGATTAATGAAAATTGTTTACATATCTCTTTTCGTATCTTCATACATCGATTTTTTAGGCAAAACGCGACATAAATCCCACCTATTCCACTCCCTGGATACGTTCTTGGCGATGGGCTCGGTACCAGTCGCTGGATAGAGTCTAGGTACTACTAGTGAAATATCTTTGACTACCCCTTCGGGGAATATAGTCGTGAGCATATACCATGCAAAATGCCGGCCGCTGCCAGCCGCTACTCTGCCAAGCTTCTGAAAACTGCAGCAAGTATTTTTTTGGCGGTGTTTGGTGTGTATGTTTCACCAATCCGACGTGAGGTGATTGTGACTACCTCTAAAATATGAAACTTTGCTCCTTATTGTAACATTTCATTCGGAACAGGTCGATATGGTAAGCAAAAGTGCAATCAGCATGGTCGATCCTTATACAGGGTCCTTCTTAATATGCTGACACTTTTTAAGGGGATGATCAGACCATCAAACAGAACAGAACCAACATCGAAATCATAAAAAAAAAAAAAAACAGCTGTCCCATACATTTGGCTCGAGTAAGTTTGCGGTTTTGTATGGAACAGTTGAATTTTTTCGCGATTTCTATATTGGTGCCGTAGGGCTCGTCACAAGGATTCCGAAAATATTATGGCTCAATTGTGTCAAAAATACTTTCTACAGTCTTGATGAGTACATCATTCATTACTGACCGCTGATATTTTGTTGTGGACAGAGCCTTAGATATACTGAAAATAAACGACTCATGGAATAGGTACCTACTTTCATACAAATCCACCAGTTAATAATGCTACGCACGTTTCCCTTTCAAAGAAGGAAGCGAGAGATGATTATTTTTAAATTAAAATAAATTATTTCAGTTCGCATAAAAGCTAAGTGCCATAATTATACGGTTATATCAAGCAAGGCTCATGCAAATGAGGCTCTGAAAAGGCTATTGTTATTCAGACGCGATCGGATATTATAATCTCAACGTCCCATTTCAGTTAGCTTCGGCACTTCGTCTCCATGGCAACAAGGGAAGGTAACCATTACGACGATTTCGGAAGAGTTTTCGCACGAATGCCGGTGCTAGTAGTAGCTTAGAATTTTGCTTTTGAATTTTTAGAAATGCGAAAGTCTGTGTTTTTAGTTTTCACCACTGACATATACTCTAGCGATAGACAAACTCGTTCAAAGAAACAACATGTCACACACATGACACATTGCGATCTGTCATTGCCTTAGTGACAAAGTGAACTCGGAAACTCAATGCGGTGCGCCCACCTCATTCAAGTAGAACATATGTTGCTTCTATGACAGGGCCTGTCTATCGCTAGAGTATATGTCAGTGGTTTTCACGTTTAAATTGCCGATCAAATTTCATTTCAAAATGTGTAAAACATAAGATGACAACGACATGAGTTTTTATGATTTATATATTTTTTATTTAAAGTTCTTAATTATTTATTGTTTAGATTAGGCTAGGTATTGTATTAAGTAGTAGGATTAATTTTATAGTATTGTTTTGTCTAGCTTATGGTTACTTGAATAAATATATGTTTCGAAAAAAAAAAAAAATATTTAAACCAATGAGTTTCTCTATCTTATGGAAGTAAATACAGTCGGCTCTCAAATGGTGAAGGAAAACATTATGAGGAAACCTGCATACGCTGAAGAAGAAATTCTAATGCGTTTGTGAATTCTATCAATCCGCAATGTACACACGGTGGACTAACGCCCATACACCCTCGTTGAGGGTAGGCCTGTGCCCTGCAGTGGGATGCATACAGGCTGATTTATATAGAATAACAAGTGAGGTGTGTCAAAATAGACGGCCATGTATGAGAAGATGTTGGATGTAAATAAAGCACTAAATAAAAAAAATTTAATTTTTCGTACAGTTTGGCCACCCCTCAATATTATTTAAGAACGAAAGAATAGTAACTACCTTTGTGCCAAACTTAATTACGACTCGTAACTATGGGAGCAAAAGCTATGTTTTACTATGGGAGCAAACCAATCGGAGCAAAAAAAATCTGCTGTCCCATACATTTGAGTCACGTGCAGTTTAGTATGGGACCGCAGATTTTTTTTGCTTCGATTGGTTTGCTCCGATAGTAAAAGTTGTTAAGTTTGATGGGTAGACTCTTAGTTTAAAAGGATGCTAATGATATCAATTTCACCCTGTATATGTTTGGGACCCATCTTACCACCGGCATATGGCAAGAGGTATGGTTGGTCCGTCATGTTCTATAGTCACTGCCTACCCCGCTGGGAAAGAAGTGTTCCTGTGTGTAAATAATTTAGCATATTCAATTCATCTCGTACGAAGAAGTTAATAAAGTTTTAATTACTAAGTTTAGCCTCCGAACTAACCTCGTAAGTTCCTAACTATCACTGTTGCGATAGTTGATTAAGCCGGATTTACATGCAGCGATTCTAACCGAAGACTTAACTAGACTGTGTAAATAAGCGTTCATCCGGTTATAATGTAGCCAATGTATCAAGATTATAGGCCAATAACAGTTGTACTATTTCTAGGATGTGGCTGTTTCTAGGATAGTGCGTGGATGTTCTGAGGTTTCAGAATATCTCCGAATACCCTCGGGGAATTTAGTAGTGAGCATATGCAATGCATGCAATTCTATCGAGTTCTTTCTGATTAATCGTCTAATAAACGCCTTTTATATCGCTCGTAAGTAAGCCAAAACATGCTAGCGACAGCACTATCTCGCGCCTTTTCTTTGCGCACTTATGTGCAAGATATAAATCGCAACACACTTGTCACGCACATTGTACTACGTAACTGAATCCAAGTATACATTTTGAGAAAGTTGGCTTAGCTATAGATAGACCCATCTATAGTTATGCCAACTTTCAAAACGTCTCTCACTCCGCATTACGGATCTGAAAAAAAGACGGACGTAATCTCGTCTAATCACGAGTAAAGTGATTTATGTGCGTGCTGACGTATTGTCGCGCAGTACATAATGGTGGCGGATTGTAGGACCTGCGCCTAGAGTTGGTGCATCTGTGTGAGTGCAGCACCCTTGACAAACGAAAATGTAGGACCTTGCATGCTTCACATCTTTTTAGTGTCACATTACGTCCGTCTTTTGTCAGGTTCGTGCTCCGCATCTAAAGAACATGAGTAAACACCCCACAGAGACCAAGATTGCAAAGCGTCAATACAAGGCACGGCGATCAGTGCGTGACCTTTCATAGACGAGTTCATCTACAGGCCGCTCGTGGAAAAATCGACTCGACCAGTGGACAATCTATAAGGACGAACAAAATTAGGTGAAACTATTTTAAAGGGATGATCAGACCATGAAACTGAACTACTTTCTCTATGGGACCAATATCGAAATCACGAAAAAAAACTGCGCTCCCATACATTAAGGTCGAGTAGGTTTGTATGGAATAGCAGATTTTTTTTTTGCGATTTCGATATTGGTCCCATAGAGAAAGTTGTTCAGTTTCATGGTCTGATCATCCCCTTAAAATTGTTTCAGCTACTTTTGTTAGACCTTATACAGGGTGTAAGTGACAGCCTAGCAAATACTGAAACGGTGAACTCAGACCATCAAACTGAACAACTTTCACTACGGGCTTTCCTCGGGAAACGCGAAAAAAAATCAGCTGTCCCATACATTTGAGTCGGGTAGGTACAGCAGTTTTTTATGGGACAGATGATTTTTTTTCGCGTTTCCTGAGGTAGGCTCCACAGTGAAAGTTGTTCAGTTTGACGGTCTGAGTTCACCGTTTCAGTATTTGCTAGGCTGCCACCTGTATAGGCGAGCGCGTCACGTTATCGTTTTTGCGCTATCAAGAGGATATCTGTGGCATTGTCTGAAGCATAATCGAATGTATAAATTTTCGAACGTAACCATGTGAACCTAACTTGAGTAACTCGTGTCTAACAAGCAAGTAGGTAACTGCTCAGTTATTAATACCGCAACTACTAGCCTGATAAATCTTGTGAGAGTTACGCATAGTCTTGTCTTGCGGCTGGTTTGTTGGATAATCTCCTTGTTATCACATTAGAAGAAACTTTTAACTTTACGTTTTTGTAGAAGTTGAAGTGGCAAGAAAAGTGGACATAGGAGTGAGGTCTGTGCTGCGTTTTGGAGAGGTATAGACACGCAATCTTGAGGGTCGGGATTCGAATCCGCACTCCGAGTTTTTCTTACTGACTGCTCTAAACGGTGAAGGAAAGCATCACGAGAAAAGCTGCATACGCTGAAGAAGAAATTTTGATCCGTATGTGAAGTCTACCAATCCGCATTGTGTACGCGTGGTGAACACCTTGAGGCCTGTGCCCAGCAGTGAGACGGCTGATCATGATGATGAATCTTGAAAGAAGAAGCGTGGAAGAGTTACGCCACCACACTTATTCGTAAGAGGATGCCTTTGCCCTGCAGTCTATAACTTTTTAAGAGACCTAATGTAATGAAGTGTACAATACAGTAGAACCACTAAAGTACATAGAAGGACTGTACAAATTAGTGGCCGGCGAACTGGCAGTTAGTCCAGTTGTTAGCAAACGTTGTTCGGACACTTAGCGGGCAGCGACGGCGTTCCGGCGCACTTGTGTTGTGACTTGTGTTGTGTAAGCTACCGAATAGTTTGGAGAACATGGAATTAATATACGGGACGCAAACTTGCTGCGTTTCATATTTATGAGGTTTTGTTTTTAGAGTCCAATGGGTCCAACATTTAATAGCGAAAAACATCTGCTATTCTAATCTAAACCCCCTCCCTCCTGATGGTAGGCCTGGGCTCTGTAGTGGTACGTATAAAGGCTGACGATGATGATTCCGTAGAATTGGGTCGAATACGTTTGTACGATTGACGCAGTCTGTGAAACAAGAATTTTTTTGCGGTTGCTCTTTTGGAGATATTCAGAAAACTCTGAACATCCACGTTTCACTACTAGGTTCGTTCTGAGTAAAGAAGGCTATTCGATAATAGTTCTTGTATTTTCAGACTCTTCAGTTAAATAAACCAGTGCTATAAACCAGTGGTAGCATATGAATAGATAGGACTAGAAGTCAAGCTTCTTAAAGCGCGTGCAACGGCGCTAGACTCGCGAAAAAAGATGTAATCCATTGTTTTACGGATCAAAATGGCGTGTTTAAGAGTCTAGCGGCGGTCTCCGGCGCGACGTCCCGCTTGTATGAAGCTTCTGATCTGTTCGGGTATTTCATCATGTGCTGATAGCATGCGATCTTTTATCTCGTTGGTTCGCGCGCAAATAGAAAGAGAGCCAAGGTGTGATAGCGTTGTATCACGGTGGCATGCTACCCATGGAGTTTCCCCAAACACTATTCCCCAGTCCAAGTACACCATTCAGTAGTTACAAAGCTAAAGACCCGTCCTCACGCTCCGGCCATTTGCTAAATAAGGTCATGGTCGCACGCCGACGACGACCAGTGTTATCTATTATCTAACATAATTATTATTAATAGTCCATTTTGTCGCCCCGACGACCTCAACACCTGCAAGATTTAATGTTATGGCCATGGCGGACGGCTAACACAAAAAAAACATACAAGAATAAAAACAGTTTCTCATCATTTGAACAGGTTTACAAGCTGGTGATTTGAAGTGCGGTCACATTTAAAAGGCTATGTTTTGCGTCTGGAGTGGTATTTCTGAGAGTCACACGTTCAAAACAGAAGTGAATTACTATGATATGTTCCATACGTTTTAGTCGAGTAGACGCTGCAGTTTAGTTTAGATTTTTTTTTGCGCTGACAGGTTTGCTCCCATAGTAAAAGTTGTTGTGTAGAGTCATAGACAATTACTCTAGCTATAGACAAGCTCGTTCAAACAAACAACATGTCACACAAAACAACACAAAATGACACATTGCGGTCTGTCATTGCCATAGTGACGAAGTGAACTCGGGAACATCAATCAGGTGCGTACACCTCATTCAAGTGGAACATGTTGCTTCTATGGAAGGGCAAGTCTATCGCTAGAGTTTAAGTCTATGTGTAGAGTAGAGTATGTGGTTTAAAGGTTAATTATACTTTTCCTAACACTGTATACACAGATTAACACTACTGTAATCAAAATAACAAAGCCTAGCCAGCTCTCAGAGATAATAAATCTTTTCATTATTATTTCGCGCCAGAAAAATAAGTTTATCCTGTAAGTAGTCCAAACAAACACTTAATAAATTAATCTCTAAGGTGCTATTTGCTTTGTTACGCAACGCTAGTTGTAATTAACTAAAAGCTTGCTTCGGACGTCTGACTATCATAAAAGGAATTATTTTATGTTTAGCGAATTATCACAATAACAACGTTTCTTTTTGTAATCTGATCTTCCTTAGATCTTTATTATTACTAATATCATAAAGAGGAAAGATTGAATTTTTTGTATGTTTGTTTGTTTGTATTGAATAGGCTCCAAAACTACTGGACCGATCTAAATAATTCTTTCACCATTAGAATGCTACATTATCTGTGATTAACATAGGCTATAAACAACGGCCAAGTGTGTTTCGGGAAGATTCTAAGGCGGTACGAAGTTCGCCGTGGTCCTCTAGTAATATTACAAAGAGGAAAGATTTGATTTTTTGTATGTTTGTTTGTATTGAATAAGCTCCGAAACTACTGGACCGATCTGAATAATTCTTTCACCTTTAGAATGCAACATTATCCGTATTAAACATAGGCTTATAAAACAGAAACTCCTTCTGTATGAGCCACGAGGCCACGACCCACGACATTTATTTGTAATATTTTATATAATTTGATTGTTAAATCAGGCATAAGCTAACATGCCGCACACGACAAAGAGACAAAACCAGAAAGCAGTCATGCGTCGAACGTTCAACTTTTCACGTTCATCAGCTGATTGCATTTAGTATGGAAAATCTAAAATATATTTTTTCTAATTTCCTATAGCTTTCTTAGAGAAATTTGTTCAGTAAGTATCAAGAGTACAATAAGCCATTAAAGTAAGGCAGTTGCCTACTCTTAACACTCTGTATTTACCTGTAGCGATCCGCGTACGGTTTATTCTGGCTGGCATTTTATAAGGTTAAATTTAATTAGTTGGCGAAACATAAGAAACGCATTTGGTATCTGTTACTGAGTACAATTGCGTGGCAATGACCGCGCTCGATCATTTGATTCTGAGGTCAATGTTCGCCCGCCGGCCGCGCACTGCGTACGATACGTGCGAACATAATAATTTTGTTAATCATCAATACCAATTATAAACATTGATAATGCAATCTGTTATCATTAACAAGTGCCCTGGTTCAGTTTCGCCAACTAATTAAAAATGACCCAATATTTCTTAGGTACGTTTTTATCAACTTTAATGGGGTTTATATGGTAGTGAGTCTTCTGTATGTAGTATTAATATTTAATTCTGTGGTAAAACGAAGAAAACATGTTACCAGTAGGAACAAAATCGGCATCTTAATACGTTACTATAGAGTGCATTTTGGATTATCCAAAAATCTATCCAATTAAGACATAAGGGGCTTCCTTCTTATCCCCTTACGGATTAATTGGAAGATTTGGAAGTCGTATCAAGGGGTGATAGGCCATTCGCTCGCACACAAAAATAATTCATGAGAAACCTTATTTATCCCTTAGTTTCTTCGTACGATACCAGCGGAAACAATCCATTTCATTTTATTAAATATTATTATTAGATAAAACTCGAAAATAGCTAAATAAACAAAAACAAATTTATTCAACCGGGGGGGTGTCAAAGCCCAGTTATTTGCGTCATATTTTCTTTTAATCATATTGAATTAACCAATTAATTTAACAAACAGTTTTCCTTAAATTTTCCGTCGAATCATTAACAAAAAAAACTAGATCATTATCTAAATGGATCTTTTCCTTCCACTGTTTCGTTTTTAGGGTTCCTTAAAAACTAAACGATATAAAAGAAACCCGGAATTTCTTGAAATCTATCTTTGTACTCTCATGGAGGACATCCGATTTTTTTTTGCTCCATAAGCTTTGCTCCCATAGTAAAAGTTGTTCAGTTTGATGGGTAGACTCTTAGTTTAAAAGGATGCTAATGATATAAATTTCACCCTGTATTGTATAGCTTATATTAAAATTGCTTTGGGGCTTTTGTAGTCCATTATAAGTGGCGACGCGACGGGCTCACCCCCTGTCACACTGGACAGAATTTCGGTACCACTGGTGAAAAGTGGATTTTCTGAGGTTTCAGGATATCTCTGACTACCCCCTCGGGGAATATAGTCGTGAGCATATGCTTTGCTATGCTATGATTTTGTAGTAAGTTGGTGTCTTAATTTGAGACATCATAAAAGTATATTTCATTCAATCATTTATAAATTTTGTGATGAGGGCGCCACTGAACGGTAAAAGCCCTCTTAAGAATAATAATTTTGGTTTTATCAAATATTTATTCGCTATTTTTCCTTTAAGCAGGTAAAACCTAAGGAACCCTCTTATGCGTATCCAAAACTCCAACTTGACAGTTTTCTTTTTTTTTACAAACGATCAAATTTTACCCTCGCTTAGTTACGATTACGGTGGAAAGATTTCAGCATTGATAATAATAATAACTGTTTTATAATGTCGTGATAATTTGTCGTGGACAACGATTGCGTGTCATTGCGCTGCGGTAGATGGAAATCTGTATTGTCTGCCAGCCCCGACGGGTCTCATTGAAAAGAGTTAGTTCCTGGCTATCTAATGAGTGGAACGAAAAATAAAAAGCATGTTCGATTTATAACAAGGAAACCTGCCAAGAGGGTGTCGGGCGCGCCCTGATAAATTTTTAACAGTTTTCTCTGTCCTTGGTCATTAGAAGTAAACGTCACTTTTGAACTTAATATCACTTTTGCACTCGGTGCAAAATTGAGATAACTGTTTTATAATGTCGTGATAATAATGTCGTAGAAAACGATTTCGTGTCATTGCGCTGCGGTAGATGGAAATCTGTATTGTCTGCCAGCCCCGATGGCTCTCATTGAAAAGAGTTTTAGTACCTGGCGATCTAATGAGTGGAACGAAAAATAAAAAGCATGTTCGATTTATAACAAGGAAACCTGCCAAGATTGTTTCGGGCGCGCCCTGATTAATTTTTAACAGTTTTCTCTGTCCTTGGCC
This sequence comes from Agonopterix heracliana, assembly GCA_963693445.1. Taxonomy (NCBI): domain Eukaryota; kingdom Metazoa; phylum Arthropoda; class Insecta; order Lepidoptera; family Depressariidae; genus Agonopterix; species Agonopterix heracliana. The sequence continues at coordinate 9,547,544 of OY856331.1, forward strand.
ATTAGAAGTAAACGTCACTTTTGAACTTAATCTCACTTTTGCACTCGGTGCAAAATTGAGATAACTGTTTTATAATGTCGTGATAATAATGTCGTAGAAAACGATTGCGTGTCATTGCGCTGCGGTAGATGGAAATCTGTATTGTCTGCCAGCCCCGATGGCTCTCATTGAAAAGAGTTTTAGTACCTGGCGATCTAATGAGTGGAACGAAAAATAAAAAGCATGTTCGATTTATAACAAGGAAACCTGCCAAGAGCATGTCGGGCGCGTTCGTGATATAAATCCATAGCCATTTAGCCATTGTGTAATGAAATTGATGAATTTTTAACTGTTTTCTCTATCCTTGCCCATTAGAAGTAAACGTCACTTTTGAACTTAATCTCACTTTTGCACTCGGTGCAAAATTTTGATAACAGTTTTATAATGTCCTGATAATGCTCTTAATGCTCGAGACCTAATGCTCGTGTATTTTTAAACCTTTAATCAAATTTGTGAATGTGTCGTTGGTGTACCTAATAAACTATTAAACTATAATATGTCGTAGAAAACAATTGGGTGTCACTGCGCTGCGGTAGATGTAAATATGTATTGTCCGCCAGACCGATGGGACAGATTGTTTCTGCAAAATTTCATTGACTTCATTCTTCAATTGGTTAGTATTGAAAATATAACCAGACTTCGTTTGTATTGAGCGCACCAACGGTAATATCCCCTAAACAACGCGAACAATATCTAGAACCAATTCTACGATTTGAAATCGCCTACTATGATCCCCTGATACAGTAACACAACAAACCACAAACATTTGCATGCATCACAAACATTTGATCAAAGACTCATTTGCATGCATTGCCCCGGGCTGTGCTTCTCGGAGGCTCAGTCTTAGCTTTAGACTGGCCTCGTTTTGACAAGCCCGGTAAATGGTTAAGTTGGGGCCGAAGTGCAAGCGGGATCAGTTGCGTTGTATGAGTTACTTTGGTTTTAGAGAGTGGTGGAAAAGGTCGGGGGAAGACTGTTGTGGTCAGCAATGAGATGATATGAAGATGCATGATTAATTTAAGTAAAATGTTGTTAGATCTATCATAAGATAGTATTTGCGGATATTGCAACTCGAATTTGTTGACATCGCAAATAATTTTATAAATTCTGCAAAAAAAAACTCAGTAATGTACGCATTGCTTGGTTATGTTTTAGAAATAAATAAATACAAATGTCCTAAGAGTTCTAAGAAACGTTTTCCGAGTAGTTTTCGAGATGCGTCCAAAATAACACAAAATAAGTACACAGATGAAGAAAAAGCTACCAACGTATTGCAGAAAGATCTCCCGGGGTATTGCAACTATGGAGCAATTGCAATTATAAGAATTATGATTCGGTTCTTCTCTTTATACCAGCACATGCCTTCTAGATGACTAGACATGTCTCTATTAAGGGAAGAACAGAATCGTGATTATAAGTGCAATATTGCTCAATAGTTGCAATTGCCCCAGCACAGTTGACCTTATCTTTCGAAGCTATATCAGATCTTACGCCGCTGTAACACAGACCCCACCTCGTTCCAGACACTCCGCGGTCTCATCCGACAGCTTAAACCTTTGCTCTTGATATGCTCTTTGTATTTCTTTCAGCTCACATTTCGGCTATTTCCGTTCTTGTAATCTTAGAAGAACTTTTGTAGTTCATATTCTGTCGTGATTTACTGTTTTGAATTTTGTTCTCCGTTTCGTAACAAAAGTTTAACGTGGCGTGTTCCATAAACAATGCAACCCGTGATGGTCTTATGTATTAGGGTTTTAGAGGACAGAGGTTTTCAAAACTTACGTCTTCTGTACAATGTGTACCCTACAAAAGGTCATTTGTGTCTGTAGCAGCTTGCCTGATGGCGCCCACGCAAAAATACGACATAAGAGAATTTGCGATGTCACCTTTGAATGCAAGATACAAATCGTGCAAGAACAATTATCACTGATACTCAGAATAACATACAAGATCCGACTGACGTCCGTTGGACCACGGCCGGTCCCCAGGCATCACACCTAGCCTGGCGGAAGATCATCCCTTTTCAATGGAGGAACTTTCCAGCTCAGTTCCTCCATATGTCCACTAGACACAATGGCTATCTTCGTGTTTTTCTGTGAGATCGAATTAGAAAGAAAGAGATACGCAGAAGAAAGGTAGCTGACAAGCCCCGAAGAATTGTTTATCTTAGCAATAGGGACATTGCTCGTAGAACAGATGGCCGATGGGGCCGAAGAGTTCTCGAGTGGCGAAGAATGGATGGCCCACAAGGTAGACCGACGACCTGGCGAAAGCGGCGGGAATCCGTTCGATGAGGGCAGCGCAGAAACGGTCGTTGTGGCGATCCTTGGGGGGAGCCCTATGTCCAGCAGTGGACGTCTTTCGGCTGAGATTATGATTTATTGTAATTTAAGGCCCGGTTTTACCTGTTGGTGTTGAGCTATATTTCAAACTTTATACAAATCAAAATAATTTTTGATGAAATTTCATTACAACTCCATTACAAGTTTTTAATGAGTTTTTAGAAAATATTTTACCGCGCGAACAAATATGCCGTTTAAATTTTGTTTTATTTACATTTTCAGAGTTTTCCGACGTCGGGTTTTGTGTGAGTTGGAATTTTTTCCTTGTGCTTTGCGCACATCTGGGTTATTTTTTTATCGAAATGGAAAAGTCAAATAATTTGAAAGGGTTACAGAACGAATGAAAGTATCTAAAATGCGAACGACAGCATTTAGGGTTGAACTACACCACGTAGCACAGCATCGCATTTTTCCGTCGCTCCATCCTTTTCTGTCACTCAGGAACGTCATTTGCTGCATATAAGATAGACGGAACGGAACAGCACGGAATAGCACGCCGCGTGCGATCGCGTTCCGTCTATCTTATGTGCTCTAGCAAATGACGTTCCTGAGTGACAGAAAATGATGGAGCGACGGAAAAATGCGATGCTGTGCTGCCTGGTGTAGTTCAACCCTTAGAGATAGTGACGACATGAGCTTTGCCAAGCCAAGGTATAATGTACTCAGGGCTACAATAGAAGAAAAGGTAACCACGGATAACGTAGGTAAGGAGTCACGTGGCAGGTTCTGACGCGAGCGCTTGTCTGGCGTGGTATTCGCGCTTCGCATTTTTGCCTGCCACGAGGCTCCGCAATCCTCAATCTCTTCTTGTTATTGATCAAAAACAATCCCTGAGATTGGGATAGACACTCCCATAAACTACTTGACACTGGCGGAAATGCAGTAACAAGCAAAAGTCAATTAATAATAAATTTAAAAAAATAGAGGTGCCAATTTTCAGTTGTCTCTGACCATCCTAATGGGACATAGATATGAGCATATGTATGTACTTTATTATAACTTTGTCTCCGCATGATATCGTCCGGAATATTCTAATATCACATAATATTCCGATTTGAAATCATCAATATCTGTGATAAGCCTGATGTCAACACCGTATGTGGCTGCCGGTTAAAGTTACCACCAACATCCCACCGATTCCCACCCCACTTCTGATCGTATTGCTTTCTCGGTCAATCAGATGCAGGAGGGTGAGGACGAGCGGCTGCACCTGTGTTTAACTCCACTTAACAACTGTCTTACCTTTGGTAAATAAACAGCCACTGCAGGGTTGCCAGACGTACGAGATTGCTGTACAAATACGAGATTTGGGGGCTCCCGTACGAGGTACGTGGATGCTGTCAGCCTCGTACAAATATGTACGAGGTTTTGACTTTTAGGGAAATTGTGTCAGGATTTTTCATTGTAGGCGACATTTTCAGCATATGCTCACGATTTTATTCCCCAAGGGGGTACTCAGAGATATTCTGAAACCTTTGCGACATTTTGTAGAATAAATAAATATTTTAACCATCGAAGACTTCAAGATGTTTATGGTTAGATTTTAGTTTGCCGGGAAATTGTCAAAAACACCGGTCACCGCTTATATCTGTTCTTGTATCAGCTACTTTTTTTTTACTGTGTATAACAACATTTTTTTACAAAATCATTTTGTTGCCCTATATGTACCGTCTAAAATAAAATTGTTTTATATGCCTAAATCAAGTCTAATTCTTAGTTTTTTCATACTTTTGATTCATGTACGAGGTTTAATAGGTAAAGTACGAGATTTTCTTGCTTTTGTACGAAGAAATATTTCCTATGTGTGGCAACCCTGAGCCACTGTATTCTAAATTGGCTATGACCAATCAAGCTCTAAACCTTAGAAAAAGTATAAGTCTAGAATGAGCCTCACGAATAAAAGTACCGTAAAAAACAAAAGGGGCCAAGTTTCATAGGTTGGTGTGCGTGAGGCCCCATACAAATTATGTATGTGTGCGTGTATATGTATGCCAATGTTAGTGGAATCGAAGCCTATCTAATGAGACGGCAACTACGCTGGTGCGGCCACGTCTTCCGCATGTCCGACAAGAGGATGGCGAAGCGTGTCTTGTACTCGGAGCTCAGAGACGGCAAGCGCAAAAGAGGGGGCCAGTTTCTTCGCTACAAGGACGTGCTGAAGAGGCACATGAAGAGCTGTGCTATAGACCCGGAGATTTGGGAAGAATGCGCTGCTAAGCGCCCGGAATGGAGGCATCTTGTCCAGACAAATGTTTCCACTTTTGAGGAAAAGAGAAGAGAGGATCTCGATGCCAAACGGGACCAACTTAAAGCCAGACCACCTGCGGCTATACAGTACAACTATGAGAATGGCACGCTCAAGTGCGTCATATGCGGCCGTACTTTCACCGCAAAGATTGGCTACATTAGCCACATCCGGGCACATCAGCGAAGCCCATCATACCACCAGCAGTCGCCGTAGCCGTGTCGGCGAGGAAGACATCATCAGGGTTTAGGAGCCAGTACTGGTTCCAATTTTTTTCGACGCTTTCGTATCTTCGACTGTCAATCTTGACATATAACTTTATCAAAGCTCTAAACTTACCTCAAAACGTCGAAACAAAAACGTAACCAATTAACAAGCATTTAAATCCATTAAAGGCAACACTAACTAAATTGGATTGTTACCCAGGCATAAATCAAACTGACGGGAACATTGGTTTAGCGCCCTCCGTGAGATCTTATCGGATTCTTGTTCAGTAGTGTTAAACGCCCGTTCACAGTGTTGTAAGTTTCCATTGAGAAGCTACGTCCTATTAACATAAAGCTCTTGACCGTTTTCCCTTTCGGGGTTGTTATAAACTTTGTTACAACAGGAGATGAAAGTCAGGGTGGCAGAAATCAGGGTTATCAAAGTAGGTCATCTGAAAAGTCGGGAAATAATGCGATTCTTCCCTATCGATTCTTACAGATAATTGGGAAATTAAAATAAAAGTTCAAAAGTTAAAAGTTTAAGGGTATATTATTCGGAGCGCGCTCCATACAAACGTACTATGGTGATATTGTCAATACTAACCAATTACAGCCAATGAAATTTTGCAGAAGTAGTCTAGAAACAAATTTCTATGCTTGTATGGAGTCAGATTTTCGTTAAAATGTATAGTTTTAAAGTTGCAGTGCCTCAAAGATTTCCATACAAAACTTAAATTAATTCTAGCATTAAAACTGTATATTTTAAAGAAAATCTGACTCCATACAAGCATAGAGATTTATTTCTAGATTGTTTCTGCAAAATTTCATTGACTTTAATTCGTTGGTATTGAAAATATCACCATAGTACGTTTGTTTGCAGCGCGCAATTTCGCTCTAGGAATAAAATTCTCTTAACATAAAGCTCTTGACCGTTTTCCCTTTCGGGGTTGTTATAAACTTTGTTACAACAGGAGATGAAAGTCAGGGTGGTCAGGCAGGATCAGGGTTATCAAAGTAGGTAGTATCTGAAAAGTCAGGAAATAATGCGATTCTTCTATTCTATTCTTAATTAATGGCGTTTCCTTGTTAGATTTCGCCAGTGTCAAGTGTTGAGGATATACTCATTAGATATTGTACGGTACAATAGGATATGGCGATCTCAAAGCCCCGTTTTTAAACAAAAACACACTAGAAACCGCCATAAAACGGCGGAGCCACGTGGCTGTCAAAATCGCAAGCCGACGCACGAGACGTCCTCTTGCCACCCCCTCAGCCACGTCACTCATGCGATTCTTCCCTAACGATTCTTACAGATAATTGGGAAATTAAAATAAAAGTTCAATTTTTTTTTTTTTTTTTTTTTTAAGACAATTAAAAAAGATTATTCATATCAAAAGTTAAAAGTTTAAATAATAATAGAGCCAACGTCTTTTCAATACACACCCATAAGAACAAGTTCAATCATACAGTTTTTGAGACTTACGCGGTTATTATGTAAAAAGGTTCTCGGGTTCATCAAAACGCGGTTAGATCCCGTTAATATGTTTAATTCTAGATTAGTTCAAGTTCAATCAATCAATTAATCAGATTGAATTAATCACAGAGAAGCAATTAATTGTAAAAACAATGAATGTTGATCGTAACTCGTTTATTTGTAATGATAAGAACGTTAAATTGTTTAATTTGCAAATAAAAACAATCCCACATTTCATGGAACCAATTACGCATTCGGTGCGCCACTAAAAATATTAAAAAGAAAATGAAAACAATATTCCACCGTACATAAAAACGGCACCATTGAAAAGAGGCTATAAAAACTGACCCATTTCAGGTCCCCTTCCCCCTCACGCAACGTGAGTGCTATGGTTGTCAACTGTCTGGAAACCCGGATCCGGAAATTAAAGCCGGACGACAAGCTTTAAAAGTTTACTAGGAAACGAAGAGCTTTCACTAACGCCGGTAGCATCTAAAAGCATTTTTATTTTTTAAAGGTTTTCGCTTTCCGAATCACGCTAAAGCGCCGTCTCCACGAGCGATATTATCGCAGCGATACTCTCGACAAACCACCAAATTCCATACTTAATGTACGAGCGTTTCGCAGCGATGAAATCGACGTGTGGAGATTACGCGAGTAGCTCTTACATTTAGTATCGGATTTCGTGCCTCGGCATGAATATCACGGCGATAATATCGCCCGTAGAAATGGCACCTAATGTAAATGATTTAAAATCTTGAAACCCCAAACGAATTTTGCTACGACAACGTGATTAAAAAAGCGAAATCTCCATAAAGAAATCGGTAGCGAGATTGATCATTATAATTATGATGCGAAGTGTTTTGTCGATTGGCAACTCAGTCACATGAAAACAGTTTTACTGATTTCGATAAAACTTCTGACATTGTCCGTGGATATGGGCTGGGAAAAGAAACCTAAAACGGTTGCATAGATTTCAATATTTCCACCGAAGCCCGTGGACACGGGAAGGAAAAGGATAATCACTGCGGGGAAAAAGCCTCCATAACACTCTGCCATCCTTTCTCGTCCCTACGACGATCTAGTCCAGAAGGACTAGCATGTCACGCACGACAAAGCAACAAAGCGAGAAAACCGTCAGGCGCGCTCGCTTTCGCATACGTAGAGTAACAAAGACAGTGACACGTCTCCATTTCTGATGTTTTCTCTGAGGTGGCATGCTAGGTGGTCTTATAAAAGTATTGTTACTGACAAAATTCTACCTTAAACCCGAATTCCTTTTACAAAAACAGTAAATACAATGATCTTATTCTCTTCCATAAAAATTGACTTGTTGTCTTCAAAATAACATTCCAGTAATAATCGAATTAACTATTCGAACAAACTTAAAAATTCATTAACGCATTACACCGTCCTGACTCAATTAAAAAGCCGGACGGGTGACAACCCTAGGGGAGCGAGAGGTAAATTATTCACGTCCCAGTCTCTGTATTCAACAAGTCACCTTTAACTGGCACGGAGAAGGAGAAAAATGTAAGGTCTCGTTATGTATAGGGGAAGACAGACCGAGTCGTATTCACATGATTGAGAGGGGTTTTCATCTATAGAAAACATGTTCCTTTTAGTTTAGGTTTGAAATTTCGATATCCTTTTCATGTCAATGGTGCTTCAGTGGTGTTTTTATTTTTATACAGGGTGTAAATTTTAATGCGTTACATATCGAACAGGGTGCTTCAGACCATCAAACTGAACAACTTTCACTATATATGGAGGCAACATACAAAATGAAAAAAAAAACAGCTGTTCCATTAAAAACGTCAACGGCTTCTCGACCAAAATGTCACATCAGATTTTTTCTCGCGATTACAAAGTCCACACCAACGCGTGCACAATGCGAATTGGTAGACTTCACATTCCGAATTTCTTCTTCAGCGTATGCAGGTTTCCTCACGATGTTTTCCTTCACCGTTTGAGAGCAGTCGGTAATACGTACATAAGATAGAAAAACTCATTGGTGCATGGCATGTCGGTTGATAATAGTGTAGAAATAAAATAAAACATATCGTGAGAAACGAAGTTCTCCAATATACAGGGTGTTAGGGTAAACAGTTGCATTACTTTAAGGGGTGATTATACCCATGATACTGAACAACTTTCCTTAAGAAACAAATAGGAAATTCGCAATTCCTATATTTTTCTTCTTAGGCCCGATTTGACTAAACGCGAGTATATTTTATTCTTAGCTTACACTGAGATTACTCTAGAGTAAACTGATTTTGCGCTTTACCAACACTATTCTAGGCGTAAAGCTAGACCGAGACCACATGATTTAAATGCCGAGACTAATGAAATGTCAATGTCAACTAATTAAAAAAAAAACCTAACAAATTAAAACTGTATAACCTCACATTACAATAAGTACGGATACAACGACCTCTTTCTTTGGGTGGATTATACATTCGTTCTTTTAGTAAGGGTTAGTATGAAATGAAGTTATTTCGGAGTATCAAGAGTCAAATTGTTCCTTGTATAGTTACTCTTCTATAAATCTATGTTGGCCTTAAGAATTGCAAATGTTTACCCTATCACCCTGTATAAGAAACCAGCATTATCTATCGCCCCCTGTCTATGCGAGTCTGATAAATAGGCATTGTCTTTGTAAGGTCAAGGTCACGTAGTGAATAAATTCACAACGCGTCCTTCGAGCTCAACAAGTTGCTCTATAACGTGACACTAAACTACGGACAAATGATATTTTTTTAAATGTTTCCATTTCTCAAACTTATTATAATTAGTTCATACAACTCAACTGCCTCCGTGGTCGAATGGTTAAGAGCATTGGGCTCTTGACACGGAGGTCGTGGGTTCTATTCCCACGGGGGGCACCTAGTGATATGTCACTTTGTGCGTTTTTCCCTAGTTGGTTAGGACATTGCAGGCTGAATCACTGATGATTCTGTGCTTCAGATGGCACGTTAAGCCGTTGGTCCCGGCTACTACATCTCTGTGGTGGTAGTTGTTACATAAAAACCACGTCAGAGGCCGTAAGGCGGTTTGAACAAATTCTGACACCAGGGCTTGCTGCCCACACGATAAGAAGAAGGGACGAATACAGGATCCTACTTAATGTCAAAAAATGCCATACGATATGATGATGAATGTGATGGCGGTTTTAAGGGAACAACCAGACCATCAAACTGAATAACTTTCTCTATGTGACCAAAGACAAAATCACGAAAAAATATCTGTTGTCCCTTACTTTAGTAGGATTGCAGTTTTGTATGGAACAGCATTATTTTCCGCGAATTTAAAACAATCCAATCAACACCTTCAGGCCCAGTCGGGGTAAGAGTAAAATAGTAGATTACACACCGAGGGCAGGAAAGTAAGAAAGGTCTCAGATCTCATGTAATTCGGCTCGGCTTCGCCTCGGTCAACAAACATATTAGGATCTGAGGCTTTTCGAGGTTAGTAGGTATACTATTTTTCTCCTCGACGGAGGTGGAAAGCGGCAACTTTGTCTGGAAGGGAGAAACATAGTTTTAATGTTTTTAATTCATTGGGATAAGTCGCTTTTCCGGCGATTATATTCAGAAAACTTGAATAGTAAAAAGTTTTCTTCCCGATTCAAATTAAATAGCAACTTGTTGATCTCCCCAAGGAAATGTGTACCTCCTCAAATTGACCTTGACCTCTTTAGATATACAGAAAATATATAGGTATATAATGTATAGAAAGAGGCGAGATTTGTCAAACGGCTTTGTGAGCCTGTACCGAGATACACCTCTTTGTGAGGTAAAAGGATGGATGCGTGTTACGGTTGAGATATAGATGCCTACTTTCGTTATTAAATCAGTCATACTTGTACCTATGTGTATCTCTTTTAGGGGTAGACAGAGACAACAGAATATCATGAGCCAGAAGCAAAGAATACTTTTTACTTTTTTGTTCCGTACCCAAACGGTGAAAACGGGAACCTATTACCACAGCATAACTATAGTTCTCACAGTATGGCAACGCTCTTGATACGCCGCGCCCCGCCGCCGCGCGGTGTTAATTACGTTGTCATGTGCAGTCAATCCCAAAATCTTCATGCAGATCTTGGGAAAATTTTTACAAAATTGCGACATTAACATAAGCTAATGAATTTGTTCATTTGTAAAATTATCAAATAGATCACATTAGATTTGACGTCTTACAAATGAACAAAAACGTTTACTATAATACATTTGTAACTGTAATAAAACCCTAATTCATCAAAAAAAATACAAATAAAAAGGTATGTAAGTGACACAACAACACTCTGCTTTCGGGCAAGGCCTATGATGAAAAAGAAAACTTTGGACGATTCTACATCTCTAATCATCTCCTCGCATAATCTTCAAAGTCACCCTGTATTAACATACGCAGATACATAACATGTAGGGTTGTCGAACATACAAAGTAATATAGAAGAATGAGCAAGCAAATTGTTTCCTGAAACCGTTACGGAATACCAAACGATCGCAAAGGAATTCTTTGTTCACGCCGCATTTCAAACACACACATTCACACACATTTGTTGCGTACTTGGTATGGACGAAAATTCGCAATTTGTCGTATATTACACATATAGAAGTCGAATTTTTAAAAACTCTATTTGAGGGTCACTCAACCAGAAAATAAGCTTAAATAGATTCGCATTTCTAATCTGTATCGTTGTCTAGTCATCATAATACACGTCCAGGTGTGCGATTTTTTAAACTCATACGTTGAACTCAGCAGTTGAAAATGTCTAAATAACTATGGAATGCTGATTTGACTTTAAAAAATCACAATCCAGGAATCCCCGCTACCTTTTTTAGTTCGCGGTCTCCACTCTAGAACTCTGACACCCCATCGGTTGTCAGTTCTTCAGCAGATATGACCAGCCCATTGCCACTTTAGCTTGCTAATTTTCTGAGCTATGTCAATGAGCGTTTTTCTTTTTGTTTTCTAGGGGATCGATAGATGGCGCTACGGTCTGTGCGAAGAAGCGTGACAACATTTCAAAAAGCGTTTCTTTAAAATAGTAAAGAGTGAAAAGATGATCAAGAAGATGCCAACGCATCTTTTAATGACATGTTTCATTATTTACTAATCATTTTAATCGAAAATTCTAAACTTTTATGGCTGTATGGGCTCGATCCCTTGGCATTAAAAAAAAAGGCAGGCACAGACTTGACCAGATTTTGACAGGATCTCGCTTACGGCTCTATGGGGCGATAAACATGTCATCTGTCGAGTTTTTTAGGAACTACATTTAAAAAAGAAAAGAAAAACACTCATTGTCAACCACTTTAGTTCTCTGACCACCTGATTAATGGTAGGAAAATGAAGATGAATTTTTTCTTCACTCACAGCTCAGTTTCCTCGCACATCTCTGGTGATGAGCCAACCTAAATGTGGCTGTCAAATCTCTTAACCACGAGACGGTAACTAGATATAAGACTTTCTTATGAACCTAAAAGATTTGCGTTAAAACTAAAAGCTGACATAATATGCACCGCGCACACAACAGGGCGTCCTAAATTTTTAAACTTAGACAAGTTGCAAGCTTGATGTAACTAGTTTGAAAGTTTCCTGCGAGCCGTCTGCGGGAGCGACGGGGTACAGTCGGCAATAAAAGCAGGTAAACAATTCTGAATCAAAATAAATTTAAGATTGACAATTTTTTATCCCGGACAAGACTTGAACCCTGAACCTGTAAACCAGGACTATGCTTTCGACCAATCAAGCTACCGGGTCATTACGCCAGTAGACCTTAAAATGTTCAATCCTTTCTTCTTTTAAGGGACTTGTCGCCATCTACTGAAGTTTTTTCAAGCAACCGACCCAATTTTTCGTAAGTCCAACCATTGGAAGGAATTAATTCCATATAGATGACACAACCTGTTCCATTTTTAAATGTTATTGATCAGGAATAATAGCTCGGAAGGTTAGTTGAACGAAAAGCCCCATTTTGGCAGGTTTCGTTTTCAAGTCCCGTCCGAGACTTATCAACTTTACATAAACTTACTTTGCTATAGTCGAAATCTGGTATGAGAAATCTTCCTTATCATCATTGATCCACCATAAACCAGACAAAAGTATACTGAACCCTTCATTGAGCAATTTATTTGCCAACTGTACCTACAGCCGGATGCGATGGTATCTGAACAATTGCGAACTCATTAAAACAGGTGCGTATCCTTTGAAGGGTACAAAAGGGCGTTAATTAATAGAGCACCCTTTAACGTCCATTGTTCTAACAATTTAAAGCGGCCCGTGAAATAAATGTTAAATTTTATGAAAAATAATTATCGTTGCCTATATATTTTATATCATAATGAAATCTTAAATGCGTTGCATATTTTAAGGGGTGCTTCAGACAACGTTGATTATGGGAGCAAATCTGAAACCCCTTAATATAATCAGTAGGTCTACCATGAGTTTTCACCGTACTTTACTTCTGTAGTTACGTCACCAATTTTGTATTGAATTTCGTACAGCGCTCATAGTGGTTACGTTGAGAACTAATTTCTGTCATACGAATTGGCGACGTAACTACAGTAGTAAAGAACGGTGAAAACTCATGGTAGACCCACAGCTGTTCCATAGCAAACTGTAATGCCTACTCGACTGAAAATTACGAAACAGCTGTTTTTAGGGTTCCGTACCCAAAGGGTAAAACGGGACCCTATTACTAAGACTCCGCTGTCAATCCGTCTGCCTGACTGTCTATCTGTCCAGTGCCGGATTAACCATAGAGGCAAAGTAGGCTCCAGCCTATGGGCCCAGCGCCACCATAGGGCCCCGAGGCTCGGGAGAAAAATAAGTGAAGACTCAATGATTTAGGCCCACCCCAGACTTGAAAGGAATTACGAAAAATAAGAGATCTGTATTTCAGTTGTCTCTTATTTTTCATAAAAAGCGAAGCAAGCTGGAGGTTTTACTGTAATAATTGCATTAAAATCTCGAGCTCGCTTCGCTCGTTCCTGAATTTAGATAGCATCACGAAACGCGACTTTACAATAATTTAGTAAAACCTTGAGCTTGGTTCACTCGCTCTAAGGTTTAGATCGCATTGCGCAACGATTTTATAATATTATAGTAAAATCTCGAGCTCGCTTCGCTCGTTCCAGGATGTAGATCGCATTACGCAACGACTATTAGTGTTTTTATGATGTTGTTTGATTGGTGGTTGTTTTACTGCGACCATAGGAAAAAATCATTGCGACGCCCATGGATATAGGGGCCCCAGGACTTGCATTGCCTAGGGGCCTCTGCGTGGCTTAATCCGGCTCTGTATCTGTCCGTCTGTCACCAGGCTGTATCTCATGAACCGTGATAGTTAGACAGTTGACATTTTCACAGATGACGTATTTTTGTTGCCGCTATAACAACAAATACTAAAAAACAGAATAAAATAAATATTTAAGAGGGCTCCCATACAACAAACGTGATAACGTAAAAGTTGTTCAGTTTGATGGTCTGAACCTTCGATCAAAATAAAATGAATGGATAGGCCTTAAGCGAACATTTCAAACCAGAAAAATGAGGCAAAACAAATGAAATTTTTACTTGTCACTTGTATGAAAGTGCCCTAGATTTGACAGATAATGGCGCTAGTTTGTATGTACCAAGTGCACCAGTAGTTTGCTTCAACTTACCGCGCTTTAGGCCTATCCATTCATTTTATTTTGATCGAAGGTCTGAACCACAGTCTGAACCACCCCAGAAAATTAGGCAAATTCGAAAAAATCACCTAGTATAAACTACAATTTTCTGTATCAACTATCCAGTAACTTATACGTCTAACTGTACCTACTTCTCAAACATTTCAAAACAAATACGTCATACGTTTTTGAATTTTAAACAGCGTTGAATTTTCAAAAGCCCCATTTGTGAGAAACCGCTTAAACTGTTCAAAGAGTAGTAAAATTGTTCGTTCGATTTTAGTCTTTGTTGCTCACTAACAAAGTTCGTCTTAGGTTGTTAAACGTAGACTATTAAACTTAAAACTTTTAGTAGGTGAGCTAGTAAAATCGACGAAGCTTTTTAGGATAGACCTCGTAATTTTCTAGTAAAATTTTGTACTCAACATCAATGTATGCAACTCTGGTAGGGTTGACAAATAATTAAACTTTCATTATACAGAACGGAACTTACATTTTCTCCTCACCCGTAAGCGCGCTTCATACAAACGAAGTTTTAGTTATATTTTGGATATTGTACCACCAATGTACAAAATTACATTTTTAACCACCAGTTTTTATTGAAAAATATACAAATGTTTAAAAAATAAAGAGCTACGTATGTTTCCGATTTAATTTTTTATCAAATATTTCATTTTTAATTTATTTTTGAATTTTCTCAAGAAACATTGGATGAATGGCTGTAATACCTTGACCGCAATTAGAAATAAAAACTCAATAGAAAAGGCAAAGGAATAAAATATCTTTCAACCTTTATTTTTATTTTTAGTATTTTTGAAATGACTCTAAAAATTATGGATAGACAAATCTGATAATTTGATTTAAGCTTTGAATCACATGATCTCCAAATAGTTTTCGAATTTGGGTACCTCTTATAAATCTATTAAAATCTATGATATTTTTCAAAATCAAATCTAGAAACAAATCTCTGTCTCTGTGGACCGGTTTTCGTTGAAATGTATAGTTTCAAAGTTACAGTGGCTCAAAGATTTCTATTCAAATCGCAAATTAATCCTAGCATTGAAACTGTATATTTTAATTCATCGGAAATTTGACAAACCACAGGCACAGAGATTAGTAAGTATCGAGATTCTAGAAAGTGTTTAAAAACTGGCATTGACATTTTATTGGTTAGTATTGAAAATAGGATCTAACTTCTTCTGTAGGCAGCGGCTACAGACTTATAAAAATCTGTGGCAGCGGCTCTGTAAGAACTACCCTCTTAAGGCGTATCATCCCGGGACCACGACTCTCCATACTAATCGATGCGAACGAGCGCGTGGCTCCGGTCAGAATTTAGCCGTTTTCTTTGAAAAATTAGATGATTTTTTATTAATTTCGAAAAAGTAAGAAAACCACATCATTCTAAATTGTGTTGTGAACAATATCGTAAATTTTCATTTTCTTCCGATTAAAAATGTAAGAGTAAAATGGTTACAACTGGAAAAAAAGGGGTGATTCCCTTTTCGTCGGTTTTATTAATTAAAATCGATTTCTAGAAAAACCACATTTCTTATATCGTGTAGATAGTTCAGTAAATTTTTCAGCTCAAAAAGTGCCATAGTTAATTAATAAAATGGTTACAAAATTACCCAAAACCAGGAGGTAGCCCCTTAAGCAGGACACTTACCTGAAACAAAAATAAAATATTTTTTAGTCAAACCAGAAGCCGTAGCATGTTACACTACACGTGATACGGCTGTATCACGTCTTTTATCTCGTATGTATGTATCTGTACTTATTCAATTCAATTCAAATAATTTATTTCAGACAGAGATGTCCATATAAAGGTTAGTATACATTTATCTTAAAAACTAGTGTTAGTTTACAACAAGGTTTTATTTTATTTTATTTTAAAAACCCGGCATGGAGCTTCACCCAGTGATGCAACAGCGGTGAGTCCCACCGGTCTTTGAACACGCTCAGGAGACCGCTGGTGCTGGCTCGGAGCCTGCCCAACATGGAGGCGCACCGTTTTCTCATTATAGCGTAGAAGTCGTCCGTGTGCGCCTCCGCAAACATTCCCGACGCACTACAATGCCGCGCCAACCCCATTAGTATCCTGAATGCGTTGTTATATTGTACACGTAGGTCGCTGTATGCCCGCTGCGTATACTGGGTCCAGAGGCTGCACGTGTAGAAAGACTGACAAAATGCTTTAAACAGTGTGATTTTTACTGGTTTCGTACATCGTGCAAACCTTCTTATATTTATTTATTTATATTTAATACATTAATCAAAACCAACAATTCAAATAATCTAAGGTACTAATTTGCACCCCATAAGTAACTTAACTTGTAACGTTAAATCTCAAGTTAAAGTTAAAACCAAGTATCAAAACACAGTAAGCTCAATTACGCCCTTCAAAGTTAACACATAACTTAACCTTATGTGCTAAGGGGTAATTTTAACTGAATTATAACTTTAACTTATACACCTTGGAACACAACTTTATAAATTACTCCTAGTTACGAACTGCTATTTACGAATTAGTTTCGTCGTGACCTTACTGAATGTATGAATTACTTATAGTATAAGATCCTACCTTAAAATATCTACGCTATCATATTTGTATCACGAAAAAATTAGAAAATAATATAATTTTCGAGATTCGTAAGGCACGTCAAAAAGTTGGTCCCGGATAGTTCCGTCTGATGGTGGGTTCGTTAAACCAGGTCAGAGGTTTATAGCGGTGGTTTAAAAATACTAAACTTGACTACTACAGGGTAAAATTGATATCATTAGCATCCTTTTAAACTAAGAGTCTACCCATCAAACTGAACAACTTTTACTATGGGAGCAAACAGATCGGAGCACCAAAAAAATCCGCTGTTCCATACAAAACTGCAGTGCCAACTCGAGTTAAATGTATGCAACAGCAGATTTTTTTTTCTCCAATCGGTTTGCTCCATAGACTTATACTCTAGCGATAGACTTGCGATAGACTTGCCCTTCCATAGAAGCAACATGTTCCACTTGAATGAGGTGTACGCACCTGATTGATGTTCCCGAGTTCACTTCGTCACTATGGCAATGACAGACCGCAATGTGTCATTTTGTGTTGTTTTGTGTGACATGTTGTTTGTTTGAACGAGCTTGTCTATCGCTAGAGTAATATGTCTATGGTTTGCTCCCATAGTAAAAGTTGTTCAGTTTGAAAGGTAGACTCTTAGTTTAAAAGGATGCTAATGATATCAATTGCACCCAGTACTGTACATCAATCCACACTACTGGGACAGCGTAGAAGAGAATGGCCTACGCCCTCTCACCCTTATTAGTGAGAAGTCCTGTCCCCTAAAGTGGGCGGGATGTATACAGGCTGGTAAAGAGTTAAGAAGATAAAAGAAGAATCTAATTAAACATTGCTTCCTCCATGGTAATTTCCAATCACTTTATTGCAAAAGTCAGCTCATATTCGACCCATATTTTACTTGAATATTTTTGCCGTATGGTTCCGGCCGAAAATGAACAAAATTCCTTCCCGAGAGTTAAGTACAAGGCGACTAAAGGATAAAGATTTTTGTGCACTCTAATTAATCTATAAATAGTTGATAATTTTTGTAAAATTTCTGACTACCTACCCAAATAGAGATGTATTTATGTATGCATCTGCGATCGCGTGATGTGTTTAAAGAAAGACGCGAGAAAAATTTGATAAAAGTATGAGTTGATAATATTATGCCAGGGTCTTACACTATATAATGACATTAACCGGCAAAATAACGAGTAAACCGCGAACTTTCATCAAACAAACTAATTTAACTCCGCCACAATCGTTATCTACCTCACGATCCATGCATTCATAAACATTGTTACTAATGTCGTCGATAACTACAGGAATATACACTCTGTTGTAGGGGAGTAAATCATAGAATCATTTGATGTTATGCGGATGAATGCACAGTCTTTTAGAATCGCTTGGGAGCGGACGTGTTTTTGTTAATTAGCTATCTTCACTAAGCAAGTCATTCTTAGCAAAATGCTAAAAGTAACCCATGGTCTATCTTCAACGGTTTCAGAGAAAACAGTATTTAAAGTTGCTCATTTAGTGATGGTCGCGAAACGAAGAAAATAACTTTTCTCTTTTTCGGTTGAGAACTTAACATGATTTTGTTATTTGAGTGATAACGCATAAAATAAAGATTTTTTTAAGCTATACCTCAAGTGCCAAAGCTTCACAGATACGAAGAAAACGTAAAATAAGTGATTTTTCATTTTTATTTTTTTAAATTAAAATCGTACATTTTTGGCATTCATTTCTTATTGCATGTGACATAGGGCCTTTTGATTTATTTAGGAATAAAAAATTATCTGCCTGCGTGAAGGTGCATCAGAGATATTTGTTTTTGAAATTTCATATTACCAATTGCATGGTGGATAGCATATAGCAAATATCTCTAATGCACCTTCACGTAGGCAGATAATTTTTTATTCCTAAATAAATCAAAAGGTCCTATGTCACATGCAATAAGAATTGAATGCCAAAAATGTACGATTTTAATTTAAAAAAATAAAAACGAAAAATCACTTATTTTACGTTTTCTTCGTATCTGTGAAGCTTTGGCACTTGAGGTATAGCTTAAAAAAATCGTTATTTTATGCGTTATCACTCAAATAACAAAATCATGTTAAGTTCTCAACCGAAAAAGAGAAAAGATATTTACTTCGTTTCGCGACCATCACTAAATGAGCAACTTTAAACATTGTTTTCTCTGAAACCGTTAAAGATAGACCATGGGTTACTTTTAGCATTTTGCTAAGAATGACTTGCTTAGTGAAAATAGCTAATTAACAATAGCACGTCCGCTCCCAAGCGATTCTAAAAGACTGTGGAATGGTACAATAGGTACCTAGGATTGTTGTTGACGGGCATGAGGCTGATGATGATGATGATTTTTTTTAAATACAGGGTCCTTCTTAATATGCTGACACTTTTTTAAGGGGATGATCAGACCATCAAACTGAACAACTTTCTCTATGGGACCAACATCTAAATTGCGAAAAAAAATCTGCTACATTTGACTCAAGTAGGTTTGCAGTGAAACAGCAGATTTTTTGTCGCGATTTCGATGTTGGTCCCATATAGAAAGTTGTTCAGTTTGGTGGTCTGATTATAAAATTAGATAACCGTCAGCATATTAAAAAGGCCTGCCTGTATTTAATGGAATAATTGTAGTTTTGAAATTCTAATTATAGTGTTTCTACAATTCAGGGTGCAAAAAGAAATCTCTCGAAAACTCAAAGGGGTGAAAGTATCCGTCAATATGAACTTTAACTATGGCACCAACTACGATAACTCAAAAAAAACTGATTCACATTTTTTGCGCGTAAGCATTTAATTTTAGTATGAAATCGCAGATTTTTTTATTTCTTTGCGTTTGTCACATAATTTCACACAATAAGAGTTGTACATATTCATGGGTATGCGATTTCGGGAGATGTCTTTTTACACCGTGTATTACACTGGCCAAGGATTCAGCAAAGTTGATAGTTAAATCAAATCTAAATAGGAAGAAATCTAATACAACTCCAGGCAAAAAGAAATCATATAAGTCGCTGATATAAAGTAGATTTTACGCCAAATTCCAAATCAGAAGTGTTATCAAGAATCACACAAGTCGTTCTCGCACTTGGGGTGGGTAGGTACGTATCTCAAGTATATCACGAACTAATAAATAAACTCCTCCTTCACGAACCCTCGTCAGGTTTGAATTAAACGCGGCGTGTAGGGTCACCACATTTATCAATCCCGACTAGCTATTTAAGGAATAAAACAAACACGGATATTGACCTCCACGTAAAGAAAATAATGCAAGATTACCTAAAAACGTTTATCTCGAATCGACAACTCTTCTAAATTCGTAAATAATGTAAGCAAATTGAATGAAATGACAAATTAGCCACGGTGTTTACGAATTTTTAAGAAAAACTCAGTTTTTTTCTAGGTAGTGTTTTTGTGGGATAGCTACGACATCCTAAATTCCATAAAAAGGATATACCTAAATTTTGACATGCCCCTCCTGCATGCTTAAAAAAAAAGTAGTGTTCAAGTATTATATAGCAAAGATTCGATCTGACCACCCTCATATAAAATACAGGCATGTACTTTTATTTCTTCCTCTCATTTCAATAGACCAGTTCATATCGTTTGACATTGCTTTCATATGAGTCTGCTTAGCACAAGATCAGATTAGCAAAGGACGAAAAATTATGCAAAATTAATCCTAGGAATGAGTGGTAGACTGGAATGAAACACAGTTGACCAAAAAAATATACTGTCCGAAAATACGCCGTTCAATTGGTAACCCTACCGAGCCGATTGACTCTATAGGTGCCGATGCGGGTGACACGCTGTTTATTGCCTCTCTCCGGACAGGACATGTGTGGACATGTCACGCCGTCATACTACCGCCTGTCTTGTCTATTAGCTTTGTGAAGTATTGACTTGTATTGCCATGCCACTAGCATTCGATACAAGGATTTAGATGGTGTTTTCTTCGAACTAACGAATTCAATGCCGTTCAGACCATTATGATAATAATCTCAGCCAAAAGACTTCAACTGCTGGACATAGGACTCTTCCAAGGATCGCAACAACGACCGGTCTTGCGTTGCCTTCATTGGGTTCCCACTACCTTAACCAGCATGGGGAGCATGCCCCTTCATACAGCGCTATCACACCTTCGCTCTCTTTCTATTTGTGCGAGAACGAAGGAGATAAAAGACGTGATACAGCCGTATCACGTGTAGCATGCTACGGCTTCTGATCGTCGGTCCACCATTCGGGGGTCTACACACGGTGCGCTGTCACGCCTTAGTTCTCTTTATATCCATACAGCTAACCCTAAGTTACATAGACGGGGAAGTGGTCCTTTTGGTAGTGGTCCTTATGGGAAGTGGTCCTTATGGGAAGAGGTCCTTTTGGGAAGTGGTCCTTATGGGAAGAGGTCCTTTTGGGAAGTGGTCCTTATAGGAAGTGGGCCTTATGGGAAGTGGTCCTTATGGGAAGAGGTCTTTCTGGGAAGTGTTCCTTATGGGAAGTGGTCCTTATGGGCCTAAAGGGACGGGTCGGACCTCAGGTGTGAGTGAATGCGGTGTTACTCTTCAGACTATGGCCCATCTTGTATCCTGTCACACGAACAGAGCCTATGGACGCTGCAGGTAACGCTATGCGTGTGGCGAAATACTGCGCTGAATGAATTTAGAATGACATACCATTCTTCTTCTATCGAGTGGGCTGCAAGCCCTGATGTCAGAGTTTATTCAAACCGCCTTACGGCCTCTGACGTGGTTTTTATGTAACGACTACTACCACCAAAGATAGTAGCCGGGACCAACAGCTTAACGTGCCATCCGAAACACGGAATCTTCTTTCTTTTCAGACAATCAGGTGACTCAGCCTGCAATGTCCTAACCAACTGGGGAAAAACGCACAAAGTGACATTTCACTAGGTGCCCCCCGTGACATGCCATTGAATCAATAGAAGAAGCTTAAGTACCCTAAACGACGCGTGGCGGTTAACCCATTTTCAACACATTTTCCCTCCACAAAAGGCGTTGTAAACGACCGAAGACGCGTAGAACAAAAATAATGATATTGAAAAGCGTTATAAAGTGGCGTGAGCTTGAAACACGCGCTATCTACGCGAGCGTTCGGCAGACGTAAACAAACCTGAATAATATTGTTTACGTCTCTTAACCGACGTGGAAAGCGATTCAATCACTAGTTAAACAAACATGCCGTGCTATACCGGTTAACGCTTTATTGCAGCTTTTTGAAGCTAATAACAACCGATTTATAATCTTAAAACTTAAAGGGGACAGGCGGGCTCTTGATGATCACTTTTCCAACTGAATAGGTACGTACGTAGGTATTGGTTCGATGCGCCCCTCCCACACACCCCGCCACACAGTGCGAAGAGACAAATGCAGCTCGGACTGATAGTATCTACATAAAATGGACGAAATCAGCATTTCGTATTCGCCTGTTTCCTCCTCAAAAACTAAACCGATTTTAATAATTCATTCAAGAATAATGTAAGAAAGATTTTAGCTATGTCTGTATGGTTTGCTTTTTTTGTTTAATCGTCAATTTTTTTTGCTAGAAAATGGGTATTTTCGAAGGTCCCTAGTTTTGACAGTAATCAACATTTCGAGCTTCTCCGTGATTCGATAAGCATGACATCCAGTTGGTCCCGGAAAATTCTCTGACAGCAATTTGCCTCGACCAAACTGCACAGGGCCCGCGCCCGCGTGGTGAAGTATGGCCCACTCTTTTATTCATGAGAGGAGGCCTTTGCCCTCCAGTGGGATAGTTGAGGTCTAAGCACGTAACGCTAGAAAGAAAATCTTTCACGTAACACTAGACACTAGCGAACTATAACTGTAACGTAGGTCAATAAAGTTAACTATAAAAAAGAACCCCGAGATAAATCCGAACCTTTACCAACTCTTTAAGATACCTTTACGATTCCGCGTACGTTTTACTGGACCCTTAACCGTTCGGTTAATATTCCGGGTTACTGTTGCTGAATAGAAATTGGAAGGTATGAGAGGTATTAGTATGGAATCTAAAGCTAGGGACCATGGATATGTTAACTTTTACTACATACAGTACGGACACAAGCCCCCACCCCCTCTGACAGGATGTGGCAACCCTAGTTTATCCAGTTCTATACATCGGTCTCTTTCCGATGGCTTCTCATTTACTTCCCAAAAAGGTAGGTGGAAAAAATTGTACCAAAAATCATAATGATAGAGGAACTTGTCCTTGCGGCAAGATTTCGCTAGGCAACCCGGCGGCATTGTATGAACCCCTGTGTAAACTTTAACTTGAATCACATTTCGTTTGCTAAACAAATAGGTGCATTATTTTACGGTCGGATCTTGGTATACAGGGTCCAACTTAATATGCTGACACTTTTTTAAGGGGATGTACGTGCATACCATCAAACTGAACAACTTTCTCTATGGCACCAACATCGAAATCGCGACAAAATAATCAGCTGTCCGATACATTTGGCTTTATTCTCTTATTCGTAGATTTGGCTCGAGTAGGTTTGCAGTTTTGTGTGAAGCGGTAGATATTTTTTTCGCGATTTCGATGTTTGTGTCATAGAGAAAGTTGTTCAGTTTGACGGTCTGATCATCCCCTTAAAAAAGTGTCCACATATTAAGAAGGACCCTATACAGGGTGAAATTGATATCATTAGCATCCTTTTAAACTAAGGGTCTAACCATCAAACTGAACAACTTTTATTATGGGAGCAAACCAATCGGAGCAAAAAACTAATCTGCTGTCCCATACATTTGAGTCGTGTAGGCAGCCAGGCGGCGGGTGCAGTTTAGTATGAGACAGCTGTTTTTTTTTGCTCCGGTCGATTTGCTCCCATAGTAAAAGTTGTTCAGTTTGATGGGTAGACTCTTAGTTTAAAAGGATGCTAATGATAACAATTTCACCCTGTATAAGGGAGATGAATGTAAGAGGATGACATATTGCACCGACCCCAAATATAGGAAAACGGGCACGAGAATTATGAATTTGTTACCATTTTTCGATTTTTCGTCTGACTTAAGACGCTGTTATACCGTCGAGGCCGTTTTTTGAACATAAACGAAAGTGTTTTAAACTGTGTTTTAAAGTCTGAAATTAAAATATGTCTTATTTAAGGATCGGGCGGATGGGCGACTGTTCTCAATAACACGATTAGATTAAGTTTACTCGATAGAAAAAATCCCAAAGTTACCCCTTTTTGTTATGTTTTTTCAATACTATGATTAAACTGCTGATATTTAACTTTTTATTCTTGTACTTAACTAAATACATTAAATATTTCTAGTGAACTCAGGAGAAGTTTTAGCTTAGAAACTCCCATGAGCAAAGATATTGACGAAAAACACGTTTTTTGCGATCCTGCTTTCAATTGGAGCGGGATGGCTAATTGTAAACTTATGCTTGCAAGAAAGAGACGCTTGCAGAGGGATAACCTAGCCTTAAAAACAAAACTAATTTACAAAATTGCACAATTAAACGCGGAAACATCGTTATCAACACGTCCATAACAATACATAAAGAGTTGATAGCCATGTTAATATTGCATACAAATCTGCGTTTTAAGTCGGATGTTGCGTGCAGCGGCTAATTGCACTACAACGGCCGGGGAAAGTGCAACGGATGTGTTGTCTAATAGATGTGTCCGCTTGACCACTTTCCATTGCACATTTATTGTGTGATACAAATCAATTACTTTATATTTACATAGATTAAAAAGGCACAGAAAAATAAAAAAAGCGCCCTCGTAGGACGTATTCTGATCAAATCAGTTGCGTCCTACAAAAAGGGGAGCTGCGGAGTACTCGAAACCGACGGGCATGTATGAAGAGATGTATGGATGTGAATGAGGCAAAAGACGTATGAAAGGATCGTAGTAGATGGCGCGCTCTGGTCTCTGCCTACCCCATTGGGAAAGAGGCGTAACGTTATAGATAGATATATAGATAAAAAAAAACTTTCCATTGCACATTTATAGCATATAGCATATGCTATGTGCTTGCTATAAACACATTTATTGTGTGATACAAATCATTTACTTTATATTCACATCTCAGATAAATTAACAGGAATGGATTGGAAATGATCTCTCATTTCTACGCAAAAAAGTCTGTCAATTTTGCGGGGGTGAGGGGGGAGGTTTATATACTGGCGCGGGACGCGCGTCAACTAGTTTTATATGACGGGTATGCTCACTGAGCATGCGCCTTTGGCAGAGGGGTACGCGCGTAATATCGCATCCATTCCTGTTAATTTATCTGAGATTCACATAGATTAAAAACCGGATAAGTGCCAGTCAGACTTGCGTACTGCGGTCCTGTACCATCACACAATATACACCACTAGTTTTTAATTACTAACAAAATTTCAAGAGAGCATTCAGACATTGAAACTAAACAAAGGGGTATGTGTAATATTGGCGTCTTTTTTTTTTAAGCGGCCAGTTTCCAAATGTGGTGGGTATTTTAGGGCTAATATTACCTTACATTATTATGCAAAAAAAAATATCCTACGGTGTAACGTTTCGGAGATATTTAAGAAGAATTACCCATAGGCCTTTGAACCTCCCGTAGAAAATCGATCGGCTGAGGCCCAAAAATTTTTCTCCTTTTTCGACCCATGTTCCTCAATGAAAGTTTGTTAGTTTTCGTTTGTCATTGTTCGCACCCGTCTTATCGTACCATTCGCGAATAACCTACCAACCGTCAAAACGGCGCGCGTGCAAACAAAATTTAACCAAGTCATTAGACATGAAAGCTTCCATTACAATCTTTACATAGTCTCCCTCTATCATTCTTTCACGTGCTGGCAGCGTGACATCGCTAGGCTTTTCAAGTGTCGCATTGGCTCCACACAAAATGGTGATAAGTTTAATGAGATTTGATCAAGAAGTTTACACTGTATACCTAACCTACAAAGAGACAAAGAGATGGATTAGCGATAACATTTACAAAAATGCATTTCGTTAGTTCAGGTGCATACCATATGTCAATAAAAATTTATAATAAATTACCTTCAAATATAAGAAATATTGAAAAACAATCAGGTTTCCAACAAAAACTAAAGGAATTTCTTAAAGAGAGATGCTTTTATTCCCTGCAGGAGTTTTTTGATTGCGTAAAGTAGGTAGCTGTGTGCGGTAGATTAGATAAATATATAATATTATAATACAAATACAGTAAATTAAAGATGTAAAGAAATAATAGATTAGATAAGATAAATATTGTAATAAGTTAAGTTACTAATGAATAAGCTACAACTACATTTAGTTTGCAGTGCCCTTACAGGGTTCATGTGCGCTCTATTTTTTTTATATTTGTCCACCTTATGTAACCACATGAAGCAATAAACTATTATGGCTATGACTAACCTATTATTGCCATTCACCCCTCAGTGGGGATTGGCGGCTGTCAAGCGTACCTTAGCTGTGGAGTGAGACAGGCCTGACTACGCGACGAATGTATCCTCTATTGCCTGGAATTGCGTCAGTCTATGGATAAACAGTGACTCTTCCATTCCCTATAGTTCAGCAAACAACAGGAGCTTGTTACGGAATTAAACAACGTACGTATTAATTTGTCGTAATCCCAATGTACGAGTACGATACGAGATCGGTACGCAAAGCTGTACGATATCGTATCGTATCGAAACATCGTTGCAATAACGCTGTGAATGCTTTTATTTTTTATCTCGATACTTTTTAATTTCCTTGTTAGCATTTCAGAAGTATTATTGGATTTTTTTCATATCTTTTTCTGTTAGTTTATTCTGAACTAGCGTTGGCCGCGACTTTGTACTTCGTATACACAGACTACCGAATTTCAAAACTCCTAACTCTTGATTATAAACCGATTGCGATGAAATAAATCCTATGTCAATCCACACTAAGCTCTATGCTTTTGTGAAACACCCATTCAAAACGGTTCAGTAGTTTTTAGGTGATGCGTGCACAAATAAAACCGGTCAAGTGCGAGTCGGTTATTTTTATTATTTGTTGTTATACTGTAGAGTTTGCTCTATAATCACACCAAGTTTGACGCTAGTAATAAAAACGTAATACAAAGCATAGTAAAAATGTCAAAAAGTTAAAAATTAAGGGGGGTCCACATACAAAACACCTCATAAGAAACTAGTTTTTATCAAGAGAATAAAAAACGTAGATAAAAACGAGTTTCTTGTGTATGAGGACCTTAATTTTTGTCACTTTTATTATTTTACTAGTGTTTTCCCGCGACTTCGTCCGCACAAATTATACACCAGATTTTAAGTCAGATCATAAGCTATCAAACAAAAAAAGTTTCATCAAAATCGGTTCAGTAGTTTTTGCGTGATGTGCGAACAAACAAACAAACTAACAATTTTGTCAATAGATGGCGCTGCATGTTTTTAAATCGCGCTATCGATATGTTGTTTGACTTTATATGAAGTGAACCGCTACTTTTTTGTTCCTCATGATTTTACGGTTTTATAATAGTTAAGAAAATCAGCCATAATAACGCACATTCTGTGAAAATTTCAACTGTCTAGCTATTACGGTTCAAAAGTTACAGCCCTAAATAGGTAGGACAGACGGACGGACGGACGGACGTAGGCTTAGTAATAGGGTACCTATTTTCACCTTTGGGTACGGAGCCCTAAAAACAGACCGAACAACTTTCCCTTAGACTGGGAGAGTTGTTCAGTATCATAATAGAATCACCCTTTTAAGTAGTAAAACAAACCCTTACACCCTGTAGCTGGCGTCTAGCACCCAAATGTTGAATTTAACCTTCCGACCGCCAAGTCTTGAATCGTTTAACCTCTCGCCCGCCAAAGAGCCAGTAACATTAAGCCCAAAAATCCTTAAAGATAACAAACTCGTCAAACTCTTTAATAAACTTCACGTAATCGATTCCCCCTCGCATTCAGTCACGTATTCTGTTTGTCGTACGTGCGAGGGAGACGGCTAATGTTTGCTCGGCTCCGAGAGGATTCTCTTAGGGCTTATTAAATGGGGGGTAGATTTCAATCGGTGCTTCGCAAACATGTGGTGCTCTTGGATTGGTTATTGACTTGTTTGGATGATTATTACCGTTTTTTACCGATTTCTACTCGATATGTCTTCGATCAACAATATCCAGATAACGCGTCAGCGCTCAAAACGTGTCCCGGCAAATAACGCCTCACTATTGGAGTGAGGTCTTATTTTGAATTAGTTGCGTTCGAACAAAGCCAACGTAAGCACGTCTCGCAATGCCGCAGTGTTCCTTTTTTAAATTACTAGGAATTATGGTTGCTTTGAGGTCGAAATTATAATGTATTCCGACTGTTTTCTCGGTTCGTTAACAAAAAATGTTGTATATTCACGAGGACAGAATTTCTCTTTGATTTTGTATGCGACCCGTTATCTAGTTGTATATTGTTGATCGAAGCGATATGTGAAGAACATTTAAATAAAAATCGGTCAAGCGTGAGTCGGACTCGCGCGCCGAGGGTTCTGCACATAAAGTTACTAATAGAGTGACTGATAGCTGAGAGAGCGAGATGTACCTAGCGGCACCACTGTATAATAGAAAGAGATACGTGACGCGAGGCAATAGAACCGTTTTTGGGGATCTTATCGCAGGGTAAAAATTCGGTTTCCGTGAATAATTGCGAATCGAAAGTGAAATCGAAGACAATTTTGTGAAATATACTGACACTATTTCATTAATTTATCCACGATTTCACGTTAGACTCAGAATTATAGACGGTGCTCGAATTTTTGCCTGCCGATAGTCTCCTGAAAACATCCAAAAACGGTTTCATTTGACAACTACTGTCAGTTCTTGCACCAACACGTAATAAACATAGGCACATCCGTTTTTGTGAGCGTACCGTATGCCGTATGTTTTTTCCCCATCGACTCCAAGGTGTAAACAAAATAAAACGCAGGAGAGAAAATAATACATGAGTATGTAGAGAGATATAGACCAAGATCCCACTGAAGTATATCCATGTTCATCTGATAAGGCCATTAACTAATAAATTTTGATTAAACTGCCTCCGTTGCCTTCAAAAGATTGAAGCTATTAGAGTTAATTAGTGCTGAATTTTTTTAATAATTAGGTTCACAACATTATGTTTTTTTTTTTATCTAGACTATCTACTTCTTCTTTTTATCGTGTGGGCAGCAATCCCTGGTGTTTCAAGTCTTTTTTGTTTTTTTATGAACTGTTACAAATATTGAAGCTATTTACCAACATTAAAGCAAAATTTACCGCACATGCGAAAAAGAATGAATGAATGAAAAGATTGGTGGTTTAAAAGAAGTTAAAGCATAAAAAATAGTTGATAAAATTTAAACAATGCAATTCACCTCAATTTTGTTATTGGCAGCCCAAATTTTTGATCTGTTATGCTCAATTGCTCAAATACATATAAACTGTATTTGAGCAGCAATAACAGATGAACGTAGAAATATTGCAGTATGATCCTGGCCTACGAGGAGGGATCCATTATGGAAATGAAGAGCAAAGCACGCTATACTTCAGTCAGTGTTGCGAGCTTGCAGATAAATGTATACCTACTTACGTAGAGTATACCTTCACATCTGGTATGAAGTGGGATGAGTACGAATTCGTCTGGCATTCTTTATTGAACACCACGAAGTAAATTATTATACTAGTGAGCTAAATTGGTCATTACACTCAAGGATGGATTGCAGCCCGAGCAGTAGGCAAGGGCTTAATGTAGCCGAGACTCGAGACTGTAATGAATGACCAAAGCTCACGCGTTTCATACGACGTCCATAAATTCAAAGTCGATCAGGGAACGAATCGATATCAGTGTTTCTCGGAGAGATCACATCAAATCGGTGATACGTCAGAGAACTTGTGTTTGGCATAGCTCTGAAAATTAGCAAGCTGAAGTGACACTAGGCTGGTAATATCTGCCGAAGAACTGACCAATGGGTAGGTTGAGCTGGCAGGCGTTGTGTGGGACGCTCTGCGGTCCACTAGACCGACGATCTGCATGGGTAACATGCCACCGTGATACAGCGCTATCACACCTACGCTCTCTTACTATTTGCGTGCGTACGAACGAGATAAAAGAAGTCATACAGCCGTATCACGTCTTTTATATGAGGACCGAAATCGCAATTTATGGACCGGCCTCGCCTTAGCATTTCCCCTTTTGCCAACGTATAAGTTCAAAAAATCTTACGTAATTACATCCAATTTTATACCTTATCACTAAACACGACAGCCTATAATTGCGTAGCAATAATTTCGAACTTATCACGTTTGGAGTTCACACGACACAGTTTTTAATTATTTTTAACATTCAAAATTAGAATCTAAAGTAACGGAAATAAAGTCCAAAGTTGTGGATTTCATGCTACCGCGTCCCCCGCAAAAAGTGTCAATCCGCAGACTCTAAAATAGGATTAAAAAGCGTTGCGTAAAGATGTAAAAATATGCTCTAGCCTTCATTTATAAACAACACGTAGGATTTCCCAAAAAAATAAATTCACTTACGTCAATTTTCGTAAAAATTTCCATTATATTAATATTTCACTAAAATTAAAACGTTTACACAAAGAAGCCCTACGAATGAACGCCCACTTTCATAACTCGGGAAAACAAAGGAAACTTCTTGTCCTTATTAACTTTTCTAATTTTAGAAAACGTACGGCATTCATAGGGATTCAATTACAAGTGTAATAAGTACTGTTACGCTTGAACATGATTTAAGTAATAGCATATTATGCTCACGACTATATTCCCCGAGGGGGCAGTCATAGATATTCTGAAACCTCAGAACATCCACGTTTCACCAGTAGTACCGAAACTCTACGATTTCAGCTATGAAAATTCGAGATGAAAATCACGTTAGGACTGTTTTCTTACTGCTTTTAAGAGGATAGGCCTGTACTGTTTTTTTTTTCAAACAAACGTATACCCCTGGATAATGATACTAGAGCAAACAATTTCTTACCATACAATCTATGTTACCTCTAGTATGTCCCTATGTTTCGCTTTTTTTGCATTAATTAATTACTGTAAGAACTAGGGACCTTCGAAAACGACAAATTTTACCGCCCGTTTTCAGACATCCAGCAACAATTTGACGAATATAAACACAAAAAGCAAAACATATAGACATAGCCAAGGTCTTTCTCATATTATTCTTGACAGAATTATTCAAACCGGTTTAGTTTTGGAGGAGGAAACAGGGGAATACGAAACGCTGATTTCGACGATTGTATGTAGATAAAATCGGTTCGAGCTGCAGTTGCTTCTTTCACACTCTAGTCGGCGCGGTGTGTGGGTGGGGCGGATCGGAAAAATACACAGGACAGTCGAAAAAGTGACCTATTCTCAAAATTTTCATTGCAGCCCGCCTATCCTCTTAAAAGCTAAAAATTGTTTTTTGGCAAATTATTTCTTTTGAAGTCTTCATGTAACAACACGAAGATGTTTAAAAAAAAGTATATTTTCGTCCAAATTTCCATTAAATTAATATTTCCTTAAAATTAAAACATTTACACAACGAAGCTCTACGAATGAACGCTCACTTTCATAACTCGGGAAAACCAGGAAACTTCTTGCATGAAGCTTTCGTTCTGTAGGGATATTTATTAATGTGCTCAAAGCGAGCTATGGTCCAACATAATGAATGGACACAGATAGAAGTCCAAATTGATTAAATTCAGTTCCAAATAGAAAGGGGTACCAATCGGTTGTACGGGTTGCATAATTGAGTGTATACTTCCTTTAGAAGGGACAAACCTCTTCAATTCATTTGACAACCAGCCTTTACAGCATATTGTCTGCGAGGACGTGTAATTTGGATCCTATTTTTTATACTAGGTTATAAACTCTATGTTTTATAGTGTAGTGGGGTAACAAAGATCCTTTCATCCTCAAAAATTGTCTTCTTTTATACAAGGTGTAAAAATGATTGCTTAACATACTTTGGCATAGAACGGTACGGTAAAAAGTACTTTCGTCGAAGGAATTGGTGGCAAACGGTTCTCTCGACGAACAGTGCTATCGGTAAAGAGTTATTTCGTCAAAGAGACAGTTGGCGAACGGTTCTTTCGAAGAACAGTGCTATCGGTAAAGAGTTATTTCGTCAAAGAGACAGTTGGCGAACGGTTCTTTCGACGAACAGTGCTATCGGTAGAGTTATTTCGTCAAAGAGACAATTGGCGAACGGTTCTTTCGAAGAACCGTGCTATCGGTAAAGAGTTATTTCGTCAAAGAGACAGTTGGCGAACGGTTCTTTCGACGAACAGTGCTATCGGTAGAGTTATTTCGTCAAAGAGACAATTGGCGAACGGTTCTTTCGAAGAACCGTGCTATCGGTAAAGAGTTATTTCGTCAAAGAGACAGTTGGCGAACGGTTCTTTCGACAAACAGTGCTATCGGTAAAGAGTTATTTCATCAAAGAGACCGTTAGCGAACGGTGCTTTCGACGAACCGTGCTATCGGTAAAGAGTTATTTCGTCAAAGAGACCGTTAGCGAACAGTGCTTTCGACGAACCGTGCTATCGGTAAAGAGTTATTTCGTCAAAGAGACCGTTAGCGAACAGTGCTTTCGACGAACCGTGCTATCGGTAAAGAGTTATTTCGTCAAAGAGACCGTTAGCGAACAGTGCTTTCGACGAACCGTGCTATCGGTAAAGAGTTATTTCGTCAAAGAGACCGTTAGCGAACAGTGCTTTCGACGAACCGTGCTATCGTTGAACAGTGCTTTCGTCGAACGAATCGGTTGAGAACCGTGATTTCGATGAAGGGTATTTCGTAAAACAGTTATGGACTCACCTTTAACAGTGGGCCGACATAGAAATAGCAAAAAATTAAACAGATGTTCTATATTTAGGCTGAGCAGCCATTGACATTTTCTAAGAATAAGCCTTTTTTTTTCGAGATTACAATATTGTTTAAGTTTACACCCTGTATATATTATATTGGCAGGATTATTATCAAAACGTAAAATTATAATCTATCTAGGAACATTATAATCATACGAATTATTGTCAATCAACTGCAGGGACTCTAGAAACTCATTCGCTGAGCTCAGCAGTTGAAAATTTCAAAATTACTATGGAGATTTGCATCTTTATACTGCTGATTTGACTTTCAAAAATCACACTCCTGGAGTATGATTATTGAAAGTCAAATCAGCAGTAGAAAGATTGTATCTCCATAGTCATTTTAACATTTTCAACTGCTGAGCTCAACGAATGAGTTTAAAAAAATCGCACTCCATTTCTTACAATAATAATCTAATAATTATCCTAGGCACAATCAGTAAAATCATAAAGCCTAGTAGGATTATCAATAGTAGTGGAGCGAGCTTGTTGAGAGGCTTCGATTTGCTGAACGCTATAAGTAAAAGACAAGAATTGTTATTTTCTCCCCTCCGGACGGAAAGCGTCAATTTTCGTCCCGCTGCGCTAAACGAAGTCCGACCTCCGTCGAGGAGAAAAATAGTATACTAACCTCGGACAGTAAATATGAAAGCCTCAGCCTCAATTACATGAGATCTGAGACCTCTCTTACTTTCCTGTCCTCGGTGTGTAATCTACTTTTCCCGCATCAGACATTCATTTTCACGAACGTATCTTCTTGCTATGAAAAAATTTAGCTACGGCGGCCAGCAAAAAGCTTCATAATGAGCCCGTGAATTTCATCTACAAACGTGCCATTCCATTGGCTTCCTACGCAACACGTCCCATCAAAGTAGGCCCCACTTAATTAAGTACTCTCCTTTGAAACCAGCTCTCTGTAATTCGGTCGGCTTTTTGATCGCGACTTTTTCCACCGTGTTGGTTTGTAAATATTTTGTTTAGCTATTTTTGTTTATTCGGGAACCGAAGGTTGTTTTTTTTTAGGGTGTTATTTTGTAAATATTTAGGGGGTTCATCGTATAGGTGCAAAAGGGAGTAGAAGGTTAAGTAATTTTTTTTCAAAATGTCAAAATCATTTGCGTGATGACAAGCGAATGAATTTTAAGACTGTATGTATTACTGTATATGTTACCGGCAATCTGTATAATCACTAATCAGCGGGGCTAGTACGCCAACCCGCGATAGCG
This sequence comes from Agonopterix heracliana, assembly GCA_963693445.1. Lineage (NCBI taxonomy): Eukaryota > Metazoa > Arthropoda > Insecta > Lepidoptera > Depressariidae > Agonopterix > Agonopterix heracliana. Next base: position 9,581,183 of record OY856331.1, read on the forward strand.
TGATATAGAGCTATCACGCTTCCGCTCTCTTTCTATTTGCACGCGACAGAACGAGACAGAATACTAAATTTGACAGATGGATGTGTTAAATGTGGTTGGCGTACTAGCCCCGCAGGTATTGATAAATTGATAAATACAGACCAAAATCGATTTACTTTACACATTGCCGGTGTACCAGCAGGTATTCCATACAATCCCTAGGGAGTAATAAGTGTGCTTCAAGCTCCTATATTGAATAAATTATTATTGAATTTGACTTATCCCTTTGTACCTCAAAAACATTATGGTGATTGTCGCTTACGACGTTACAGTTGTATCCCATGCTAGTAAGTGTAAAAGCTCCTTTAGACTAAGGTAAACTTTAATATCTACCAAATTTAAGTAACCCAAGATGAACTAACCACAGATAAAAACAAACTAACATTTTTAACCCAAATCCAACACACATTTAAAACTCAAATAAACATGTAAGGTTATTTTTCAAGCGTGTGAAAACACTCTGGTATCACAGATCAAAGGTTTTAATTTCACAGTCATTAGCGACGGTTCACACTTGACAGATGTGAGGGAAATCTGCTTTAATGAAATATATCCAGGGAGAAGAAATTATATCCTAAAGTTTTTGAGAGTCATTCTCAAAGAACCTGTTAATTTTAAATTTTATTTGAATGTTGCCTTGGCACGTTGCTTGCGAGGAATCCTGCATTCGCAAGAAGAAATTTCGATGTTTTTTTGAAGTATACACATCCGCATTAGGCACGCGCGTGGTGGACTAACTCCCGAACATACACCCTCCCTGAGGTCACGGTACCAAATAGTCCAAGCCTCATTGCGTCCAACCGTGAAAAACAATTAAACTTGCATTCTGTCCAAGTGCAATTTGGTCCAAGTATCATTCCGTCCAAGTGAAATTTAGTCCAAGTATAAATAAATAAATAATAATAATAACGCTCACAGGCACATACATTGTAATGATCCCAAACTAGCACTAAAGGCTTTTATTATGGAAACCATACAACAACGGCACGAACATATAACATCCATGGCCGAACCGGGATTCGAACCCAGGACCCTGGTTTGGCAGTCCGGCGTGGTAATCATTACACCAACCGGGTCGTCATCAAGTATCATTCTGCCCAAAGGGTAGGGGCCTGTGCCCTGCAGAGGGACATATGTTGTTGTTGTCCTATGGTACCCCGATGGTACAGAGGACCCTCGTGAGACTTCGCCACCTCTCCCTGTCCTGCGCCTGGTGTTCAATGTCGCGCCAACTCAACCCGGCTGCTCGTAACTCAGCGTCGACGGTGCGCCGCCACGTGTGTGCAGGTCGCCCCGGTCGAGGGACATATAGGCGATAATATCCTCATGGATTAAGTAATTTTTTTATACTCTGATTCACTATTACCTTGGTTGAATAAATATCCCTTCATAGCCATAAACCTGTCTTACTTGTAAAATTTTGTGATGAGATCTTTGAAAAAGTATCCAATTATAAACTGTCGCTTACGACATTAAAATTGAAACTACTATGTGAAGATCAAGTACAATTTGTCAAGAGTGTTTTAATTTTTTGTTTCCAAATGATCAAGCATTTAAACATTAATTCGTCAAGTCCTATGTTTCTTGAACAAGCGTCCGAAAAAATGTCATAAGCGACATCGGAAAAACTCGTGGGTCCCTTTGATTGATAATAGCAGTACCTATTCATAATTTAAAACAGGTAACAAACTTTTTCTTACAACATTGTCATCCCTTAATATTATAAATGCGATGTAAGTTTGTTTGTTACGCTTCCACGCAAAGACTACAAAACCGAGTTAAAAAATTATTTTACCATTAGAACATTATCCCTGAGTAAACGGCCAAGTGTGTGTCGGGACAAACTAATTCTCAGGCGGTACGAAGTACGCTCAGCTAGTAACTCATAAGTCTCACAATACCTACTTATCCAAGAGCTGATTAGCTAAAATTAGCGCGATCGAGTGACAACATCCGATGCGCTTGCGGATGTTATCTGTCAATTATCCTGACACCTGTCAGAATTGACGCCGGCGGTCAGATGTCACGTTTGAGTCTCTTGAGGAGTGTTCTGGACGTTTATTTTCGTGTGCTCGCAATTAGAATGCGCTGGCCAGAGTGTCCAGGCCTTGGAGACCTGGTCAGCGCTCCTTCACTCGCGTTTGACAGCTGCGACAGGGTATAAGAAACAGTATCTGGTACTACATACAGGAGAGTCACGTTGCAGGGTTTGCCTCGAACACTTGTCTCTCGCGTGGTGTTCGCACGGTTCGCGTCTCAGCCTGCCACGAGGCTCCACAATCCTTCTCAGTTGTTCTTACTCAAAAACAATCCTCGAGATTGGATAGACACTCCCTCAAACTACTTGACACTGGCGAAATCTAACAAGGAAACGCCATTAAATAAAAATAGAATAGAATACTACATACAGTATGGAAACTTTTTACCTCACCCCCTCGGGTTACTTCGTGGTTACCTCTTATGGAAATGCATATTTTAACTTTATATTCGCCTTCTTTTTAATTTAAATAAAAAATGCGCCACCTTTTGGCACACCGATCGTCATGTGTGGATGGAACACACAAGATCAAGGTATCGAAGGTAAATCCATTGCACGACCCAATGAAATGAAAATTATTTATTTCTCCTAGTAGAGTAGGTTGGTACATTTCCAACTAAAACTGAACTAAAATGACGTATATCAATTATTTGAGTTTCAATTCCAGTAGTTACAGTGAAGACGACCGATTTTTTATTTATCTAAACCATTGACCTCCTATACTAGACCCACAGTGTCATATAAAATCTTAGCAAATTTTTGTGCACATTGACGCAAAAAACCGCATAAATTAAGTATGCATGCTGCTGGTTGTCACTAATACGTTGTATTTGATTCATAAACATAGTCGTATTTCGCTTGTTAACTGTCAGCTAGTACAAAAAAGAGCTCATCCGAGCTCTTTTGGTTGTGCCATTTTTCGAACGTTGATTTTTTAGTTTGTATATAAGATGTCTATGATCTAAACGTATTAAAGTACTCTTAAACAAAACTAGCTACCCTGAACCCTTCAAAATTTTACACAATTTCACTAAGAGCTATGCCATTTATTCGAAACTCAAGAATTTAACCCCTCTTTCGCGTCGCGTCACCAACGAGACCCCACTTTGAGCTGCGTCATCGCACGATAAATAAAACAGTATAACTTCACACTACAACGTACTATATTTCGGCGACACGCAGCGAGCACGCCTGCCTTATTTATTATAGCAAGTTCTAATTAAAATTATCGCCAAGACGAGGAGAATTTAAATTTAAACCCTGTTAAGGTAACTAGGAAACGTGTGTGCGACACACTGGCCGACTGTTCTGCGAGTCTTTGTACTGTCTTTGTCTAGACAAAACGATATATTCTGTAAAGTTTTATAGACTACCGTTGACTTTATGCAGAGGTCAACAAACATGTGATCTGAGGCTTTCTTATTTACTGTCTGAGTTTAGTATACTATGTTTCTCCTCGACGGAGGTGGAAAGCGACAACTTCGTTTAGCGCAGCGGGACGACAATTGACGCTTTCCGTCCGTAGGGGAGAAAAAATAATAATAGGTAGATAACACGATTGTATCGAGACCTCCGCTTCTAAATACCTGGTAGACAATGTTGTATTACGTTATGCAATACAACCTGCCCACCAAATAATTTTTACTCTACCAAGGAGCATCCTCAGGAGTTAGACCGACGAACGTTCGAAACAGAGTTGTTACCCCGCCGAGCATCCGACACCGAAAGATTCTATTTGAACGTATTCTGTGTGCCAAACTTCATCCAAATCTGTTCAGCCGTTTGAGTCAAACGTTAAAACTTTCACATTTATAATATTAGTATTATAAATAGAGTACCATTATCAATCTATGTATGTAAATTATCAGCCTATATTACTATTACCGTACGGCCCTTGGGCACACGCGAACTTTTTCAAACAACTATGGGGCTTGGGCGTCCTCCCTCAGGGTGGGTATGCATGCCTTTTTTACACGTATGCATCAAAATGGCTTCTTCTTCAAATGCAGGTTATCACAACACAATGTCTAGAACCGAAGAGCCAGTAACGTTATTTACTAAGGACTTTGTTCAACCTCGGCTGCTTGTACATTATTGACTTTGCCAGTTCTGGTGTCAGCCTAGGTGTCAAAAGCTGTGCAGTTGTTTGTCATGTTCTACATCCTACAGGTCCGTAAGTAGCCCCCGTAAAGGAGCCACGTCAGACTTTCTCTACCCATGATACAGGGCGAAAACTTTCCGACGAGAGCAGCACTCATATTTTATTAGCTCCCCGTGTTTTTCGTTTCAGATCTCCGATACAACTTACCTTAATAAATTTGTGACGTCACGGGCAAAGTTTTTAGTTGCTAAAGTTTAAATCGACTTGTTTCATCTGATCATCATCATTATCAAAATTTTATTAGGGGAAGGGTTTACGAGAATGTTGTCATATTACAAGACGAGGTAAAATATGAATGGCTGCGTAAGGAAAGGACGACCACGGAAAAGATCTTCTTCTTATCATGTGGGCACTTGGGCAGCAAGCCCTGGTGTCAGTTTTTCAAACCGCCTAACCACCAAAGATAGTAACCGGGACCAACAACGGCATAATGTGACATCCGAAGTACGGAATCATCATTCTTTTCAGACAATCAGGTGATTCAGGAAAAGATGAATGGTTTGAAAGATGCCATGTGAGCATACTAAAATAACACAATGACGTAATAATAAAACCGGCCAAGTGAGAGTCGGACTTGCGCACAGAGGATTCGGTACCACCATAATTATAATTAAAAAAATATAATTTTCTGGGATCCTTAGCGCAAGCCCGACACACACTTGACTGGTTTTTATTATTTGTTGTTTCACTAAACTCAAAACTCCAACTCAAATTTTTTTATTCAAAATAATATCACATAGATAACTTTCTGACGTCATTTTTGATTCTACCACCGCTTCGGAAGGTGTTCCGTTGTAGAGAAGATGCGGCCAGAAACTCTACAACACACTTCTTTTAAACAAAACAAAATATACAAAGTACAAATATTGAATTACATAGTGTAACATTGTCAAGACCAGACATTTTGGTCATTCAAATAATCATCGAGTTTATAGTAACCTTTTTTACAGAGGACTTGTCCACTTTAGAGTATGCCTTATAATTTAGCTAATTTTGACACTTGTATGTATTTCTGTTTTTCCGATAGAGCAAAGAAAAAAAACCTCGAAAAAAAACACACGTTTCTTGGACACCCCTTAATTTTTATAAATTTTTTATTGAATTGTTAGCATTTGTTGTGAAAATTTTAATGCGCTACCATTTACGGTTACTTCTCTAACGTTAACATCAAGTGTCGTTTCCAGTGGGGTAGCCATTTATCTTATCTTAACTATTATAAAACTGTAACTGAAGTGTGTCTGTACATTGAAGATATTAAAAAGATTACGATATGGTTTTTAGGTATCCCTGACTCGAAATCAACCTTTTTTAGAAATTTTGTCTGTCTGTTTGTCTGTTTGTTTGTGTGTTTGTTTGTTTGTTTGTTCGCGTATCACGCAAAAACTACTGAACCGATTTGGATGAAACTTTTTTTGTGTGATAGCTTATGATCTGACTTAAAATCTGGTATACAGGGTCCTTCTTAATATGCTGACACTTTTTTAGAGGGATATTCAGACCATCAAACTGAACAACTTTCTCTATGGGACCAACATCGAAATCGCGAAAAAAAAATCTGCTGTCCCATACATTTGGCTCGAGTAGTTTTGCAGTCTTATATGGAAGAGCTGATTTTTTTTTCGCGATTTCGATGTTGGTCCCAATTCCCATAGAGAAAGTTGTTCAGTTTGACGGTCTGATCATCCTCTTAAAAAAGTGTCAGCATATTAAGTTGGACCCTATATAATTTGTCCGGACGAAGTCGCGGGAAAACACTAGTTTATTTTAAAGATACAGCCCTTTAGACCTAGGACGGACGGACAGCGTAGGCTTATGAATAGGGTCCCGTAGGCACCCTTTGAGTACGGGATAAAAACTGATCAAATAGCAAAAATGTTAAGCAACCTGAATGCAAAATATAATTGTGTGCCCGTACCAAATACATACTCTTTGATCTAGCATTTATAATGACAGAGTGCTTCCTTTTTCTCGACTTTCTTCCAGAACCGAATGCGATATGATAATGATGAGTGATGACAGTATAATCTATGAGACACGTACTTTTAACAGAAAAACACAAAGGCAAAATCAAAGGGCGACTTTCGATGGTTCTGATCAAATGAATCCAGATCGTATTGTCAGAGAAATAAGAGTTGGAATTGTTTGGTTTGTTTGCTGTCTTCAATGATATTCGATATCAAATATTATTGGCGCAAATATGGTAAAAGGAAAATACACGTATTATTTCATGAAATAAAGTTTACTTTGGAATGATAGAAAATTACTGTTCTTTTTCGGTTTCATTTCTTATAAAAGTTACATACAAATATCAAAAAAGGCATTTTGTTACGATACTAGCTTTTACCCGCGACTTCGTTCGAGTGTATTTCGAAACACTTCGACACCTCGTTGCATCCCGGCATCGATTTTCGAAAAATCCTTTCTTATGGCATTCTAAATTTTTTTAGTTTTAGTATTTCAGGCTGTGCGTTATCAGTCAGTCAGTAAGTAAGTCACGGAACTGTTTAATAAAAGTACTTATTTGTTGTTAGCTGACATAGCCCAAAGAATTGCTAAAGTGGCAGTGGGCGGGGCACATTGCTCGCAGAACCGATGGCCGATGGGGCCGGAAGGTTCTCGAGTGGCGGCCGCGTACCGGAAAGCGCAGCGTGGGTAGGCCCCCCACACGGTGGACCGACGACCTGGTGAAGGCGGCGGGAAACCGTTGGATGAGGGCAGCGCAGGATCGGTCGTTATGGCGATCCTTGGGGGGGCCTATGTCCAGCAGTGGACGTCCATCGGCTGAGATGATGATGATGATGATGATGACTAATTTGTTTAAAAATTATTCTACATTTGAATGGGTTCTTAACTTCTTAGTTCTTACCGCGTTGAATTTTTTTTTAGTTCTCGATAAAATGATGTGTTACATTACAGCATTGACTTACACTCTAGAGTATATTATTATGTCAGTGCATTACAGCTTTCATGGTGACGCGATTGCTTGTCATTCAAATTTAACTTACCTGAAACAAAACAAAAACAAATTAAGTAAGATATTTTAAAAATACACTGAGAGCAACTTTGTGTTCATTAAAACAATCTATTCGGATTAATCTACTAGAATTAGGGCCTGTTTCACCACTTTTGGATAAGTTCTTGTTAGCTTATTTGACATAATGTTACAAGAAGAATATGTCAAATGAGCTGTCGGATAAGCTAACAAGAACTTATTCGGATGTGGTGAAACAGGCACTTAAGACTAACAAATCTAACAAGTTTTCTACCAAGATCTGCAAAACTGAATAGTTGTCACATATTATTTATTTTACGATTAGTAAAAGCAACTAGATACTTTCTACGTGAAGCTTATTTTCAAAAGTAAGTCAGCAAAGTTGGATCATGTTTTCCGAAATACATTAATTTCCTAATCTGATAATCTCCGAAATATTAGGACATCAATATTTCAAACTGTTCTCAAAACGTAACATTACTCCAAATATAATTTATCAAAGCAATCCAAAACATCAGTTACTAAAACCATAATCCCTTTCAAAATAATTTAATCTCAAACATCTCTGATATCTCTCAAAATTCCTAGCACAATTGATACTTCAATAGCATAATATGTCTCCGTAAGTAACGACAAAGCTGGCGAGAGAGGCAAAAGACAAAAGACGAGAGGCAGACGAGGCAGGGCCCTTTATTGCCTCAAGCCATGTGATAAGTACGGATGAGGCGCAGTTAGAAATTTATACCTGGTTTCAGAGTTGTGGCTGTTAAAATAGCGGTGGAACCGGACCGGTCTCATATCTTGAATGAATGAGCGAAGATGTGAGCCTATCGTTCACTTCGTAAATATCTTCGGAGATGTGACGTTTAGGGACATTCACGGAAAGAACGTTTCAAGAACTATGGACCGTCTGGTCATATCGGCATACCTGGGCATACCTTAATGCACATAGCGGACCTGAAGGGGCTCTGTTTTCCCGGTTTTTTTTTTTCAGGAGATCTCAAATTATCTGATCAAGAATGAACTAAAGATGGTCAAGAAGAAGCAAACTTCGCTTCCAATGCAATATGCAGGGAGCAAGGAAAAGCGTATCATTAACCTTTAAACTACATACTCTACCCATCAAACTGAATAACTTTTAGTATAAAAATAAAAAAAAATAAAAAGTATGGTAGCAAACCAGTCAGCGCAAAAAAAGAACAGCTGTCCCAGACTAAACTGCAATACCTACTCGACTCAAACCTATGAAACAGATGATACTTTTTTTGATCTGACAAGTTTGCTCCCATAGTAAAAGTTGTTCAGTTTGATGGGTAGAGTATGTTTGAAGTTCAATGGTACTTTTCCATACACCCTGATTTAAGCATTACGAGTGCTTATGCTTATGCTTAAAAAAAGGGCCAGAACAGATCTACCCGAATGTATTGTAATTGTAATGAAAAGGAGGAAGCTAGAGAGGTTTGTCAGGATCGTAGCAGGTGGCGTTCCGTTGTCTCTGCCTCTCAGTGGAAAACAGGCGTGAGAATATGTATCTATGGATGCATTACGAAAAAAATTGCTGTATGGGCTCGATCCATTTGCCATTCCGTATGGAATGCCTAGTTTGACATTGACAGCTATTCCCACGCGAGATATCTTCAATTGCTGCTCTCCGGCTCGCCACGAGGCTCTACCATTTAGTGGTGACTTGTGGTGACTCAAGAACATGTTTTTCTACATATAACTATGCTTCAGAACAAACAAATATTTATAACGTCAAGCCATTGAGTAACTATGTGTCAAACATAGTAACTCGCTGCGTCAAGCACATTTGCTATTCATATTGGAGATTGGAAAAATCATATTTCGATGGAGCGCCAATTTTAAGATTAGAATTAACATGTCATTATAATATGTGGAGACATAGACATATTACTCTAGCGATAGACAAGCTCGTTCAAACAAACAACATGTCACACAAAACAACACAAAATGACACATTGCGGTCTGTCATTGCCATAGTGACGAAGTGAACTCGGGTACATCAGGTGCGTACACCTCATTCAAGTGGAACATGTTGCTTCTATGCAAGGGCAAGTCTATCGCTAGAGTTTAAGTCTATATATACTTAGACACGGAATTTAATAGACTTGTTATGAAGCTGAAAACTCGCCAATTTCAGAGCCCCAACAGAAAATCTCTTACATACGAGCTTAGTTGCGTAATGGCTGCTTAATGGAAACGATGTTTTATGTCATCCCGACGAAATGACGTTATTAACGTCGACGCCGCTATTTGTGTAATGCAGTTAAGCACACCTTTGAAGGTAGGGATGGCAGGAAATTTTGTATCGATAGCAACAATTTTGAAGATACCACTTTTTAGCACTTCAATAGAATCTACCTACATCTCTAATAATTATAGGGTGTAAGGAAAAATATCATTAACCTTTAAACCACATACTCTACCAATCAAATTGAAACTTTTACTATGGGAGCAAACTTGACAGAACAACAAAAAAAACAGCTGTCCCATGTCTACCTACTCGATTCAAGCGTATGGGACAGCAGATTTTTGTTTGTTCTGACGGGTTTGCTCCCATAGTTAAAGTTGTTCAGTTTGATGGGTAGAGTATGTGGTTTAAAGGTTAATGATACTTTTCATTATTATCTGTTTATTTTGTACTAACAGGGTTTTTCGAGATGATCAGGTTACCAAATTGAACAACTTTCTCTTCAGGACAATAATCAAAAACAAAATTATCGACATCGCGACAAAAAAAACGGTTCTTCCATTCAAAACTGCAAACACAGCGATTACTTTCTGCGATTTCAATGTTGGTCTCATAGAGAAAGTTGTTCAGTTTGATGATCAGATCATCAACCTAAAAAACTGTCAGCATATTAAGAAAAACCCTGTATACAACGTGTTAATGATTTAACGCAAAATTAGAAAGTGGTTTGTTTAGAATCGATAGGAGAATCGAATTATCATGGTTTCAACATAGGTTTTTTTTTTAAATATTAAATAATTTGTATGTAAAACTTAAAATTTACTGAACCCGATGTCAACCCACCGAACGGGCACACTCACCCTACTTACTACCAAAAGAGTCTTAAAATGTATCCATGAGCACGTTAGCGCTTTCATTCATTGCTGAAATGATAACAAATCATTTTTGCCTCAAAACTAAAAAGGCGAATAACTTTAAATGTTAACTGTCAAAATAATTAAGACGCTGTTATTTGGTCGAGGCCGTTTTTTGAACACGAACGAAAGTGTTTTTAACTGTGTTTTAAAGTCTGAAAACCACTTATGTCTTATTTAAGGATCTGGCTGATAGGCGACCGTGCTCAATTACACGATTAGATTAAGTTTAATAGATAGAAAAAAATCCCAAAGTTACCCCTTTTTGTTATGTTTTTTCAATACTATGATTAAACTGCTGATATTTAACTTTTTATTCTTGTACTTAACTAAATACATTAAATATTTCAAGTGAACTCCGTAGAATTTTGAGCTTAGAAACACCCATGAGCAAAGATATTGATGAAAAACACGTTTTTTTGCGATCTTGTGTTTTCAATTGGAGCGGGATGGCTAATTGAAAACTTATGCTTGCAAGAAAGAGACGCTTGCACTGGGATAACCTGGCCTTAAATTATTGTTTGAATCTAATTATTTTGATATAAATCAGTTGGGGTGTATAAGGTTTTGCGCTTATTCATTAACACGTTGTATATGCATATGGCAGAGGTGTTAATATATTTGAAACCAAATCTGCCAGTACTACAATTTTCGCAGTCGACTGTGTGGAACACTACAAATACAAATAACGTATCGTTGATAAATGACTCTGCCTTTGACATTTGAAATGCAGAGTAAGACAAATATACCCAGTTCTCGCTATGCCCTGACCATATTTTGTCTTTGTCAATACGACGGGGAAATGTAACAATTTGTGGGTCGTTTTCGTTCCAAGATGGCGTACTATTGTCGTGTAAATGTAATTAAAGGTTTGCGTTATTATATTAATAATCATGGTTCCTGGTTTAGTATACCAATCTATTTCTCGTGGGTTTCGATAGAGGCAACTAAGGGAAAATATTTTTTTGTTGTTTGTTTTGTTGGTGAAATTTAACGCGTTGTTTCATTATGTCTAGAATTATTACAAATCATAAAGGTATTATACCTTACAGGAATAGAGCAACAAACATGAGTTGTCAAATGAAACCGTTTTTGGATGTTTTTTGGAGACTATTCGCAGGCAAAAATTCGAATATTGTCTATAATTCTGAGTCTAACGTGAAATTGTGGATAAATTAATGAAGTAGTGTCAGTATATTTCATAAAAATTATCTACGATTTCACTACAGATTCGCAATTATTCACGGAAACCGAATTGTAAAAATTTATTAGTAACTAAAAAACTGTCCTATTGCCTCGCGTCACGTATCTCTTTCTATTATACAGTGGTGCCGCTAGGTACATCTCGCTCACTCAGATGTATGTTCCTCTATTCCTGGTATAATACCTGTATGTTACAAATACACTGTATAAGAAACCTCGTGCGACACCCACGCTAAGATTGGGGGTGGTCTGTGTGAACCACATAGCGATATAGGCGTCCAAAAGGCGTGAAGGAGGGACAAACAGACCAATATATGTATTAGACATGTAATACAAAACGGGATTCCCGGTGCTTCGCTACGAAATTCCTTTCGATTTTTCATCCATTTTCTTTGCGGACTGTAATTTTTTTCAAAATGGGAATGCAGGTCAAAATGTCGCAAAAAGTTAAGGACAGTTTTTGTAATGTAATGATGATATCTGCACTCGTAGTATGCTACACGTGATACGGCTGTATCACGTCTTTTTATCTCGTTCGTTCGCACGCAAATAGAAAGAGAGCGAAGGTGTGATAGCGCTGTATCACTGCGGCATGCTAGCTATGCTGGTGAAATATGGTAGGCGAACCCCCATAGTCCGTAATAACCAGTTACTGATCCGTATTTATCAGTAACAAAAAAGAGAAAGAAAAGAAAATCCCTTTTCTCAGTCTTCTTTTTTCACGTCAGTCATTCATTCTGTAGTGTAAAGATTAGCCGGTTGTATCGAGGCTGACGAAATCAGGTTTCGTCACGCGGTGGTCTTCCTTTTCTGAAGTAAAATTTCCATAAATAAAACAATTCAATATAGAAACTAGACACGACTGAGTATAATTAAGGCAAGAAAGCACACCTTTCCTTTTCATGAATGGCACCTGAAAATTTTCCTACAATTTAATTTGTACAAACCTTCCTTGGTTATTTGTTGCTGGAACGTAACTAATTGCTTTCTTCCAATTTAAGCCTGATAATGGTTTAGATGTGGCACAAGTGAAAAACGATAAGCGATTCAACGGTTTTAAAAATTAACTAAATTATCAACGAAATATATTTTAAAAGCTTTTTCATTCAAATGTAGCAAGTGAGCAAAGCGAGAGCGGTGATAGTCCATACAGAAGTGAGCTTGTGACTCAATCACGAGGTAACGATTCGATTTCTAGCCTGTACCAATCCTCTACGGAATTTATGTACGGTTTGACATTGACAGGATCACTAGCTCGGCGGTGAAGGAAAAAACATCGTGAGGAAGCCTGAATACACAAGAACAAAAAGAAATAACTATCTCGGCTGGCTCAGCGACCCAAAGTCGGTCCCCCAAAAAGAGAGGGACTCCTCGCCAGTAGCTGGCTTGAAGCTCACGTAGGTCAGCCTACCTAGGTTTGACCTAGATATGCTCTCATGTCATGCCCATTCTGACTCAATATAAGTCATAAAATTATCATAAAAACCATAAGTTTTTGGGGAGCGCCACTGACGTGACTTGCGAGCCATGTAAAGTAAAATAAACGTTTACCCGCTACCTCCTAACACTTGTACCGAATCATTATTTCGTGAATTTCTTCCTGTAGACGGCCGCAGCGGTTTTCTTGTCGCCGCTTGTTTTATAGTACGTTTTTAATTAAACTCATTTCTTCTGTGTCGCGGCACGTTACTTGTTAAAAAATAGGGTTGTTTAAGATACGAGGATTCGGATATATTGATTACACGCAGTGGTTCTTAACCTTTTAGTGATGGGGGACCATTTGTCGAAATTTTAGTCTTGCCACGGACCACAAACTGTTTGGAGGTAATATAATTTATTACTAGAAAAATTTTAAGGGTGTATTCAGATAACGAAAGATTTCCTGAAGAACGTGGGTCGAAAAACGAGAATTTTTCACATTTCCCAAATAAAATCGATCGGCTGATCGGTATTTTTGTATGGAATGTTCAAAAACGTTTTTCGTTTTTCGACCCATATTAGGATATCTAGCATAATATGCTCACGACTATATTCCTGGAGGGGGAAGTCGGAGATAGAGAATTGGTAGGGGAGTTTTCGACCCATGTTCCTAAAGGTAATTAAAAAACAGTGGTGTATAAAATGATGAAGTAGGCAGCCCCGGATATACGATTTTACCGCGGCGGGGCAAAAACATTGTATTGGCACCCTCCCCTTCAAGGTTGTAGCAATATTTTTTCCCAGGAAGACCAGATCCAGGTTAAGTGATTGCAATAAAATCTAAAACTTAGAGCGGGCGAAGCGAGCTCGATATTTTACTTTAATATGATAAGCTCGCGTTACAAATTCGCAATATAATCCTAAATCTGGATCGATTTCTGCAATAGGCATGACTAGGTAATTTCAATTTATAACAAAAAGAAAAGCGCGAGCGAAGCGAACTCGAGAGATTTCACTGCAATATAATGAGATGACTTCAATACAATCGAAAACCATGAGCAAGCTCGAGATTTAACTGCAATATAATGAGATGACTACAATACAATCGAAAACCATGAGCGAGCTCGAGATTTCACTGTAATATAATGAGATGACTACAATACAATCGAAAACCATGAGCGAGCTCGAGATTTCACTGCAATATAATGAGATGACTACAATACAATCGAAAACCATGAGCGAGCTCGAGATTTCACTGCAATATAATGAGATGACTACAATACAATCGAAAACCAAGAGCGAGCTCGAGATTTCACTGCAATATAATGAGATGACTACAATACAATCGAAAACCAAGAGCGAGCTCGAGATTTCACTGCAATATAATGAGATGACTGCAATACGATCGAAAACCAAGAGGGCCCAGGTTTCAAAAAACGCACTGATTTATCTTCAAATGCTAATATGTTGCTCGTGCCTTCAGACTTCATATTTCCGGACCCTTTTCCGAAAAAAATCATTAACTTCATTACTTTGTGATTTTTTTTGTGATAATGTATTTGAAATTTGAGCTGACTGAACTGATCAACGAACTCTTTGTTTAACTTATCAGTTAAGAATAATTTTACTTCCATTCTAAATTCGTACAACCTCAATAGCATGTTTCCTTTGGAAAGCCTTTGGATGGATTCTTTTTTAATCAAAACTGCAAGACCACAGCGAGAACGAACATAGCGCTTCTTGCACCTCGTCGATTCATTGTAATTTATTTAATTTAATGATGACCACTCGCGGACCACTTCGGTTGGTCTTAGGGACCACCAGTGGTCCGCGGACCACCGGTTAAGAACCACTGGATTACAGAGATAAAATATCGGATAAGTACATTGGTTGTTATTTCTTTCATGAGTTATTTAATTATACATCGGTTATTGCAGAAATTTAATTCCCTTTTTATTACATTTACCTATATAGTTACAGTGGCTTAAGAGTGACTTGCGTCCATGCGTGTGAAATGGTTTTTTTGTCAATCTATTTATTAGAGCGCGGGGTAATCCGTATGAACATCCGAAACATAGATTTTTACATCGCAGCCTGTATTTTAATTATGTCTGCATTTTAATTGCTAGCTAATTTTCTAAAATTAGTTTCGGTGTAGGTATACGCTTTTTGTAAACCTGAAGCGCTGAAGTTATCCATCGAGAGGATGATAATAACGAGAATAATGTATACGTCTGAATTTGAAAGATTGAAACAATTGAGTCAATAAAATTTTAATCTCTATTACTGCAACTAAACCATTATCAATCTATTCAAGATAAAAAAATCGATAGCGCCTTCAAACCCACTTATTAAATTTTCTATTATATATAAGATACTTATTTATTTATTTGTTTACTTTCGGATATCTGACAATTTCGGTTACGGATACTCGGCTCGATAACAACCCTATTGTTGACTTCGAGCCACGTTACTCGTAACAAAATATAACTTAGTAAGGCTTGATGTTAATTTATTGGTAAAGATATTTTATTGGGTGGTAATGAATTGTTTAAAACTGTGGGGGTGTGGGGGTGATTAATATCTTCAGGGTAATATTCTTTATTGTGCTGGAAGTCGTGACCCGAATAGTTTATTTGAATAACAAATTATAGGGGTTATGAAATCTAAGATGAAAAAAAGTTTGAATAAATATTGGCAAAATATTTAAATTTCCATCAACCCAAATCCATATTACCAATTTTTATGAAGTAAAAATGTCAAATGTCTCACAGTTTTAAAAATAAATACACTTAACCATTTATGAATTTAATATCTCACTACACATCACCTACTAGTGAAATGTGGATGTTCTGAGTTTTCTTAATATATCTGACTATAGGGGAATATAGTCATGAGCATATGCATATATGCAAGTAAAAATTTAGTGTAGAGTAGACCATCAAACTGAACAACTTTCACTATGGAGACATCATCGAAATAAAAAAAATCTGCTGTTCCATACCGAGGAAAAAAGTCGGTACGACACTTTTGTATGTAACAGCAGATTGTTTAAAATTGTATTTCTATGTTGCCTCCATAGTGAAAGTTGTTCAGTTTGATGGGCAAAAGTAAACCAAACCAATCCGCCCCTTTAAATATTACGAGACTGTTTTTTACACCCTGTATATTTTCTTTGAATACCTGCTATTAAATTTTCTCGATAACAATAGAAATGATAAATTTCGTAAATAATTGGTAATTCTAGCAGGGATATAGGATCTACCCACAAACCCTTTTACTTAATTAAGTTAAGTATTAAGGGGGGATTAACGTAAGCCATGTATAATTACAATGTATTCCGTTATTAATCTCTATGTATACGTTGATATTGGATTATTTTATGTTTCGGTAGGGCTGTGGACTTTATGTAAATTGATAGGTGATAACATAGTTTTCTTAGCGTTCAAATACAATTACAATTGACAACATTTAATTTTTTTAACCACCAGTTTTTAATGAAAAATATAAAAATAGGTTAAAAAATAAGAGATACGTATTTTTTCGATTTAATTTTTAACTGATATTTCTATTTTTAATTTACTTTTGAATTTTCTGAAAAACGTAGGCTTTATGACCTTGGCCTCAATAACATTAAAAATAAAAACTGTCAAATACAATAGAAAAGCCAAGCAGGGAAAGGAATAAAATCACATTCAACCTATATTATATTTTTCAGTATTTTTCAAATAACTCGAGAAATAATGGATGGAAAAATCTTATAATTTTGATATAAGCTTTGAATCACATAATCTCCAAATGGTTTTCTTATTTTGGTACCTTTCTTAAAATGAAATATTGTCAATTACGG
The DNA here is from genome assembly GCA_963693445.1 of Agonopterix heracliana. NCBI lineage: Eukaryota > Metazoa > Arthropoda > Insecta > Lepidoptera > Depressariidae > Agonopterix > Agonopterix heracliana. The sequence continues at coordinate 9,598,011 of OY856331.1, forward strand.
GTGTGGTGCAGGTAAAGTAAGCTAAATTAAGTCCGTTTGGAGGCAAAATTTGTACATCAATGAAACATTGTTTTTTACTACACTAGAAATGCGTCCACACATAAAATGATACCTCACTCGCCTACTTCGTAAAATGTTCATTTTCCAAAATGCCCCCGCCCTCTATTTTTTTGCCTATTTCCTATAGGTTTCGTAGGGAAAGTTGTTCAGTATCATATCCCCCTTTAAAGTAATGCAACTGTTTACCCTAACACCCTGTATATTTGAGCGGAAGTAAACCCGTACACAAAGAGAAATGAAAATTAACCAGTACATTTTAGAAGAACCTTCACTGAATAAAGCCTCCCTTTGAAGTATTTTTTTACTTATTTTAGCACTTTGTATACCGGGATGTGCTCGGCTGGATAAAACTGATACTTAACAAAAACAAAGGAAATATTGTACTTTGTCGGCCGGCGACATTTTTTAAATTAGACTAGTTTTTAGGGTTCCGTAGTCAAACAAGGAACCCTTATACCTCCGTCCATTCTGTCTGTCTGTAATCTGACTGCCTCCTTAACTCCCTCATTTTTTTCACCTATTGAACCGAAATTTGACATAAATACAGATAACAGTAACCCGACAACAGAAATCGAGTTTACGAAGAAACTATTTTTTTTTCGCCCTATATGCTCACGACTATATTCCCCGAGGGGGTAGTCAGAGATATTCTGAAACCTCAGAACATCCACGTTTCACCAGTAGTACCGAAACTCTGTCCAGTGTGACGGGGGGTGAGCCCGTCGCCACTTATAAATGGACAGTGAGTACAATACACGCCTCGAAATTGAAGCATGCAGGTTTCCTCACGATGTTTTCCTTCACCGAAAAGCCAGTGGTGTTACAAATCGTACATAAATTCCGAAAAACTCATTGGTACGAGTCGGCTTGGACGGGGATCGAACCATCGCCTCCTGCACGGCAGGCAAGGTTAGTCGCCACTGGACCACCACGGCTAATCATAAACTTTGAAATACAAAAAGTTTCATCAAAATCGGTCCAGTAGTTTTTGCGTGATGCTCGAACAAACAGAAGGACAAAAATAAATTTGTTATTGTAAATAAATATCTTCATGTGCAGACACACTTCGTTCCAGTTTTATAATATCAAGCATTCATTAGTATGATTAACTGGCGTCATTAAAACAAAACAAACTGTCAAAAATTTAATATAGCTCATAAAGTAGTAATAACTTCCAAAATTAACGTCTACAGCCCACAATTATAGTCGGAAGTCGTAAATTTAAATTACTGTGCATTATGCTTTCTATTTGACTATTACAGTCGGCTGTAAATTATCAGATTAGTATTAAATTATAAAGATTTTTCTGCATGAGTGAAATACAGGGTGTAAGTGACAGCCTAGTTAATACTAAAACGGTGAATTCAACATCAAACTGAACAACTTTCACTATGGAGCCACCCTGAGAAAACACTGAGAAAAAATTGTAGACAACGTGGCCTACAGGTTTTATATAGCTTCGCTGGAGAGACTTCAGTGGACTGTAGGTTTCCTCTGATGGCAGGAGTGTTGGATATAATGGAAAGTCTTGTTTGAGGCACTGGAGATTTATTTAAGTGAATTTTACACCAAGCTTAGTTACACGCACAAGCACCGTCCCAATATGGAAGGAGGAAGCGGAAATACAACATTTTTAATTACTACATTTTATGTTGGTGTTGCCAACAAAAATTGCTACAAATATGTAGCCCGTCGCAGCTTACGTACCATGTAGCTTACGTCGCGATACTGTACTGCAATGAAGAGCTTCATTACGAAGTACGAGACAACTTAAATACTGACGCAACACTCGTAATCAGTATCGCGTCGTAACCTACGTTACGTAGTACGTAAGCTGCGAAGGGCTACGTATCCTTTAGGAACATGATATCCTTTTCCCAAAATACAACTTCCTAAAACATCCGTTCCTAACTATCCGTTTCTCTGAAATTACGTTTTTCAATAGACCTGTTTCTCGAATCATCAGTTTCCTAAGCCATACGAATCCCAAACTAATTATCCGTTTCTCAGATGCTGCGACGGGCTACGTATACGTAGCATTTTTTTCTCAGTGTAGATTATTCCGAATTTTTTTCTCAGTGTTGAATAGATGATCCGTGTAGATCCAAGATATTTATTTATTGAAACAAGTTTTCACACGTTCGACGTGTACCGGCTGATTTTTGTTCCAAAATCTGTCAAACTCAAACTCAAAAGTATATTTATTCAAAATAGGATACAATGTACCTCTTTTCGAACGTCACAATCTAAAAAGTCACAGGTTTTGCTATATAAATTATGTCAAACTGGAATCACACCACGCCTTTGTATCTTCAATATAATCAACAATTCTATAATACGCCTTGCCAGACAATGACTTCTTAATATGTAATTTAAACTTTCTTTTAGAAAAATTTAATATATCGTCAGGAATTTTATTGTAAAAACGTATACAGTAGCCCATAAATGATGTATTGACCCTACTGAGTCTGAACACAGGGGTGTCAAGTTTATTTTTGTTTCTAAGATTAAAGTTGTGCCTGTCACTGTTCTTTGGAAATTGCGCAATATTTTTACGGACATACATAATATTTTCGTAAATAAATTGACCAGCAACGGTTAAAATATTAATGTCTTTAAAGTTTGAAGTCTGTGTGAAGTTTGTTCCAAAGATACTTATTGTATTAGAAATATTTAGCGAACGTTGGCCTCGAAACACAAAAGGAACACGTAGCTCAAGCTGTTTTTATAGAGAATTGCCGCGAATTTTCTTATCTTTTAACTGAAATATTCTTGACTGGCGGCCTCATTGTCGGTGACATTTATTTAACATTTCGCCGGCCGTGATATGATATTAGTTGAGTTTTCTTACAATTACAATTGTTTGATTATACTTCTTCATCATCATCATCAGCCTGTCCATAAAAATAAGAGAACCAGTCATGATATTAAGAAGGACCCTATAGTATACAGAGTCATTCTTAATATGCTGACACTTTTTTAAGGGGATGATCAGACCGTCAAACTGACCAACTTTCTGGATGGGACCAACATCGATATCGCGAAATAAAATCAGCTGTCCCATACTTTAGGCTCGAGTAGGTTTGCAGTTTTGTATGGAACAGCAGATTTTTTTTGTTGCGATTTCGATGTTGGCCATAGAGAAAGTTGTTCAATTTGACGGTTTGATCATCCCCTTAAAAAAGTGACAGCATATTAAGAAGGACCCTGTGTATAATCTACAAATAAAAATTAGCAAGGCTACCATTGACGTAGAATACTATGGACGCTGGGTCTAGTACAAAATTCTCGAAAAAAACTGTCCGACTAACCTACGCAAATCTTAGTACCTACTTGTATAGTAATAGATAATATAATCATTAAAAATGCTGAAATTCTTCTACTTTTGCTTGCGTAGTTTTTCCCAATCGCGGCACGATGCGCGCCGCGCGCTTTCGCGTGCGCGTCGTCGACTGTTCAAACTAACACTGTCGCGTAATTAAGTCTCATTATACTTTTCAGTCTCTTTTGGTTTCACTTTTGAGCGCGGACCCTTCGTCCAGTAGAAGTCAATGAAGGCTACTTTTAATTAGGCAAATATTCTTGGAAAAGTTGGGTGTACCTATAGCTCACAGGCATACACCGCACCTTCTTTAATCGAGATCGGACAATCGGACAACGCCCTAAGCAAACTGATTTCCAACCAAATTATCTAAATCAATTTGCAGTAAGTAAATAACGCGGAAACAAACTTCACAAAGTTTAATGTTATATTTCACTCAGTCAAGTCTCACCAATCAAGCAACTTTAATCCTTATTGCGTTGGCATAAGTGTCTTGTTAGGTATTGTTACGCAAGTTAATATTTCAAGTTGGCAGGAGTAAGGCAGACCAATTATAGTTCTAAGATTTCCTTTGTCCTAAGCAAATAAGTTATGACGACTGAAACTGGATGGATGAATTTACTTCTGAAAGTTCTGAAGTTAAGGCGCTATACGTTTAGAAAGGACCTGAAAATGCATGTCCACTATTAAACATGATTAAGCATAAGCAAAAGCATATGCTCACGACTATATTCCCCGAGGGGGAACTCAGAGATATTCTGAAACCTTAGAACATCCACGTTTCACCAGTAGTACCGAAACCCAGTGTGACAGGGGGTGAGCCCGTCGCCACTTATAATGGATAGTAAGTACAATACATGCCTCGAAATTGAAGCATGCAGGTTTCCTCACGATGATTCCCTTCCAGCCAGAAAGCCAGTGGTGTTACAAATAGTAGGTACATAAATCCCGAAAAACTTATTGGTACGAGTCGGCCTGGACGGGGATCGAACCATCACCTCCGGCACGACAGGCAAGGTTACTCGCCACTGGACCACCAAGCAAGCATACATGATTTAAACTTACCGAGTCGAAAAAATACACAGTATCCAGTGAATTTGCAAATTGAAAATACAATAAGATATCAATTTTTTTGGTTTCGATTCAGTAGGTGCTAACATATAGAATGGGTTTAATTGTTCCATGTTTGACTACGGAACCCCAAGTCAGTATATAGTACCATTGTTCAGGCAAGCGCGGGTTTTGACGTTTGATAAAGAGTTGCTGATTTGACGAGCTTTCAAATAGCCTATTGGAATTACATACATACATACATAAGCTCACGCCTTTGTCCTATGGGGGTAGGCAGAGAAAACGGACCGCCACACGCAAAAGAGGTGTGAGTGTGGCATATGACAGAGTCGTCACTCTGACACACCTCTTAAGAGGATAGGCGGTGCGGGCTGAAATGAGAATTTTGAGATGTCACTTTTCCGACTGTATACGTATACGACTCTTAGTTTAGAAGGATGCTAATGATATCAATTTCACCCTGTATAACGACAGATAGTTAAGTCTCATGTACTGGGTATCGAATCTTTAATTTGCTTCGATTCGCCGTAGCATTTCCGATCATGTTTGCTCGAACCCGTATTAGCACTTCAACGCTAACGATTTGAGCCAGGGACGGACTTAGGGTTTAATTGTGACGCTATAATATTCATGTTTTCTGATAGGAAAGCAACAATTTTTTTTTTTATTACGGTTATGTCTCTAGGATCCTAAGTAACGCAAAATGCTGTTGGAAAAATTTTATGGAAATAAAATAATACTACTGAAGTATATTACTTCGAATTATTATAATACATCGCTGTTTATCTTTTGAAATATGGGTAGATCAACTATTTTTTGTCCATACCTAGTCCCAGTCATCTGCATAAAATTTTCTCAATGTTCAGGCTCAGGCTCAAGCTCAGGTTTTGCTTGCCCCAAAATTTAATGTTTGTTGAATAACTAAGGATTGCATTTATTAAACACGCACACGGTTTTGCAAAATTACTTGAATTTTACTTGAATTTTGGCGGTTGTCCGATGGACGCTTTATTTCGTTGTCCCCACGCTTTTTGGTCTATCGGACAACCGCTAAAAACTTCTAGTAGTTCAACACAGATGGTGCAATGCACATGTGTGTAGAAGAATCATATCATTAGATACAATATCTATCTTACAAAATTAATGGATGTCAAGAAAAAAGGAATAAAAACTTTTTTTTATACAGTACCGTGAGGACAAAAAATAGTTGATCTACCCATATTTATAAGAAAATTTATAAGAAAATTTCTTTCCAGTTAGGTTGGATATTTTGAGGTTTGTTTTCCATACAAAATTTCCTTCCGAATGTACCATTTCGATAGAATCCACGTACATGCGCACATATGACGCAAAGTAATAAGACACTAAAATTATTTGACAGCCAGTCCAGTAGTTATTATAACAAAGGTCTGCGTCCTAGATACGTCCCATTAGCAGCAATAACAGAACCTAACAGCGATCCGCACTATCTGTCGGTGACAGTCGCAATGCTACCTACATTAGCCGGCAGATCGCCTCTCCGCCATGTGTATCATTAATCATTATCTACTGTTTCAATAGTGTTGGCAATATCGTCATTGTCTTGCAGTGACAGATAATTTTTACTTTCCATGCACAAAGCCTGTCTGTCGAATGCATCGGGTAAGGTGGGCAAGAATTGTCACGCCCTGCATCCCAGAAAACGGTCTTCGGCGTCCGGGTCGTCCTATAGGAAAAGGTGACGTGACGATCTGGATGCTTTCGATGACTCGTGGCCAGAGCATGCCCAGGTCAGATATGGTTGGAGGATTAAAGGGGAGTCCTTTGTCCAGCAGTGGGATGAAACAGGTAAATAAAAAAAAAAAATTCACAAAGCCGTGGTTGTAAAGTAGCGATTAACCATGCCTGCCGTGCAGGAGGCAATGGTTGGATCCCCGTCCAGGCCGTCTCGTACCAATGAGTTTTTCGGAATTTATGTACGATTTGTAACACCACTGGCTTTTCAGGAAAATAAAACATCGTGAGAAAACCTGCATGCTTCAATTTCGAGGCATGTATTGTTCCCATTGTCAATTATAAGTGGCGATGGGATTCCCCGTCATACTGGACAGAGATTCGGTTCTACTAGTGAAACGTGGAATGAAATGTGAAACGTGTAAAATCGGGGTATATGTGGTTCCTGGCAAAAGGGTCCAGTTGTCGGCATATTAAGTCTGCTTTTTTTATTATTACATATGGTCATGTGACTGATCAAGAAGCCAAATCTCAAATTCCGACAACTGGACCCTTTTTGCTTGGACGCCCGCATATTCATATAGTCATGAGTATATACTATGTTAAATGGATACATCTATTTGTAGTTGACAGTAAATCGAAGCAGCAATAGCTTTAGCTCTTTTTACGTCTACTTGTACAATCTTGGGGTAAAAAGACAGCGCGTTGACATGACAACGACAATCTTGGCAGCGCTGCCAAGTTGACCTGCCGCACATCGGTTCAGTTTAGGTGCCCGATTGACAGACGGACGTACGGACACTTCCGTATTCTTTATTAGACATTTTTAGCGTTACGTAGTATTATTAGAAAAACGGAATTCTTTATGGAACGAACAGGTCATGAATCAGGAAGAAATCTTTGTGAAAGAAAAGCATAGCACTGACCGCAATGGCGACATAACTATTTTCGGATAAAGATAATGTTATTCGAGCGATGGCGCGTTGCGGAGATATGGACACGCAATAATGAGGTTCCGGGTTCCAATCCGCACGGACGACATGCCATGTACTCTTTGTTTCTCTAACTATGTACGTAATACCGACTGCTTTCAAACGGTGAAGGAACACATCGTGAGGAAACCTGCATACGGTGAAGAAGAAATTCTGATGCGTATGTGAAGTATACCAATCAGCGTTCGGCGCGCGTGGTGGCCTGATGCCAATACACCCTCCCTGTGTGGCCTGTGCCCTGTGGTGGGATGTATATAGGCTGATGATGACGATCAATGTTATATAGGGTCATTTTTAATTAGTTGGCGAAACTCAACCAGGGCACTTGTTAATGATAACAGATTGCATTATCAATGTTTATAATTGGTATTGATGATTTACAAAATTATTATTATCGTACGTGTCGTACGCAGTGCGCGGCCGGCGGGAGAACATTGACCTCAGAATCATATGATCGAGCGGGGGGTCATTACCACGTAATTGTGTTTAGTAACAGATACCAAATGCGTTTGTTAAGTTTCGCCAACTAATTAAATTTAACCTTATATACAGTTCTTAATATGCTGACACTTTTTAAGGGGATGATCAGACCATCAAATTGAACAACTTTCTCTATAGGACAAAAAAAAATCAGCTGTCCCATACATTTGGCTCGAGTAGGTTTCAGTTTTGTATGGAAGAGCTGATTTTTTTTGCGATTTCGATGTTGGTCCCATAGACAAAGTTGTTCAGTTTGACGGTTTGATCATTCTCTATATGTCCTGTATATTAGAGATTTATATAAGAACTATATATCTGGTGTCTCTTTCATGGCACTGGCAGTCCTTAATAAATAATAATTTGATCCAAAATTCGAAACATTAATGTACTACGGAACACCGATAACACGAAAACAACACACTTGGCAACTTTTTTTGGCGTAACGACTGGTACGTTGACCCAGTCTCTTTTGACAGCTGATTGAAGGCGTCTAATGAGAAAGTTTGAAGTCATTGTTTCAGAAAAGTTCCTAAAACTAATTTTGATAATGCATTAAGGTAGCACCGAAAGTAAAATTGGAGGGCGGGCTTCCAAATTCTATCATCATCATCATCATCCCTCTCTCAAGCTGCCTAGCCTCCGTGGTCTAATGGTTAAAAGCATTGGGCTCTTGACACGGAGGTCGTGGGTTCCGTTCGCCTAGTGAAATATTACTTTGTAATTTTTTTCATTGTTGGTTAGGACATGCATGCTGCATGCATATGCTCACGACTATATTCCCCGAGGGGGTAGTCAGAGGTATTCTGAAACCTCAGAACATCCACGTTTCACCAGTAGTACCGAAACTCTGTCGAGTGTGACGTGGAGTGAGCCCGTCGCCACTTGTAATGGACAGTGGGTACAATACATGCCTCGAAATTGAAACAGGCAGGTTTCCTCACGATGTTTTCCTTCACCAAAAAGCCAGTGGAGAGCCAGTGCCAGTGGTTGTTTAGGACATTGCAGGCTAAATCACGAGATTGTCTGAAAAGAAAAATTATTCCTTGCTTCGGAGGGCACGTTAAGCCGTTGGTCCCAGGTACTACCTCTGGTGGGTAGTAGACGTTACATTAAAAAGTCTTAAGAAGATTCAGTGTCTATTTTTTATAGACTGGACACCGCTTCCTTCGACAGGAAGTTGGTTTTCATACCGAACAACCAACACCTGTCAAGACCCTATGCAATAGAGAACATACTTCAGCCGCTGAAGAACAAAAATCAATGTTGCCTGAATTTTCTTAGTAGATATGACGTTTTGGAGATGAAAAAGAATGACATTGTATTAGTAATCCTGAATCATGGGTTCTTTAAACGTGACATAGCGGCAGTAAATTGGTATTAGTGCTAGTTTTTAACGATATTTGTACGAGGAAAGCTGTAAAATAACTATTTTATGGTTTTTGGTGTGACGTGTCTTAAAATAAGGGTTCGCGTGCCAATTATTTTATCTAAATTGGTTTGTGTTCGGAATTTGTGCGTTTTGCTTTCACCGCGTTGTTCTATTTTGACTTATTTTGAACTTCATTTCACCGTGTAGCCTTTTGTGCTACGATCTAATTTAAAACTGTAATTTGAAATGCATTTAAGGCCATCTTTTGATATGAGGTCGTTGTGGGTGCACTAGCTCACTCATACACCGGTTTGATCATAGTTTTCACGAGTTTACAAATCGAGTTTACAATTTCTGGATGAAACGAGAAAAATCGTACAATACCTACATTATTATTATTTATTTATTATTTATTTATTGGTATATGACAACACAATGTTGTAGATTAACAAATAATCGACGCACTATAAACCATAACTGGTTTGTTCGTACGCCGGTAGGGACTCATCCGTAACATAAGGAGTAAAAGACAACACACACACACAGCATAGCATAGCATAGCATATGCTCACGACTATATTCCCTGAGGGGGTAATCAGAGATATTCTGAAACCTCAGAACATCTACGTTTCACCATTAGTACCGAAACTCTGTCTAGTACAAATAATACAATACAATACCTACAGATCGTAATAAATGACGCCCTAGTCAACCCCACTAGGAACAAAGCGTGACGTCAAAGATAAATACAGTCATAAGTAGTCATGACTTTCAACTCGTATACGTAAACCCCATAAACTGAAGGTCTTGCATGCACAAGTCTACAAAACTTAGTCTATCCCTCAACCGTTACCGTTTATATCCCAACTTTACTCATATTCCCGTAGACGTAACGTCTGGAACTTGCTTAATTTACTTAGAAGGTTATCAGTTTGACGAGTGCTAGTCGCTTCTGACTTATGTATTCATCTTTGATAAAGTTATATGTCGGAGTCACGTTGCAGGGTTTGCCCCGAACACTTGTCTCTCGCGTGGTGTTCGTTTCAGCCTGCCACGAGACTCCACTGGGCTCCAAAATCCATCTCAGTTGTTTTTACTCAAAAACAATCCTCGAGATTGGGTAGACACTCCCTCAAACCACTTGACATTGGCGGAAATGCGGTGCTAACGCACAAGCAAGAAGTCCATTAATTAAAAATAAAAAATAAAAAAGTTATTTAGGGTCCTACTTAATATGCTGACACTTTTTTAAGAGGATGATCAGACCGTCAAATTGAACAACTTTCTCTATGGGAAAAACATCGAAATAGTGAAAAAAAAATCATCTCTTGCATACAAAACTGCAAGCTCTTTTTTTTCGCGATTTCGATGTTGGTACCATAGAGAAAGTTGTTCAGTTTGATGGTCTGAACATCCCCTTACAAAAGTGTCAGCATATTAAGAAGGACCCTGTATGTCAAGATTGACAGTCGAAGATACGAAAGCGTCGAGAAAAATCGGAACCAGAACTGGCCCTAAAACCCTATCCATATACACGCACACATACATAATTTGTATGGCGCCTCACGCACACCAACCTATGAAAGTTGGCCTCTTTTGTTTTATGCGGTATAACCGTGAGGCTCATTCTAGACTTTTTCTTTTTCTAAGGTATTCATAATTAGCTTTGCTTTAGATTACACCAATTGCTTGGTTACTAAAACCTTTTTCTTTTCACAATTTTCAGTGGTGAAATAGGTCCAACAAAATTAGCTGAAACTATTTTAAGAGTATGATCAGAACATCAAACTGAACAACATTTTCTAAGAGGACCAACATCGAAATAGCGAAACAAAAAACAGCTGTTTTAAACAAAACTGCAATTCTAGTCGACCCAAATGTATAGCCAATATTTATGTCCCATAGAGAGTAACCTTGCCTGCCCTGCAGGAGGCGATGGTTCGATCCCCGCCCAGGCCGACTCGTACCAATGAGTTTTTCGGAATTTATATGTACGATTTGTAGCACCACTGGCTTTTCGGTGAAGGAAAACATCGTGAGGAAACCTGCATGCTTCAATTTCAAGGCTTCATTGTCCATTATAAGTGGCGACGGGCTCACCCCCCGTCACACTGGACAAAGTTTCGGTACTACTGGTGAAACGTGGATGTTCTGAGGTTTCAGAATATCTCTGACTACCCACCCCCTCGGGGAATATAGTCGTGAGCATATGCTATGCTTGGTCCCATAGAGAAAGTAATTCAGTTTCATGGCAAAAACCGTTCAGCATTTATTATGTTGGACCCTGTATTCCCCAAAATTCAAAAGCAGGTTTTAATAACTGAATTACCTTGAAAGCGTACCACATCAAATTTATATCTTCATATAGGAAACCGTAATGTGAAAGCATATTAACTATATCACCGCGTAGCTGATCTCTCGATATTTCGGCGAGGGTTCGTAAATTAGTTTATCGATTTAAAGTCAACGAAACGTAATCTTTAGTACTAAAACGTAGATAGCAGCTCGCTCGCTTAATGGGCTCTTAGGACATTAGTACCTTTTGGGATAATCTATCTATCTGCAGGGTATAAAAAAGCCCTGTTGGAGACTTTAGGGGTTGCTTCAGACCATCAAACTGAACAACTTTGACTATTGAGCCAACTTCGCTATCGCGAAAAAAATACAGCTGTCCCATACCTATGAGTCGAGTTGGTACTATAGTTTTGTATCAAACTGGTGTTTTATTTCGAGATTTCGGTGTTGGCTCCATAGTGAAAGTTAGATAGATAGATAAATAATAAGTTGAGTTGAGTTGGGTTGTTGTTGAGTTGTTGTTGTTGATAAGTTGTTCAGTTTGATGATCTGAAGCATCCCCTAAAGGCTCCAACAGGCTTTTTCACAGCCTGTATAACGGCACGCCTATTTCCCAGTGGTGTGAGCAGAGACCAGGTCGCGCCAACTACTACGATCCTTGCATATCTCGTTTACTTTGATTTGGGATAAAAATCAATTAAATTCCAAGTATACTCTTATCTTTAAAGTACGTAGGTATATCGTCCCCATCGATAGGGGTACAGGCACAGAAAAGAGAACGAGAAGAAATTGCATGAAGACTATTTACATCGAGAACTAGCGTGACCAATTAAATTGAACTTTGTCTTCTTCAGAAGTCTTATGAAGTTATGACTGAAAGATCAAAAAAATTGTCATAGTAACTTGTGACCTTTTTCAAAACGAATGAAGGAATAGATGCGGGGGGCAACCCATATCAGTAGCACTTTAGGAGCATTAATCCACCACCGGTGCCCAATTAATATGGGAAGACTTCTCATACGCATCAGAAAATCTTCTTTAACTTATGTGGTATTCCTCACGATGTTCTCCTTCACCGTTTGAGAAGTCTCCCAATCCTGAGGGTAGGCCTGTGCCCTGCAGTGGGACGTATACAGGGCCCAACTAAATATGCAGACACTTTTTTAAGAGGATAATCAGAACATCAAACTGAACAACTTTCTCTATGGGACCAACATCGAAATCGAGAAAAAATAATCAGCTGTCCCATACAAAACTGCAAACCGACTCGAGCCAAATGTATGGGACAGATGATTTTTTTTTCTCGATTTCGATGTTGGGAAAGTTGTTCAATTTTATGGTCTGATCATCCTCTTAAAAAAGTGTCAGCATATTAAGGACCCTATATAGGCTGTTGATGATACGAGTTAACTTATCCACAACCCAATCTTTATCCTTAATGTAACATCAGTTTAACCTAAATATAATCTACACATAGCTCAAGCCTCAATATTTACGTTAAGGCGCTTCCACACTGAGCTTATCGAACGGACGTCCTGGCGATATCTCGAACGCCTTGAGAGCTAGCGCTAACCGGGTGAACACTTATCTTTATACCGTTTTGATGTTTGCCTGTTATAGGTTAAGTCATTAGGGGGGTTAGAGTTAACGATTATCAAGTATGAAGGTTATGGCATCGTGGTTGAATGGTTAATGGATATTTGGGCGATAGGAAAGTGTTAAAAGATATCTTTGCTTTCGTTGCTTTTCTATAGGTATACTGTTTACATTTTCAGAGTTCCAAGCTTTTGTAAAGATGTTCAAACTATAGGTAGCATATAGGGACTTTATTAATATGCTGACTGTTTTTAACCGTTTGCAACCCCGGCTTTATGATAACAATAGATATACAGTTTGAGGTTCAATAATACCGAGTCGATGGGAGTTCAAGGGTTAAGGGGATGATCAGACCAAATAATATAATGCCGGTAGGTTTTATACTTCCAAAGTAATAAGACTAATATAATAAGCGATCTTTTCATAACATATTTTGTTTCATATGGTATTTGCAAGTGAGCTACTGACTGAAAAACGTTTCACATCAACATTCTAACCATTAATTACATTACGTAGCAGTCAACAAGATAAGACCGTAAATTCAACAAACTACCCAGCTAAATCTATCGCCGTTGCATTTAAAGACGCTAGCAATTAACGAAATTCCTCCTCGCATATTAATCAGCGCCAACTACGAAACTGCAGACTCGATAATCGAGTATAGATCGTATCGGGCACATCGCGATGCGACGTAACAAAGACAAAAGAGAACAAAAGGAGATAAACAATCGTCTCCCGTCGTCTGATTACTCGGGAGTTACTTTTGTTACTCGAATCAAACTCGAACGAGAAAATAGTGGACGAATAATTATAAGTAAGAATAATATACATTGTCTCCTTTGAAAGAAATACACTTTTCTCCGCTCCGGACGGAAAGCGTCAATTTTCGTCCCGCTTAGCTAAACGAAATTGACGCTTTCTACCTCCGTCGAGGAGAAAAATTGTATTCTAACCGGGCAGTAAATAAGAAAGCGTCAGATCACATGTTAGTTGACCTCGGCTGAGATCTGAGACTTTTCTTACTTTCCTGCCTTCGGTGTGTAATCTACTATTAGAAAAAAGCTTAAGGCGTATCAGCCGTGGACCACTCTCCTCTCACTCACACTCCATACTAATCGATGAGAAAGAGCGCGTGGCTCCGGTCAGAATTTTGCTGTTTTCTTTGAAAAATTCGATGATTTTTTATTAATTTCGAAAAAGTAAAAAAACCACATCATTCTAAATTGTATTGAGAACAATATAGTAAATTTTCATTTTGTTCCGATTAAAAATGTAAGAGTAAAATGGTTACAACTGGAAAAAAAGGGGTGACTTTAGAGTCCCTTTTCTTCGGTTTTATTCATTAAAATCGATTTCTAGAAAAACCACATCACTTCTCATATCCTGTAAATGGTTCAGTTTAAATTTCAGCTCAAAAAGTGCCATAGTTAATGAATAAAATGGTTACAAAATTACCCAAAACCGGCAGGTAGCCCCTTAAGCACAGGACTTTCCCCGAGCATAATATCATCATCATCATCATCAACCCCGAATGACGTACATTATCAAATTTGAGATCCGACAAAACCGGGTGCTGAGTTTTTTTCAAAGTCCTATATCTTTTTTTTGGAGCTACTACAAACGAAATTTTTTTTACTACAATCAACAATATAAAAAAAAAATTTTCATGGTCGGGTGCCAAGTTCACACAGCTTCCTGAGCAGTCAGCAAGAATCTTACATTCTGATAGCGATTAGGGTGTAGAGCACCCCGAAGGCGAATTAACTCTATGACATGCCAGCTATTCGACAATTTCGACAGAAGAAGACCATATTATTCTTTCTGTGTGTCAAAATTCATCCAAATCCGTTCGACCGTTCACACTGAAAAAATGTTTTGTTAAATACAACCAAACTTTAGTGACTACCGAACTGTTTTGTAAAATATAATCAAACATTTGGTCCAGAAATCTTTAACTAAATGTTTGTTAAATGTAACTGATCTTTAGTGACTACCGAACTGTTTTGTAAAACATAATCAAACATTTGGTCAAAACAGCTAAACAATTGGCTATTTATAACCAAATGTTTGATTATGTTTTACAAAACAGTTCGGTAGTCACTAAAGTTCAGTTACATTTAACAAACATTTAGTTAAAGATTTCTTTGAGTGTATGAGTATTGAGCCACCACAAACATTATCTTCTATCTATGTCATAAACTTTCACACTAATAACATTAAAAATGAATATTCCACGTTCACACAATAACTATAGTATACTCGTACGTAGTTGATACAATAAAAAAGTAAGTAATAAGGTAGTTATTAAAAATTTTACAATCACAAAAGTTTACAATTCTAAAACCAGTATAAAATTCCAAAACTACTTAACTAATGAACTAGATTAATTTGAAAGAATGAACGTAATAAATTTTTACAACCTCATTCACATTTTACGAGAACAGTGGCACTAAAACAAGATACACGATGACGTCATTCTCGCCAATTTTACTACACGCCAATAAAAAAGACAACACTGGATTTTCGAATCTCACAATAAATAATTCAAGCGAGTTTCGATCGTAAAGCTTTAGTAACACTTCAGAATGCATCCTGCAAGGGAATTGATAGAAAACATCGTTGCACCAGTGAAATATTATAGTAGTTTCCTTAAAGAAAACTTGTAACAAGAATATCCTTAGATTTAACAAAAGGAAGAAGATGCGACACTTTATAGTGAAATTGATATCATTAGCACCCTTTTAAACTAAGAGTCTACCCCTCAAACTGAACAACTTTTACTATGGGAGCAAACTGATCGGAACAAGCAATCGATTAGTTAAAAAAATGATGCAAATGATCTCAATTTCACCTATTAATAATATGAATAACCTTTTAAAAATGCAGTAGGAGCTAGGTCAAATTTTAGGTTACAAAAGTAATAACTAACTTTGTGGCTATGCAATAAATGAATATGAATATGAATGGCATAGCTAATTGTCATCCCCAACAATATTTATTTAAATACATCTGCATTAGATCAAATGTGTTTGATTAAAAAAATATATCATTGGTATTACGATAGTTATAAAAACCAACTCAACAATGGCAGTAATAAAGTGCTTTAGACAAAAACAAAAGGCCATTAATTAAAAAAAAACCTTTCTCCTATATTTCCACTGCATGCGTTTATGTCGGAAAAATTCAGTTTTTTTACGAACGTGCATACTCCTTTATTTGTTATATCTATGTAATATCGCTTCTCATAATATTTTTCTTATTTAAAAGCTGTTTGCGAATGCCAAGTGAAATCAATTACACGACGGGGAATCATTAAAAATGCTCGCTTATTTAGGAAATATTTATATGAAGGCTTTTCAATATTCAATATTTTATCAAAGAGTGTTTTGCAAATAACCTCTTTCAGAAGGTCCTTGGAAAACTATTTTTTTGAAACGAGTTTCTGTGATGACTGTAAATGAAAATACTTAGGAAATATAATCAGATTTTTACCGTTCGTTTTAACGTAATTACGAAGGAGAGATCAGTTGATAAAAAAAAGTTTTTAATGCATAACATTTTACGGGTTATATCTTGAAAACGGATATAAAGAATTACCAATAGAAAAATATACTTAGTTAGTACAAATGCAGAGGGATATGCTTGGAGTTTTCCTGCGTGATCGAATCAGAAATGAAGACATTCCCAGAAGAACCCAACGGTAGCCGACATTTAAAGTGGTTGTAGTACAGATGGCCGAAGAGTTCCCGACTGGCGACCGCGTACCGGAAGGCACAGCGTGGGTAGGTCTCCCACAAGGTGGACCGACGACCTGGTGAAGGCGGCAGGAACCCAATGGATGAGGGCAGCGCAGTACCGGTCGTTGTGGTGATCCTTGTGGGAGGTCTATGTCCAACATATTTTGGTCTTTCGACTAAGAGGATAAATATTGTGATACCGAAAGACGCTAATCCAAATTCTATGCCTACGGACCTGAAAAAAAGACGGACGTAATCTCGCCTAATCACGAGTGAAGCACCCCATTTTCATTTGTTCATGCTGACGTACTGTCGCGCAGTACATAATGTAGCGGGTTGTATGACCTGTGCCTAGAGCTGGTGCATCTGTGTGAGTGTAGGTCCCTTGTAAAACAAACGAAAATGTAGGACCTTGCATGCTTCACATCTTTTGCGTGTCACATTACGTCCGTCTTTTTTTCAGCTCCGTGGCCCACACATAAAGTTTTCAAGAGAGAAATAAAATCAGTAAAAAGTCACAGCGTACAAATATACGTTTAGAAATAGGTTTAGTGCATTAGTGAGACAGTTCTTGGAATATGGGCGGGATTAAATGTTCCTAATAGCGTTACTTCTTTGAAGTTTGCGTCTTAATCTCTAGATTTGAGATGTTATTCACGGAAAGTTATGAAGACAGCTGTGGTTTCTAGGGCATTTTGGACTAAAGGCAAAATTTTCAAAGGAGTCACGTTGCAGGGTGTGCCCCGAACACTTGTCTGTCGCGTGGTGTTCGCGCGGTTCGCGTCTCAGCCTGCCACGAGGCTCCACAATCCTTCTCAGTTGTTCTTACTCAAAAACAATCCTCGAGATTGGATAGACACTCCCTCAAACTACTTGAAATTGACGGAAATGCGGTGCTAACGCACAAGCAAAAAGCACATTAATTATAAAAAAAAAAAATCGAAGTACCGAATTGCCAATTTAAAAGTCAGAACATATTTACATACATATATGTGCTACACACATGCCTATGTCCCACTACTGGGGTAGGCAGAGACAACATGTCGCCACATGCTTCGTTTCTGACACATCTTTCGCCTCCTCAACATCCATAGTCCTCTTCAAACAAGCTCGTCGGCTTATTATAGAATGAAGTCTTTGCGGTAGAACCGTATAAGGGGCCGATTTTCTTATGTTGGTGTGTGTGAGGCGTCATACAAATGATGTCTGTGTGCGTGTGTATGGATAGGGTTTAGAGGCCAGTGCTGGTTAATAAAGAAATTTAATCTAATCTATTTACAAAACATATTTATAAAATTTACTTGCTACAACTCCATGTTTTAATACAATATATTTGTAGTAGACTAGTAGATGTAGCTAAGGTACTCACTAGGATTTGTTCCCGGGAAATCCAGGCCAGAAAATACCGGGAAATCACGGGATTTCGATGCAACCAAAGAACCGAGAATACAAAATCTGATACCGGTGGTAGTTTATATCACCTCGAATGAGAGGAACGGAGAGAAGAATGGAGGTCCGCTTCGAACTGAACATCATCAGCCACACCCACTGTGACGTCATGACCTAATATAATGGCGTAGACCTAATTGCTTTGCGACACCTCCGCTCCTTTCTGTCCTCCATGATGAGAACAAACATGCCCGCGTCAGCCACTATTTCGCACAAACCGCACAAACGCATCGGGAACCGCAAGCCGGAGCGCACCGCATTTGTCTCCGCCATTGTTCTGTGTTGCGGTCATGCGGTCCGAACAACGCCGCGTCGTGTTGTGTTTACTATCCATCTTGTTGAACAGAGAGCACATCGACGGTATGTAGTACCATGGAGTATTATGGCAACAAAAGAAAGCAATTAAATAACTATATAATTTTGAAAATTCTGGATAATTTAGATTAAAGTCACTGATTTTTTGTCACTGGGAAAATAAATAATTTGCAGAATTTTTTATTATTATTCAGTTAGTTATATACCCCATGCGAGCCAATAACAGTACAAGTAGCGAATGGGACGAGTTGCGTCAAAAATAGAGGAAAGCACGAGTTGCGAATGGGACGAGACGCAAACCGGACTAGCTGCGAATGGGACGAGACGCGAACGGGACTAGTTGCGAATGGGACGAGACGCGAACGGGGCGAGTTGAGAATGGGACAAGTTGCGAATGGGACAAGTAGCGATTTGGACGAGTTGCGAATTGGACATCCTGCTTCCGACCCAACTGATAACTGTTGCTTTGAATCCAAATATTTATTCGAAAAAATAATACAGAAAAAGATTTTCCTCGCATCCTCAACATACTTCGTGAAAGGCATATTTTATATTCTAAAAAGCAAAAATTATCCGCATTCAAGCTTTCAAGACAAAACAAACTTCAAACTGTGACTTTCTTTGAATCGATTACTAAACAACATTTGATATTCATAGCCATTTAACCCAACCTCTTGTTTTGACCACAATTCAATCGAATTGGACAGCGTAATGAATTGCCTCATAAAATCTTAAAGTCACCTAAAGGGCAATGGAGAAGGCTATACTAGGGAGTTTCCCTGTATAGCCTTCAACGTATAGATTCGCAGATGAACTATATGTTAGCCGATATAGCTAGAAAAGCTAATAGGCAATGGGGAAAGCACATTGCTTGCAGAACAGATGGCCTCAAGTTCTCAAGTGACAACCGCATATTGGAAGGTGCAGCGTGGATAGTCACAAGGTGGACCGACGACCTGGTGAAGGCGGCGGGAACCCGTTGGATGAGGGCGGTAGGACCGGTCGATGTGACGATCCTTGGGGGAGGTATATGTCCAGCAGTGGACATCTATCGGCTGAGATAATGAATGTAGTGGCAGTACGTAAGTACATAAATTAGCTCAGTGGTCAAAATCAACCAATTTTGCAGAAGCTTGCAAGCAACAGAAAACACGGATGGTTTCGAATTCCGAACTGGTTTTAAATGAACAGTAGTTAAGTAAGGTAGGTAGGTAGGTAAGTAGTTATTTTGTATGAAATTGCCTCTAAGGTAAACAGTGCTGGAGGTGTATCGTTTATATTCTTTAAAAGCGCCGCCGTAACATTTTCACGCCATAATTTGTCATTTCCGACATTCTGAAAGTCGACGCGTCACCTTCGCTAATGGCTTCTTGCGTTAACCGATCATTTACTATGTCATACTATGCAGTAAAAGTACAGAACAGGACTAATTGATTGTAGGTTTTTGAAAATTACTTAGGCTCTACGAGAAGCTTTTAGTTCGCATTTATAACTATTATCAAAAACATTATTTCAAAAGCAACATTAATCAAGCACGTATCCAGGGGAGGGGGGGACACAGTGATTTCAGCTATACATTTGTCGTCGTTTTTCAATGAAAATAACCCCCCGAAATTAAATGTCCCCCCCCCCCCCCGAACGTATTCTGAGTTGTTTTCTTGAAATTTCCTCACTCGAGTGGAGGACGTTTTTGACATAATTTGTATGATGACAAAAATGTCAAAAACGTCCTCGACTAGAGTGAGGAAGCCTCAAGGAAACAACTAAGAATACAGGTGTAAATGTCCCCCCCCCCCCCCCCCCCTCCCCCCGAAACCAAAGTCTGGATACGTGCTAGACGTTAATTTTCAGTGTCCACTTTAATCTCATTGAAAAATAGCAATTAAAACTCAAACAATGAAAGAAACATTCATAAAAGTTCTTTCAGTTATTACAGTTCGAAGTTACCAGCGCGAGAACTCTCAAGTATTACAGGAAATAAACCACGGTTTCCAATCAAGTTAATGTAAAGGGTAGAAAATTTCTTACAGCGAACAAAAATGATAACAACTTTTATCTTTCTTATTAGTTTTTACTTGCGACTTCGTCCGAGTGGAATCTATAGGTAAATAAGAATAAAAAGTAGATGCACAATCTCCTTTAAAATATCAGCAACTCTTTATTACAATTGCTAAATATTCCTACTTAAAGAAAGCTTCATACAAGCCCGTTTAGTCTGTAGGAATACCATTGTTTATTGTTTATGTTAAGTACGTGGTACGTAAGAGCGACTGGAGCGTTCGCCAGTCGTTCCCACACCACCAACGCGCTAATTCCAATGTAACTCTGATTAAGTGAATTAATTAAATATGTGAAATCAACAAGAATCCTTTCAACTATCCCAACAAAACATCTCTAAACCGTAAAGTGGTGACCACTGACAAAGAACACGCAACTTTCAAGATGATTTCGGCGGAACGACTCTCCTGCGCAAAGCGGATGGCAGGATGGACTTAGCGGCGTGCTGACTCAACTTCACATACCTATCTGCACTTGAACGAGATGGAAAAAACATGTAACTATGAAGAAACAAAGTGATTTTCGGGTCCAGAGAGACGTCAAGATGAGAGGAGGTATTAGTGCTCCGCATGGCGAATGTCGACGTGAGCAACGGAACTGCAGCTGTTTGCCGTCCGAGGTTTGCTGGTTTTCCTCCGGGACGGGCGCCTGCTACTGCTCGACGTTTCCTCGCACGCAACGAGTTCACGACGTTGACCCAGTCCAAGTACATGTGGTGCACGCCTTGGAAGTTATGGATACCAAGCTGTACGCACATCATGGACGTTCAAGAAAACGACTTCGACTCACGCTACGTACCTACTGTCAGAGAGGGAAAACAGTGTTGAATCTTAAGTGTCGTATCTAGTGTTTCAGTGTTTAATGTTTTGCGTTAAATTTTTCCATGTCGTTCACAGTATGATTTAAGTAACTATTTTACATGATAACGTATTTAGCTCATTCGTATAGCAAACTATGTTAATCATTTTTATAGCATTGTTTCGAGTCCACAAATTCTTGTAATTTTATAAGTTCCTTTGTTGCTGACTTTCGTCACTAGCGATAACAAATGTCTCAAGTGTCAAATTCTTTAAAGCTGCGCTAACACACTGTGATCATTGTTTGAACTTTGTAACAATTGTAACATGAATAACTCTACGCTGTTTGTAATTTGTTCTGTATGATTTTATTAGATTTGATAGTTTTGTTTCTAATGTTTTTAATTGAATTTGTTGCTACGTACGACAAAACACATGTTGCTTTCTTGCAATCCATGTATTGTCACAAAAATTTTTTACCTATCTTTTATACTGTAGATTTATATATTCATTAACACGTTGTATAGGTTTAGTGTTTAGTTTGACGGAACTAATTTCTTTGCATGTTTATAAGTTGATCATATTTTATAAAGCTGTTTAAGACTTGTTATTTTTCACATGGCTTCGAGTTCATAAGTTCCAACTAACCTTGTTATTGTATACACTGTTACCAAAACAATTGTATCCGATTCAATTTCTTTAAAGCCGCGCTGGCAATTATATGATTGTTTATTCTTCGTAATTTTGAGATGATTGTTTAATATTTACTCTTTGCAACTTGAATGTTTTTGCCAACTGTAATTTGGATAATTGGTTTAGTAATTCTGTGTTATGTTTTTAGATTTCTTTTTTGATTTGTTTAAAAATTTGGGAAATTCTTTTTTGTTAAAGGGGGGAATATTGTAGGAATACCATTGTTTATTGTTTATGTTAAGTACGTGGTACGTAAGAGCGACTGGAGCGTTCGCCAGTCGTTCCCGCACCACCAACGCGCTAAGTCTAATGTAACTCTGCTTAAGTGAATTAATTAAATGTGTGAAATTATCCAGAACTATTTTCTACTATCCCTACAATACTTTTCGTAACCCCCAAAAGTCCATGGACGGCATGTATCTTCGCCGGACTGGCATTATGATGACTAGAAAACGATATAAAAATAGAAAAATAAACTTATAACACCCCTCTTTATGCGTCGATGACAGCGAAATTGTTTGAAGCTTTGTCTCTGTGATTCGCACAGGACCGTGAAGAATGTCTCTGTGAAGTATTTACTCATGCGACAATATGTCTCCTTCCATCCATTGCATTGACTACTTATATGAGGACTGGTTACGCGTGTAATTCTACTAACAAACATGTCTGCACTTTTTGCGGGGGGCGAGGTAACATGCAATCCGCAACTTTGGATTTTATTCCCCATAACTTTAGATTCTAATTTTGAATGTTAAAAATCATGAAAAGTAGTCTCGTGTGAATCCCAAACGTTCTAAGTTCGAAATTATTGTTTCACAATCATAGGCTGTGTTGTTTAGTGATAAGGTATAAAATTTTATGTAAATGCACATGATCAATTGATCTTATACCATGGCAGAGGGGAAATGCTACCGCAAGGCGAGTCCTTATAATAAATAGTCAAAGATCCATCGCTATCAATCGTAATATTTCTCACTTCTATCCTATTTATGTCATCTTTATCAAACTTAAGGTCAACTCAAGTACAAAATCACCGCCCCCCAAAGACCTTTAAACAAAGAAAACGTATTCAGACGAACACGTCCCACTCCAAAACCAGCAAAAGGAGCAAGAGATCATCCCCCCACTAATCGACATTGATAAACGACCGCAAACGTTACCAAGTGGAATTCTAATACTTAAATACTGAGGAAGCATGAATTTACTATTGAGCAAACTCGTACAGTATCGAATGGATACGTTTTTAAAATTCTTCGAATTTGATACTATTTGAAAATACATTTTCTTCTTAATATGCTGAAGGTTTTCTAAGTGGATGACCAGACCATCAACAAAAAAAACTTTCTGTACAGAACCTACTTTGAAATGGATACTTTTTTCTGAATTCTTCGAATTTGATGCTATTTGCAAACACTTACAGGGGTCACAAATATTAAAAACATGTTCATCATCATCATCATCAGCCTATCGTCGTCCACTGCTGAACATAGGCCTCTCCCAAGGCGCGCCACAAAACTCTGTCCTCGGCCTTCCTCATCCAGTCGCTCCCCGCTACTTTTTTTAGGTCGTCTGTCCAGCGGGCAGCAAGGCGTCCCACACTACGCCTACCAGGTAAAATGCCATAATCACCACGCTTGGCAGAGCGGGTTGGTGATCGCAGGGCTATACCAGTTGTACCGGTGATGCTGCTGCCCATCATCGGCAGAGGAATTTTGGTGTAGACTGTTTTGGATGGATATACCGCCATCAATCGGTCGCCAGAGCCTCGTCGGTTAGTCGGCAGGATGCACCACGAGCGGTGAGGTTGGCAGTTGGGTTGTCGCTATAGTCTACCGCGTTTACCCTTTACACCCATCCTAAAACTTAAATTGCTAAACGTGGGCATTGCAACAAACAACTAAGTTGGTAATTGTAGCAATGTTCCTGACCGCCCCCAAAGGGATCACAGACGCGAGTTTATGTACGTATGTCACCCACTTTTAAACTTCATCATGCTAGAAATTAAACTGCCCAAACAACCTCCAAACTAGCAATTGATTTCGAAAGCAACAAGTCAACCAAACTTGCGGACACATTCCCAGAACCTGCCGTCAACTTAGTCGTAAAGGGTGTCCATAAACGTCATATAACTGGGAATGTCTTCGAGATAGACAAAGTTTGTACACGCGGCTGCGGGGTAGTCGATTGTACGTCTCGTGTCGAAGATCGACATCACGAAGCTCATTAAACTCTGCTTCTGTGTTCGAGCGGGGCCGGACTAAGGACGGGGCGCAACAATATTGCGCCGCCTCTAAATAATGTGTTGGGCTAGGAATTATGAGGACGTCGTTTAATTTAAACTGTTTTTAAAACAGTCTTCAAAACTAAATGAAACGTGTAATTACTATTAGCATCGTGAGATCTTCATAGTTTTTTTTTTTAAAGTGTCGCCCAATTTATCGTACTCATAGGTTTCTAAAGCAAGTCTACAAAATCAAGGTTAATAATACAGGAATAAGTGACTTTAAATATAAGATAAATTACAAGTTGTGTGAGATTCAATTGAACTTAAATATTAACTGGTAGCTTAAATGTGTACGAAGTAGAACCTTTTGCGAATATAATATTTACCCAGAACCTGGATACGAAATTCAAAATATTTTTATACTGCAAACTGATGAAATCAAATCACAGTATGTGTTGTACTTTTAGGGTCTGTTTCACCACTTCTGTAGAGCTCTTTATAGCTTATCTTATCTGAGAGATCGTTTTATATATTTCGTTTGAAAATGTATGTCCAACGAGTTGTAAAAAAGCTTTCAAGAACTTAACTAGAAGTGGTGAAAGAACTCTTTAAAACAATAATATTTTAGTAACCCTACATAATAAACTAGCAAGTAAACAATTTAGCGCCCCAACATTTTCCCTAGACCTCCCCAAATCCGTCCCAACGTTATCGTTGTAACAATGTACAAGTTTTATTTGAGTTTGATATTTCCTCGGCCCGACTTGGAGAACGCTTTTATTTTTATTAAAAGTGGATTACTTTTATGGGGTTTGTTTTTCCTACGTGCTGAGATGAATGTGGGGGTTCCGATGTCATGTTTGAAGATGTTCCCTCTTGTTTACAGGTATTTGGGGACAGCTTTCTTGTTAAAGTGGTTTCAGTCCATACAAAAGTTTGACGTAGAACACTCGTAGACGGTATTAATAAAATTAATATTTTATATATGTAAAAATAGCTTAGAAAATCTAGATTGCGCGTCTCAAATAACAACTTCGTACCGCCTTAGAATCTACCCGACACATACTTGGCCGTTTATAGCCTATGTTAATCACTGATAATGTAGCATTCTAATGGTGAAAGAATTATTCAGATCGGTCCAGTAGTTTCGGAGCCTATTTATTACAAACAAACAAACAAAAAATCAAATCTTTCCTCTTTATTATAATATTAGTATAGATTACGAAGAAATTATTCATACAAAATTTCAAAGCCGTTTTGTATGAAATTAACTTCTCTGAAACCACCTTAAACGCTTTTTTGCATGCATAAGTACAACATAAGTTATTTAAGACAGTTCATGAAACTTGTCAGAAAGGCTAATCAAGTTTATTTACTCGAGCACTGAGAGTTCCGTACTACACAATCTATTAACTTACCAAATCATTGTGTTTTTTCCGGGACTCTTACCGACTCACCTCGGCTAGTTTTTATTATTTGTTGTTAAGGGTATATTATAACGGAGCGCGCTCCATACAAACGTACTATGGTGATATTTTCAATACTAACCAATTAAAGTCAATGAAATTTTGCAGAAAAAATCTAGAAACAAATTTCTATGCTTGTATGGAGTCAGATTTTCGTTAAAATTTATAGTTTTAAAGTTGCAGTGCCTCAAAGATTTCCATACAAACCTTAAATTAATCCTACCATTGAAACTGTATATTTTAACGAAAATCTGACTCCATAGAAGCATAGAGATTTGTTTCTAGATTGTTTCTGCAAAATTTCATTGACTTTAATTGGTTAGTATTGAAAATATCACCATAGTACGTTTGTATGCAGCGCGCATTTTCGCTCTCGGAATAATATTCTCTTAATACGTAAAGTTTGCACTATAATCACAGAAAGTTTGACGCTTCTAAGTATAACCGTTTTTACGATAAACATTGAAAAGACTAGTTATTGTCCTTTGCGTGTTTTTTATAATTTGTTAGCAAATCCAAAATACTAACACAGATTCTGTGAAAATTCCACTCTCTACTAATTACGATTCAAAAGATCAGCCCTTTCGAGCTAGTACGAACGGACGGACAGCGTAGGCTTATAAGGAGGGTCCCCTTGGCACCCTATAGGTGCAGAACCCTAAAAAATCTAATCATTGAGCTCACCTGAGACGCAACTACTTCTCAAAACGTATCTCCATCAACATTTTCCACGCCATAACTCTTTACAACTTCCATCAAACGAACACAACATTCCGAAACTTAGAGCATATGTCCGAAACTGTCACGCCAATACGACCTTTACAACTATTGCAATAAGCACTTCCGAACACAATTTTAAGTTTACATTGGTAAAGTTGAGAGTATTTCGCGGATCTTCGCTTAAGGTTTGTTACATGTTGTAATTTAAAGTTAGAAAGATACAAAAGATGAATAGATGTCCAATTGTCCATAGTTTTATTACTGAAAAGGTTAAGAACAGAGCGTCGATGGCGCGTTGCCGATAGGTATGGACAGTCAATCACGGGGTCAGAGTTCAAATCTGCACGGACGACATTACGTGTACCAATGAGATTTTCTATCTTATGGAGTAATACCAACTGCTCCCCGGGGAATTCTTTCTTAGTCATCTATATAAACCCTCCTATAACCTCTATAGAATATGTACTGTCTCCGTGGTCTAATGGTTAAGAGCATTGGGCTCTTGACACGGAGGTCGTGGGTTCGATTCCCACGGGGGACACCTAGTTATATGTCACTTTGTGCGTATTTCCCTAGTTGGTTAGGACGTTGCAGGCTGAATCTACCTGATTGTCTGAAAAGAAAGATGATTCCGTGCTTCGGATGGCACGTTAAGCCGTTGGTCCCGGCTACTATCTCTGGTAGTAGTCGTTACATAAAAAACCTCGTCAGAGGCCGTAAGGCGGATTGAATAAACTCTGACACACGATAAGAAGAGAGCCTATATACGTCCCACTGCAGGGCACATGCCTCCTCTACCCTACCCTTAGTCCATTAGTGAACCACGCATGCCCAATGCGGATTGGTAGACTTCACATAAGCATCGGAATTTCTTCTTCAGCGTATGCAGGTTTCCTCACGATGTTTTCCTTCACCGTTTGAGAGCAGTCGGTATTATGTACTGGTTCATAAAAACTCATTAGTTATAAGTATAGAGCATAAGCATATGCTCAAGACTATATTCCCCGAGGGGGTAGTCTGAATATAAGTATAGATTACAAAAAAAATTTCCAACGCTAAAAATACAGTTTAAAAAGCACTTATACATTTCTAAGTATGCATTGGATGACCAATGCTTGCCGGCTCTTCAAGAGATGACGAAGTTATGATAATGTATTCATATTATAGGTATACTATACAGTATACAATGGTAATAGTACTCACCACAGTGATAGGATAGGCCGGGTTGATGATGGTGTAGAGCAGAATGTGGTTGGGGCGAGCGGGCGGCTCGCGCTTGCGCCGCGGCTCCGACATGTTGTAATTGTTGCCATTGCTCTGTAACAAATAACGTTATACTATTAATACAAAGCAGATGCAGATGTAGGTACGAAAGAGATATATTGTGCAAATTTGAATGGAAGTCTCGACAGAGGGCGCCCTCGTGAGACGTCCTCTGATAAAATCGGTTACGTTTTACAGCAAGGTGAGGTGCGGAGTACTCGAAACTGGCGGACATGCATGAAGAGATGTATGGATGTAAATGAGGCGAGAGAGGTATGCAAACCACAGCACAGATATTAGTATCTACATCGTATTTACTACTACGAGTACTATCCTCTTAAGGTGGTTGGAGAGCTGTCAATTTCATAAAAAACGTTGTCGTATAACACTCGTAGACGGTGTTAATAAAAGTAATGTTTTATATATGGAAAAATAGCTTAGAAAATCTAGTTTGCGCATATCAAATAATATTTACAATTTGTAATATAATTACGAAGATATAAGGGTTTGAAATTTTGTATGAATAATTTCAAAGCGTGATATCTTCGTAATAATATTATAATTTGTAAATAGTATTTAATATTCGCAAACTAGATTTTCTAAGCTATTTTTCCATATATAAAACATTACTTTTATTAACACCGTCTACGAGTGTTATACGACAACGTTTTGTATGGACGGAAACCACCTTAAGTAATCTATTGTACACAAAAACATCAGTTTCCCAACTAAAATCACAGCCCACACAGAATGCATCAAAGCGACACAATTTGACACGACGTCACATCTGACGTCACGCAACTGACACTGACACAAGCCTGACACAAGTCGCGGAGTGCAGTTGCTACTGCACTCTGATTTATAGCAAACGTTTGACGTTTAATTGCTCTCGGCCGCCGGCAAATTTGATTTATGTAAGAGCAATAGTTTGAGTTTGGCGTTTTGAGGATGTATTAACTGATGTTAGGCTTAATTTTATGGTGCTTAAGGTTTTATTTGGTTTGTAGGTTTTGTTTGTTTATTAAAGGCGCAGTTGTCTGTTATGTTTCTGTAGGTATTATATTACTTCTTCTTTTGTAGCATAACGGTAAATTTAAAATGACAATTAGCACAGGCTAATTAGATCATTAGGAGGATATCATTTGGGAAGTTTTGAAAAATTATAATTGCAGTATCCCTTTAGTTAGATATCCCAATGAACATACTCGGCGGCAAATGTTAAGTCTCTCTAGTTTTTCGCGGATATTTAGGAAAACGATCATAAGACATTTTATACTATAATTCAACAACATAAAATACGCTATATTTATATCTTTTCTACCAGCCCAATTCATCCCACTGCTGGGCAAAGGTCTCCCTTTTAATCCTCCAACCATCTCTGTCCTGGGCATGCTCTGGCCACGCGTCATCGAAACGAAAGCATCCAGATCGTCCCGCCACCTCTTCCTAGGACGACCTGGACGCCGATGACCGTTTTCTGGGATACAGGGCTTGACAATTCTTGCCTATCTTTCCTGGTGCATTCGACAGACACGCATTGTTCATTTTTGCTATATTGTATCGTATGAATTACAGGTTCACATGTACAGACAATATACAGGGTGTTAGGGTAAACAGTTACATTACTTTAAGGGGTGATTGTACCCATAATACTGAACAACTTTCCCTAAGAAACCTATAGGAAATTCGTGAAATTTTTTTTTGCCCTTCCCATACTAAATGCAATCAGCTGATCGAACTTTTGTATGAAAGGTCGATTATTTTTTTTGCAAATTTCCTTTTTGTTTCTTTAGGAAATTTGTTCAGTGTCATAGGTAGAATCACACCTTAAAGTCATCATCATCATATCGTATGGCATTTTTTTTTGTCTTCCTGCTTGGATGCAGTAGGGCTCGCATGCCACCCCCGAGAAAACGATAAAAATCGAGATGTGCCTCCATCCTTATTATTTTACGTATGCCAGAAAGAGCGCGCATGAAGATTTTCTCGTATAAACGCTTTGTCGTGGGTGACATGTTAGCTGTGCAGGGAGGTTTAAATTTCGAGGTCAAGATGTTTTAGCCAGTCTTCCGCTGCCGGGGTTAACCTATGGAGTTCTTCAATACCACCGGCGAAACGGCGTAGTAGGTGAAGTAGGTGTAGTAGGCGAAACACCTTAAAGTAATGCAACTGTTTATCCTAACTAACACCCTGTATAAATAACAAACATCTAAATCCAACGGAACCCTACCTTTAACTAGGTATAGAGTCACTTGCTATTATTATTTAAGCCCTCTCGCCATGATTACTCAGCCCAATATCATAACCACTTTCATAATATAAATGTTTCCAGTCACGCGTGAGACAGGTAAAGTGTAAGAAAAACGCACAAACATCTAACCATCATTTATCCTAGGCTTTGTTAACTTATCCCGTCTAGTGCTTCTGGACTTTTGGGATCGTACAAAAACTTGTCTGGGCCCTAACTTCTTTGTTTAGGTACTTCTTGGTTTTTCCGAAGGATTTCTTAGTTTTTCCGAAGGCTAGACAAACACTCACGGACAAATAACGGCATCGTGAGGAAACCCAAATCTTAGGTTTTAACCTAAAGGTTTTTTTAGCCCTGCCATCACCACTGCAAGACCGACACTTGGTTACAGAATCGCTCATTAAAGTTAATCCTCCATTAAATCTCTTGCTAGCTTTTACTACGTCAACAAGACAAAAAGTGACAGCAAGATATTTAATGGAGGATTAACTTTAATGAGCGTTTCTGCAATAGTGTATGAATACCTAATATGCAGGGTCCTTCTTAATATGCTGACGGTATTTTAAGGGGATGATCAGACCATCAAACAGAACAACTTCCTCCATGGGACCAACGTCGACATAGCGTAAAAAAAATCTGGTTTTCCGTACAAACTACAATCCTACTCAATTTAAATGTATGGATTGCAATTTTGTATGGAACAGCTGATTTTTACCGTACTCCGATGTAGGTCCTATACAGAAAGTTGTTCAGTTTGATGGTCTGACATACATACATACATAAACTCACGCCTTTTTCCCAGAGGGGTAGGCAGGGATTACGGATCTCCATTTTGGGCGGTTCTGACACACTTCTCTTGCTTCCTCTAAGTCCATACATCTTTTCATACATTCCCGTCGATTTCGGCTGCTTCTAACCTGGCATTTTTTAATGACGTCCTTGATCTGATCTAGGTACGTTCTCCTAGGTCTGCCTATACCAATATTTCCTTTCACGCACGCTTTATACATCTGTTATATCCCCTTATACAAATTGTCAGCACATCAAGAAGTACTCTGTATTTAACGTGAGTTACACGTGTCTAAAGGGTTTACTTTTGTCAAAATCAATTACGGAAAACGTTCAGAGAACAAAAGAAGAACAAAAGAGAACAAAATATAAAAACTGTCAGCACATCAAGAAGTACTCTGTATTTAACGTGAGTTACACGTGTCTAAAGGGTTAACTTTTGTCAAAACCAATTACGGAAAACGTTCAGAGAACAAAATATCAATACCAATCAGCCAAACACACACACAAACATTCAACAATCTCTCAACACTCGGCAAAGATAAACAAAACCATGTTTCAAAATACACACGGCAAAGAAACTGACTAATTTCAGTACGATTTGTTTGTTATTTATTACGTAAAAACAACAAGTATGGTGCTCACGACTAAATAAGGTCTAACAAAATTAGCTGAAACTATTTTAAGGGGATGATTAGAACATCAAACTGAACAACTTTCTGCATCGCGAAAAAAAATCAGCTGTCCCATACAAAACTGCAAAACCTGACCCCGCCTGCTCTAGTGTGCGATGCGGCAGCCCCAGATCTAGGGGGGCAAGCCGGAGCCCACGCCCAGGGCGGTAGGATAAGAGGGCGCCAAAATCAAGAGTTTGAAATAAAATTATTAACAACGACTTGACAATATTGCAAAAAATCTCGTGCTCGCTTCGTTCGCTCTTGATTTCAGAGGGTCTACCATGAGTTTTCACCGTTCTTTACTACTGTAGTTGCGTCGCCAATTCGTATGACAGAAATTACTTCTCAACGTAACCACTAGGAGCGCTGTACGACATTCAATACAAAATCGGTGACGTAACTACAGTAGTAAAGAACGGTGAAAACTCATGGTAGACCCACAGATCGTATCTTCATTCATCTGCATTCATTGCATCTTATCATTATACAGCAATAAGTTCTCGAGCTAGATTCGCTCGCTCCTGGTCTTATGGGGCACCGATGTTATAGTTTTGCCCCGCCTCAGAAAAATCGTAGATCCGGGGCTGCGATGGGGCCCGCTTCGTCCCGTTGCACTTCGTACCGCTCTCGTTTTGCCTTCGTGCACTACGAAATGGACCGATGCAGTGAAAGAAATTATCGAGACAACACTGAGTAGGCCAGCAAACAGGCCCAGGATCCAGCGGCCGGGAGAACTGTGGTGGCACAAGCGACCCACGATGGTCACGTCCCTCAGCCATGAGGTTACTACTAAGAAGAAGTATTTAGTTACGATATTATGTATATCCGCGAGTGACTGTACGCCGAAATCAAACATACCCCAAACATCCGTCTCAACGACAGACGAGTAGTCACTGAAATTAATTGCGACAAACAACTTACTATAATGCTAAACAAACGTAATAAGGCGACGGTGTATGAATATTCATCATCACGACTCCGCGACAGGGACCGGAATCCGTAGAGATCATGTTACAAGCGATAGCGGTTCCTTCACCAGAGGGCTAACTAGCATGATGCGTGCAAACTCGGTCGCAAAGCAAAAGCATATGCTCACGACTATAATATTCACAAATCGTACATAAATTCGCTTCCTGCACGGCAAGCACGGTTACTCGCCACTGGACCACCAGGGCCGGCAAAACATGGAGACGGATTAAATAAAAAGAATGGAATTCAATCGGCTGTCGGTGTGAATATCTTCATTTTAACACATTCATTACTTTATCTTATTTGAGTTTTTCACTCAGTGCCCCCTTTAAATTTATGGATGGATGGACGCAAGTATGCAGTCTGGGCACTGGGCAATGTCTGCAAAAACGTGCATATGCGTTACTGCATTATAGTTTTAAGGCGTCAAGCCGCGCATAATCCGTTCCGTTTATCGCCTGTAACCTAAACCGTACAAACGCGATACGATCGAGAAGGAAAATAGGTAATGTATTCAGTCTCCGATCTAATTTAGTTAAAGATCTAATTTCGTTTTGTACTGCCTCTGAATCTGAACTCGCACGGCTCGCCCTCTGAGCTCTGAGCAATGGCTCTGAGCTGAGTGAGACATTCTGTTATGTTAGTGTTTCAAACTTTGTCCAACAGTTGTAGTTGCGTGGGTAGAATCAACTTGAACTTAAGTCAAAGAGCAATTATAGTTTCTGGAATACTATCACTATTAAAACAGTTGTTTCTATTTCAAGACTTGTACAACAAGACGAGGCTCTTCACCATCTGTATGCAATGAGTCCTTAAATTATTTGGGCATACGGTCAGGAGATCTGATAGTTTGGAAAAACTCACGATCACCGGCTGTATTGAGGGAAAGAGAGGTAGAGGACGCATGCTTACGCGATGGACCGATGTCGTAAAAGAAATTACAAAGACAACACTACAGGCCAGCATACACCGGGCCTAAGATCGAGCGGCCTGGAGAGCTGTGGTGTGGTGGCACAAGCGACCCACTATGGTCACGTGCCTCAACTATGAGGTTAAGACTAAGAAGAAGAAGATTATAGATTGAAAGTGTGCAAGGTGGTCACTCGCACACACTCAATCGGGCTATGGCGCACCTGAACGTACGACCTCCAACGTGAGCTATGTGCGAGTGCACCGATAGCGGCCGCTTGTATAAAGCTTTTAATCTATCTATCTAAAACGTCACTCTTTCGTACGTCGTGCTATAACTCATCCTCTCCACATGACCAAACAAACGAAGCCCTTCTTTTTACCCTTCTCTATTTTTGTCACAACATCTTTCAATTTACATAGATCTCTAATCACACAATTTCTCACTCTATTGACGAATAGCTTATAATCTGTAGGATATTTAATCATGTGAGGAAACTCCGAGCATAGCCCTCTCCATTGTCCTTTGGGTGACTTTCAAGCCGGCTGTTGTGGCGATCCTTGGGTAGCCTATGACCAGCAGTGGACGTCTAGGGTCCAACTTAATATGCTGACACTTTTTAAGGGGATGATCAGACCGTCGAACTGAACAACTATATGGCACCAACATCGAAATCGCGAATAAAAATCGGTTGTCCCATACAAAACTGCAAACTTAATCGAGCCAAATGTATGGGAGAGCAGATTTTTTTTTCGCGATTTCGATGTTAGTCCCACAGAGAAAGATGTTCAGTTTGATGGTCTGGTCATCCTCTTAAAAAAGTGTCAGCATATTAAGAAGGACCATGTATATGACGATGATTGCTGATTAGCTAGGGTACGCCGCCGGACGTATCGAATATTCAGTACATCACTCAAGAAGCTAACTTAAAATGGCAATATAAAATCAGCAGATCACTAGACGTTAAATCAAGAATTAAACCCTTTTGGGTAAGCATCAAGACCTACAAGGTTAAGTACTTTATCGTAGCTTGACCCGAGATAATGCTGCCAACAGCAACATTATCCCGGTCAACGCTAATAGAGTCCTTATGGATAAGCTAATAAAGTCTCTGGTTTATTTATGTCTATCAATGAATAATACATGCGATTATTGGCGACCGAATTATGTTTTGCTTGGAGTGTTTAAGGGCAAGCTGTCATTGAATCATTTTATTTTTACCCGACTGCGACAGAAGGAGGGTTATGTTTTTCGAGCGTATGTATGTATGTATGTATGTATGTATGTATGTTTGTATGTCTATTTCTTTGGCACGCCCTACAGCCTAAACGGCTTGATAGATTTTAACATAGGAGGTGTCGTTAGATTCGTAAAAATCGTGAGAGTGTCATAGGGTACATTATTTTAATGTGGCGTATGCGAATTAAAAAAGAGAGGGGGGAGAATAAAATTTTTTTCCTAAAAAAATACAATATGGGTATCAAATGAAAGCTGGTGAAGAGCAGATTCCAATTATATATATATTATAGTATTTTTATGCAACCATTTTGACACAAGACTAAAAAGTATGAAATAAACTAAATTATTTAGAAAAACAAAAAACCCGACTGCATAAAAAACTATTAACTGAAAAGATAAAAACAAGCTCCTTAAATCAGCTATAATAACTTTCCTTGAGCAAATTAATACAATTTGAATGTTATTACTTATTAGGTAGGTATTGCAGGCGGGGACAAACCAATAACCAACAAATAGGTCATTTTTCTTTGTCCCCGTTTGCGATACCTACCTAATAAGGAATAACATTCAAATTGTATTAATTTGCTCAAGCAAAGTTATTATAGCTGATTTAAGGAGCTTGTTTTTATCTTTTCAGTTAATCGTTTTTTATTTTAAATGAATGGGTGCAGTGGTTCGACCCCCAGCCTTCAAAAGATTCGTTAATAATGCATTTTTAGAAACCTATGTAAGATTATTATAATGAGCTCGGTAGCACGATGCGGAGAGGTACATCGCGGACTTTTTCGCCTGATCACTTAAATTTTTTTTCACTTAATTTCGCGCATAATTTATTGTTTGGAAACTTCATTCATTGGTCTATTCATCATTAGGGCGGAGCTAGATAGCGCTTCTATTTTTTTAGTATGTACGCAAAAAATGAGCCTAGTGGTGGTCAGACGGAAAAGTCC
This sequence comes from Agonopterix heracliana, assembly GCA_963693445.1. Lineage (NCBI taxonomy): Eukaryota > Metazoa > Arthropoda > Insecta > Lepidoptera > Depressariidae > Agonopterix > Agonopterix heracliana. Next base: position 9,633,413 of record OY856331.1, read on the forward strand.
GCGATAGTACCTATCATGAGGTCCGGGTTCGTATAACCGACTGCTCTAAAACGGTGAAGGAAAACATCGTGAGGAAACCTGCATACGCTGAAGAAATTCTGATGCGTATGTGAAGTCTACCAATCCACATTGGGCACGCGTGGTGGACTAACACGGAACGAAACGGAAATCTACATGCTTTAATTTCGAGACGTGTATTGTATACCTATTGTAACCTATGTAACCACTATGCCGAGTTGCTGGCAAAATCTACTTATCCGTGAAACTTATGAGTTAAAAACACAAGCGTTAAACTTTGTAAATGCTACAAAATTCAATCGTCACAATAACGAAATCAAATTGCCTGTAGACTTCAATAATAACTCCACTTCCATTTGCTGAAAATAACAACATCTCAGAAACAAATAAACCAATGCCCCATCTGCTCGCAAAACTAAAAATAGCGTTTCTAAGTCGACTTCGCCTTAATAAGCCCGACGTAAACCTTTCCTTATTTAAATTTCGCGCCTCGCTGACGCGTTTTACACTAACAGCCAATTTTCTTCTCTATCCTATTCTCCATAAGCTTCATATTCCTTTACAGTTACAACCTCTTCATTTCTCTAACAGCTAAACTATTTATTTTCCATTCTAACGTCACTAAAATAAGGTTGTATTTCGCATGACGGGACAGCAAATACAGTTGGAAAGATTTACAATAAGCTGAAGTATATTTGAGTTTAATTATAGTATTAATACTTTAGTATGAACATGGTCATTTTATTACTTTTCGAGTGTAAAACGGAACGTGAAGACTTGCGTGTAACGGAACGCAGTTCATGATTACTGGCTGTTTTGTTTTATGGTGTAATTTGAGGGTGTTATTTCGAATTATTGTCCATTTATTATACTACACGTAGATATATGTTTATTAGGATAATAGTTTCAGCATGGAAAATGTTAGGCCTTTAGGTAATAAAATTGCATATTTAGTGAAGGACAGTCAGTACCTAAAGGGAAACACTAAATCCTTATACATTAATACAATAAATGCGAATGTGTCTCTGTAGATTTCATCATCATCATCAGCCTTTAAATTTCCCACTGCAGGGCACATTTCTACCCTCAGAGAGGGTGTATGGGTGTTAGTTCTCCACGGTGCCCAATGTGGATTGGTAGACTTCACATACGCATTAGAATTTCTTCTTCAGCGTATGCAGGTTTCCTCACGATGTTTTCCTTCACCGTTAAGGAGCAGTCGGTAGGTATTCATCATATCATATGGCATTTTTTTTTGTCTTCCTGCTTGGATCCAGGGAGGTTTAAATTTCGAGGTCAAGATGTTTCAGCCAGTCTTTCGCTGCCGGGGTTAACCTATGGAGTTCTTCAATACCACCGGGGAAACGGCGTAGGGTGCACTCATTTACCACATGGGTGAGGGTTTGGTCAGGTATTACGTACATAAGATAGAAAAACTCAATGGTAGTATTGGTTCATGGCATGGCATCGGTGCGGATTCGAACCCCGACCCTCATGTCATGACCCCCCAATTAATCATTTAATCTTAGATAAAAAAAACTTTACTAGAAAAGAAGTAAAATTTAAACGTGTACTACATCCGATATTGAATTGATAACACCTTCCTTTTAAAGTCCGTTAAAAAAAAGGTTCCGTATAACATAACAACAATATATTAAGCGCAAACAGTCCAAATTAATAAAGCACGTTGTTAATTATCTATAAAAAAAATGTCCCCATAAAAATGTCCCCTGATATAAGTTCTCATTGCGCTCTGTGATAAATTCCGTTGACATACATTTTGAGTATACTCTGGGGACTCCAAATGTTATTGCAAATTGCAGATTTATACCAGAATAACGAAACAAAAATATTGTGCATTGAAGATAAAGCATCTAGCTGTACTCTAGTTCGTCTGCAAATTACGGTTCATCATCATCACCATCTCAGCCGATGGATGTCCACTGCTGGACACAGACCTTCCCCAAGGATCGCCACAACGACCGGTCCTGCGCTGCCCTCATGCATCAAATGGGTTCTATTGTCAAAACTATACAGCGTGAATTTGATATTATGTATTAGCATCCTTTTAAACTAAGAGTCTGCACATCTGTCTGTTAGTCTACCCATCAAACTGAACAACTTTTACTATGGGAGCAAACCGATCGGAGCAAAATACAAATAAGCCGTTGCATACATTTGAGTCGAGTAGGCATTGCAATTTAGTATGGGACAACAGTTTTTTTTTTGCTCCAGTCGGTTTGCATAGTAAAAGTTGTTCAGTTTGATGGGTTAGTTTAACAGGAATTTCACCCTGTATACGTGTCATCTCATTGTTGGCCAAAAGTTTGTCCCAAACTTTCACCTCGCACTATCATTTGCCAGTCTGTTTGATAGGTATTCAGATAGTAAGCGTAAACATAAAAAATCGTTAAATATTTTATCACCGTAAGAGACCCGTTCCGGCTTCTTGTTAAAAGAGATAGAAAATCGTATTTTCATATTGAAAATCAGGAAACGTTTAGAAACTGTGGAAGCTTTTATGCCTACATAATTCTATAGACATATTACTCTAGCGATAGACAAGCTCGTTCAGACAAACAACATGTCACACAAAACAACACAAAATGACACATTGCGGTCTGTCATTGCCATAGTGACGAAGTGAACTCGGGAACATCAATCAGGTGCGGACACCTCATTCAAGTGGAACATGTTGCTTCTATGCAAGGGCAAGTCTATCACTAGAGTTTAAGTCTATGCCTACATAGATGTCATGACGTGTCAGTCTTTACGTCTCAGGCTTACCAAACTTAATGACGATTGGTTGAAAGGTTTAATTTTGAAAGTGGAAAAAACAAAGCAATTCTTTATGTTGATATACGTAAGGTGTAACCTTTAAAACCCTTATAAAACTGTAACAGAAATGCGTCTAAATTGAATATCAATGTCTATTTGATCTTAAATTTATAAGAAAAGAAAAAGATTACGATATGGTTTTCCGGCAGCCAGGTGGGTTGACGACATCTGGAATAGTATCGGCAAGACCTGGATGCGACTGGCACAGGACCGAGAAGAATGGCAAAATAAGGTCAATAAGGTAGGTGGCTAATGCCCTGTGTTGGGTAGATACGGGCTGACTATGATGATGTTCATGATGGTTTTTAGGTGTGCCTGACACCAAATCAAACTTTATTCGATTTTTTGTCAGTCTGTCTGTCTGTTTGTTTGTAACAGCTCTAACCTTTTTTTTGCAATAATATTAATTAATGACTTTAATTAAACAATATATTTGTGGCCATCGATCATATCAATTTCACGCAAGAACACGAGTGATGGGATCATACCAGTAACGTTATACAAAGGGAATGTCAAGCTCGTTAGCGAAAAAAAAACATAACATTCCCTAATTTTTTTACCTTTTATTAAAACCCTTTTGTTATTTAGATCTGTAATCTGGGATTTTCGGGATTACATACCGGAAGGGATCCGCGAACATTTTTTTCGATTCACATAAAAAAGTTTAGCTAAATCGTAAATCCATCGTGCTATCGCTGTGAATTTATGTTTGTTTTTGAAGCCTTAAAATCTCAAACTACGCAGAAGGGAATCGAAAAGTGCGGAAACATGCTCAAAGAGTAAATTTTGAAACCTGTGACCGCTTGATTACAAAGGACACCAAAGAGATATTTTCATTAAAAAAAAAAATCGAATGCGCTGGAAGGATGGCGTTCGAATCAATCAATCAATCATTTATTTATTTCAAGTAACATAGACTCATAATTTTGTTAGTACATACTTAATCTAATGTTATTGGTTCCACATACATTACAATCCATTCAATTTAATTTAATGCATGCGATACAATCGTAAAATTTTTCTGTCATATCTAACGTGTTCCGTGTTTTTTTTTATTCCCTAATGTTATGGGAGCAATTTATTAATTCGTTAAAGCGTATCCCCCTCTGAACGACTTTGACCCTTAGGTTGCTTTTCCACCAGATAAGTGCGAGGTAGCGAGGCGGTGAGCGAGGAAAAAATCGGCCAATTCCCGGAGTGCTTCAATTTCCCAATGACGGGATCGAGCGAGCGCTCTATTGGCAGATTGTTTCCTCGCTCACCGCCTCGCTACCTCGCACATGTCTGGTGGAAACCCGCCTCACCTGTACTAATAGAATAGAAAAATATTTTATTGCCAGTATAGTATAAACTTTACAACACTGCTTAAGGGGCCATAGGTCCCGAAGAATATTTTCTATGAGAAACGCGATTGCCGAGCGCTCCGAAAAGTGTGTGCGTGAGCCGTATTTTCGATTAAAAACAACTTACCAAAGTACTTTTTCTAGATTTTATTTATGATTGCACTAGTTAAACTAATGGTGAATATGTGAGTATAAATACCAACAGTCGGAAACTATTTTAAGTTCTTCTAAACCATAGACCTATACTCTAGCGATAGACTTGCTCGTTCATACAAACAACATGTTCCAAAACTCTTCGGGAACATTAGTGCCATCTAGTTTATATAAACAGAAACTACTATAATTTGGTCAAAGACCATGACCGACCAACACAGATGCGACAGTTCATATTTATGTTAGGTATTATACCTATTATCTGAGAAAACAAGAATGTGTGTATGAATATGTGCAATGTTGTATAAATACTAGTGGTGCCCTCGACTACCTACGCGCAGAACACTGAAATACTGTACGTATTTACGTACGGCGACACATCAAGCTACGCAAAACCAATATTAAGCTGGCCGCGCGACGTTATACAATACTCTACCTACGCGCGGCCAGCTTATTTTGGTTTTGCGTAACTTGATTTGTCGCCATAACTTTTGATTGTGTGAACTGTGAACAGATTGCTATATGAAACAAACATTAAAATGTTTCCCAAGCAAAGCCTTATACAGGGTGTAAAATTAAATGCGACACATACTTAAACTGGTGTATACGTTTGAGTCAAGTTATGTTTGCAGTTTTGTATGGGACAGCAGATTTTTTTTTCGCGTTTCGATATTGTGGCCCCTTAGTAGAGTAGTAGTAGTAGTTGTTCAGTTTGATGGTCTGACTGAAGCACCCCTTTAACTAAGTGTCGCATTTAATTTTACACCCTGTATACCTTCTTAATATGCTGACACTTTTTTAAGCGGATGATCAGACCGTCAAACTGAACTACTTTCTCTATGGCACCAACATCGAAATCGCGAAAAAAAATCGGCTGTCCCATACATTTGGCTCGAGTAGGCTTGCTTGTATGGGGAACAGCTGATTTTTTCATCTTGTTCATCTCAAGGTAAAAAATAGATGTTTTCTCATAATTTCTATCCCGTAAACAAGTGGTATAAAAATATAATCTCAAGTATCAACGATCTTAGCGTGATTTTCAATGTTCGTCCGGCAACCGCGATAAGTTCAATAAATTGTGCCTATTTTGTGCCCTCTGATTTAAGTCTCTTGATTCATCTATGATCATTATACCTTGTCTCTTTTTCTTATATATCACTTTTTGGGTGCCGAAATGAGACAAAATGTAATGGACTTACCCAATCTTGAGGAAATTAATAGACTTTCCTATTTTCGCAAATTTAAATTAATAATTACATTTCCTTATAATTTTACATACTGACCTTATATTAGAATAGTAGTTTACCTTACAAAAGATTACAGGTGGTTTTTATTTATTAAAAATATTTAAATAAATTGTTATAAATTATTGTAAAAAATGACAGATTGTCAAACAGATGGTCTGCCATTCTCATTAGTGCAAAGGAGACTAACATCAATCAGGTGCATACACCCCATTTAAGAGTAACATGCAGTTCCTACTGATCACCGTATCTAGTACTTTAGTACATTGATATCGTTGTTCTAAACCGAGAAAAATGTTTAAAAATGCATGAAAATACGTCATCTTTGTGACGATTTTCTATAGAGTGAAGTAATTCCAATCGTGTATTCAGTTGATGATTTCACTAGATGAACTATCCAAAAATACTGAGGTATGACTTTAGTTTAGGTAAATGGTACAAATCTAGTCGTAAAATGAAAAATAAAAGATGCCTCCGAGGTATTTCCACCTACTATTACGTCTTAACCTACTTAACTAGGAGCTAACATTTTTATAAAAAAAATATATGAGAAAGCAGAAAATAGACAGGCACATTACAATTAACTTTAGGCAATAGGATGACTCTCAGCAATGCTGACAAAGATGTTGGGTTAGAGTTTAATTAGCTAGGAGAGTACATTAGTATCATCTTGTAGGTGTTCTTCCGTGAGTGTGTGTCTGTGTATGAGTGGGGGTGTGTTTGTGTGTGGTTTTGTATGTTTGTGTGTGAGTAAATTTATTTGAATGTGATAGATTTTAATTATAGCTAGCTAGCTCTTTCTTATACTTGAGACAGGTATATGAACAGTATTCACTTCACACATTAGCTCTTACAAAATATAATGAAATACAGAACGCAATTAGCGGCAGCTACAACTCGCGACACTCGCGCCATATTTCAATTTTCGAACCGTTCTAACTGTCGCCTGTCACCGGCTACAAAATATTTTATATGAAACGGTTCCAGCTCATGCATTTAGAAGTTTAATATTAGTGTGTTTTATGTGACGTTCTTGACATGTATCGAGTTGTGTGTACTAGAAGAATATGGAAAGGCAGTCACATTTCCTTCGGCGCAATAGTGTATTAACAAACATGGTATACAGAATTGAAACCTTCAGGGTTAACAGGCGTTTTGCCAAAGCTCTTATGACAAATATTATTTACAGCATCGGGAAAGTAATTAATAAATACAGGATCCTTCTTAATTTGTTTATGGTATTGATGATCAGACCAGACCATCGAACTAAACAATTTTCTCCATAAGAATATCATAGAAATAAGGAAAGAAAGATCGATTGACGTAAGAATCATCAAAATCGGCCCGCGCGTTTGGTCTCTAGTGTGCCACAAAGGTACAAACTTACATACATACATACATACATACATACATACATGCATACATACATACATACATACATAGGCTGTTAAACACATTACCCTTCCTTTGCGTCGCGCAGTCGGGTAAAAAGCAGCAGGTTTGTATGGAACAGCTGCGTTTTTTTTGCCATTTCGATGTTAGTGCCTCATTGAAAAACCGGTGAAGAGTGTGTCGTCATGCCCAATTTGAAAAGCAAGGGTGCAAAAATGAGCGAGTAATGGTGGTGGGGCATACAGACAGACAGACAGACAGAATGGCAGAAAGTGTAAGGGATCTTTGTTTGACTACGGAACCCTAAAAAAGGACCTAAGATCAAGATCGATAAACATAATTAATACTTACTTAATTACATTAAAGAATTTTAACAATTTCTTTTTTCCCCTCCGGACGGAAAACGTCAATTTTCGTCCCGCTGCGCTTAACGAACTTGCCGCCTTCCACCTCCGCCGAGGAGAAAAATAGTATTCGCCTCGGTCAACAATTACATGAGATCTGAGACCTTTCTTACTTTCCTGCCCTCGGTATATACTATCAAAAACAAATATGGCCGCACACCATTCCTTCAATACAACATAAAACGAATGATGGCGGCAAAAAACTGCGCGTGCATAAGCATAAGCATAAGCATATGCTCACGACTATATTCCCCGAGGGGGTAGTCAGAGATATTCTGAAACCTCAGAATATCCACGTTTCACCAATAGTACCGTAAGTCTGTACAGTGTGACGGGGGGTGAGCCCGTCGCCACTTGTAATGGACAGTGGGTACAATACATGCCTCGAAATTGAAGCATGCAGGTTTCCTCACGATGTTTTCCTTCACCGAAAAGCCAGTGGTGTTACAAATCGTACATAAATTCCGAAAAACTCATTGGTACGAGTCGGCCTGGACGGGGATCGAACCATCGCCTCCTGCACGGCAGGCAAGGTTACTCGCCACTGGACCACCACGGCTGCGCGTGCAATCGTTCAAAAACAATAAGACAAACTAAATACACTCTCTTCAATCGTTTTAACCTTATTTACTACCATTTAAACCATGTTATTTAACTCATAAACACTAACCACGTCTAGATACAAGACTGGGAACGTATTCGCACTTCGCTACAATTTATCCGTCAACGTTGCCGTGAATTTCTCGCCAATCGTCTGGTTGACAAATTTAGCTGACCGTTAATATTCTTAACTGGATCGAATGTATTCTAAATTGTTATTTAGAATAGTCGGAACATGATTATTCTTGTTATATTGTTTTTAGGAGAGTTGTAATTGAATTGTAAATATTGGTGAACTGGGTTGATCGACATACTATGAATACTGAATGAGCCTTGCAGGCGATGCTAACCAAAATTACGCTTATCTCTTATACTATTAAGTTATTTCACCTAAAGCGAAGAGTTAGTGATTCTGCTTCTTCTTCTTTGTTTTTTATTTATAACTAGTGTTTTCCCGCGACTTCGTCCGCACAAATTATATACCAGATTTTAAGTCAGATCATAAGCTATCAAACAAAAAAAGTTTCATCGAAATCGGTTCAGTAGTTTTTGCGTGATGCGCGAACAAACAAACAAATAAACAAACAAACAAACAAACACACAAACAAACAGACAAACAGACAGACAAAATTTCTTAAAAAGGTTGATTTCGAGTCAGGGATACCTAAAAACCATATCGTAATCTTTTTTTTGTAAATATCTTCAATGTACAGACACACTTCAGTTACAGTTTTATAATAGTTTAGATTACATTAATGGACTTCTTGCTTGTGCGTTAGCACCGCATTTCCGCCAGTGTCAAGTGGTTTGAGGGAGTATCTATCCAATCTCGAGGATTGTTTTTGAGTAAGAACACAACTGAGGAAGATTGCGGAATACATACACTTAAAATAACGAACGATACTTTATTTTAAAGTACGGTTGGTAACCCTGGCTGTGGTTGTCGCATAACTATTTGATTTAAACCTGGCCAAGTGCGTGTCTGACCATCACATGTATCATGAAATGAAAAACATCAGCCCGTCTAATATGACTTCTCAAAAGATTGAACATCTAAAACTTTACTCCGTTAAAGCAAATTGCTATTTATTTCCTTGTTATTTAAAGTTCTACTGGAATTAGGTTATTTTTTTAAATCACTTCCAAAATTAATAGGGCAAATTCGTACAAAAGGAAAGTATTAGTACATTCCCGTTAACGTTAACCAGAAAACGCCACTTAAGCTTACATAAGCACAATCATCTCGAAATGGAACTGTAAAAAAAAACAAGGAAAAAAAGAAAAATTGGCCAAGATCACGTTGGACAAGTATTATTAGGGTTCCGTAGAAAAAAATAAATGTTAAAACTAGTTTTATTACTTTATATAAGTTGCTTTCAAAATAAAGAAAAAACCCATTACAGAGTTGATAACTGATATTCCTTTTATAATGTTACCGCAAGTTTTAATCATACAAGAACTTTTCATACTAAGCTGCAAACCGACGCATAATATGTACGAAAAGTTTGAACGTTTCTGTGCAATTTTCATAAAAATGTTACATTTCAAATGTTGCAGTCGTTGACTTACACTCTAGCGATAGACAGGCCCTTTCATAGTGTTCCACTTGAATTCGGTGCCCGCACCGCTTCCGTCATCGTTCCTGAGTTCACTTCGTCACTATGGCAATGACAGACCGCAATGTGTCATCTTGTGTTGTTTTGTGTGACATGTTGTTTGTTTGAACGAGCATGTCTATCGCTAGAGTATATGTCAGTGGTTGCAGTTTAGTTATGATTTTATCAAATTGTTGGGGAATCATTTAACGAATTAATGATAATGATTAAAATTTCACAAATACCTGATTAATTTTCATGTTTAATTTTTTCAATGGAAATGTTACCTGATTTTCCATCTTATATAGCCTAACCTAAAGCATTAAGCCTTTGCTCACAGTTGTGTTAGGTACACTTGATGTGAGCATATTTGACCGTTTGAATTTGATAGTAGAAATATATTAGCTACCTTATGATAACATTGATAACATTAACTGCCTCCGTGGTCTAATGGTTAGAGCATTGGGCTCTTGACAAGGAGGTCGTGGGTTCGATTCCCACGGGGGGCACCTAGTGAAATGTCACTTTGTGCGTTTTTCCCCAGTTGGTTAGGACACTGCAGGCTGAGTCACCTGATTGTCTGAAAAGAAAGATGATTCCGTGCTTCGGATGGCACGTTAAGCTGTTGGTCCCGGCTACTATCACTGGTGGTAGTAGTCGTTACATAAAAACCATGTCAGAGGCCGTAAGGCGGTTTGAATAAACTCTGACACCAGGGCTTGCAGCCCACTCGATAAGAAGAAGAATAGTTTAGATTAGATATAATATAACTGACAGTTTAGTTTTTGCAACTTGCCTACGGAACCCTAAACAAAGAAGCAGGAAGATGTTGGAGTTGTGTTCAAGTCATTTAACCTTTCTTGGGGTCCAAATCACATCGTTTACTCTTATTATGGCCTTCATTACATTTCTACCGTTTGAAATTGCTGCATTTTTGTTCAGTCTTTTCTTTAAAAGTTTAAATGGATTAAGTTTGCAATAAGGTTATGAAAGAATAATATCTATAACTTATACTTTACCCATACTAACCCATTTTTTTGTCTTTACGCGCTATAGGGTGCTATTGGGTTGGCATAAAAAGAAGATTTTTTTTTCAATCTGCCAAAATCTGCGATCTGTCAAAATGGCTCTTAAGGCTGTCAAATGATCAGATACCAAATGTGTAAAAATTTGTGGTACGCACGCGGTCCAATCGCGGTTCAGTAGAGATTTACTTAGCGCAATTGGTCTCATGGGTACCTTCTGTCACCTCAACTGACATTTCACCTTATCTCAGATCAGATAATAGTGCATTACTGCAGCGGCCAGCAAAAGATTAATTGATGGACGAACGTGTAAATATGGGCCGAGGCGAAGCCGAGGTGTGGTCAAGGGTTGTATAGTCCTTTTCTCAAATAATGCGCGGAAAAAATCAATCAACTTTTCAAAATCAATGACGAACAACGAACAACAATATTTTTTTCTACGTTAAACTGTTCATTTTTTTTTTTCAATAAACAGCTTTCTATTTGCAAGCCAGTTCGAAATTTAAATAAAACCTTTAATATGTTACCTCCTTGGTTGGCATGTTTCGGAGTAAAAGATCGTTCCATTTTAAATTACATGACAGATATGAGTTTACTATGTAATTTATTTGGCCGCTAAATCACGACAGACATGGATTTTCTTACAACTTTTGCAGGTCTCTGCTCGCATGTATTTGGACAGTACAGCAATTCAATTCAATTCAATTCAAAATCATTTATTCAATATAGGAGCCTGAAGCACACTTATTAAACGTCAATTCTTTTTTAAGCTACCACCGCGTCGGAACGTGTTGTCGCTGTAGAGAAGATGCGGCCAGAAACTCTACAGCATAACACGACTAAATGAATATTACAATATAAATTCTAATGCTAAGGTTATGTATACAGTAATACATAGTCTATTTAATTAAATAATTGATACTATACAGTAAACTATATGTAAGTGACACTCAAACCCAAGCATTTGATGATCATTTAAATAATCATCCAGTTTATAGTATGCTTTTTTACAGAGGACTTTTTTGATCTGTAGCAATGTCGATTCATCTCAAAGAAGGTTGTCAAAATAATGCTCAAACCAAGCATGTTTGAGAAAAACTTGGTAAAATAGCGCGCGCCAGCAGATGCTCTTTCAGTGGGAATTGACCCTTAAAGATCAGCTAATGTGTCAGCCATTACTTCACAAAAAAAAAAGCAAAACAAAAAAACACAATAAGAAAAAAAACAGATTGATCTCCAAAAACAAAACAAACAATCACAAGCAGCATTACCCGGGACGCGCGAGAAAAATGGCGTCTCATTAGTTAATCTCAATTTTCTTTTTATTTACCAGTTTATAACTCGTAAACCAGAGATCGTTGGGTGTGAGATGAATTCATTTAGCTTTAGGGGTTCCGACGGGCTTTATTTTATAAAATTAGGGTTTACGGTTGTTTATAAGGGGGACTTGTCTTTTTTATATTCTATGAAATTTACTAAGCTGCGCGCGTAGCATGATGGATGCGATATCACGCCTATGTCACGTATCTCTTCATCTCGTTCGTCCGGAAATACAGGTTGTAAGGAAAAGTATCATTAACCTTTAAACCACATACTCTACCCATCAAACTAAACAACTTTTACTATTGGAGCAAACCACACAAAACAAAAAAAAACAGCTGTCCCATACTAAACTGGAATACCTACTCGACTCAAATGTATGGGACAGCAGATTTTTTGCTCTGATCGGATTGCTCCCATAGTAAAAGATGTTCAGTTTGATGGGTAGAGTATGTGGTTTAAAGGTTAATAATACTTTTCCTTACATGTAGAAAGAGAGCTAACGCGCGGTAGCGCCATATCGCAATGCCATATGCCACGGCCGCTGGCAGTGGAAGAAAAGGAAAAAAATACTGTTAATCTTTCCACTACAACATGAATGATTGTCATGCAATATAAGTTATATTATAATTCATGCTGACAAAAATAAGAGGAAAGTAATATTATCGTGGTTCCATAAAAAAAGTTGTTCGGTTTGACGGTCTCAAGCACCCCGTGACCCTGACCTACAAGATAAATTTTTAGTCACTACGGATACCTTGATCAGGCATTCTAATCGTCAAACTAAACAACTTTCACTCCACGCCAACATAAAAATCACATTTGAGTCGAGTGGGTAGGTACTGCAGTTTTGTATGGAACAGCTTTTTTCATACATACGCTCACGACTATATTCCCCGAGGGGGTAGTCAGAGATATTCTGAATCAAGAACATCCACGACAAGAACATCAACAGCTTTGTAATTTTGAAATTTGCTATACATGGTAAATTTTATATCACTGTGGATAACTTCAGCATGTAGGTATTCTACTCATCAAACTGAACAACTTTCGCTACGGAGCCAACTTCAAAATAGTGAGAAAAAAATGTGTGGGATATTTGAGTCGAATAGGTACCTACTGCAGTTTTGTATGGGACAGCTGATTTTATTCTCGCGATTTCGATGTTGGCTCCATAGTGAAAGTTGTTCAGCTTGATGAGTAGAATACATGCTGAAGTTATCCGCAGTGATATTATGGAGGTGCTACTTGGGAATGTTCCTCCATTGAAAAGGGAAGATCTTCCACCAGGCTTAGTGTGAAGCCTAGGGACCGGCCGTGGTCCAACAGTTCTTAGTTGGACCTTGTATATATATCGAATCTCTGTGATTATTTCTCTTGCGCGATTTATGTCTCGCATTCGATTGTGAACCTTATTTGTAGTAGGTTACGAGTTACGTATTTACGGTGAACGTTGTCTTTGTATGGAGCATATTTCTGAGTGCGACGGTATCGCCATCTGTTAGCTTCTTTGCTATAACTTGTGGCTGTTGACATCTATGGCAAGTCCCCACAATATAAAATTTATCCTGTATAGTGAAAGTTGTTCAGTTTGACGAGAAACATCCATGGTCGAAGTATCCGCCGTGATAAAAAAATGTACCCTGTATGTAATGCATTTAAGTTTACACCCCGTATAATAGCACTCAAATCAAAGTCAACTGTAACGAAACAGTTAATCAAAAAATAAATTATAAAGGGGTTCCCTTTACGACTTAGGCACCTGTTTAAGGAAGGCCGTGGCAGGGGGGTTAAACATTTTACGAGGTTACATCAGGGGAATTTTGATCAGTCAATCGACTAGAAGAAAACAGATGGCTTTGACATAGGATCTATATTTAATGAAGTTCAAAGTTTATTAATATACAAATTAGATACCAATGTATTTCATTGTTTTGACCTTAGAAAAAGTATATGTCTAGAATGAGCCTCACTGTTTTACCGTATAAAACAAAAGGGGCCAAGTTTCATAGGTTGGTGTGCGTGAGGCGCCATACAAATTATGTATGTGTGCGTGTATATGTATAGGGTTTAGAAGCCAGTACTGGTTCCAATTTTTTCCGACGCTTTCGCATCTTCGACTGTCAATCTTGACATATAACTTTATCAAAAGTTTTGACGAAGCTTGTTGCTGATTTACGAGTATATCTGTTTGTGTAAACGTGTAATTGACGACGCTTGTGCTGACCTCTTTTTTTGAAAATATTCTGATTGCTTATGTGAAATAAATTGATTCATTTCCAATTAGATACCTATAAGTAACCTAACACTTTAATGAGGTCCAACAAAATTAGCTAAAACTATTTTAAAGGGAAGGGGGCCGCCCTACGCGCCTATCATGCCACCTTCTAGAAAACGACAAAAATTTTGAAGTGCCTCTGTTTCTTTTTCTTTGCATAGGCGAAAGCGAGCGCGCAACGCGCAGACTTCCTCATTTTATCGCAATGACGTGCGTGGCATGCTAGTCCTACAGCACAATTTATAAGCGAGAAATAGGTACTTTACAATTAAAACATAACAAAAGAACCACAACGTTTTATTGTATAACGTCGACTGTCCATTCCATTCATTCATTCATTCGCTGCAAAGTGACTGCTCGTGAATGGACATTCATTACCGTTCATTCGAACGTGAAAAGGCGGGAAATTGTTATGACTGCCAAGCACGATGTTTGTGGTCAAATATTGTTTGAGCGAAATTGGTTTTTGTTGCCATCCTTCTTCATCATCTGTCATGCAGGGATGAAATGACTGCGACAAGCTACATTGTATTGTCCAATGTAATCAACAAGAGATAATCGATTAAAAGCGTATTACCCAATGTCATTCTAATTCTACAGGGTGAAATTGATATCATTAGCATCCTTTTAAACAAAGAGTCTACCCATCAGACTAAACAACTTTTACTATGGGAGCAAAACAAGTCGGAGCAAAAAAAAATTTGCTGTCCCATACTAAACTGCACTCGCCGCCGCTGCCGACACGACTCAAATTTTTTTTTGCTCCGATTGGTTTGCTCCCATAGTAAAAGTTGTTCAGTTTGATGGGTAAACTCTTAGTTTAAAAGGATGCAAATGATATCGATTTCACCTTACGGATGTAAGGAATTTTTTCATAACCGTTTAAACCACATACTCTACCTTAGAAAAAGTATAATGTCTAGAATGAGCCTCACTAATATTCCGTACAAAACAAAAGGGGCTAAGTTTCATAGGCTGGTGTGCGTGAGGCGCCCTACAAATTATGTATGTGTGCGTGTATATGTATAGGGTTTAGGAACCAGTACTGGTTACTATTTTTTGACGCAATCGTATCTTCGACTGTCAATCTTGACATATACTTTATCAAAGTACTCTACCCATCAAACTGAACAACTTTTACTATGGGAGCAAACATGGTCTATTAGTAGACTGACGCTCAGTTGCAGAAAATCTCATTAGAGTTAATCGTTAATTAAATCTCTTGCTGTCACTTTTTGTCTTGTTAACGTAGTAAAAGCTAGCAAGAGATTAAATTGAGGATTAATTGTAATGAGCGTTTCTGCAACTGAGTGTATGTGGTTTAAAGGTTAATGATACTTTTCCTTGCACTCTATATACTAAGATCCTATTTATATTATTATACTATTTATATATTATTATACTATATCCTATTGTGCACCTATTTATTTGGTGAACGAAATGTGATTTAAGTTAAAGGTTACACAGGGGTTCATACAACTCCTCTGGCACCTAAATGTTGCCTAGCAAAATCTTGCCACAAGTACCTTTACCATTATGATTTATCGTACAATTTTTCCAACAATTACAATTATCTGTTTGGGAAGTAAATGAGGTGCCATCGGAAGGAGACCGATCTAAAGAACTGAATAAACTAGGGTTGCCACCTCTCAATTCTGCCGCAACCTACCCTAGGTAAAGCTCACATCGAACTTTACTGCCATCAATTTGTTTGATACGGTCTGTAATACAGTTTGACGATTACAGACCGCATTAATTAGGCTAAGTGGCCATTAAATAGCGGTGTACCGCAAATGTACGGAAATAAACTTTACAAGTCCCAAACGCGCAAATTTTAATCAAATTGCCATAACTACTTTGAAAACTTCGATAACCAAACCGTCAATTTGGAATAATTCAACGTTTTAGAGCGAAACTATTGGTATTTTATCTTATATAACTATTATAAAACTGAAACTGAAGTGTGTCTGTACATTGAACATATTTACAAAAAAAAGTTTACGATATGGTTTTTAGGTATCCCTGACCCGAAATCAACCTTTTTTAGAAATTTTGTCTGTCTGTTTGTTTGTGTGTTTGTTTGTTTGTTTGTTTGTTCGCGCATCACGCAAAAACTACTGAACCGATTTTGATGAAACTTTTTTTGTTTGATAGCTTATGATCTGACTTAAAATCTGGTATATAATTTGTGCGGACGAAGTCGCGGGAAAACACTAGTTTATGATAAAGATAGATATTATACTGATGCTATTAGCCGATTACATGGTCAATAAGCGAGCTAACAGACGAACAATACTCTGCGGTATTCTTGTTATTATTATTCGTATTTCGCTTTTCGTTCACGGAGAGAAAATTCTAGTTTAGGTAACCAGAATATAGTTAACTTAACCAGATTGTCATGTAATATATACGACACCTATATATTTTGTCGAGTTTACTAAAAAAATCTGGTAATGTCTTACAAGAATATCTAGTAAAGTTAAACATAATACTGGTACACATAATTAAAATTTGTGTATAGTACACAAAAACCTATTTGTATTCATTACATACTTTTTATTTTAAATATAACGGAATTGTATCGTACGTATCACCATGCTTTATTTTGGAGATAACCAGATTTTCAGTAGCGACTATAGATTGTTATAGTGACTGTTACAAATCGAATGCAAATATTACCATGTAGTGGTTTAATCGAACTATATATTTTATACACTTTACTACCTATTTCGTGTTTACTACCAAAATTGTAGTTAGCCATTATCACATCAAATGGTTGCGTTTACTATAATAACAGATTTTATATAGTTCAGTTTACTATATTTTTTTGTAATTACAGCAATATTTTATTTTTGGCTTCACATTATTTAGTAAGTTTACATTACAAGTCTGCTCCAATTGGGTCTTTAAAAAATATTTTACATAGTTACCGTGACGTTAAAAAAAAAGTTGAAATCTGTCTGTTTCGTCACGAAATTTGCATGTATATGTAATTTTCGTGACTAAACTGACAGATTTTGACTTTTCTTAACAAAACGGTAACTATGTACATTTTTTTAAAAGTCCCAATTGGAGCAGACTTGTAATGTAATACAAGCCGTACTTAAGAAAAGATACCTTCTGCGAAAAGCTATCTTTATTTACTATTTATAGAAAAAATGTTCATTACTCACATTTTGTCTGTCTAGAAAAAATGCTCATTACTCACATTTTGTCTATCTAGAAAAAATGCTCATTGCTCACATTTTGTCTATATAGAAAAATGCTCATTACTCACATTTTGTCTATCTAGAAAAAATGCTCATTGCTCACATTTTGTCTATCTAGAAAAATGCTCATTACTCACATTTTGTCTATCTAGAAAAAATGCTCATTACTCGCATTTTTTCTATCAGAAATAGTAAACAAAGTGATTGCACGACGTAGAAGGGACTTTACTCCTCGGGCCCGCTAAGCCTGCGAACATCTGGAATCACGTAATAACATCAATTTTATATAAAGGTTAACAACCGTTTTAAATAAAACAAAACATAAAATGTTTTTGGGTTTATTAGTATATTACTAAAAAATCACAAAAAAACTGGCTCTTGTCGGTCGTTAAGTTCATGTTCATAATGTCCCTTTCCCAATATGTCCCCTGCCCGTGCCTAGATTTCAGTATATTTGAATGGAAAATTTATTGCTTCGTTTGATGCACTTGTAGGTGAATCAATTATTGTAAATATTGGGGTTGAAGTAGTTGCTGAAGTACTTGCTGATAATGATGCTGGACGGGGGCAAGAATATCACGTTTAATATATCATCAAGGGCGTCATCGATGTGATCAGGAGTTAGGTGTGCATCCTGTAATGAAATAATAATAAATATTAAAATACCTCATTTTTTAAATTATGATATTAGTTTAGACGTTATGAGACTTATGAGTATGAAAGAACATGGTCAAAATCATAACCCTCCTCTTTGTTTCGCTGTTATAGGGTAAAAAAGTAAGTAGATACCGGCTTTAGATGAAGTCCAAATATATTTTCTGTGTGCCGCCTTGGTCGTCCACGCCGCCGTCTCTTGGAGGCTTCCACTCGGTGGTGATTTTCGCCCATAACATGTTTGGCATAATGCAGACGCGGGCGGCCCAGTCCCACTTTAATTTAGATGCAGCATGGGTTGCATAAGCTATTTGAGTCTTATTAGAGCGCATCAAATAAATTTTATAAAACTCACCGGCAAATATACTCGTAGGTATGTACTCGGCCAACTGCCACTTATCTAATAGTTTTTCAATATCCTTGTCCATTTCCAAACTTGATTTGGAACATACACTCTATTATATTTGATTAACACACCATTTATCTCAGCCAACGTCTCAGCACACGCGCACGCACAGCTCCGAAATATGAAATGACAAACATGGCAGCCAGGCCAGCCAGTCAGTGCTGCTAACCAAAGTTCAAGCAAACCATGCAATATATTTGGCAAACGTAAACAACGTTTCGTTTGATATACGATACTCATGTTACACAAAACATTATATTATGTTAATGATAACATAATCTGGTAAACAGTACTATATGAATCTAGCTTATTTAAACAACTAATAAAATTGTTGTTACTTGCGATATTTTAGAGACAACCGAGATATTGTATTGTTTAATCGACAGGTAGCAACAACAAACAAAATATGGATGTATACTTTAAAATTATTGAAAGTTTCTCTTTACAATAATAAAAATGTACTTATAAATAGGTTTGAGTAATGTGTACTAAAATGTGTTAACTATAATATTCTGGCATTTATTAAAATACGATTATTTGTTGTTAAAAGTCAATCTGGTACACTTAACTTTATTCTGTTTCTTTATACTAGAATGATGTTTACCATACGTTCTGGTAGTATTGTTATCATAATTTCTCTCCGTGTTCCTGGAGATTCATTTTTTTTTTTTTTTTAACAAATAAATAAATATCTTGGTCATTGTCACACAAATTATCTAGTCACATTTAAAGTTCCAGAATCTAGCCTGGACTTGTATTATGATAACTAGACAACGATATACAATACATATATAGATAAAAACATCCATGACTCGGGTACAAATATTAATATTAATCATACAAATATTTGTCCCTTACGGGATTCGAACCCGCGACCCTCGGCACAGCAGGCAGGTTCATTACAGACTGTGCTGTCGGGCCGTCGTTGAATTAAATATCTTTAGTTTTAAGGCACAGTTCGGCTCTAGCGTTTAATTCCCGGATTCCACCGTTCGAATCTTCTGCCAGCATAGGTAGCATGACACCGTGATAAAGCTCTATCACACCTTCGCTCTCTTTCTATTTGCAAGTGAACGAACGAGATAAAGCAGCCGTATCACGTGTAGCATGCTACCTGCACTGGTCATGCTGGACAGTCTTTTCCGGAGCACCACATTCGTACTCGGGTGAGCTCTTTATGCCCCACTTGTGAAGACTCCCGACACCCAGGCACCCAGCGACTCCCGTTCTTATTCTGATCAAACTCTGTAGTTCGTTTGTTAGCAGCCTAAAATATACATACTTACATACATATGCTCACGACTATATTCCCCGAGGGGGTAGTCAGAGATATTCTGAAACCTCAGAACATCCACGTTTCACCAGTAGTACCGAAACCCTGTCCAGTGTGACGGGGGGTGAGCCCGTCGCCACTTATAATGGACAGTGGGTACAATACACGCCTCGAAATTGAAGCATGCAGGTTTCCTCACGATGTTTTCCTTCACCGAAAAGCCAGTGGTGTTACAAATCGTACATAAATTCCGAAAAACTCATTGGTACGAGTCGGCTTGGACGGGGATCGAACCATCGCCTCCTGCACGGCAGGCAAAGTTACACGACGGCTGTAAAATATAGTCCATAGAAACACTAACATGAAAAGAAAAAAAAGCAGTGGGTACGATAGAGGGTGATGAAGTAGGCACTAGTTTACACTTCTATTATTTCGTCTTGAATTGTTTTACGTTGTTCCCGTTTTCAAGACAGATCTATTTACGAGCTTCATTGTTTTTGTTCATTTATATTGTAGCTACGGAACTTCATTTAAAAATGTCCCTGAAAGGCAAAATTAATGATGTTGAAGTAACGAAACCAATCAACATATTTTGTACTGTGTATCCAAACGGTTCGAAATTAAAGCATTAATTAAACAACGAATATGAACTGTTCAAACACAGGGATGTCACCAGGATTTACTTTCAACGGAAAGAAAAAGAAAATCAGTGGGTGTTTAAATCACATTTATAACACCAACTGTTCTTTTAACTTCTCGGTCGTGAGAGCGCTTAGGGATCAGGTCTTTTGCAGTGTTTCTTGATATTCTCAGCATCCTTTTAAACTAAGAGTCTACCCATCAAACTGAACAACTTTTACCATGGGAGCAAACCAAACGGAGCAACAAAAAAATCAGCTGTCGCACGCTCGGCAGCTGAGATCCAAGGTGAGCTTCATCTTGTGCATCATCGTGCCTGTGACTTAGTGCCCGGTGAGGCATTGACTTCTACTGGACGAAGGGTCCGCGCTCAAAAGTATCCGAACCAAAAGAGAGTTAAAACGTATAGGTAAAGAGACCTAATTACGCGACAGTCTTTGTTTGAACGGTCGAGGACGCGCACGCGAGCGCGCGCGGTGCACGCCTCCATTTCAGCATTTTCAATGATTATATTACTATACACGTCCATAGGTTTGTGTAGGTTAGTCTCGGACACTTTTTTCGAGAATTTTGTACTAGACCCAGCGTCCAGATTATACGTCAATGCGGTGAGGGCTCCGGTGATGGCACGAGATTTGCTCCTGCTGTTGTTCAGTATGAGCTTTGGTAGTTTATACGTAGACGCAACGCATCGTGTGGCTTAGCCCCGATGCGGTCACTCATATGCGATTAACAGTTCCGCATGCACGATTCGATTGGCAACGTCATTGGAGCATTCACTGGAGCATCTCCATTGTCCGTCATATTGGCCATATTGCCCTATTTTCAGCCCAGACTACGTGCCTGTTTCAATGGTGGACACGGACAGATAAAGTGAATTTAACGAGCGTCGATTTGAATCTTCGACAGGTGTGAATCGGACCTTGATTGGCTTTTGTGATTTAAACAATGGGCTCTCTGTTAAATGTATCGGTTCGTTTAAATTTGACTCGTCGATCGATGATTTTCGTTAGTGTAATTATGGATTAATGGCCCGATGGTGTCATTAGCGGTGTGAATGTGAAGTCAGTGTTCTTTTTATTAATTTTCTTTTTTTATACATGGTGTTAAATGAGTTACAGACTGAAGGAGTTGCTTCAGACCATCAAGCTGAACATCTTTCAATATGAGACCAATATTGCAATAACAAAAAAAAATTTTGTTCCATTTTAGCATATGCTCACAACTATATTCCCCGAGAGGGTAGTCAGAGATATTCTGAAATCTCAGAACAACCACGTTTGTTCCATTTTGATTCCAAATTTTCAATAGCTACCCGACGCGAATGTTTGAAACAGCTGATTCCAAAGGGAAAGTTGTTCAGTTTGTTGGTCGTTTTGGGTTATATCTTCATGCCAAAATTAGATTCAATGGGTGCAAAATGAGCGAGTATTTGAGGCACATAAAGACATTCTGTTTTCCTTGTTTGACTACTGAACCCTAAAAATCCATCCACTTGGTTTAATAACGCCATCTAGTAACATCGGGGTCTCTAACACGTATACGGGTACAATAACGTATATTACAATTCCAACAATACGCAATAAGAAGTTTTGTACATTTCATCTCGGCAGTTATGCGCGGATAACAGCCACTGACATTCAACGGTATGTGTTATTAGATTACGTATACAATATACTTGTTTTGGAACTTTGATATTGTAATAAAACCGACCGAGTGTGATTCGGGCTTCCGGATTCCGTTTTGCTTTTTCCGGGACTCTTGGCGCAAGACCGACTCACAGTTGGCCAGTCTTTATTATTTGTTGTTATAATGTAGAGTATGCACTATAATCACACGACCATCACGATTTCGATGCGATAGAGCAAAAAAATCACGTTTCTTGTATTCATCATCACAGCCTACATACGTCTCAGTCCCACTACAGGCCTACCCTCAGGGAGGTTGTATGTACGTTAGTCCACCACGCGTGCACAATGCGGTTTGGTAGACTTCACATACGCATCGGAATTTCTCCTTCAGCGTATGCAGGTTTCCTCACGATGTTTTCTTTCACCGTTTGAGAGCAGTCGGTATTACGTACATAAGAGCGTAGGTGGCACGTTGCGGAGAGCTATGGAAACTCAATCTTGAGGTCCGGGTTAGAATCCGCACGGACCACATGCCATGTACCAATGAGTTTCTTGTATTATCACAATACATTTTTACTGTTTGTCTTATTTTTAATGACTTTTTATCAAATGTGAGATTACGGTTTTAAAGATAGTAGGCATAGTAAATAGGGTATCTAGGGCACCCTAAAAAGCAAATCGATGTAGACTTTTCAATCATTGAAGCAAAAATTCCCACTACTTAAGGGTATCACACCTACACATGCGTTTTCAAACACATCCTCTTGCATGTCACCATTTCAGCTGACGCAATATAATCTTGTAGACGTTAGAGCGAAACGTTCCCTTCAAATCCCATAACATAACTCTTATAGCCTTCAGCAGAAGTGTGATAATGCCTCGATTCGCATGCCATCGTGTTTAACTATCGGATATATTGGCGGACAAGAGAGGCGTAGTTCTATCCGATGTTCGTTCGTACGCTGACGCCGCGGTTCTGAAGGTGTTCTGTGAAATATCCGATTACTTGCTCTTGTAGGCGGAAAATGTGGAGATTTTTGGGGATTACATGGCGCGAACTTGTTCTTTTGATATGTCCATGTTTCCAAACTGGTGTTACAAACAGAATGTATAACACTGGAAAGTTTACAGACATTAAGTACGGACTCTACGGACTATAGTTATCTAATCTAATCTAATCTAAACCATTTTAAAACTAAAAAAAGAAGTGTGTCTGTACATTTAAAATACATATTTACAAGAAAAACATTACGATATAGTTTTCAGGCGTCCCTGACTCCAAATAACAAATTTTTAGATTTTTTTGTCTGTCTGGTTGTTTCTTTTTTTTTATGAAAGAAAAGTTACAATAAATTGACAAGATAGTGCAATAGAAACCAGTTTAGGTTTATCTATACAGTATCGACTCGTCTAGGACGTCTTAATTAACAGTTATGATAACTAATATGTTACCTATGTACTTAATTACGTACTAACGCGGACTTTTCCGCCTGATCACTTAAAATTTTCGCATAATTTCGTTCATAATTTATTGTTTGGAAACTATCCATTCATTGGTCTATTCATTCATCAACAGGGCGGCTAGACAGCGCTTTTATTTTTTAGTATGCACGTAAAAATGAGCCTATTGGTGGCCAGGCGGAAAAGTCCACGTTAGTACAATTACAATATTTATACCTTCAATAGGTTCACAGATTCAAATGTTATTATGCGACATACAGACAGACAGAAAGGCCTTAAAACGAATTACACCCATTTCTAATGCCGGGGTTGTAATAGTCGTGTCCCCCTTTTGTTTACCCACCCTAGGCAAGAAGCATAAAGTAATTTGCCACAATCTTATTAGAGGCTGGCGGAATTTAATACTTCTTAAGATGTTATCTTTAAATTTATTGTAGCCAGGGCTGTGTACTTTACGAACTTAATTTAATTGTATAAAAGACCGTGATAAAATAGAATATTTTATGGCAGGTCAAAAATTGCTTCAGAATTTTAGGGGTAAAATTAGTTTAATCAAAGGGTAAAATACAGACAGTATGTATAGCTTTGTGGCATATAATAGACCATCCTTTTTCATACTAAAGCACACCTTGTACTCTTGTCAATTCATACAAAAGGGAAAAATTTACAAGAGGTAAGCATATGCGATACAGTGAGTGCCAGCGAGACAGGAATACGCCTTTGCCTACATTTTCCGCCACGCTTCCTACCAAGCGTGGGTGAGATTAAAATTGGTTGGCAGGGAATGTTCGTACTGTATCTAGTAGGTGCTAGATACTCTTTTCTAATCAATTTAAAGATTGCAAAATGATGTCTCGGACGGGACTTGACTGCCACATGGAATAAGATAAAATCCAGTAGCGAGGTGAGTTAAATGCATACTGTAAGCAGTGGGATTTAACCTCAACAAAAGCATAATAATATTTTCCTTTATGTGGCAACCCTAATCCCGCGAGCCTTATGACGGCGAATGTCCTTTGAAACGGGACTAACGTTAGATTAAGATCGTGATATTATGCGGGTTTCAATCTTATGACAACACATAAATACATAAATTCACGACCATAACCTTAAAGGGTGCTCAGACACTTTGCTACCACTACCATCTTTAAAAGCTTGCCGTTATAGAAGGTTCTACTTTAGAGAGACAAGTTTTCTTAAACGTTTTGTGATATCGGGAACACTATTTTTTTTAGATCAACAAAAATTATCGACAGCAGATTTTTTTCGCGTTTTCAATTTTGGTCCCATAGATAAAGTTGTTCAGTTTGATAATCTGATCATCCCTTAATTAAATTCAATATGGAGACATTCTAGAGCTGTAAGATCAGCGACACCGCACATGTTCTTTACTTTTTGTAACTGTTTGATTGTGTTATATTACTTAAATAAATAAACAAAAAAAACACAATTCATAAGGGTTCCGACTTTCAAAGTTATGACAGCGTAATAATAATAGTACCACAGAGGATTATATTGTACAGAGCAACAGCTTCATAGGAGCTTCGATTACATTAGCCTATTCTTGTAGGGCTGTCTAAAAGGAAATAAATTTAATTGAAGTATGAAGGATAATGTTTTATAATATGTAGGTATAATGTTTTTCTTTTTTGTTGTTGTTGTTTGTTGTTTGTTGTGTCATATATTATTTGTTATTTAGTTGAATAAAATGAATTAAAATTAAAAAAACGTTGCCGCCCGATCCGCTGCTTTACGCGGGTGACTCAGAAATTGACTTACCTGTCACGATCTTCGGGTAGGTATATGAAGATGGAGATGTTTTTGTTTGTGTTCCTCCTCGTATTATTAAAGCACACAGTGCAATTATTAACCATTTCGTTTAATATTATTAAACTACTTTTAAACATGCTCGATTAAAATGAACGATAATAATATCTCACACTTTAAATTCACATGACATGACGTTCTACAATGACAGTGACGATCAAACAGAAAATAATCCATAGACATATTAATATTAACAGAGGTCAGTGGCTCCAATCTCTTTCCGAAAGGAAGAATGGACAATATCTCACACCTTAAATTCACACCCTCGTTACGCCGTAACCACCCGAAGCATAGCCAAAGTGTCCCCTCGGCCTCGTTCGTGAGCCCCGTAGGTGAACGCGCACACAATCATACTGCGCATGTAGTGATGCGCCGCTTTTGCGAGGTTGTTTGAAGCTGTCACTCTGTACAATATAATCCTCTGTGATAGTACACTATAGAAACGAAACTCCCGCGTTAAATATCAAAATAAGCATACAAATGTCAAGAATCGCCTACCAATCTCGTGTTGGTTTAACTATAGTTTCGCTTCTACGAATATGTAGGACCTTGCATGCTTCACATTTTTTTAGTGTCACATTACGTCCGTCTTTTTTTCAAGTCTGTGGTTATGATATGATTTGATGTTTATACACAACAAATTTTTAATTAGTAACGATGTATTGTATGTATTCAGGCCGTGAATCTGACCAACTTTCCCTAAGAAACGTGGGTCGAAAAATGAGAATTTTTTTTGGACTTCCCATATAAAATCGAACGGCCGATCCGCACTTTTGTATGGGAGGTCCAAAAAATTTTCTCGTTTTTCGACCCATGTTCCTTAGGGAAAGTTGTTCAGGTTTACGGTCTGAATACACCCCTAAAGTCTTTGTTACTAATAAAAAAAATTGTGGTGCATTTTTATACCATTCAGACACCCTTGAAGCGACACTCGTCGTAGGGTAGCTCCATTACTTTCCGACACGCCTGAACTAGTTAAGATCCCACTTACTTTGATCCTTTCGAGTTTTCTTTCGGGTTCACCCTTTTCGTCCCGTCAAACTTCATTACTTAAGCCAGTTAAGGTACATACCTGGAAAAAGAAGAACGAAATTGTTAGATTTTCCTAAAATAAAGTTACCAGTGCCACTAAAATGGATAAGAGGACTTTTTATCAAATTACTCCTGAATCCTGATTAATTCGGTACCTAAGTAAATTATGTCGCGATAAACAGTTATCTCGAAAATAATTTTATTGAGACAACTCAATAACAATATTTTCTATGTTAGAGATCTAAAATGAAAGGATTTTAAATAAAATAATTTCGTTTTTCGTTTGACAATGTGACGTCACTTGTCGACTTGTAAACTTCAAGATAATAACTGACAATTAAAAACATATTGTACAATGCCAGATGATTTCATGCTTTATATTTAGATTAAAACATTTAAAAATTAAGTCTTAAAGATCATAAACCACAGAAAGAAAATATTTTTATTAAATATGTATAAAAATTTCTAAAATTTTTAAATTTCTGTTACCATTTTTTCTGTACTGTCAAGTTCTACACCTTACTTCAATACCCATAATCGTTCACAGAGTAGAAGGAAAGATATTTCCCGATCGACGTATTGAACCCCGATGACGTCAGAGGTTATGCATTGGCCAATCTCTTCACCACGGCAAGTGGAACTCAATAGCAAGAAGAAGCAACATTTGAAGGGCCCAGATGCAGAAGACCCTAAGTCCAAAAAATGAGTTTTAGAATAGAGAGAGTAAAAGTAAAAGTGAAAGTCTTTAAAAAGGGCTAGAAATTTTCCATATGAGAAAAGGGTTAACAAAATGAAACGTCAGATTAATGAATAAATCAACGTTTATTTGAGATCAGGCAACAACTTAATAATCACTTAACTTCTCACGTTTGTGATATCAGATCAAAAAGTCTCCAAGTGGACTTAGGGACTTTTGCAACTGGGCCCTTCATTTCTTATTTTACGAGTATTATCCCCGAAAACCTTAATTTTATATACGCGAAGCTTCTAGGGCGCAAACCCAGATTTGTCAAATCAGCGCGTTTCAATCTCTCACTTTGTCTAACAAACCAGCACTGTCATTTATTATGACATGTGAAACAGGTCGCCGTAAACATGGTCGGACAGGATTGGGATTCTTTTTATTATTTATTTTATTAGCCATTTATTTTTTCTTTCTTCGTTATGAAAGCAAATCTTTTTAGCTTATACAAGGTGTTACAAAAATACAAATAAACCTTTAAGGGGGTGGTGTAGACCATCAAACTGAACAACTTTCACTATAGGACCAATATCGAAATCGCGAAAAAAATTAATTATGTTCTATACTCTACAAATCGACTCGAGCTAAAATATGTATGGGATATCAGATATTTTTTTTCGCGATTTCGATGTTGGTCACATAGAGAAAGTTGTTCAGTTTGACGGTCTAAACAACCCCCTTAAGAGTTTTAAAAATTTATTCTTACTTATGTAACACCCTGTATAGGGTCCAACTTATTATGCTGACACTTTTTTAAGGGGATGATCAGACCATCAAACTGAACAACTTTCTTTATGGGACCAACATCCAAATCGCAAAAAAATATATATCAACTCTTCATACAAAACTGCAAACCTACTAGAGCCAAATGTATGGGACAGCTGATATTTTTTTCGCGTTTTCGAAGTTGGTCACATAGAGAAAGTTGTTCAGTTTGATGGTCTGATCATCCCCTTAAAAAAGTGTCAGCATATTAACAAGGACCCTGTATAGTCATCTGAAAGCTTTTGTTAGTGGATTGAATCAATTAATGATTTTTGTTGATGTATAAGGTTTTTCTCCAGTATTTTGTTGACGATCTTGAATTCTCATCCCTTTCCTTCCCTCATCCCTTTCCTTCCCTCATCCCTTCTGCTCATTGAAATAAAGATGAAAACATGTTTTCTCCCCTCCGGACGGAAAGCGTCAATTTTCGTCCCACTGCGCTAAACGAAGTTACCGCGTTTCACCTCCGATGAGGAGAAAAATAGTATACTAACTAACCTCGGGCAGTAAATAAGAAAGCCTCAGATCACATGTTTATTGACCTCAGCTTCACCTCGGTAAACATGTACATGAGATCTGAGACCTTTCTTACTTTCCTGCCCTCGGTGCGTAATCGACTATAATCTACTTTCATGGTCGACGAAACCTCAATAAGAAAATGGATAAATAAGTCTCAATTCCTCCGCGGACTAGACTAAACATTTCCGAAAAGCTAAACGAAACCCAATGCCAAACAAAATAAGAGCGAATGTCGTTTAATAACCTATTACCAATACATGATAACAAGCAAACTATGCAAATCACTAACACCGGTCGTAATTGGTTTGAAATGGAAATTGATAACAACATCATCAGCCCGTATTCCCACTGCAGGGCATAAGCTTCATTTCCATCTTGCAATCCCTCCAGACTCCCCGAGACTTTGCCAATCCTATCCAGGTCTTACAGACACTTTTCCTGAAATACACGGTGTGAACTTAAATGCATCACGATCGGCGCCAAGGCCCCAAGAGGCAAGACAGATGCGCGAGCTCTATACAGGGTGTAAGCTTAAATGCGTTACACACTTTATGGGGGTGCCTTAGACCATAAAACTGAACAACTTGTACTATTGGCACTGATTTGAGATCCTACATACATTTTGGTCGAGTAGCTATAATAATATAACACTTTATTGCACACAAAGACATAAAAATATACAAAGTTGAGAAAACATGTACAAAGGGCGAGCTTATCTCTGAAGAGATTTCTTCCAGCAGACCCGCAAAAGAGACAGTTAATAATTACAAGGCAAACTTATTGTGTACAAATAAACAATAAATAAATATATTATGTACAATATACAACCTACAAAATACAATATATATCAGAATAAATATTATATATATATATAAATATAAATATAACTTATGGTAGAGCAAGATATTGCTCTTTCGTTCTCTTTTTAAATATAGCAATACACTTTGAGTCGCGAATGTCGGCGGGGAGCTATTGACATTTTTATGGGACAACTATTTTTTTATCATGATTTCCATGTTGGCTTCATTCCATTACATAGTGGAAGTTGTTCAGTTTAATAGACTGAGGTACCCCGTTTAATATGCAACGTATTTAATTTTACACCCTGTATATGTACGTACTTGATTAAGTTTTAATACACATAGCATTTAAAATAGCTTGCTTTTCGCAATTCTAAGTACTTTGCCTTTTCACATCATCATATTCACTAGACTAGACATAAAGAGTAGATTACACACCGAGGGCAGGAAAGTAAGAAAGGTCTCAGATCTTATGTAATTGTTCAAATTCGAATTCAACAAACATGTGATCTGAGGCTTCGCCTCGGTCAACAACTACATGAGATCTGAGACCTTCCTTACTTTCCTGCCCTCGGTGTGTAATCTACTAAAACTTCCTAACAATGCAGAGAGATAATGAAAACTTTAAATATGATCCTACCTAGCTTAAAGCAGACTTGGGTAACAAAAACGCTGTAACAAACGCCCACCTAAGTTATTACATCACATATATTATGTTATCCAACTTAGGTATAACTTTGAAGTTACGTGCAAGTACTTTGTCCTATACTTAATTAAGGGGAACAAGAGATTTAGAGATAATGGAAGAGCCTATGTTGAGAGAAGAGAATATTGGACGTGGTTTATAAACACCGACGAAAAAAGAGAGGTGTTATAAAGTTTAACGCCTATTGCCTGTCTTTGGCCCTTTTACGAATAAGCATTTTAACGAATTGGCCCTTTTACGTATTGGCCATTTGTCGACTAAACCGTCTGCCTTTGTGTCTGTTTTTGGAAACGAGAGCTCCAATAAGAATGGACCAATTTTGATACAGTTTTTTTTTGTTGGCAGCTTTGGCTCCATAGTGAATATTGTTCAGTATGGTGGTCTGAAGCACCCCCTTTAATATACTGTAACTCATTTAATTTTAAACCCTGTATATTTTATCTAGCTATAATAACGGAATGATAATTAACTTTGAGTCACATGTCATTTCCATTTCACATCTTTACATCTTTGTAACCTAAATTTCTAGTAGGTCTGCAATTTGCATCCCCCGCACAAGGGTCTTCCTATTAATCCTTTCCTTGTTCACGTTAGCTGAGCGATTGTGAACCCTATTTCAACGACCATACGATATTTCTGGATCATTGGATCTCAGCTGAAGCTTAATTTCGAATTAAACTCGAAACGTTTGTAACTTAATTATGATAAGGTATAAATTCGATTGTATGGGTTTATATGGTTTCCAAATGAAGGTATTTGAGTATTAGGTTAGGATTATAACAGTTCATTTCACCTTCGCTTGATCTTTAAGTTTACCCGTTGATAGTGTTGATAAATATAATATTACATGTGCCCTAAAGTTTAATTTAGTTTAAGTGGCGACGGGCTCACTACCTGTCACGTAGGATAGATTGGGCACTGCTAGTGAAATGTGGATATTCTGAATGTGTGTAAAAGAATATCCCTGAATAAACTACCCCTCTAAAAGATAATTTAAAAAACCTTCCTATTAACAGTTTTTTCCCGAATAGATTCAATGTACTGACTTTTTTTGTTTACGATTTTATTATAGGTATAGATATACAATATCACATAGATAGATATGTGACGTCAGTTTTTGACACTTCCACCGCGTCGCAGTTCGTCGTCGGTCGTTGTAGAGAAGATGCGACCAGAAACTCTACAACGTTACTATAATATATCCAAACAACACTCTGGATGCTACACAAACGGGCTTATATGATTTATAATGAGACTACATGTGAACGAGAATGAGAGAGAACTACACCACTGTTTACCGCTGATTACCTCCCGACCAAGGGGGTGAGGTCGAATCTGATAGCGGCAGGGAGTCCATTCCACACTCTATTTAGGACCTTATACTTATATGTGCCTATGTCCAGTCTAGCCAATAGCCATACAGAAAGGAGCTCTTAGCCACTTCAAAGCCGCTACATATCGAAGACCAATGCTCTCACCCCTTCGATACCTCGATCTCATTAGTGGACAAAGGACGTACCTCAAATAAGTGTGTCGGAGATAAGCGAGCCGTGCACGTGAGCATTATCTCACGGCGCTGATTGCTATCCGCGGTCCGACAGCCTCTCTAATTAGTGCAACTTGCTGATTGGAACCTCGTGAGACTTTGGACACCGGTTTGAACTAAGTTTTCGGATTCTTATTGGGATTGAAAGGCAACCTTCCTATTCATAAAAAAAAATTTTTCATAACTTCGTACGCGCAGGCCACTGACTTGAAATACTTATAACTTAATCTAAACTAAGCCATTATGCTTTTGTGAAAATTTCATTCATATCTGTTCAGTAGTTTTTAAGTGACGCGTGCAGAAACAAACAGAAAAACAGACAAAATTCTAAAAATAATCTCAATGTATTCCATTACGTAATATCCTAAACGCCCCCAAATGAATATTTTTGTAAATATCTTCAATGTTACATCCAAGCCAAAGTTACAAAAAAGTCTGACACCAGGGCTTGCCCACACGATAAGAAGACTCCTTCAGATATTTTAAGTTTAAAGATAGATTTAAAGAGGTAGTCGTAAAGTGTAAGCACAGAATTATGACATATTTTTAATGTCCACTTATAGGAAATCCTTTCAGCCACCCCAGACCGACCTCACGAGACCTTTTCTAGGAGCGGAAATTAAAAAGAAAAACTTTCTGTCCAGTCTTCAACGTTTCATAGTAACATAATGACGAGGAAATATTGACGTTTCAAAGAGGCTTTTGTGGACTGTTTGATCAAATAATTTAATTTGATTTATCACTTTTTCAAATATGGGAAGTTGTTTGAAAGCATAAGCATATGCTCACGACTATATTTCCGGAGGGGGTAGTCAGAGATATTCTGAAACCTTAGAACATCCACGATTCAGCAGAAGTACCGAAACTCTGTCCAATGTGACGGGGGATGAGCCCGTCGCCACTTATAATGGACAGTGGGTACAATACATGCCTCGAAATTGAAGCATGCAGGTTTCCTCACGATGTTTTCCTTCACCGAAAAGCCAGTGGTGTAACAAATCGTACATAAATTCCGAAAAACTCATTGGTACGAGTCGGCTTGGACGGGGATTCAACCATCGCCTCCATACAAACTTAATCAAAGTCTTTTCTGTTTATCAAAAGGTAAGATTGTATTTTGTTACGAAGGCCGATATTCCTAAACAAAATGGCCGAGACCACAACCGAAGCATGGGCTGCACTCGGTGATATTAAATTCTGCATTGTTGCAATATCCCGCGATATGAGTGATATGAGGATGCATGCACCCGGCTTTGTGTTACAAAGGACACTAATCTATTACGTTATCCGACGCAAGGGTAAAACCACGTATGTGCAAGAAACACATTTTACGGGAAGCCCTAAAATATCCACTGATTAATTTTGTTTAGAACAAAAACAGATCCTTTTGTTGTGTTGAAGTCATTATGAAACTTTTGACGCTGTTTCACGAATATCATCAGAATAGTGCTTAACTCACGACTAGGAACAATAACTTTCGGTTACGGCACAGATTACTAATAAGTTTGGTTACGGTTAGAAACTTTACTACGACTAGCGAACTATCTGTCTAAGTGTGAAACAGTAGGAGGGTTCATATTATGGGGATATATTTGTAAAAGCCAAATAATACCTACTTATTACAAAGATTTCGTGATATGACAGTCATTGTTAAATACCAAAAAGCTCATGCCAAAAGTCAATACTGCCGCCGAGCGATAATTTTCGGGGGCCACTAAAATTATCTCTTGAGAATCCCTTATCGTCCTTGGAACAAAATAGTTCTATATTCGTATCTCATATTTATCGAAAGATAAAAACTGAAATATGAGACTTACGCGGTTTTCTCTCTCAAGCTACCTTATGCGGATATGAACCTATGATGCTTCCGTCGTATGTTTCCCTAATCTAGGTAACTTGGCTCTCTTTTAAGTTTCTTCAAGATTTTAATATCCATAATATAACTCCAAGGGATAATAAGGTGTACGTTACAGTATTTTCTCCCCTCCGGACCGCTGTGCTTAACAAAATTGTCGCTTTCCACCTCCGTCGAGGAGAAAAATAGTATACTAACCTCGGACAGTACATAAGAAAGCCTCAGATCGCATGTTTGTTGACCTCGATCTGAGACCTTTCTTACTTTCCTGTCCTCGGTGGGTAATCTGCTATTTTAAAGGTCACACATGCGTCTTTGGGGGTGTCCATAACTCCATAAATTACGTAACGCATATTTTGTTGAATTTTGAAAACAGACGTCCTCTAAATAAAATCAGACTTTAAATAAAACGTTTCACCATTAATAAACTTAATCCATATTTCCACGAAACTCGACACCCTGTCAGCCCACTCAACAAAAATATTAAGATAAACATTTATCGCGCCAAAAAAATATTTTATGCAAATCTTCGCCCCGGCCATTCCTCATCATAAATCCTTGACTTTTTTACAACATGTTCATACCAATTTAGGATTCGCGTACTAAATTTAAGTGACATTTTATGTTTATGGTCATCCTCTTTTGTTTTTATCCAGATCCAGTTATATTCAACTTCCATTACAACTGTAAATCTCAAAAATAAAAGAGATTATTTTTATTGTGAGTTCATCTAACGAAAAGTAATTTTTTTGAAAGTAGATTTGAAATGGTTTTAGACATTTGAAAAATACATAAATCATTATACACTGGACTGAGTTTGGGAAGTGCTAGTGAAATATGGCTGTTCTGGCTATATCCGCATTACAAACTTTTATACAGGGTCCAACTTAATATGCTGACACTTTTTTAAGGGGATGATCAGACCATCAAACTGAACAAATTTCTCTATGGGACCAACATCGAAATCGCGAAAAAAAAATCTGCTGTCCCATACATTCGGGTCGAGTTTGGTTGGCAATTTTGCACATATACACGCACACATACATAATTTGTATGGCGCCTCACGCACACCAACCTATGAAACTTGGCCCCTTTTGTTTTATACGGTATATTCGTGAGGCTCATTCTAGACGTATACTTTTTCTAAGGTTGTAGCAATGCTCACATTTAGAAGCCATTTAAGTTTCAGGATGGAATGACTTGTCAAGTGGTGAGAGGTGGCTAGCTTTTCGCCCCACAACAAAGAGAAAATTTCAATAAAGAATTCCATACGAACCTTAATTTAATCCTAGCATTGAAAATATACATCGTGTTCCTGAGAATATGCATTAACTTTGGCCTGTTGTTCAGACCATTAAATTGGTAATTTTTCACTATGGGACCAACGTTGAAATCCCGAAAAAACAGTCTTCATACAAATCTGCAAACCTACTTTACCCCAATGTAAGTAAAAAAGTAAAGTAAGTTAAGCCTCTAGAATCCCACTGCAGGGCAAGGGCCTCCTCTCAAGAATAAGGGTGAGAGGGAGTGGGCCATATAGTCCAGTAATTTTAGAGTTTCCTTGTATGGACACCCTAACAATAATTCATCTATCGCTGAAACTTTGCAGTGTGATAAAGTAAAGTATACAGATTACGGTTGACAAATAATCTAGGTCCGGAAAAAATTAAACCCAGATTATTGTCAACCGTAATCTGTATACTTTACTTTATCACACTGCAAAGTTTCAGCGATAGATGAATTATTGTTAGGGTCATACCCTAAAATGATTGGACTAATACTCCACCACGCGGGCCCAGTGCGTGTTGGTAGGTGGATTTTGGTTTTGGTCTCGTACAGATAGTTGTTCAATTTGATGGTCTGATCATCCTCTGCAAAAATGTTTATTTTTCGTGATTTCAATGCAAGTCCCATAGTAAAAAATTACCAATTTAATAGTCTGAACAACAGGCCAAATTAAATGCATATCCTCAGGAACACGGTGTATACTTTAACGAAAATCTGAAAACAACAGGCACATAGAACGTATTAATTTTTTTTTTTTATGTTAGTTTGAAAATGTAATCAAACTTCATTTGCATGAAGCACTCTGCAAGAACTATCCTCTTCATCCAAGTCGTGAGCATAATTACAATAATTTCAAACCCTCACTGATATTTTGTCAGATTCATTATTCCTTTGATCATACAGAAAAAAAACTGATATTTTGGTAAGCGTTATGATCCGTTTGATCATTAAAAAAACACGATTTAACAAACGCGGTAAAACCCAAAACAAATTTTGCTTTTTATAATAATTGTGACATTTAAAAGGCTTCCAAAATGGCGAACAATCCCACTCGTTTCCTTTGAATAACTACCATACTAATTTTATTTATCGAAACATAATCTTTGTTTATGGCAACTCTGCTGGAAATCATCGTGTTTTCAGAATTGTTTTCGATGCGTCTGCCAAAAATAATGCACTCTCGTGTTTTTAAACTTTTCGAGTAAAATGATTGCCACGTGGCCTAGTGTTTGTAAATATGCATTATTTAGTGACTCAGATTTCACATAAAGATAATATAATCATAAGTGTGTAAGTTATAGATTGTAGAATCCCACTGCAGGGCAAAGACCTCCTCTCACGAATAAGCGTGAGAGCTATATATCTATAACGTCACGCCTCTTTCCCATTGGGGTAGGCAGAGAACAGAGCGCGCCAACAACGACTACGATCCTTACATACCACTTTTTCCTCATTCACATCCATACATCTCTTCATACATGCCCGTCGGTTTCGAGTAACTCCGCATCTCCCCTTTTTGTAGGACGCAAACGATTTGATCAGAAAACGTCCTACGAGGGCGCCCTCTGCCGACGTCTCACTGCCTCTTTAGTACATCTGCTATCACTCATCCTCTCCACCTGACCAAACCAACGAAGCATAAACCTTCTCTATTCTTGTCACAACATCTTTCAGTTTACATCGATCTCTAATCACACGATTTCACACTCTATTTCTCAGTGTAACACCACACATTCGCAAGGAACTCATTTCAATTCAAATTTATTTTACTTTCATGCTTCTTCTGCCAAGCCCAGCACTTACTGCCATACAAAGGCCATACATAAGTAGTAATCTAAGTGTAAAAAAGTGGGCGCTTGCAATGTATACAATTTGTAACATAGACACTATTGGAACGCCTGTTCTTTATGAACGTTATTTTGTCCAAAGTTTATCTTGAATCGCCGTGGTGGTCCAGTGGCGAGTAACCTTGCCTGCCGTGCAGGAGGCGGTGGTTCGATCCCCTTCCAGGCCGACTCGTACCAATGAGTTTTTTCGGAATTTATGTACGATTTGTTACACCACTGGCTTTTCGGTGGAGGAAAACATCGTGAGGAAACCTGTATGCTTCAATTTCGAGGCGTGTATTGTACCCACTGTCCATTATAAGTGGCGACGGGCTCACTCCCCGTCACACTGGACAGAGTTCCGGTACTACTCGTGAAACGTGGATGTTCTGAGGTTTCAGATTATATCTGACTACCCCCTCGGGGAATATAGTCGTGAGCATATGCTTGTTTATCCTGAAACAACAATCCATTCAGTAAAACTTACTAAAAGTCACCTATTTGATAGCTGTAACAAAATTCCTTATCGTCCCAACAAGTTACAAATGTTAAGTATAATATTCTACTATATTACGTAAATGATAGCAAATAGCATATTAACATGCACTATAAGATCTTAAAGCACAAAGCCGCCACGTTTATGCCGGCATCAAAACTTTACAGTGCATACGACGCGTGCGGTAAATTGGACGCGTGACGTCACTCTGACGTCATAATATTGCTACGAGCTTGGAATACTAAGTGGTCTGCGATTCAGTTGTGTTCTCTACAGGTAGGGGGTGAGGTGAGGTGCGGGTTTGAAGTTAGTGGAGGGGGGGGGGGGGGCGGCGGCAGGAAATTACCATTAAGAATGTAGTTATATTTGTAAATAAAAGACATCAAAAACGGAGGTTCTATGTTCGTATGTGCGTATTTTCTTTTTAGCATAAGCATAGCATGTGCTCACGATTATTGTGTACAGGATGTAAGGAAAAGTATCATTAACTTTTGAACCACAAATACCACCACCTACTGTACCCAACAAACTGAACAACTTTTAGTATGGAAGCAAAACAGATCAGAACAAAAAAAAATCAGCTCTCCCATACACTTCAGTCGAATAGGTATTGCAGTGTAGTATGGGACAGCAGATTTTTTTTTGTTCTGATCGGTTTGCTCCCATAGTAAAAGTTGTTTAGTTTGATGATTAGAGTACTCATGTCGTTAAAGCTTTAAAGGTTAATGATACTTTTCCTTACACCCTGTAAAGTGCCTCGGTTGCTCATGTCAATCATGAAGGCCCAGGTTCGAAGTCGCACCAAGACAATACCATCATGCACCAAAGAGTTTCTTCTAAATTATGTACGTCATACCGAGTGCTCTCAGATGGTAACCATCGAGAGGAAACCTGCACATGGGCGTAGCAATGATTTTTTCCCAGGGTGGGCCAGGCCCAGGCGAGGTTGATGTAATAAAAACTAAAACCTAGAGCGAGCGAAGCGAGCTCGAGATTTCACTGAATTTTGGAGCAAGCGAACCTAAGTGAGCTCGAGATCTTACTGCAATGCAACTAAGTCTTTGTGATACAATCGTAGCCAGGAGCGAGCGAAGCGAGCTCGACATTTCACCGAATTCTGGAGCGAGCAAAGTGAACTCGAGATTTTACTGCAATGTGTCTAGCCAGAAGCAAGCTCAAGATTTTACTGCTATACAGTGAGATTAGTGTACCTAATACGATTTTAATCCTGGAGCGAGCGTAGCGAGCTCGAGTTTTTTACGACCTAAAAGCTGAAACGAGCAAATCAAACTCAAGATTTTACTACTCTATGAAAAGATATACGACCCAAACCCTAGAGCGAGCGAAGCGAGCTCGACATTTCACCCAATTCTTGAGCGAGCGAAATCAGCTCAAGATTTTACTGCAATGGGTCTAGCCAGGAGCGAGCGAAGCGAGCTCGAGATTTTACAGTAATATAAATAAGATCAGGAGTGCGATTTTTGAATCTGATTCGGTGAGCTCAGCAGTTGAAAATGTCAAAGTTACTATGGAGATACGCATCTTTCTTCTGCTGATTTGACTTTCAAAAATCATACTTCAAGAGTGCTATTTTTTAAAGAGAAATCAGCAGTAGAAAGACGCGTATCTCCATAGTAATTTTGATATTTTCAACTGCTGAGCTCAGCGAATGAGATTCAAAAATCGCACTCCTGAGCAGAACGCTGTAATAACAGGAGTGAGCGGAGCGAGCTCAAGAATTTGCTTCAAGATTTTGCGAAAGTAGTGTATTGTGTAGTGTTTATTTATCATTTACCTATTCATAAGTAACTTATTTTTAGTATGTGATTCATTTGATTTCTGGGGTGGGCCAGAAGGATTCTGGGGTGGGCCGGGCCCACCTGGCTCCCCCCCTTGCTACGCCTATGAACCTGCATAAGTTGAATAAGAAATTCTGATGCGTATGTGAAGTCTACCCAGCATTGTGCACGCGTGGTGGACTAACGCCCATGCATGGTGCAGGGTTAGGCCTGCACTGAAAAAAATGTTTTGTTAAATACAACCAAACTTTAGTGACTACCGAACTGTTTTGTAAAACATAATCAAACATTTGGTTAAAACAGCTAAACTATTGGCTATTTATAACCAAATGTTTGATTATGTTTTACAAAACAGTTCGGTAGTCACTAAAGTTCAGTCATCATCATCATCATCATCATAATTCATATCGTATGGCTATTTTTTTGGCTTTTTGCTTGGATCCAGGGAGGTTTAAATTTCGAGGTCAAGATGTTTCAGCCAGTCTTCCGCTGCCGGGGTTAACGTATGGAGTTCTTCAATACCACCGGGGAAACGGCGTAGGGTGCACTCATTTACCACATGGGTGAGGGTTTGGTCAGGTGCCCCGCAGTCGCACATTGGTGACTCCCTCGGGCCCCACTTGTAGAGGTTACATTTACAAACATATAGTTAAAGATTTCTTTGAGTGATGTGTGCCCTGTGTATAGACTTTATTACATTATGTATAGACTGAGATTGTGTGCCTAAACCGATATCATCCTGTGGTACCTCTCATATAAAACACTCGAAGAACTCCTTAAAATGCCAATTAACCCAATACAAAATCCAGCATGTATTGTTATTACGAAAACAGTTCGAATTGGAAATTTCCATAAGCCTATTACCAAAAGTGAGCGATTTCATAAACACTTGAAGCTCTCAAAAGCTTCCATTCAAATATTTATTCATTTTCCCTCAAAGATCCACGTTGAACATTACCGATGAAACTGAACGAACCATTCGTAACGAATTCAAATTAAAACGACTTGACTATAGAGGTTTATTTTAACTGAAACTCGAAATAATTTCGAGAATTGTTTTATTAAATTGTACGCTTAAATTCGACTAGCCATTTTTTTATTTAACATTAGCATATGCTCACGAGTGTATTCACCGAGGGGGTAGTCAGAGATATTCTGAAACCTCAGACGCATGCGCATACTTTCTCCTCTGTCAAAGTCCCACCCCCGCGACGGCCTCGACCTAGCCCCGATGGGCTATAAATTAAATGCGTTTTACTGCTATTGTCATAGCAACGCCCCCCCCCCCCCCCGCAAAAAATGGCAGAAAAATGTTCTATGGAGAAATAAACAATACTTACCCCTCTCCGCGCGAAGCGCTCGTTGGCGTAGTGGAGCTTTGGTATTGGAAACGATCACCAAAGTTAAGCAACGTCAGGTCCGGTCAGTCTTTGGATGGGTGACCGTTTAGTGGTATTTCATCTCGAGCGTTTCCATGCTTCAAAAGGCACTTTAAGCAGTTGGTCTCGGATAGTTCCGTCAGATGGCGTTGTAACTATTCGTTAAGCCAGGTCAGAGGCCTATTGAGGCGGCTTGAAAATTCTCTGACAGCATGTTGACCACTACCTTGCCCCCACCAACACGCACTGGGCCTGCGTGGTGGAGTATGGCCCACTCCCTCTCACCCTTATTCGTGAGAGGAGGCCTTTGCCCTGCAGTGGGATTCTATAGGCTATTACTTACTTACTTACTCCTCTCCGGGCGTTGAAAGGAGACACGTTTTTCTCTATGCCCGTGTTATTGGAAAATTACTGAAAAATTCGAAGCTAGGATGAATGAGATGGATTCCTTTGCCTCACTAATAATAGCATGGCTAGCATTATAATGGTCCATAAGGCGACAAAACCGTCATGCTTACTCATTTTGGCATGGGCAAACTAACAAAGACAGACACATCTCGATCTTTCTCGTTTTCTTGGATGCCATGTCCTAGGCCTACAAGTCATCATCAGCCTATATACGTCCCACTGCAGGGCACAGGCCTACCTTCTAGGAGGGTGTATGGGCGTTAGTCCACCACGCGTGCCCAATGCGGATTGGTAGACTTCACATATGGATCAGAATTTCTTCTTCTGCATATGCAGGTTTCCTCACGATGTTTTCCTTCACCGTTTGAGAGCAGTCGGTAATACGTACATAAGTTATAAAAAATTAATTGGAACGTAGCATACTGTCTGTGCGGATTCGAACCCAAACCTCTTGATTGAGAGTCCATAACTCTCCGCAACGCACCACCGAGCTCTTACAACAAGTACAAGTATAATAAATGATTTCCGACTTTCCCCAAACAGACTAAACGATAGACGCAATCCATCTCCTACTTTTGTTTACATTACTACATTGTCAGTATTTACAAATAGCATTGAAGATACATTTCATCAGCATTCGTCGTGAGGCAGATTTGTTTACAATCTACTAACATCTCACGAATCAAACTAATTACTGA
The DNA here is from genome assembly GCA_963693445.1 of Agonopterix heracliana. Classification (NCBI taxonomy): domain Eukaryota; kingdom Metazoa; phylum Arthropoda; class Insecta; order Lepidoptera; family Depressariidae; genus Agonopterix; species Agonopterix heracliana. The sequence continues at coordinate 9,674,581 of OY856331.1, forward strand.
CTTATTTTGTTACCCTTAAGAGCGTTATCAAGGGATTTTTTTTACAGTCGAACTTGCGTCTAAAATCAAAGTCACATATTACAGTTCTTATTATAAAGCTATAAAGAAGAAAATGGTTTAATTTGTGAGAGTTAAAAGGGTAGAGCGATAAACATGTTAAGAGTATGGAGCGTATCAAACTATAAAACGCTGGTAATAGTCAATTAGCGAGGCTTGATTAATCGTTAAATTGTACGATTCACACCTCACTTCATGTGGCGCCATTATTTTTAACCGACTTCAAAAAAAAAGGTTTTCGAAGATATACGCGGTTACTATTTAAACTATAAGGAAGATACTTTTTTGTTAGTAGTAGCAGTTAGCTGGGTTAATTTGAATTTTAACTATTTCGATTACATGTTTGTTGACCTCGGCTTCGCCTCGGCCATGATTACATGATATCTGAGACCTTTCTTACTTTCCTGCCCTCGGTGTGTAATCTACTACAGAGACGAAACCATGTTAGATATGTCTATTCCAACCTATAATTTATTCTAGATGCGCGATATAGCTTTTGCGAGCGGCGAGAGAGGTTCTTTTCGATATAGCGAAGTCGCGTCGCTTGCGAGAAGAGAAGTCATGCTAGAGTGACTGGCATATATGTCCTTCAGGACGAACTAGATGGACAAACTTCACAAGGGCACACAACAACACAACTATAAAGTAAGAAAACTCAAACGATCTTAGGACCGTTCCTGAGGTAGACCCGCCGTCGGCCAGACAATATTTGTTTAGGACTGAACAAAGTGACTTTTTGACCCCAAGGTCCTTATTTTATCTTTGCATCGTATTGGCTACACAGGGATTCTAATTTACTAGACAATGCTTAGGTTAAATTGGTTTTTGAAGTTTTTTGGGTTCGTTTCTGAGATGTGAGATGAAGTTGTAATTTTACTATGGGACCAACAATGAAATAGGGACAAAAAAAATCAGCTGTTCCGTAGAAAACGTTAATGACGACGTGACGCAAATGTATGAAATAGCCAATTTGTTGTTTCGTGATATCGATTATGGTACAGTCAGCATCCAAAGTATCTAGGCATATTAAGTGTTCATAAATATCTGGACAACTTTACGATAGCAAACCTTATTTCTTCTCACAAAGAAATCAAATTAATTTATCTGTCATGTTATTATTTGTTAAGTTAAAAACAAATGGTATCTAGTAGGAAATAGGGTTTATTTTCGTGTAATTGTTCAGATGTTTTTGAACACCGGAGATGCTTAGATACTTTTGATGCTGACTGTACCATAGAAATTGTTGTTCAATTTGATGATCTGAAGCACCTAGAAAATGAAACGCATTTAAGTTTCTATTACATCCTGTATTTCATTTCTGAAGGCCGATGGGGCCAAAGAGTTCTCGAGTGGTGACCGAGTACCGGAAAGCGCAGCGTGGGTAGGTCCCCCCAAGGTGGATCGACGAGCTGGTGAAGCCTTTGGACGAGGAGGGTATCGCAGTAGGCCTCGCATGCCACCCCCGAGAAAACGATAAAAATCGAGAAGTGCCTCCATCCTTATTATTTTACGAATGTCAGAAAGAGCGCGCATGACGTTTTTCTCGTTCAAACCCTTTGTCGTGGGTGGCATGCTAGCCGTGCAGGACCGGTCGATGTGGCAATCCTTAGGGGAGGCCTATGTCCAGCTATGGAAACCATCTGCTGAGATAACGATGATCATCAAGGGTCCTTCATATTATGCTGAAACTTTTATAAGGGGATGATCAGACCGTCAAACTGAACAACTTTCACTACGGAGCCAACTTCGAAATCGCGGAAAAAAAAATCAACTGTCTCATACAAAATTGCTGTACCGACTAGACTAAAATGTATTGGACAGCTGAGTTTATTTTCGCGATTTCAAAGTTGGCTCCATCCATAGTAGGTACTCTTAGATATTCCGTGTCCATAGTAAAAGTTTTTCGGTTTGGTGGTCTGAACTAAAGCACCCCCTTAAGTATTACTAGGGTGATTTGTTACACCCTGTATATTATTTCGGAGTGGTCTGACACTTTGCCTAAACCCACCTGAAACCTGCAATCATTGCTAGTAACACAGACAGTGGTAAAACAAAATCCCTAAATCCTAAACAAATAAAACTTCACACAATTATAATTCAACCGCAAATATGCAAACACATGCATATGCAGTAGCATATATGTGTATGTTACTGTACGTCGCGTCGGTTGCCAAATGAGAGCGTTTATAGCCAGTTTGCCGGTACCCATAGGGTTGCCAGATGGTCGGGATTCGTCCGGATTGTCCTGAAATTTCATATGATGTCCAGGCTTCCCGGTAAAATACAAAATGATCTGGCAAACAGCTTCTCGTAATTTTACTAACAACACAGAAATTCAAAATCGCCGCGCGATTTAAAATCTCTTCACTCTGATTGAACGAAACTAGTGGAACAGAACACTGTCCAAGATATTTATTATTTATTTAGAAGTTCATGTGTCAACGTAAAAAATAAGTGTATTTTGGATAGGTAAAAAAAGTACCTACCTTATGTTTGCTAAAGTCAAGCATGCCAAAAAAGATAATTTTATTTGTCAATATAGTAATTTTAAAAATAAACAGTAGGTACAAACTAATTTCTATGTTATGTTTATTTCATAAAAATACAAATTGCGTATCCATCCACGACAGTCTTTGTCGAAAAGAAAATATACCACTCAGATCCACAACCCGTTTCGTCAATAAATACATTCCAAATATCTGCAAAAAGTTTCGTCAATTTCCATTCCTAGAAAAAAAAAGGTAAAACCAACCCCATACCCTACCCATACCCTTTTGATTTTATTTGTCCCGACAGTAATCTTAAAATCCCGACTGTTTGAAATCTTGCACAGATATTTTAGTCTTCCCTTCTGGCAACCCTAGGTGCCTAGGTTCACATGTAATTGAATTCCTCTGTTTCGGCATCTAATAGTCCAGCTCTAATGTAGAACATAATTGATATTGCTTACTAATGCGTTTCTAGAAATAGTATTGGAAAATAATACAGATTTGCTTCAAGGAATTGGAGACTACTTCAATAGTCAGAAACCGACAACAAACGAAAGACATGGTGAAAAATTAATGCATTGGCATTAAATATTGAAGGGAGTGCTTCAGCCATGTAGCTACAACTTTCTGGGATGAACAAAGAGATCGCGACGCGAAACACGAAGTACCATACTTTTGAGTCAAACCACGAGGGTAAAACCATAGAATAATTAAACCATAAAACACATTTTTACGGAAATAGCATAAATGTAAAAGCCATAAAGAAAGTTGTTCAGTTTGACGGTCCGATCATCCCTATTAAGAGAAGTTTATTCCGCGAGCGCAAATGCGCGCTGCATACAAACGTAGTCTGGTGATATTTTAAATACTATCCAATTGACTTTAGTCAATGAAATTTTTCAGAAACAATCTAGAAACGAATATCTATGTTCGTATGGAGTCAGATATTCGTTAAAATATACAGTTTTAAGACGCTCTTATCCCGTCGAGGCCGTTTTTGAAGTCAGAATGCCGTGGTGGTGCAGTGGCGAGTAACCTTGCCTGCCGTGCAGGAGGCGATGGTTCGATCCCCGTCCATGCCGACTCGTACCAATGAGTTTTTCGGAATTTATGTACGATTTGTAACACCATTGGCTTTTCGGTGAAGGAAAACATCGTGAGGAAACCTGCATGCTTCAATTTCGAGGCATGTATTGTACCCACTGTCCATTATAAGTGGCGACGGGCTCACCCCCCGTCACACTGGACAGAGTTTCGGTACTACTGGTGAAACGTGGATGTTCTGAGGTTTCAGAAGATCTCTGACTACCCCCTCGGGGAAAATAGTCGTGAGCATATGCTACTACGTTTTTATTGGCGCACCAACGGTAATAATACCCTTAAGACGGACCCTAAATAGGTGTTAACAAAAAAGATCCCATTGGGTTGAAGTGTTGCTGGCTTGCCAGCCCCCATAATAAGATAAGATGGTTACTAACCAATAAACCACCACGACTTCATAAAAAGAATAGTTTCAATAGATTGCCAATAAAATTAAAGCAGGAGAAGTAAACTGATAAGAGACATCAAAATAACACGTAGCAAGTTATAAGTGTCAAATAGAACTTAATTACGACCATAGTTCGTGAGCCAACGTTAAAGATACGGCGGTCGCGACCGTTAAACTGACGAGACTGAAATACTGTCTGAATTACAATCTAGCTTGCTCCTAGCTTACATACGTTTTGAGACTTTTGATATTTTGAGACTGAGCATTTTTGTTAGTGAATTTGATTAGTGGCTGATAATACAGGGTGTAAGGAAAAGTATCATTAACCTTTAAACCACATACACACTACCCTTTTTTTTTGATATGACTAATACGAGGAGCAGTTACTGCTTGTTACTGCGGACTATTGGAGGTACCACGAAGGGTCTACCTATCCAAATGAATGAACTTAAGCAACCGACCTAGAGGCACCCAGAGGGGACGGACCTCGGCAAAGGACGTTGCTGGGGCTACGCAGCGGATTGGGTAGCGGGGATCGGTGAGACATACTCTACCCATCACATTTAACAACTTTTACCATGGGAGAAAACATGTCAGAACAAAAAAAAATCTGTTGTCCCATACATTTGAATCGAGTAGGTACCTATTGCAGTTTAGTATGGGACAGCAGATTTTTTTTTTGTTCTGACATATTTGTGCCCATAGTAAAAGTTGTTCAGTTTGATGGGTAGAGTGTGTTGTCCAAAGGTTAATGATACTTTTCCTTACAACCTGTATAATAATAAATTGACTATCTTTTAATGGCCTAAGATAAACCATTGTCAAAAAGATGTCTCTATTCACACAACGCAACACCAATAACGGCTTGGCTTAGTGGAATGGCTCGCCAAATGGCCTCGTGTCAAATGTCCATAAAGGTACATTTTTAGCACACTTATTTACACTGTTCACCTCTCCGTCCACCGTAGGGACCACCCATATCAGCGTACGAGACAAGACATAAATTGCAAGTCGTTCCCCGTTCGGTTGTGAAGCGAGCCACGTGAGCCAGATGTTATTTACTGCTATATTATTGAATCACCCCTGTGACTACTATACTGGGTACTGATACCTTTGTACCGATTTATCTTCACAATGTGTTTTAAATTTTTAGAAATAGAAAATTCGCCTAGTTGGGTCTAGAAATTTTACAGGTAATTCTAACCTTTTACAGTTGTACAGGGAAATGCGATACATCCTACTTTAGGGGGTACCTACTTTAGGGAATCATCTTTCTTTTCAGACAATCAGGTGATTCAGCCTGTCCCACCTAACCAACTGGGGAAAACGCACAAAGTGATATATCACTATGTGTCCCCCGTGGTAATCGAACCCACGACCTCCGTGTCAAGAGCCCATAGTCTGAAACTATGAACCATTAGACCACATCCAGTAATTGTACTATGGGATCAACATTAAAATCGCGAATAAAAAACTTTCCCATAGACTACGTCAACGTATGGAGAAATTGTTTTTTTTCTTGATTCGTTGTCGGCGCATAGTGTTGATGGTCTAAATCACCCCTTTTGATTTTACACCCTTTAAAAGAAAGAAAATTATAGGGTGTAAAACGGAATGCAAAACGGAACCCTATTATAGGATCACTTTGTTGTTCGTCCGTATGTCCGTCTGTCTATCTGTCAAGACCCATTTTAGTAGAGGAATAAATCCGAAAAATATTATTTGTGATTTTACAAACTTATATAATAATAGTTGGTATCTTGCTAGATCTAAGTACATACATAATAGACTCTATAAAACTGACTATAAGGTACATAGAGGATCTCAACTCAAACAATCCCAGCTAAACACCTACCACTGCACCAAATTTTCATACCCAAGGTCACACGATAAACTCAAAGCGAATTCAGATCCCGAATACAAGCCAAAAACAGTTTTATTCAATACATGGACACTCACAATTCGGCAGTGTTAGCTCACCCTGCCTCGGGGGACACTGGTGGGTTTATGAGTCACATCACAGAAGAAAATAAATTGGATTCCGGCCAAACTGTGTCCGCATGCAGCGCGCCGTGGCAAAAGTACTGGAAGTGGCTTAAGCGTGGTTGATACGAGCAGTTTTTAACAGGCTATAGGCAATTTTTTTCATTTAGATAGATAGATAACTAATTTATTTCATTAAAACAATACAGGAAAAAAGTTACAGTATGGAAAAGCTAGCAGGTAACACTATGGAATACGTATAAGGAGGTCCGTGCAAACTTACATTTCTATTTGGTCACTCTTCTGTAAAGGTTAAATTTAATTAGTTGGCGAAACTTAAGTAACGCATTTGGTATCTGTTACTGAGTACAAATGCGTGGCAATGACCCCCCGCTCGATCATATGATTCTGAGGTCAATGTCCACCTGCGGCCGCATACTGTACGCACTGCGCTACCTTACGCACGATAATATTATTTTGTTACTCATCAATACCAATTGTAAACATTGATAATGCAATCTGTTATCATTAACAAGTGCCCAGGTTAAGTTTCGCCAAATAATTAAAAATGACCCTATATAGGGTGAATTGAAATGAGTGGACACATTTAATGGGCTGGTTCAGTTCAGATCATCAATCTGAACAACTACTACTCTGCGAGCAAACGCCGCTTTCGCGCTCTGAAAAGCGTGGAAGAGGTTGTTTGTATGCAGCGGCAGCAGCAACAGGGCAGGACCAACTGCGACAGTCAACACACAACAATGAAGTTCAACGAAACCTTTTCTCTTGATGTCCTGTGTTTGCAATGTCCTGCTCCTTTGTAGGGATCGATCACTAACTTTTCTCCTCCTCGCACTGGGGCCTATTGATGTCAAACATCTACTGGCGCGCCTTGGGGGTAAGACTATAGTTGGAAAACTCCGGAATTATTCGCAATTATTCCGGAATACTTCTTTGAATATTTCGATTCCTCGGAAGTATTCATTGGAATAAAAATAGTAATAAAATATTATCTTCTTAGTTTCAAAACACCCTATTAATAAATATTTCTCAAAAGCAAAGCTAAGAAAAGAACTTAATACAAAGCGCGCGAAGCGTCACGCGCGGAAAGAATCAAATCTTTCTTCCCTCCCCCCGGAATAATTCCACCTCACACCGCACCCCGCAGCGAAACATTCAATACCCCTCCCGGAATTATTCCACCTCACACCGCACCCCGCAGCAAAAGATTCTATACCCCTCCCGGAAAGTTTCTACCTCGTACCGCACCCCGCGAAAGGAAACATTCAATTGTAAAGCAGCGAGTACATTACCCAACATGCAGGGCTGATTTCGGCATACATTGCTTGCTTTGATCGCTTCACTTTATAACAGAGAGAACAAAGCAAGAAACGTATGCATTATGGGTAATGTAATCGCTGCTTAAGGTTATTAGTGAATAGTGCAACAGCTTGCGACACAGATGGCACCACATGTCACACTACAATATTCGAGAGAGTTGCAAGCGGCAGTTATAGTCGCAACAGATGGCGCTGCCAGTCACGGCGCGGCGCGCGGCCGCCTCGGAATCTTTCTTCCCTCCCCCCGGAATAATTCCACCTCACACCGCACCCCGCAGCGAAACATTCAAATCTTCTTTTTATCATGTGGGCAAGGGTGTCAGAGTTTATTAAACCCGCCTGTTTATTCAACATTCAAATGAAAGTTTATAAATAAATCGTGAACGTTTCTCGTAATTTTGTATTAATGATATTACAATAAGCTTTTATTTACTTGTTAGTTTGTTTGGTAGAAATCTTGCAAGTGATTTTACCCCACTTCTAGGTATTGCAACCGAGCTACAACTTGGTATAGGTACACATAATATGATATGGTGACAGCGGCCTGATTCCTGGTGCTGAAGTCAGGATCGTCTCCGTACGAGGGAACTTCTCGTACGGTTCATAGCATTGCCTTGCAATTTGGAAAGCTCCATTAATTTTTATTAAAAACCAAATAGGTACTTAATTATAAATATCTGGTGCTGCAGACAGGATCCATGCGTGGGAATTCTTCAACGGTTAATAGCAATCACCTATCATTTATTTTTGATGTTTCGATCCCCGTCTAGGTAGACTCGTACCAATGGGTTTTTTAAAATTTACATATGATTTGTAACACCACTGGCCTCGGTGAAGGAAAACGTCATGAGAAACCTGCATGCTTCGATTTCGAGGCACATCCACTGTCAAGTGTAAGTGGCGATGGGCTCACTACCCGTCACACTGTAAAAAATTTCAGTAGGTATTAGTGAAACGTCGATATTCTGAATTTTCAAAACATCTCTGACTACCCCCTCGGGGATTATAGTCGTGAGCATATGCTATGGGAAATATTCCGAAAGTTTCGGAATTTTTCCGAATATTTCGGAAGTATTCCGTGGGAATAATTCGGAAACTTTCCTGCCCGCATCTATAGGTAAGACCGACTCGTGTGCCGTGACGGCAAATGGCATGACGCCGTTACGCTTACAAGATCTGTCAATTCAATAACCATTAGGTTTGAACTACATCAGATAGCACGGCATACACACGCACGCGGCCGTGCTGTCGCGCGCGGTCGCGTTCCGTCTATCTTATATGCTCTACCAAATGACGTTCCTGAGTGACAGAAAAGGATGGAGTGACGAAATAATGCGATGCCGTGCTGTCTGGTGTAGTTCAACCCTTAATTTCGATGTTTCACATAATATGCCGGGCGTTCGGCGACGGCCACATTTTTTTGGTGGTGACCCGCTTCCGCTAACCCTTATTCATGCCCGCGCCCTGCATCGTGATGTTTTTTAATACTGATGTGATGATGGATAAAAAAAATATCATCAGTTCAGAACTTTTCACTTCTTTTAACTTCATTTGGTTCGTAAAATTTTCTTAACTTCTTTTTTCATTTTTTCTCGCTGTGATGGGCAACTCAGTCCTCCAGCTCGCTGAATTTCACAGCCTAATGTTGTGAAAGGCCGATGATTATACTAGTGGAAACCTAACATTGACTGCAACAATACATCGTTACAAAGGAAAATGTAGATGCAGAGATTATTTAAATTTAATCTCACATAGTCCAGGCCATTTGTTCTGGAACATATAGGATAGGACGCGCTATCTATTCAGAGCTTCAGGCCAGTGACGCTGATTCAAACATCAATATGCTAATGGCTTATCCACGTTCTAAACGCTTATGATAGTAGAGTAATAGTATTTAACATAATTGTTATTATGCCGATGCATAATTGATTTATAAATCGACGATTGCCTTAATCTGTTTAGTCTATTCATATTTTACAGGGTCCAACTTAATTATGCTGACGGATTTTTAAAAGGATGATCAGATCATCAAACTGAACAACTTTCTATCTAGGACCAAAATCGGAATCGCGAAAGAACAGACAGCCGACTTTTTTTTGCTCTGATCGTTTTGCTTCCATAGAAAAAGTTGTTCAGTTTGATGGATAGAGTATGTGGTTTAAAGGTTAATGATACCTTTCCTAACACCCTGTATAGGCTGACGATGATGATTTTGATGTCGCATAAGCTAATAAAACCGATATAATTGTGATAAATTATGTGGCAATGAACACTTTATTATAATAATTTCTTAGGTCTCAAAATAATTCGGTATGTCAAGTTTTTTTTTGGAGGGCTGAATCGAAAACCATTTCGAGATAATTGTCTCAATAATCATATTTTCTATGTCAGAGATTTTAAAATGAAAGGATTACAGATATTTTTAATAAAATAACGTCGTTTTTTGGTCCGTGCAGTGACGTCACTGGCATACCTGTGAACTCCTTGGTAAACATAAAATCAACTTAAAATAACCGGCCATTAAGAAAAAAAAATACTTTCACAATGTCAGAATTTGACATTTGATGTTGCCGTATCTGTTTCCAGCATAGAGTTAGAAAGAGGAGGCAGGTTTTAATTTTTTTAAATACAGCTGTAGGTAGTTTTTCTCTTTCTCTTTATTTTCTCTCCACCATTTTTGCACTTAGAGATTACAGATCAAAATAATTTAAAAATTAAATTTATATTGATAAACTGGATGAATCGCAATAAGAATGAAATAGGTATCTTAAAATTATGTCTTCAGTCCGTAAAAAATATAAAAATGAAGACCAAAAAAAACTTGACATAGGTACCGAATTAGTGAAGACGTTTCCAGTCATATCCCTATATCAGTAACGTTCACGGCCGAGGGAAAATGCATTAAATAAAAAGTGTGAGTTGTAGGTTTTTCGACAGCGTCCACTCGCTCGCTTAAGCGTTACACTGGTGAAGATTAAACGAATTTATTCTGTCGACTTCATGGCCCTTTCTCACTGGCTGGATGTCGCGGCGTTTTATTTTTTGTGTTTTTCGTCGCGAGAAATGAGTAACTTCCATATTTGACTAACTCTATTCTTCTTTCTAAATCTACAGAACTTTTAAAAACTAGATAAAACACAAAAATATACGATCCGTTTATTCATATCAGATTTCATAATGTTATCAACAGTGTTCGGCAAAATGTAACTTACTACAAAATTACAATTTGTAGTTGTTAATTGCAATTACACAATAACTTTTAAATTTTTTTATACACATGTCACACTGGACAGAGTTTCGGTACTACTGGTGAAACGTGGATGTTCTGAGGTTTCAGAATATCTCTGACTACCCGGAGAATATAGTCGTGAGCATGTTTTGTTTTAAATTTAATTTGTAATATTAAACAATAGTTACTTAGTTATAGTTATAGTTACTTTTTTAAATTATATTTTATCCAACACTGTAGTTGTGTAGTTAAACTAGTTTAGATATCGAATGCAGTAGGATATTATTTCTGTGTTTTGTGACGTATTTAAGTGATTAGTTTGCAATGAAATTAAAACATGTTGGTTAAGTTATAAATTTTTCTCACCTCCGGACGGAAAGCGTCAATTGTCGTCCCGCTGCGCTAAACGAAGTTGTCGCTTTCCACCTCCGTCGAGGAGAAAAATAGTATACTAACCTCAATAAAAACAATTAGGTACATGAGATCTGAGACCTTTCTTACTTTCCTGTCCTCGGTGTGTAATCTACTATAATTTTATGCCATAGCGTAAATTAAAAGTACTAGTTACGAGTATCACTCACCTGTTTATCTAAATAGTGCTTACGCTTTCATCTCGTGTTTGAAAAACTTCTGTAAAATTTCTTACGCGTATGTTTGCTAAATAAACTGTAATTTCAAAGGACAAAGACTTATTAATTTCAAAGCATCATTGGACTATAGGCTAGTACCTAAACTATCTACGCATCTGTTATAAATCCATAACGTTGATAATATAAAAAAATAGTTACTGAGTTTTGTCGTGCGATTTTCCAACCAGTGTAAAGTCAACTCTAACCCCAACGCGGACGTTAGCGATTGTCATGTCTCATTTCACTTCTAAATTATTGAGTCTTTCGTCTATATTAGATTGGGATAAAAATAAAAATTTGTTTTCATCTGAAATATGTCGGCGGTTATAAATTCTTTGGCGTTATCGGGGAATTTATTCGAAAATGTTTTGAAAATGATATTCTACGTGATAAACTCTGTTTGATGGATAAGTCGCTTTGTATCAGAGTTGTTTTACACAAAGAGTTTAAAAATATAGTTTCCGAACTGTAAATAAATGCTGACACGTCGTCGTGTACTCAGTTTTGCCACCTTAGTTTTAGTAATGGGGGCAGTTGAAGAAGCTTAAAAGGGCTAGATAGGGCCAGATGGAGCACAAATTACCAAGAAAAGACTTGCTGTAAAAAAAGTCTAAAAAAACACCTTTACTAACGATTTCAATTAAAGTTTTTTTTTCAAAATTAAACTGAATTTGAAGAAAAATTTAACCAATTTAATAGGTTCAAAAATTAAAAATGACACAAATCACGAAAGTTCTATCTTGTCGCGATGTTAGCATGGCGCAAATTTCAGATTATGGTGCAATATTTTGAACAGAATGAAAAGGGCTAACAGCCCTTTCGGGGCTAAATCATTAGACAACGGGTTCACCTACAGTAAAAAAAGAGCTAGATCTAGCCCCAAAAGGGCTAAGGTGGCAACACTGCGTGTAATTGCATTCATAAAAGTACCTAATGGCGATTGAAAATAAGTCTAAAATAAGTTAGTTCGAATCATTAAGTACATAATTTGAAATAAGCGGTCGTCATAGAGTAATAACTTTATCCTACTTTAATGAGTAATAAAAAGGTTTTCACTTTGATATTAAATACAAATTAGACCATGAAAGGGATTGAATCATTGAACGTTTCAACACGCTCCCCATAGGTAAACGCCGGGCCGGCCGGACCATATTTTGCTGGTTTTTAGAAGCTATCTTCTCGTTATTTGAAAGGCATAAAAATTAATGGAAAATATAAGGTTAAAATTAATTAGTTGGCGAAACTTAAGAAACGCATTTGGTATCTGTCACTGAGTACAATTGCGTGGCAATGACCCCCCGCTCGATCATATGATTCTGAGGTTAATGTCCGCCCGCACCCGCATACTGTATGCACTGCGCTACCTTACGCACGATAATAATAATTTTGTTAATCATCAATACCAATTATAAACATTGATAGGTAATGCAATCTGTTATCATTAAGAAGTGGTTCAGTTTCGCCGACTAATTAAAAATTACCCTATATAGCAATTAGCAATGATCTTCAACTCTTCAACATCTCGGCTTTATTTGCTATGAAGTACATTTCTTATCTTAATCTTAACTATTATAAAACCGTAAAATCATGAGGAACAAAAAAGTAGCGGTTCACTTCATATAAATTCAAATAACACTCGATAGCGCGATTTAAATGACATGACCGATTTTGATGAAACTTTTTTTGTATGATAGCTTATGATCTGACTTAAAATCTGGTACTTATATAATTTGTGCGGACGAAGTCGCGGGAAAACACTAGTTTTTCTATAAAATACATATGAAACCTATGTTCAAAGGAAAGCCTAAATGTGGCTAGCAAGTGGCATTGTCAACGGCCGCCATTTTTATTTTTTTTCTATACTGCTGCACACATTTTGAAATATAGCTTGTAGTCTACCTATAATATGGAATAGGTCCTGTAACAATCAAAGGCAGCCGATTACTATGCCAGCCTCTATAATTAAATATTACTATCGCACAAGCAAACAGACAGAAAGATCCCTCTCTCGGCATTGACACTAACAAACTATTATAAAACGAAAATGTAAATTTCATTAGAGGTGGGCTCCGGTCTCCGGGACTCGGTCCCGGGACTTAATTAAATTAAATTAGCGGACAAACGAAGAGTCCCGCGGGAAACTAGTTCCCGTACTTTGTTGTGCCTATTTAATGTACGTTTTATTTGATTAAGTAATACCCAGTTCGTTTATAATTTGCATAATACGATAACAACGTTATTCCTAGTTCGGTGAAGGTTGTCCTGAGGACTAGATTGGGGTCAAGAGCAAACCCATCAATAATAAAAAAAAAAAAAAAAAAAAAAGGAAAAACACCGGCCAAGTGCACAATATTTTTACTTATAAAAATTTGTTTTTTCTGGAACCCTTATCGCGAGACCAACTCACACTTGGCCAGTTTTTATTTTATGTTTAAGCTGTAGAGTATGATCTATAATCATACCAACTTTGACGTTTAGTTTGGACACATTTTTACGATAGTGCGGAAGAAAAAAACGTTGAATAAAAAACCCTAAATTTTTACTTTTTGTATTTTTTTTTAATTATTTGTCATCAAATCAAATACAATGATGCTTATTCTGTGAAAATTTCAACCGGCTACCTATAACAGTTTACTCATCAACAGCTTCAAACGCCCCACTGTAGGGCAAATACCCTAGGCCTACCCTCAGGGAGGACGTAGATATGGGTGTCAGTCCACCTCCAGTAAGTATACCAAGTCTTCAGTTTTAACAAAGCATACGAGTGTATCATATATGTATACAATGTTGCAAGTAATATGTTTATCCTGTATTCGCTTCTAACGACTCCCACGGGAAAAAAAATTGCATTTTCAAAGCAAAGACCCACAAGAGAAAACAATGCACTGTCCGTTAAATAAATTGTAATCGTCTTACGGTTCTGGTCAAATCCAACAATTTATGTTTATCTGTATTCCCGTGCTTCGATACGTAAATCCCACACAAACTTTCACCCCTATCTTCACTCCCTTGGGTTGCAAATTTTGAAAAATACTTTTTTAGTAAGCACTTCGAAGCCCGGAGAAACATACAGTACTTATTTAAATTAAAATTCAACTGTTTTATCGGATTTTGGTGTTCTTGCGTTCCCGATATTTCAATTGGCTTGATCACGGGATGACTGTATATTATCATGGGAAAATATCCGAAATATTGGGAACTCAAATACTTATACCAAAATGAGGGTTAATTTTAGACCAAGAGAAACAGTCTGGCCAAATGTCAAGTTTGTAGGCTTTAAAAGTTTGAAGATTTCATGATGAATGGATATTTTAATTTATTTTCTTTCAAAGACCAACAGCTGTTGACACGGTACAAATTTGGATAGTTATGGATGGGTGCCTTTTATTTATATCATTATATTAATGGTTATGTACGAGAAGGTACTTATATGTAGGAATGTAATAACAGCGCCTATATTTACAAACAATCCGTGCCAACAAATTACAAGTATAATGTTAACGTCGACCGTTCGCGTCGCTTACACTCGCGTGTGTGCATTTTTATTGCACCCATGCGCTCAATGGTGCAGGGCACGCTGCAAATGACAATTTATTAATTAAACAAGACTTTACCGAGCTTGCCATTTTTATTTTTGTAATTTTTGCATGCAGTATCTGGCTTAGACTAGCACCAACGTGGACTTAGGAAGCGGCTAACACCTTCAGACTATCGTCAACATCTCTTATGTCCTCACCATGTGGTGGCCGGGTAGAGACACTGCATCTGACAACACCTCTGATCGTATCGGCCTCCCGTTACATCAGATTCAGGAAATTAGGGAAGAGATAGTAAATATTATGTGTTTAGAAAACAAACACTCATGCACTAAAATTAAACGAACCTGGTTTTGTAACTAAGCGATCGCAGTTGTTCAAATCGACCATTTATAAGACAATATCATGGAAGACTGTAAAGAGCGGAGGTGTCGCAAAGCAATATTTATATCGAAGACGGTTCCGCAGGTTTCGCCCCTAAAGCCGAATCAAAAAACATCTTAAACTTTGAAGTGCGCTGTTCCTGGACATGACCTAATATCATGGCGACAGGCCTAATTGCTATTCAACACCTGCGCTTCTTTCTTTCCTCCGTGGACAATAATACAAGATTTTTTGTCTCTCCATGAAAACGAAGATAAACTGCAATTTGAAATTCTATGAAAAGACAATTCCTAACTTTTGACATCTACAATACGTCACGGATTAAAAAAAAAATCGCATCCCAGTTTCTTTTGTAATTTTCATTGTGAATCATCTTTAAATAATAATATTTAATTATGTAATCATAATCTTAGCTCAAAAACATTAGGGTACGTCCACATTTCAAAAAACAGCAAAAACACCAAAAATGAACATTAACTGTAAACGAAACATTAATCTAAGCACAGCACACTAACCTAGATAAACTGCAATTTGAAATTCTATGAAAAGACAATTCCTAAATTTTGACATCGACAATACGTCACGGATTAAAAAAAGATAGTCGCATCCCAGTTTCTTTTGTAATTTTCATTGTGAATCATTTATAAATAATTTAATTATGTAATCATAATCTTAGCTCAAAAACATTAGGGTACTTCCACATTTCAAAAAACTTCAAAAACACCAAAAATGTACATAAACATAATACATAAACGAAACATTAATCTAAGCACAGCACGCTAACCTAATACATGGTGTGCTCCGAAAGTGCAATTTTAAAACGTGTGCACGAGCAATATTTCAACAGGAGGAATTTAATATCGGCCACCATGTTTTTAGTTACAGCCGCACGTACGACCGAGCAGCTTTATCTCGCTGCAAGTATTGAGGTATGAAACTTTGATTTATTATTGTTTATTTAATATATCAAAATATAAATACACTTGGCTTTTGAAAACAACTTCGTTCGCGTGGATTTTTGACTTTAACATCACGTAACAACCCTATAGGGGTTGATTTCGAAAAATTCTTTCTTCTAAAATGCATAGGATAGCATATGCTCACGACTACGAAAACTCAGAACATTAACGTTTCACTAGTAGTACTGAAAGTCTGTCCAGTGTGACGGTGAGCCCGTCGCCAGTTACAATAGACAGTGGGTAGGTACTACCTATATACAATACATGCCTCGAAATTGAAGCATGCAGGTTTCCTCACGATGTTTTTCTTCACCGAAAAGCCAATTAGTTACAAATCGTACATAAATTCCGAATAACTCATTAGTACGAGTCGGCCTGGACGGGATCGAACCATCGCCTCCTACACGGCAGGCAAGGTTATACTCGCCATTGGACCGCCACGGCTTTTTTCCACTAACAGAATCCCCTTCTTTGAAGAATCGATATTGGCCACAAATGTCAAGGCCCCAACTTATATGGCTGGATGGCGTTGAACAAGATTTGAAAACTATTGGTGTGAAGAGACCTGCTTGACCAGGCTAAGGTCCACCCCAGCTGTAAAGCCTTAGATAATGATAATCGATAGATGAAGAAGATTTAATAACTTTTTTAACCTTATAAAGTTGACTCAAGGGCAAGAAAATGATTATGACGATGGTCAAATCTGACTTGTAGTTCCAACTTCCTATACTTTTTTATAGTATTTATCTTGGTCATCAATCGTCATTCGTCACGCAACCTCACGGCTGTAGTCGAAATCGAGAGGCAGACATCGGAAAGGGTGGCGAGAATTGAATGCCTACTGCAAAAAGTGGCTGGATACAGCACCGAACAGAGAGACGTGGAAGATTTTTGTGTAAAGGATGTGAGTTGCAGAGTTTCTGGCCGCATCTTCTCTACAAAGGAACACCGGAACACGGGAACACGGTGGTTAAGTCAAAAAATGACGTCAGAAAGCTATATATGAGATACATTTTGAATAAAAATTCAGAGTTGAGTTTAGGAGAGACATTTGCCCAGCAGTGGGACAAAACAGGTTAGGTTGTGTGTCAACCAGTATTCTAGGAGTCTATTCGGTCACTTTGTCTATTATAAAAGTAATTTGCAGCGAATGATTGAAGCCGTAACATAAAAACGGCCGCACTATTTAGACTCGTAATCGTAAAGCTCAGCATTTAAACTAAACTTTTATATTGGTCGTTAAAACTATACGTATTTATCCTCAACGTACTATGTACGGGTACAGTCATTGGCAATAAACATAATGTCTGAATTAGTATTAGGATTATAAAAGAGGAAGTACAAAGAATGGTACGGATCGGACAAAATATATATATATATTTTTTTATTTATTTATAATTAATGGCTTTTTGCTTGTGCGTAGCACCGCATTTCCGCCTGTGACAAGTGTAATTTATGGGAGTATCTATCCCAATCTCAGGGATTGTTTTTGTTCAAGAACAAGAAGAGATTGAGGATTGCGGAGCCTCGTGGCAGGCAAAAACGCGACGCGCGAAAACCACGCGAGACGTGTGCTCGGGTAAATTCCTGCAACGTGACTCCAAATATATATTTATTAATACACATAAAAATTTAATTCAATACTTGAGTCCCAACAGGCAACTATTACTTATAGGGTTGTGCAACTATTCCCCAGCAGAGGGCAAGACCAAGCCTTTAGGCTGACATTTGAACATTTAGGAATCCGTACCCAAAGAGTGAAAACAGGACGGGTATTACTAAGCCAAAGTCGTTTGTGATGCGTAGGTCATTTTGCTTATATGTCATTCCGATACGAAGGCGTCCATCCATCTGTCAGTCTTTCTTACATATAAAGGGCTGCAACTTTTGAATGGTAATTGCTAGGCGGTTGAAACTTCAATAGAATATGAGTTATTACGGCCAATTTGTTGACAATTTAAGTCCCCAATAAGAAACGTGCCTTTTTATGTAAAAATATACACAAAAATGCACGTTTCCAATATGCAAATGTAAAAAGGTAACGTCAACATTTTTAAGGATTTAAATACTGAAGTTCAACGAAACCATATTGTGTTTACGGTCCCGAAAAATCAACCAAAATTTCTATCCAACTGTACTCACATGTATTATTCAGGGCGCCAAAAGTTCCCATCTCCACTACAAACGGGGAAGGTACTCGTACAGTTTCTGCACCCCCTGTATAGCTCATAAATAACACCCCCTGTAGAGCACTTTATTAACAGCAAACTATCGGTTTTTCCTTACCTGGAAGAGAAAGAAAATGTCACATGAGAATCAGAAAGTAAAATTTATTGGTCGATGATTCGAGAGGCTTGTCAGTTAAGCCCAAAAGTGGGCCTTGATACGTTAAAGGAGATTTAATAGGGTAAGAATTTTAATTTTAAGACATTTTTAAAAGTGTCTTCAAGTAGGCTGTAACCTTATACAATTATATTATAATAAATATATAATGAGCCAATTATGTACCCAACTTAATTATGTTTTTTTGTATTCATTCATCCGTCGGTTTCTAAATCTATTATCAAATGTTTTATTTAAATTGTTTAATTAGCGTTTAATAAGCTGTGTGTACACGATCCATTGTAGTTACTATTTTGTATTATTAGCCTTGTAATTTAGCACTGTAATGAATGTTTTCTGTTTTGTATGCCGTAATAAATAAAATAATTAATATTATTTTTTAGGGTTTCGTACCCAAAGGGAAAAAATAAGAAAAAAAAAGTTGCCAGCAACGGTATCCCATTACTAAGCCTGTCATAGGCTGTCCATCCGTCCTCACTGTATCTATTCAACCGTAATAGGTATCAAATTGGATTAGAAGTCAAAATAATAAAAAAGTGGCCTTCGCGGGACGCCTGGCAGACGTGAAACAACGAAATACCGAACTCTCCCGATTTCAAGCGCTTTTTTCGAAAATTTCGTACTTTGCGGTTCAGGAACGACGAACGTCAATACCGCACTCTCCCGATTTTTTCTCTATGGGCCCAACATTTTTTTTCGCGACTTCTACATTGGTCCCATTCTGAAAGTTGTTCAGTTTGATGTTCTGATCAACCCCTAAAAAACCCGTCAGCATGTTAAGAAGAAACACATACAAAAATTATCTTTCTTTTATAGCGTCAGCGTGCACAAATGTGTGAAACCAACGACCAAAATAACATTTCCATGAAAACAATAAAACTAAGATTCTGCGACAGAGAAAAATGATCATAAAACACATTCAACATTTATAATAATACACTTTTTATTACTCTACCCTATGTCTTAGGTGCCCAGCGGGATCTGTTTGAAAAATTGCCTATTTTAGACCATAAAAGAACTTATGTTTGATCACAACTCATATATCATAAAACATAAGAAAAACACTAGAGATTTCAAGTGCCGGTTCTTATTTATGACATACTATCCGAAAATATCCGTAATCGAATCCAAAAGTCAAAAGTTTCAAATGTAAGTAGGTATCTATGGTTTAGATGAGAGACTTTTATATAGCTTAGATTCTAAGCTCTACAAAAGTTTCAGTATCGGTGTAGGTAGGTATGTCTGACTCCGATGTAATGGGGACAGATTTCACTATAAGATATAAATAAGCTTATTATGAAAAAATAATCGATGTATTTAACTACCTACCATAATCCCTATTCGCATTCAAATACATTTCAAAAATAGCTCTATAAAAGAACAACGTTGACTGTTATACAGCTAAACACAATGTTAACTATTTAGTTAGATTATTACAGGACCTAGAGATAAAGTGATAAGTTATATTCCTTAGTCCACTCGTACGACACCCATGGGAAGAATAAAAAATTAAATAAATAACGCTCACAGGCACATACATTGTAATGATCCCAAACTAAGCACTAAAGGCTTTTTATTATGGAAACCATACAACAACGGCACGAACATATAACATCCATGACCGAACCGGGATTCGAATCCAGGACCCATGGAGTGGTCCATTCTTAGCTGGTTTCAAAAATGAGAACTATACGGCAGCGTATCCGAAAAATTTAAATATCCGTATCCGAAATATCATAACTCACCTCAAATTACAACAAACGACACAAAACAACACAATTGAAATCGATACGTCCCGAGAAGCAGAATTAAATTCCGACCGTTTGACAAATTAAACACATTTATATAATGTCGGCTGGCGTTTTATTTACGAATTTATTTAATGTGAGTCGTACAGGTGACGGGCGTGACACATTATCTTAAAATACAATTCGCATTAGGCTAATTTAGCGCGTTGCAAACACCGCTTAAGCAGCCATTATATTACTCTGAATTCAGACTCTGATTCGACATCCATTGCTTTCTTTGATCGTTACCATCATAATCAAAAATACTTTTGGGATCGAAACGGTTATACTGTGTAGGTAATTTAGTTAATAGTAAGTAAATGTAGCATTCTAAGTTAATCTCAAGTCTAGCAATCTAAGTTAATTTGCTAATCTGTTTGTTTTAGCGCATGCTGTATTTCCCTTTGATTAAGTTGAGATATATATTTTGTATTAGTGTGACAACTGTTGAGAATTTAAAGAAAATAAAAAAAATCTGCCTTTCAAATCGCGACACAAAACTCTACCCTAGGCCTTCCTCATCCAGTCGCTCCCCGGTCCCAGATATCTTTCTCAGAGACCGATCAGAAAAAAAACTTTATATAAGCTCGCGTTGCTTGGCCGTTTCACCCTACATGTATGCGCAAAGGAAAAAAAATAACGTAAGAAAGAATAAACCTGGTCTTTGACTGAGCATATAAAATCCAGCCTCAAGATCTGCTAAAGAGCGATGGAGCGCAGTATTTTAGGTGTAAGACTAACCGATCGTATCAGAAAAACGGAACTGCGCTCCAGAACTGCCATAGCGGACGTGGGGCGCAAGACAGCTCAGCTGAAGTGGGACTGGACCGGACATGTCTATCCATGCATTCGGAAAGGTTGGCCAAAATCACCACAGACTGGGTTCCCCAGGATGGTCACCGGCGTCGAGGTAGACCCAGATAAAGGTGGAGACACAACATGGATGCCTTCTTGGAGAGTTGACCAGAAGTTGCACACAACAGAGAGGATTGGAGAGTAAAAGGGGAGGCCTTTGCCCAGCAGTGGGACATTGAACAAGCTACGTAAAAAAACGTAAGAAAAGAAAAAGAAAATAATATGTATGCAATGATTATGAAAAGTGAACGTTCTCCGGTTCTCATACGTCTGGCCTGAAACATCTGACCCTGTACCCGGACTTTCGATTTTCGATATATCGCAACCGTTTCGGTCAGAACTTCATTGTAATAGAGTTAAAATTGGAACGAAAATGTTCACGCAATTGCGAAGTTCGAATGTCCGAATAGACCGAGAGTTCTTCATTGCGGCAGTTCGGTCGAAGCATCGCTGCGCATATCGGGGGGTGTACTGGCCGCGCCGCCGCGAGCTTATGAAGCTGTTTTCGTGTGATGTCTATCCTGCCTGTGCCCTAAATTGAATGATAGAAGCTGATGATGATAAAGCAATTTTCTTGGCAATTCTTCAATAAAAAAACGGAAACCTCATGAATCTAGGCACCACTATAAAAGCGCGAAACAAAAAACAATAACAGCCTCCATTGCCCCGTAAATATGGTTAACGGCTCAATAAATCTTTTATCAAAGAGGCAGGGTATCCAAAATACGTAAATTATGGTTATTCCTCTATTCTATAGGAAATATTTAAGTACCTTACCATTATAATAACCTAAGTAGGTATTGTAAGAGAGGAAAACTTTAACGGTAAACTTATTCAACCTCTGCGGTAACAAGTCCGACAGTAGGTAGTCAAATTTCAAAATTCGTTAGTCTAGAATCTAGGTAATATTATACAGGGTGTAACAAAACACTCCAGTAATGCTTAAGGGGGTGCTTCAGACAATCAAACTGAACAACTTTCGAGCCAATATCGAGAAAAAACCAAAAAAATCCGCTGTCCCATACAAAACTGCGGTTTCGACTCGACTAAAATGTATGGGACAGCAGATTTTTTTTTCTCGATGTTTGCTCCATAGTGAGTTGTTCAGTTTGATGGTCTAAACCACCTCCTCCTATAACTTGGGTGTTTTGTTAAGCCCTGTATAGAGGGTCCTTCTTAATATGCTGACACTTTTTTAAGGGGATGATCAGACCGTCAAACTTTGTTACAACAACGAAATCGCAAAAAAACTGCTGTTTCCATACAAAACTGCAAATCTACTCGAGCCAAATGTATGGGACAGGCGATTTTTTTCGCGATTCCGATGTTGATCCCGTTTTCTTTCACTTGTGAGACAACTTTCTAGGTCATGCTCTATGTCACTTAAATTTTTTTCCTCTTGTACGTATTTAAATTGAAGGTAAAACATTTCAAACAAAGATAACTATTGAAGAAAACTTCACGAGTTGGAGATAAGGCGGGGCGTATTGCTGAAACTGAATAACAATAAATTAAACGTCGTCCATATCTCGTGAAACTCGAACGAATACCAATAAGCTGGCCAAACTCGTAACGAACAATAAGATTCGAAAGTTTCAAACTGCTGGTTTGGGAGACCAGTAAGACAGAAGCTGAAGCGTATCTTAATGAATCCTGACTTTCGTCAGCTACTACTAAAAGCTTGGCAGTATCCAAACTGTAGGTACATAATGCAAACATACATATAGTACATAACAAATTTTTTAAGTGTTTCGCACTTGACAAGATCACGGACGACGCGACGCACAGGTCTCCCTGCCTGTAAGGCTAGCTAGGCTAGTTAGCATGTCATACGTGGTAAAGCGACCTTAAGAGACAGACATCATTGCGTATAATGTGCTAGGCGTGAGGCGTGATGTTTGAATGATATTTTGTAGTTGCGATGTGGGCATGCATTTGTACACGGTGCGCGCACACAAACAAGCCGCGTTCTGTACCTTTATGTATTTACAATATTATTCAGATAAATTAGAATAATCTTTCCGTCTCGTTGACATCATCTGTCTCATCGTTTTTCAGAAGGGGGTTCTCAAAAGCTGCCGAAACAGTCTCCGCTACCCTCTTACGACTTGAGTTAACAAAATTTGACGTCGGAAACGCAGCAAATGGGTAAGTTTTAGCGAAACAAAGACCGGGCGAGTTTATGAAACTACGGTTTAATTAATTTTCCGGACTCTGATAAGATTCCTTTGCGATTGTACTGTGAGAACGATTACGAATGTAATGGAGGAATTCTATGGAAAAGGTACTTTTGGAAAATTGCTATTCGAGTGTTAATAGAAACTAAAAGTAGCTAAACTTCATAATTTTAACTTGAAGGTCTATAAAGATGATAATCTATCTCCTTTGTCAAGCAATGGGACGAAACAAGGTCAAGGACGTTTTTGTCCAACAATTGGACGAAACCTTATGTATCAACACTCGAAGGATGAAACAGATTAAGCAAAAGCTTGAGGGACACACCCCGCTCGCTATTTGTACTTGTCTATTATGCTGTATTTCCGTGTGTATAATAAAGTGTTAAATAAATAAGAAACTTTGCTCAACAATGGGCCAACAATTTCAATTCTATACCGAATTATTTTTTTACCGCTCCGAAACGTTCCGTATCAATCGCAAAAAATAAATCAGCTGTTCCATACTAAACTACAATGGGATCTCAACTCAAATGTATGAGCCAGCAGATTTTTTTTTTCATCAAAATATCATCCGGTATGTATTAGTAAAAGAGCCTCGGTGGCATTGACCTACTCGGTGGCGCGTTGCGGAGAGCTATGGAAACTCAATCTTGAGGTCCGGGTTCGAATCCGCACGTACAACATGCCATGTACCAATGAGTTTTTCTAACTTAAGTACCTACGTAATACAGACTGCTCTCAAACGGTGAAGGAAAACATCGTGAGGAAACCTGCATACGCTGAAGAAGAAATTCCGATGCGTATGTGAAGTCTACCAATCCGCATTGGGTACGCGTGGTGGACTTACGCCCAAACACCCTCCTAGAGGGTACGCCCGTGCCCTGCAGTGGGACGTATATAGGCTGATGATGATACTGAGACCATGTCCCACTAAGGTAAAAAAACAATAGTTTCGAATACATTAAAACAATAATGACTCAAGCGTAACTAAAGGGAATGGATTGAATTAAAGCGACAATTAACTTCAGGCCTCGACCGATCGTGTTGTGATTGGTCTCACATTAGTTCGGCACTCAATCAAAATACGTTTAAACAATTTGTGTACCTGTAGACTTGTTTCCACTCATTTTTCTTTGTTTTTTGGATAACATGACTAATATGCATTGATTTAAAGTATTTATATTCCACTATT
Organism: Agonopterix heracliana; assembly: GCA_963693445.1. Taxonomy (NCBI): domain Eukaryota; kingdom Metazoa; phylum Arthropoda; class Insecta; order Lepidoptera; family Depressariidae; genus Agonopterix; species Agonopterix heracliana. The sequence goes on from OY856331.1 coordinate 9,699,030, forward strand.
ATACTGGTTAAACAACTATTTTTAAGGTTAATATAATGTTTGTTTGTTTGTGCACGCATACCTTAATTCATTGATTTAGACTGTTTCTTTTCGATACTTTTTTACAGTATACAGGGTGAAATCGATATCATTAGCATCCTTTTAAACTAAGAGTCTACCCATCAAACTGAACAACTTTTACTATGGGAGCAAACCAATCGGAGCAAAAAAAAAATCTGCTGTCCAAATACCGAATTATTGTCAGACAGATAGACCATGTTAAACTTATAACAACCTCTTTTTTACATCAATATAATTTATTCAATATAGGAGCTTGAAGCACCGGGTGTTAAACGTACAGCACATGCAAGCGAATTGTTAGAATATAATACTTTCACCACATTTTACTCATTATACTGTTCAAGACATACTCTATTCTATTTACCCCTTCTTCACAACCTAAATTACCAATGTCAACCCAAAAATAATCCATAACTACTTGACTGAAAATCTCATATGCTTTGATCGTTAAAATTTTACTACTTTATGACTATTATCAATATGAAAACCCCTGACAGAGCTCGTTATGTCCAATACATAAGGATGAGAATGGGACGATTCATGGGACATTGTATGGAGAATGAGGATAGTCTATAAAGTGTTGATAATTTATAAAATGAGACTATTTGGAGTTTATATTAGGTTTTACGACTTTTTGATTGGGCGTGAATAGAAAATTACTATTTAGAATTTCTCTCTTGATTCTAATGTACACAAATTCTTAATTTTATTGCGGACTTAATGAAAATGATGATTGGTTATTTTTATTGAGGACTAATAAGTACGCAAATAGGATACATACATATTATATATGTTTCTTATTTGCGTACTTATTTGATATTTTACTGCATACATAATATTATGTTTTGTAGATGTAGAGTTTCTGGCCGCATCTTATCTACAGCGACAACACGTTCCGACTACTTCCGACGCATTGGTTGACTTCGAGCCCTTTCTAGATAGGTATCTGTTAAGATTATTTTTCGGTATATCCTGTACTATAACATCAAATAAACAATAGAAAAATAATCTTAACAGATATTTAGAAAGGCCGAGCTTACACTTTTGGCTATTTTTAATCTGGTTTTGTTTTTACTATGCTTATTATGCGAAAACGAACATAATATTTACTTAAGATTAGGGCGCGTTTACCAATTCACAACAGTCGATTGGACCCAAAAAGCATTTTGTACAAAGGAAAAAAATAAAAGGATCAAAATAATATAATAACAGAGACTTCACTCTTCTTTATATTCGGGTGTTTATGATACCAGTTGCCGATTAATCCTATTTAAAAAACATATTCAAATAAATTGAAGTTCTGCATTTTCACTAAAATGTCCGAACACTAATAAACAGTAATCTAATTACAAAGTTAACTCCAATCCCCGATCTCCGAAACATGACACATGCGAAATTCCGAAGATTTATTATAAAAACAACTCCAGGGAATGACTGCGAGCATGCGTGGGCGCAGAGTGTCACATTCAGAGACGATTCACCTGCGCACTAGAGCGGTGAGTAAACATTTCATTTACTATCGCATACTGAAATAAATGCACGTAGGCTATTCGCGACTTAAGAGCCTACCGAGCCCATTGTGCTGCCCTCAATCAAAACATAAATTTATATTCTTTATTTGCGCACCGAAAACATACTGCAACAAAACAGAATGAAAAGACAGTAAGGGTACAAATGGCGGTCCTATCACTAAAGCGATTTCTTCCAGACAACCATGGGATGGAAGAATTCTTAAGTAATAAAACTTGCTATGGCGGTGTAATAAATAGGATATTAAAATATTATACCTTATAAATAATACATCCGAAGCACGGAGACGGTCGAGATGAAATACCACTAAACGGTCACCCATCCAAAGACTGACCGGACCTGACGTTGCTTAACTTCCGTGTTCGTTTCCGATACCGAAGCTTCACTACGCCAACGAACGCCTCTATCTTTTTTAAAGCTACCACCGCGATAATCGCGCAATAACTACGAAAAAAAAAATCCTAACAATTCAAAGAATTGTGAAGAAATGAAAAAAATTAGATTGGGGGCAGCACAATAGGCTCGGTGCAGCTTTAATAACTTCTGTTTCGTGCGTTCTGATAAATTGGCCGTACTTTTACAAACATACAAGCTCACGCCATTGTCCCATGGGGGTAGGCAGTGACCACGGACCGCCACACGCTACGAGTCTGACACACCTCTTTAGCCTCATTCACATTCATATATCTTTTCATGTCGTCGATTGCGGGTGCTACGCAATTGTCCTTTTCGGAGGTCGGTGGACCTACCAGGGTGCTTCGTCGTCACTGGTGTGATTCTTCCCGAGTTTGTTTTAGTTTAAATCTTTGATTAAATTAAAATAGCGTAAGATAGGTGACTTTCTTGCATTATGTACTCCAACAATGGATCTGCTTTTCATGTACTTATGAGTGAAAAGTAATGCCGTATAATTTGTTCACGAAGGCATTGTGGTACCTTGATTCCGCCTAAAATAAAAAATTATGTCAATCTCGCAATGCCGCTCGGATTGCGACTAAGTCAATTAGGCGACGGGGGCTCAATTTATGCGGTCCATGCGTTATATAGTATTGGCTAGTCACCTATCTTCCTATTTTATTTAATCAAATGTCAGAAAAATAAAACAAAGATATACCTACGCAGACATTTTAATGGCTCCGGAACTTAATTGACTAATGATTTCCGTCGTGATGACATGTTCATTTAAATGATTTAGTTTTATTTGTTATTAACATTTTTCACAATTTCAATTTTCTTTTAAATAAACTAATTTAAAAAAATCACTTCGCTAGATAGAAATCAAATTTTTATCTCCCGGAAGACCCAATACAATGCATAATTTTAATTAGATTTAACAATATAAATGACTTTAGTTAGAGCAATAAGAAAAATGGCAATTGAAATAAAAAAAAATGAGGTACTTATTCATTAGAAAATACAATTGTATTTTACAAAGCTTTCCAAATAGACAAAAAAATTTACTCCGTGTTTGAAGTGTGTGTAATGGTAGGCTTAGATCAAAATAAAATTAATGGATAGGCCTAAAGCGCGGTAAGTTGAAGCACACTACTGGTGCACTTGGTCCATACAAACTAGCGCCATTATATGTCAAATCTAGGGCACTTGCATACAAATTCGAAGTATACCCTTCATTTGTTTTGCCTCATTTTTCTGGTTTGAAATGTTCGCGTAATCCTAGGCCTATCCATTAATTTTATTTTGATCTAAAAATGGTAGGTATAGCCATAAAAATGTGAAAAAATACATTACCCATCAGCTTTTAAGAACGAGATAAATGCTTAACGGAATTTGGTATATTTCTGGGCTTAAATTGGCTCTTAAATGATATAATTCGTAATTAGTTCCGGGTCAAACCGTTAAATGACTGGGCAATCACCCTTATTCATGAGATAAGGCCTTGGCCCTGCTATATACGTAAAACTATCAAAAAATGCAACTAAACAAAACGTTAGGCCCCCCGAAACACGTGTTTCCCGCGTAATGCACTCAAATCGTAATTTAAACACGAAATAGCCCATTCGAAGCTAACATAACATAAAACTATTAGCTAGACACATAAAGCGAATAAGTCGATCACCTGCCCCGAATCCGAAGCAAAAGAATAAATGGCTGTTTGCCAAAACGATGATATTGTGCATACCTCGTCGATAGGGTTACCACTTACCATTGAGGCAGAATTTATCATTTTTAATTTATATCCGCAATCTTCTGGATTTACCCCGAAAAACTGGAGGGATGATCTAGATACCTTCTTATCTTATCTTGTTATGGAGCTGGCAAGCCAGCAACACTTCGACCCAGTGGGATCTTTTGTGTTAGCCCCAATACTTTTTGCATTCTTCACCCTTCAAATATATGGTCAATGAAGGAGGCAATACCATTGAGGGGAAGAAACCTAAGATCTCCCGGTTTTGGGTATCCATCTCCGAGGAGGCACATTCGTTTAGCCGCCAAGACATCACAGTCACAAAGGATATGTTCCATGGTCTCCTCATCCTCTCCGCACGCTCGGCAGGTGGGATCTAGAGTGAGTTTCATTTTGTGCATCATCGTGCCTGTGGCGTAGTGCCCGGTGATGTGTGTACGATGGCACGAGCCTTGCTCCTGCTGTTGTTCAGTGTGAACTTTGAAACACGAGTTGTAACATTGCTGATATACCTTCAGTGAAGGGTGTATGGAGCTGGCTTAAAACTGGGATGCATGGAGGATAAAGGGGGAGATGGGGCTAAGACAAAAATCTTCTGTGTAGTCCAAAGCATCATTGAGTTTCACTTGCCATAGTGGTGGAAATATTTGCCTACCAGCATTGTGGTTTGCTGATTGGCCAGGGTGCATCAGCAGACGTATCGAGGGTTTAGTGCGTCACTCTGAGAGGTTCTCTTTGTGCAAAATTGTAAATTAAAAGAAGACGTCACGAGAATTGAGAAAGGTACGCTACGTTCCATTGCGTCCTACAGAAAGGTGAGGTGCGGAGTACTCGAAACTGGCATTGGTTGTTCATGAGGCGAAAGAGGTACTACCCTGGTCTTTGCCTACGCCATTGGGAAAGAGACGTAACCATACAGATAAATAGAAAATTGTAAGGCAATTACTCATCCTCATCAGCCCATAACCTATTAGTCTGTTGGTGAAATAGGCCTCTCCTAATACACGTCATTCGGATTCGGTCCTATGCTTCTTGTATCCAGTTCCTTCCAACTTGGGTTCGTACATGTATTTATTTCGTTGATTCGCTTGGTCCACTTAATCCACTTTGTACTACCACCTCCGATACTTCGAGTAAATTTCATGCCCTAACGTCTAGGGTGTTTTTGAAATCTTTACTTATCGAGGAAACGAAAAATGTGGAGTCTCGTACCAGAAAAAAGGATTGACGATAATCCATCCGACAAGAGTAGGCACTTAAATGAACATTGTTTTTTTAAACCAGTTTATTCTGGGCGTGTCACAACCCTGCGTACGTGTATTATTTCGTTAGCTCGCTCAGGCCACGTGTTGCGATACTTCGCATGGATTTGTCGAACTGACGTTAGTTCGATTTTGTATGTTTTTGAACCATCCCGGCTTGTTAGATAATCTTGCAGTGATATACGACGCAGTTGGACGAAGTTAGGTAATGGCAGATGATGATTGCGATATACTCATAGTCCATTTCAAATCTAGCAAAGAACATGTACTCCAATGCGAAAAGAAGCGACACTCAAGCATGTGTGCTCGTAAAACGCTCGCGGCTGTGTGCGTGTCGTGGAGAGCGTTTCAGCTCAGAATGCCAACTTCGCAAAATGCCAACCGCTCTCAAAAAGACAACTTCTGAAAATGCCAACTTCGCAAAATGCCAACTTCTTGAAATGCCAACTTCTCGAAATGCCAACTTCTTAAAATGCCAACTTCTTGTAATGCCAACTTCTCGAAATGACAACTTCTCATAAATAATAAAGTACATACCTATGCAGTTGCATGAACAACTTGGTCAACTCGGACAACATGAACAACTTGGCCAACTCAGGCAACATAAACAACTTGGTCAACTCGGACAACATAAACAACTCGAACAACTTGATTAACTCGAACAACTCTGACAACTGGTGGTCAACTCAGACAACTTGCTCAACTCAAACAACATAAACAACTAGGCCAACTCTGACAACTTGGTCAACTTGAACAACATGGTCAACTCGATCAACTTGGTCAACGTGGGTAACATAAACGACTCGAACGACAGAGTTGTCCGAGTTGACCAAGTTGTTTATGTTGCCTGAGTTGGCCAAGTTGTTCGAGTTGGCCAAGTTGACCAAGTTGTTCATGCAACTGCATATGTACAACTTGGGTAACATAAACGACTCGAACGACAGAGTTGTCTGAGTTGACCAAGTTGTTTATGTTGCCTGAGTTGGCCAAGTTGTTCGAGTTGGCCAAGTTGACCAAGTTGTTCATGCAACTGCATATGTACTTTATCATTTATGAGAAGTTGTCATTTCGAGAAGTTGGCATTACAAGAAGTTGGCATTTTAAGAAGTTGGCATTTCGAGAAGCTGGCATTTCAAGAAGTTGGCATTTTGCGAAGTTGGCATTTTCAGAAGTTGGAGCGGTTGGCATTTTGCGAAGTTGGCATTCTGAGCTGAAACGAAGGCTGTCTACAGCGACAACTTTATTACAAGAGCGTTTATGTGTAATACGCTGGTACTTGTTAACGTTTTCTGCGTGAAACGATTTTGTTTTTTTTTTTTTCGTAATGGGTTTGCGCTTGGCTTTAGCTCACCTGATGGAAAGTGTAGATGGAACCGAGGATGTGCGCTCACCCAGAAAACACCTATTAACTCTTTTTTTAAATATTCTGATTGTTTTGCTTGTAAAGACAAACGCAGGGAGAGAGTTCAAACCTTACTTCGGCTCTCATTATTATAAAAGAGGATGCGAACCTTTTTGTGCAGATTGTTGGAATATCGACTACAAATGTATTCAGTAACAATATCGACGACATATCGTTCCGTCCACGCCTCAAAAAAAAATTCTGTATGTTGTGTGTATGTGTTTACAAACAAAGCTAAATACGCTAACACAATAACAGACCGTAAACAATTTAAATGACTTTCAAACTTAATTTGCATCACAATAAAATGTTATTATAATTCACGCTTCGATTTGCTGCATTCGTTTTGATGACGTTTCTCATTAATGATTAATTACCGGCTGTTTCAATAAGTTTATAACAAAGTCAGTTAATATTATGGTTTTTAATGAATTACCTAATTACTATTAATACTTATTTCTAATGACATTAAATTGATACTATTCGAGACCTATCAAACAAGCTATTTTCAGCGTAGTTTTAGGCGGAGCGTTTTTAATGTAGGCGAAGTCGCAAATGAATCGTCGCGATTTTGAAGCACAGGGTGGCACAGGCGATATAGCCGATTCTGAGCGCTATAGCCGTGACATTGACGCGATTCCGCCTCTTTTAGAGCTAAACTCGCCTTTGTACATACTTTGTACATTTAAACATAAAGTACTTTACTGAAGTTCTGAAAAACAATAAGTTACTATTTATGGTATCGATTGTTTTAGATCATCGATATCGATATTCGCCCGTATCGATAGTATCGAGATGAGAATAAAACTATCTATAGTTCGACAACACTAATGTTTAATCCTCCTATACATCAGTTAATAAATCTTTTATTTTACAACACTAATAATGCGGTTTTTATCCAAAATTAACTATCAAAAGAATTTGTTCATAAATGTCATGCCTGCTCTCTGGATTTGGTCAATCTCCTTTATAGCCCCGATCGATGCTTTGAAGTTATATCAAAGCGAATAATAAGCTGTAAAACTGAAATAAACTTCCCTTTTTATAACTTTTACATTTGTTAGTGTTTACCAGATTCCAAAGTTTTGGCTGAACAAGCTGACGTCATAGTAAGTTATAGCCTGTAGAATCCCACTGCAGGACAAAGGCCACCTTTCACGAATAAGGGTGAGAGGGAGTGGGCCATACTCCACCACGCGGGCCCAGTGCGAGTTGGAGGAGGCCAGTTTGTGGTCAACTTGCTGTCAGAGAATTTTCAAGCAGCCTCAATAGGCCTCTGACCTGGCTTAACGAATAGTTACAAACGCCATCTGGCGGAACTATCCGAGACCAACTGCTTAACGTGCCTTTCGAAGCACGGAAACGCTCGAGATGAAATACCACTAAACGGTCACCAATCCAAAGACTGACCGGACCTGACGTTGCTTAACTTCGGTGATCATTTCCAATACCGAAGCTCCACTACGCCAACGAGCGCTTCGCTTGACGTCATAAGAGGCATGCAATTGCATTGTTTTTCTTTTTAATTATACTCTGTTTGCAATAACAATAGAAATCAGATGAAAATAAACATTTTCATCAGTTCTTTACATAGAGAAAACACAAGAACTAGATACCCAGACTCGTGTCAAATAAAATCAAATATACTTGATTGTTGGTTGGGGCTATTGCAAGCAAGGGTCTTATGTAAGTTACATAAGACCTAATGTAACACTGAGACCGTCCCTGGTCGATTGTGTTCCCCCCAAGCTTACCCATATTTACTCATACAACTCCGAACTTATGGTATTTTCTTTTCACTCTCGGGTAATACAGTTTTTCTCACAATGTTTTCCTTCACCGCCGAGCTAGTGATAATTATAAATACAACCGCACATAAATTCCGTAGAACTTAGTTGTACAGGCCTGGAATCGAACCGCCGCCTCGTGATTAAGTCGCTAGCTCTCTTCCGTATGGACGATCTTCCCTCTTACTTTAGCACACCAAAAACAAATTTATTCCAGACAAACCTTATGTTAGAGGAATAGGCAAGCGAAAATAAAATCGTTTGAGCCCCGCATTTAGATCCGCTATTTTTGGAGCGGTGATTGTGTATATTTAGTTTATCTTCTTGATCTAAGGGTTCTTGCTGCGTTTTAACCGCGTGAATCTCAAGAATTTAAGAACATAATTCTGCTTCTTCCGTTTCAAAAAGGAAAGATTAGCCAGCCAGCAATGGTCGAGACCGACTGTCCAGAGTTCAACAGACCAACTCAGGTTTCCGTATTCAAGGATGCACAATAGAATTATATCTGGACTCTGGTCATGAATTTATGTATGACCAGAGTGAATCTTCTTTTTGTATAATGTATTCTATAGTATCTTATCTTGCCTCCCCGAGTGATAAAACCAGAGTTCTTCTAGCGTACCCTGGGCAGTCAGCCTTGATACGACCATTGCTGACTGGCTAATCTTTACACTATAGCACATGTCCGGCACTCTATACAACGTTTTTGAATTTCGAAATGGCGTCTTCACATACGCACTTTGTGCAAACTGACCATTGCGTCCCGACATTGCGTGTTGGTTCGAAAGCCGCGCTTCGTTTAAAGTCATCGACATTTCGAAACTATTTATTGATCGTTCTGTTATTAAAAATAGTATTTGAGGTAAAGAATTCCTGAAAATGTGAATATAGCGTTATTTTTCCAATGTTTTTTATGCACTGAAAAGGCACAATTTTATGTAGGTACTTACTCAAATCCAACGGGTGAGCGTGCATGACTGCATTCCCTTGCTCGGCTCTCCTAAAGTGTCCCCAGAAAGTGTGGGGTAGATGGGGTATCTTATGTTAGAGGGGGCGAGGAGCAGCCGTTCTATGTAGAACTATACAGGGTGAAATTGATATCATTAGCATCCTTTTAAACTAAGAGTCTAACCCATCAAACTGAACAACTTTGACTATGGGAGCAAACAGATCGAAACAAAAAACAGCTGTCCCATACTAAACCGCAATGCCCACTCGACTCAAATGTATGCAGCAGCAGATAATTTTTTTGCTCCGATTGGTTTGCTCCCATAATAAAAGTTGTTCAGTTTGATGGGTAGACTCTTAGTGTAAAAGGATGCTAATGATATCAATTTAACCCTGCAGAGGTACTAATTATCTAATCTGTAACTAAGCTAATGTTAATCATTATAACGGGTTCTAACCGCGTTTTTATTTATTTTGGAGTTCCCGATATTAACTGAATGAATTATTATGATTAACTTTAGCTTAATTAATAACCGCGTAACTCTCAAAAATTGTGTAATCTGTAACTATAGCAAGAGTTATTGTCATGCTCTTGCTGCCACGAAAACCGTATCTCAGAATAAGATATCTTATCAATCGCAAAACAATCCAAATAACGAAATACCAGCATCTTGAACAACATCGATCGTGTAATGAATCTCGACGGACGCATATAAATCTGTGCGTCGGGGCACGCTAATAGATCGACCTTTACACGATTCAGGTATTTGACCCCCTATCAGATCGTTTGTATTATAGTTTGCGGTTTTATCTTGTTAGATTATAGGCGTAATTATGGTGGAGATAAGGCTTCTTTTACAGTGTAAAGACTAGGCTTATCAACGCGTGACGTGAAATCATATCTCAGTATAAAGATTTAGCTTATAAAGTTACTAATCTGCGCTGTAATTTGGCTGATAACTATGTGTGACACACATCACCATATCAGTCTATATACACCCCACTGTAGTAGGGCACAGGCCTACCCTCAAGGTTGTATGGGTGTTAGTCCAACACATTGGTAGACTTCCTTCACATACGCATCAGAATTTCTTCTTCAGCGTATGCGGGTTTCCTTACGATGTCTCCCTTCACCCTTTGAGAGCAGTCGGTATTACGTACATAAGTTAGAAAAACTCATTGGTATGTCTTCCATGTGTATTGGAACCCGGGACTGTCTAGTTTGTCCATACCTCCCGGCAAGGCGCCACTGACGCTAATACTAAATACTGTATTAATCTATTTTTTTCGTAATAAATTTAAAATCGGATGCCGAAAGAAGATTTCTTTTATTAGAATAATTTTTATAAACTCTCAGTAATAGAAAGCTTATGTCTGAAAAGAAAATAAATTGATTGCCGATGTCAAGAACAATTTGGCAATTTCGTTAGATTTTCTCATTTAATGAAATTAAGAAAAAAATCAAGTTCGCTTCTAAAACAGAAAAGGCATATATTACTCCTAAACTTCAACCAAAATAAACCTAAACATTTGAAAAATTAAACTATTAAAAGCCACTCAAATCTAGACCAAACGTAACCTACACTTAAGACAGATATAAATGTCTTGACCTAGCTCAGCCTTTAGGACTAAAAAATTCACGTGTGACCTAAAATGTTTCTAAAAATAAGGTATAAGTCTAAGTTGAAACCTGTTCTAGACAGGCTATTCTAGACTGGAATAGATTTCAATCCATTAAGGCTCAGTCTAGGTTGGACATTTATAGAATAGGCAGGCTTTTTAAAAATTTAGGAGTTCGAATCAAATGCAAAAATGGTCGCGAAAAAATTTACCGAACTCCATGGTGAAAATCTTTGTTTAATCTAAAAAATATATATCACCTGCTCTCCCTTCCTAACGCAATGCTGGAAACAGAAACAGCAATATCAAATGTCAAATTCTGAGGAGTTGGCGCGGGAAACAAGACGAAACGGACGGACTTTGTTTCTTAATTTTCTAAATTAGTTTTTAGTGGCTGTTATTGTGATAATGTGGTGGAATTAGTGTAATAATGTGCCTTTAATTGAGAACAATATTGTAATAGTGAGAAATAAAGTAAGCCTCGGCCGTTCGACTTGGAATTCGGATTGATGTCCCCGCGTAAAACTCCCTTGAGCATTGAAATGTGTGAACCACCCTCGCATTTCAATGGGTTAGGTTTAAGTGGATAAAACGAAAAACTGCCGAGGAAAACGGATTCTTGACAATATTGGAAAATATGTATTGAAGACATCGGACACTAGAAACACGATCTCGGATATAATTCAGAATATGACAATACTATAGAAAAATTACAATTTACTTGAATTATGAAGACAAGAAGGAACAATTATAATATACATAAAACAGACCAGGTAGATAGTGCCTTTTATAATGGATTTACAAGAAAATACAAAATCAGACTTGGCTGCATGGGCTATGTACCCTTTGCCTTTCCGTAAGGAAAAATGAAACAACAACAACAACATGTCAAATTCTGACATAGTGAATTTTTTCTCAATTGCCAGCTACCAAACGACATTATTTTATTTAAAATATCCGTAATCCATTTTAAACTATCTTACATAGAAAATATTATTAGTGAGACCATTGAATGAATTAAATTGCTTTAGTGGACTGTGGATATTAGAAGGTAGGGCAGCTTCTCGTAAAGAAATAGCGACAGTTATTAAGGAAATGCTAAAAATGTCTATCGATCTATATTCGTAATAGACTCGTCAAAACTGAAGTTTACAACTCAGTTTAGTGGAACATGTGCGCTCGTTCGTCTTGTTAATGTTTCAGTTGTTGATGTCCGTCGGTCTGTAGGTACGTCTAAATGGCGTCCGGAGACCTTGGAGTAAACTATTAGTTGACTAGCTAGATAAGTACCCATTTACATCTGTCATTTACTAAATATCTAATATCTAATCAAATTAAAGATTGAAAAATTTGTCTCGGGCGGGACTTGAACCCGCGCTCTTCCAAACCGGGGAAACGTGCTAAGCAATTACACCACCGAGCCCACTGCCCAGAGAACGAAATTTTCAATCTGTTACACCTTAAGGGGACGTAAATTTCGTTCACTGGGCAGTGGGCTCGGTGGTGTAATTGGTTAGCACGTTTCCCCGGTTTGGAAGAGCGCGGGTTCAAGTCCCGCCCGAGACAAATTTTTCAATCTTTAATTTGATTCGAAATAGCACAACATGGCTGTAACATGTTTATAATCAGTAATATCTAATATCTAATCTAAACTATTATAAAACTGTAACTGAAGTGTGTCTGTACATTGAAGATATTTACAAAAAAAAAGATTACGATATGGTGGCGACGGACGGACTCACCCCCCGTCACACTGGACAGAGTTTCGGTACTACTGGTGAAACGTGGATGTACTGAGGTTCAGAATATCTCTGTCTACCCCCTCGGGGAATATAGTCGTGAGCATATGCTATGCTTTTTAGGTATCCCTGACTCGAAATCAACCTTTTTTAGAAATTTTGTCCGTCTGTTTGTCTGTTTGTTTGTGTGTTTGTTTGTTTGTTCGTTCGCGCATCACGCAAAAACTACTGAACCGATTTTGATGAAACTTTTTTTGTTTGATAGCTTATGATCTGACTTAAAATCTGGTATATAATTTGTGCGGACGAAGTCGCGGTTAAACACTAGTTTATTATAAACTCTCCGAACTGGTAAACCACCAACTTGCCACTTGCTTACACTAGCATGATTTCTCTACTTACGTGCGATTCTGCCTTTTTCCACACAACTCGTCACGACGCATCTTCGCTGTATATAAATTTACCCCTTCCCGTGCTTGTGTAGAATGGAAAAAAACACAGTTGCGCGTAAGCAGAGAAATCATGCTAGAGGGTTGGGGGACGTTTTAATTCATAACAAAGTCGCTCTTGCCGAACGAACGAACTTTACTTTTGATCCGTTTATCCTAACAACGTAAACAGGGTTGTATATTATTCAAAAATCCGACACCAATGGCTGTCAGTGCTCGCTAATTATGAGCAGCCGGTTACAATGTCCGACTGATTAATTACAAGCTTTGGCCACAGAGTAGTGGAAAACAGGGGACGAACATTAGTACTTTAATGCAAATCTATAATTATATCCTCCTATATAAAATCGATATAGTGACAAGGATTGAAAAGGGAATGTTGAAATGGTTTGGTCATGTGGAAAGGATGAGTGATAATAGACTGACGTATGAAATATATAAAGCGAGTCTGAATGGAACAGTCGAAAGGCGTCACCCTAGACGTACGTATGCAGACCAAATTTGGCAGCATACTTAAGAAGGGATGATTTTATTGGAACTCGATCCAACAGTATGGGACAGCAGATTTTTTTTTTGCGATTTATACGATACTAGTTTTTTATTAGTAACAAAATTTTAAGGGTGTATTCAGTCGATGAAACTAAACAACTTTTTCCTAAAGAAAATGAGGTGAGAAAAAATATTAAATGTTCAGTTACCGCTTTAATTAGCGAATTTTTAAACACAAACAGTTCTTTAGCATATTCTATCGCATTTATTACACTGTGTGACATAGGTTCACAAGGGGATTATGGTCTATATGTAACTAGTACAATGGGATGGCCTAGAACGGCCTAGATTATATCATACGACACTACTTAGTGCTTAAGTACGTTGCATTATGGATTGGTAGACTTCACATACGCATCAGAATTTCTTCTTCAGCGTATCCGGGTTTCCTCACGATGTTTTCCTTCACCATTTGGGAGCAGTCGGTATTACGTACATAAGTTAGAAAAGCTAATCGATACATGGCATGACGTCTGTGCGGATTCGAACCCGGACCCAAATGATTGAGTATCCAACCCCCTCTGCAACGCACCACCGAACTGCAAACAAATGTATGGGGACAGCTAATTTTATGTCGCGATTTGGATGTTGGTCCCATAGCGAAAGTTAATCAGTTGGATTGTCTAATCATCCCCGGAAATAACCATCCAGTATGTATATTAAGAAAGATCCTAAAGATATCATCATCACCTCAGCCGATGGAAGTCCACTGCTGGACATAGGTCTGCCCAAAGGATCGCCACAACGACCGGTTCTGCGCTGCCCTCCAACGGGTTCCCGCCGCCTTAACCAATGGTGCGATTTTTGAATCTCATTCGCTGACTTTCAACTGCTGAGCTCAGCGAATGAGATTCAAAAATCGCACTCTAGACTCTAGGTCGTCGGTCCACGCGCGCTGCGCTTTCCGGTACGCGGTTGCCACTCGAGAATTCTTCGGCCCCATCTGGTTGTGCGAGCCACTTTAGTTTAGCAATTCTTTGCGCTGTCAGTTAATCTAGTTCTTCTGCGGATCTCTTCATTTATGATTCGATCTCCTGAAAATACCGTCAGCATATTAAAAAAGTCTCTAATTCCCTATACCATCATCCTGCTAAGTAAAAATGGGGCCAGTTAGAGAGCTATAAAATAAAGTAGGTACACTACGTCAGTATTATCTCTGAAGGTATTACTAACTTAGCTTCACTTATTACGAGGCTGGCTTCGGCGAGATAAGAGAATTTTCCTTCCAACTATATTTTCTCTCTAACATTCTTAATGCTTATACAGGGTGTTTAAAAAAACGCGGTGAAAATATTAAATGTTAGACTGAACTAGTACAGAGTGAAAATTACATTTTTATACATGCTGTAAACTTAAATGCGTTTCCTAGGCTAGGGGTTGCTTCAGATCGTCAAACTGTCACTATGGAGCCTGAACATCTGTTATTATGGAGATAACATCGAAATAACGAAAAACCAAAAAATGCTTTTCGATAGAAAACGTCGTCGATATGGTTACTCGACCTAAATGTATGGAACAGCTGTTTTTTTTCGCGATTTCTATGTCCTGTTTATGTTATGTCTGTTATTTGATGGTATGAAGCACCACCGTGTAGACTTTTTTTTTCTGTACCTCATAACATAACTGGACAGAAGTCACCCTGTATATCTAGTGTCATCTAATGGTAGGCCTACTTGAGATGAGACTAAAACTCAAGATGACCAAGGTCGTAAGTGCGATTAATTATGTAGCTACGTTTTATTTGTTCAACAATGACAAATTGTTAATAGTTTTAAACATAAAGCTATGTAAAGGACAAATGAAGAACATATTTAAACAGCTGTAATTAATTTAAATTAAACAATGTAAGTAACAGTTGTTCATACATTTGACGTAAGCTATCCAATCCAACTTGTAGTCAACCAATTTTGATATTTCGTCATAGAATCACATTTGTAACAGTTACAGCGAACTATTTTGCAGTTGACGATCCGTGGGGCCTATGTCCAGCAGTGGGCGACTAAGAGCCTGTTCACACTAGCGATTTGTCGTGCTCGCCGCAGCCACGCGGCGATGAGTAAATCGCGACGGGCACGCGGCGAGCACGCGGCGAGCACGCAGCGCGTACTCCGCGATCTCGCCTCGCCGTGAAATCGCTGAAAAATCGCCGGACAAATCGCTAGCGTGGGCTAGGGCCTGTTGCCCTAATCCTCTTCGGCCCCATCGGCCATATTTTCTGCAAGCAATGTGCCCGCCACTTTAGTTTAGCAATTCTTTGAGCTATATCGAAATTTGAACAGTGATTACAGCTATTTCATTTTCATTGTTTTTCAATGAATAATCAAATATTTGACTCTTAAGTTTGTGTTAATTTAAGATAAGATAAGATAAGATAAGATAAAATTTTTTTCATTAAAAAAAAAAAAAAAAAAAAAAAACATACAGGTCGAATTGAGAACCTCCTCCTTTTGTTGAAGTCGGTTAAAAACAGTACACAATACATAAAAGTGAACAAAACAAGAAAGGATACAATAAAATTGAAAACATTAATTAATAACCATTCACAGTATGCGACCTGTACTGTTCCAATGAGCCAGGCTCTAAAGTCTTGATAGCGTCGAAAAAAATTGCAACCAGCACTGGAGGCCAGTGCTATCCTTATACACGCACACAGACATAATATGAATGACGCCTCACGCTCACCAACCTAAGAAAGTTGGCCCCTTTTGTTTTATACGGTAGAAGCGTGAGGCTCATTCTAGGCGTATTTTTTTTCTCTAAGTCTAAAGTATGTGTAAAGCATTTACCTGCATCGTGTCATCTACCTGTTAACGTAATACAACTTTGTCTACTAGGTATTTAAAATCGGAGGTCTCGACACAATCGTTTCATCTACCTGTTAAAGCATTTAAGTATACACCCTGTATAACGACTATATTGAACTGTGTATGGGTTGAACTACACATGGCCGCACGCGATCGCACTTTTTCGTCGCTCCATCCTTTTCTGTCACTCAGGAACGTCATTTAAGATAAAAGACATATAAGATAGACGGAAAGCCATCGCGTGCGATCGCACGCTGCAGGCGATCGCGTTCCGTCTATCTATATGCTCTAGCAAATGACGTTCCCGAGTGACAGAAAAGGATGGAGCGACGGAAAAGTGTGTCATGTGTAGTTCAACCCTATGTCATCGCCACACCCACATGTTTTTCCCGCCTTTTATTTTCGTCCTGCGGTCCGGAACGCGAAAAAGCGTCATTTTTATCAACATCGTTTGACATAGCTTTTAACTTGAACTGACGGTTAATCAATAACTATGATTAACGGTCGTAAAAGAATGCCTTTTTATCTATGGTTTCTTTTTTTTGTATGCCTTCTGCAATAGATGGAGGTGTGGCGCTCTGAATAGAGATAGATATGTGGAAGAGTTAAGGGGAGACATTTGACCAGCAATGGGACTTTCTTTGTATTTTTAGGGTTCCGTAGTCAAACAAGGAACACTTATACTTTCATCCATTCCGTCTGTCTTCTTTTTTATCGAGAATAGGCCACACATTCCCACAGCTGTAACTCCTGGGAATCACCAGCGGCGACCATTCACAACACTGGACGATGAAGTCCAGCGAGCCCGGGGATGACTCTAATCTGTCTTGGAACCCGCAATGAATTAATCAAAGAAGATAGTAGAAGTAGGAAAAGAACAGCAATTGTCTGTCTGTACCACAGATCACCCCCAATAGATACCGCATACAGGGCCGCCGACGCGCACCACACATCTATGATTTTGCACTGATATAAGCAACGGGATAGAGCGAGATAGGAATAGTGCATCCTTGAAATGGCCAATCAAGTTGCATTATTTTGTGCCCCGCTACCCGCACCTACCACCAAAAATGGTGACTTCGGGCCTGTACGAAATTTTCATAGTGCGGTATCTATTGGGGGTAATCTGTGGCCTGTACGCCCCGCGTCAATAACTCGCTCATTTTTGCATCCATTGAAAATTTGACATGATAAGTATGAAGACAGATAAGTAACCCAAGAATAGAAATGTTAGGAAGAAACTTTTTTTTTCGACCCCCATACTAAATCGCTATGACGCTTCTCGAGATATCTGCGCTAGTGTGATATCTGAGGGTACACCCTATTATACGAGGATATCAAATTTAGAATTTTTGGGTGATCTCTTGTCTTGCTTAGTTGCAATTGAGATCGAAGAAGACATGCTAATAATCTAGGTCTAAAATCACAGATAATATGAAAAAAAAAAAAATAGATTAATTTAGATAATAATCCCCTAAAACTGATAAAGAGTTAGACGCACTGACATATACTCTAGCGATAGACAAGCTCGTTCAAACAAACAACATGTCACACAAAACAACACAAAATGTCATTGCCATAGTGACGATTTCTTCGAGATGTTTTCCTTTAACGTTTGAGAACAGTCTGTAATTACGTATAAGTAAGAAAAACTCATTTTAAAGTGATGATATTACGTTTTTGTATTTAGGACAGAATTATGAAGGTTATTCACACAGACTTAAAAGAAGAACATACGGAATGTCATTTAATCATGAGTGAAGCACCCATTTCTTTTGTGCGTGCTGTCACGCGGTACATAAGGTGACGGGTTGTCGGACCTGCGCCTAGAGCTAGTGCATCTGTGTGAGTGTAGGTCCCTTGTAGAACAAACGAGATTGTATTACCTTGCATGCTTCACATCTTTTTAGTGCAATACTCGGTCCGTATTTCTTTCAGGTCCGTGGTTATTCATTATAAAAGCAAACAAAGTATAATTTAATTTAACTTATGGTTTAACGACTAGCAACTTGACGACCAATCCATCAAGCTACTGTTCAATAAGTTATGAAACTGTGTAATCAATGTTGCTAGGATACGCAACGACATTTACCATTGACGAAAGAAAAAAGTTTATTATACAGGGTGTTAAATTTAAGTTGAATTTTTGACATTGTGCGCTTTTGACGTTTTTTTTATACATACATACATACATATACTCACGCCTGTGTCCCATTGGGGTAGGCAGAGACAATTTTTTTTATTATTGATGGATTTGCTCTTGACCTCTATCTTATAGTCCTCAGGGCAAGGATGGGGTCGAAGATGTAGCGAGCTTAACCCAGAAGTGCACTGGCACTCCTGTACACTGACGGAACGCAGCAAGCTGCTTGGCGCCAGACTCCGGCAGGAGGGTGGTCGCGAGCCAGGCGGCTCCTTGCGGAGCCTACCACACCGCTGTGGGGGATCGTTCAGCCGCCACCAAAAACTTGGTAGCTTGTGATGCCGTTGCACGGGGTGGACTAGATCCCCAATGACCCCAAAACGTTCAACGCTTTTATAAAGGGTCCAACTTAAAATGCTGACACTTTTTAAGGGGATGATCAGACCATCAAGCTGAACAACTTTCTCTATGGGACCAACATCGAAATCGCGAAAAAAAAAATCTGCTGTCCCATACATTTGGCTCGCGTAGGTTTGCAGTTTTGTATGGAACAGCTGATTTTCTTTTCGCGATTTCTATGTTGGTGCCGTAGAGAAAGTTTTTCAGTTTGACGGTCTGATCATCCCGTTATAGGTAATTTGCAAAGCCGCGCTTGCCGCGACATGCAGTATAGAAAAAACAGAGATAAATCATACTAGACGTGCTGATACCACGAAAACTTCAACAAACAGAAAGTAATTTTAAATAAGTTGCCTCCTAAAACTGCCAACAAACTCCATGCCGAAGGACACAAATAACATGACAAACGATAACTGTGACAGTTTGTCAGTAAATACCAATTTGACATGAAAGGCTACATTGTTCCACGTACGACGACCCACGAAACAAGTTATTTTCAGCCTTATTTCGTAATCTGTAAGGATCCTGTTAGGCGTAGGAGAACTTTTTAATAATAAACTGTCGAGTCTTTTGACATTTATGTAAAGGATCAGAGGGAATCCATTTGTTTCGTTTTGAAATATAACCCATTGTTGAGGTTACTTAGCAATAGAGATCACAGACCTTAAATAATGGCTTCCATTATTTTATTAAATAGAGAGAAATACTTCCCATCCGTCACCGCTAGATGGCGCTGCACATTTTTAAATCGCGCTATCGTTTTGCACCTCATAAAGAATCATTAGTTATAATCATCTTTTGTACAACAGATTTTGTGAAATCTATAATCGATAATAGTATTTTTGTGAAGTCTTGTGCGTTTCTGCATAAAGATTTCGACTAGACCTGTGTCAATCGATCATTTTTCGTAACCCGGGTCGATCATGACCCACTTGTATAGTGATCGGGTTAAAATGACTCGATCTTTTCGATCATTTGGGTCACAGTTCATTTGTACAACTGACAGAAAGACGAATGCTATGCTGAGCAGGTTATTGCTATACTAATTGAACCTGAATAAAGCACGACGATCTTAAACATGCGTCACGGGTGCAACTAATTAGAAAAATTCAAAAATCACCCGATTCACAGGTCGCGAGCCGCGGGCGCGGGTCACGACGCAAACAACCCGGTTTATTTCACTCACGAGAAAGAGCGCGAGCCAACGAACGCGGTTTTTAAGTAAACGAAAGAGATAGACACGTTTTGTTTGTTACGTCTTATTCAATTGACAACGAAGACCCGATCATTTTGTAAGCAAGCAATTAGTTACGGTAACAATATAACAATAAAGTGCAATTTGGTTTGCTTTGTAAACGGGTTAAATGATCGAATCTTTTAAAGACCCGTGATTCGATGAATCGTTTGCAGGTTGCGATCGAATCAAAACGATTCGATCAATCGCGATCGACACAGGTCTAATTTCGACTCGTATAGTAATTAATTACAAAAAAAAATAGTACATTACTTACTGCAGTGTCCAGCAAAAGAGGCATTGAAGGACGAACGTGTAAATGTGGGCCGAGGCGAGGGACACATACGCAAGTCCATCAAATATCAATGCTTAGTTGTGGCCAAGCCAAGGCTTGTATAGTTCTTTTCTCAAACAATGCGCGGATATTAAAAACAATCAACTTTATATGGATTTTCATACAACTTTTGGCCGCTGCTCGCATGTTTTTGGCCAGTACAGCAAATTCGATTTATCTCGAAGAAGGTTGTCAAAATAATGCTCAAATTTCCATGTTTGAGAAAACTATATATTTAACTTACAACTTACAATTATACAGGGTCCAACATAATATACTGAACATTTTTTAAAAGGATGATCAGACCATCAAACTAAACAACTTTTTCTATGGGACCAACATTAAAATTGCGAAAAAAAACAGCTGTCCCATACATTTGGCTCGAGTAGGTTTGCCGTTTTGTATGGAACTGCCGATTTTTTTCGCGACTTCGATGTTGGTGCCATAGAGATAGTTGTTCAGTTGATCGGTCTGATCATCCCCTTAAAAAGTGTCAGAATATTAAGAAGGACCCTAATCCTATACAGGGTGAATTTGATAACATTAGCATCTTTTTAAACTAAGAGTCTACCCATCAAACTGAACAACTTTTACTATGGCAGCAAACCGATCGGAGCAAAAAAAAAAACAGCTGTTGCATACTTTTTTTTGCTCCGATTGGTTCGCTCCTGTAGTAAAAGTTGTTCAGTTTGATGGGTAGGCTCTTAGTTTAAAAGGATGCTAATGATATCAATTTCACCCTGCATAAAAGCAGTGTGAGAGACAGGACGTCACTACAAGTTTATACATGGCGTAAAAGTCGACCTTCCATTATGTTTTAGCATGTATTTACACATTAGCATCAATATTTTGATTCATACCAAATCAACGGTGGGCTGAAGATTCGAAACGATTTCAAACCTAATGGTTTTAAACTTATTGCTTGATTTCCTTTGACTCGTAAGATATTAATGCATTGAGTGCGAGCCAAATTGTTAGGTGAATGTTTTCATGCAACTGCATATTTCGCTGTACATAATATTATATTATACTTATAAAACAGTACCGTGATCAGGGTTCGAAGTTATCAAGATAATTTTTTGCTTGAAATATCATTGAGTTCTTCTTATGCTGACGGATGATCAGACCATCAAACTGATCAACTTTATCTACGGGACTAACAAAGAAATCGAAAAAAAAACAAAAATTTGTCCCGTACATATAGGGTCCAACTTAATATGCTGACACTTTTTTAAGGGGTTGATCAGACCATCAAACTGAACAACTTTCTTTATGGGACCAACATCGAAATCGAGAAAAAAATATCAGCTGTCTCATACAAAACTGCAAACCGACTCGAGTCAAATGTATGGGACAGCTGATATTTTTTTCTCGATTTCGATGTTGGTCCCATAGAGAAAGTTGTTCAGTTTCAAAAAGTGTCAGCATATTAAGAAGGACCCTGTATAGGTCGAGTAGGTAGGTTGCAGTTTTGTATGGAACATCCGATTTTTCTTCGCTATTTCGATGTTGTTCCCACACAGAAAGTTGTTCAGATTGATGGTATGATCATCCATCAGCATAATTAAGAAGAACTCAATAATATTTCATTTAGGCAAATAGGTACCCTGTTGAAGCATACAAGTTTCAACATTCAAAAAACGATCAAAAACAAAAATTCAACATCAAATAAAAGCACAACCGTATCATACGCGCATAAATTCAAAATTATGACAGTAATACAACATTCTTGAATGTCACCGGCGATGTTAGCGTCAATTTGAATGAGTCCATCTGTTTTGTTTACGACACGACTAATAAAACATTCCTTACTTCAACCGCGGCGTTTATTGCTTGGTGTTTCTCCAATGTAAACATTGCATTTCATGTCGCTTTAACATTTAAGGCCACCGGGAATGCAATAGACTCAATACATACTTCTGCAAGCTTTATAAGATGGTTTGGTTAAAACTAAGATCATATGCACACCTCGTTTTTAGGGTTCCGTAGTCAAACAAGGGACCCTTTTACACTTTCGTCCATTCTGTCTGTATGTATGCACCGCCTAAACTACTCCCTCAATTTTAACCTATTGAATTGAAATTTGGCAAGAAGACAGACGATAGTAACCCAATAACAGAATAAGGAGCATAAGAATAATAGAAATATGGTAATTAAGAAGATAGGCACTCTTTTTTTGGCCCCTCACATACAACGAAAACAGGGTTGGAAAAAAATTGTTTTTTTCTACTCAATCGAGTGAGATGCCGTTGGATAGCTCTTATAAAACGGAGCAAAACACTCATACAAACTATGTCGATATAATTTTTGCTATCTCAAACCCTTTTCCGACAACTCAAAGGGGTGAAAATACCCATCAATATGAACAACATCTACTATGGAACCAACTATGAGATTTAAAAAAAAGAAATTTCTCCTCCATACATTTTGCACGGTATCAATGTTAGCATGAGATAGCCGATTCTTTTTTTTGAGATCTCATACTTGCTCCCATAGTAAAAGTTGTTCAGTTTGTTAGGCTCTTAGTTTAAGGCTTTAATGGGTAGACTAATCGTTTAAAAGGATGCTAATAATATCAATTTCACCCTGTATACTATAAAACAAAGCACTTGAGCACGTCTTCAAGCTTCTGATCGCCACCTGATCAAACACACAAATAAAAGCTAGTTTAAAATAAAAACAAACATACAAATTAACGACTAGACTTCACTACTAATAAGTCTGATAGCAAGCAGAGCCAAACGACGGACGGACGGACAGACATGTCTATTTTTATAGCACATACCTTACTGTGAATCATTACTTGGGTGCATTTTATTGCTTCTGCCATCTTACCGTTTACGATCTTATTTAATGGGTATTTTTATAGTTTTTCAGGTGCGCTCGATAATTTTATCTGTTAAATCGGTTTCGACTATAAAGTCCAAGATAGAGTTGATGATGATATCATAATTATCGATGATTTCGACTGCAGCATCTATTAAGTTGGGTGTGCTCCTGTCCAGCAGTGGACATCTATCGGCTGAGACTGTGGATATGTAACTAACAATCCGAAGAATGATTTTACTTAACCTACCTCAAGTGAATTGTTTGTAGATGTATAGTCAAGGCGCCCTTATTCTAAATTTAGTTTAAAAGAAGTGTGTTGTAGAGTTTCTGGCCGTATCTTCTCTACAACGGAACACCTTCCGAAGCGGTGGTAGAATCAAAAATGACGTCAAAAAGTTATCTATGTGATATTATTTTGAATAAAAATGTTGACTTTGACTTTAGACAATGCCAACCTCTCCGAGCGAAGGCCCAAATTAATAACACCCCTCTTTTTGCGTCGGGGGTTAAAAAGTTAACTTTCGGCCCATAATATCTGCTCATGTCGCTGCCCATGCCCACTAGTCGGAATATTGCAAGATGATGATGATGATCCATTTAAGTAACAAAAACTGGTCAAGTGCGAGTCGGGCTCGCAACCTTTCGTCTGTTTCGGTTCCCGTCATCGTAGACAGATCAATGATATATCCGATTTTAAGTCAAATCATAGGCTTCCAAACAAAAAAGTATTATCAAAATCGGTCCAGTAGATTTCACGTGATGCGCGAACAAATAAACAAACAGAGAGTCGTTGTGGCGATCCTTGGGGGAGCCCTATGTCCAGCAGTAGATGTCCATTGGCTGATATTATGATGAAGAGAGCTCCTAATTCATATAACAGCGCTGTAGTTTCCGCTGCAGCAACATGCTGAGCCAGAGCCTGGTTCATTGGAACAGTACAGGTCGCTTACTGCGAACTTCGATCAAAATAAAATGAATGGATAGGCCTTAAGGGGCCATAGGTCCGGACGAATATTTTCTATGAGAAACGCGATTGCCGAGCGCTCCGAAAAGTGTGTGCGTGAGCCGTATTTTCGATTAAAAACTATATAACCAAAGTACTTTTTCTAGATTTTATTTATGATTGCACTAGTTAAACTAATGGTGAATATGTGAGTATAAATACCAACAATCGGAAACTATTTTAAGTTCTTCTAAACCGAGAAAAATGTTTAAAAATGCATGAAAATACGTCATCTTTGTGACGATTTTCTATCGAGTGAAGTAATTCCAATCGTGTATTAAGTTGATGATTGCACTAGATGAACTATCCAAAAATACTGAGGTATGACTTTAGTTTCGGTAAATGGTATAAATCTAGTCGTAAAATGAAAAATAAAAGATGCCTCCGAGGTATTTCCACCTACTATTACGTCTTAAGCGAACATTTCAAACCAGAAAAATGAGGCAAAAAAAATGAAATTTTTACTTGTCACTTGTATGAAAGTGCCCTAGATTTGACAGATAATGGCGCTAGTTTGTATGTACCAAGTGCACCAGTAGTTTGCTTCAACTTACCGCGCTTTAGGCCTATCCATTCATTTTATTTTGATCGAAGACTGCGAATGATTATTAATTAATGTTTTCAATTTTATTGTATCCTTTCTTGTTTTGTTCACTTTTATGTATTGTGTTCTGTTTTTAATGAATAAAGTTTTATCTTATCTTATCTAAATTCAAACGGCAACTAAAAATTTAGTCCTAAGTCTAGCTAATAGCTTATTATTATCCTGTTTAGTACGTTCTCCTTTGAATGTGAAAGTGAGGTTAAGAAACTTTGACACGATCGATGCACCGTTGAATCGATTTTGAGGCACGCGTCTTGGTATCGATTTAATTTGGCAAATAATCTGTGTAGTCTAGTAAAATAATATTAGTTTTAAGATTCCGTCGTCAAACCCTTATACATATTCTGTCGGTCTGTCTGTATGCTCTGCCTCAATCTCTCCCCTCATTTTTTAACTAGGTAATTGAATAGAAATTAGGCATGCATGATGATAGATAATAGTAACCCAAAAACAGAAATATGCTAATTAAGAAGAAGCAGACGAGATAAAGTTTTACCGAAATCGATCATACAACGAAAAGAGGGTCGGAAAAAATGGTTTGTTCTACTCAATCGAGTGAGGTGTCGTTGGATAGCTCTTATAACGTGGAACAAAACAGCCATACAAACTAAGTTGTTACAATAGCGTTACTAAGTAGCGACCCGCCCGCCCCAGCTTTGCCCGGGTAGGATCTATAATGTAAGTAATTATTTATTCTTATTTATTATACACATCAACCTACCGGAAGAAATCCTCTAAATGACGGTGAAAACTGTATCAAAAATCAACCAACCAATCAACCTGTATCTATATCGTATGAATTCAAGTTGTAATGCTTGACTTGCAAGTTGGTTGGTTGTAATACTTCCAGTAGATGGCGCGCACGTCCCCTTAAGACGTAACAGATTGAAAATTTCGTTTTCTGGGTACTGGGCTCGTTGGTGTAATTGGTTAGCACGTTTCCCCGGTTTGGAAGGTTTCAAAGGGTTCAAGTCCCGCCCGAGACAAATTTTTCAATCTTTAATTTGATTCGAAATAGCACAACATGGCTGTAACATGTTTATAATAACAACAACATGTTTATAATGACAACTCTTGCAAAGAGACGTGACCTACTGGATCTCTCTTTCATGTATAAAGTTCTTAGAGGTATAATCGACTGTCCCCAACTGCTCGGTCAATTTAGATTCTGTGCTCCGGCTAGGTATCCCCGTAATCGCATTTCCCCGATGGCTCCTCCTCTAAGGAGAACAGTGTTGGGTTATAACTCTTTAGTTGCTCGCTTAAGCAGACAATATAACGATTGTAGTGCTTCCGCTGATGTCTTTTTCGACTCGTTAGCCATGTTTCGCAGAAATGCGTTTTTGTAGTCAGAGTTTTCCGTGTTTGTAGCTGTTTAAATTATTGTTTTGAAGCTAGATTGTTTCCCCCTCTCCCGTTTCACATAATTGAAAATTGTTGCCTTGCTGCCAGTTTAGGGTACATTTAATTTAAGTAAGTATTATTAGTTTATTATCTTGATTGGGGCAAATTTTGCTAAAAAGACATTTGCAACCGAAACAGTTAAATTACGTAAGTAATTTAATCATTAGTAAGTAGATGTAGCATTAATCTATTATAAGTAAACTTTGTTAATCTGTTTGTTTCAGTGCATGCTGTATTTCCCTTTAATTAGTTGTACATTTAGCTTAAAAGTTTCTTAGATTTATACTGTTGTATTTGTATTAGTGTAACAACTGTTGGGAAATCAATAAAGAAAATAAATAAGAAAATAAATAAAAATAATCAACTAGCTGCTGCCCGCGACTCCGTCTGCGTGGACCTTAAAAAAGTATCCTATGTGTTAATCCAGAACATATTCTATCTGTGTGCCAAATTTCATCCAAATTCGTTCATCCGTTTATGCGTGATTGAGTCACAAACATCCAAACATCTAAACATCGTCACAAACTTTCGCATTTATAATATTATAGTGAGATAATATTGTATCAAAAACGTTGCATGGTTTAGAAGATATAAGCGGAGTAGCAGAAATGATGACAGTCGCGGATAGTGACTTTGTTTTTAGATATTTGTAATAAATACTTTCCGAATCCAAGTCGTACAGTAAGACCAGCACAAAGTGCAATAGTTTCTACAAGAGAGAAACATTGCAATAAATAATGAATTGTTCTAAACATAGACGCATCGATCCAAGCATTACATTATTACTGAACCATTGAACGTACTTAGGTCACGCTAAGGGCTACCACTTTCACGAAGCAAACTGGTTTAACAGAATTGAGGCTAGAACTTAAACTTGCTGGCAATTAGAGCTTATGGCACAGATTACTAGTTACTTCACAGATACATCACTTCCTTGGAAAACGAAAAATTCTCACGCTTTAATTAGGTACCTACTGCCAACCGGTACGCGCAAAAATGTACCTAAAGAGCTTACTACAGCGTTGTTAGTACTTCGTACAGCGCGTAACGTATGCGACGTTGCCGTCTGGAGCGAGTGGCAGAAATCAAGCAAGCTATGTTGAGTGTAGGTATTTGACTCGGTACCTAAGGCCGAGCGACGGAGGCCTGCTAATGGACGCTGTCGGCAGTCCTACCCGCATGAATTAATACAGGCCCTCTCGTCTTGCATGCCGCCCCCGAGAAAACGATAAAAATCGAGATATGCCTCCAACTTTGTTATTTTACGTATGCCAAAAAGAGCGGGATTTCTTTCTCCTCTTGTCGCTTTATGGGTTAGTGGGTGGCATGCTAGTCGCTTGTTGGCATGAGCCTTCGCTGCATAGAGTATGAACTCCCGCAGTTTTCAAGAATGCGAACATCGCGTTTGCTGCGACAAGTAGGTAGATAGTAAGGAAAAAAGTCACGTCGCGCGCAAGTAGAAATCATGCTATAGAAAGTAGAAAGCTATAGCAAGTAGAAATAATTGCCTATTCGTCGGAAGCCCTGCAGTGGGATCCTACTGGCTAAAACTTACTTAGTTCTTAATTGGCGCTAGTTAAGGGCCTTAACAGACTTGCCAGTGCGACCATTGCTTGTCTTTTGTGAACGCCCCCTTTATATTTCCCCACTTACTACCACTATTACACGAGAGCTATACTCGGTGTTTCTCTGAGGGATCACATCAGAAATGAAGTGATTCGTCACAGAACTAAAGTGGCTGACATAGCTCAGATAATTAGCAAGCTGAAGTGGCAATGGGCTGGTCATATCTGCCGAAGAACTGACAACCGATGGGGTGTCAGAGTTCTAGAGTGGAGACCGCGAACTGGTAGGCGTAGTGTGGGACGCCCTGCTGCCCGCTGGACAGACGACCTAAAAAAAGTAGCGGGGAGCGACTGGATGAGGAAGGCCAAGGACAGAGTTTTGTGGCGCGCCTTGGGAGAGGCATATGTTCAGCAGTGGACGATGATAGGCTGATGATGATGACTACCACTATTTAGTTTGTAGTTATGTGGCATAAGTTACTATTATTTCTACTTTATATTTTTATGCTGGCAACCCTAGCCCGCAATTTACCCTGCTGGCAACACACGTAATAGCCTCAATGTTATTGATCTATTTGTAAAATGGAATTTGATTTCTGTGAATACACTCCTTTGGCGAACTCAGTTTCTTGTTATTAAGTATGCCAATATTGTTTTAGCTATTCCGCTTTTAAGATTAGGGTTGAACCAACAGGATTAATAATATACTACATCAATACATCGATATGCTTTTTAATACAGATTAGTTAAAAGTGCATATTCTCATAGTTACACACCACAGATCTCGGGAGCTCCGAGCTCGGGATAAAAAACCCCACTATTTACCCAAGTATCTTCTTTGACATGTTTATTTTACTATTACATTTATACCACGAACTAGACTATACAAGGTGTTTCATAAGTAACAATAAATATTTAAAACTCTTAAGGGGGTGTTTAGACCGTAAAACTGAACAACTTTCTCTATGGGACCAACATCGAAATCGCGAAAAAAATAATTTTATATCCCATACATATTTTAGCTCTAGTCGATTTGTAGAGTATGGAACATCATTTTTTTTCGCCATTTCGATATTGGTCCCATAGTGAAAGTTGGTTAGTTTGATGGTCTACACCACCCCCTTAAAGGTTTATTTGTATTTTTGTAACACCTTGTATAGTGTCCTTCTTAATATGCTGACACTTTTTTAAGGGGATGATCAGACCATCAAACTGAACAACTTTCTCTATGGGACCAACATAGAAAACGAGAAAAAAAAATCTGCCGCTCCATACAAAACTGCAAACCTACTCGAGCCCAATGTATGGGACAGCTGATTTTTTTTTCGCGATTTCGATGTTGGTCCCATAGAGAAAGTTTTTTAGTTTGATGGTCTGATCATCTCCTTAAAAAAGTGTCAGCATATTACGTTGGACCCTGTATATCAATTTCTAATTGATAACAACATGATTTACCGTAACCCATATTCCTCCAAATCCATTCCCTCCATTCCCAACACAGATTAAAAATAATTACAATCATAACCTAAAAAAACAAAGTATTTTACCGTACCCTTTCATTAAAATTATCATAGAGGTATTATTTATTAAAATTACCATCTATTTAGATCTATTTTGGTGTGCTGTAAGTGCGTAACATTCCAATAATAGTGCTTGTAGGGATTACAGTATGGTAGTCTGCCTTACATCAAACGAATCTCTGATAAATGAATGACGTATGTGTAATGGTACCTTTAAATACTTTACATGGGTACTTCAAACGTATTCAAGGGTAAACTCGTCTAACCATTGATATTTAAAAAATACATATTCTCACGCCTGTCTCCCACTGAGAGGCAGAGACAACGGAACGCCACCTGCTATGATCCTGACAAACCTCTCGTCTAGCTTCCTCCACATCCATTAGTCCTTTGCTCGTCGGTTTCGGGTAGATCCGACCTGGCCCTTTTTAAGGGTATTATTCGGAGCGCGCTCCATACAAACGTACTATGGTGATATTTTCAATACTAACCAATTAAAGTCAATGAAATTTTGCAGAAACAATATAGAAACAAATTTCTATGCTTGTATGGAGTCAGATTTTCGTTAAAATGTATAGTTTTCAAGATACAGTGCCTCAAAGAGTTCCATACAAATCTTAAATTAATCCTAGCATTGAAACTGTATATTTTAACGAAAATCTGACTCTATAGAAGCATAGAGATTTGTTTCTAGATTGTTTCTGCAAAATTTCATTGACTTTAATTGGTTAGTATTGAAAATATCACCATAGTACGTTTGTATGCAGCGCGCATTTTCGCTCTCGGAATAATTCTCTTAAGCATGTCGCCGTCTAGGCCGTCCGATTCCAACATTTCCATTTACGCTTGACTTATAGATTGCACTCGTCAATCTGCACTCACATCCATGATTTCCATATGACCAAACCATAGTTTATACCTTTCAAGGAAATCCTCAAAATTAATCGAATTAAATACTAGCTTTTGCCCGCGACTTGGTCAGCGTTGACTTTACAAAAGTATCATTGAAGGCCCGACAGCACAGTCTGTAGTGAACCTGCCTGCTGTGCCGGGGGTCGCGGGTTCGAATCCCGTAAGGGACAAATATTTGTATGACGAATATGAATATTTGTACCCGAGTCATGGATGTTTGTATCTATATATGTATTCTATATCGTTGTCTAGTTATCATAATACAAGTCCAGTCTAGATTCTGGAACTTTAAATGTGACTAGATAATTTGTGTGACACCGTCCAAGATATTTATTTATTATTTATTTATTCACCCGTTTATTGGTCTTGAACACGCCGAAAGGGCTCCTATGGTTTGTTTATTAAATAACGGTAAACTAAATAACTCATAAGTCACTAAAAATAAATTTTAACTACAAGAAAAAAATTACAAAGAAACCATCAGAATACCAAAAGGGCGTAACTGACATAGTCTAAAAATTCCATCGACCAATCAAAACATAGTTTCTTTGGCTAATAGACTTACTACGCGACAACTTTAACACCTCAACACTGATACCATCAACCATCGTCATCTCATTCTCTCCAACAGCTATTAACATAAGTCAGAGCGGGAGAAATAATCTGAGGGGTCCGGGGCGGCCCAATGTTGATTATTTGCACGTCTCCTAACAAAGCTTCTATGTTATTATAATAAGTATGAAATTTGCTCAATCCTCGGGACTTGTCATAGTAAACTAAACAGTATAGTAGACTCATAGTAGAGACACACCCACTTGGCATAGGCTCGAGAAAAGCGCGGGAGCATGACTCATTCGGAAATGTCAAACGTTATTTGACAGACAGAGCGTTGTGAAAAACTTACGCCATTTTAACCTCAAAGAGAAGAAAATGCCATGATGATTGATTTATTTTGTGCTTCGGTTTTTTATTTCTTTTGAATCGTTAAATGTGTTAAACAAAGGGAATGTTAGAAGAATTTATTCGTGGAAAGATTTATTTTAACTTTTTTTTTAACCTGTTGAGCGTGTGACGTCATTTGCTACTGGGACGATCAGCTACGGACGGCAAACGACAGTATTTATCTATACTATACTTAATAATAAAATGTATACTTACATTAACGAAATAGTTGTAAAACTAATAATTGATGCAATGAAGTATAAGTTTCGAATGCATTGACACCGTTTTGGAATTGATGTCTATTTGTCTGTAAGTCTGTCTTTATATGTGTGAATGCATCAATACAAAAGCGCTGAACCGATTCGAATAAAGTCGAAAGCTTGTTTGGAGAAATACTTAGTTATTCATGACAATCGACTGACTCAATCAAATGTTATGAATAACTATTTAAAAGCTAAAATAGATATACAGGGTGAAATTGACATCATTCGCATCCTTTTAAAATAAGAGTCTACCCATCAAACTGAACAACTTTTACTCTGGGAGCAAACAGATCTAATAAAAAAAAAATCTGCTGTTCCATACTAAATTGCAATGCCTACTCGATTCAAATGTAATTCAGCAGAATATTTTTTTGCTCCGATCGGTTTGCTGCCATAGTAAAAGTTGTTCAGTTTGATGGGTAAACTCTTAGCTTAAATTAAAAGGATGCTAATGATATCAATTTCACCCTGTATACAAACTTGTTTATTTCATGAGAACAATACAAGACAAACAGTCAAATATATGCTACTTTTTGTCGGAATAAAAAGTACCATTCTTATTTATTATTACAATCTTAACAATAGCAAAATTCTCGACTTCAATTGCCAACAGAAGCCATTTGCGTCGCTAGAGCTCGACAAAAGTTTAATTGCCCTTTGAAACAAACCATATCGATTTAGAGTACCAAACGATAAACTTTACCGGAATCTCGACCAGGGCTAACTTTAACGATAATTAATAGATTATAGCCTATTTCTTACATCTAAATAGATTATGGAGGCTGTTAATGGAAAGGGTTAGAACTGGAAGCTTTTGAGACGTACTGGAGGAGAATGGAGGGGATAAGTTGGGCAGATCGAATAATATATTAAGAGGTGGTGAGAATGGTTAAAGAAAAGAGAAATATTCATAAAACAAAAATTATGTATTACATACAGTACGTACCTACGGACAACCACCTATTTTCACCTCACCCCCTCGTGGGACACGTTTTCAAGACTGCAGGTAGGCATCATACATTATTCTCACGCTCATTATCCCTAATGGGGAGAGTAGAGTGTAAGATGTATAATAAAGCATACACTGAAGCCAATTTTGACATTTAAGTTAGCATGTTATCATCAACAGCCTTTCATTTTCCACTGGTGAACATAGGCATCTCGGAAGGCGCGCCACACAATTCTATCCTCGGCCTTCTTCATCCAGTCGATCCCCGCTACCTTTTTTATCTCGTCGGTCCAGTGGGCCGCAGGGCGTCCCACACTACGCCTGCTAGTTGGTGGTCTCCACTCTAGAACTCTGGGACTCCCCATCGGTTGCCAGTTCTTCAGCAGATATAACCAGCCCATTGCTACTTCAGCTTGCTAATTTTCTGACCACTTCAGTTCTCTGACGTATCACTTCATTCCTGATGTGATCTCTCAGAGAAACACCGAGCATAGCTATCTCCATAGCTCGCTAAGCGACTTTGAATTGATGAATTAGTCCTATCGTCGTCGTAGTCGTATCGTTATCACGTTGTAAGTTTTAATTTAATGTATTTGTATGTATGAAAATATTGAAAATCGATTATCATGACATTCTTTACCAAGTTTCCAGTTTAAATCGACGAGAAACCATCGACAAGTAGAGTTTAGACGTAACAGTTGGTTGGTTTTAATTACCGACATCGGGTAGGATTTGTGGGGATCGAAATTTAATTTAATTGTTAAATTTCAATTTACGTAAAACGGAACGGTATTGGTAGTTAAAAGCAGCCATTATACTTGCCTAAACTTAAGAGTGTATTATATCGGGGTGATTAGAAACTTTGCAGGAACTTCTAATCGTCGGTTTAATCTTTTTGTTACATAGACATCTTATATTTTGTTATGGTTGTATTGTAGTAAGGTTTTCTGTTCAGTTTCCTTACATAAATATTCTTTATTATCACAGAATATTACTTTTTTCGTTTTTCTTTCTTCGCGTAGACTGAATATTATCTGGACAAGCAGTGCTTATTTGGAAAGGGATGGAGATATGACAAACAATGTATGAAAAATCATGCCTTTTTCTGACTAAATTGCCCGATTTGTAAGCAATTTGAGCTTAGTCAAACAAAAAAACTCCATACGCAGAAAAGGAACAAATACTTAACATAGATTTTATCTCACACGTCCTTTCCGTGATTATTATTTTAATGACAGTTCTAGTTATTCTCTTTCTAAGTTAATCACGAAACATAGTGTTTTTTTTCCTTCACTTCCTTCCTTCATGGCCGTGGTTTGGAAGACGACAATACAGTAACCACTGGTGTTGTCCTCTCTCATTCCCACTCACTCAATATCGCACTGTTTATCTCTTATTGTCAGTGCATTTGTTACGAAGAGTCCTGGTAGATTGTCTTCTTATCAGGGATCGAAATTATTAAGATAATATATATTTTTATAATTATCAGGTAATTATCCGATAATTATCCAAGCAGATTCTTAGTTTTGACTAAAATTGCAAACTAAAAAACTATTCCAGACCAAGTCAACGGCATTTTCGTTTCGTATCACAAATAATTGAGAAAAACAATAGAAAACAGAGAAAGAAATAATGCACTTCTTTTTTCGCAAATTTTGATCGGATACATATTATGTTACATTGTTAGCGTAAACTTTTTGTTATTCCAATTATTTTATAATTATCATGATAATTGTCATTTCGAACCCTGCTTCTTATCATTGCGTGTCAGTATACTGTATGAATTGACCAAGGTGTACGGGAAGAAATATCGTAGCCTACCATAGACGAAATTTTTTTCGCTTACGCTAGTAGACCGAATATCAGTGTAACCGGGTATGAGATAGCGAATTATATGAAGTGACATCTCGGAGTCAGATGGTTGTCCCAAACAATTTATATGAAGTGACATTTTGGAGTCAGATGGCCGAAGTACAAAAAAGTGGATACGTCGATAAGGACAGCAATAAGTAGCGGTCTCCTTTTTTAAATAGAGCGAATTTGCTATGTGCATCTCTTACTGAGTGATATGACAAGACACGTGCTTCCTTCTAGTGCCTTCTCTTTCTACGTAGCCTACCTTCAAAATAGCAGTAAGGATATTTTAAAGTGTTGCTCTCTTGAAATATGTAACTCAATATCTCATTCTGACGTGCAAGAAATGTTTTATAGATGTGGAGCCGGGAGGCGGCGAAGTGTGACGGGAACGCAGTTTGCGATTTGTCTCTGCCTACCCCGATTGGGAATAAGTGGGAATAGAGCTTTCTATCTTAGGACTGAACATTTTAGAACGTTTTGGGATACTCGGACACGGAATGGATGGCTAACTGGTGGATGGTTTACTTAGTGATACCTTTAGACATTTAATTGGGTACCAGAATTGCGATAGCATTCCCCTCTGCCAAGGTACAAGATCAACTGATCAAGTGCTATACAGACAGACATGCTAGAGCGCAATACTTGCACTTATTGTACCAACCTCCTTGCACTATATATTTATAAACAAAATGTATTCAATATGAGCATTGTACTTTTTAATAAACTACCAGATAATATTAAAACATTGCATGGAAATATTTTTAAGACAACATTAACTAAATGGCTAAATAAAATGTGTTTCTACAATTTAAAAGAATATATCGATCATGACATTAGATTCTAATAGTTAAGGTAATGTAAATTGTAAGAGTTCCTAATGATAATAATTATAAATTAGCGTGATTATTGTATTATGTAAGGGTAAATTCACAACAAGCTATAACATAATTTGCACATCTGTACGACAGATCAAATACAGATACTTACCTACTAATGCTGAACAACTTTCTGAACCTGTATTTATGCAAATAAAACACTTCATTTCATTTCATTTCACTTCATTTCATTTCACTTCATTTCATTTCATTTCACTTCATTTCATTTCACTTCATTTCATTTCAGGGTGAAATTGATATCACTTGCATCCTTTTGTATACCTACAGTAAGAGTCTACCCATAAAACTGAACATCTTTTACTACGGGAGCAAACCGATTGGAGCAAAAAAAATCAGCTGTTGCATACATTTGAGTTGAGTAGTCATTGCAGTTTAGTATGGAACAATAGATTTTTTTTTGCTCCAATCGATTTGCTCCCATAATAAGAGTTGTTCAGTTTGATGGGTAGACTCTTAGTTTAAAAGGATGCTAATGATATCAATTTCACCCTGTAGTTAAATGCTCAATGCCTGAGTAGCTACTCTCAATTTGCAATACGCACAGGGAGTGACATGTTTCAATATGTTTACTGCGAAGAAATGCGAATAAACATCTCTGTTTGGCCCTTTGCCCCAAAAATAAAGCAAGAGCTATGTCTTAAGACGCTGTTATCCCGTCGAGGCCGTTTTTTGAACACGAACGAAAGTGTTTTAAACTGTGTTTTAAAGTCTGAAATTAAATTATGTCTTATTTAAGGATTAGATTTAGTTTACTAGATAGAAAAACATCCCAAAGTTACCCCTTTTTGTTATGTTTTTTCAATACTATAATTAAACTGCTGATATTTAACTTTTTATTCTTGTACTTAACTAAATACATTAAATATTTCTAGTGAACTCAGAAGAATTTTTAGCTTAGAAACTCCCATGAGCAAAGATATTGACGAAAAACACGTTTTTTTGCGATCCTGCTTTCAATTGGAGCGGGATGGCTAATTCGGTATGTCAAGTTTTTTTTGGTCGTCATTTTTTTATTTTTTACGGATAAAGACATAATTTTAAGACACCTATTTCATTTTTATTGCGATTCATCGAGTTTATCAATATAAATTTAATTTTTAAATTATTTTGATCTGTAATCTCTAAGTGCAAAAATGGTGGAGAAAAAATAATTCGAACTCCATGGAGAAACACTACCTACTGCTATATTTAAAAAAAATAAAACGTGCCTCCTCTTTCTAACTCTATGCTGGAAACAGATACGGCAACATCAAATGTCAAATTCTGACATTGTGAATGTATTTTTTTTTCTTAATGGCCGGGTATTTCAAGTTGATTTTATGTTTAACAAGGAGTTCACAGGTATGCCAGTGACGTCACTGAACGTACCGAAAAACGACTTTATTTTATTACAAATATTTGTTATCCTTTCATTTTAAAATCTTTGACGTAGAAAATATGATTATTGAGACAGTTATCTCGAAATGGTTTTCGATTCAGCCCTCCAAAAAAAACTTGACATACCGAATTGTAAACTTATGCTTGCAAGAAAGAGACGCTTGCACTGGGATAACCTAGCCTTAAGGCAAGAGTATATCATATTTCAGAAGTATTCGGAATTCAAAAATTATCCGAAGAATTAATCAAAGACAAAAGAGTTGAAACCTCATACGAAGCATTTCTATATCATCAAAGGATATAATTATAGTACCAAAAAGCTTTGAAGCGACCATGCAATGATGAAAGAACACAAATCAATTAGTAAAACACTTGGTCGGACATAAAACTAACGACATTCCCGTATAACAATCAAAAAATCACGTGCTCATATTAAATCACGTAGGATTTTTGAGAGCCGTCGCCTCGCCATTAAAAAAAAAACATTAAAAACCATAAACCATAGACAAAACACGGTTTTATTGTCGACGTAATTTTAGTGACGTGCTTTTAAATTCTCGAAACAAAAGGATTAAAGTACTTATCGTAAATATAGGATAGAATGAACTTGCTTTTGCCGGTGACTTCGCCATCAAAGAATTCGTTTCGTGGTCCGGATTTAGGCCTACCACACACATACGGAATTGCGATCGGGGAATTCCGAATCAGAATTGTGATTTTGTGTAGGATTTGATACCTCCGCAATTCCGAACGCAATCGTGGAGGCGGAAAATCCATACGAAATCGTAACCCTGATTCGCAATTCCGAATGTGAGTGGCGGACTTTACGGACCCGAGGTTAAAGGAATATTGTTAAATCTATACATCTAACTAAACTATTATAAAACATTCATTATTTACAAAAAAACATTTCGATATGGTTTTTAGGTATCCTTGACTCGAAATCAACCCTTTTTCGAAATTTTGTCTGATTGTAGTTTGTTTGTTCGCGCATCACGCAAAAACAACTAAACCGATTTTGATGAAACTTTTTATGTTTACTTTTTATTGTTTTTGTTGTTTTTTGTTTTTTGCTTATGATCTGAGTTAAAATCTGGTATATAATTTGTGCGGACGAAGTCGCGGGTAAACGCTAGTACTTATAATAATATTGTAAACTTAGAGTTGACGTTACATTGAAGATATCTTTTTGAAAAATAATTATCAGGATACGAAGTGGAATGCATTGAGACTATTTTATGAATTTTTGTTTGTTTTTCTTTGTTTGTGCACGCATTACTTAAAAAACTACTGAACTGATTTCAATTGGGTTTTCACAAGGGCATAGGGCTTAGTTTGGGTTCTTTAGGCGTTTTCTTCTTTACTTATTTTACCGTGAAGGAAGACGGAATATTAACAGATTAGAAAACAGTTTTTTTTTTCAATCAAATTTAGATAGTGCCGCTTGAGCGATAACCAG
The DNA here is from genome assembly GCA_963693445.1 of Agonopterix heracliana. Lineage (NCBI taxonomy): Eukaryota > Metazoa > Arthropoda > Insecta > Lepidoptera > Depressariidae > Agonopterix > Agonopterix heracliana. The sequence goes on from OY856331.1 coordinate 9,737,016, forward strand.
TTGATTTGTACCTATGTATGGTACTAACAATTATTCTTCTGCGGTTTTACTCTGTACACAACATGACTGTATTTGTGTATGAAGTAATAATGGATTATTTTGTACATAAAAATTTGTAAATAGTCAACTATTATTGTCAAAACTAATTCGTATAGGAAAACTCTAGAAACAGGCTAAATTAAACACATTACCCTTCCTTTGCGTCGCCCAGTCGGGTAAAAAATCCTTATTAGGTAACACCATAGAATAACTGATTCTTATGGTAACACTTAAAAAATACTGTCAGCTAAAAAAGTGGTTCAATGCGCCTTATGCGACGATTTTTTTTATGCGTGTAGTGTACGTACGGGACATAAAAAATTTCGATGTAAAATTAGTTTAGGTTGTATAATGACATCGAGCTTTGATCAAAACATACAGCGACAGATGTCCATCCCATCACTACGATTTTAAAAAAACCTAGATTATTTTCAACATCATAAAAAGGAATGGCTCATTACTGAAATGTTTAATGTTTTTCAGGAAACACGCAACATTTTTTACATTCGTGGTTGTTAAAAAAGCAATCAATAAATTTTTTTAATCGCATATCTTTGTCGTAAAAATGGTTTAAATATTCATGTATGAAAACAGTATTTGTTTTCGTTATCTTATCACAAATAACCTATACATACCTATCAAGGAGTCTTTGAAGTAGGTAGGTAGGGCAAAATATACAACAATACGCCGAAAATACGTTCTATTTTTCAGTTTTTGTAAGCCGTTTAAGCCGGATTCACTGAATGAAACTACGAACAAATTTTTTCGTAGGAATGAAACATATCAAATCCCGTGACTCAGGAATCAGATATTTTCTAAACTAACAAGAATTTTATTTAACCACCTGTTCTAATAAAGTAAAACAAATAAGCATCTAATTATTAGGTCAATGACACACAAATGGGCTTGACAATTTTTGAAGAAACTAATTTTAAATCTAACTGAGACGCAAAGCCCGGGATCTTATTGTTACTGGCTAGAAAAAATAGCTAGACCGAAGAGGAATTCCTCGCGCGCTCGACGATCCCTAATGACCGAACGGTGTCAATCACAATAATTGACAGTGTCTGCCGCGCATCTATTTTCGTATTTTCAAACTTTTCAAGAAACGCGTGGCTGCAAAACAAATTTCCTCGTCCCGACACTAGTGAAAAATAAAAAATACTGGACGCAAATTAAAAAAAAATCAGTCATGTGTCAAGAGAACCTAAACGTAACCTCAAATTCACAAAATCAACATCGGAACGTGCGACTGACACTTTGTACTTTCCTAATTTAATATCCGCGTGCGTTAATTGCGATTTATCGGTAAAATTCGACGTGAAATATGCGGCAATTCCGTGATTGTAAAGCAAAACATGAAAGAGGAACAGAATAAAAACACGGCCATTTTCGTCCCAGTCTTCGTTGATAAGAGTTTGACAATTGTGAAGGGATGTTGAAAACTCACCCTTTCCACGTCGAGGTCGGTTCCTGTACACAGTCTTTTGCCACCACTACCGTTGTAAGCCATCGTGCACCACAAAACAAAACACAAATCACACCGAAACGCGCTTTGTTACAAACGAAAACGAGTGACCCTCCTCTCACGGCGGTCGCGGGCAGACTGATTGAACGAATGGAAACGAAATGGTTCGCGAACGAATGACGGACCGGCGACGCCGCCGCGCCGCGCATGTTGACTTTTTGGTTCAATGTTGCCAGGTAGAAATTAAATTTGTATATAGATTTTTTTGCTTGAATATCTTTAAACTTACAGAGCGTAGAAAATTAGTTCATTTATTATTAATCTTAATACAATCCATACATTTTTGTGCATTTTATTCAGCACATTTTCAATTTATCTTTATCTTAATTTTATTATTGATTTGCAGATTATTTGCAGCAAATGGAACGCACATTCAGGTCAATGAACTTAACTGTCAAAACCAAATCAAATCAGCTGTTAATTTGTTTGGTTATTTTTCGTAAAACAAATACATTTTTAATAGTAATAAAAGTGATATTTATAAATGGCTAGTGATTCCGAAGAAGTAGAAATAAAGATAGAATACAATGAATCATTTGAAACGGACCCTTTGTGTGATAAATTGGAAATTATAGCGGCTGAAGAGATTGTTGTTAACGGGACCAATTTAGATCTGCACGAAGTAAGTTTAGGAAACATATTTACTTTATTCTTCTTCTTCGGGTTCCTCTCCATTACTGGAGGTTGGCAGTCAGCTCTGCATATCCCTGTCTATCTCTCGCCAAACGAAACAGCTCTTCGACGCTGGCGATGTCTGTCCACTCTTTCAGGTTCGCAAGCCATGACATTCGTGGCCTACCGACGCTTCTTTTGCCCTCTACTTTGCCTATTATTATAGTTTGGAGCAGTTGGTATCGCTCATTCCTCAAGATATGACCAAGGTAGGCGACTTTCCTCCTTTTAATGGTTTGCAGCAATTTACTTTATGCAAATACTTTATAGTCACGCCTATCTCCCAATGCGGTAGGTAAACTACAGAACATAGAAAAATTTTTCCAAATGCTACATTAATCTGGGGGCACGGCAGTGCCAAAAAAGCGGCGCACTAATTACATTAAAAAGTATTTTTACAGCACGGTTTTAAAAAAAACATGGAGGGGTGGAGGGGGGACATTTAATTTTCGGGTGGGGGGGGATATTCATAGAAAAACAATGAAAAAGTGAGTGCAGTGCATACAAATATTCGGATTTCGGGGGGGGTGATGAATCCCACCTATCCCCCCCCTGGATACGTGCCTGTTTCCATTTGCTCTTGTCTTTCTATTGTCCTTGTCCAGAAGTTGCAGTCTAATGGCAGCCTTAACACTAAAAAGCTATTTCTTTGAAGTGGTCAGTGGACTCAGTGGTGGCTCGACGGCGGCTTCAGTGTTTAGACAAATAGAGACCATTCTTCTTCTTTTGTTCCTGCCCTTATCCCATTACTTGGGGTCGGCGCAATATGTAGTCTTTCTCCATTCATATTCTCTTTTAGCCGTCATTTCAGCGTTCTCTCCTTTTCTACACATTACATCTTTTACACAATCCATCCATCTTTTCTTTGGGCGTCCTCTCTTCATGCAGCCATCCACATTCATATTTAACTCTTGTCTTGTAATATGACACTCATCTCTCCGTATCACATGCCCATACCACGAACTAGACTATATAACTCTGAGATATTACTATGAATAATGATATAGTACTATTATTTATTTTCCAGTTACAAAACAACATAACATTGGAAACAAATTATGAAGATTCAATAGATGATGAAGAAGCATATAAAGACTCCACACAGGAGGTAATTATACATTTAAGGATGTTATTGTGTTGCAAGTTGGTTCACGAGCAGTTGTTTGTCGTTCACATTTGAGCTCACCTCGTTTCGAACAGGAGGCTAGGCATGGGGTCTAGTCTTTCGCACAACAAAGACACTGCTTTTAAATACTGAAAATTATAAGTGAGACAGTATTTTTAATTACCTTATTCCCTTTTTCAGATATCTTCAGAAAACCAAGCGACATGGTACAAATTAATAGATCAGTCTGGCAGATATTTGTGTCAATTCTGCAACCTCACCTACTCAACCATTCAAACCCTAAGACATCATATTAAAATCAAACATCCAGAAGATTCTAAACATTTAAAAAACTTAATACTAAACAATAAGAGAAACAGTAAATTAAAATGCCACATTTGTAAAACAAGATTTAAAGAAATAACAGAATTAAAAGAACATGTGAAAAGAACGCATGAGTTGAAAAATTTACATATTTCTTGTAAACATTGTGATGCTATGTTTACCGATAGGAAAGAAATGGCAGAACATCTTTTTTACAAACATAAAGTTCGTGAAACCAAACTATTTTCGTGCCTTACTTGTGGATATAGAACATCCAAAAAATCCCATTTCAAACAACACAAAAATACACATTTAAAACAAAAACTACTCAAATGCCAATTCTGTGATTATTCAACAAATTATTTACCCAACTTGAACATTCATATAAGAATTCATACGAACCAAAAACCATATAAATGTGATTTTAAAGGTTGTACCTACGATTGTGCCGCAAAATCTGCTTTAAGAAGTCATCAATTAAAACATAATAGAGAAGAAAACATGTTATATTGTGATAAATGTAGTTATAAAACTGTTTATAAACAATCTCTGAAAAAACATATTGAAAGTCATCAGAGAAACAGTATCAGAATGAAATTGTGACCACAGAATAAAAAATAATAGTACCACATACAGAAGTTTCACTTCCATACAATGCCTTCTAATGTTGATAAAAACGTACCTACGAAATAGAATGCAAGCTAAATTGAACTGTGCAAAAGCCATGCCCCGACCACAAGGTTGTTGGGGCAAAATGTACCTATCAGTTTTCGCTAGTATTTTTTTTAGTACTTTGTATGTATGTCTTATGTCTAGGGGCAGTGCGGAATGAGCCAGGGCATTTGTAAACATGTTGCTTTAAGATTGAAAGAAAATTATAAATAACCGATGTATTTATCGCATACTATTTATTTATTAATTACTAGCTTCCTCTCCACCTTCATACACAGTCCGATATTTGCATTATCTGTATTACAGAACTAACACGACCAACTAAACGCGCGGCACATGCCCAAGAGCAGGCGGGTGAAATCACCACATAATGTTGTGACGTGCAGTGGTATTTCGTTAACAGTTCAATGACTATTTGCATTGTTGTGAGGTGAGTAGCAACTGGCATGCGGAACAAACACAGCTAAGTTGTATAAACAGAAAAGAGGGGTTAGGCCACCAGGATCCCCTAGCCCGATCCCCCAGGGGATCGTGGTGAACCGCATCAGTTCACCAGGATCGCCCAAATCTGTATAAGGCTCATTCACATGGTGCCAACTAAAACTGAGAACCAGTAGAAATAGCACGGACTTTTTAGATCTAGAACCTGGATAACAAACAAACAATACGAGTAATTAAATTAAACCTTATCTTCATTAATATTATGATTGAATTTTTATAAAATAGTTATAGTGACTTATATGTATATAATAGGTAGATGACACGATTGTGTCTAGTAGAGACCTCCGCTTCTAAATCTACTAAGCAAAGTAAGTACTAAATCTTCTAACCTAGTAGACAAAGTTTTATTACGTTGTGCAATAGAACCTGCCCCACCAAATAATTTCTACTCTACACGTGTTTCGCTAGGTATTTAGAAGCGGAGGTCTCGACAAAATCGTGTCATCTACCTATTAGTCATGAATTTCCGCAAAGTAACGCTTGATTCAATTAATTATGAACAGATTATGTCATATCGACCATATCAGTGGCAGGCTGGACCTGCACGGCTAGCATGCCACCTACGACAAAGCGTTTAAACGAGAAAAACGTCATGCGCGCTCTTTTTGGCGTACGTAAAATAATAAAGATGGAGGCACGCCGCGATTTTTGTCGTTTTCTCGGCGGTGGCATGCTAGAGGGGCTGCATGCTACTTCTGTTAATCTGGAGCCAGGTTTCTTCTGTGGTTGTATACCTACAATAAAAAATAAAACCAAATATTATTCTTAACTATATTAAAATATTATTTACAGTCTATTCGATTGTACAATTAAACAAATTTACAGCATATTCTCGTTTGCATTAGACAAAAAAAACTTAACATTATAATGCTGTAAATAGGCTGTACACTACAAAAAGAACTGTGATCTCAAGACAATTTTCCGCTGAGCGGCTTATCAGAGATATGTATTAGCATTATTTACAACCCCTAGTAGCACACAAGCTGTAAAGAAGCTGCGTGATTACCTCTAAACAGCCAAAGCTTTTTATTTTATTTGAAAAATAACAGCCTATTACAAACATTATTTTAAAGTACCTATCGTCGCTTAAATAACAACACCGCGCAAGTCGATTTTGGTAGTTTTATATTTTGATATCATTGGATAGAACTTTTCGCGCGCTTCGATCTACCAATCACAATCTTATACTTTTCCACCAATAAGAACACGCTATTCAACAATTAATAAATATAAATTCAACAAACAATAAATATTCAACAATAAATAAATACGTTTTTTGTCTCGCCATGAAAGTTGACGTAGGTAATCGACTTACGCGGTGTTGTTATATAAGCGACGCTATGTACTATAATGAAATATAACACATGCCCTAAAAACTTGTGTACTACTTGGGACTATCTACATATCACTAACACACAAGTGTTATCTTTCTCTAGGTCTAGGGTCTAGCATGCCAACTTTGCCCACCCCGACAAAACCGATATGCCTGCCTTTGTTACTTTACGCATGCCAAAATGAGAGCGCATGACGGTTTTCTCGTATTGTCTTGTCGTGGCATGCTATTATAGTCCTACAGGTGGGGAAAAAGCTGCAGCAATTTAATATTTCAAAATTATATCCTGGAGTGCGATTTTTGAATCTCATTCGGTGAGCTCAGCAGCTGAAAATGTCTAAATTACTATGGAGATACGCATCTTTCTACTGCTGATTTGACATAAAAAAATCATACTAAAGGAAAGAGATTTTTGAGAGTCAAATCAGCAGTAGAAAGATGCGTATTTCGTGTAATATTTTCAACTGCTGAGCTCACCGAATGAGATTAAAAAATCGCACTCCAGGTCCAATTTAAATAGAGTTGTAAATAGCTTACGCGAGCAAACGTCACTGTACATTAAAACAAATTGTTTGGTTACTTACATTTACAAATCTATTTTAATTAGTGGACTAAACAAAATTATCACTAGAAAAATTTAAAATTGTCTAGCATTTTTCGCCTGATCTGCATATACCAAACGCATACAGGGTGTTAAGAAAAGTATTATTAACCTTTAAACCACATACTCTACCTATCAGACTGAACAACTTTCACTATGGGAGCAAACATGTCAGACCAAAAAAAAACTGCTGTTCCATACTAAACTGCAATGCCTACTCGACTAAACTGTACGAGATGAGACAGCAAATTTTTTTTGTTCCGACACGTTTTCTCCCATAGTAAAAGCTGTTTAGTTTGATGGGTAGACTATGTGGTTTAAAGGTTAATTATACTTTTCCTTACACCCTGTATTACAATTTTAAACAATTTTCTTATAAGAATTAGAACATGTGACATAGGTCCCTTTTGACGTGTACAGCCATAAATATACACTATTTCTATCGTAACAGAGGTGATGTTTCAATGCGGCGCCGGAGTGTGTCCATCTACGTAGAAATTACGTGTTGCTTTAGGTAAAGTCAGCTCGATGCCTTCCAGGTCTTTGGTGAGAGTTATTTGACAGCCTGTTGATGAGAAAATAAGATATTTAATAGTTAATACCATTCGACATGTCATCACAGATAGGTCGTGGGTTCGATTCCCACGGGGGGCACCTAGTGAAATGTCACTTTGTGCGTTTTTCCCCAGTTGGTTAGGACATTGCAGGCTGAGTCACCTGATTGTCTGAAAAGAAAGATGATTCCGTGCTTCGGATGGCACGTTAAGCTGTTGGTCCCGGCTACTATCACTGGTGGTAGTCGTTACATAAAAACCACGTCAGACGCCGTAAGGCGGTTTGAATAAACTCTGACACCAGGGCTTTGCAGCCCACTCGATAAGAAGAAGAACAGATATATTAGGAAAAGATAAATTTTCATGCTTTAAGTTTAATTATCTACACCCAGACTACAATTGTGACCAGACGGTGCGCGAAAATGTACTTAGTGAAGCTTGCCACACCGTTGTTATTAATTTGTAGAGCGCGCGACGTACGCGACGTTGCAGTCTGGCGCTAGTGGCAGAAATCAAGCAAGCGCAAAGGTATGATGCGCCAAAGTGGAGCTTATCGCTGTACCTACCGCCGATATTTTGTTTTGTTTAAAAGAAGTGTGTTGTAGAGTTTCTGGCCGCATCTTCTCTACAACGGAACACCTTCCGAAGCGGTGGTAGAATCAAAAATGACGTCAAAAAGTTATCTATGTGATATTATTTTGAATAAAAATTTTGACTTTGAGTGACGGAGGCCTTATCATTCTATTTATAAACTTTCATCATCATCAGCCTCAGCACCACACTGGTCACTTTATACAAACAAGCTCACACTGTTATGAAATAAGCACGTGAGTGCGAGTGAGAGAGGACCATACCATTGCTTATTTTAGTCAGCCAGTCAGGGAAACATTAAAACAAATGAATAGTAGGTATACAAGGTGTTTCATAAGTAAGAATAAATTTTTGAAACTCTTAAGGGGGTTGTTAAGACCGTCAAACTGAACAACTTTCTCTATGGGACCAACATCAAAATCGCGAAAAAAATAATTTCGTATCCCATACATATTTTAGCTCTGGTCGATTTGTAGAGTATAGAACATAATTTTTTTTTTTCGCGATTTCGATATTGGTCCCATAGTGAAAGTTGTTCAGTTTGATGGTCTACACCACCCCCTTAAAGGTTTATTTGTATTTTTGTAACACCTTGTATAAAACAAAGACCATCTAACTGAACAACTTTCTCTATGGGACAGATGTCGAAATTAAAAAAAAAACAGCTGTTCCATACAAAAACTGCAAACCTATTCGACCTAAATGTATTGGACAGCAGATTCTCCAAGATTTCAATATTGGCCCAATAGAAAAAGTTATTCAGTTTGGTCTGGTCATCCCCTTAAAATAGTTACAGCTTATTTTATTTGATATTTCGGTTTGGTAGAATCACAAAACTGAAAAAATACCCACCTAATCTAGAATTCTCTTTCAAAAACGGTGCCATGTCCAATAGGTCATCCTCCTTTTCCTCCGATGCTGGTAATTTGTCTACAAAACTATGGTCAACGTAAACATGACACGTAGTACATGCTAATGACGCCTCACACGCACCTGGAATTATAATACATTATTTAAACCGTGAAAAAGCCATGGTGGTGCAGTGGCGAGTAACCTTGACTTCCGTGCAGAAGGTGATGGTTCGATCACCGGCTTCAATCTTTGATCGGCTTTTCGATGAAGGAAAACATCGTGAGGAAACCTGCATGCTTCAATTTCGCGGCATATATTGTACCCACTGGCCATTACAAGTGGCGACGGGCTATCCCCCCCACACACTGGACAGAGTTTCGGTACTACTGGTGAGACGTGGATGTTCTGAGGTTTCAGAATATCTCTGACTACCCCCTCGGAGACTATAGTCGTGAGTGTCAATGTCAACCTTCACATGGTTCCTCCCCTCCACCCCTCCCCCACCCTATTATATAAACTAATAAGATAAGATGAGTTCAATTACCTTCCATTGCGATTCCATATCGATGTGCCAAATACAATGCGTTGTCACCAACTTTTCCTCGTACTTTCGTCTTATTGCCATCTTTGTCGATGTATGTAATATTTACACTGTAAAATATGACAAAAAAACTTAAAACTTTCTGTACTTATTTAATGATAATAATGATGTAGTTACGAAAAGGTTTTTTTTAAAAGTTAGGTACGATCATAGGCCAAGTATTTCGCTTACGCTGATAGACGGAACATCAGTGTAACCGCGTATGAGACAGCGATAGTCATAAAATCCTATACAATTTGTATGAAAATAGATGTCTGACTCCGGAGTCAGACAGCCGTCGTAGAACAAAAAAGTGGCTACGTCGATAAGGACAGCAATAAGTAGCGATCTCCTTTTTTAACTAGAGCGAATTTGCTATGTGCATCTCTTACTGAGTGATATGACAAGACATGTGCTTCGTTCTAGTTCCTTCTCTTTCTACGGGTACGATAGAATCCTATTTGACTGTGTGTATAATGAATTGACCTTTTTTGTTCTGGTATACTTAAGTAACTTTGATTATCAACAAAATTTATATAATTTTATATACTTACACCTCGTCCTCTGATTTCGGGTCTTGCCACTCATATTCACCGTGTCTTAAACCTGTAAAATTACCAAAATTAGCTGCACTTATCTTAAAATATTGAAAAATTTACCAAATTAACTTTACAACCTGCGGTAACGTGAATTCTTCTTATTTGCGGTGGAATCACAGCCCTTATGTTTCTCAAACTATTCTTTGTTATAAAACGTTTAATTACTGATTGAAACATTGCGTAATCACATGTACATTTAAAAGAAATTAACAACAAATCCTATTTGTTTGGTTAGAATATTAGCAGAATTCCGATTTTCGTTCCGATACTGGAGAAAAGTGACAGAAAGAGTGACATTGACAATTTGACAATTCGCAACATCGCTAAATCGGATACAAGTATGTTCCAACGTTTCTACGTTTCTCCAACGTTTTAACTCAACATAATTTTACCTTCCAACTGCATAGCTAGCATGCCGCTGGCAGTGATACAACGCTATCACACCTTAGCTCTCTTTCTATTTGAGTGCGCACGAACGAGATAAAAGACGTGATACAGCCGTATCACGTGTAGCATACTACGAGTGCTGCTGAAGGTTTTCACCGTAGGTATCTTGGTTTTGCTATACCTAATGTAAGATAAGTACTATGATTTATTTGACTTCCCTTCAAACACTTTACCTTTCCTGTAGATTTTGAATTTGGGGTGACAAAAAATCATGATAACGTGGGGTAAAAATAGTGGGGTGTGTATCCGAACTTAAAATCATATTGCTGTGCTGCCATATTTAAAATATTTTTAGATTTAGTAGATTTTCCTGAATACATGTGCGAGGCCCGGCCGTCTGAATACGTAGTCTCCAACCTCCAATCAAACAGCTACAAAGGAATCTACTGTTTTTCTCCTCTCCCTAAACTTTTTTACACGCATCAGAGACACCTTATGCCATTATCCCACAGGGGTAGGAAGTGTCTACGGCTCGCCATCGCTACACGCTACGATCCTGACATACTTCTCTCGCCTCATCCACTTTCATACATCTCTTCAATCTTCATACACTTTCGTCGGTTGTGGGTGCTCCTGGTTCAACCTGGTTTTTTGTCGAGGGTCGGGAGAGGCTAAACAGCGAGGCGTGCGATATAGTTTGGGGCAGTTGTGGTCCTGTGGGGTTTGCATGATACGCGCGATAAAGGCTCTCTTGCAACATTTATCTCGTTCTTTCGCTGCGCATATAAAGAGAACTAGGTACTGCGAGACAGCACTATATCGCGTTGCCGTGCAGCCGGTACTGTTTTTCAGTTCCAAAGTATGGCAGCGTGATATACCGCTATTGCACTTTAGCTCTCTTTCCATTTACGCTCTAATGAACGATATAAAAGGTGTATTACAGCCGTAACATGCGCATCATGCTACGGCTTCTGATAGCAGTCACGATTTTAGTACACACGGCGACACATTATGTTACGCACCCTATATACCTTTAACGACACTACGTAAAAAACACAAAATATTGCGGTAGAGAGCCTGCATAGACGCGGCTGCCAACGCGGGCAATAGTTCAAAGTCCAAACAGGGTAACCTGACCTGTCGCCGTGTGTACCTATCTCGATACACGGCCGAGAGATGGTGTGGCAAGCTACCCCTCCCTGCCCCCCCCCCCCCCCCCACCTTGGCAACTCCCTTGCTTACTTCAATCATCTCTTTATTTCCTGCACTTTGGGCGGTTGAGAGTGATACAGACAGGTCGTGCCATGGATATGATGACCGCTAAGGATAAGTGGTGGTGATTTTCGAACAAGTTGATAGCGAAAAAGGCAACTGATAGGTCAATAGCATTTACGCGTCAGCCCCTACCGCATCTCCGGCCACCTGCAAGCGAACGGAGCTTATGAACGCTGCTGAAAATGCTATCCGTGTGGCGAAATTCTGGGCTGGAAAGATTTAAACTTATATGCCATCGACTCGATAGAAGAAGAAGATCTCCGGCCAATAGACTCAAATAAGTAGGTACAACTCGTACTCACACGGCGACACATCAAGCTAGTTACGCAAAACCAAAAGGGACAATAATGTATATCGTCGCGCGGTCAGTTTATGTTGGTTTTGCGTATTTTCATCTGTAGCCGTGTGTGTAATGTACCCACCCAGCAAGTACCCACTCTTCTTTTTCGGACGGTATAAAAGTCAAGGTCAAATGTATATTGGTTGGTATGGTAATTTTTCTAAATATATTTTAGCAACTCCGATTTCAAATGTCATCGTTGCGTGGAAAGACTGGAAAGAAAAACGTCAATAATCGGAATAAAAAGGCCATTTTGATAATTTTCCAATAATATTATATTAATATTTTATTGATTTTTTGCACAATGGAGTAGATTCGAGTATTGTAATGAGTAACTAGTGTAAAGTGAAGTCTTTGTAATATTAATTATAATCTAAGTTTAAAATACATTTATTTGTTGTGAATTTCGATGGTGTTAGAAATAAGGTGAGCAGGAAATTTTTATAAAAATGTTTTAGGTATAATTTTCCATGTCATCATAAAAGTTGTGTCGGTTTTAAAATATTTACGCTGAAATACTTTTGAATACCTAATGGTCGAGTAAGTAAAACATGAAGTAGGTGTATTTGTTTTCAGCAAGTCACACTTTTCTTATCTTAAAAATGTAGGTATACCTACTTACTTATGGATGGTAAAAATGTGATTTTAAAATTAGAATCGGAAATAAATATACTCACGACCATAATCCCTTTGGGGTCAGAAACGAACCTAACAATATTCCTTATCATTGACTTGCACTCTAGCGATAGACAGGCCCTTTCATAGAAGCAACATGTTCCACTTGAATGCAGTGCTTGCACCTCATTGATGTTCCCGTGTTCACTTCGTCAGTATTTCAATGACAGACTGTAATGTGTCATTTTGTGTGAGATGTTATTTGTTTGAACGAGCTTGTCTATCGTTAGAGTATATGTAACCAAGCAAGCAGGGGCGATTCCACTATAGATGAATGTCGTCATCAGTTTAAAAATCACATTTTTGTTACTTTTGTTGAAGCCACTGTTAAGAAAATCTAATCATATTAAAATATGTAGCGTTCTTAGAAACATGGTTTTGTAACAACTGAAAATCGGTTGATGTTTCGGGTACATTTGATCTGACCCTTCATAAGTAAGCTGCCATTTTGGTCTGCATACGTACGTCTAGGGCAACCCCTTTCGACTTTTCCATTCATACTCGCTTTATATATTTCATACGTCAGTCTACTATCACTCATCCTTTCCACATGACCAAACCATCTGAACCTTCCCTTTTCAATCCTTGTCACTATATCCTCTTTCAGTCCACATTTTTCTTTGATTACACTGTTCCGTATTCTATCATTCAATGTCAAACCACACATACTGCGCAAAGAACGCATTTCGACAGCATTTATCCTAGATTAATAGACCTAAAGATAGAGCTGGTAAATTCCACAAATAAACATCCTCACAGATACAATGTAATGTGCTTAAATAGTGTCAGTACTGATTGCAGATAGTGGACAAATAAAAATAAAAAAATAATCTTTTTAATATTTTAATTACAGATAAAATAAAAATGTCAACGAAAATAAAAGAAGAGATAGATTTAAAAATTAAAATAGAAAACACTGGAACTGAACGGAAAGATCCTACGTCTTTCCTGCCAGAAGAGCCGATGTCGTACGAAATCAAGAAGAAGAAAAAGAAAAAGAAGAAAAACAGAGAATTGGATCCATTTAAGGATATAGAAGAGAAAGTAATGATTACTGAAAGGATTATAATGGATGAGACGGCTTTAGATCCAGAGGTTACTATCAAAGTTGAAAATATTGAAGTAGAATTGGATTTTAATGACGTAAGTATTTTACATACATTTGGTATATCATCCCACGTCTGATATTTGTCCATAGAGTCATCATCATCATCAGCCTGTACAGGGTGTCCCAAAACTCAAAGTCAAACCAAACACAGGAGACTGGCATGTTTATAACTGTTCAGGGAAAGAAATCACAGTACAAAGAAAATAATACTAATATCTCCTTATTTCACATTACAGTTCGCCAACGACACAGGCCTCATGCTTGAAGCACCACACAGCGAAGAAAGCCAAGAACCAGAAATAAAAATCGAACCACAGAACCACGAAGCAGTAATTCTCACCTTCGAAAATGTTGTCAACGACAAAAACATTCTTGGTTACAGTCAAACACAACCCATTGAACTGACACCTACCCACATCTGCAAAGTATGTCACCTAGTCTTTCAATCTTCAAGAACTTTGCTAATGCATCAAAAAAGGAAGCATAAAGCCTTCAGAAGATTGTTCAAACACATATGCGATCATTGCGGCATGTCATACGAAATGAAAAATAGTTTAGTGGCTCATATTAAGAGAAAGCATGGCCCGAATGCGACTCCAGACGACTACGAAGAAAGAACTTGTGAAATATGTTCTCTAGTCTTCAAAGGAATGCCGAGACTTCGAATGCATATGCGAAGAAAACATGGCTCGTTCCAGGAATTATTTAAACATGCATGCGAAGAATGTGGTCTTACTTATGAAAAGTATGGAAGTTTAATAGTACATATGCAACGAAAACATACGAATGAGAGGAAGCCTTTACCTAATCAGTGGTACAATTGTCCATTTTGCCCTAAAATCTTTACTAGAAGAGAAACTTACGCTCGTCACGTTCAAAGAAAACATCAGGTAGATGAAGACGGTGTCCAATTACAACCAAACGATTCGTTTTTGGAAGAATGCAGGAACGAAGCCGGAGAAATAAGTTGTAAGCAATGTCCTCTAGTCTTTTCTTCGCTTAATTTCTTAAAATTACACATGAGACGGAAACATAATGCGTTGAAAGAAGATTTCAGGCTCAAATGCCGTATTTGCAATTTGAGCTATGATAAAATAGAGAGTTTGAAACGTCATGTGAGAAGAAAGCACGATAGTAAATCACATTGCAATGTGTGTAATAAACAATTTGACACAAAAGAATCATATTTAAACCATTGTCACGGGAAACATATCCAAGAATGCACAATCTGTGGACTTATATTCGCATCGCAGGGCGGCCTTGCCAAGCATTTACGTTGTACGCACAAAATAGAAAGCCCAAAAGTTGTTTTCTGCAGCATATGCAACGAGGGATTCCACGATAAACGTCAGTTAAAGCCGCATTTAATGCGAGTGCATTTAAAAGTGTCCTACACTTGTAATTACTGTAAAAAAGTATTTAAAGCTAAAGAAAGTTATCGTCGTCATATTATTTTTAAGCATCCCAACAGGAACGAGCTCAATAGCGAGCTGCAAAAATGTGATCAGTGTACAGAAACTTTTCCTGATGAATTTGAACTTTGTCGCCATATAAATTTCGAGCATCGGAACACGTCAGAATTGCTTAAAGGCATGGCTGAAATAAAGAAGGAAGAAGATAATTTCGCATTCCAATGTACAAAATGTCCCGATTCCTATTCAACGTGGGAGGAATTACGATTGCATTACGAACAAAGTCACCACAAAATTGAAGATGCTCAATGCCAGATATGCGGTGAAATAGTACGAGGAGATGAATTACAGAAACATATAAAAGCAATGCACAACGAAATGGCAGAATTGAAGTGCAAATACTGTGATTTTAAAAGTACAGCTCGTGCTAGCATGACCCAGCATATGCTGCGTCATAAAAACGCTGCAACTTTACGTTGTGATTTCACAAATTGTAGATATAAAACGTTCTACGAAGTCGCTATGGAGAAGCATAGGAGAAAGCACGCAGATCAAGGTGTCAAATTACAGTGTACGAAATGCACGTTTCAATCTATGAATAAGTACATTATGAAATATCACGAGGAAGCTCATTTGACGGGTATGAAACGTTATGCATGCGATCAGTGTGATTATGCAACAATTTTACCAGCAAATTTGGTTCAGCATAGGTATAAGCATGCGACGGAGAAGAGATTTAAATGTGAGTTTTGTCCGTTCGCAACGAAGTATAATACATCATTACGTTTTCATGTTAAAAAGAAACACTGTGATCTCCCAACAATGAGTTAATTGTTATTTTTGTTGAATCATTTTTATTATACTTAATATTTGACGTTAATATTTGTTTGAATTTTCCTATGAAAAGTTATTGAGATACAAAAGGAAAAGAATGGTGAATTGTGTAATTAAATTAGGGAATGATCTCTATCTTGACATATCATTAAATCAAAGTGAATGATGTAGTTTGAATGAATGGTTTGGACATATCGAAAGCATAAAAGTCAATTTGATGAGAGTCTGTAAGAGGAAATTTTTGGTAAAATAGACGAGCCTCCGCCCTCAAAGTGGAGATCCATTCTCTGTCTACCCCTCTGGGAAAAAGGCGTGAACTTATGTTTGTCCCTATGTAGATATGATGAGAATTATTAAGTGGATAATGTTGATAATTCTGAGTCCAAAAATGTGTAAGAGAGGAAAGATGTGAAAAAAAACAGAATCAGGGAGAGGAGAGAAGTAAAAAAAAATACAGAATTTAGTTCCTCTGAATCAAGGCTACATAAATAAATCTTCAAACAGTGACATCTATGAAATAGTAGCAGAACAAAGTCCTAAAAACAATTCAGCTACTTACGCTACATCCTCAAAAGATGGCGCTACTAAAAATTTCCTTGCTTGAAAAGAACGCTTATGGACTGAGAGAGAGAAAAAATTATCAATCCTTAGTAGAGCGTTGTCTCTTTCTCGCCTAGTTTTTACTACAAAATTCGGATGAAATAAACGGGAAAATTGTGACTGTTGTGCGCCTAGCATGAACCATCGAGTGTGTCATCATTCTCAATCTATTTGTTTGTCTTTATTGCTCTTGAGATCTTTCTAGTATCGCGAGAAAGAGAGTGAATTACGTCATTATTTGTTTGTAAAAATTTAACGCCCGAATGTTTCCATGCTAATTTTCTGAAACGGACAAAAGGAAACATCGGGAAAACTAACCAAATTTTAGATTTGTGTGTAAACATAGTTTTGTCGAATTTCTTTCTTGTGATGTGTTAAAAAAGAACGTTTTATAGTTAAAAATGGAGTTGCAAACACTTCCAGTTGTAATGCTTGAAAATATTGTCTCGTATTTACCTTACGATGAAATTGCTAAGAACAGATTGGTAAGTAAAATTTACAGGTATAATCTTCACGTATATGAAGTCAAATCTACTAAATAAATAAGTTTTCATTCTAAATCACCTGATGTGATTATTCTAGGCGTTACATACTTCAATAGTTTTCTATAAATAACTGTGAATGGGTGTTGTATAGATACCTATTTAGCTTCTAGAAAGAAACTATACATTTTTTTGCATACATCATGATATTTTGATGCATATGTATGACCTCCAGAAGGTTTGTTTTGCAGAAAACTTTTTAAAATTATGACATGCTTAAAATTGTCTTTTCACTTCACAAGCTCGGAAAGAATCTGTAAAACCTCACAAGCTCGGAAAGAATCTGTAAAATCTGTTTATCATTCGAAATCTGAGTGCAAAAGGGCATTTTATCCGCTAGCGTGGAAAGTGTTTTTAAAATTCGAATCTCTCTATTCAATATTTTTTTATGCCGCTTTATTGCTCCAAAACATCGCCAAAATGTTTTTTTGTTTTTTTTTCTTGCAGCCAGCATTTTCCTCGCCGTTGTGAGGTGAAAAGTTGTGTGTTGCGCTCGGCAGTAAAGTTATTCTGCGTCTCGTACCTTTGAAACTTTCGCTACGCTCAGGATTCTATATTTGAACCCACTCGCTTCGCTCGTGGTTCAATCTTAGAATCCTTCGCTTGCTCAGGTTTCAATACGAGTACTCGCGCCAAAAAACAACTTTGCAGCCTAGCATAACAAATAACTATTGTTTGTGATCTTCTAAAGAATTTGGCATGATAAGTTGCATAGAAAATAAAATAAAAATGATAAAGTCATTACATCAAATGGCTATAACTTTAGATAAGATCTTAAAATGGTTCTGAGCGATGATAGTCCAGGAAGAGAGCTAGCTATTCAATTCCTGGCATGTAGCACTAAGTTCTACGGAATTTTGGTACGATTGTATTTATCATTACTACGAGCTCGGCGGTGAAGGAAAACATTGTGAGGAAACCCGCATACCTGAGAATGGAGTAGAAAAATTAGTTTGGATATAGATGAGCTTGGGGCGAACACAATAGACCAGCAATGGTGGGGCGAACACAATAGACCAGCAATGGTCATAACAGATCTCGTCGCAGTGTTACATAACAGACCTCGCCGGCTTGCCCAGCCAATTTATAACAATTTCCAGTAGGTTGAGAAAAAGCATTTATTTCTGCGATAAATACCTACACTAGTCGTCACTGCTGAATAAGAGCTTATACAGGGTGAAATTCATATCATAAGCATCCTTTTAAACCCTCTACCCATCAAACTGAACAACTTTTACTATAGGAGCAAATAAATCTGAGTAAAATAAAATTGCTGTTCCATACTAAACTGCAATGCCTACTCAAAAAAGCATGCATCTATAGTCATAATCAAAAAAGTTATTGAGTAATTGCAATTAACAATTACAAAATGTTATTAGTAGTTATTAACATTTTGCCCAACACTGGTACAGGCTATGAAACTTATTAAACTTGCAGGTATCCCGACTATTCAACGAGGTCTGCATGCGGATGCTCAACCGAGGCTTCCTGATGATAGAGCGACGACACGCGCTCGCACTGAAGAGTGTCAAGACACAGCTTCCTCGCAGGGAATCAGAACGAAGGTACATGCTGAATTACATGCATACAGGGTCCTTCCCAATATGCTGATACTTTTTAAGGGGATGGTCAGACCATCAAACTGAACAACTTTCTCTATTGGACCAACATCAAAATCTTTATAAAAAAAACAGCTGTCCCATACATTTGCCTTTAATAGGTTTGCAGTTTTGTATGGAACAGCAAATTATTTTTCGCTATTTCGATGTTGATACCATAGAGATAGCCGCGCGGCTGCTTTTTTGGTGGGAATTCACTATTACTTTAAATACTCGTAACTTTTGATTGAATTTCGTCGCAATCGGTTATAATAATAAAATAATAATAAAGCCATTTATTTCCCTTCACCTAATACATTTTGTTTCTGTTTGTGCTTATATAAAACTAAACTTAATCTAATCTTCTTGGATAGGAACCCCTATTTGGGTATAGGCCTCCTCCAGATTGCTCCAATCTTCTCTGTCTTTAGCCCTTTTCATCCACTCTTTTCCTGCCGTAGATATGATGTCATCACTCCATCTTTTTATAGGTCGTCCTCTTCGTCTCTTTCCACTGGGACTTTCCATCTCGTCACTGTTATTGTCCATCACCTATCTTGGTATAGTGCTGTGTGGCCGGCCCATCGCCATTTCAATTTTGGACTATGATTTAGAACGTCCATTAGTTATGTCTGTTTTCGTATATTTGTACATTCTTATTTTTTGTTTTCTTCTTATTTTTATTAAGGTCGCAATCGGTTATGCGATGAAATTAAGCATAAATGTCAATCCAAACTGGCTTAGTTTGGAAAACTAAAGAAAGACACAGAACTAAATTAGAACACTTAAGTGTTCACTTGTTCCAGAATGTTCTGCCTCATTAGATTGAAACTAAATCAAAACATAGATAAATAAATAAATAAATAAATATCTTGGACAGTGTCACACAAATTATCTAGTCACATTTAAAGTTCCAGAATCTAGCCTGGACTTGTATTATGATAACTAGACAACGATATAGGATACATATATAGATACAAACATCCATGACTCGGGTACAAATATTCATATTCGTCATACAAATATTTGTCCCTTACGGGATTCGAACCCGCGACCCCCGGCACAGCAGGCAGGTTCACTACAGACTGTGCTGTCGGGCCGTCATAAGATAAGATAATTAATGTTTTTCATTTTATTGTGACATTCATATTCTGGTATACTTAATTGGATTTATGTTAATGACTTCTAGAATAATCTTGACAATGGATATGAATATCAGTGAAACAAAATATAACTTAAAAATTGCCTAGTACCTACAATCATAATAATGTTATCGATCGTATCTACCTCCGTGGTTGGTTAAGAGCATTGGGCTCTTGATACAGAGGTCGTGGGTTCGATTCCCACCTAGTGATATGTCATTTTGTGCGTTTTTCCCCAGTTGGTTAGGAGATTGCAGGTTGAATCACCTGACTGAAAAGAAAGATGATTCCGTGCTTCGGATGGCACGTTAAGCCGTTGGTCCCGGCTACTGTCTCTGGTTGTAGTAGTCGTTACATAAAAACCACATCAGACGCGGTGAGGCAGTTTGAAAAAACTGACACCAGGGCTTACTGTCTACGCAACAAGAAGATCGATCGTGTAAACGATATAATATAATCGGAAACTATCTTCTGCTCTTCCTATTTCCCTTACGTGGGGTATAGGGCTCGGATAAGGGTTGAACTACACATGGCCGCACGCGATCGCACTTCTCCGTCGCCCCATCCTTTTCTGTCACTCAGGAACGTCATTTGCTAGAGCATATAAGATAGGCGGAACTCGACCGTTCCGACCGTTCCGTCCGTTTCCGGAATGCGATCGCCTGCGGCGTGCGATCGCACGCGATCGCGTTCCGTCTATCTTATATGCACTAGCAAATGACGTTCCTGAGTGACAGAAAAGGATGGAGCGACGGAAAAGTGCGATCGCGTGCGGCCATGTGTAGTTCAACCCTAATAGCTCTCCACCGGTTGCAATCTTGGGCAGCACTGTAGATATCCTCCCAGGTCATGTTGTGGCTTTTCGCCTCTACAGAGCGGCGCCAGGTTATTTTAGGGCGTCCCCTCTTTCGTTTGCCTGGTCGGTGCCATTCTAAGGCTGTCTTGGATGGGTGATCGTCAGGCCTCTTTAATAAATGGCCTAGCCACTGCCACTTTCGAGTAAGGATCACTTACAAACTTACAGAATAGGTTGTGCTAATCCAAACATTTCCTTCCTAACAGATACCACCCCCTGTCCCGGCACTGCGACATCTTGACTTCGATCGAGACAAGGATCTCCATGCTCAACATGACTTACACCAAGTTCATCGACAACGGACTCTGCTGTTTTATACCCGGAAAGGTAATTTTAACGTTTTATATTTTTTTTTTCTTAGATTTTGAACTTTATGTATTTGTGATGTAGGTACACTAGCGTTTGTCCGCGATTTGTGTACGTGGAATCGATGGAACATGGATTCAGGAAGGGTCCAGGAAGGATTCCAGGATAAAAAGTATAGCAATTTATTTGTATTTGTATTTGGAGACACCATTGAGAGCAGTCAGTATTACATAGATATTAAAGAAGTTAGGAAAACTCATTGGTACATAGCATGTCATTGGTGTGGCTTCGAACCTGTACCCTCTTGATTGAATGTCTATACGTCAGTAACACTCCACCGACGCTCTCCTGATATCCTATGCTGATAATTTTGTCTGGAATTTCTATAATTTTCTTATCTGATTCAAGTTCTCCGCTAGGTGTGCGCTGACCCTTAAGTTACACCTTATAAAATTGTGTCCAATGATATTTAAACTACGCTTTATAAAATTCTGTAACGTAAAAATTAGTGTAAAACATGAATTTCAGGTAATAGATGAAATAAAGCGCGTCCTATCGATAGTGGAGACGTCTAAAACCCCTCCTAGAGCCCACGAAGTTCTCCAAGAGCTGCGAGATATATCTAGCATGGCAATAGAACACTTTGACGATAAGATATCACCGGCTTTCCGCAAGAGGCTGCATGATGGGGTCACCCAGCCGCCGCCGAGGCCGTCACATAGTAAGTTGGATATATTTATTTATAACTTACTAGACCCCAGCTGCCGTGTGGAGAGGAGGAGAATCCATGGAACATATCCTGTGTGACTGATGTCTTGGCTGCTAAACGCATTTGCGTCTTTGGATATGGATATCCAAAACCGGGAGATTATAGGTTTTTCTCCCCTCCGGACGGAAAGCGTCAATTCTCGTCCCGCTGAGGTAATCGAAGTTGACGCTTTCCACCTCGGTCGAGGAGAAAAATAGTATACTAACCTCGGACAGTAAATAAGAAAGCCTCAGATCACATGTTTGTTGACATGATTACATGAGATCTGAGACCTTTCTTACATTCCTGTCCTCGGTGTGTAATCTACTATTTTCGCCTTCCTTATTTACCAAGTTTTTAAAGGGTGAAGAAAATAAGTATCTATAGTTCAAGATAAGACAGAAGATCCCATTGGGTCCAAGTGTTGGTGGCTTGCTAGATAAGATAAGCTATAACTTTCTTTAGCTCGCGACTTCGTCCGCAGCAGCTGGCTCCCGTCAGGCCCTTTGTCAACGACGATTTTAAGCCGGGTCTACAGACGCTAGCTAACTATCCTAAGTCCTGAGCATAGCTAGCTAGTGTAACTGGGCTTGTCAGCGTGGAATAGATTTAAGACAGATGATAAGACTAAATAATTCGAATTGAGTTGCGCGATTTTAAGTCGCCCTTTGTGCAGTATTTAGCTGGTGCATCATTTAAACCAGAATGAAGGTCACATTTTTGTATCCGTCCTATCTTAGAGGTGAATTAAGAACGCGCGAGCGTTCGAGTATGGTTTATTAATGCGGGCCTTAGATCTCTAAAACATATTCGTTACCCTCTCTTATTTGAGGTTTTCACACGGTGACCATATAAAATTCGATCGCTTGGTGCCCAAATATGTATGGACGCATATCACAAATATAGCCAGCGTTCTTCGATCAAAATAATCGAAGGCACCGATATAAACTGCGCAAAACGCGCATATTCTGCGTCAGGCACGACTGTGCTGATAATGATAAGTAAACATTTGTATTATCACTACATAGTATAAAACAAAGTCGCTTTCTCTGTCCCTATGTCCCTTTGTATGCTTAAATCTTTGAAACTACGCAACGGATTTTGATGCGGTTTTTTTTAATAGATAGAGTGATTCAAGAGGAAGGTTTATACAGGGTCCAACTTAATATGCTGACACTTTTTTAAGGGGATGATCAGACCATCAAACTGAACAACTTTATCTATGGGACCAACATGGAAATCGGGGAAAAAAAATCTGCTGTCCAATACATCTGGCTCGAGTAGGTTTGTAGTTTTGTATGGAGGGGCTGATATTTTTTTCGCGATTTCGATGTTGGTGCCATAGAGAAAGATGTTCAGTTTGATGGTCTGAGCATCCCCTTAAAAAAGTGTCAGCATATTAAGAAGGACCCTATATGTGCATTACACCCGTGCGAAGTCGGGGCGGGTCGCTAGTTGTTGTATAAGACAATATTACCTCCTTTACAGCCGTATTAGCGCCACTAGCGGTCCGCCAAGAGATGATTCACCTCCGCCGTCGATCGATACTTAACGCCAAACTATCGCTCTACCTCGCTTCACAGTACAAGAAGTTTTATAAGAGGGTAAGTCGCTTTTACAGCCGTTATAGCACTATTTGTCCCCTGTACAGCCGTATTAGCGCCACTAGTGATCCCTTAAGAGATTATTCATCTCTATTCACAATCCAACCCGTTATACAAAGTGTAAACTTACAGCTTGACTAAGAAGAGTTTGGTAAAAATTTAGGCGCTGCCTTTTTTGCAAGAACGGTAACATCAAGCATAACCTGGCAACGCCACCATTAAAAAATAATTAATTCCACCAGTCACCACGTTAAACTCTTTTTATTTTAGGGGGTGCTTCAGACTATCAAACTGAACAACTTTTACTGCTGAATAGGAACAGCAAAGTTACCTTCTGTGGAGAATTAGTCAAGCATAATTTTACCCCAAAGTACTTAGGGGTAACCCTGGATCGCTCACTAACCTACAGACAGCATCTCCACAACGTTGCACAAAAGGTGAAAACAAGGCTGAATATCATCAGGAACCTGGCCGGTACAAGCTGGGGCGCTACAGCTCCTGTTCTCCGCACCTCTGCCCTGGCGCTGGTGTACTCCGTCGCGGAATACTGCGCTCCGGTATGGTACCGCAGTGCACATACGGACAAAGTTGACACCCAACTCAACGAAGCCATGCGCTTAATTACGGGAGTAATCAAGTCAACCCCACTGCCATGGCTTCCTGTTCTTTCGCACATCCCTCCACCGGAGCTCCGCAGGAATAAATCAGCTGCCAACGAATGGAAAAAGTGCTTCCAACAGAATTATGCGGCCCCCATGCCTATCAGGAAAACGCTGGACTCGATTCCTACATACCGTCTTCCATCCAGATCACCTATCTGGACCGACGACCGAATTCAGTCCCAGTACGATGTAAATAGCGCATGGCGGGCAGATTGGGGCCTTTTTGACCATCCGCATGCAAGCCTCGTGCGAGACCCGACTGTCAAACCAGCTGGTTTTGAAAAGGACCGTAAGACCTGGGTTAAGCTTAACCGGTTCAGAACCAACCACGGAAGGACTAACTATCACCTCCACAAGTGGGGTTTGAGGGAGTCTCCAACCTGCGACTGCGGGGCACCTGACCAGACCCTCTCCCATGTGGTAAACGAGTGCACTCTGCGCCGTTTCCCCGGTGGAATCGAAGAACTCCACAGGCTAACCCCGGCAGCGGAAGACTGGCTGAAACACCTCGACCTCGAAATTTAACCCCCCCCTCGGATCCAAGCAGGAAGACAAAAATGCCATACGATATGATGATGATGACTGCTGTTCCATGCATTTGGGCCGAGTCCGTCATTCACGTTGTCTAAGGAACAACACATTTTTGTGGTTTAAATTATGGTCACATCACATAGCTTGTTCAGTTTGATGGTCCGAAGCAAACCCTAATACTTATTTGAGTTTACACCCTGTATTTATGTTTTTGGGTGAAGTTTCAGGGCGTTTCGACGCCACAATTTATCCGTCTAAACATTTTCATCTAGTTTATAAGAGAAGGCATTCAATTTTATAGTGCTGTTATGATCGACCAGGAGCTTTAATAGCGCTTTATAACCCCTTCACTCTTTTGTTTTTGTATGTTTTGGTGTGCAAATAGAGAGTATTTATTTATGCTATGTTATATTTGTTTTGTGTGTGGACGCTCGTTGGCGTAGTGGAGCCTCGGTATTGGAAACGATCACCGATGTTAAGCAACGTCAGGTCCGGTCAGTCTTTGGATGGGTGACCGTTTAGTGGTATTTCATCTCGAGCGTTTCCGTGCTTCGGAAGGCACGTTAAGCAGTTGGTCTCGGATAGTTCCGTCAGATGGCGTTGTAACTATTCGTTAAGCCAAGTCAGAGGCCTATTGGCGGCTTGAAAATTCTCTGACAGCAAGGTGACCACTAACTTGCCTCCACCAACACGCATTGGGCCCGCGTGGTGGAGTAAGGCCCACTCCCTCTCACCCTTATTCGTGAGAGGAGGCCTTTGCCCTGCAGTGGGATTCTACAGGCTATATTCTTGCTACTTAAGGCTACTTCCTTCCTATATTTGTTTTCCAGATGATGGAGTACAAAAAGGTTGCATGGAGACAGCGTAAGACTATCAGGGATCTGACCACGAGACAAAAAGACCAGGACGCCGCTATTGGTGAATTCATTCATATTATTATTACCCAGACATGGTGTGTTTAAAGTATAACCGTCTCTTTCCTCCTCTATAAAGAAAGAATGGGATAGGTAATGTTTGAATACAGCTTTGCGGCTAACCTCATCTGGCAGCACGGAATCGCATATTTTCACGCTCCATCTCTTTCTGAGGCTCAGGAACGTCATTTGCTAGAGCGAGAAAGGTCGCAGCACTGCCGGTGCTATCGCATTTCTGCTATCTTGCTCTTGCAAATGAAGTTTCTGAGCGGCAGAAAAGGATGCGATGATGCTGCCAGATGAGGTTCAAACGCTCAGTTGCAGAAACACTAATTAGATTTAATCCTCCATTAAATCTCTTGCTAGCTTTTCCTACGTCAACAAGACCAAAAGTGACAGCAAGAGATTTAATGGAGGATTAACTCTAATGAGCGTTTCTGCGCGCCATAAGATGTTCGTCATACTTGTGCTAATGAGGTGTTCCGTGATCTGAGGGCATTCGAGAATGAAAACCTGGATTCTAAACCAAAATTAACCTAAACGTGAAAAAAATTATGTATTTCCAAAAGAACAAGCCTAGCCCCTCTAGCATGTCACCGCCGAGAAAACGACAAAAATCGAGACGTGCCTCCATCTTTATTATTTTACGTACGCCAGAAAGAGCGCGCATGACGTTTTTCTCGTTTAAACGCTTTGTCGTGGGTGGCATGCTAGCCGTGCAGATTTGCAAAGCGAGTAATGAGCGTTTTTCTTTTCTTTTTTAAATTCAGTTCCTAAAAATGTCGACAGATGGCATGATGGCGTTCGCGAGATCCTGTCAAAATCTTGTCACGACGCACAGTCTAACTTTTTTTTTGGAACGCCAAGGTGTTGCTTTGTGGGTCTGCTATTGTCACGTTCGCGTCGGTTGCCCCATCCCCGGCCTACAGTGGAACTCCAGTGGTGGCTCAGGATATTGTTCTTTTATAAGAACAACCCTTGAAGTCGCCCAAATATCAATATAACCGTACAACGTCAAGCACTTTTGCTATAAAAACTCGACATTGGCAAAATCATCATAAACCAAAGATGGCATATTTTTAAAAATAGAATAGAATAGAATAGGAACGCCAAGGGATCGAGCCCATACAACCATGTCAGGCGTAAAAGTTTCGAATTTTCGATTAAAATGATTAGTAAATAAGGAAAATAATATGCCATCAAAAGATGCGTTGGCATCTTCTTGATCATCTTTTCCCTCTTTATTATTTAAAAAAAACACTTGAATTTTTGACGTTTATTCGCACAGACTGTAGCGCCATCTGTCGATCCCCTAGAAAACCAAAAGAAAAACGCTCATTCAAGAAATTAGTTCTTTTTTACCCGACTGCGACAGAAGGAGGGTTATGTTTTTCGAGCGTATGTATGTATGTAAGTATGTATGTATGTTTGTATGTCTATTTCTTTGGCACGCCCTACAGCCTAAAGGGCTTGATGGATTTTAACGTATGAGGTGTCGTTAGATTCGTAAAAATTGTGAGAGTGTCATAGGGTACATTATTTCAATATGGCGTCTGCAAATTTAAAAAAGCAAGGGGGAGAATCATTTTTTTTTTCGTAAAAAATTACAATATGGGTTTCAAATGAAAGCTGGTGAAGAGCAGATTCCAAATATATATATATTATAGTACTTTTATGCTACCATTTTGACACAAGACTAAAAAGTATGAAATAAACTAAATTATTTAGAAAAACAAAAAACCCGACTGCATAAAAACTATTAACTGAAAAGATAAAAACAAGCTCAAATCAGCTATAATAACTTTGTTTGAGCAAATTAATACAATTTGAATGTTATTACTTATTAGGTAGGTATTGCAGGCGGCGCGGGACAAACTAATAACCAACAAATAGGTCATTTTTCTTTGTCCCCGTTTGCGATACCTACCTAATAAGTAATAACATTCAAATTGTATTAATTTGCTCAAACAAAGTTATTATAGCTGATTTGAGCTTGTTTTTATCTTTTCAGTTAATAGTTTTTATGCAGTCGGGTTTTTTGTTTTTCTAAATAATTATCTGGACCACTCCTCCGTGTCCTTCTTCTTCTTCTTATCGTGTCGACTTCAAATTTTGAACAAAGTCGCTAAATAGTACCTTGCCAGAAGTGGGCAACCGATACTCCGTGTCCTAATGATATTGTTATTATTATTCCAGCTGACCTAAAGAAGCGCATAGAAGAGTGTGACATAAAGTACAGTGAATTGACACACACCAATCAGGCCGTTGGTGGAAAGGTTATTGCTGGTAAGTTTCTGTTTATAGATATTTTAAACGAACGATTGACAATTCAAGGAGAACCCATTTAGTAGGGGGGAGACAGGGAGGGGCATATGTACCCCTCCTAGATCTGGCCTAACCATCACTGGAGTATGTTCTAAGGGCGGCCGGTTTACGGCCCCCAGCTAGAGGATCCAACTTGACCCCACCATGACCCCCGCATGACCCCCAACGTATCCCCCCAACTAGTGTACTATTATTAACCATTATTATGGCTTATGTTTCCAGCTACATCGGCCGGGGAAGCCGGTCCATCCCAACCACTGCGCCATTTTGGAAGTCAGATCAAACTGGACCTGTCTGTACTACCCATTGGCACTTCCAAACGGGGGCAGAGTAAATGTAAGTATAGCAAAGACGATTTTTTTTTCGCTTACGCTGGTAGACGGAACATCAGTGTAACCGCGTATGTGATAGCAATAGTCATAAAATCCTATACAATTTTATATGAAGCTAGATTAGCTAGATGACTGACTCATGATTCAGACAGCCGTCTTAGTACAAAAAAGTGGTTACATCGATACGGACAGCAATAAGTAGCGATCTCTTTTTTTAACTAGAGTGAATTTGCTATGTGCATCTCTTATTGAGTTAATATGACAAGACACGTGCTTCCTTCTAGTACCTTCTCTTTCCACAAAGTATAGTCACAGTATAAGAAAGATTATCGATTACTACATACAGTATGGACACTCCCTGCCTCCCACCAACTTTTTACCTCACCCCCTCTATTGCCCTCTAGTTACCTCGGCAGTTACATGTAGTCTAGACCAGACGTTCCCGAATTCTTTTGGCTACGGAACCCTTTTTGGTTCACCGTTTTTTGGCGGAACCCTAGCTCAAATAAGAAGTAAACTCGTGATTTTCGTGGTGCGCGAACAAACAAACAAACAAACACACAAACAATCAAACAGGGATCCCTAAAAACCATATCGTAATCTTTTTCTTGTAAATATCTTCAATGTACAGACACACTTCAGTTATCTACAGTTTATAATAGTTTAGATATCTAGCTAGGCGAGAAAAAAAGATAGAAATCTTGAATTTTCGCGGAACCCCTGAGAGCCTCAAAGATCTCGAAAGGATCAGCGAAATATCTGTAATCTTTTAAATTTAAAATCTCTAACATAGAAAATATTGTTATTGACTCATTTTCTCGAAATGGTTTTCGATTCAGCCCTCCAAAATAAAACTTGACATGCCGAATTGTAATGTATTTAGGTTTGACAGCATTTACAATATTTCTTATAGGATGGAGGATTGCAGCCTATATGGGGGTGGGGGAATAATATTTATGTTATCTTATAGTTATGTTATTGACAGTAATTTTTCTTGTCTTTCAGTACTTCCGAACATGAAACCCAGGAAACCGTTAATCAAGCTCCCCAGCCTATCAGAAGACGATTCAGAACCGCCCCCAAAACTCCAGAAACTTGACGACGCACCATCAACATCGACACAGAGCCCGAAAACTAAATCACAGTCAACAATGGCCAAAATAAGAGGTATCACTAACGAAATAAGACATTTAAGTAACCTGTCGAAAAACTTCGAAGGGAAACTAAAGCGGAATTTGACAGTTTTGGAGTTGACAGAGGTTGAGTGTAAGAAACAGAAATTAGATTAGGCTTAATTTTTAACATAGCAATTCCATCTGTGATTTATTCACTGATAAATACACTGATGTAATACTCTAGCGATAGACAAACACGTTCAAACAAACAACATGTCACACAAAACACAAAATGACACATTACAGTCCTTAATTGTCATAGTGACGAAGTGAACTCGGGATCATCAATGCGGTGCGGAAACCGTATTCAAGTGGAATATGTTGATTCTATGAAAGGGCTTGTCTATCGCTAGAGTATATGTCAGTGTATTAAATAATCAGTAAGCTAAATTACAATAATAATCTTCTAAATACATAAGTATATTAAAATGGATGTTGGTATATCTGGCCGAAGTTGATAGACTTTGACAACGTTTGACCTATTGCGATGAAATTTTTGTGGATTGTTTTGTATGTACAGGGTGTAACAAAACTCCCGGCTAATACGGGGGTGGTTTAGACCTTAGATCAAAATAAAAATAATGGATAGGCCTTACGCGAACATTTCAAACCAGAAAAATGAGGCAAAACAAATGAAGGGTTTACTTCAAATTTGTATGCAAGTGCCCTAGATTTGACAGATAATGGCGCTAGTTTGTATGGACCAAGTGCACCAGTAGTGTGCTTCAACTTACCGCGCTTTAGGCCTATCCACTAATTTTATTTTGATCTAAGGTTTAGCCATCAAACTGAACAACTTTCTCTACGGACCCAACATCAAGAAAAAATAAAAAAAAATCTGCAGTCCCATGCATTTTAGTGGAGTTTATCGGTACTGCCGTTTTGTATGGAACAGCGAATTTTTTCCACGATATCGATGTTGGCTCCATAGTGAAAGTTGTTTAGTTTGATAGTCTGAAACACTTCCTTAACACTTTCGCTGCTAAGCTCAAAATCATGATCCTCGCGCAGTGCTAAAACTGACGCCTCTCGTAGGTCGCGCGCACAGTCGTAACGTAAAACGACCAAAGCGGCTCACCTAGTGGGTCGGCCCGCACAGGCGTAAGGTTTGGGTGACTCGCGCTGTAGGTCATGAGCACAGGCGAAACTTGACCCCCCTCGTAGGTCGTGAGCACAGTCGTAACGGTGAAACGATAAACTGGCTTGTCTCGTGGGTCACCCGCGCAGGCGTAAGGTCATCGGTGACTCGCGCAGTAGGTCATGAGCACTGGCGAAATGTAATTGAACCGGCTCGCTACGTGGGTTCTCCAGCACTTCGGCTCATTTGTCGCCGACCTACGACGTAGGTCGTCAGCAGTGAAAGTGTTTAGTATTACTAGGGTGTTTTGTTACAGCCTGTATAA
Organism: Agonopterix heracliana; assembly: GCA_963693445.1. Classification (NCBI taxonomy): domain Eukaryota; kingdom Metazoa; phylum Arthropoda; class Insecta; order Lepidoptera; family Depressariidae; genus Agonopterix; species Agonopterix heracliana. The sequence goes on from OY856331.1 coordinate 9,767,736, forward strand.
GAAAAGGAACTTTTTGTCAATCGTTGACATTTTTCGGTGCCCATGTATTGCCTGAGATTCACATTAGGTGACTTTACACATACATTCAATCGCGCGGGATTGCACGCGGGATTACGCGGCGTGCGCGAAAGAGCGAGCAATTCTGTAATCGCGCAATCACGTAGGTTTGGCATTAACGAAATCGCGCGGTATTAATTTTATTTTCGCGCTGGAATGTAACCTTTATTTTTTTATTACCCTTTTACCAGTGAAATTGGTCCTGAATACATTCGACATTAATTTGTATTAAGGCCTCCGCTCATTGCAGCGATATTATCGCTGCGATTTTACGATAATTGTTCTCAGTACATTTTGTATGGGGACGCGCGTGATCCTACACACTGCCGCGATATAATCCAGCGATAATATCGCTGCGATTTTGCGATAATTGTTAATTATTATCGCAACCTGACGCAATCTCTTTCAACTACATTCAGTGAAGAGCGCATGCGTGACGCGAATCGCGGAATCGCTGCAGTGTGTAAGGTGTCGCGATATCGCTGTCGATAATATCGCTGTCGATAATATCGCTGTCGATAATATCGCTCGATAAAATCGCTCGATAATATCGCTGCAATGTGCGGAAGCCTTTATTTCCTTTATAATGTCATTCAAGGAATGGATCCACTGTTCCAACTTTATGCAGTATTCGAATCTTTTAGAAATTTTGAGGTGCTTTTCTTTTTAATCTTTTGAATGTTTATTGATTCTTCATAAATTCCACAGCCTTTTGGTTTAATTGTTGTTTAAGATAAGAAAATCGCGGTAAAAAGGTCGAGTTTTCGCACAAGATTGCAGTTACAAAAGCTCTTTACCGCGCGCAATCTCGCGCGATTGAAGGCCTCCGCACATTGCAGCGATATTATCGAGCGATTTTATCGAGCGATATTATCGACAGCGATATCGCGACACCTTACACACTGCAGCGATTCCGCGGTTCGCGTCACGCATGCGCCCCACCACTGAATGTAGTCGAAAGAGTTGCGATAATATCGCGGCAGTGTGTGGGATCGAGCGCGTCCCCATACAAAATGTACTGGAAACAATTATCGCAAAATCGCAGCGATATTATCGCTCGATAAAATCGCTGCAATGAGCGGAGGCTTTGAATGTACTTCTAAAGGCACCTATTGTTGTTAACATGATAAATCGATAACGATAATCCACAATAAGGACCTCCTCGGATTTCGTCACGTCTTTTCTCATAGTTTCCTCTTTATTAAGAGTTCAGTAAATATAAAAGCAATATGTACGTTGTGACCTTTATGTAAATATTCTGTTGATTGTCCTTCTAACTGTCTTTTAATGTATGTAACGGTTTGAGAACCTTAGGTTAACTTAACGTTTACTTTTCGAAAGTTCAAGGGTGGTTCCGACCGTAAAACTGAACAACTTTTACGATGGTAGCAAACGTGAAATCGAAAAAGCCGTGGTGGTCCAGTGGCGAGTAACCATGCCTGCCGTGCAGGAGGCGATGGTTCGATGCCCGTCCAAGCCGACTCGTACCAATGAGTTTTTCGGAATTTATGTACGATTTGTAACACCATGGCTTTTCGGTGAAGGAAAACATCGTGAGGAAACCTGCATGCTTCAATTTCGAGGCGTGTATTGTACCCACTGTCCATTATAAGTGGCGACGGGCTCACCCCCCGTCACACTGGACAGAGTTTCGGTACTACTGGTGAAACGTGGATGTTCTGAGGTTTCATAATATCTCTGACTACCCCCTCGGGGAATATCTAAGTCGTGAGCATAATTATGCTTCTTATATTTTAGTCCGGTGTATTGCAGTTTTTTTTGCAATTTCAGTTTTGCGCCTACAGTAAAAGTGGTTCAGTTTGATGGTCTGAACCACCCCTGGAAATTTGGAAAGTGATTACAAAATCACTCAGTATAATTATTATACCTACAGGGTGATTTTGTACACACACACATAATATTATAATTATATTCTGTGGCTAAAGCTTATTTCTTACTTTTTTTAATAGAATAAACAAAACAATAATTATACTTATACGAAATTATACTTTTAAGTAACTTTAAATTTAAATACTGAGAAAGAAACCTCACCGAAATTTCACCGAATTATTTTACTGACTTAAATTATAAATGATTAATAAATGTGCTAAAAGCGAGCCTTGCTACAACTGTATGCTTAAACATTTTGTTGTTAGTTTTAGTGAAGCTTCTGGCAACCTTGAAAGAGTTTATGTCGTGTGTTTTTTGTCAATCGCTGACATTTTTCGGTACAAACTTCATAATTAAAAATATTAAAAAAAAATAAAAAATTCCATAAATTATTTTTTCACGCGTTTTGATGTCCGATAGTTATTTTATGGCAGAAACGCTCATTAAAGTTAATCCTCCATTAAATCTCTTGCTAGCTTTTACTACGTCAACAAGACAAAAAAGTGACTGATCTTTAATGAGCGTTTCTGCTGACAACATTTCATTTTTTTAACCACCAGTTTTTAATGAAAAAAATAAAAAAAGGTAAAAAAATAAGATATACGTATTTTTTCGATTAAATTTTTGACTGATATTTCTATTTTTAATTTACGTTTGAATTTGGAAACATTGGATTTATGGCCAAGATACCTTGGGCCTCAATGACATTAAAAATAAAAACTGTCAAATACAATAGAAAAGCCTCAGATCCGTAGAAAGAGAAGGAACTAGAAGAAAGAACGTGTCTTGTCATATCAATCAGTAAGAGAGGCACATAGCAAATTCGCTCTAGTTAAAAAAGGAGATCGCTACTTATTGCTGTCCTTATCGACGTAGCCACTTTTTTGTTCTACGACGGCTGTCTGACTCCGGAGTCAGACATCTATTTTCATACAAATTGTATAGGATTTTATGACTATCGCTGTCTCATACGCGGTTACACTGATGTTAGGTCTATCAGCGTAAGCGAAAAATACTTCGCCTATGGCTGCTTGGAATCGACATGTTGATAAAAATACTGCCATCTTGTTTTTTCACACGTTATGTTGTATTTGCCAACCAAGATAGCATTACTATCGTAGGTTCTTGCTAATTAACTGGAGGCCTTGAGAAAAGCCAAGAAGTTTGGAATCCTCTATAGTGGAGTGCAGACTGCCTAACAAGACGGGAAACATGATAATACTCCTTTGTCGGTAAGGATCGTTCTTCTCCGTAGTTTTTTTTTAGTGACGTTTTTTACTAACTTTGTCCCAGCTCTGTCCCTTTCCAATTCATTAATTAATTCACATTAATCCAACGTCAAAAATTGACGTCATTCAATTTTCGTTGTGACGTCATTGGATAGAAAGGGAAACACGTAAAATTGGAAATATCGACGACGGAGTCGAACGTCAATTTTCTTGTATCAATGCTTCTAAGGAAGAGTGGTAGATCGGGCGGCGGTGACGAAGTCATATACCCATCGAGCTCATGAATAATTCAGTTTTCATGCAATAGTTTACTATTAGGAGATGCGAAAAAACTTGGTCGGCCGACCCCTATCCTGGTGGGTTTTGCGCAGGAGGGTGACTAGTAACCTCTCTGAGACGACACTAATTACCCATCGAGCTCATGGACAAAATTATGCTTATCCGATTGGTTTTAGTTAGTGTAACGAAGTACACTCGGTCGTCCGCCGGATATCCTGGCAGGTGGTGCTGGCCAACCAAAAATGGTGGTCAAATTTTGGAGTACTTCTCACCCATCGAGCTCATGGATGAAATGTATGCCAAATCAGAGGTTAGACCTTCACCTTCAATATTTCATCGGTCGTCCTGGCCAAAGCCTGGTGGTTTCTGGCGGCCAACCAGATTTATCTGTCAAAGTAAGATCATGCGTTTCCACGTTCATCCAAATAAATACATTATTAACCTGATATATGCAGTTCTTTTAGCATGAACGTGAACGGTTCTATGGTTTAAAAGAACTTATTACAAAAAAAACTTAAAAATAAAAATATGTGTTGATACGCGGCGATTTAAAAAAAAAATTTTTTTTTCGTCATAACTCCGTCATTTCTAAACTGGTTTGGTTGATTGCTTTATCGATCAAAAGAGTGTATTGCAGAGTTCATCCTATCAAAATTTGGTAAGGATCTGAAGAAGCGTTTCGAAGATGTACAATGTTTTAAGTGGGTCAGATTTTACTACAAAAAATACCAAACGAATTTTATTCTTTTACGAAAATAACCTTCTAGTTCTATAAATTTTTCTTTCTGAAATAAAATCTGTTCTCTTAAGAGGTGCCTATATAAGAAAATAAACTAGTAATCACCGCGGCGTTGCTTTCGAAAATTGTAATTGTAAAAAAATGTTTTGTCAAGTCAAAGCTAGCTATGTTTATGTGGATAATCTAATTTAGTACATATATCACTTCTAACATTATTCGCTGAAACTGTATTAAAGGGATGATCACACGACCAAACTGAACAACTCTTATTATCACACCCACGGATGGATCCACATCGAAATCGCTAAAAAACCAGCTGTCTCATACATTCAGATTCCAGTCGAGTTAGGTTTGCAGTTTTGTATAATAGGACAGCTGTTTTTTTTAGCGATTTCGATGTTGGACCCATAATAAGAGTTGTTCAGTTTGGTCGTGTGATCATCCCTTTAATACAGTTTCAGCGAATAATGTTAGAACTGATATATGTACTAAATTAGATCATCCACATAAACATAGCTAGCTTTGACTTGACAAAACATTTTTTTACAATTACAATTTTCGAAAGCAACGCCGCGGTGATTACTAGTTTATTTTCTTATATAGGCACCTCTTAAGAGAACAGATTTTATTTCAGAAAGAAAAATTAATAGAACTCGAAGGTTATTTTCGTAAAAGAATAAAATTCGTTTGGTATTTTTTGTAGTAAAATCTGACCCACTTAAAACATTGTACATCTTCGAAACGCTTCTTCAGATCCTTACCAAATTTTGATAGGATGAACTCTGCAATACACTCTTTTGATCGATAAAGCAATCAACCAAACCAGTTTAGAAATGACGGAATTATGACGAAAAAAAAATTTTTTTTTTAAATCGCCGCGTATCAACACATATTTTTATTTTTAAGTTTTTTTTGTAATAAGTTCTTTTAAACCATAGAACCGTTCACGTTCATGCTAAAAGAACTGCATATATCAGGTTAATAATGTATTTATTTGGATGAACGTGGAAACGCATGATCTTACTTTGACAGATAAATCTGGTTGGCCGCCAGAAACCACCAGGCTTTGGCCAGGACGACCGATGAAATATTGAAGGTGAAGGTCTAACCTCTGATTTGGCATACATTTCATCCATGAGGTCGATGGGTGAGAAGTACTCCAAAATTTGACCACCATTTTTGGTTGGCCAGCACCACCTGCCAGGATATCCGGCGGACGACCGAGTGTACTTCGTTACACTAACTAAAACCAATCGGATAAGCATAATTTTGTCCATGAGCTCGATGGGTAATTAGTGTCGTCTCAGAGAGGTTACTAGTCACCCTCCTGCGCAAAACCCACCAGGATAGGGGTCGGCCGACCAAGTTTTTTCGCATCTCCTAATAGTAAACTATCGCATGAAAACTGAATTATTCATGAGCTCGATGGGTATATGACTTCGTCACCGCCGCCCGAACTATGGGATCCTTTATGATTCTAGATCCATGAGAAAAGCCAAGCAGGCAAAGGAATAAAATCTCATTCAACCTATATTATTTTTTTCAGTATTTTTCAAATAACTCGAGATAATGTATAGAAAAATCTTATGATTTTGATATAAGCTTTGAATCACATAATCTCCAAATGGTTTTCTTATTTTGGTACCTTTCTTAAAATGAAATGTTGTCAACTGACTGTTGCATTGCAGACTGCAGTTCCTGATTTGATTAGTTTTCAAATAGCCTATTATTGGGTAATCTTTAGAGCGTTTAAACGCCCTAATTTATCTGGCTGAACATTTTCATTTTGTTTATAAGACAAGGCATACAATACACAATTTTATAGTGTTGCTAAGCTTTATAATAGAGCTTTAAAATTGTATGCCTTTTCTTATACACAAGATGAAAATGTTCGGCCAGATAAATTAGGGCGTTCAAACTCTGAAAATTAAGGCATTGCAAGCTATTTTTTATTCTTTAAGAGGCTAATGGTTGAAATTACTATTCTATGCTTTGTTAATTAAACTTCTGAATTCCGCCTATAAATGTTTACGTAAAGGCAGTTCAGTAAAGGCAAAGTTCAGAAGCAAGCACGCATTGTTTTAAAACGACTTAACCTCTTGTCTATCGGAACGCAGATCTCATCCAGACACAATTAATTTTCTATTGTGTCTGAAGTCTCGACAGACGACGGGTTAAAGGAGGGTTGATTTGCATGAATTTTCAAAAAATAAAAGTAAAATTAATTTAAAATTCTGAGCTAAAACATAAATATGGATGGACACACACTTTTACACCTATAGGTACAGATTTTTAAAAATACAGAATTGCAATGTGTGTAAGTTAGTAGAGGTACACTATACAGGGTGTAAACTTAATTAAATGTTTTAACATATTTTGGGGGATGTTTTAGACCAAAAAGTATCACTGTCAACATTGAAAATATCAGCTGTTTCATATAAATAAAACTGCAGTACTAGGCTCATGTATGGAACAGTTGATATTTATTAATGTTGGCTCCATAATGGAATTTGTTTCATTTGATGGTCTGACTTCCAAACTGAACAAAATTCGTTATGGAGCACCCTTTTAAATATGACCACAATTTTCATTAACATCCTGTATAGTGTGAAAAATATCTAAGATATGTTATAAAATTATGTTATTACTTACCTATGTTAAAGTAATGTTTTATTTCAAAGTTGAGTAAAATATGAATGTTTAAAAGATATTTAAGAAAAGTACATTTGTTATTTGTATGTCTAATGCATGAAGTAAGTATTTGTATAATTATATTATTAAGACGTATTTAAAAGTGTAACCGTGATTATAAAAAGTAACATTAAAAAAACTTTAAATAAATCTTGGTAAGAAAATATAATTTGTGTTCATATTTAATTAGTTAGTTGATAGACCACTTTCTTGGCCGACTCTACCTACTCATAATAATAGTACCTACTGTACATTAGATCTAAGTAAAATTGTACTTTGGTTGATTAAGATTACTTACTTGGTACAGTCAAGAGCACATCAACCTTGAGAATCGAAAATTTACAATATTGTTCACAATACAATTTAGAATGATGTGGTTTTCTTACTTTTTAGAAATTAATAAAAAATCATCTAATTTTTCAAAGAAAACAGCTAAATTCTGACCGGAGCCACGCGCTCGTTCGCATCGATTAGTATGGAAAGTCGTGGTCCAGGGACGTAGTGATTACTTGCTCAGTGGTCCAGGGCAGATACGCCTTAATACGAACACCATATAAGAACAGCTGTACGAAGTCCAAGGTGTCTAGCTTGACGTGCTCTTGACTGTACCTACTCTAACTGTGTAGGTACTTAAGCATGCTCACGACCTTAGATTATCCTCACGACTATATTCCCCGAGGGGGTTAGTGAGATATTCTGAAACCTCAGAACATCCACGTTTCACCAGTAGTACCGAAACTCTGTCCTGTCTGTCTCTGTGCTTATATTAAAAGAAAAACGGATATATAGGAACCTTCTTAATATACTGACACTTTTTAAGGAGATGACCAGACCATCATACTGAACAACTTTCTCTATGGGACCATCATCGAAATCGCGAAAAAAATAACAGTTGTATGGAAGAGCCGATTATTTTAGCGATTTCGATGTTGGTGCCATTGCCATAGAGAAAGTTATTCAGTTTGACGGTATGTTCAGTTTCCTGTATGTACAGTCAGCATAAAAAGTATTTAAGCATGTTGAGTTTTCATAAATATCTGAACAACTTTACGATAGCAAACCTTATTTCAACTCGCAAAGAAATCAAATTAATTTATCTGTCATGTTATTATTTGTAAAGTGGAAAACAAATGTTATCTAGAGGAAATAGGGTTTATTTTCGTGTAATTGTTCAGATGTTTTTGAACGCCGGAGATGCTTAGATACTTTTGATGTTGACTGTAGTCTTTCTTAATAATATGCTGACGGTTTTTTAAGGGAATGATCACACCATCAAACTGAATAACATTCTCTTTGGGACCAGCTGTCCCATACATTTGGGTAGAGTAGGAAGGTTGTAGCCATAGAAAATGTTCAGTTTAAAATGCCGTCAGCATATTAAGTTGGACCCTGTATACTTTAATCAGTCAGCAAATAAAAAGAAAGAATATAACACTGTTACTAAAAAAGGAGTTTCTAAAATTAGATATATAGGTATTATCAGTATTACTATTGTTATGAATAGGTAGAGCCGGTCAAGAAATTGGTCTATCAATTTAAGCAACACTTTCTAGCTAAGGAAAATACAGGGTGTTAGGGTAAACAGTTGCATTACTTTAAGGGGTGATTGTACCCATGATACTGAACAACTTTCCCCAAGAAACCATGAAGAAACCTTCGGAAATTCGCAAAAAAAGTTTGTACTCCCCATACTAAATACTATCACATGATCGAACGTTTGTATGAAAAGTTTAAAAAATGTTTTGCTAATTTCCTATAGGTTTCTTAGGGATAGTTGTTCAGTGTCATGGGTACAATCACCCCATAAAGTAATGCAACTGTTTACCCTAACACCCTGCATTGATAAGGTTGAGATTGGAATTAACAAAATAATACGTCAAAAAGACCTTATTGTTTTATAACCTGCCGCTTGGTACCAATGTGTTTTTTCAGAATTTATGTACGATTTGTTACACCACTGGCTTTTCGGTGAAGGAAAACATCGTGAGGAAACCTGCATGCTTCAATTAGGCATGTATTGTACCCACTGTCCATTATAAGTGGCGACGGGCTCACCCCCGTCACACTGGACAGAGTTTCGGTACTGCTGGTGAAACGTAGATGTTCTGAGGTTTTAGAATATCTCTGAATACCCCCTCGGGGAATATACTTAGTCGTGAGCATATGCTTATGCTTCTTGCTTGTGCGTTAGCACCGCATTTCCGCCAGTGTCAAGTGGTTCGAGGGAGTATCTATCCCATCTCGAGGATTGTTTTTGAGTAAGAACACAACTGAGAAGGATTGCGGAGCCTCGTTGCAGGCTGAAAGCTGAACGCGAACATCACGCGAAAGACAAATGTTCGGGGCAAACCCTGCAACGCCTCTACCTATACCTAAGTAATTATAAAATCTAGAAAAAAAAAACAATAAAATACATGGTACCTACTTGTCCTGTACGTTTACAAGTACCACGATACGAAGCGAAAAGCCGCACCAACTGCATTTGAACAAGACTATAGACAAAATTGGATAAGAATCGATGTGCTAAATTAGGGCAATTGGACCCCTGAATGTTGTAGCTTAGTCATACGAGGAAACCGCTCGGAATAAAATGACTAACTGTCGCCTACAAAAACCCAGAGACAACAAACAGGTTCCCCAATATTAATATGACCTTGACTGCTATTTGTGCCATTAGCTCTCGTTCGCACGGGCGTAATTCTATCGCGCGGTGAGACAATTTCAGGCAATTTTCTACCTTATTGAACATGACAAAAACGCGCCCCATCGCGCGGTAGGATTACGCCCTTACGTGCGAGGGGTTATTTTTTTATTCTGTTTTTGTTGTATGTTTTTGTGGAGAGCATTTTTGAAACTCATACGTTGAACTCAGCAGTTACTTACTCACTATGCCGGCTCAGGGACCCGAAGTGGGTCTTGGCCTCCGACAACAAAACACGCCATTCATCTCTTTTCTGTGCTATCTCAGTCCAGTTGGGCACCTCCAGTTCCTCGAGATCCTTGGTGATCTGGTCTATCCAGCGATGTCTCTGCTTGCCCACCGGGCGACGCCCAGAGGGTCGCCCCAGATACGCTCTCTTCACCGCACGATCTTCCCCCATCCGTTCTATCTGTCCGAGCCAGCGTAGTTTAGCAGATTTTATCTTTCCTCCTAGTACTTAGTAGGTATGTTAGGAGTGGAAACTAGGTCTTCTATTTCCATATTTTTCCTTAGCAGCTTTTAACTCCACAAAATATAAAAATTACTATGAAGATGCATCTTTCTACTTCTGATTTGACTTTCAAAAATAGCACTTCTGCATGGGTAGCATGCCACCGTGATACAGCGCTATCACACCTTCGCTCTCTTTCTATTTGCGTGCGAACGAACGAGATAAAAGACGTGATACAGCCGTATCACGTGTAGCATGCTACGGCTTCTGCATGGGTAGCATGCCACCGTGATACAGCGCTATCACACCTTCGCTCTCTTTCTATTTGCGCGCGAACGAACGAGATAAAAGACGCGATTCAGCCGTATCACGTGTAGCATGCTACAGCTTCTAGTCGGTTAACTAAAGCATGCATTCATAGACACACACGAATGCGTTATTCCTGTCACTGCTTCCGTGCTTGAGATAAACTTTTCATTATGAATGCAGTGAGACAAAAGCATTGCGTAAATCTGTGGCACGCGCCAGCGTTAATTTTGTAATTCATACAGTAGATAACCGTAAACCGGTAAACCCATACAGACCTACCTTTATTCAAGGAATAATGGATTATCTCATCGGGAAAACCACAGCCAGTCTGTCCTTTTTGATACATACAGTTACAAGACACGATAACCATGATGAATGAATCGTTAAAGAGGAAAAAAATGAAAATAAATGTGTGCAAAACGAAAGTAATGGTCTTGGAACGTGAGGATGAGGTTACAGAGTGTAAGATTACTATTGAAGGAGAAAGAGTGGAACAAGTGAATGAGTTTGTGTATTTGGGAAGTATGTTTACGAGAGACGGAAAGTGTGAGGGGGATGTGGAGAAGAGAGTGACTGCGGGAAATCAGGTAAATGGTGCCCTGCACGCCGTGGTGAGTAGCCGGTTTGTGCCAAAAAGGGCACGTCTGGCTATTCACAACGGTGTGTTGGTGCCTACACTGATGTATGGGAGTGAATGTTGGGTATGGAATAAAAGGAATGAAAGTCGAGTGAATGCAGTTGAAATCCGCTCCTTACGAAGTATGTGTGGTATTACTTTGGTTGATCGAATCAAGAACTGTGTGATAAGGGATTGGTGTAAGTTGAAGGATGATATAGTACCTAACAAGGATTGAAAGGGGTATGCTTAGATGGTTCGGTCACGTAGAGAGAATGAATGAAAGAAGACTAACGAATGAAATTTATCAAGCAAAGGTGAGCGGAAGTGTTGGGAGAGGCCGTCCGAGGAAAACATACCATGATCAAATCAATGATCTTTTCCGAAAAGGACAAGTGCGTAGCACCCTCAATCGACGGAAGTGCATGAAGAGATGTATGAATGTGAATGAGGCTAAAGAGGTGTGTCAGAGTTGTAGCGTGTGGCGGTCCGTGATCTCTGCCTATTTCGGACTTCGAGACCCCGTTACGTTCCTTTGCACGGCTTTTTTACATCAACATATCGCGTTAAAACTAAAATTCAATAAGTAGGTAGAGGATATAGGTAGGTAGGTTACAATACAAGTTTTCTTTATTGCTAAGACACTTTATATTTTCAACAATACAGAGTTTGTACCTACCTACTTTAAAATAAGAACTAAGTAACTAAGTTAAGATAACTTATCCATTCTATTCTATTTTTTGTAGAAGACCAACTCTCTTCTCAATAACATTCCTAACTCTCTTAATATGCGATCCTTTTCGTCAACATTCGATTGTTTTTCCATATCCGGAATATTAGAGGAGTGTCCTAAATCATCGCGATGAAGGCAGTATTTCAATACATCGTAGAGTTCTTTATTACGATCAACAGATAACTCCGAAAATATTTTATTTTCAACGAAAACACCCGCGTAATGAAATGTCTCATCGGGAAAACACAACCATTCCCCCTTCTCAGACATATATTTCTCAAAATACTTTCTAAAATTCTCCCAAGAATTTAACACGAGAGTCATCATTGATCCGAAATATGGATCTAATTTTGTTGATACATTCTTTGTTAAATCATAAAGTGTGTTACAATTTAATTTGTAATTGTTGCAAACGTCGTTGATAATACTGAACATTTCCAAAGAGTAATTGTAAATAAAAGATAGGCAGCTATTGTTCAAGTAATAACACATTTCTGAATTATTTTTCTTAGCATTATATTCTAGAATTATTTTTGCTAAAGCACTTTTGAATTCGTCACGTTTTATTTCGCAAGCTTTCGCTATAGCAAATCTGCATGGAATTGGCAGGGGATTATCCTGATTAAATCTTGAAACCCTTATCCTTTGTGCTGCGTAATTACTGAACATATCACGTAATTCATTTTCATTCTTTATCACGCTTGCAAGGAAAGTTATTGCAAGAAAAGAGACACATCTTTTAAGCGAATAAAACGAAAATTCCGATGTCACTGAACTTAGAATATTTGTGCATTCTGCTTGAAAACAACTTAGATCCGTAAAGTCAGGAAATAACGTCCTGAATCGTATCCGTGTACTTGTTGAGCTTAACTCATTATCACTACCTCGTAATTTTTTTATATTTTCACGGTAGCTTTTACGATATTTGCGCCTAAAATTATCAGTATCACACTCTTCAACTCTTTCTGGTTCAGGAATGACATCAGTTTTGCCTTCTCCGTAGAATTCTTTTCTCCAACACAAGTCATCTTTATGGTCATCGTCTATTAACAAGTAGACAGCGTCTAAAATAACCGTCTTAGTTGAAAACCCAGGCTCTACGGCCCCCGAACAGTAAAAATCGACGAATCTTCTCATAACATTCCGTTGGACTTCAGCATTTCTCAAGCTTGGATTTATTAAAAACTTTGTTGCGTATTTAAAGCACAATTCTTCGTTCCATTCGTCAGACATTTTCAGATTCAACCTTAACACTTTCGACACAAAAACTGATTAGATTTCAAATGCGCTATAAAATATTTCAAACACAAGCGCTTTGTTTACAGTATAAAGCGAACTGAGATTAGCGTGGGTGGTGGCAGGGCTGCCACCTCAAAAAATCGATTGGGCGCTAAAAGTGTGAAAAAAGAGCTAGATTCAGTAATTTTCGCAGTTCAAAAAAGCGCTAGATTCGGCGCTAAACTGTTCTCCCGTAAATATTCCTTTAAAGTTTTCTAAATAGTCTTATCAGTCTTTCCAAAACCCATCTATGAGTCAATTTAAGTCAGTCAAGTCGTAGGTCACTTGTAAAATTAATGATAGCACTTCTGATAAGCGTTCGTTTTTGAATCTCCTTAACACTACATACTCTATGCTTCGATCAAAATAAAATGAATGGATAGGCCTTAAGCGAACATTTCAAACCAGAAAAATGAGGCAAAACAAATGAAATTTTTACTTGTCACTTGTATGAAAGTGCCCTAGATTTGACAGATAATGGCGCTAGTTTGTATGTACCAAGTGCACCAGTAGTTTGCTTCAACTCACCGCGCTTTAGGCCTATCCATTCATTTTATTTTGATCGAAGACTCTATGGACATGTTTTGACCACAATATGATATAAATATTTATCATATTTCAGTTAGAAAACACAATAATAAAGGGTATTTAAACACGAACACTGTAACAGTGTTTAATAAAGCAACAGTTGCTTTATTAAAAGTTAAAAAAGCGATAGATTCTCCGCTAGGCGCTAAATTCTCAGATCGGGCGCTAAACATACCAAAAAAGCGCTAGATCTAGCGCCGAAAGCGCAATGGTGGCAGCACTGCGTGGTGAATACCAACGTTTTAATGTGAAAACAGAAGAAAATTAAAAATAAATTAAGATTTAGCCAAAAGGTCTAGTAACCAGGCTAGTAAATATATTTAAAAAAAAAATAATTAATAGTGGTCGGGCAAACAGTTTTGCGCTTAATAAGTATCATTACTGGGAAAGATGAATCATTTTGTGTCTTGTTTGACCGATAGTTCAGAATTCGGTAATTTATTCTTGTAGTAACTACTGTAATATACTCTATGTATATATCTCTATACTCTATGTATAATAATATAAGTACATTGCAGTTTAAGAGTACCTATTTATAAAATAAAATTTTTATTTAGTAGGTATATTTATTATTAGGTTTGTGTAATTGAATTTGGTGTTTTGGTATGCAATTAAATAATATTTACTTAGGTGTGTTACCTATGTTATTTTAATCGTAAGTATTTATATTATTATCCATTATTATATTCTATTACAAATTATATATTAATGTTTACGTAAAAGTGTAAATTGTTACTAAAATTACATGATCTGACTACAAAAAAATATCATGAGCCTCGGAAAATCGAGCAATTTACGTTGCCCGAAGACTGCCCGCGTTACGGCAGTCACGTTCCATTGTTTGACGTTGGGCATCTGTACTGTATAGTATTATATAATCTGTGACTATAGTAAGGCAAACCAATATTATTATTTATTCTTATTCATTAACTTTTAAATCTAATGTAGGACTAATAAACTTATAATCTTTAATAACAAACAAACATGTAACAAACATAATTATTAATACTAGATTTATCTTTGTCTTTTCACCAAGTTATTTTTGTAGAACACAAGCTCTCCTTTCAACAACTTTCCTATCTCTTTTAAGACCCGAACTCCTTCGTCGACATTAGATTGTATTTCCATATCCGGAATATTCGACGAGTGTCCTAAATCATCACGATGAAGGCAGTATTTCAATACATCGTAGAGCTCTTTATTACGATCAACGGATAAATCGGAAAATATATTATTTTCAACGAAAACAACCGCGTAATGAAATGTCTCATCGGGAAAACAGAACCATTCCCCCTTCTCAGACTTGTATTTCTCAAAATATTTTCTAAAATTCTCCCAAGAATTTAACACGAGAGTCATTATTGATTCTAAATGTGGATCTAATTTTGTTGATAGATTATTTGTTAAATCATAAAGTGTGTTACAATTTAATTTGTATTTGTTGCAAACATCGTTGATAATACTGAACATTTCCAAAGAGTAATTGTAAATAAAAGATAGGCAACTATTGTTCAAGTAATAACACATTTCGGAATAATTTTTCTGAGCCTTATTGTATTCTAAAATTATTTTTGCTAAAGCACTTTTAAATTCTTCACGTTTTATTTCGCAAGCTTTCGCTATAGCAAATCTGCATGGAATCGGCGGGGGATTATCTTGACCAAATCTTGAAACCGTTATCCTTTGTGCTGCGTAATGACTGAACATTTCACGTAATTCGTTTTCACTCTTTATCACGCTTGCAAGGAAAGTTATTGCAAGAAAAGAGACATATCTTCTAAGCAAATAAAACGAAAAATTCGATGTCACTGAACTTAGAATATTTGTGATTTCTGTTCGAAAACAACTTAGATGTCTAGACCGATCCTTTAACTCAGGAAATGACCTCCTGAATTGCAAGCGTGGATTTGTTGAGCTTAACTCATAATCACTATCTCCAAAGTCTTTTACACTTTCTTCGTAAAATTCTTTTCTCCAACACAAGTCGTATTTATCGTCATCGTCTGTTAATAAGTAAACAGCGTCTAAAATAACAGTCTTGGTGGAAAACCCAGGCTTTAACCAGCCCCAACAGTAAAAATCGATGAATCTTCTCATAACATTCCGTTGGTCTTCAGCATTTCTCAAGCTTGGATTTATTAAAAACTTTGTTGCGTATTTGAAGCACAATTCTTCGTTCCACAAAGGTTTAATTTCAGACATTTTTGAGACTTAGTAACTCTTAATTAACACTTACGACTCAAAAACTGATTGGATTTTAAATGTTCTGTAAAATATTTTAAAAACACAAGCGCTTTATTAAACGGTATGAAGCAAACTGAGATTAGCGTGGTGGGCGAAGAATTGTTTTTTTTCAACTATGGAAATCGAAATTTGTGCATAATATATGTATCATTACTGGGAAAGATGAATCATCTTGTGTCTTGACCGAATTGTTGACTTGATACTGTCAAATTTTTATTATTTTTATTAGGATTGTCTATCTATCTATAACGTCACTCCTCTTTCCCAGTGGGGTATGCAGAGACCAAGGCGCGCAAACTACTAAGATCCTTGTATACTTGGATTTAGTGTTTTGTTCTGAAAATAAAGAATAATTATTTAGGTATGTTACCTATGTTATGTTAATCTTACTTATATTACATCCATTCTATTCTATTTAAAATTTTATTGTTTATTATAAACTCTATTCTATACTTATATTCAGTCAAGGCAATTTTCCGATTAAATTTATTAACCCTTTACACCCGAGACGTATCAAGCGTGCAAGTTAATTAAAATAAATACAATTAAGTAGGTGTACGTAAATTACTCTTAGGCTAGCTTGCACCAAAAAGTGTTTAGGCTTAAACGTATTTAGTGATAACTCTGTCTCTCACACTGCTCACACTAATGACAGTGACAGTATCATGTTTAAACATGTTTAAGCCAAACACTTTTTGGTGCAATCCAGCCTTAATAAATAACCACGCTGCAGTAATAGTAATTATTTTTTATTGTAAATAAAAATTAACTATTACTTTTTGCCCATTCGGACAAAAGTTGTTCGGAGTTTCGGACTAGCATGTATCACAAATTATAAAAAAAACTATTAATCTGCTCCTCTCACACTACATACTACGGTATGACAAAACAATATTATTATTTATTCTTATTAATTAATTACTAATAACAAAAATTTAAAGTGGGACATATAAACAAATTATATTTAGTAACAAACATATTCATAATAGATTCATTAGTTTCATTACTAGGTTTTTCTTTGTCTCTTCACAAAGTTATTTTTGTAGAACACCAGCTCTCCTTTCAAAAACGTTCCTATCTCTTTTAGGATCCGAACTCCTTCATCGACATTAGATTGTTTTTCCATATCCGGAATATTCGACGAGTGTCCTAAATCATCACGATGAAGGCAGTATTTCAATACATCGTAGAGCTCTTTATTACGATCAACGGATAAATCAGAAAATATATTATTTTCAACGAAAACAGCCGCGTAATGAAATGTCTCATCGGGAAAACACAACCATTCTCCTTTCTTAGACTTGTATTTCTCAAAATACTTTCTAAAATTCTCCCAAGAATTTAACACGAGAGTCATTATAGATCCTAAATTTGGTTCTAATTTTGTTGATAGATTCTTTGTTAAATCATAAAGTGTGTTACAATTTACTTTGTATTTGTTGCAAACATCGTTGATAGTACTTAACATTTCCAAAGAGTAATTGTAAATAAAAGATAAGATACTACTGTTCAAAAAATAATACAATTCGGATTTACTTTCCTTAGCCCTATTAGATTCTAAAATTATTTTTGCTAAAGCACTTTTGAATTCTTCACGTTTTATTTCACAAGCTTTCGCTATAGCAAATCTGTATGGACTTGGCGGGGGATAAAGGTGAGCAAATCTCAAGGCCCTTATCCTTTGTGTTACGTCATGACTAAAGATATCACGTAGTTCTTTTTCACTCTTTATCACGCTTGCAAGGAAAGTTATTGCAAGAAAAGAAATACATCTTTTAAGTGAATAAAAGTCTAAATCGGATGTTACAGAAGTGAGAATTTGCGTGCATTCCGTGCTAAAACCACCTAGATAACAGTTTTCATTCCTATAATAATCAGGAAAGAACATGTTAAATCGCATCCAAGTACTTTTTGAGCTTGACTCATAATCACTATCTTCTGAGTTTTTTATACTTTCACTAAATTTGTCCCTAAAATTATCAGTATCACACTCTTCTCTTTCTGTTTCTGGATCAGTTTTGCCTTCTTCTTCGTAGAATTCTTTTCTCCAATACAAGTCATCTTTCTGTTCATCGTCTATTAACAAGTAGACAGCGTCTAAAATAACCGTCTTAGTTGAAAATCCAGGCTCTACGGCGCCCGAACAGTAAAAATCTACGAATCTTCTCATAACATTTCGTTGGACTTCAGCATTTCTCAATCTTGGATTTATCAAAAACTTTGTTGCGTATTTGAAGCACGATTCTTCGTTCCACAAAGATTCAATGTCAGACATTTTTGAGCCTTAACACCCACGAGTTAAACACTTAATTTGATTTGAAATAGTTAAATTTTTTAAATAGCAACAGCATCTAAACACACGCTTTATCTCAGCTCAATAAAGCGAACTGGTTTTCAACAACGCAAGTCACAATCTGCGCATTTATGCAATGCATTTACTGGGAAGGATGAATCATCTTGTGTCTAGACGTTAGCGTAGTCTAGATAGTTTGTTCTCGATGCTCTTTTCCACTAGTACCTACCTATTTATTGTAAAAGTGTGTATTTTTCTTTAGGAACATCACGAGATTGGCAAGAGAAGGTATCGAATCTGTGTTTACTATTAGAATTACACACACCGCTATAAAGCATCAAATCCGTGTTTTTGTTTTTGTGAAAAAGTCCGTCTCACAAACGCATGCGTTGGGAAACTTTGGAAACGCTTACTTGTAAACACTTGTAAGCACTTTGGAGGTGCAGGTCATGTTAACGTAGTAGACCTGTATACTCCATTCCAAATAGCGACGAGCCGAAGACATTTCAAGGCTATTTCGAGTTACAGAAACAGAGACTTGAACCTGTTCCACCACTTCTGAATAAGTTCTTGTTAGCTTATCCGACAGCTCATTTGACATATTCTTCATACAAAATATGTCAAATGTGCTGTCCGATAAGCTAACAAGGACTTATCCAGATGTATTGAAACAGGCCCTTATTGTCACAAAATCTTAGAACAGCTTATGTCGGATAGTATAATTATCTTTCTGATAAATACATTAATTTGCTTATCAGAATTGGCCAGAAAGCTACGTAGGAAGGAATCAGAAAAACTTGTCGTAGGTATTTGGAATGAGCTATACTCGTAGATAGGTAAGAATTATTATTATGAATACGTACAGTCGGTCAAGAAACCTTCATGAATGAAGGAAGTATTTTGTCTTTCTACGGTCAATATGTTTCATCATCACAGCCTATATACGTCCCACTGCAGGGCACAGGCCTACCCTCAGGGAGGGTGTATGTACGTTAGTCCACCACGCGTAAAAACCACCAAATGAATGGGACATCGGAATTTCTTCTTCAGTGTATGCAGGTTTCTTCAGGATGTTTTGCTTCACTATTATATAGGGTCCTTCTTAATAGGATTCTTAATAGGAATTTTTTTAAATATACAGGCTCCAACTTAATATGCTGACACTTTTTTAAGGGGATGATCAGACCATCAAACTGAACAACTTTCACTATGGCACCAACATCGAAATCACAAAAAAAAATCTGCCCCTCCATACAAAACTGCAAATTTACTTGAGCCAAATGTATGGGACAGCTGATTTTTTTTTCGCGATTTCTATGTTGGTCCCATAGAGAAAGTTGTTTAGTTTGACGGTCTGATTATCCCCTTAAAAAAGTGTCAGCATATTAAGTTGGAGCCTGTATATTTAAAAAAATATTTTACATATACGTAGGCCAAAATTTGTCTGTCTTTCCCAAAAAAATTGTATTCCTACATTTGCGACTCAGTAAGGTCAACACAAATCTTTCATGGAGCACTGTATACGTTGTTATAAAAAGATACCAGAGGATATTTCCAGACAAAAAGTGTAAGTCCAATGTTACCAAAGTCCTCTGTTTTAAAAGTTACTGTAAACTTAATGATTATATATATAGGGTCCTTAATATGCTGTCACTTTTTTAAGGGGATTATCAGACCATCAAACTGAACAACTTTCAGCAAAGGACAACTCCGAAAACATACCTACTTCTTAATTTATTTTCAACGAACACAGCTGCATAATGATTGTCTCATCAGGAAAACCGCTTTAGATTGAATGACGTAAGTTTTGGCTGAGTACAGAATAGTTCCCCGAAATCATAATGATTGACTCATGCTTATTTACATGATAGGTACATGCAAATGGCAGTGTATAAGTATTGATTTTAATGAATAAATAATAATTATGTTATATTATGCCACGCTCATTATAGTTAATCCTCCATTATATATCTTGGTGTCACTTTTTATCTTGTCAACGTAGTAAAAGCGAGCAAGAGATTTAATGGAGGATTTACTTTAATGAGCGTTTCTGCAAATGAGTGTTATCCTTTCCATTCTATTTAAAATTGTATTTCATTTTAAACTCTATGTTGCATTTAAGACGCTGTTATCCCGTCAAGGCCGTTTTTTGAACACGAACGAAAGTGTTCTAAACTGTGTTTTAAAGTCTGAAATTAAATTATGTCTTATTTAAGGATCGGGCGGATGGGCGACTGTTCTCAATTACACGATTAGATTAAGTTTACTAGATAGAAAAACATCCCAAAGTTACCTCTTTTTGTTAAGTTTTTTCAATACTATGATTAAACTGCTGATATTTAACTTTTTATTCTTGTACTTAACAAAATACATTAAATATTTCTAGTGAACTCAGAAGAATTTTTAGCTTAGAAACTCCCATGAGCAAAGATATTGACGAAAAACACGTTTTTTTGCGATCCTGCTTTCAATTGGAGCGGGATGGCTAATTGTAAACTTATGCTTGCAAGAAAGAGACGCTTGCACTGGGATAACCTAGCCTTAAGTCAATCCTCGGATATTGAATTAAAAAACTAAAACAAAAATTTATGAAGATAATTCATCTTAATAAATTACAAACTTTATTGAACTTGAATAACTTATGCGATATTTACAACATTATATACAACTTATCACTAAATATGGCTATGATTAAAAATAAAAACTGATACAAAAAAAAAAAGGAAAGAACAAATGAGCCACTATATCGAGCACGACTTCCGTTCAACTTACACTAAACAGAAGACGTGCTCGAGGCCGCTGTCCTGCGGGAGGGTGCCCAGGACGCTGGCGGCGTTACCTCTTTGGATGGCAATAGATATTCGTTGCCCGAGGTACGCGCCAGCCCTTCGGTCACCGGACACCTCTACCAAGCGCGACGATAACTCTTTAAAAAGCTGCCGAGCGTCTGGCCCCCACGGCCCCAGGGTCTCAACAAATGTTATATTATGTATTTTACAAATTTTATTAAATGAAACACACTCGTAGTTCATGACAGAATGACAAGCCAAACTTTATTCTTTTCATACTTAATGGCCATCATATAACACAACATCTTCCTTCTAAAACAAAAATTAAAAATTTAAACAAAACGTAATTATTCTTCATCTATTAACAGAAAAGAAAACTTATGTGAAACCGTAACGAACAGGGGGTCGAACGACTCTTCCCGAAGATGTGACAACAAAACCTTCTGTGTTAACATGAGACTGCACGCATGGTCTCGGCATTTGCACATTGCCTGAAGAAGATTGAGATACGGGAGAGTGACCATGAGAAGGAGAAGGCGATACATAATCATCAGGAATATAATATGGGATAAAACTTAATGGTTTAATGTGAAATCTGTTTCTGATATAATGCCCACCGCTGGAAATAATTTTGTAGGATCTCTCATTCATTTTCTCCCTTATCTCCCCTTCTCTCCAATTACTACCAATTTTGAACAATATTTTTTCACCAATGACTAATTGCCTCAAATTTTTCTTATCTCTATTATAATATGTCTCACTTGTTACTTGCTTTTTCTCTAGCAGATTTTTCAAATTATAACATACTTTAGGCTTATAATTAATTGACAGTGTAGGTACTATACCTCTTATCTTTCTATTAAAGAAGTTTTCAGCTGGAGACGGAATTTCATGTGAAATTGGTGTATTTCTAAACTCAAGCATAACTAAATATGGGTCCCTGTTTTCATGAATGGCTTTTTTCAGTAAATTTTTAACAGTTTGAATAGTTCGTTCAACCATGCCATTAGACTGCCATTACATACTTTGTTGAAAAACTTCTTTTATTGGAAACAAAAAATACAAAATAATATCTATCGTACATAGTAGGTATATTGTCTTTAACCAGTATTATAATTTATTTAGGTCGGTACTTATTTACTTACTTATTTCTCATTTAATGCAAATTACAGTCTTACGTAACAAACACATCTGCTAGATTCCTAACACTAGATTTATTATCCTGTCTTTTATCGTCTCACGAAGATTTTTCGTGGTAAACCAGCTCTGTTTTCAATAACTTTCCTAACTCTCTCATCATCCGAACCCCTTCGTCGACATCCGAAACATTCGATTGTTCTTCCACATATGTTTCGTTGACATTAGAAACATTAGATTGTTCTTCTATATGTGTTTCATTGACATTCGGAACATTCGATTGTTCTTCCATAAATGTTTCGTTGACATTCAAATCATTCGATTGTTCGTCCATAAATGTTTCATCGAAATTCCAAACATTCGATTGTTGTTCCATATATGTTTCCGGAATATTAAATAAGTGTCTTTTAACATCGTCAACGTCATGAAGGCAGTATTTCAATACATCGTAGAGCTCTTTATTACGATCAACGGATAAATCAGAAAATATATTATTTTCAACGAAAACAGCCGCGTAATGAAATGTCTCATCGGGAAAACACAACCATTCCCCCTTTTCAGACTTGTATTTCTCAAAATACTTTCTAAAATTCTCCCAAGAATTTAACACGAGAGTCATCATTGATCCGAAATGTGGATCTAATTTTGTTGATACATTCTTTGTTAAATCATAAAGTTTGTTACAATTTACATTGTATTTGTTGCAAACATCGTTGATAATACTGAACATTTCCAAAGAGTAATTGTAAATAAAAGATAGGACGCTATTGTTCACGTAATAACACAATTCGGTATTACTTTTCTTAGATCTATTGGATTCTAAAATTATTTTTGCTAGGGCACTTTTGAATTCTTCATGTTTTATTTCGCAAGCTTTCGCTATAGCAAATCTGCATGGATTTGGCGGGGGATTATTCTGAGCTAATCTTAAAGCCCTTATTCTTTTTGTAACGTAATGACTGAAGGTGTCACCTAATTCTTTTTCACTCTTTATCACGCTTGCAAGGAAAGTTATTGCAAGAAAAGAGACACATCTTTTGAGCGAATAAAACGGTAAATCGGAAGTAACAGAACTGAGAATTTGTGTACATTTCACGCGAAAATCACCTCGAAATCTACTTTGATCCGAATAATAAGGATTACCCATAAAATATAGATCCATAAAATCAGATAAATCAGGTCTATAAAACTCAAAATTTCGTGAACTTGAAACACAATCTCTGTTGTCTTGTAGGTTTTCTACACTTACACTACCATATTTCTTCATAAAATTAATAGAATCACACTCTTCGACTGGTTCAGGAATGTCATCAGTTTTGAATTCTTTTTCGTAGAATTCTTTTCTCCAACACAAGTCATCTTTATAGTCATCGTCTGTTAATAAGTAAACTGCGTCTAAAATAACAGTCTTAGTTGAAAATCCAGGCTCTACGGAGCCGGAACAGTAAAAACTGACGAATCTTCTCATAGCACTCCGTTGGACTTCAGCATTTCTCAATCTTGGATTAATTAAAAACTTTGTTGCGTATTTGAAACACAACTCTTCGTTCCACAATGGTTTACTGTCAGCCATTTTTGAGTCTTAACATTCACGAGTTGAACACTTGTTTGATTTAAAATGTTTCTGTATCAACGTCCGTTCTTTCTTAACTTAGTCTGTAACTAAATTAAATATCAACAAAAACCATACACACACGTTTTATCTCAATGAAGCGAAATAGCGAACTGTGAACTGTTTTTCGACTGCGCAAAAGCGCAAAAGTGCTGCCAATGTAAATAGGCTCAATTCCCCGATTTCCAATCATGCATTCCCCGAAAATTCCCCGACACTGTAATATTCAAGAAGTAAAGAATTTTTTCAAGCAAAATGTGCTTAATGTTTCACAAAATTAGCGTCTGGTTCAGCATAAGCATATG
Organism: Agonopterix heracliana; assembly: GCA_963693445.1. Classification (NCBI taxonomy): domain Eukaryota; kingdom Metazoa; phylum Arthropoda; class Insecta; order Lepidoptera; family Depressariidae; genus Agonopterix; species Agonopterix heracliana. The sequence goes on from OY856331.1 coordinate 9,791,677, forward strand.
CATATGCTCACGACTATATTCCCCGAGGGGGTAGTCAGAGATATTCTGAAACCTCAGAACATCCACGTTTCACCAGTAGTACCGAAACGCTGTCCAGTGTGACGGGGGGTGAGCCCGTCGCCACTTGTAATGGACAGTGGGTACAATACATGCCTCGAAATTGAAGCATGTAGGTTTCCTCACGATGTTTTCCTTCACCGAAAAGCCAGTGGTGTTACAAATCGTACATAAATTCCGAAAAACTCATTGGTACGAGTCGACTTGGACGGGGATCGAACCATCGCCTCCTGCACGGCAGGAAAGGTTACTCGCCACTGGACCACCATGGCTATGGTTCACTTTTCTCAAAAAGGGTCATTTTAACCAGTCTAGCGGCATTTTGGGAAACAATTGGCCAATTGTGTTGTTTTTACTAATTCGGACCTGCTGAACACGAATTTCGATGTTGGCACTCCCGAATTTGCGAGGTCAAGGGGGGGGGGGGGGGGCTCTAAAGGTGACTTTTTTCCGTTTTTCACGTATTTCTCGGAATCTATAGGTTTTATCTGTAACAAAGCAATGTTACAAACGAGCGGCACAGGCGACGCATGCAGGCTGAGGCGACGCGCGGAGGGAGGCGGCAGCCCGGAGACAGCGGCGCGCAGGCCGCGATGACGTCGACGGGCGGAGGCATGCGGGGCGAGCGCGCTCGGCGCACACGGCAAGCGACACCGGCCGACTATAAAAGACGCAGCGCGGTAGCGTAGGCCAGCACTCGATAGGTGGCGTCTGAGAGTGGAAGCAAACGGCGGTTCGGGGTTCTCGAGCAGCTGGGCAGAAACTCGCTACAAGAGGTCCACTATCGGGTGTCCCCCCTCCTCCCCTCCCCCTCGCGTCCAGTCTGCAAAACCTCATCCTGGGAGAGTGCCTAACTCTTTCAGGACGTAGGTAGCTCCTGAAAGCCTAGCTTAATGCGGTACGAGGTTTCTCGTGCAGTGTTGTCAGGTCTTATAGTTTGAGCCTAAATATCTCGAAGGGAAAAACCCTTATTGAAATGTTCCCCCTCGCGTCAGCTCTGCCAACCTCATCCTGAGGAGTACCCCAACTCCTTCAGGACGTAGGTAGCTCCTGAAAGCCTAGCTTAATGCGGCACGAGGTTTCTCGCGCAGTGTTGTCAGGTCTTACAGTTTGAGCCTAGTCTCTCGAAGGGAAAAACCCTTAGTCAAACGTTCCCCCTCGCGTCGGGTCCTTGTTCGCTCTAGTTTCAGCTCAGATAGGGTAGTAAGTAAAATGCGGTAGTAATTAAGTAATTTAGCTAGGGAAGACACCCTGTAATTAGTTTAGGTTAAGGAATAATAAAAATGTACATTTCTTTATAGTTCCATCTTTTTATTAACAACCTCAAAACTACAGAAACTGTAATGAACGTGTTTGAATGTGGATGTGGACTGTATAATGAAAACGATAGGTGAAATTATGAGCAAATGGGTTTAATCAATTAAAATCAAAGAAACATACAATGTGGAAAAGCAAACCGTACAAGTTTTGTTTCGCTTCTGACAAACGTCAACAAAAATCAAAATAACAAGAAAGAAAACTAAATTTGAAACTAAAGAGTTTGCAACATTCCGACCCCTTGTGCATGAACGCACAAATTAGCCAAGTCAGTTAACATTTCAATATTGCAGGGTGCCACCCTTAAGTGCCCATGAAAGTAGGTACAGGCATCGCCTTAAGTACCTAAGACAACACATAATAATTAACAAATAAAGGGCTATAAAAAATAATTAAATGTCCAACCTGACTAATTTTTTTGAAGGCCGACGAAGCAAACCCCCTGAGGTGGCTACGTCCACCACCCTTACCACTCCATCCTTGCCTGGGAAAACCGTGGCAATGCGTCCTCGTGGCCAAGTTCCTCTCGGCAAGTTTTCATCAACTACCAAAACCAAATCTCCGACCATGAGGTTTCGCTCGGCATGGGTCACCTGACGGGGTTGCATGGTAGGCAGGATTTCTCTCACCCAACGGCTCCAAAAGTGATCGGCCAACCTTAACGCCTTCTTCCAGTCCGCCCTTCTAAGTAGGTCTTGGTCGTCTAGGGTGTGAGGTAGAGTTTGGTTAGATGAAGCACCGATGAGAAAATGGAACGGTGACAGGGTCTCCTGGTCATCGCTCTCGACCGAGACGTGGCTGAGAGGTCGCGAATTGACAATTGCTTCGGCTTCGAGTATAAGTGTGACCAAAATTTCCTCTTTAGGCGCCTTTTCGTGTAGAGTGGCGTACAGTGCTACCTTCACGCTGCTGGTCATCGCTCTCGACCGAGACGTGGCTGAGAGGTCGCGAATTGACAATTGCTTCGGCTTCGAGTATAAGTGTGACCAAAATTTCCTCTTTAGGCGCCTTTTCGTGTAGAGTGGCGTACAGTGCTACCTTCACGCTGCGGACGAGGCGCTCCCAACAGCCTCCAAAGAACGGTGCAGCGGCCGGGATGAAACTCCAGCGTATCCCTTTGTTCGCGGCAAAGTCCTGGACGTCACTGTGGTAAAATTCCTTCAGTAGTCTATTTGCGCCGACAAAACACGTGCCATTGTCCGAGTACAACGTTTCCGGCGTACCTCTTCTAGCTATGAAGCGACGTATGCTCATAATTGCGGAGTCCGCAGAGAGAGTGTGAACAAGCTCTAGGTGGACTGCCCTCGAAGTCATGCACGTGAAAAGTGCCACGTATCGCTTTTCCTTTCTCCGACCGATAGTGGTGTAGATCGGTCCAAAATAATCCAAACCGGTGAACGTAAATGGCCGACGATGATGAGCTAGTCTTTGTGGCGGGAGGTCTCCGGTTATGGGCTGCATAGGTCTTGCTTTTCTGATCCGACAAAAGAGGCATTTACTAGCTACGGTTCGTACCACGCTGCGCAAGCCGAGTAGCCAGTATCTCTGTCTCATCTCGTTAACGACCGTTTCGTTATTGGCGTGGCCGACCTTGCGGTGGTAGTGGTGTACCAACAAGCGAACAACGGGGTGACGGCCATCTAGAAGCACGGGCGATCTGACATCTGTATCGACATTCGTTACTGCCTTGATCCTACCAGCGAGCCGCAAGAGATTGTCTTCCCCCAACACAGGTGTCAACTTCACAAGTCGGCTACTCTTCGGGATTGGTTTTGCATCTACAATACACCGGAACTCTTCGGTAAAACTATCCAGTTGTGTTTGCTGCAGGATGTGCCTTTCGGCGGCTTTGATCACATCGGAGTTTAAGGGTTTAAGAGTGGTGGGCGTAGATGCGTGGCGGGTATGGTCAACACCACCATCTTTTTTTGAATTTCGAATCGAAACCAAAATGTTGCCAAATATTGCTGCAGCTTGATGTACCCGAGCTGTAGCACGTAACAAACGTAACCAGTCACTGAAATGACTTAAACTCGCCGTAATCGGCGTAGGCAAATTTGTACCAACAGAGGTGAGTCCCACCAGTTCATTAGGTTGGCATTTGCGCTCCTCGCGAACTGGCGCGACGTTCACAGGCTCCGTGGGCCAGTCCTCTGGGGACTTAAAAAGAAACGATGGGCCAATGAACCATCTATGGGAGAGGCCCAAATTAATTTGATGCATTCTGGTTGCATCATCAGCTACATTCAAGTCCGTTGGTACCCAACGCCAGTCTTTGATCACAGTATTTTCGGAGATCTCGCCTAAACGATGGGCAACGAACGGCTTGAAAGACCGTGCGTCGCTACGCAACCACTGTAGGACAGTCATAGAGTCTGTCCAGAAGTAAGTGCGTATCGGTTTTTTGCGATGACTATCCTTAATGGTGAGAGCTAAGCGGGAAGCTATCAATGCGGCCTGAAGTTCTAGACGCGGGATCGACATTGGCTTTAAGGGGGAGACTCGTGCCTTACTGGAGATTAGAGCGAGCTTGATACTGCCGTCTGGGTAAATCAAACGCCAATAGGCAACGCAGGCATACGCAAGCTCACTCGCATCTGCGAGGACGTGTAACTCCCTGTGCGAAGGCTCCGAATCCAAAGACCTTGAATACCACCGAGGAATTATTAAGGTCGAAACTGATGACAGTTCGCGGAACCAATCGGACCACCTTGATGCCTCCGTCTCTGGTAGCTCCGTATCCCACCCAATGTTTAATCTCCACGCCTGTTGAAATAAAATTCGCCCTTTAACGACGATGGGTGCTAAAAGGCCCAACGGGTCGTACACTCGCATCAGGTGAGATAAAACGTTGCGCTTAGTGAGTGGGATGGCAGTCGTACTAGGCGAACAAGTCCGAAAACTTAGATTGTCGGTGGTGGGGTTCCAAGCAATCCCCAACGCTCGAAAGTTGTTATTTGAGGTGCCAAGATCTATTTCCGACGGCTGTATAGCTCTCAAGCAAGCTGGGACGAGGCTTAATGCGGCTGGGTCGTTGGAAACCCAACCCCGCATCTCGAAGCAGGCGGCATTGTGAACGGTGATTATATCTTCCGCTAATTCGGCCGCTTCGTCAACGCCATCTAGTGAGTCTATGTAGTCATCCATGTAATGGTTAAGTAAAATGGCGTCTACCGCTTTAGGAAATAAGTGTTTATACTCTTGAGCGTTTTTATTTTTTATGTATTGCGCGATAAATGGACTACAACACGCACCAAATATGACGGCAGTCATCCTAAACTCTTTGATAGGCAGATTTTTTGTTGGCCTCCATAAATATCTGAGTGCATCTCTGTCCCGTTCCCTGATTCGGACCTGGGGGAACATTTCCTTAATGTCTGCTATCAAGGCTACGCGACCCTCTCGAAAACCAAATAAAACTTTTATCAAAGGTTGAAGCAGGTCGGGACCAGAGAGCAATAGAGAGTTTAGGCTGACTCCCTCATTGGTAGCTGCGGCATCGTGTACAACGCGAATTTTACGCTTTTGTGGGTGGTATACACCGAAGTGTGGAAGATAAAGGTGCCTCTGAGACGTACTTTGATTAGAGGTACCTGAGTAGTACGTTTCAGGGGTGCATTCTTCGGCGTAACCTTTAGTGATCATGTTATTCATAAAATCATTATAGGCTTTAGCGAATTCAGGTTCCTTAATCATGCGTCTCTCTAAACTTAAAAACCGTGACATTGCCTGGGGGTAGCTATCAGGAACACGGTGTATGTCGTCACGCCACGGCATGCCTACCTCAAATCTACCATCGGGTAAACGTCGTGAAGTGGCTTCGACAATGTCTACCGCGCGTTGATCCTGTTTACTATTTATGGTTTCTGTTTTCGAAATCCCTAGCGAATCGATTCTGTAATTCTCTTTGATAAGGGACTCTAACTTTTCGTCTTCCGACGTCTCAATAAAGGTACCATGATTTACGAATTCGATCAATTTTGTCTTGCTAGAAGCAACGCCGTACAAAGTCCAGCCTAGAGCTGTCAAGCAGGCCACGGGTTCGTTTCTTCTACCAAAACGTGCTTCACGATTAATTGATAAATGCCAGTGTTCAGCTCCTATCAAAACAGTTGGTTTAGCATCACAATGCGTCAAAACTTCTACCAAATCAGTCAAGTGCGAAAACGATTCTATGGCTTCTCGTTGAATTGACTGTGGGTGTAAGGACAAACATTCCATGGCCCTAGCGCTTTTCACCAAGAATGTCTCCTGTGTGTACCTGCCTTTAATGTGAAAATCAACATATGATATCGTGGTCTTTCGCTGAAGACCGCCGATACCATTTACCGTTATGGTTTGTTGTGGCCCCGAAGCCCCTATGCGCGCAGCGATGCTGTTCTCAATCAAGGTCGCAGTACTGCCGTCGTCAAGGAGCGCGTACACGTCACAGGATCCTGCAGGACCAGACACGGTGACTGGGATGATCTTCAGGTAGGCCCTCGGACGAAGAGCTAAGATCGTATTTGGTTGGTTAATGCCTGTAGACGTAGTGGATACAACCACATCACGTTCGATTGGTTTAGAGATACTCGAGTTTTGTTGCTTATTTTGTTTCTTGGTAGTTAAGGCTTCCGTTACTGGAAGTGCGTCATCGTCCGTGTCGTGTGTATCGAGCGTGTTAACAAGTGGAGCGCCCAGTTTTAGATGAAGCAACGGATGGTGGCGTAAAGGGCATCCATCGATACCGCATGGGTTAACTTTGCACCTCAACCATTGATGTGAAGTTTGCCTTAGGCACCGGAAGCATACCTTTGCTTCACGTATCCAGCGCCACCTATCAACCATTGCTAAAGCCTTAAACTCGGCACACGACTTGATGTTGTGATCTTTTTTACAAAATGAGCATTCTTGTTTGTTTGTAGAACTGCCTTTAGGAACTACAGGAGCGGATTTAGAGTGTGTAGTTGTGTTTATGTTTTCCCGCCTTGTTTGTTGTTTATTAAAGGGAAACTGCGTTTGTTGGGCCGAACTAGACTCGGGTGATAAACCAAACCGAATATGCTGATCTAGCTCGCGCCTCAAAAAGTCAGATAGTATTTCGAGTTTGGGGCGACCTGTGCCGTCCTGAACGGCGAAGTCGGTCCATCTCATTTTAAGTGTTGGATTTAATTTATTCAGCACTGCATGGAACAGTTCTGGGGAATATAAGTACTCTACCTGCTTTAAGAGTTTTATAGTAGCAATGGAGTTACGTACCCTATTGGTGAGGGTTCCGAGCTCTTTGAGTTCGTTACCTACGCGTGGAAGGTTCCTTAGCGAAGTCACCTCCCGGTAGACGATGAGCTCGGGGCGCGCGAAGTTGTCCTCCAGTGCGCGCATGACATCCTCTGGGTCCGGTGACGTCATCAAAAACGCGGCGACAGCCTCGCGAGCGGGCCCGCGCAGTGCGTTTTGCAGTCGATTTAAATTCTCTAAAGAGGAAAAAGTAGCTTTAGTGACGTCGTACGTGCGTTTGAAATATAACCACTGTGACGCATCACCAGAGAAGGGCGGAAGCTCCATCTTCTTTGCGCCTGAGGAGGCGAGAGCTTTTGCCGCCGTGGCCGTATCTGCGACAGCCTTTAACAGAAGCGAGTTGTATTTGTCAGGCTCCGTGAAAATGAGCGGGGGCATGGCGCCGGCCGCCTCGGAGTGTTTGACAAAACGGTTATTGTTAGACGCAATTGCCCGTGTGGTCGCCTGTTGGGGTATCGGCTGACCGGGTGGTGAAACTTGTTTACACCGTACTTGCGTTGTTTGATTTTCTACCCATTGCTTAGTTCTTTCGTGGCTTACCCTACTGCTGCGATGACTTCGTGTGCTGCTGCTGTTCTCCGCGCTAACATCTAAAGCAATAAGCTCAGCCTGCAGCTCGCTCTCCGCCACCTGTTGTTCCAGCGCTGCGAGCTCCCGCTCACGCTCGCGCTCCTTCGCAGCGAGCTCCCGCTCCTTCGCGGCGAGCTCCCGCTCGCGCTCACGCTCCTTCGCGGCGAGCTCCTGCTCGCGCTCCAGACGCTTACGTAACACTTGAGCTTCCAAAGCGGCTTTTTGTGCTTTCACAGTCGAAGAAGAATTAGTTGTTGCGGTCCGCATGCTAGGCGCCCGACTATCCTGACGACCAGGTTGGTCGGGTTGCGGACCGCCGGCACTACATGATTGTACAGCGTTGGATGACATCGCTCTAGTCTTACTACGTGTATTCATGGAACGAAAGGAAATGGAAAGACGATACGAAAGATGAATTAAAAACTAACAAAATGTGCACTGATTTTAATGGGAGAAGGACCAAAATGTAATGAACGTGTTTGAATGTGGATGTGGACTGTATAATGAAAACGATAGGTGAAATTATGAGCAAATGGGTTTAATCAATTAAAATCAAAGAAACATACAATGTGGAAAAGCAAACCGTACAAGTTTTGTTTCGCTTCTGACAAACGTCAACAAAAATCAAAATAACAAGAAAGAAAACTAAATTTGAAACTAAAGAGTTTGCAACAGAAACCTTACCTAAAGATAGGTCAACCCTTCCTCAAAGGGATATATTTTTATAACGAGGCCCTCTGGCCACCCTGCCACAGGGGCACTTCGTTACAATGGCATGGCGCCCAACTGAAAAACTCACTATTTCTGTAGTTTTCAGGGTTGCAAATAGTTAAAACTTTGCCCCCCCCCCAGTAGAGTAGGAAATAAAAGACAAGTACAGACTGACAGTTCGTCTAAGTTGCGTCTCAGTACAGCGCGACTACGTCAAACGAACCACGACGGTAAGCGGAACGCTCAGCCGACGTGAAAATGGGAGGCGAAACCAAAGGACGATCAAAGATATCGAGCACAACAGAGGGTACACACAGCATGAGCATAGACTCATGGCAGATTAGCTACGACGGCACAGATGATCCAGTCGAGTTCATCGAAAGACGCGGGGACGTAACGAACGTAGACGAGATAAAACCAGACAAGTTACTTCAGTCACTACCAAAATTGTTCCACGGAAAAGCTCTCCTGTGGCACAGGAACAACTGTAGCGGCTGGAAGAAATGGGAAGACTTTCTGGAAGATTTTAAGCTATATTATTACCCAAAGAATTATAAAGAAAGTTTAGTCGAAGAAATATTCGCAAGAAAGCAAGGAGAAGGAGAAAAATTCATATATTATTTGACAGATTTACAAACGCTAATGAGGAGGCAAGGAAAAATGAGCGAGGAGGAGAAACTAGATAGGGTTTATGCAAACATGAACCACTACCATAAATATTACATAAAAAGAAAAGATTTCAGTAGTACCAGAGAATTAATATGTTTAGCGAAGGAGTACGAAGATATAGCCACAGAGAGTGTAAAACAGGGCAACAGAGGTCCAGAAGATAACAGAGACAACCGCAGGAATAACGGGGGAAGAGACGAAGCATACACAACGATTATCCAGAACAGAGGGGACAACAGGGTATTTACCGAAATAGAAATAAAGGGAAGAAAATACCAAGCACTAATAGACACCGGGTCTACAGCCTCATACATAAACAAAGAGGTGTGCAAGGAATGCGAAATAGAGATAGAGGAAGGAGACACAAGGGAAGTTATACTGGCAGATGGCACAACCACTACGACAGAGAGGACCAAGCCCATCCAGGTGATAATAAACAGTCAGAAAGTAACACAACAGATGAGCCTGTTACCCGACGCAACAGTTACCATTATAGGAATGGACATATTGGAGAAAACAGGATGCAGGATAAGTTGGGACAGAGAACAAGAACAAGACAGAGAAGCGGAAAAGCAGGAAGAACCAGAAAGAAACACAGATAAGGTGGACATCACCACCCCGCCTAACCCACCACCACCGCCAGCCCCGAAGTCAACACCAGCAGCAGCCAGGGGGGTGTCTAAAAATATGGCACCCCTAGGAAAATATCTTTGGCCGCCCCCCAGAGGTTCAGCGCAGTGCCGAGGCCCCGTCACATCCGAGGAGTTAAGTTAAGTAAAATCTAAATTTATAAGAACCATAGTAAATTCATAGGCCGAATAAATTTTTTTTTTTAAGTGTTTTTCTTTCATTCAAATTACATTCTTCCAAATTATAAGTAAACAAGTGTCAGTTAAAAGGTGATAATCTATGCGAAGATATCACAGCATAAAGTGCAAGAAAGTAGAAACAAATTATCATAATAGAATAGTGTAAAAGTGTAAAGGACCTTAAGTCAGCGCCATAGGGCCCATCCTAGCGTAACGATAGGTTTGTTAACATTTTAAAAAACCGAGTGTCCATCCATAACGAAAATGCAATTTTAAAATGCAGTTCAAGTAGGTAGTGTAAGAATCGGACACTACGGAATTATGTAGCAAGAATAGGCACTTGCGTTGTTTCTATAATATTTTATTACATAATGTTGTATGAGTAGCAGAGATATTAAGCGAATCGGTAAAGAAATACAAGAATGTAATAAATAGTTGTATAAGTTGCGAGACGTATACTCGATATACCTAACGAAACAAATCTCGAGAATCAAGAATGAAATGGTTCCAAATAAGAACGAAATTCCAAAAGACAAACATATTAGAGACCTTAAGTCATTAGCGTAAGGCAGAGTTTTGTGCAAGCAAAAACAAAAGTTTGTTTACATCGGAACATCGAGTATTCGTCACAGAGTTCAATGATAAAATAAAAACTTTTGGCGGTACTAGAGTAATAAGAGAATAGAACCGGGCGCACCGGAGAAATACGAGATACAGGATGATCTTTTTGTCGTACGAAAATGGTCAGACCATTTAGAGTTGAGTAAATTGATTATGAGTTAATGTTATATGTGAGTAAAGTAGAATCCTACACGATAGTGTTTTAGTTTAAGCAGACTGTCAGAGTTTGTTTAAAGTTATGTTTGTTGTTTTTCTTTTATATTACATGAAGTGTACCTACAGTGTAAATCAAAGCAAGAGATAGTTTACAGTACAGTCAGTAAATCTAGCAGAAACAAGATAAGAGTATAAATAGTAAATAAGTATCATTGAGTTTAAATTAAAGGTGTAATATGAAAAGAGGGAACAAGGGGGGGTGACTGAGACCAAGTCGGTCCGGTCATATTATAATAAAGTAAAGTGTAGAATCAAAAAAAAAAAAAAAGAACATTGCATAACACATCAGCATGTGTTAATAGAAATAAAGAGATACTTATTGATTAGGGGAAGGGTATCAAAGTGGAACATGTTGATACAGCCTAACAATTTTTACACAGGTAAAAATCTCCGCAACAAGGGAGAGAGTGTAACAAAGCAATGTTACAAACGAGCGGCACAGGCGACGCATGCAGGCTGAGGCGACGCGCGGAGGGAGGCGGCAGCCCGGAGACAGCGGCGCGCAGGCCGCGATGACGTCGACGGGCGGAGGCATGCGGGGCGAGCGCGCTCGGCGCACACGGCAAGCGACACCGGCCGACTATAAAAGACGCAGCGCGGTAGCGTAGGCCACCAGCACTCGATAGGTGGCGTCTGAGAGTGGAAGCAAACGGCGGTTCGGGGTTCTCGAGCAGCTGGGCAGAAACTCGCTACAAGAGGTCCACTATCGGGTGTCCCCCCTCCTCCCCTCCCCCTCGCGTCCAGTCTGCAAAACCTCATCCTGGGAGAGTGCCTAACTCTTTCAGGACGTAGGTAGCTCCTGAAAGCCTAGCTTAATGCGGTACGAGGTTTCTCGTGCAGTGTTGTCAGGTCTTATAGTTTGAGCCTAAATATCTCGAAGGGAAAAACCCTTATTGAAATGTTCCCCCTCGCGTCAGCTCTGCCAACCTCATCCTGAGGAGTACCCCAACTCCTTCAGGACGTAGGTAGCTCCTGAAAGCCTAGCTTAATGCGGCACGAGGTTTCTCGCGCAGTGTTGTCAGGTCTTACAGTTTGAGCCTAGTCTCTCGAAGGGAAAAACCCTTAGTCAAACGTTCCCCCTCGCGTCGGGTCCTTGTTCGCTCTAGTTTCAGCTCAGATAGGGTAGTAAGTAAAATGCGGTAGTAATTAAGTAATTTAGCTAGGGAAGACACCCTGTAATTAGTTTAGGTTAAGGAATAATAAAAATGTACATTTCTTTATAGTTCCATCTTTTTATTAACAACCTCAAAACTACAGAAACCTTACCTAAAGATAGGTCAACCCTTCCTCAAAGGGATATATTTTTATAACGAGGCCCTCTGGCCACCCTGCCACAGGGGCACTTCGTTACATATCGAAAAGTTTTTTAGGTAGAAATTAAATCAGACATAATTACCTACAAAACAAGTTCTGTGCTCTTTTGTCATAGGACTTAAAATTTGAGGGCTACAGGGCCGAAAGAGTAACACAATATCAAAAATTATGAAATTTGTATGGCAACCCTCATGAATGTTGAAGATCAAAACAAAACGATTTCATATTCTTAATCAGTGACCCCTAAAATCCCCGGATACAATTTTTTTGTCGGTTCGGTAAACCTGTAAAAGCTGCATTGGCGTTTGAAATTTCCATCTTGGATTTATTTCACCGCCAACTAAATCTGACTAGGGTCCACTATGACACCGTTTGAGGTCCATATCCCTATCTGTCTTAGTTTTCGCAGGCCGTTGACCTCATCCATCAGGAGTCGACCTTCCGAGAAAGTCAAAGTTTTCTCTGTATCACTAAAGCATTCATGATATGATCCCCAAATGTGATCTTTTTACCGTAAGGGGAACCCAGAGATCTGTCATGGTTTCCGCAAGCCGTTGACCTCATCCGTCAGGAGTCGAACTCCAATTGATCTCCGGGTTCCCCTTACGGTACAAGGATGGCATTAGAGGATCATAATATGGATGTTTTGGTAATACAGGAAAAACTTTGACTTCCTCGGAAGGTCGACTCCTGACTTCCTGACGGATGAGGTCAACGGCCCGCGGAAACTATGATAGATAGGGGGTAGGACTGGGACAGGGGGGTATGGACCTCAAACAATGTTAAAGCGGACCCTGGTCAAATTCGGTTGCTGGTGAAAAAAATCCAGAATTGTGAAATCCAAGATGGCTGCCATTGAAATTTCAAACGCCAAAGCAGCTTTTATAGGTTCACCGAACCGACAAAAAATTTGTATCCGGGGGTTTTAGGGGTTGATGATTAAGAATATGAAATCATTTTGTTTTGATCTTCAACATTCAGGGTTACCATACAAATTTCATTGATATTGTGTTACTCTTTCGGCCCTGCAGCCCTCAAAGTTTAAGTCCTATGACAAAAGAGTACAGAACTTGTTTTGTAGGTAATTATGTCTGATTTAATTTCTACTTACAAAACTTTTCAATGAAACCTAAAGATTCCGAGAAATACGCGAAAAACGGAAAAAAGTCACCTTTACAGCCCCCCCCCCCTTCCTCGAGCTCGCAAATTCAGGAGTGCCAACATCGAAATTCGTGTTCAGCAGGTCCAAATTAGTAATAATAGCACATTTGGCCAAATGTTTCCCAAAATGCCGCTAGACTTGAAATCCGTCCAAAAGTGAACCAGTCTATTATCAACTTTGAAGTAAACCGCTACTTTTTTGTTCTGCATGATTTTACGGTTTTATAATAGTTAAGATACTCGATTCCCCGAAATTCCCCTATTTGAATCATTCCCCGCGCTATACCCGCACGCACCCCTCATTCCCCGAAAATCGGGGAAATTCCCCGGAATCGGCAGCACTGGCAAATTGCAATCTGCGAATAGGTATGTAAATGTAAACTTGTTATTGACCAATCAAAAGGCCTCATTTCGAGCTGCGCTGACGAGACGGATGCCGTTGATTGGTTAATATCGTAACTTATTACTGAGAAGGACTTGGGGAAGGACGAACAGTGTTGCCAATTCAGGATTTTATACGCTAAACTTGGTAGATTTCTGTAGTGTTTAGTATGTTTTGTAATCGTTTAGCATTTTTTTTTAGTATTTCCAAATAAAAGAAGCAGTTGCATAATAGCTGTTTATACTCTAAAGCTTTATTCTCGAGTCTTAAATAACACAAATCACATTACGATCCTATAACACGTACCTACTGCATTCATGAGAGTTACCATGTCCTGTAACTCTCCCGCTGACGATGCAAGTATCACTTGATCATCAGCGTACAAGAGGCACTTGACTAGTAGTAGTAATTCTCACCATTTTTGCATTCTTTCAGATTAGTCAGACAGCTGTCCATATACAGGTTAAAAAGCCAAAGGGACGCAACTCATCCCTGTCTTACACCACTGGTTCTGGTGATGTTAAACCATTCTGAGTGCGCCTCGTTGACCCTGACACAGGCTCGCCTCGGCCCTGACACAGGCACTAGAATCCTTGTATAGAGATTTTAGTTCCTTCACCAAGTAGGGTTACCAGATGGGAAGACTAGAATGTCTGGGCAAAATATCAAAAAGTCGGGATTTTGGGATTATGGTCGGGACAAGTAAATATTACGAAATATAAATTACTCTTACTCAGAGCTATTTGTATAAGCGTAGCATTGATTTTTTCCCAGAGGAGGCCAGGCCCAGGTTAGGTCGTTGCAGTAAAATCTAAAACCTGGAGCGAGCGAAGCGAGTTCGAGTTTTGTACGACTGAAAATCCGGAACGAGCAAAGCAAGCTCAAGATTTCGCTTCACTATGAAAACTTATAGGATCCAAAACCTAGAGCGAGCGAAGCGAGCTCGAGATTTCACTTAAATCTGAAGCGTGCGAAGCTAAGTGAGCTCGAAATTTTACCGCATTGTGTCTAGGTCCTTATGACTCAATCGTAGCCAGGAGCGAGCGAAGCGAGCTCGACATTTTACTGTAATATATTGAAACCAGTGTATTAAGATTTAAATCCTGAAGTGAGCAAAGCGAGGGATTCTGGGGTGGCCCGTTTTTCGGGACATTTTGTATTTTTTCGGGACTCTGGACATCATACGAAATGTCGGGACAATCCCGACGAATCCCGACCATCTGGCAACCCTATCACCAAGTGGCGTCAACACCGTATATAGATAGCGTAGACCACAGTTCATCCCTCCATACTCGATCATACGCCCTTTTAAAGTCCACGACGGCAGAGAGGTATTTTTCGGCTATGCACCTTAGGGAAAAGATTTGGTCCATACATCCCATTCCCTTTCTTTCGAAATCCTTCCTGCACATCACACATTTTAGTTTAAATATTGGCCTGTCTGACAAAAATAGCAAACACGCATTTCCACCTATTTGCTGGGTTTGATTGAAGTGATTCACGATATATGGATGGAATATTTATGATAAGTACCTACTTATATTTAATATTTTGTCCTAGATAGCGGTTTTTGCGTTACATTATGGTTACATACTTCATTCCTTCCTTCTTTCTACGTCCTTCTAAGGGAGCGTCCAACAGAGCAACTTTTATTTTACTATGGGACCAAATTGTACATTTGGTTTGAGTAGTATCCAGATTATTTATGAAACAGCAGATTTTTATTATTTTATTTTGATGTTGGCCCCATACTGAAAGCTGTTCAGTTTGATGGTCTTTTTCCCCTTATATGAAATGACAAATCTAGGGAAGATTAGTATATAGTAGGTACTCTGTGATTATACTAATGTAATGTTAGGTAACCAATATGCCTATACATACGATGACCGACGACCTGGTGAAGGCGGCGGGAAACCGTTGGATGAGGGCAGCGCAGGACCGGTCGTTATGGCGATCCTTGGGGGAGGCCTATGTCCAGCAGTGGACGTCCATCGGCTGAGATGATGATGACATACGATGCTTAGTATGTTAGTAAATTTATTGTTTTTTCCCCGTTTGTGGCTTACGAAAGTTGACTCACGGTAGGTACCTATTTGAAATGAACTGGTGATGATTATGAAACCTATGCGAATATAAACATTAAAATTAAAGTTGAGAGGTTAAATAAATGAACAATAAATATAAATGTCTTGGACATTCTCGTACAGATTATCGAGTCCCATTGAAAGTAACAGAATCTAGCAAGGTCTTGTGTCATGTATCATGATAGAATTATTAAAATTTTGCCCCTAGCGGGATTCAAACCCGCGACCAGCAGGATCAGCAAGTGGATTCACTACCAACAACCGAGG
Organism: Agonopterix heracliana; assembly: GCA_963693445.1. NCBI lineage: Eukaryota > Metazoa > Arthropoda > Insecta > Lepidoptera > Depressariidae > Agonopterix > Agonopterix heracliana. The sequence continues at coordinate 9,807,132 of OY856331.1, forward strand.
AGGGCGTCAATAAAAAAAATCTTTAAAAAAATCTAAGCGACGGAGAAAATGTGCTGCTAATAAGGGCGGACCAAGGCGATTCAATCCCTTTCTTTCGTGCACTTTATGACTGGGCACCCTGTATTATGCAGGGTGTAAAATTAAACTCGTTAGGTACATAATAAAAAAACGAAAGGCCTAAATGGAGTGCTTCAGACCATCAAAGTCAGTTCAGAAAATAAAAAAAGCTGTTCCATAGAAAAAGTTAACAAAGCTACTCGATCAAAATGTTTTTCATACATTTTGGTTGCGTATCTATTGACATTTCGATGGTATGAAGCACCCTATTTGGTAGTATATAAAGTAAGTACTTAACCACATTTACATTGAAGTTAATGTAATGAGTAGGTACATGAATAAGTCACCTTATGATGCAATGTATGGGAAGTAGGAATTATACATTGTAAGTAATTACATTACACTATTGTTCTAAAAGATGTACTTACTCGTACATATTTATTGCGGCTTTCTAGATTTTCACTTTTCGTCACTAAAATTAAATTTATAATACAATGTGTTAGGGTAAACAGTTGCATTACTTTAAGGCAGGGATGGGCAACCTTTGGGAAGTTGCAGGCTTAACTTTACGATGTTAACGAAGACGCGGGCCGTAGATAATCACGATAATCGGTAGTTGTGAAAAAAAACTGTCATTTTTATACATGTACAAAAAGGGCATTATTAAATTGACTAAGAATGTACCTATGTTTGAACTTAAGAAACAAGATGCCTAATCAACGTTGTATGTATTTACTGCCATCTTATATTACGTCATCTTATTTAACGTAAAAAAGAGCAGAAGATGTCCACTGCCTGTTAGTGGACATCTTTTATGATAAAAGTATCCATTTTGTCTCCAGTATCTACCCAGTAGTGAGAAGAATGCTCCTATCATTTTCTTATTGGCGTGAACCGAGAACATTTAGGTACCTACCCTTTTTCGCGCGCAATTTTAAAATCTTTCGCGGGCCGGATTAAGACGTAATAGTAGGTGGAAATACCTCTGAGGCATCTTTTATTTTTCATTTTACGACTAGATTTATACCATTTACCGAAACTAAAGTCATACCTCAGTATTTTTGGATAGTTCATCTAGTGAAATCATCAACTGAATACACGATTGGAATTACTTCACTCGATAGAAAACCGTCACAAAGATGACGTATTTTCATGCATTTTTAAACATTTTTCTCGGTTTAGAAGAACTTTTAAAATAGTTTCCGATTGTTGGTATTTATACTCACATATTCACCATTAGTTTAACTAGTGCAATCATAAATAAAATCTAGAAAAAGTACTTTGGTTAGTTGTTTTTAATCGAAAATACGGCTCACGCACACACTTTTCGGAGCGCTCGGCAATCGCGTTTCTCATAGAAAATATTCGTCGGGACCTATGGCCCCTTAAAATCCGGGGTGGGCCGCATATGGCCCGCGGGCCGGACGTTGCCCATGTATGCTTTAAGGGCTGATTGTATCCATGATACTGAACAACTTTCCATAAGAAACCTATATGATATTAGCAAAAATAATTTATATAATTTCCATACCAAATGCAATTGTTTGTGTAAAACGTGAATTTATTTGCGTCTTTTCCTTTTTTCCTTTGGGAAAGTTGTTCAGTATCATGGAATGCAACTGTCTACCCTAACCTGTAGGTAAGTATGTTTCTTTTTCTTAGTTTTAACTACCTTTGGAATTTTTGTTTATAGGTAGGTCCCTACACGCACTTGTCGATAGAGTATTCGCCAATCCGCAGTCTCTTGTCTGCAAGTGTCTTGAAGTCCTGATAAAAGACGTTATACATCCTTTTCCTTCACTTGTGCTAGATGACTCTTCCTATACTCTGTTTCCCTTATTTTATATTTTAATCTAGGTATTTTTACTACCTATAAGTTATTATGACTGGGCAAAAAAAAAAAAAAAAAAAAAGGCAACAGTTTTTTTTTTCTAATTTCTAAACTCTTATAGTAAAAGTGGTTCAGTTTGATGGGTAGGGTATGTGGTTTAAAGGTTAATGTTACTTTTCCTTACACCCTGTATTGAATAAGTATAAATAATAAACAAGACTCTGTAATGTTTTTAATTTAATAATAACAAATCTTATTCTATAATTATTTATAAATATAAATAAGGCACTTTGTGAGTATTTACACACAATTTTGAATCAAATATTAAAAGCATGCATGCCCAGGAAAAATAGAATTGTCTTTTTTTGTGGTCATGCTCCGGAATAAAATTAATTTCATAATAATCATTAATCCATTAATAATACAAAACATCAATAATACATTTTGCATTTAGATCTATCTACAGTCCATTTAAAATGTCTACAAATAAAATTATTGTAGTATAATAGTATTATTACAAGCAGTGGTGGTCCAGTGGCGAGTAACCTTGCCTGCCGTGCAGGAGGCGATGGTTCGATCCCCGTCCAAGCCGACTCGTACCAATGAGTTTTTCGGAATTTATGTACGATTTGTAACACCACTGGCTTTTCGGTGAAGGAAAACATCGTGAGGAAACCTGCATGCTTCAATTTCGAGGCGTGTATTGTACCCACTGTCCATTATAAGTGGCGACGGGCTCACCCCCCGTCACACTGGACAGAGTTTCGGTACTACTGGTGAAACGTGGATGTTCTGAAGTTTCAGAATATCTCTGACTACCCCCTCGGGGAATATAGTCGTGAGCATATGCTATGCTATGCTATACAAATAAAATTATTGCACAAAACCCACTAATTTTTACAAAAAACATATTATCGAAAAATATTGCACACTCCCTTAACAATGACATAAGAATAAATATGACTATAAAATAAATATAAATAAAAACATAATTTTAGTACCTAGGTATAAAAAAATTGAAATAATAATTTTATAATGACGAAATTTTTTATATTATTTAATAATAATGTTATTACGACTAGCAATTACTCGCCAAAAATATATTTTTATCGCCTGTAAATTATATAAAAACATGAATCAATGGTTCAGCAAACTCCTCGTTCTAACCCGCTCGAAACGTAGTTTTTAAAAATGGCGGCTTAAAGCTTTGATAAGTAATCTAATTTCATTGTAAATGATCGTAGGATATATCGGCATGGAAACCTTCAGGCCCTGCTGAATATTTTACTTTTTGCATCCTCCCGTCTGGAAGCAAAACGTGGTAATGTCCATTCGTTTTGCCGCCTTTTTTGGCTTCATGGTGACCGAAGTCGTTGCCGCTGTGGTGATCTCTGACTCTGTATCCAAATTCGTAGTTTGCTGCGTAGTGTAGCTGAAAAAGAAAAAAAGAAAATAAAAATATATTTTTGGTGCATTTTATCGCAATAATTATTGTGTATTATATTTACAATAATCCTAATATTTATAGTTCGAGTTAAAAATGTTTTATTTATCGATGTAAGTGCATTCAAGAAATGAAATAATGAATTAAATAATTATATATTTTTAAGTTCTTTCCTCTGTACATTTTCTGTGTCCATTTCCGCCATTTTTGTAGCGTCCACAGATGACACTGTTTTATTAATACTTAATTATATTCGATTGAAAGTAATGATAAAAAAATATAAGAAACAATAAAATCTTAAATAAATAATTTTATATTTTATAGTTTGTTATAAATTATAATACTATAATAATGATGATAGGGTCTTGCGCAGATAACAGAAAGAAAGTATGCGTCTGAAAATACCTAGATTGCATGAAACATGTAATGTATGCTTGTACAGTCAACCAATTTGATGGATGTAGGCCACCTTAGAACCTTTTCACAGCTATTTAGTTGCAGTTTTGTTTGAGATAAGCTTAATGACGTTAATACAAGGGATTATGACAAGGGTATGAGGTGGCCTACATTTCAATTTGGTTGGCCTACATAGAGAATTGTTTCACAAACTCCCCAAAACGCTGGCATCTGCGCAAGGCCTAAGGTTGTTATAAACAAGAAACAAAAATGGTGATTATATTAAACTAGATTTATTAATACAATAAATTATATTATAATACTTAAGGTGCATTAAATAATGTGAAAGTGCCACTTATAAACAAACCACAAGTGCAGGTAATCACAGTATTTCACATTCAAACTTAATTAATAGATAACTCTATGTATGTAATATGTAATATAAATGGATATTATACTAAAGTCTAAATTATATAAATATTTCTTGTAATATTTACAAAAACTGCTCATGACACTTTAATTCATTTCAATCATTATGTCTGACCTTAGAGAATCCTTGTCTGACACAACAATCACAATCGTGACCTATTGTTTCTAATATTTTTAAATACTGACAAGATCTTATTTATATACAGATTTCACTATTATTATGTAATTGATGACGTTAGGTCCGAGACTCCGAGTATGTCAATTACTGTAATTGTTGGTTTATCGCTGGCTTGATCACGCAAATTTTTTTCTTTTTATCGGAATGATTTTCTAAAGTAATTATTTTCTTTTATTTAACTATGTTTCTTTTACATACCTACACTTAATTGCAAATGTTTAGACATTTCCTCTGTTTATGTAGAAATTATAATTATTTTATCAAACGGAATTTATGTAATTTACCAATATTTTTCTTTAAATTTCTATATCCTCCACTAGGTCTCCTTTTATGTTTCCTCGGATGTTTCGGTTTATGTTTATTTTGTTTGGGCAATTGAAATACTTCGTAATGTTGAATATTAACATTGTTATCTCCCACAAGATGTTTTAATTGAGATTGCGTGAGCATATATACAGGTTCTATCACGTCTGTGTCTTTTGCATTATTATAAGCATAACTTATGGGTTTTGATGGACTATATTGTTGTTGTGGGACCCCATATTGTTGTTCCGGAGAACCATATTGTTGTTGAGGGATACCATATTGTTGTTGTGGGACACCGTACTGATTTTGTGGTTTAGGAGGATCGTAATGAGGGACTTCGCCGTACACAGGTGGCCCGTAACTATCGGGAAAATAGCTATCTGGTTTTTCGGGAAAATTATTTAGAGGAATATTTGGAAATTGATTGAAATTATTGTGTCTATTCGTATAGCTGCCTTTTTGATCTGGATTCTGGTGATTTGGTGCGTAATTTTGATATTGATTGTTAGTATTTACAGGTCTGTAAGGTCTATTATTGAATGAAGTATGATCATCTTCTTCATCCTCATAATCATCGAATTCTTCGTCAAAAGGTTCATATCTTTCAGAATTTTGTGGTCGTCTTTGTCTGGGACGTTCTTCATAATCCTCATAACTATAATCATTTGCTACACCGGCTGGAAAATTTGGAGTCGACACGAACGTACCAAATTCATAGTTACGATTTTTATTTCTAAAATAATTGAAACCCCTGTATGGTTCTGCGGTAGGTGTAAGGTTTTTTGTATTATTTATAACAGGAATCTTTACAGTATTAGGCACAAGGAAAGGATCAGTTTCTAAAGCAGATCTTACATGCCTAGTTTTATTACAAGCTGTAGATACACTAATGTTTAAACAAGATATACTTACATCGTTACCGTAAGCTGATACCCCTGTACCATCTTCAGATAAATGTTTTACACCAGTGTGTTGAGCGTTATGGTGTAGGTACCTTTCGCTTAAATCACCTTCTAACTTTGGTTCCTTCTTATAATAGGTTGGTTGTGCGTAATGGAGAGCTTCGTACGTAGGTTTGGGTTCCTCCTGTTCTTTATAATAATAGTGTGGTACTTTATGAGAGTAGGGTGCGCTTATAGTTTGACTAGCAACTTCAACTTTGTAGTAATTATTGCTTTTTGTTGTAGTAGTTTCTTCTGGAGTTGCCTGAGTAGCTAACACTGATTGCAAACCGTAAGTTTTGAGTCTAGGATGTTGGTTAGGGTCTTCTATGTCGTCAATTTCTTCTGTAATAGGAGTGTGATCTTTAGTTGATTCAGGCATATATGCACTGGCATAGTTTTGCGATAATTGAGCATATGTAGAATGATCATAGTGGCTAGGTAGAGCTTGAGCCGGGTTATCTTTAAGGTAAAAATAAAGATCTATTGGTGTGTTTAGATTATCCTTGTTAGATTCTTCTGTGTTATGCTTCCCTGCTTTTAATAAAGTGCTTAATTCAGATAGTTGATCGTTAGCATTTTTCTTCAACAGTGAATTTAGAGCGTCAATATCTTGAGCAGATTGATAGTTCTGCATTTGACTATACTGCTTAGGAAATACGTATTGAGTCTTGCTCTCCACAGCTGCAGTAAACAACTTTGAATCTTCATCTGTAGTTTTTAGGCTCGACAATCCAATGTTGCCATTAGGTTTGATAGTTACCCCTTGATCATAAGTAGGTCCAGGAGATAAGTAAACAGTTTGATATCTTTTAGGTTGCAAATGTTGTTGGTATTCAACTGATCCGTACGATCTGTGATTTCTATTCTTTTCAGCCTTTACAACGGCATCTGCTTTGCTTATCTTTGAGACTTCTTGTGATGATCTTTTCTCTTGTCTTGGCTGTTGTTTTGCTCTGGGTGTAAGTTTTGTAGTGGCTCTAGTTTTAGATTGCTGCTGTTCTAATGCTAGCTGATGGTTTTCTTGTGATTCTTGATAGGCTTTCATGTAGCTGTCTACTTGTGGTGGGGATTTAGTCCATCTTTGAAGTTGAGCTCTGTGTTGCCTTACCCTTTCTGCGTTGAACATTGCTTGCTGGTTTTGTGCGTGTAGTTTAGCATTTTGTTTAGAGTTTCCTGCTAATGGATTTGCGTATGGTATGGGATTTTGTATGATTTTTTCATCCATTCTTGATTGTTCGTTGATTATTTCGTGAACTGGTCTCGAGTTCGATTTTGCTGGTATAGATGTTGTTATTTGAATGGTTATTAAAAATATGGCTGCTATTAGTGTCATCTGCTTTGGATTCCGGTCCATTGTATCTGTAATTAAAAGAAAAGTGGCATTGTAATCATCAAGTACACCTATTTATTTAAACTTAATTAAAGGACAAATAAGAAAATTAATGTTACTCAACTAAAATTAAAGTCTTTGATTTGAGTTTATAATAATTACTAAGTTCCATTTAAATACTTATAATTGACTAAATGTTTTTGAATATTCATCACAAATGTTATAGGTATTAGAATAAATTGATAAGTTACGTTCGTGAATACTAAAGTTTTAGTTACATAACATAAGTTATCTGCGAATTTAAAGAAGTTATTTATGCAAATTCGGACCTACTTCTAAGCAAGCACATACTCGGTCAGTAGATACATAAATACCTACTACTATTATTTTGCACGCCAAACACATACAACTAATATAAAGATAACGGTACAAATGGCGGTCTTATCACAAAAACAGCCTCACAAATAGTAGATTACACACCGAGGACATTAAAGTAAGAAAGGTCTCAGATCTCATGTAATTGTTGTCCGAGGCGAAGCCGAGGTCAACAAACGTGTGATCTGAGGCTTTCTTATTTACTGTCCAAGGTTATTATAATAATTTTCTCCTCGACGGAGGTGGAAAGCTACAACTACGTTTAGCGCAGCGGGACGAAAATTGACACTTTCCGTCCGGAGGGGGGAAAATACCTTATCATAACATGTTTACCTACGTAATATATTATTATCTAACGACCATATTATCTTTCTAGGTGGCCAGAGACGTTGCTGAAACTACCAACCACTTTTTATATTGCGTGCAGCAGTGTTGTAGCAAGGGATAAGTGTAATTTTTCTGCTTTTTTGGTCGCTTATTTCATATAGCTTAGGCCCGGTAGCTCAATCGGTAGTGAACGTGCCTGCTGTGTTGCGGGTCGCGGGTTTGTATCCCGCAAAGGACAAATCTGTGTATGATGAATGTTTGTAGCCGAGTTATGGATGTTTGTATGTATTCTAAGTATATCGTTGTCTATAGTCATCATAATACAAGACCGGGCTTGATTCTGTTACCAGATTAATTTGTGTGACAATGTCCAAGGTCCTTCTTAATATGCTGACACTTTTTTAAGGGGATGATCAGAACATCAAACTGAACAACTTTCTCTATGGCACCAATATCGAAATCGCGAAAAAAAATCTTCTGTTACATACAAAACTGCAAACCAACTCGAGCCAAATGTATGGGACAGCAGATTTTTTTTCGCGATTCCAATATTGGTCCTATAGAGAAAGTTGTTCAGTTTGATAGTCTGATCATACCCTTAAAAAAAGTATCAGCATATTAAGTTGGACCCTGTATAATGAAAATGATATCATTGGCATCCTTTTAAACTAAGAGTCTACCCATCAAACTGAACAACTTTTAGTATGGGAGCAAACCGACCGGAGCGAAAAAAAATCTGCTATTGCATACATTTGAGTCGAGTAGGCGTTGCAGTTTAGTATGGGACAGCTGATTTTTATTTTGCTCCGATCAGTTAGCTCCTATAGTAAAAGTAGTTCAGTTTGATGGGTAGACATGCTAAAGTCAGGCCAAGTTAATAGATCACATTTGACATCAGTTTTAGCTTCATAATGAGGTGACCTGCTTAAAAACATTGATTAAAGTGAATGAATCGATACGGATTTCAAACATTTGGGAATTGATTTATGCGTGAATATCGCGGTTTGTTGGAACTACGATTAACATCGATTTTTTGGGTAACATCCTTAGTACTTAAGGATTCACTGACGCAACATTAAAACGACGTTCAGTTCTTTGGAATTTAAATTGTTTATTATGTTTAAAATGGTATATTAGTTTAAGTAAATCGTAAAATTACCTTCTTTGGTCATTATTACAATAAATATGTTATTGTTATTTAAAAAAGTAAAGCAATTGTGCAGTTCTAACTTCGATAAAATTAACAATATTCTATGCCCGCCGTTACAAGGACGTTTGATGAAACATCAATAGATGTCAAATAATGTGATCTATTAAATTGGCCATGATATCAATTTCACCCAGTAGTACCTATAGTTACTACTTGACACGTCATGCCATCCTAAAATATGATAAAAGGTACCACTGAACCTGTCTACAAAATGTATGCGTAAGTATTACAATCATAATTGTGTTAACATAGCAAATATACTTCGTGCACATCAAAATATTAAGTTACATGATTTACAAAGCAATTCACCGAATAATTTGATTACGTAAGTCTAATAAAAGATCATGCTAGTCATTTTAAGCTCATTTAAAGTAGCGTCGGCAAATTATGGAAATGAAAGTGGATATTAGAATAAACATTTTAACAAGCCCTTTATTATAATCGTTATAATTAACCTATTTACATAATAGAAAGATAAAACTGTATTAAGTCATTTAATTTTATTCGTTTAGGATTTAAGTTTTTTCTAGAGCGAGCGAGCGAATTGTTAACAAACCGATCAAAGTGCTCGCTGTGGCTAATTAGGGATTTTTTTTTTAAGTAATCTTCTCCTTTTATGAATTGACCGGTTACTTATTTTTTAATAAGCCGTGGTGGTCTAGTGGCGAGTAACCATGCCTGCCATGCAGGAGGCGATGGTTTGATCCCCGTCCAGGCCGACTCGTACCAATAAGTTTTTTGAATGTACGTACGATTTGTAACACCACTCGGCTTTTCGGTGAAGGAAAACATATCGTGAGGAAACCGGCATGCTTCAAGTTCGAGGTACCCACTGTCCATTATAAGTGGCGACGGGCTCACTGCCCGTCACACTGGACATAGTTTCGGTAGGTACTGCAAGTGAAACATGTATTGTTCTGTGTATTCAGAATATCTCTGACTTCACCCTCAGGGAGTATAGTCGTGAGCATATGCTGGATGCTCATTTTTTGCAATTAGTTATGCCAATGTCAAGTAGTTTGCTGAGGATCTTAATCTCAAGGTTTGTTTTATGTCACGGTGACGCATTGACGAAGCGGCAGACGTCAGTCCGTCATTTGTGAAGCAAGGAGTTGTATGAAACCGCTCGTAGAAGCACACACGGTGCGTCAATCGTGTGCGATCCCACTAAGTACAAAAACACGTTTTGACACAAATTTTGACGTAATATCAATGGATCCATTTTTATTTACGTCAAAAAAAGTCTGTCATAAGTTGCTAACTATATTTTATAACTATAACTATAGTTTATAACTGCCTCCGTGGTCTAATGGTTAAGAGCATTGGGCTCTTGACACGGAAGTTGTGGGTTCGATTCCCACGGGGGACACCTAGTGAAATGTCACTTTGTGCGTTTTTCCCCAGTTGGTTAGGAAATTGCAGGCTGAGTCACCTGATTGTCTGAAAAGAAAGATGATTCCGTGCTTCGGATGGCACGTTAAACTGTCGGTCCCGGCTACTATCTCTGGTGGTAGTAGTCGTTACATAAAAACCACGTCAGAGGCCGTAAGGCAGTTTGAATAAACTCTGACACCAGGGCTTGCAGCCCACTCGATAAGAAGAATTGATCGCAGTGTTAGTTTTCAATGAAACCTTCCTGCCATATTTTTTATCCCGCATTTATTTTGCTAACCGTACTCATGCGTAGACGCAGGCAATGACCATGGTGCTTTCACTGACACTAACCATAGTTCAACTTCTATATACGTGTACATTCGGACAGGTTTCTTGTCCGTCCTGTGGAAGAACTAATAAACGGTACTGTCAGAGTGCACTTATTAGGTAATACTTTCTTATTTAATTGCTATAATCATAAAGTGTGGAAGGAAATATTGGTAAGGGCAGAACTAGAGACGTACCAAGACCAGTAATTGTGTAATGTGTGTGTGACCAGGGTTATTGTGTAAGTTTCCAATTATATCGTTTACAACTTTTTTTGTTTTTTTTTTTTATTTTTATTTTTTTAAGATCAGGAAGTAACGTATTTTGACTGTACTATGCAATTTTTAAGTAATACTTATTTTGTGTTTGTGATCATCATATCCAATGACTATAAAACTGAACAACTTTTATTATAGGAGCAAACCTGTCGGAGCAAAAAATAAATCAGCTGTTCCATACTAAAGTGCAATACTTAGGTACTCGTCTAAAATGTAGAGTATTATGGTTTAAAGGTTAATGATACTTTTCCTTACACCCTGTATACTTCATCCAATCCAATCTTGACGTTTTAAGATAACTTTAAGCATACCTATCATATGCTCACGACTATATTCCCCGAGGGGGTAGTCAGAGATATTCTGAAAGCTCAGAACATCCACGTTTCACCAGTGGTACCGAAACTCTGTCCAGCGTGACGGGGGGTGAGCCCGTCGCCACTTGTAATGGACAGTGGGAACAATACATGCCTCGAAATTAAAGCATGCAGTTTCCTCACGACGTTTTCCTTCACCGAAAAGCCAGTGGTGTTACAAATCGTACATAAATTCCTAAAAACTCATTGGTACGAGTCGACCTGGACGGGGATCGAACCATCGCCTCCTGTACGGCAGGCAAGGTTACTCGCTACTTGACCACCACGAGTTAACGTTAACTTAAGTTAACTTTAAGTAAACACACTAAACAGGAAATTCAAGTTAAACCGCGTGGTTAATTACCGTAAAGATCCAGTGATTGTTGCAGCCATATCCACTTCCTCGCATTATTCTCATTGCATTCAAAACGAAAGTAAGTTAACAAGGGGGGGGGGGGACAAGATTACTGTGTCGTCCGTTCGCGACAATTTTTAATAGCTACGAACATTGACTTCTAACTGGACGAAGGGTCCGCGCTCAAAAGTGTTCGAACCAAAAGAGACTGAAAACGTATAAAGAGACCTAATTACGCGACATTCTTTGTTTGAACGGTCGACGACGCGCACGCGAGCGCGCGCGGTGCACACCTTGCCGCGATGGCGTAAAAACTACGCAAGCAAAATGAAAAAGAATTTCAGCATATTCAATGACATACATACGTGCATACATAGGCTCACGCCTATGTACCACTACTGAGGTAGGCAGAGACAATAGATCGCCACATGCTACGATTCTGACACACATCTTTCGCCTCCTCAACATTCATAAGTCTCTTCATACATGCTCGACGGTTCCGGGTACATTTTATTTGGCCCTTCTTCAGTACGCATCCTATTTGGTCAGCGAACGTGTGCCTAGGATTATATTACTATACACGTACTTAGGTTTGTGTAGGTTAGTCTCGGACACTTTTTTTCGAGAATTTTGTACAAGACCCAGCGTCCATAGTATTCCACGTCAATGGCTACGAAAGTTATGCTATAGGTAGGTATGCTCGTTACGCTCAAGGCCTCCCGTCACGTGAGTGTCGAGCGAGGTGACTAAGGTATAAGAGTTTCTCCTACAGTGTATTTGTGGGCGACAGGCTAGCCACCTATCACTAGGTACTTTACACGTCATATCATCTTAAGACCACAGACTTAAAAGAAGAACCAGACGTAATCTCGTCTAATCATGAGTGAAGCACCCATTTCTTTTGTGTGCGTGCTGTCACGCGGTAAATAAGGTGACGGGTTGTAGCACCTGCGCCTAGAGCTAGTGCATCTGTGTGTGAGTGTAGGTCCCTTGTAGAACAAATGAGATTGTATTACCTTGCATGCTTCACATCTTTTTAATGCAATATTCGGTCCGTATTTCTTTCAAGTCCGTGCTTAAGACCAGTTGTAGCTATGTTTCTAACCACCCCGAAAAGGGTGTTATGGTTAGTTTATGGTTAATTCGACCATTAAATAAGATAAAAGAAATATCCAAGTATAATCTAACAAAATTAGCTAAGAAGTAACATTGTCTGATCTTATTAAATTCTTTACAAAAACGTTTTATCGAAAGCAACACCGTGAGACTTTATCGATATCATTGATCTGATCCACCGCTTCCCAAACTGTAAACCACGTATTGTTGGTGTTACATAGATAAATAAATAAATATTTTTTTTTATTTATCTCAAAACAACAATACGCAAAATGACACAAGAAACATAGCAAAATATTAATTTAAGTTTAGAGGCAGAAAGGTCTATGACTCAGCATAATAAAAGTTGACGAAATCGCCAGCAACTGCTGTTATTCTGTCATAGCCTGTTGCTCAACAGACATATGAGGAAGGAGGTAGGTATGCAATCAGAACGGAAAATATTAATCTTTTGACCGAATGAAATTTACTTTTTACTAAACACAAACTTTACGTACATACTGCATAATAAAACAGGAAACAATTTCTCCATGGAGTTTGGAGGATATTATTCTCACGACCATTTTGCTTTTATATTTATAGGTAATATCAAAATATTTAAAAAACAATGTTTTTATTGATAAACTCGATTAATTACCAAAAACAAATGAAATTAGTTTCTTAAAAATTCAAACGGTGTTGCTATCCGTTAAAAAAAATATAACTAAAAAAAATGCTTTGCAAATACTGAATTGCATATTTTAGATTTAATTAATATAAACGCTTATTTCAGATATTTTGTAACAAAATAGAAAAAAAGATTGCTATGTTAAAAATGCCCAAGTCTCTGCTATACGTAGAATACTGGACTAGGCACTTATTTTACTTGTGCAAGATCTGGCTAATTATAGTAAAAAAATTTGCCCGCCTTAGGTGAACCATTTAAAAATATCTCTTAGAAAGCTCGTTTTTCAGCTGCAGTCAGAAAAAATACATTTTAAAAGTTTAACATAAGTATTTGGTAACGAAACAAATTTTGTGTGATTTAAATAGCTTAGTGGCACGTGGAAAAAGTTTGAGAACCCCTGATCTAATCCATTGTGGCATTATGAACAATATGTCAGAGTTGCGATAACTTTTACCGCCATTTTATAAGACATTGAACTTGAGGTTATGTAACTTTATTGCGCTTTATACTTTATTAAATTAAACGTAAACTTTAATAAACTTATAGTAAAGTCTTTGATTATCATGTCATGTCATGTTATTTTATCATCACTGTAAAAAAAATATGAGAAGGTTTGTAATTCGTAGCAGTTAATTTGATTGTGTGGTAAAATTAAAAAAAAAAGTACTACATGGTGTAAACTTAAATGCGTTACATACTGAAAAGAGAGTGCAGACCATCAAACTGAACAACTTTTACTATCTGACCAACTGTGAAATAGCGAAACAAACAGCTGCACCATAGAAAATGTGTAAAATGTACCTGACCAAAATATGTGAAACGGCTTCGATTGAAACGGCAGATTTTTTTTTCGCGATATCTTTTGTTCCGTACAGTTGCATGTTTTTTAAAAGTTAACTGGACGAGTTAATTTTTAAAATTTGTATGACCATGGATTTACCTAGTTAATATTTGACCTACTTTTTAATAACATAAAGGTACTTACTTAACAAACCTACAATGATATTAACCATGTAAAAAGTTAACATTTTGCAATAAAATAATTATAACCGTGTGAATTCCAGAATTAACAACATAAATGATAATTAGCAATAATCCCACGATTTTTAACTTGAACTGATTAATAATTTGTTTCTTAATATACTTTTGACAGTTCTCTGACAGATTGTGGTCAATATTTTGGAAATCAGAAAGTTAAGTCGGAATTTTGGTAATTTTTTTACAAAAGACTAGTTTTTCAACGTGTTTTGTATTTGCTCTATTGTAAAAACTTGGTTTGATTATAATATAAAACAACAAATAATAAAAACCATGAGTCGGCTTTACCCGAAGGATCCCGAACGATGAACAAAAGATAACACATTTTTTTTGATAAATTCATAACGAAAAACTTATAGAAATCAATATGGTACGGTGCGCGACCCCGGCTCACACTTGGCCGGTTTTTATTTATTTTTACATAGATTTTAATCCTATATTAAATAGGCACTCATCCATCATCATCAGTTGTCAGGCGACCCGACAGCACAGTCTGTAGTGAACCTGCCTGCTGTGTTCGGATCCCGTGAGGGACATATATTTGTATGATGAATATTTGTACCCGTTTCATGGATGTTTGTGTCTATATGAGCTGATTTTTTTTTCGCGATTTCGATGTTAGTGCCATAGAATGATGTTCAGTTAGACGGTCTGATCATCCCTTTAAAAAAGTGTCAGCATATTAAGAAGGACCCTATATGTATTCTATATCGTTGTCTAGTTATCATAATACAAGTCCAGGCTAGATTCTGGAACTTTAAATGTGACTAGGTCGATAGTTTGTGTGACAAATTCCAAGATATTTATGTATTTATAATTATTTATTTTATCATTACCATTACAGCCTCTATACATATACGTCCCACTGCAGGGCACAGGCCTATCCTCATGGAGGGATAAATTAACTTTATTGTGTATGTACTCAGGTGTAGGTACAAACATTTGCAGGTGTTGTGGCATTGATTAGTATCACTGAAGCCTACCTTTGCGGGCATTTACACAAATTCTGCAATACAATTATACACTTATGGGAGTATGGGCGTTAGTCCACCACGCGTGCCCAATTGCCCAAGTGCCCAAATTGACTGCGCAAATACTGCATAATATTGAATATTTTAAACCGTTCGCACATCTCTTAATTTTATCAATATGCAACAGATTTCAATAGGTACTAAACTACAACTAAATGTTTCTTGCTCCCAGATTTGTTCATTCGAGTATAAGCGTTATTTCAACGTCATGAAGTATATATTTCAACTAGTATTTTGTTCGCGATCCTTGGCCCAATAGCTAGGCGATAAATTATTAAGATTTTAATGAGATATTCCTGGTTTTGCAATCTATCTAGTACAGAACTGTACTGGAGTTACTAGTTTGACATTCCTTTAGTAGGGCGGCCATCTTGTTTGAATAAAGTTTGGTATATTATCCCATATATGGGATCTATGGTGTGGTACCTCAATTGGGCTGGTCAAAGATCTAGAATTTTCGCTTCGCTTTTTGGGTTTGGTAAAATGTTCAATGAGTCGAGTAGGATTGCCGTTGTGTATCGAACAGCTAATTTTTTTCGTGATTTCTTCTTTGGTCCTATCGAGAAACACGGCCCTGAAAAAAAGACGGACGTAATCTCGTCTAATCACGAGTGAAGCACCCATTTCTTTTGTGTGCGTGCTGTCACGCGGTACATAATGGTGACGCGGGTGTCGGTACGCCTAGAGCTAGTGCATCTGTGTGAGTGTAGATCCCTTGTAGAATAAACGAAAATGTAGGACCTAGCATGCTTCACATCTTTATAGTGTCACATTACGTCCGTCTTTTTTTCAGATCCGTGTCGAGAAAGATGTTCAATTTGATCTGAATACCTCCTTAAAATCCTTCGGCATATAAAGTTGGTCCCCCGTATATGAAAACAAGCATATCTGCATTCTGCACACACGATCGTTGTTAAATTTACCTACCTGGAGTTAATTTACTTACCTACTTGGAGAAATAAATAGCTTTCATTTTTAATTTTTCATTTGTAATATTATTTGACTACAAATTATCAAGACCAATTAAATTGAAACCGGTACCGTGTTACCGTTTTGACAGCTGTCAAAATCCTGACAGCGTCGTGACAGATATGTCACTATCAAACTGTAAACTGGTATTAAATTAATAGTCATTACTGCGCTTTGTAAACGTGTCTAGCCTAAACTTTATTATTATGCGGATATAGGCTCTGTTTATGTACCTAATAGATTCTATCGAACAGCCGATTAGAACCTATATTGACAAGAATACATGGTTCATATTGCAGTAATAGACGTCGATTAATCGTGATGTTATTTAAATTAAATAGTTTTGTTCTATCTAGAGCAGGAGTCTCCAAACTACGGCCCGCGGGCCAAGTGCGGCCCGCGAGGACCATCAATCCGGCTATTCCCTATATAGGCCCGCCATAGCTTATTTAAGTAAATAAATCATACAATATTTTGTATGTTCAATGTTGAACAGTGACTAACTGCAATACCTTAAGAGGATAGACCAGTACAGTTTTCTCCATACAAACGTATTCCCCTGTTTTCTCCCTGGATAATAACACTAGAGCCAATATTTTTTTACCATACAATTTATTTCACCTCTGCCATGTCTCTATGTTTTGCTTTTTTGCATAAATTAATTACTGTATGTACTAGGGACCTTCGAAAATTACCAATTTTACAGCCCGTTTTCAGACATCCGGCAAACAAATTTTGACAAATATAAACAAAAAAAACAAAACGTACAGACATAGCCAAAGTCTTTCTCATATTATTCTTGAAAGGATTATTAAAATCGGTTCAGTTTTGGAGGAGAAAAGAGGGAAATACGAAATACTGTTTTCGTCGATTTTATGTAGATAAAATCGGTCCTAGCTGCAGTTGTTTCTTTCGAACTCTAGTCGGTGGGGTGTATGGGTGGGGCGGATCGGAAAAATGTATATACGGTTGGAAAAGTGATCTATTCTCCAAATTAGCATTTCAGCCCGTCTATCCTCTTAAGCAATAAGATAAGTAGGTGATTCTAATAGTGAAAAAAATTATGTTGGTACGATGAGCCCAGGGCCGATGGGCTAGGTCTTGGCCCTTCAAACCTAGTGGAGAAGTCAGTTAGGCCCTTACCCTGAAAAGTTTGGAGACCCCTGATCTAGAGCAAAGTCTAATAAAATATGAATACTAACAGAAGGCCTTGATAGTGTTAAGAGTTAAGCGTCAAGTCGTAATAAAATAATTATTATAAAGTCTGAACTCATGCGAATGTAGATTAATATCAAAGCTTTGTTTGTTAATTAAAAATGTGGCGGGAAATTAAACGAGTAAGCAGTTAACTTTGTAAGAGTCTGCTCGAAGATCCCACGTTAAGAGGATATGCGGGCTGAAATGCTAATTTGGAGAATAGGTCACTTTTCCAACCATACACATATTTGTCCGATCCTCTCCAACCATACACCCCACCGACTAGAGTGCGAAAGAGACAACTGCAGCTAGGATCGATTTTATTTACATAAAATCGACGAAAACAGCATTTCGTATTCCCCTGTTTTCTCCTCCAAAACTAAACCGATTTTAATAATTCTTTCAAGAATAGTATGAGAAAGTCTTTGACCATGTCTGTACGTTTTGCTTTTATTTGTTTATATTCGTCAAAATTGTTTAATGGATGTCTGAAAACGGGCGGTAAAATTGGTCGTTTTCGAAGGTCCCTGGTTCATACAGTAATTAATGAATGTAAAAAAGCAAAACAGGGACATGGCAGAGGTGATATAGATTGAATGGTAAAAAAAAATGTTCTAGTGTTATTATCCAGGGAGAAAACAGGGGAATACTTTTGTATGGAAAAAACTGTACTGGTCTATCCTCTTAAGAACTTTTTTGAGTTTATTTAAAAGATCTCTTTTGTTGAGGACCAAAGAGATTTTAATCCTACCTATAGGATACTTTTGGACGTAGTATTTTTCCGATTTAAATGATGGTTCCGTAGTGAAAGTTGTTCAGCTTGATATCTGAAGCACCCCAAAGTTTGTAAAGTTTCTACCCTGTATCAGGTGTCTAGATGAAACATTTAAACATGCCAGGATTATTTAGAGAGAAAAAGGGAACGATTAATCAATATACACCCATGTATGATGTATGGATGGTCTATTATAATAATAATAAGCTAGGTACATAGATACCTAGTTATCTATTTCCAGTTCAGAGTAATTCCGCTGGCTTGCATTTTACAATAAAGAAATTAATTAAATCTATGATAATTCAAAGTCTCATGTAGAGTTGTAAGATCAAAAGTAAATGTAATTACTATTTGCAGCGTTTAAAAAAACTTAAAGCAGCCACAAAGGAGTTGTAACCAAAAAAACCTTGCAGGTATAAAACGGCATTTAAACGGCATTTAAAAAATGCCACAAAATGGCCGCAAAAGTTCACAAAATATAAATTAACCTACATAACATTGAGATTACCTCATAAAAGTTTTAAAATTATTATTGATTATTCAATAGCTGCATAAGTGATGTTCCGCTACGCTCCGCAGAACATAAAAAGCACGGATGTCATGAGAAAGGTTACGCAATGATGGCGTGGCGTAACTATAGAATTTGGCGCGATTTTACTCTTCCGGCTTGACCCGCCATTTTGGAACGGATTGTTGCAAATAAAGTTGCATTTTTGTGTTTAAAATGTGACACTGAACGAGATTTGTGGCGGTTTTTGGGATTTTATTGGCGTTGTTATGTAAATTGGAAATTGGCAAGTTCTGATTTATGGTGTAGGTATCTTAGTTTTAAAGTAGGTATCTAGGTAGGTATCACTTTTGGGAAACTGACACCTGTATACAGGGTGACCCCAGACCCAGTTGAAGTGCTTATGGACTTTAGACTAAACTTTATTTCCGTAAAAATCTATAACTTTGAAATTATAATTTTTGTATAAAAAATTCTCTATTCTAATTTTGGCGTGGTAACGCCCTAGTTTGAAAATTATAAAGTTCGTACGCATGTGTAGTCAACATTTTTTGTAAGCACCTATTTTTTGTAGATTTAGTCGTTGTTATTCAAAAGTGGGCAATGCGGGCCACAATCTGATTTCGACATCTTTTTAGATCATTTTATTTTGACTTCCGACGGTTAAGTTAATTTTTAACGAAAATATTTACTTAATATATTAGCAAAAATGTGTCTCTCTTTCCCAAAATAATGACGTTCATAATTACAATACAAGAAATAACAATAAACTAGTAGGTACCACCTAAGTACTGGAACATTTTCGACTCAGTAAGGTCAACACATCTTTCTTTATCGCTTTTTAGCGATAAGACCGCCTATTTTTGTACCTTCTGTATTTCCTGTTATTTTACTCTCTGTAGGTATATTTTTTTTTTTTTGTGTAAAATAAAGTATAATTGATTGATTGATTGCTTTAATAATATTATATTTAATTATACAGTAGGTATATTCTAAACTTACCAGAAAAAACTTTTTAAAGTTAACCGTTTTAACGGATTCTTACAACGTTTCTTTAGCTTAATTAACTCTCAAAAATTGTAAAAAGTTTAAGGGCCTGTTTCACCACTTCTGGGTAAGTTCTTGTTAGCTTATCCGACAGATAGTTTGACATATTTTGTATGAAATTATGTCAAAATATCTGTCGGATAAGCTAATAAGAACTTATTCAGAAGTGGTGAAACAGGCCCTAAGTCCCATAAAGTCCTCTGTAAAAAAGGTTATACCTACCTCAATAAACTTGATGATTATTGTAGCGGAGCTACGAGAGCTGACTAAGCAACAATGCCGAACACATCAATCGAGTCGATGTAAACAGAGATCTATCTAGGTCAGCGCACGCGACCTATAGCACGTCACACAGAAGACGGCCAATCACAATATGGATCTGTCCAACGCATCACAGCTCATTACGAATAACAACCAATCATATGGCGAGTCCTGAATCGCACTATCGAAGTTATCAAGAGACTTTGCATATATACAACATCCAACTAAGAACTGTTGGACCGCGGTCCCGGGCATTCCAACTAGCCCGTGGAAGATCTTCCCTTTTCCTCCAAACTGGTGACCACCGACAATTGAGCAATCAACCTTCTGGTACGTAGCAGTCGCTGAAGATGGCAGCAACACGGAGCAGCAACGAGGTCCTGAACTAGCCTACAAAGCATAAAGGTCCCGCATCTCCGCAGCAAAGGTTATCGGCTAACGCAACGGTACAGCAACCACGGGGTCACACCGTCACACGCCGAACACACGCCTTCATGAAAAATTGCCATACCTGGTCTGAATGCGTACCAAGCAAGCTGAAGACAAGTTTCGACACTCCGTCTGGAGGGGGAGTACTGTAGCGGAGCTACGAGAGCTGACTAAGCAACAATGCCGAACACATCAATCGAGTCGATGTAAACAGAGATCTATCTAGGTCAGCGCACGCGACCTATAGCACGTCACACAGAAGACGGCCAATCACAATATGGATCTGTCCAACGCATCACAGCTCATTACGAATAACAACCAATCATATGGCGAGTCCTGAATCGCACTATCGAAGTTATCAAGAGACTTTGCATATATACAACATCCAACTAAGAACTGTTGGACCGCGGTCCCGGGCATTCCAACTAGCCCGTGGAAGATCTTCCCTTTTCCTCCAAAATTATGATGAATGATCAAAATGTCTGGTCTTGACCATCTTACACTATGTAATGCAATATTTTATTTTAAATTGTACATTGTATATCTTGTTTTGTTTAAAAGATGTGTGTTGTAGATTATCTGGCCACATCTTCTCTACAACGGAACACCTTCCGACTTTTGAGGTTGAGGTTGTTTTAATTTTGACTTGTAAAGTCTTAATTTCGTTATTTACATTGCATTAACGAAGCCGTGGTAAAGTTTCTAGTAATAGTAAAAATTGCGTAATACTTATTGTACAACTTATGTATTTTACCCACGTACGTATGACATAGTATTATGTGTTTAGGAAGAAAGCAACTGTACGACGTGTGAACTGTTTATTAGGTACTTACTAGTCATGTCCGCGTGCCCGTTTGTTTGTATACAAAGTGTATACATTGTTTTTCCTACTACCTAGATCCCATTTCAATAGGATTGTCATAAAATTAACCTCAAAATAACCCGTCAAAAAATACAACACTGTACTTACAAACAAAAATTTTACTAACAACATTATTTTTGAATTAATCATACCTACAGTTCAAAATGAAATAGGTAAAGCGTACATCAAAATATATAAAACAAATATCCTTCAATATATCCCACTTCATGATTTATTTACATTCAATAACAGATTATTAAAATGACGAAAACTGAAATATCCTAAAACTAAAATAATATCCTATAACTAAAATATAAAAAGAACAAAATAGGTACATAAAAAAAAAAATAAAAAAAAAAGAATTATTCTATTCATTAAAATAATTAACTAAACTATGGTAAACATTATCAAGAGATTGTTTGGTTTTTGAACAGAAACTTTTTATGGGAGTGATTAGAGAAAGTCTGAAAGAATAGGCACAAGGATAGAAAAAGGGAAAAAGGGATGTTGAGGTGGTTTGGCCATTTGGAAAGAATGAGTGAAAGTAGGTTGACGTATGAAAAAGGCAAGTTTGAATGGAATTGTTGAAAGGGGTCGCCCTAGGCGCACGTACGCTGGCCAAATAGGATGCGTACTGAAGAAGGGCCAAATAAAATGTACCCGGAACCGACGAGCTTGTATGAAGAGGCTTATGGATGTTGAAGAGCCGAGAGATATGTCAGAATCGTAGCATGTGGCGATCTGTTGTCTCTGCCTACCCCAGTAGTGGGACATAAGCGTGGCCATATGTATGTACCTATGTATGTATGGTAAACACATGCACTCTCTCGTTCTTACCCTCCTATGTCTGATGAAACGGGAGACCGATACGATGAGAGGTGCGGTCAGATGCCGTGGCTATAATCAGCAGCCACTATACAGGGTGTAAGAAAAAGTATCATTAACCTTTAAACCACATACTTTACCCATCAAACTGAACAACTTTTACTATTGGAGCAAACCGATCGGAGCAAAAAAAAAATCTGCTGTCATACTAAACTCCAATACCTCCTCGATTCAAATGTATGCAACTGCTGAGTTTTTTTATGCTCCGATCGGTTTGCTCCCATTGTAAAAGTTGTTCAGTTTGATGGGTAGAGTATGTGGTTTAAAAGTTAATGATACTTTTCCCTACATACCTTGTATAGGTGTCAGAATTATTGAAGATCCAACTTTCGCATTTATAATTATGTCCTCAACTAGCCTTGATGACCCTCTGTAAGTCCTAGGTACTACGTCTTAATTTACAACGCAATTGGTCCATAAATCAATAACTTCAATTATATCTTTACTGTTTCCTTAACGTGACCGAAGAAATTAGCATCATAATCAACAGAGCGGTTCTCAAGACGTAAGCAATCGGACAGGACTTACGTTTTATTGCTTCTGACCCCAACTTGTTTCGTTTCCCTCGCATATTAAGACGCGGCTATCCGGTCGAGGCCGTTTTTTGAACACGAACGAAAGTGTTTTAAACTGTGTTTTAAAGTCTGAAAACCAATTATGTCTTATTTAAGGATCTGGCTGATAGGCGACCGTGCTCAATTACACGATTAGATTAAGTTTAATAGATAGAAAAAATCCCAAAGTTACCCCTATTTGTTATGTTTTTTCAATACCATGATTAAACTGCTGATATTTAACTTTTTATTCTTGTACTTAACTAATTATACATTAAATATTTCTAGTGAACTCCGTAGAATGTTGAGCTTAGAAACACCCATGAGCAATTGATGAAAAACACGTTTTTTTGCTATCCTGCTTTCAATTGGAGCGGGATGGCTAATTGCAAACTTATGCTTGCAAGAAAGAGACGCTTGCACTTGGATAACCTGGCATTAAATTCAATTCCGGTGGTGTTTGATTCATGTTGTTGGTTTTGTTTGAATGTGGAAGAAAGGGTGTGTTCCGAAGGATTTCTCTGACCATTCAACGAGGGAATGCTGCTAGTTCAAGTACCTAATAAGTTCCTTTGAGATGGGTGCGTTCCTATTAGGGTACTAATAGGATATAACCAATCATCATCATCATCAGCCTATCATCGTCCACTGCTGAACATAGGCCTCTCCCAAGGCGCGCCACAAAACTCTGTCATTGACCTTCCTCATCCAACCGTTTCCGTTTCCTCGTCTAACCTATACTTTATTCCAAATAAGGACGTCGAGATTTTCAAATTCCTATTTTGCTTTCTCCTATTTTCCTATTTTGAGAGCTCGGTGGCGCGTTGCGGAGAGGTATGGACTCTCAATAATGAGGTCCGGGTTCGAATCCACACAAACAACATGCCACGAGTACCAATGAGTTTTTCTAACTTATGTACGTATTACCGACTGCTCTCAAACGGTGAAGGAAAGCATCGTGAGGAAACCTGCATATGCAGAAGAAGAAATTCTGATGCACATGTGAAGTCTACGAATCCGCATTGGGCTCGCGTGTTGGACTAACGCCCAAACACCCTCCTAGAGGGTAGGCCTGTGCCCTGCAGTGTGGATGATGATGTTGCTTTCTGGCGAGTTCTGATTGGCAAATATAATTTTTTTATATTTAAGATATAGGTACTATCCAACATATCTTGGAAGTTACTAAAAAGCTGTTTTAAGAATAAGTGAGAGGAAGTTTCAAATCTCTGTTTTTGCATTTGAAAATAGCCTTAATTTTTCGTTGCTATTTGGAATGGAGTATAGTTTATTTTTATTATTGTGGAAACATGATTTGAGGTTGAGATTCAGAGAGCTTTTTGAGCATGAGTTTAGTTCAAGTAGGGTCGAAAATATGGATTTTGACATACGGGAGTTCGAACTAAGACTAGTGGGATCATACAAGATGACGCATTGACGGAGCGGCAGACCTCAGTCCGTCATTTGTGAAGCAAAGAGTTGTATGAAACCGCACGTAGAAGCACACACGGTGACGTATTGACACACTGTGTTTGCTTCTACGTGCGGTTTCATACAACTCCTTGCTTCACAAATGATGGACTAACGTCTCCCGCTCCGTCAATGCGTCATCGTGTGTGAAAGCGCTAAAAAGTCTACGCCTACGTTAACAATGTTGCAGATATTTTACTGTCAATAAAGGTTTTGACGTAGCATGTTGCTGATTACTGACAGTTATATTATAGGTGTGTTTGCTAATTTGATTGGCGAAGTGTTGACTGCTACTTTTGTAGACAATTTTGTAATTATTCTCGTTTTTCTTTTAAATTATGTGAAAGATAAATTATAAAAAGTACAACAGACTAAAATATCTGTGCAGGTTTTATGTACTTTTTATACCAGCATGAAGTGCATCTTTTACATAGGCGAAGTATTTTTCGCTTACGCTGATAGACGTAACATCAGTGTAACCGCGTATGAGACAGCGATAGTAATAAAATCCTATACAATTTGTATGAAAATAGATGTCTGACTCCGGAGTCAGACAGCCGTCGTAGAACAAAAAAGTGGCTACGTCGATAAGGACAGCAATAAGTAGCGATCTCCTTTTTTAACTAGAGTGAATTTGCTATGTGCATCTCTTACTGAGTGATATGACAAGACACGTGCTTTCTTCTAGTTCCTTCTCTTTCTACGATCTTTTACCTATCTATTCTATTCTATTTTTATTTAATGGCGTTTCCTTGTTAGATTTCGCCAGTGTCAAGTAGTTTGAGGGAGTGTCTATCCAATCTCGAGGATTGTTTTTGAGTAAGGACAACTGAGAAGGATTTTGGAGCCTCTTGGCAGGCTGAGACGCGAACCGCGCGAACACCACGCGAGAGACAAGTGTTCGAGGCAAACCCCGCAACGTGACTCCTTTTACCTATCTACAAAAGCTTATAGCGCAGTTTTTTGAGAAAATTAATAATCATAACAAAACAGCTTTTCCTTCGTTGTATAGCCTAACAAATAAAAATAGTATAGTTTACTTTAAAGAGATTATAATTGGTAAAATCATGGTCACACGCAAGGATGTCTCGAAGTAAAAATTATCGAGCCTTATTGAACGAAAGTTGTGTGCCTTGACTGCGTAATTAAAACGGATAAAGCCTCAGAAAATACCAAGAAGGGACTTCAAAAGTATACAGACCTATCAGTAAATCCTTACATTTTATAGTGTATACTAGTGTATATACCTACTATAAAATCTAAGGATTTACTGATAGGTCTGTATACTTTTAAAGTCCCTTCTTGGTATTTTCTGAGGTTTTATCCTTTTATGCTTTCCTATAAAATATTGCAATCTAAACTAATATCAAGGTTTTCAAAAGTTTTACATAAAATAACTAAAGTCTTAGAAAAAGTATATGTCTAGAATGAGTTCACTGTTTTACCGTATAAAACAAAAGGGGCCAAGTTTCATAGGTTGGTGTGCGTGAGGCGCCATACAAATTATGTATGTGTGCGTGTATATGTTTAGGGGCCAGTACTGGTTCCAATTTTTTTCGACGTTTTCGTATCTTCGACTGTCAATCTTGACATTAACTTTATCAAAGCCTAAAGTAATGACTAAATTATTGTTACACGCAAATAAAAACACTGAGGGCCTGTTTCACCACTTCTTAGTAAGTTCTTGTTAGCTTATCCGACAGATATTTTGACTTATATATATTTTGACATATTTTTCATACTTACAAAATATATCAAACTATCTGTCGGATAAGCTAACAAGAACTTACTCAGAAGTGGTGAAACGGGTCCTGAAAATATTAAATAAATAACTTACATGTTTATAAAATCCAAAACGTGTACGAAAAAAGACTTCTTAAAAACTAACTTTAACTTTTAAATCTTAAGTACACATTGACACAGAGTACAAATTAATTATTAAAAAAACAAAGGTTCAAATGTGTTCCACACTTAAAAATATTCTCACGTTAATTTAAAAATTAATATAAAAAAAACAAAGAAATAAATAAGAGTGATTGCTCTAAAGTATGATCTTGCACTGGCCGCTAAGTTGAGAGTGTTTTTCATTTTAAGCCTTTGCCTTCTTGGAGGTGGAACGTATGGTTCGAAGTTTAAAATTATGTTTCTTTTAAATACATGCCTGTCCATTGACGGTTTTCTACTAGGCTATAGAAATGAGTTGGTAATGTAGAAAGTAATGGTGTTGCGGTAATGCGAAATTATTGTTTAGCAATAAATCTCATGTTTATATTTTAAGTTAACAGTAGGAAGGAAGCTTTTAAACTTTAAACTAAACGAAATGGTTAGTGTAATATAACAAGAGGTAAACATGGATATTTGGGTTTATTTGTAAATCATAAGGAACTAAGTTATTGGTAAATATCGTAGAGAATGTGTCAAACAAAAGATTTAGCCCAGCTTGCATCGACAAGTATTTAGACTTGAACTAAATATTACTTATACAGGGTGTAAGGAAAAGTATCATTAACCTTTAAACCACATACTCTACCCATCAAACTGAACAACTTTTACTAAGGAAGCAAACCTGTCAGCGCAAAAACAAATCTGTTGTTCAATGCAATGCCTACACGACGACTCAAATTATGAAACAGGTGATTTTTATTTGTTCTGATATGTTTGCTCCCACGGTAAAAGTTGTTCAGTTTGATGGGTAGAGTATAATATGGTTTAAAGGTTAAATTATACTTTTCCTTACACCCTGTATAGATAGCTCTGTCTCTCACATTGTTCATACAAATGACAAGATGAAATGATAAGTTCTTAATGAGCTGTTTGAATCACACTTTTAATCTCTTCATTTTAAGCTTCCTTTATTTAAAACTAGCTGTTGCCCGCGACTCCGTCTGCGAGAACCTTTAAAAAGTATCATATGTGTTAATCCGGAACACCTTCTATCTGTGTGCCAAATTTCATCCAAATCCGTTCAGCCGTTTATGCGTGATTGAGTCACAAACATCCAAACATCTAAACATCGTCACAAACTTTCGCATTTATAATATTAGTGAGATTATAAGCAGCAAAGTATGTAGAGAGAAAATATAAGATGCACAAAATAAGGCGGACTTATCGATCCACTTTAGCATATTGCAAGTTTCAGGAGGGAATAATGCGTCTCATGTCTACAGACTACTCTTTAGCCCCAAAAAACACATGTTTAAGAGGATAAACGAGTACAGTTTTCTCCATACAAACGTATTCCCCTGTTTTCTCCCAGGATAATAACACTAGAGCAAACATTTTTTTACTTTACAATCTATGTCACCTCTGCCATGTTCCTATGTTTTGCTTTTTTTACATTAATTAATACTGTAGGAACTAAGGAACCTTCATTTCAATGACCAATTTTACAGCCCGTTTTCAGACATCCAGTAAAAATTTTTGACAAATATAAACAAAAAAAGGAAAACGTACAGACATAGCCAAAGTTTTTCTTATATTATTCTTGAAATAACTATTAAAATCGGTTTAGTTTTGGAGGAGAAAACAGGGGAATACGAAATGCTGTTTTCGTCGATTTTATGTAATATAAAATAGGTCCTAGCTGCAGTTGTCTCTTTCGCACTCTAGTCGGTGGGGTGTATAGGTGGGGCGGATCGGACAAATATATATTGTATACGGTTGGAAAAGTGACCTATTCTCCAAATTAGCATTTCAGCCCGCCTATTCT
Source organism: Agonopterix heracliana (assembly GCA_963693445.1). NCBI lineage: Eukaryota > Metazoa > Arthropoda > Insecta > Lepidoptera > Depressariidae > Agonopterix > Agonopterix heracliana. The sequence continues at coordinate 9,835,161 of OY856331.1, forward strand.
CTTAAGACACCACATCCCTTAATCGCCTTTTACGATATCTACGATTAGAAACGGGGTGGTCATAAACAATTTTTGTTATTTTGAGATTGAGGCCACAAATTAAGTTACACCTATATTATATCAATGGGAAATCTTAAACGCAAGATAAGTGCCTAACACTAACAAACGACAATTTAATTTTCTACACGAAATTAACGGGGGCACAATGATAGGTCAACGAGCAGACTGTTTTAGGGATCCTTAGGAAGAGTTTGTTAAACCTTCGTTTGCGGATGGACATGATTTCATACGTATAAACTCAACGTGTTGTAATATTGAAAGAAAGAGGTGAAAATAATGTCTGTTACAAATATAAAAAAAAAACACAATTTTAGGATATTATTTTCATTTGCTTTATAACTGGTTTACTAAATAAATATTTTTTCATATCGAAAAAATAATTATGTTTTTACTATAGGCTGTGCTATAGGTAAGCTCAAAAATTGGCTGTTAAATATTACTAAAAATCTAATTACCAAAACCTAAAAATACAATGGGTAAAACAAGACTGTTTGTTTTGGGCAAAAAAAAATTTTGTGCTAAGATATTTATTTCAGTCTATTTCTCCATAAACGACGGCCCGACAGCACAGTCTGTAGTGAACCTGCCTGCTGTGCCGGGGGTCGCGGGTTCGAATCCCGTAAGGGACAAATATTTGTATGACGAATATGAATATTTGTACCCGAGTCATGGATGTTTGTATCTATATATGTATTCTATATCGTTGTCTAGTTATCATAATACAAGTCCAGGCTAGATTCTGGAACTTTAAATGTGACTAGATAATTTGTGTGACACTGTCCAAGATATTTATTTATTTACTATTTTTATATTATTCAAAACTTATGGTAGTTTCCATAGAAAGCAATTCTTTGTCATCATGCCAGTATTTATCCTAAATGGACCTCATTCTACGAATAAGAATGTATAGAAGTGTAAATGAAGCTCAAAAAGTGGCACCAAAAAAATTGTACCGTGTTCTAAATTTGTTCTTTAAAAACTGTACGTAGCCGCCAAAACTCATACAACATGACATTTTTCATTGGGTGTCAAAAATTATTTCGATTTTGTTTAGAGTTACTCTTCTATAGTTATTCTTATTCGTAGACCTCATTAGAATGCAATCACTTTTTCGTCACCGCACGTCTCTGTTAGCTTAATACCTGAGCTACGGAACCCTCTACAAGTAACACGACTCGTACTTAACCTAACTTATTTAACTGCGTCGATCACAATCAGTTTTTACGAGCATGGGAGTGTAATTTCACTTCTGATATAATACAACAAAGCTTTGAGCAGGTGCTGTTAAATTATGGCCCGCGGCATTTAACTTGCAGGCCGTAAATCTCAGGTATAGTAAGATTGTTCTGATCCACGGAAAACTTTTTCAAAGTAGTAGTATATCCGATTGATCCCTGGGGAGGCCTATGCCCAGCTATGGACGTCCATCGGCTGATATTTATGATGACGGTACAACTAGTTAATTATCAGAATTTACTAGAAAATTGGTTGCTATAAGTAAGTCAATTTTTAGTTTAATTTAACAACAAATTTTCTAGTAAAGTCTGCTAAAATAAACAGTTGTCACATTTTCCTGGGTACTAGATATTTTTAAATACAGCGTGTAAGGAAAAGATCACATATTCTATCCATCAAACTGAACAACTTTAGCTATGGGAGCGAACCTGTAAGAACAAAAAAAATCTGCTGTCCCCATACCTCTGAATCGAGTAGGAATTGCAGTTTAGTATGGGACAGCAGATTTTTTTTTGTTCTGACAGGTTTGCTCCAATAGTAAAAGTTGTTCAGTTTGATGGGTAGTGTAGGTATGTGGTTTAACCTGCCGTATGTCCAACCCATTGCCACTTCAGCTAATAATATATGCGTTATATAAAGTACGAATTAGTAGGAATTTGAATGAATAGAAAGATAGCTGCTATTCAATATTAGACGTTATTTAGTGTACCTACTACCTACCTAGATGATTAATATGATCACGATTTGTTTCAAGGTCACAGCGAAGCTCCCTAGGCTTGTCTTATGTCTAACCTCACAACTTTCTCTTCGTGATGAGGTCAAACGCATGCGTAAACTTAAAATATTAATGATGGCACTCTATTATGTAATTTAAGTAGCATACAACTGCTGATTAATAATGTAAGAGTTCAAAATAAATTCTTATTGCAATCTAAAATTTGTGAACATCCGAAAGACAAAAATGTTTATTTAGATTATGTCGGTTATCCCGATTGAAGTACCAAATCTAGTCAACACATAAAAAATTATGACAGTATAAAGTGATCTAGCATAACATAAGCATATTATGCTCACGACTATATTCCCCGAAGGAGTAGTCAGAGATATTCTGAAACCTCAGAACATCCACGTTTCACCAGTAGTACCGAAACACTGTCCAGTGTGACGGGGGGTGAGCCCGTCGCCACTTATAATGGAGAGTGGGTACAATACATGCCTTGAAATTGAAGCATGCCGGTTTCCTCACTATGTTTTCCTTCACCGAAAAGCCAGTGGTGTTACAAATCGTACATCAATTCCGAAAAACTCATTGGTACGAGTTAGCCTGGACGGGGATCGAACCATCGCCTCCTGCACGACAGCCATGGTTACTCGCCACTGGACCACCAAGGCTTATAAAGTCATCTATTCATCATTAATAAATATAATAAAAATTAAATGGGGTAAAATGATTATGGTAATCAACTATACCATGATACAAATAAAAGACGTTTATTGTAACCGACAAGGCGACAACGTTATGTCGTTCCAGTCCAGCAGTGCAATTATTGGAAATCATACGAGCGGTTCGGCAGTAGAAAATATCAAAATTACTATGGAGATTATGCATCTTTCTACTGCCGAACCGCTCGTATGATTTTCAAAAATCGCACTGCAGTCGTCCAAAAGCATAAACCTAAATTACGCAGCGGCCTCTATATAAATCAAAGTTTGTCACCCCTTTCTTCACACCATACAACTTTAGGTAACTCATGCGTAGAAACATAACCATAATTTCTCTATACATTGCTCTCTTACGTTCGTTTTGTTCAAACGTAATTTAAAATAACTATTCCAAACGAGCAAGGTATATCAAAACGTAATGAATTATCGTATAGATCCACAAAAAAGATGTGAACTATTTTATAGTAGTGCAATTTATGTAATTTAAGGGTCGGCACTACCTACGGCCCGTTTGACATATCTGTCAAAAGAAATAGACCGGTGGCCGACAACACTCAACCCTATCTTATAAGATTAATGAACAAATCAATTTGATAGCTTTTGTTAATAAATTTCTTGCAAAAAACTTGGTCGGCTGCAGCGCGCGGCGCAGCTTGGCTGGCATGTTTACTGGTGTGAAGGAAAAAGTGAACCCTACCTGGTGACACAACATTTTACCTCGTTGAATTAAAGGACGTAACTAGTCTGTTGGTCTAGAGGCCAATTAGTAAGGACTAAAAAGTCTGGTCGGCCGACCCTATCCTGGCAGGTTCGTAGGTCCGACCGAATTTAGCGTACCTACTACCCGGAAGGCAGATTTTACCACATTAAATTAATGTTGAATGTTTGGTTGTGCGTGGCAATACTTCTGCAGCATCTGGATTTGAGAGCCGTAGGTCGAAATTGACATTTACAGTAACAGTACAGTACCGTGCGTGATGGACCTATAATGTGACTGATCAAAGATCACCCCTGGTGGTAGGATAGGATGAGTTCTAACTAATTAGATCACAGTATTACCAAGGCTTAAAAAAAACTTAAAATTATTATAACAGAACAAATTAAAACTTTTAACAAAATAAAGAAATTATTATAAGTTTAGGTATTAGCAAACTAAGGGTTTGTAATCTTTTATCATCATAATCATCGTCAGATATAATATTTTAAGCACGGAATAAAAGTAAATGTTGCAGTAACTGGAACGATTGCCTTCAAAAACATTTGCGCAAAAGGACATCAGTGTGACCACTTTTAGTAGATTTCTTCTCTATTGGTAGATTTAGGGCAAAATGGTTTAGTCGTTTTTAGTAGAAATTGGGTATTCGAACAATTTATGTATTTAAAAATGCAAGGATTCCGTCCAATAAAATCTAAGCTGGCAATACAAATGGCTGAGAAAACGATTGCAGGGTTTGCAAGTTTTCCGGAACTTCTAGTACATCATCATCATAATCATCAGCCTATATACGTCCCACTGCAGGGCACAGGCCTACCTTCTAGGAGGGTGTTTGGGCGTTAGTCCACCACGCGTGCCCGATGCGGATTGGTAGACTTCACATAATATACATCAGAATTTCTTCGTCTGCATAATTATGCAGGTTTCTTCACGATGTTTTCGTTCACCATTTGAGAGCAGTCGGTAATACGTACATAAGTTAGAAAAACTCATTGGTACGTGGCATGTTGTCCGTGCGGATTTAAACTCGGACCTCTTGATTGAGAGTCCTCTCCGCAACGCGCCACCGAACTCACTTCTAGTACAGCAAATATTAATCATATCGCCTAATGTTGTTTTTTTTACAAAAGAGGGCTTCTGAGCAGAGTTGGAATTTTGGTACCTAGCACTTTTAATATGTCAAAGGCATTGCATGTTTATCGACTTCCAATAATGTCGATATACGGGTATATTTTATATCAATGCGGATAACTTCAGCATGTATCGAAATAGCGAAAATAAATCAGCTGTCCCATACATTTGAGTCGAATATGTAGGTACTGCAGTTTTGTATTGGACAGCAGATTTTTTTTTTTCGCTCTTTTGAAGTTGGCTCCATAGTGAAAGTTGTTCAGTTTGATGAGTAGAATACATGCTGGAGTTATCCGCAGTGATAAAAATTTACCCGTATATCGACACAATCGGAAGTCGATAAACGTGCAATCCGTTTGACATTATTAAAAGTGTTACCAAAGTTTCGGATTCTGCTTATGAGACACAGAAAACTGTACTAAATTTAAACGTGCATAGGGACGACCTAATTTAATATTTATTTGAAAATTGAAGCATCCATGTTACTAAGTGATAAAAACCAATAAAAATTATACAAAAATGCGAAAATAACATGTGTAATGATGAGCGTTTAGATAAAATTTATAATATTTTGTACAAAAACGTGTTTCATATTAAATTTTGACCATCTGTAACGACATAAATATTATTTGAATATTATTTGGTAGAATTTAAGTAGAATTTGAAACAGGACTGGTAGATTTTGGTAGATTTCAGCAGTAATTTTAGTCACGCTGAAGGACATTGTGCGACACAAGAACATATAGGTGTTAATTAGTAGCTAAAGTGGGTACATGAATCCTGAAAGGGCACAGCAATATTAACAAGACGTAATTTTAAAGATAACAAAATTTTAGTACAATGTCAATAGTTCTTTAGGTTCTTTTGGTAGTTTTTGTTCTTTTGGTAGGTTTTGGTAGTTTTTGGTAGAGTTTAGTAATTCGATTTTGTTGTTTCTGGTTTTTTGGTAGTTTTTGGTTAGTTTGGTAGTTTTTCGTTGTTTCTGGTTATTTTGGTAGATTTTCGTAGTTTTTGGTTATTTTTGTAGATTTTTATACTTTTTGGTAATATTTGATAGAAGAATGAAAATTACCAAAAACTACCATAAAAACAAAAGAGTTCTTGACGGCTTGGCTACGGGGTGGGTCTATTGACATAAATAAAATATTTGTTTTGCAAAAGAGGTGCATTAGAATCGTAAGCGGAATTCAGTCAGTATACTTGTTTACCGACTTTAAATTACTCACTGTGACAGCTTTGTATAATAACTCGATCTGTGCAAAATCGTGAGAATATACCCCGTAGTATTCCGTAGCAAGAGATTAAATGTAACTCGCAAAAATGAGCTACTGGTACCAAATTACCGACTAGCATCGATGCAAAGGACTACAAAATAAAGTCGAATACTGTTCTTGTGTATAGTAAAATACCAGATGACATTAAAGCCGACAAGAAATTTCTGAAGAAGGTAAAAGAATTATTAATCGAACAGTGTCCCTATGACTTTAATTAGTATCTTCAGTATAAGTAAACAAACAGGCATCAATCTGAGTAGAAAAAAATGTGTTGCAGGTTGCAGATCGATTATTTGTACCTCAATAAGGTTATTATAATTTTTAACTAATCACATTGAACTGACTTTATAACATTTAACTAATTTAATTGTAGTACTGAAAGGTGGTAGTTAAGTTATTGTCTGGCATCTATTGTTTAAATCTGTTTTTTTCTTAATGTTTATAAATTATTTTGTAGTGTGACTAATAGGTACTCTGTACTTACCATCTGTAACTTATGTACCTAACTACAATTTAAGGTAAATAAATGAAATGAGATGAACCAAAAAGTACCAAATTAACCATAAACTACCAAAAAGTACGAAAAATTACAAAAATAACAATAATCTACCAAAAAGTACGAAAATCTACCAAAATAACTTTTTGGTTACTTTTGTACGAAAATTTACCAAAACCTACCGAAAGACTCAAAAACTACCATAAATTACCAAAATAACCAATAACTACCAAACAGTGACCAGACAGTAACTTTTGTGAAATTCCTTTGTGTTTTCTTGTATCGCGCAATGTCTTTTCGCGCAAAATTCTGTCGTGCAAATGACTTTCGAAGTCAATCGTTTGAGTCACCTACTACGGTACAGAATTCACTCTTATTCCATTCTTATTTAAAACATATCTGACGATGATGATGATTTCAGATTATCAATCCTTAGTTTGCTAGTAACAATAGTAATAAACTTACAGTTATTCTAATATAATAAAGGGGACAAAAATTTACGAGTAATAGTCGACCAATTTATAAAATGCACTTCTAAGTCCACATATTATCGTGACGGGCAACTACGGAACCCTACACTGCATGTGGCCCGACACCCACTTGCCCGGTTTTTTATAAGTTACTTTGCCTACTTTAGCTAAAAATGGAATTGTTCATTAATCTTCTAAGACAGGGTTGGGTGTTGCCGGTCACCGGACTATTCGCAATGATTTCGAACGATTGACGGCCCATAGTAATTTGTATGAAGAAAACGTCCAAAAAAATATGTGATTTTTGGTAACAAATTGCAAAAAAACTAGAAGTCGTATCGAAAAACTGATTTGTTTAAAGTGTTCTTTGATGTTTTGCCATTGATTATAAATATATTTTGTTGTTTTATTTTGTTTCACTAAATCACAGGACTCGGAACGCGGCAGTGCTATTCTAGGGTTTTTCATGAAATTCTCGATTACTTTCTGATGTAACTACACAATTTTACTGAAATTTTTTTTGTTCATCTTGTACTTCATCTTTTAGAGAAGCGATGGTCTTAATTTTGTTTCTAAATATAGCTATTTACTATCCTCAAAAGTCGGAACGCCGAACCCTGTTTTGCCCGATTAGGGTAGTGCCGACCCTTAATTGGCGGTAACTTTGTGGTAACAAAATTATGCAGTAGGTGGTAAATAAGCACTTCATATACGAATAATATGAAAGTTAGTTATTTTTAGCGTTATTTTTAGAAAAATAGAGTTTATTATCGGTTGGTTTTATGGAACAGTAATGAAGTAAGTAGGTACTAGGTACACACTTATGTCAGATTAGTAATTTGATAAGAGCATGATAAGAGCTATTTAAGATACTACACCATAGGTAAGTACCTAATAAAATATTAAACATTATTTTTCTACGGAAATAAGAGATAATCTACCTGTTGGCAACACGGACATAAAACCTCTAAAGGCGGCTACACATGAATCCGGAAAATTATGATTTTGTATGGGTTTGATGCCGCCGTAATTCCGAATACGGAATTAGATTGTGGTGTTTTCAAAAAAAGCATAGGGCTTAGTTTGTATTAACATTTCATCGCAATCGGTTCATTCAATCAAAAGTTATGAGTATTTAAAGTAATTGGTTAGGCATGTTTCTTAGGGAAAGTTGTTTAATTTCAATACCTAAATAGGTAGGTAGGTAGGTACACCCTTAAATTTTTTCGATTAACTACTTAATTAAAAATAGTGGTAAAGGTTCACTTCACTTTCAACGTTAATTATTTACCTAAGTACAATAAAAAATTGTCCTTATTAGTATAACGTAGTAGTTACACACGGTGACACATCAAGATATATATAAAACCAATATAAGCTGGCCGCGCAACGTTATACGTTACTCGACCTACGCACGGCCAGCTTATTTTTGTTTTGTATAGCTTGATGTGTCGCAGTGTCGCCGTGTGTGCTTATAATTAGTCTGAGGTAAAACAAATTTTTCTAGACAAGCATAAGATAAATAGGTAAGTATTTTAATCATAATATTACACAACTAAAACATAATTTTTTTTATAAGAATAAAATATGTCCTACTCTCACTCAATGAGTGTCAGTTCCAAAAACACTCATTAAAGTTAATCCTCCATTAAATGTCTTGCTGTCATTTTTTTCGTGTTGACGCAGTAAAAGCTAGCAACAGATTTAATATAGGCTCTAAACTTCAATGAGCGTTTCTGCAACTGAGTGTCACTCAACCTAATCTGATGGGAGGCCAGTTTTAAAATAAGAGATAAAAAAAACTCGTGCGGTGACGTCACAGCATCGCCGCCGCTTCCTTGTAGATACAGAACGGCAATTTCGCTCGGTCTCTCAACCGGCTCGTTGGTCTAGGGGTATGATTTTCGCTTAGGGTGCGAGAGGTCCCGGGTTCAAATCCCGGACGAGCCCAATTACATTTTTGTGCAATTTTGTAGGTTAGAACATCGAACTGTCTCTTGTTTTTATTAGTAAATTAAATATTCGTGCATAACGTAGATTTTTTAAAATTTATTTTTAATGTCAAATTCGTACTTTGTCCCACTTACATTGAATAATCATAAAAATTGTTAATTTGACTTCATTTCCGGTAGGCCTAATGCAAGTAAATGAATTATTTATTTTTAAATCAACGTGAAATGACCACTAAAAGCCAATTTGGCTAAACATTAAACACTTTATCATAATAATTATTAAGTGAACTTAAAACGCGAATAACTTAAAATTTTAATTGTTATACCACAGTTTATTAAAGGAATAAAATAGTAGAAACACTAGAACAAACACATAATAATAATTATGTAGGTATATAAATAATAATAAATAAGGATATCGCCGTTATACTGCGAAAACCAATTATCTCGAAATTCTGCCGAAAACAACTTAACAATGCTAAAGTACTTAAAATTTTGCGGTCTTTCGTCTGCGAAAACCCATTATACGCTATGACGTATAGTTTTGATTCTAGCTAATGTGATAATCAATTATTTCATGCAGTATCGAGCTTTGCCGTCTAATACAAAGCATTAAGCTGATTTAACTTGACTGCCACCTTATCCATCTCCCGTGATTACCATTTAAACTGATTTAATTTGTTTTACCCGTATGAGAGCTCAAGAAGTATTTTATTTTTTTCTCAAGAACAACCACTTTTTGAGATTTAAGTGTTCATATTCAATTAAAACTGCCTAGTACAAGCTATTAACACAGTTTAATTTGTTTTCCCTGACGGATTCTTTACTACACTCAATACAATCAAATCATCCAAGAAAATATTGTATGAACAGATAATTGGTTTTCTCTGACTATTTTGTATTATAATATCATTCAAATCACTAGTACAGCGAAAAACAATTAAACTTGTTTAGTTCTGCATGGTGGCGCTCTAGTGTCAGTCTGTCACATCTAGGAAAGGATTGTTATGTTTTTGATAATATTTAGAGTTTCGAAAATGAGTTCAAATGAAATTGATAAACTTGATTTCGATTGTGGTAATGAAGACCAGGAAAAAGGTAAGAAATTATTTAGAGCAAGATCTGCCGCCAGACATCACTACTTTCTGATGAACAGAAGTTGTAAGATTCTATGTTAGTATGTACTTATGTTCGTGTGCCTACCCGCTAGCTTGGCCAGACAGAGATTTTCCAGGTATCAAGTAATCAAGGTAGGTACGCAAAAATGCTACGAATCTCACTTAAATTCTGTTGGCTGATTTTTACGTTTTATATGTTACACAATATCGTAAAAATATCAATACTCCCAGACACACCCCGTCGGCGATATTACCTTACAGACGCTTAAAGTTCTCAAAAAAACTTTTTGATCTCACTATCCGTGAGAATGAGCGTGAGTCAAACTGTTAATTTTAAATAGCATGGTGTGTGTATCTGGCAATTACTTTTGCGTTAGAATTTAGGATCCAACTCCTCAATCTGCAGGCGAACTACCAAAACCGTGAGGCTTGAGAATCTATTGATTTTAAATAAGCATACCTAATAGGTACCTATCAAGCAAATAATTTAGGTTTCCCTGACCGAACGACTTTGACTCTTTCAGAACCGCCTCACCTCTACTACGCTACGTCATTTTCGTAGGTATACCCAATGACATTTTACGAACATACACAAACAAGTTTTTACATATAAAAACATCTTAGGGTATACCAATTTTTCTTCTTCAAAATATGGCCCGGCCCTGCGTTTACCTATGGGGAGCCTCTTAAGGTTCAGGTTCCAACTCCTCAAATCCTGATGCTGCAGGGAAACTGCTTACCAAGACCTTGAGGCTCGAGGATCTTCTTATTATACATTAGCATAGCGGCGGGTATCAAGTAGATAATTTTTAATGAATATTTGGGTTCCAACTCCTCAATCCTGATACTGTAGGGGAAATGCATACCAAAACCGTAAGATTTGAGGATCTGTTTATTTTAAATTAGTATAATGGGTATCAACTCGATACTTTAACGCTGAAGTTAAGATTCCAACTCCTCGATCCTGATGCTGCAGGGATACTGCGTAGCAAAACCAGGGATCTTGAAGATCTGATGAGTTTAAATTAGCATAATGGATATCAAGCAGACAACCTTTGGATACAGGAAATTATAGTATAATAACCGTATACTTACTATCTATAGGTTTTTTTTGGTACCCGCCATGCTAATGTATTATTAGAAGATTCTAAAGCATCACGGTTTTGGTAGGCAGTTCCCCTGCAACATCAGGATTGATTATTTGTTTGATAGGTACCCACTATGCTAATTTAAAATCAACAGTCAACAGAACACAGAACGTTTAAAAATCTAGTATTTATTAGGTTTTACTGTAAGGAGTCGGGGGTTTATTACCATTTTCAATTTAGTTGAGTTATTTACCTGTCTATGCTTCCGGGAAGCGAGTGGCACCAAAGGACCGAACTGCAGTGCGATTTTTGAACATCATACGATCAACTCGGAGTAGTAAGATGCATAATTACTCAATAGTAATTTTGACATTTTCTACTGCTGAGTTGATCGTATGATGTTCAAAAATCGCACTGCTGGACGTCGCCGCGGAGCGCATCCCATGCCCCTCTGATCGGACCAGCGTTGCCACTCGCTTCCCGGAAGTATAGACAGGTAATAACTCAACTAAATTGAAAATGGTAATAAACCCCCAACTCCTTACAGTAAAACCTAATAAATACTAGATTTTTAAACGTTCTCCAGAGAAAACCAATTATCTTGACACATTTTTACGTGTATCTTCACAAAAAGACATCTGTTTCGTAATTTTATATCATTGATAATTAGGAATTAATGAAAGTTAAAACTGTTTTCGTAGATATTGTTGTATTCCTATTAATTTAGAAAGAATCGAGATTTTACAGTTTTCAGGGAAAACCAATTAAATAAGAGGCCTCGTGACAGTTATTGTTAAGACGTGATGCGGCGCCGCTCTTTAGGTATTTGAGGGGGTGAAGCAGAGGAAGTGACGGGAGAGTAGTCCCGCCCATCGGCGGGTGGCACCCCGCGTCAACTTTTTTTTTGGAAAGAGTTTTACGGCTCTGGGTTCATATTCTGTTGCCAACCGTATTGACCACCGATTCCGGGATTTTTCCGGAAATTTAAATAAATCGTTTTTTTTACTAACTATGTGAAATTTAATATCATACTATACTCCATTACAAATAGGGGTGAAAAGAAGGAAAAAAAGGTTCTTTATAGTACACACTTTAAAGAAATAGGAAAAATTGTATCAAACAACAATGTTGCAAAGCGATTGGCTATGATTGAAAGACCTAAAGAAGCAGTGGTGCACACATGTGGTTCGTCTTCCTTTCAATTAAGCTTTTTTAAAGATAGTTATGAAAAATATCCGCCAGGTGGAGCTATATATCATATGGAAACATGAAAAAATATTTATAAAAATTCTAAAAAATGTACTAAGATTAGTAGAACTTCTTTCAAATCGTTATTGAGCATCGTTGTATTTATTTATGAATAGATTTGTCTCTAATCTAAATCTGAAAAATCTAGAAAAAATGTGTTTGCAAGTTATTGAGGTAGGTACTAGAGTAGGCGCAGAGACTTAATAGTTTGTAACACAGAACACACGTACAGGCCAGGATTTAGGCGACTAATTTCTAAAATGAATAATGACAAGCAGTGGCGTAGCGTGCCTTGGCGGGGCCCCGTATAAAAATTTGTTTGGGTACCTTATGAAGGCTAAAGATTTCTCACAAAAGAAAAAAAAATTTTTTCATTAAAATTTAAAGAAATATTTATTCATCATATTATCTAAGTATCTGTCACTTTCTCCAAAAAAAAATCAAACAATTCAAATGGAATATTACACTCTCCTTGCCTTTTTTCGGCAAACTGATTTATTAAATCATTTATAGCTGATGAAGAAATTTGGGAAGTATTTATTAATTTTTGCTTACGCACGTCGGGGGCCCCGTATAATTGATACGGCAGATACGGCGGTAGCTACACCTCTGATGACAAGTTTCCTAGTGCTAAGTTCGTAGCCTCGAAAAATATGCCTTCTTGTGTCCTGCCTGAGGTACTGTGGCAACTACTAAAACAAAATAAAAAACCGGCCAAGAGCATGTCAGAATCGCCCAAGGTAGGGTTCCGTAGTAAATATGAAAATCTTTTCTTAACATAGCTTAAATAACTTAAAAAATCCTCAAGAAGCAAACAATAGTGCGATTTAATTTCGTTCAGCGCCATCTATTGATAGACGCCGACACGGCGGTCGACGGTCGATATTTTATTTGATTTCTCCGAAACTAGTTGGGCATAAGCTTCCGTTATAATTTTCTTTGAAAGTACTTACAGACTTACATTGTGTCACATTTTCCGATTTTTTACTCCTGTATTTTAGAAGTTAGATGGGGGTACGCCCTATTTTTGACTTTGAGCGCAAATATCTCAGACTCAAGCATTGTAATGATTTAGTTTCTATAGGAGTTTTCTTCCATTGGACAAAACCTATCCAACGACACCACACTCAAATTATTAAAAAAATATTTTTTTAACGACCTTTTCGTTGTATGTATCCCATACAACGAAAAGGTGGTAGGAAAAAAATATTTTTCAAAAAAAATTACTTGCTTCATGATTATGACTACCTCATTTCTGTTTGGGTTAGGTACTGTTATCTGTATTCATACCAAATTTCGATTCAATAGGTGCAAAATGAGCGTGTTATTGAGGTAGGGCAACAGACAGAGAGACAGACAGAATGGACGAAAGTATAAGGGTTCCTTGTTGGACTACGGAACCCTAAAAACGAACAAGGAGTTACATTTTTGTGTGGTTCCAGCCTATAATGGACCACCCGAATTCATCCCGTGAGTGTAGTACGAGGCGACTAAGGGATTAAAGGTTTCTCATACAGTGTTTACAGGTGAAGGGTTAGCCACCTCTCACCACTTGACACGTCATTCCATCCTGAAACTTAAATTGCTAAAATGTGAGCATTACTACGAGTATAACTACACTCTTGAACAGAAAGTACGTAGGAGTAGCAATATTTCTTACCACCCATAAAGGGATTACGGTCGTGAGTTTATGTATGTTTATGATTCTGTATGTAATTTATCAACTGTCACTCGTGACTTAGACGTCATCACGCTGCTGGCGGCCAAGATAGGTAAAAATCGCTCGCAGTCGCGTGGCTAAGGGGGTAACAAGTAGACGTTTCGTCGGCTTGCGATTTGATTGGCCACGTGGCTCTGCCGTTTTATGGCGGTTTCGAGTGTGTGTTTTTGTCTAAAAACGGGGCTTTGAGATCGCCATATCCTATTACCGTACAATATCTAATAAATATATCTTCAATACTTGACACTGGCGAAATCTAACAAGGAAACGCCATTAAATAAAAATAGAATAGAATAGGTAAAATTCACAGAGTAACTTGACATTTTCTACGCCGATGTGACATTATTGGTGTTAATAGGTACTGAAAAAGAAAAAAAAAATCAGTACTTGGAGTCTATGGTATCATTATTTTTGAAATAAAAAAAAACCAGAGATAGCCTGTAGAATCCCACTGCAGGGCAAAGGCCGTCTCTCACGAATAGGTGTGAGAGGGAGTGGGCCATACTCTACCACACGGGATACTATTAAAATTTGTTAATTTAGATGTAAGAATATGAAATAAAATAAAAAGTGCGTGTTAGTGGAGGCAAGTTAGTGATCAGCTGGCTGTCAGAGAATTTTCAAGCCACCTAAATAGGCCTCGACCTGGCTCAACGAATAGTTACAAAGACATCTGACGGAACTATCCGAGACCAACTGCTAAACGTGCCTTCCGAAGCACGGAAACGCTCGAGATGAAATTATGACGAATTATGACGTCATAAATTTTTGTTCTGAAACCTATCGTGTGGGGTATTAAATAAAAGGGCTTCATGAGTCGGTCTTAAAAATATACTATACCATTACCTTTCAGCCATAATGTTTTAAAAAATCCAAAAAATATTTTCAAAACATACCAAGCGTGGGCTCTTCCAGGTAGGAAACGGCTGAGTAAATTTTTGGAAAGCATACGCCAAATGTGTCGTAATATCGTCATTCGTCATATCTAACGTCAATAATTCAAATTCAAAAATATTTATTGATGAATGCGGATTGGTAGACTTCATATAACGCATCCGAATTTTTTCTTCAGCGTAAGTAGGTTTCCTCACGATGTTTGCTTCATCGCTTGCTCTTCATCCTTGTCACTTGTTGGGGACAAAAAGCCTATCCTTGATGGTATTCCATCTACTGACACCTGCACAATATTGGAGACGCTTACTTGAGTCTATTTTAAGTTGTATATTGTGTCTTGTGTTTTTACTGTATTACAAATAAATAAATAAAATAATTTATTTTTACTGCTCTTGGAGAACGCATTATTGTCAGCACTTATTTTGATTAGAAATTGTTATATTATGATGAGATTATGAGATACACGAGAATTACCTACTCTGAATTAGTGTTACAATAAAAAGTTGATTTTGTTTTTCACGGTGGTAAGTATAAGTATTGAGGAATGCAGGATTGAAGTCTTCCAACTTTTTTAGTATTTTTTTATGGAGTTACGAACCTATGGTATCTTGTCTTGGATAAATACCCTGCAACCATGACTTCAGTGTAGTTATTCCATTAACATTCAAGGGGGCTACTCGTTTCGAAGGGCAGGTTTAGACGCAAACACCTTCCGGTCCGGTAGTACCTACTTGAAGACTATTCCGGCGATGAAGGCTGACCACGGTTGAAGTAATAGGAATAAATTGAAGGCCATTCAGTAGGCCTCGCATGCCACCCCCGAGAAAATGATAAAAATCAAGATGCGCCTACATCCTTATTATATTTACGTATGCCAGAAAGAGCGCGCATGACGTTTAAAAATCTATGCTAGCCATGCATGAATGCTTTCTTGTTTTTTGGAAATGTTGTTTAACTGTTTAGAAATAGAAAAATACGATTGGAGGCAGCACAATAAGCTCGATCCCCTTTAAAAAAATCCTTGTCATTGGAAGGATAAAAATACTTAATAAAGATCTTACGTACATCTACATTACTATTATGTACATACAATGTGGCAAGGAGCAAGGAAAAACATTGTTGAATTTGAATTTAAGGTGGTGTTGCAATCTTTTGTTAGATTAATTATAGTGTTTCGTGTTTTTATCGATTCCGTAACTTTAGGGAGATTTTTTTTAATGCATTAGTAAGATTTAGGTAGTTACAAACAATGTGAAGGACGTATTAATACTTGGATTGATGTTATTCATCTTTGAATAAAGTGTATTTGATTGATTGATTGATTACAGATGTCGTTCAAGGCTTAAGAAAACTTGTTTAATTCGCCCTCAAAATCGATTTTCAGTCCGGTTTAATCATACGGAATTACGGACCTAGTGAGCACAAAACTGATTTTTTCTTTCGTTTCCATCAACACCGAACGAGTGAAATGTTAAAATGAACATGCACTTGTGTTTAATTTAGACGACATTCTTTTTAATTTAAGATAATGTTCCTATAATTATTTCGTATTTATATAACATTCTTCTATCGAACACTGCCAATCGGTATTTTGATTTTTTATAAAACGATCACGGTCTGAAAAGGTTTCGTAGCCCTGCTGCTATCATCTTCTTATTTTCGTCTTTATTTTGACATATAGTTTTATAGTTTAATAATGTGCCATTAATGGAGAACAATATTACTGTTAAAGTGAGAAATAAAGATAGGCGCTTCCGTTTGATTTGGATTAATCCTCGTGTAAAACTCATCTAATTGGAATGTTTGAACCACCCTTGCATTTCAAGAGTTAGCTAGGTTAGGTTAAGAACAAAGAAAAATATAACTAAAGACCAGGCTTTAAGGGCTAGTTCCCATTGCCTTTCCGAAAGGATAAATTCTTAACAAAAAAATTTAAAAATTGTTTACCACTTTATTGTATTTCAAACCATCGTCAAAAATCAATATTTAGTGTGAAAAGTGTTCATCTTTTTTTATTGTAAATATTAATGTGAGATTAAGTATATCAATTTAATCACGTAAGTAATTGTTTAGATTGATTTTTGACACGTGATTTTTCATTTTGGGTCAGAGGATTGGCGGATACCGTTTTGGCCATACAAACGTATTCCCCTGTTGAGTTTAAAAAATCCAAAATCTAGCTCAAAATAAGCTAAGGTGGCAACTCTAAACGTCAGCATTTAGCGAACGTGACACAATATGTCTAGCTCGTGCAACCCTAGACGGGGGCCGCTGTACATCGACGTTTTTGTGGGCAGAACTAGTAACAACCACTTACTAGACGAGTCAATGTACTCCAAAGTCAAAAAATAAAAAATTGTCGAGCGTCCGTCTCCGACCGTGGCTAAAAGCCGTCTGAGCGCGCCCCGCTAAGACCCGCTCCGAGAATATTTGGTACGACATTCGTATTTTTGAGGATAAATAAATAATGGAATTACTTTTTATAACTTTTGTTGATGAATTCACTAGAAGAATCAATGGTGAATATGTGAGTATAAATTAAAAAGAATGAAACCTACTTTAAGTTCTTCTAAAGCGAAAATAATCGTTTAAAATGTTAAAAAATACGACATCTTTGTGACGATTTTCTATCGAGTGAAGTAATTCCAATCGTGTATTTAATTGATGATTTCACTAGATAAACTATCCAAGAATACTGAGGTATGACTTATAATTCGGTAATTTGTATAAATCTAGTCGAAACATGAAAAATAAAAGATGCCTCCAACGTATTTCTATCTACTATGTCACCTTAAATTTTACTAAAAGCACTCATGTTTTTTAAACTCTAAATCCACGCCCATATAGAAGATTTATCAATGTGCTGATGAAATTATAGAAAATAATAATATTACCATTACAAGGGTAATTTTCAACAAACTTAACTTTGTAGACGCGATATTTCATTTCGACATTTTGATCAGATAATTGATTTTCGCAGTATAACGGCGATATTATCCTATTGTGAAAATAAATATTAGCTATGGAAAAAGTAACATTTTTTATTTATTCTTATTGAATCTTCAATTAATAGAATTTTTTTGCAAGTTTCTCTTTTTTTTTTTACGATCGTGAGTTTTAGTATCAATCGATAAGTATTGACTTTTTATGTCGATATATATATGTATCAGTCAGTGACATATAACTACAGGGTGTAAAATTAAATCTGTTACATATTATCAAACTGAACAACTTTCACTATGGACCCAATATCCAAATTGCGAAAAAAATCTGCTGTTCCATAGAAAATATCAATAGCTACTTGACCAAATGATTTCAAAATAGGTCTCACTGTAAAAGTTGTTCAGTTTGATGGTAAGAAGCACCCTGTTTGATATGTAATGTATTTCATTTTAAACCCTGTACCTTATCTTGTTCTTATCGTGTCGACTTCAAATTTTGAACAAAGTCGCTAAATAGTACCTTGCCAAAAAGTGGGCAACCGATACTGCACCATCGCTAGCGGTAATGAGCTCCTCCTTCGTGGTGATGAACTGATGGTTGGTTGTGGTGAGTAAAATTCACAATATTAACTCTAAGCCCCACTTGCGCCAACCACGGGTTAGCAATTAAGGCCGGATAAAATAGCTCTTTCAGTTGTTTTTCTATACAAAAAATCATGGGTTACCAACTTAACCTAGAGTTTATTGCTAACCCAGGTTGGCGCAAGTGGGGCTAATAGGATTAACCGGAAAAGGGTTAACTTATTAGCGCTATAAAGGTGTTTATTCCAATTTTAAGAGATCTATGACGTTTAATGACATAATACAAACATAAAAATCCAATGTCATCGTAGAAATCTGTCAGAATATTGAGTTTATCGGTTATGTCAACTAGTAATTGAGGTTGTTCGTAACAATTTTATTGATACAGTGAATAAGCAAAAATGCCGATAGAGAGCAAATGTGTTACAAAACCGTCAGGCGATAGAAATTATACAGGGCCTCTTAACCGATCACAACCCTGATTTAGGATACGAATAGATAAGTAATGGGTGTTCCAATGATATCGCGTCCGTGGGAGTTAAGAGTCCTTTTTACCATTAAGTGGCGCACTCATCACAATATTAAATATTTCTCAATAACGAAAAAGTGCTACTCCAACTATCTACAAAAGCTTAAAAGCAATTTTTTAAAATACCTACCTACTGTATAGGTTATAAACATTGCACTTTCAAGATTATCGAAATAGTAAATATAAATGCATGAAGAGATGTATGAATGTGGATGAGGCGAGAGAAGTGTGTCAGAATCGTAGTGTGTGGCGAGCCGTAGTCTCTGCCTACCCCAGTGGGATAGTGGCGTGAGTATATGTATGTATGTATGTAAATATAAAAGTGCATGTTTTTTTTCTTTTAAATTTCTATGTTTAGAGTTAAGACATAAAAAAACCTATCAAAGAACTGTATAAATTAAGGACGTTAGAGTAGATATTTTTTTAATGTAGGCGTTCTTAATTGAGGAATCATAAAATATACTGTTTGTGTTGTATGGTTGTTGTTGCTGCTGTGTTTGTTTTGTTTTTAAAGGACCAAGACAGGATGCGAATTCAATATTGGTCCCATAGTAAAAGTTGTTTAGTTTTATCAAAATGAAAAAAATGGGGCCAATTTTCTTTAATCGATTTTTTAAAGGCAAATCAGCAGTAGAAAGATGCGTATCTCCATAGTAATTTTGAGATTTTCAAATGCTGAGCTCACCGAATGAGATTCAAAAATAGCACTCCTGGACTCAAATGTATGCAACTGCTGATTTTTGTTGTTGCTCTGATTGGTTTGCTCCCAAAGTAAAAGTTGTTTAGTTTGATGGGTAGGCTCTTAGTTTAAAAGAATTCTAATGATACCTATAAATTTCATTGTAGTGTACAAGTATGAATTCAGTACAAATAATAACGATATAGTAACTAGTTAAATACAACAAATCTTTATTAAAAGTTACACCCTTACACTTTCGAGATTGCTTGATTATTAAAAACGCATTTTTTTTATTTGCAACGTATCGATCAATGTCTCTGCCTGCTCTATGGGAGAAAAGCGTAAATACAGGATGTAAGGAAAAGTATCAATAACCTTTAAACCCCATACTCTAACCATCAAACTGAACAACTTTTGCTATGGGAGCAAACCTGTCAGACAAAAAAAAAAATACGTTTCCATCGAGCTATATTGCAGTTTAGTATGGGACAGCTGATTTTTTTTTCGCGATTTCGAATCTGGATCTATAGTGAAAGTTGTTCAGTTTGATGAGTAGAAATGTAGAATACATGCTGAAGTTGTCCGCAGTGATATAATTTTTACCCTGTATAAAACGATTCCTACACGTCATCGTCATTAATATTTTGCGAAATTTTCAGGAAAGTCCCTCTTTCAGTGCCACCCAGTATATAATTTTAAACGTAATTGTGAGTTCAAGGGAAACTCGATTCACTGTAATATATTTAAAAATAATAAATAAAAATAATTTATTTTCAGACAACATGATCCAGAGCGTTAGTAATACAAAAGTTAGGTCTATGTTAGTATTTAAAACCCTAATTCATATTTAGAAGAGCTAAATATCTTTCATCAAAATGTGGCTTGAAACAGCAAATTTTTTTGCGGATTCAATGTTGGTCTAATAGTGATAGTTGTTCACTTTAATAGTCAGAAGCACCCCTGAAAGTTTCGGAATGGTAATAACATCTTCCGGTATGTAACGTGTTAAATGTTATTTATTTATTAAACAACTTTGGTTGACCATTTAAACATACGTTTTGAAAACCCTTTTAACTGTGTCTTTATACCACACCCGACTGACATAAATAATACTTTATATAGCGGACATAAAATAATCATCAGCAGGACAAGGATCATTAGTATCTATAGGTTTATACCTATATATCTTCCCCTTAGTCCCTATTATAATATTATTTTTACTATCAAATATCAACCCAGTTATTTTAAATCCTAACTGTCCAATTTTAACAGGCAAAATACTTTTAGTTGACAATTTGAATAAAGATCCTTTTACAGCAACAATAGCTTCATCATTATTATTTAACTGAAATATGTATTTAAGTTCTCTTGTAAAACCTTTATATTGTACAGGTTCATAATAATCAGCAGAAAAGAAATATAATCTACCATCGATGTATTCATAAAAAACATTCCCTTTGCTGTCCAAAACGAAGCTGTAAGCCTTTGGTATTTTATCGAATCGTTTTACAGCAGCTGACCCGTTCATGAATTTGAATATTTCGTGATTGGATCCTGTAGTTATATACATTTGATTGTCGGTTTTATCTATAAATATACTTCTGACGTCATCGTCTCCTATAGGCCTCTCTGCTGTGATCTCAGTTCTTGAGTAATCATATAAGACGATACCCTGATTGGTACCTATATAGATAATGTTACTAGCCGTATCTAGTCCAACGCATTGTCCATTTAAATCATCCGAAACGGGCAGTTCCTTGATACCCAAAGATCCATGTTTCAGCAAATGTATACCTTTGGTGTAGTTTCTTTTGTGTAGAATGAAGAATATGTGTTCAGTTCGTGGGTCTATAACCATTCCAGTTGGGTAGCCGTCTATGGTAGCTATCATTTGTCGTTTGTAGAATTCGTTGCCGATTTTTGTTCTCTCGCATTTTTCTGTTGAGCAGATTTGTAGGAAGATGAAGGGTATTAGAGTTGATAGTATGCCTTTCAGCTGCATTCTTTGTTCATGTCAGTCACTGTTGGATCTGTGGAAAATATATTTTTAATGAATTACAGCAATAGATTTATCCCCCTAGAAATCCTCCTTCATTAAATTAATAATATTTATTTATTTCCTCAAACCATAATTACAAGGTCCTTCCTTATGCTATGCGAAAAAAAAATCTGATGTCCCATACACTTGGCTCAAGTAAGTTTGCAGTTTTGTATGGAACAGCTGATTTTTTTTGCGATTTCGATGTTGACGCTATACTGAGAGATGTTCAGTATGACGGTCTGATCATCCCCTTAAAAACGTGTCAGCATATTAAGAAGGACCCTATAGATGCCTCGAAATTGAAGCATGGCAGATGATGTTTTCTTTCACTGAAAAGCCAGTGGTGTTACAAATCGTACATAAATCCCGATAAACTCATTGGTACGAGTCGGCCTGGAAGGGGATCGAACCATCGCTTACTTGCATTTGCTCATTTAATTTTGTACATGGTTCTTATGTACATTGAGGATTAATTAATTAACATTAATCATCTTTAACACCTCGGTCTAAAATGGTATATCTACTAATACATTTTGATCGAGTAGCTGCTGTTGACATTTTCTATGAAACAGCTGTTTTTTTCGCGATTTCAACGTTGGTTCCATAGAGAAAGTTGTTCAGTACGATGGTCTGGTCATCCCATTAAAAAAGTGTCAGCATATTAAGAAGTACTAATAAATAATAAATAATTGAGGTTGGCATTCTTCAATTCATCTCTCTTAGTGCGTTCACACAAAATGACGCACTGATAGAGCGGCAGATGTCAGTCCATAGAACCACACCCGGTGCGTCAATGCGTCACCGTGTGTGCTTCTACGTGCGGTTTCATACAACTCCTTTTTCACAAATGACGGACTGACGTCTGCTGCTCCGTCAATGCGTCGTCATCGTGTGTAAGTCATTTCAGCACTCATTTCTTTCTTACACTATTTCCTGTAAAATATTTCAATAATTAATAAAAAAATCGTACCTATTAAAACGTGTTCCTCCTTCGCCTATGTTCGTCTAACTGTGACAAATTACAATATCTATTGCTAAAATCATAATTCATTACAAAACACTTACGATTCTATTGTTTAATATGACAGCTAAGTTTATAAACATTACGGCGTTCGATCTATTCATTGATTCTAACCACAGGTTGTTTGATTTTATGATACTCTACATCTATTTATGTAACTAATATGTGTGTTTGTATTAGATACTCTGTATACTCCATATATTTGTAAAAGTTACAAATCCTCATGGCATGTACCAATACTTTCTAACTAAATACCGACTGCTCACCAAATGGTCATGAAATAATGATCAACGGCTGAACTAAAACTGTGATGAAAAACATTGTGAGGAAACCTGCATACGATGAAGAAGTATGTAAAGTCTACCAATCAGCATAAGGCCAGGACTCCACTACGTTTGAGACTATATCATACAAATAAGTATACGGATTCTGATGCGTAGCACAGGACCATCATCTCAGCCGATGGACGTCCACTTTGGTCTCTCGCCCGTGGTCCACCGAGGTGGACCAGCCAGATGGACCACGTGAGAGAACCGGTTAATGTACCTACCATACCCTAGCTCACATCACTATAGGATTGTATAGGGGTATGTATTTGTCCCACCCTACCCCCAGGGGTTTGGCCAGGGTATAACACAAGGTATGGTGGGTCCGTCACGGATATAATATAGGCCTTCCACAAAAATATTTATTTGGAGTCTAAAATGTTTATTTTTTTTAAATTCAATCCTGTATACAGATGAGAAATACTAGACAATCAATGATGTAATGTTCCGAAAAGTTCCTACTATTATGAGAAAGTTTCGGTCTAGTGGAAAATAATAGTGTTTTATTTCTCAGTGTTTAGGATAGGACCGAAGGGCGGACTTGTTTTGGAGACCTTCTCGAACATCTAGTGAAAATTCTGAGGTATTAATTACTTACCTTTTTTTTAGCCAATCTACGAGTATATCTATATATTTCTATATTAATTTATATTCCTATGTATTACGTGTATGAAGGTATTTATAATAGGTTTATTATGTATACTTTTTTATTTACTGATACCTATTGACATATTATTGGTATATTGGTTGGTTGGTATATTTCATTCATTCATTATTGGATTGGGACAACAATAAAAATTCAATTTCTAGAACTACAATTTTATTCCATAGCTCATACAGTTCATTTACAATTCTGCATACTATATTTGTAAATAATTCCGTTTGTTGACAAAAAGACGTCGTCTCCATTAAACGCTATGCCTGACGGTACAAATTCCAAATTCATCAGTTTAGTAGGAATCAGATTGTCAGGTTTCAAATGATACAAACCATCGTTTGCAGCTAAGACGACTCTGTTTCTACCATCAACTGTAATCGCTCTAGCAGTATTCTTAGCTATACCAGAAAACTCGATGGGTTCTTGAAAATCTTTCAACAAAACTTTCACGTACTTCGAATCGCATTCGTAATAAACATTATCATCTTGATCAACAGCTAAAATAAAAGCACACGGTACATAATCAACCTTCTTTTTCTCATTCTTTTGTACGTTCACTTTGAAAACTTCGTTTTCTGGAAATATAACTGCGTACACTTCATCTGTATGCGCTGGTTTGAATAGTTGAACTATATCTTCGTCTTTAAGACTAACAAAGTTAGCCTTATTCGTTCTGTTTAGTACATTTAGGCCATCGTCACTACCTATATAAACTTTGTTATTTTTTACATCAACAGCAGCTGCCTGACCGTTTACATTATCAATTCTCATAGGTTCTCCATGTCTTAGAATGTACTGGTCCATTCTAGTTTGTTCTTCGTCATTTTGTAACGAATCTAGGTCAATTAAAGTGAATAGGAGGTCTTTAGTGTTTGGGTTGTATACCAGGTTTGTTGGGAGACCCTTTATGGTTAAGATGGATGTTCTTTGGTAGGCTTGGTGGTTAAAGGTGTAGGAGCAATTGTCGGCTATAGCTGATGATATGATGAGCAGTAGGATGTATGGCAGCATTTTCGTTTCCTGTAACAAAGAGGTTTGTAAGTAAGTTATAGCTGTGGGATTCCATTGCAGGGAAAAAGTCTCTTCTCACGGATAATGGAAATATGGTGGTCCTCAGTGCGTTTTGGAGGCAAGTTGACTTAACCTTGCCATCCGCTGTATAACAAGATCAATTGCTTAGTGAGCCTTCCGAAGTACATTAATACGCGATTTGCGCTGCGGCCCGTCGTAATGTACGGGTGGTCCATACAAACAAAGTTTGATTCTATTTTGGATATTAATAAATTAATGTAGGTAATTGAATTTTTTTAGTCACAATCTAGAAACCAGTATCTTTGCTTTACATTTATCAGATTTAAATAGAAAAGTTAATAAAGTAATCGTGGCTTAAAGTTTTCCATACAAATCTTAAATTAATCCTAGTATTGAAACTATTAACGGAAATCTGAAAAACGCAACAAAAAAACTTGACACACCATAGAAAATGGTAGTGTAGCCGAGATGATCAAAATAACAGATTTTTTTGAGGCGCTTACTAATGAACCACAAATGAACGTCATGTAAAGAGATTGATTACATATATTTTATCGACATTATTATTGTTTTGGGCTGGGCTATTGCAAGCAAGGTTCGTTATGTAACACTGCGACCATCGCTGATCTTTTGTGTTCGCCCCAAGCTCACCCATATTACACATACATCCGAACTATTTTTTTATTGTTTCTCGGGTATGCAGGTTTCCTTACGATGTTTTCCTTCACCGTCGAGCTAGTGATAATGTTAAATACAACCGTACATAAATTCCGTAGAACTTAGTGGTACAGGCCAGGAATCGAACCGCCGCCTCTTGATTGAGTTGCTAGCTCTCTTCCGTATGGACTATCATCGCTCTTATCGACATTGTTAAGCACCTATTGGAAATAAATGCATGTTTGTAAAAACATCCATTGATTTAAAATTAGGTTACCGCTTTTGTTATTGGTTCCATTGTAACTGTTAATGTTATGTAATAAAAATAATTTCTAACACACGAAATTGTAATTCTACAATGTTTTTATTAAAACAACACTGTATGTGATCAATAAATTTTATTAAAATCATATAAGATCAGTCGGAGCCTCAGTTCTTACTATTTTTATTTATTTTTAATGTCTCTACACCTACACTAATTTGTTTTTTGAATCGATAAACTTAATAAAACATTGAAAAAATATAATTACTAAGGCCCGATTCGACCAAACGCGACTAAATTTTATTCTTAGAATAAGACGCCGGTTACTATAGAGTGCGTTTTACCAACCCTAATCTAAATGAAATGTCAATGTCACATAATTAAAAAAAATATAATAAAAAGAAACCTACCAAATTAAAACTGTATAACCTCACATTGCAATAAGTACGGATACAACGACCTCTTTCTTTAGGTGAATTATACAATTCGTTCTTTTAGTACGGGGTGTGTAAACACCAAAAGTAAAATAATTGTTCCTTGTATAGTTACTCTTCTATAAATCTATGTTTGGTCGAATTCGGCCTAAGTAAATTAATTAAATTATAATAATATTACTTACGTTAAACTCACTAGTTCCTCGTCAAAACAACAAAACAATTATGATTTTGCGACCCAATAATATAAATTCGAATCACCAGTTCAATGCACCTCTATCAAATTGGGACACCTAATAAAATTTGTTGTTCCGAATTCAAATTAACTTAAATAATTAAAGTTCCAATTTTAAAATAATTTAAACTTAATATTTAAAATAAATAATTTTAAATGTAATTAATTAATTGTTTAAATTAAGGTGTGTATTTGTTGTTTGTCTGTGGTTTATTAGTTTGTTTTACAGTCGGATGGCTATTATATATCTTTTGTTATATATGAAGGAAGGAAACGTACGCGTTTCCACTTCTTTGCTGAAATGATTTAGTTTCAGTCAGCGATTTATTTTAATGATTTTAATATGAAACTCTGGTCCAACATCTTCTTACGCTATACCTAGTAGTGATGAAACAATTACGATTAATCATAATTGGCGATTGGTATGTAACGATGAATCGTTGCGATTTTGTATACCTACCTTTTAAACTGGGTTCGAAATTATCAAGATAATTATTTTCTTTGATAATTATTGGATAATTATCAGATAATTATCCAACCTGATTCTTAGTTTTGAGAGAAATTTCTAACAAAAAGTTCAAAAATTTCTCTTTTTGCTTTAATACACTTAACATGGCAATACATTGCTAGTGTAAGATTTTTGTATTTCCAATAAATTTTATAATTATCAAGATAATTATCAGTGATAATTATCACTTCGAACCCTGCTTAAAATACATTTTTCTTTTATTTTTATGCCTACTCGACTCATTAACGTAAAAGTTGTTCAGTTTGATGGGTAGACTCTTAGTTTTGACGGCCCGACAGCACAGTCTGTAGTGAATCTGCCTGCTGTGCCGAGGGTCGCGGGTTCGAATCCCGTAAGGGACAAATATTTGTATGATGAATATGAATATTTGTACCCGAGTCATGGATGTTTGTATCTATATAAATGTATTCTATATCGTTGCCTAGTCATCATAATACAAGTCCAGGCTAGATTCTGGAACTTTAATTGAGACTAGATAATATGTATTGTGTGACAATGACAATGTCCAAGATAAAAAAAAAGGATGCTAATGATATCAATTTCACCCTGTAGTTAGGAAGGACAGACGGACAGTAAACTGTCAGCCTAAAGGTTTAGTAATTGTGTTGGAACCCGAAGGGTACGGAACCCTAAAAACTAAATGCGATAGCTAGTGCTTGATTGCGTTGGATTTATTTAAAAAAATCCATATTTCAATAGAGAAACATGTTTTATTTAATTAAACCCACTTTTTTTATCGCAATTTTCCATAACAGGCTGAAAAAAAATCTTGTCATTTGCCTAAACCCCCTCCCCCACGTGAGATTGGGTGAGATTCGGCTCAACCCCCTCATCCCCCCTAAACAACTCACGTAATTATTGGACGCCCCCTTACCATATTGTCCGTATCAACAAGCAGTAGATACGATTAAAAAATCAATTTTAAGTACTTAGGTATTATTTTATTATAACGTCTAAAAACCGGACGTAACAATGAAAACGCGCATGCTATGTAGGAAATGTGCATTTCACGCTATGCTCAATGAATGCGTGCCGATAATTTCTATCTTACTGCTTACTCTTGTATAATACACATTATGCAAATATTGATGCGGTGAATGACGTGTTGATTTATTTTGTTAGTCAGATTTTGTTCATACACAACTCTATTTTTTAGGGTTCCTTACACAAAGGGTGAAAACGGAAGCCTACGTTGTCCGTCCGACCGTCCGTCTGCCTGTCTGTCTGTCCGTCCTACCTATTTAGGACTGTAACTCTTGAACCGTAATAGCTAGGCAGTTGAAATTTTAACAGAACATGCGTTATTATGGCGGATTTGCTAAAAGTAATAAAAATGTCAAAAAGATAAAAATCAAGGTTGGGTCCTCATATAAGAGACTAGTTTTTATCAACGTTTTTTCTTCTCGCTCTGTCGTAAAAACGGTAATACGTACAAGCGTCAAACTTTGTGTGATTATAGAGCAAACTCTACAGTATAACAAAAATAATAAAAAACTGGCCAAGTGCGTGTCGGGCCACGCGCAGGGTAGGGTTCCGTAGTTGCCCGTCACAATATACGAACTTAGAAGGGGGCTTTTTGTTTTATACTACGGTTTGACGGCTAATAAAGTCTAAAAAGTGCATTTTTTAAGTTGGTCGACTATTACTCGTTAACTTGTAAAGCTAACTTAGCGGTGATAGTTTTCCTTTTAATTTCATTATATACACTACTGCCATGAATTTTTTCACATATCCAGAAACCACCGTTTAGCTGGCAGAGGGGGGGGGACACTCGACTCTAACAAAAATTTGCACCTTAAAGCTTAATATTTCGCTAACGAATCCCTAAATCGAAAAATGGTTTTCCCACACCCACCGTATTTTTAAAAGATCCAACGATACCCCACACCATGGG
This sequence comes from Agonopterix heracliana, assembly GCA_963693445.1. Classification (NCBI taxonomy): domain Eukaryota; kingdom Metazoa; phylum Arthropoda; class Insecta; order Lepidoptera; family Depressariidae; genus Agonopterix; species Agonopterix heracliana. The sequence goes on from OY856331.1 coordinate 9,863,827, forward strand.
ATAGACGAGAAAAAAAAATTGCATCCCCACTTCACGGGTGGGGGAGGTACCCTAAAAAAAATATTTTTCAATATTTTGTTTTACCACTTTCTCGGCGTGATTAATATGTGTATTCATGCCAAATTACAGCTTTCTAGTACTAAGCGTCTCTGAGCTAAGCCGCGGACAGACGGACGGACGGACGGACGGACGGACGGACATGGCGAAACTATAAGGGTTCCTTGTTGACTTCGGAACCCTAAAAACGGCCAATTGTGAGTCGGTCCTGTGCTAAAGGTCCAGGAGAGAAAAGAGAGCACTTTCGAATATATAAGAGTTGCTAATTTGAGTAGTCACCCACTTCACATTAAGCGTTTAGAGTCAATTTTTAATCCTGAAGTAGCAGCAAGGCTAACTTTTAGCATATTGAAGGAGTCACTGGCTATAGGTGACTAAAGCTTTTCGCCTATAAAATGCTGTATAAACTCCTAATTTCGTAAGCCTCGTTCCACAGCCACAGAAAGAAATGATTTGGTCACAAAAACCATACGGCCAATTATGAATAAATATGATTATATTTTTGTTACAGATAAAAAACAGCATGTGGATGATAATACTACTAGCGTTGTTCTACACATCTACTCAATCGAAACCAATGAATTCAAAATATGAGCTAATAAACTCCAACTCAATTTTCACAGATGAGCAAATAATATTCTCATCCAATTTCAATATAACCAAAATCCTCGTTCCTACTGACGGTAAATATATACATTCTAATGATATACCATCCATTTTCTTTGCTATATCAGATCCAAAATTAGAAGGAGGAAGTTGTATATATGTTCTTGAAGGATTAGCCGCTTACGAAGTATTAGAAGGAGGTAGAGATTCTACAGCTGATTATGGTAATGATAACGAAATTTATTTCGGAGCAAGAGATGGTCTATACAAATATAATCATGAAACTTTGTCAGCTAAGAAATTCGGATCATTCAAAGACGATATAATTCAACTACAAAAAGCAAATGGAGCCGATGCTATATACATATTAACAGCAGATCACCGAATATTTATAATGGAAAAGAATGGGACGAAGAAAACTAGAGTTTTTGCTGTAGTTTGTGCATTAGAATTCGTTTTAGATACTTCTAATAATATATATTACATACATTGTATAGATAATGGCTTGCATATAGTTGAAGCTAACGGAAAAGTCAAATGTATAACGGCTAGTGTAATAGATGATTTTAAACATATACAATTATTAAGACCGGCATTTATAATGGAGAGTTGTGTGCCATTCTTCGGAGACGGAAGATTATATTTGCTCTATTCAAATGGAACGAGTGAGAAAAAAGATTTTGTGTTAAAAGAAAACCTATCAGCATTGAGTGTCGATGCAACTTTGTATCTGGCTGCAGCTGCAGATGGAAAAATATATGAATTCAACGTTATGGATGTGATGTTAAGGTCCATGTTTGGTGTGTATGATATATGGCCTAAGGATGTAACTAAAATTGTTACATCTATGATAGATACTGCTAGAGATGGTGTTTATAACGATTTTAAAGGTTTTGTTTGAAAATAACATGGTGATTTTGGATTACTATCTTTTTTAAAGGTATTCCAAATGATCAAATTTGATTCAGGATCGAATTTCATAGAAGTGCGGAAATTATATATTGAAAATTGTGTGTATATTGAATGTTCGGTAAACAGATAGACCTGTACTTTATTTTCGAAAACATTTTTAGGTTCAAAAGCTGACCTGACTGATGATGTAGGTACCAAGTCAATGGACTGAGAGGCGTAAAAATATTTAAATGGACTTAAGTCAGAAGTCGCTCTGCCATCCTGACTTAAGAGGATAGGCGGGCTGAAATGGAAATCTGTCGAATAGGTCAATTTTCCGACTGTATGCGTAATTGTCGAGTCCGCTCCATTTATATATAATTACGAAGATATTATAAACGGCTTTGAAATTTTGTATAAATTATTTCGTTTTTTATTTCGTAAATTACCTTTTTATTTTACTCTTTTCAGTTTTTTCAATTTTAAATAGTAATAGATCCTAAACGGTCATTTGAAATGAAAAATGGTAAAAGAAAGCTAAAGATGATTTTCAAATACCTATTCAATGATACCCTCGACATAGTTCGTCAACTTTATTTTTTTATTTTTCACAATATGGCGTCTGGTAGTCGCTATATTGAATTTTGATTGATGTCATGTCTTTAGTGACACTCGCAAGATTAAGACAAATCGATTGACGTACGAATCCACAAAATCGGCGTTTGGTCTCTAGTGTGCTACAAATGTACAAACTTACATACATACATACATACATAGGCTGATAAACACATTACCCTTTCTTTGCGTCGCGCAGTCGGGTAAAAAATGTATCGTTTTCCGAACGATGTTTTTTAGGTAAAGGTATGATAATTTAGTGTTATTATCTGAGCACACCCCTACAATTTTGAAAAAATAAGGCTCAGTTTGAAGTCAACCGTACAAGTACAATAATTGACTTTTGCTGTTGACTGTACCTCTCCATTTATGAGCAATAATTATCATAAAATAATAATGTTATAATATTGTTGTCTTAAAATTTTACCGCGGGACATGGCCGCTCCGTAAGGTCGTGACATGATAGATAGTGAATTTTATTATCCCTACTTATATAAAATAGTTATTTATCAGTGTGTTTGTTCATTTCTCATTTACGTGCTGAACGTGCCACGTGATAGTATTATAATAAATATGCGGAAGTATGTTTGTCTGTGTTTTTCCCACACTTAAAACAAACGTAGCCAACGTTAAAATTACGACATTTGGTCAATATTTTAGAGTCACTAACAAAGACATTGACCGGTAACTAAAGACCGGGAATATCAGTTAAACAAATGGCACTAGTTTTTTCAAGCAATTCAACCTATTCTCAACCTTATTACAAGGACATAACCTAAACATTGGCCTCTCGGGAGATGGCTCCCGGGGTGCGCCACAAACTATGGCCTCTTCCATCACCCGAAGCACGGCACAAACTATGGCATCTCCCATCTTCTGAGGCGCACTACAGACTGTGGCATCTCTAATCTCCCAAGACACGCAATAATAAACTATGGCCTCTTTCATCTCCTGAGGCGCTTTACAAACTAAGACCTTTGCCATCATATAGACCTATTGTTTGCCATCTTCCAAGGCGCGCCAGAAACGATGGCCAAATCACACGAAGTGCGCTAAAAACTATAATGGGCTCTCTCAAGGCGCGCCACGAACTATGTCTTATTTTCTTTGATTGATAATAGATTGAAAGCCGCGGTCGTAGCTAGTTGTATTTTAAAAGTACCTATATGTCTCAGTACAGAGTCTATCTTTGTATTTATAGTGCAATAACATGTCAAAGTCGTCATTCTGATTGGACTCTTCGAAAGAGGTATGTAATTTTTTAATTATAATACGCTTTTTGTTGTAAAATTTCAGTTAACTTGCCTTAAACCTTGCGTTTTCTTAGTAGTTAAAGCATGTTTGGTACAAATCTTGCAAGAAGCTTATGAAGTAGTTCCCGTTACCGGAACTTCCTGAAATTTGGTATATGATAATTTAATATTCTGGAGCTTATCTGATGATAACGACTTCGGTACTACTGGTGAAACGTGGATGTTCTGAGGTTTCAGAATATATCTGACTACCCCCTCGGGGAATATAGTCGTGAGCATATGCTATGCTATGCTTATCTGATGATAGAGCCGGAATCATTTGACATTTGTGACATGAAGGAACATCATTATTTTAATATTGAGCTCGTATATTTGCTTCGTGATTGAGAATGTTGAAAACATCTTTGCTAAAAACATTCAATATGTGTGTATTGTGCAGGTAGGTATACTGATAATGATGACGTCAATGCTCATACTCGATTAAGACTAAGCGAGCGCTTCGTTACAAATGCAGTCAGGTACGCTATCGGTGTTATATCAAATCTAAGAATGGCCAGAAAACCAATTTGAAAGAATGGATAAATAACTGAAGAACAAAGTATTTGCAAACTTCGCCAATTTGTGATCAGTTTCAATTTAGAATATATTATGACATAAAATGCTCACAGTTTTCCTGGTTTGTTTTATGTAATATAATTACTGTACAGTCATCGTAATAATAATCTCGACTACGAACTTGAATCTTCAAGTACGATAAGGACTAGATGTAACAATATCCAAATATACTAACTTTAATAAGAACCTATTTTTATTTTAGATCATCAAAATGAAGAGACTACTCAGCTTGCTTCTATTAATCGCTCTTACCACCGCTGCTCCTCCAACCAAAGACGATGACAAGATTCTCGTCACCTCAGAATTCTTTCCTCAAAAGCTATCAGTCTACACTGCTGAGCACGACGTCGTTAATATATTCGTTCCTCTGAACTCACTTAACTTCGACGAGGATTCTGAAGATGATGACACTGATGATGATTCCAGCACAATCCTATTCTTCGTCGAAGCTGACATCAAAAACGGAGTCAAAGATTATAAAGGTCTATACGTTTTGAAAAATAAAATCGCTACTAAATTACTAGAAAACGGAAGAGATGCTACCGCTACTAATGACAACACTAAGTTTGCGTATTTCGGAGCTACAGACGGATTATATTCGTACGATGTTGAGAATAACAAAGCTGTTAAATACGGTACAGTCACTGACAGTATTATTGGTTTAGCTAAAGTAACAGATTCTGATACTATTTACATTTTAACTGAAGGCAAAGAACTGTATAAAGTAACTGAAAATGGAACAAAAAAAGAGAAGATAGATGACGTCCAAAATGCTGAACAAATCGTTTTGGATAGCTCTAACAATGTATATTATTACTCAAGTGATAAGAAACCTTTTGTGAAAAGTGCTGGAGGTGTAAAAAAGATTGAAGGCTTACCAGAAAACCCAACTGAAGTTATTCTTCTAAGGCCCCCATTTGTCATTGAAGATGGAGTTCCATTCATAGTCGATAACAAATCATACATAATATACCACAACGGTACTAGCGAACTTACCGACTTTGAATTCGAAGTTAAGCCGACAGCTTATTCCATGGAAGCTACTTTGATTCAATACTTCGCTTATGAGAAGAAAATCTACGAATTCAACCTTCTGGCTTTGATTTTGGGCGATATTGTGGATGAATTGAAGAAATTTATTGATGACAAAAAGGAAGATATTCGCTCCATTTCTACTCGATCACGAAACGACTTGCGTGCACATGCACAAGCTGCTTGATGATTAAAAGTTGTAAATAAACAAAGTTTGTTGAACAATTGTTTTATTTTCAGATCTTTATAATTTTCTTAAGGTATTTTCTGAGTGGGCCACTCCTCGAACATTTAATGTAATAATGATAATGATATGAGATTCTCACATCATTATAATTATTAGATTAAATGGCCGAGCAGTGGCCCACTAAAAAAAAAACCCCCTCGGAACATTAAAGACCTTATTGAACTGACGAAACAGGCTACCGAATGGTTGAAAAACTTGGACCTAATATTATACCCATACAACCATTTCGGTCGTCGTGTAGTAATGTTTCTAGCCTTGTGTTACCACACTTTTGTCTGACACATTTAGACGCATAATTTGAACTCTACCTACTACTTTTGTAGTTTACACAGCCGCAAAGAGTAGTAATAAAGACGACAAATCGACCAGAATTTAAGTGCAGTTTATTTTGTTACCGAAATTTCAGTCGCCGCGACCGGATTTGGTTGTATGGGTACTTAATTGACATTGTTCTGAAAGCTAATGGCTATGTGCGAAGTGGGTGTTGAAAACTGTCAAGTCGATTGCAGTGCACGCTGTGGCAGATTTGCTTGAATCTATGCAAATCCGCACACTCTTATCTTATCTTATCTTGTTGTGGGGGCTGGCAAGCCAGCAACACTTCGACCCAGTGGGATATTTTGTGTTAGCCCCAATACTTTTTGCTTTCTTCACCCTTCAAATACATGGTCAATGAAAGAGGTAATACCATTGAGGGGATGAAACCTAAGATCTCCCGGTTTTGTGTATCCACCTCCGAGGAGGAACATGCGTTTTGCCGCCAAGACATCACAGTCACAGTGGATATGTTCCATGGTCTCTTCATCCTCCTCTTCGCATGCTCGGCAGCAATCCGCACACTCAATCAACACGAAATCTCCAAAACTACAATGTCTACCAACTAAACATTTTCAGGAATGTTTCTATTGCCATTAGGTGTTCACTAAAAAAGGATTTTTCATAATTCAACCTTCAAAGGTGTGAAAACGGGGCTGAAAGTTGACATGAGAATTTCGTCACAAAGAATGGGAATTCCAGCTAGTTAGGTTAGGTTAGGTTAGGTTAATTTATTAGTGCAATATCATAAATAAAGTTAAGTCATCATTCTGATTGGACTCTTCGAAAGAGGTAAGTAGTATTTTTATTCTAATAAGTCCCGAGCGTACTTTTTGGGCTGGTTAAAAAAATTGCTTTAAGAGGCTATGTGAAAAAAATAGGATTCTTCAAAGCATCAGATATCATGAAGTACTAACAGTAGGAGTATGATTTGTGGATAAGTGTAAATTGAACATATTATTGAAGTTTTGATTAGAGCGAAAACACGACACATTTTCTCGATAGAAAAACAAGCCAAAGTAGCCTCCGTTTTATCTATAAACGCTTGGAACTGCTAAACGGTGAATAATGGAAACACGAGACATTATTTAAAAAAAAGAGTTTGATATTTTATAAATTTTGATTAGAGCAGAATTGAACTTAATTAATTAGTACAATCACAATAAAATAAAGTTTGTTTTTGCGCTTGCGTTGCGCGCGCGCGCCGCCCCATCTCTTTCTCTCGCATCAGGCAGTAATATAAGCTAGCACGCCAATTTAGCGTAAATTATTTTTCGACATAGGCCCTTAAGCAACTTGTTTTTTAATTACTAGTTATTTGTAGTAAGGTACCTATACAGTCGCACAGTATAATAAAAAAGACTGTGGGGTGTGTGTATTTATTTTCGGGGTGATATTCATTGAAAAACTATGTAAAAGGAATTGCTGTAATCACCGTTAACAAGGTGTTAGGAAAAGTATCATTACCTTTAAAACCACATACTCTACAAAATTTACTCTAGCAAATCTGTCAGAACGAAAATAAAATCAGCTGTCCCATACTAAACTGCAATACCTACTCGATGCAAACGTATGGGACAGCAGATTTTTGTTTGTTCTGACATGTTTGTTCCCATAGTAAAAATTGTTTAGTTAGATGGGTAGAGTATGTGGTTTAAAGGTTAATGATACTTTTCCTAACACCATGTATAAAAAAGTGTTAACTGAAAAGAGAAAAACAACACATACGTGTAAAGTGATAATAAAGTGTTGTAATTGATTGATTGATAATAAAGTATTATGATTGATTGATTGGTAGACTCTTAGTTTAAAAGGACGCTAATGATATCGATTTCACCCTGTATTTCTATTAGTAAAGTAGTCATGAAGTGACATATTCTTTGATAATAATCGGCCCTTCATGTTGGGTAATTAAAAAAAAAAAAAAAGTTAAAAATTAAAAATCATTTTATTGTCTCAATACAGTTTTTCTTACAATCTTAGTACAAAAAAAAAACCTACACAACTGAGACAAAAGGTCGAGGCTCAGCCTGTGCTGACACCGAATTGAACACGTGCAGCTCTGATTTTCAGACCCTCCCTTCTCCCTTAGTAATAACTGAACAATTTGAATTATGGCACAAACACACACAAACTATTCTTTTGTTTTGTAATAGATTCAAAGCCACGGCCATAGCTAGTATTTAACGTACCTATTGACGTAGTATTTAAAGTACCTATTGATGATGTAGTGTCCGACCGAAACTAGTTTTTGCCACCGAAATCAAATTTCGGTTTCTGTTTTAGCTTTGACCGAAACCGAATAGATATGTATGTATATGGAAGAATTCTTCCCAACACTTTTTAAGTTTCTATCCACTGGCTGGTGCCCCTCGCCCTGGTGAAGCCAAGCCACGCTCAAAGCTAGCTTTGTATTTAAAAAGTACCTATGGCTTATTCTCGGTATAGGGTCAATCTGTGACCCTATTTATTTCTAGAGCAATATATATCATAACACAGTCATAATTCCGATTGCAAACTTCGATGATGGTAAGTAGATTTTTTTTATTTTATATTAAAACCTCGAGGAATTGTGTGGATTAGAAACATTGCTATAACCTTACCAAGGGGTACCATTTTATCTAAAGGAAAGATGAGACAATTATCTTTATATCGTAAAAAGTTGCAAACTGTGCTTATTTAAGGTGTACTTTTGTAAAAACCTCATTCAAATCGGTTCATCATATACAACGTGTTAATGAATTAACGCAAAACTAGAAAGTAGTTTGTTTAGAATCGAGAGCAGAATCAAATTATCATGGTATTTACATAGGTTTTTTTTTAAATAATAAATAATTTATTTTTAAAATTAAAAATTTACTGTACTCGATCTCAAACCACTGCTCGGGCACTATCACCCTACTTACTACCAAAACAAGATTCATTAATTAATGTATCCATGAGCACGTTAGCGCTTTCATTATTTGCTGAAATGATATAAAATCAATTTTGCATCAAAACTTAAAATGCGAAATAACTTTAAATTGTAATCATCAAAATAATAAAATAATTGTTTCAATCGAATTATTTTATTTAAAAAGTGGCTAGCCAATTGCTATACACAATGGTGTGTTGGTGCCTACACTTATGTTAATGGCAGTGAGTGTTGGGTATGGCAGAAGAAGCATGAAAGTAAAATTAATGCTGTTGAAATGCGTTCCTTGCGAAGTATGTGTGGAGTTACGCTGAGAGATAGAGTGAGAAATTGTGTGATTGATTAGAGATCGATGTAAATTGAAAGAAGATGTTGTGACAAGAATAGAGAAGGGTATGCTTCGTTGGTTTGGTCATGTGGAGAGGATGAGTGATAGCAGATGTACGAAAGAGATATATGGAGCTAAAATGAGTGGAAGTGTCGGCAGAGGGCGCCCTCGTAGGACGTATTCTGATCAAATCAGTTGCGTCCTACAAAAAGGGGAGGTGCGGAGTACTCGAAACCGACGGGCATGTATGAAGAGATGTATAGATGTGAATGAGGCAAAATAGGTAGGTATGTAAGGATCGTAGTAGATGGCGCGCTGGTTTCTGCCTACCCCATTGGGAAAGAGGCGTGACGTTATAGATAGAAAGATTAATTTGATTTGGAATAGCACAAAATGGCAGTAATACGTTGTTAAACAATATTTGAGTTTTATTATCAAATCGACCTATTAGAATAATATAATCATGTAAGTACATAATTAAATAGCATATTTTTATTTCAGATCATCAATATGAGACTAATCAGCTTGTTTCTAGTAATGGGTCTAGCCACCGCTGCCCCTCCAATCAAAGATGATGATGAAATTATCGAGAATCCGTTACCCAATCAGAAAATCTTCAATAACATGCGATTATTCTACACAGCTGAGCACGACGTGGTTAACATGCTTTTTCCTTTGAACTCACTTAACTTCGACATTTTTTATAATGTCCATGATAACTCAAATAACGAATCCAGCAAATTCCTTTTCTTCGTCCAAGCTGAGATTAAAAATGGGGTCAAAGATTACAAAGGTCTACACGTTTTAAAAAATAACGTCACTACTAAATTACTTGAAAACGGAAGAGATGCTACTGCTAGTAATGACTTCATTAAACGGAGGTACCTCGAAGCTACAAGCGGATTAAGTTCATTCGATCTAGAGAATAACAAAAATTTGTACAGCTCTAAATACGTATACTTCGGAGCTACAGACGGATTATACTCATTCGATGTTGAGAATAACAAAGCTGTTAAATATGGAACAGTCACTGACAGTATCATTGGTCTTGCTAAAGTAACAGATTCTGATGCTATTTACATTTTGACCGAAGACAAGGAATTGTTTAAAGTTATTGAAGAAGGAACTAAGAAAGAGAAGGTGGATGATGTCCAAAATGCCGAACAATTTGTTTTGGATAACTCAAACAATATATATTATTACTCAAACGATAAGAAACCATACGTAAAAGGTGTTGATGGTGTAAAAAAGATTGAAGGCTTACCAGAAAACGCAACCGAAGTTATTCTTTTAAGGACTGAATTGGTCTTTGACGATGGAGCTCTATTCATAGTCGATAACAAACCATATTTGATATTCTCCAACGGTACTAGCCAACTTAAAGACCTTCATATTAAAGGTAAACCATCATCTTATGCCGTTGAAGGGTCTTCACCCAAGTACTTTGCTTACGGAAAGAGCATCTACGAATATAATTTTGAGGCCGTGTTTTTTTATAATTTAATGAAAGAATTCGAATTCCATTGATGACAACAAGAAATGTATTCGTTGCATTGCTACTCGATCAAGAAACGACTTGCGCGCCTGATGCTGAAACTGTTTGCTGATTAATACTTATTTTTAAATTGACATAATTAATAATAAAAAAAGATTTTTCTTAATAATTATATTCTGTGTTAGATATTTTAAATATTGTCTTCATTTGACATGTGTGACGTAATTTGTGGAATAAACAATAATTCATAGTTTTGATTTTTAATGTATCTTCTTGTAAGGTGCCATCTCCTATCGGAGGTTGGCTATCATTAGGGCTATTCGAACCTTGAAGACTGCAGCCCTGAACAGTGAGGTGGTGTTCATATCGAACCATTCACATAGGTTTTTAAGCCAGGACGTCCTTCTTCTACCAGGCATTCGTCTTCCCAAAATTTTCCCCTGCGGAATAATCTGGAGAAGTTGGTATTTATCACTTCTCATAATGTGACCGAGGTACTGCAATTTCCGGGTGTTTAATGTATACAGGATCCAAACTCAAACTCAAAATAACTCAAAATAATTTGAAGCACACTATCAAAAGTCGATTCTTTTTTAAAGCTGCCACCGCGTCGGAACGTGTTGAACGTGAACGTGTCACTGCAGAGAAGATGCGGCCAGAAAAAATCTCGAATAGGAGGAAAAGCGTTAGTCGAGAACTCAGATCAATCCCTCTACAGCAAGAATTTTATTCCGAGAGTGAAAATGCGCGCTGAATACAAACGTACTATGGTGATATTTTCAAGACTAACCAATTAAAGTCAATGAAATTTTGCAGAAACAATCTAGAAACAAATCTCTATGCTTCTATGGAGTCAGATTTTCGTTAAAATATACAGTTTCAATGCTAGGATTAATTTAAGATTTGTATGGAAATCTTTGAGGCACTTTAACTTGAAAACTATACATTGTAACGAAAATCTGATTCCACACAAGCATAGAAATTTGTTTCTAGATTGTTTCTGCAAAATTTCATTGATTTTAATTGGTTAGTATTGAAAATATCACCATAGTACGTTTGTATGGAGCGCGCTCCGAATAATATACCCTTAATGACTATAAATAATTGATACTATAAGTTAGTGACACTCAGACCCAAGCATTTTGATCATTTAAATAATCATCCAGTTTATAATATGCTTTTTTAACGAAGGACTTTTTTGATCTGAGTTTTAAACATGTTTTCGGAAAGATTCAAAATGGTCTCGGGGATTTTATTATACAGGGTTACTGGTAATTCGATACATTCCTTTAAGGGCGTGATAGTAGAGATGGTAACCTACCAATTAAGCCCTATATTACCTTATACAAATGTTAACCGTTTCTGAGTAATTTGGAATTTTAGGTTTTTTAAATAATTCCCAAATTTCAACTTCAAAGGCAATTTTAAAATTAAAAAGTTTATAACGGATTCCCCTTTTTTAAATTTTGGTACTCGAACAACATGCTAATACCTACTTTGTTGGAAGCAAAAAAATTACTAGATATTGCTATAACTTTGACACCCTCTAGACTCTATAAATTTAAATTAGTTTGTTATTAAGTTACTTTTTTAAACGCCAATTCTTATAAAAAAATCCAAATTACTCAGAAACAGTTAACATTTGTATAAGGTAATATAGGGCTTAATTGATAGCTTACGATCTCTACTATCACACCCTTAAAGGAATGTATCGAATTACCAGTAACCCTGTATAATAAATAATAGCGTATACAGTAACCCATATGAAAGACGTGTTGACTCTACTAAGCCGAAAAGGTGGAAATATCAGTTTATTTTTATTTCGTTTGTTGTAATTATGGACATCAAATTTTTCTTCTGACTGAATGAATATGACTTCTATACTATATTGATATGACTATGACTTATACCCTATGACTTACCGGATGCTATTACTTATGAATCTATATTATTTGCTGATAGCATAACTATAATTATATTAACAGAATAACGGAATTACGGAAAAAAAGAGAAGTGTCATCAGCAAATAACACTATGTTCGACAAGTTCTGTACCATGTAGGGTATTCGTTCAGACAACACAGTCTGTAGTGAACCTGCCTGCTGTACCGAGGGTCGCGGGTTCGAATCCCGTGAGGGTCAAATATTTGTATGATGAATATGAATATTTGTACCCGAGTCATGGATGTTTGTATCTATTTATGTATTCTATAACGTTGTCTCGTTATCATAATACAAGTCCAGGCTAGATTCTAGAACTTTAAATGTGACTAGATAATTTGTTTGACAATATCCAAGATATTTATTTATTATTATTATTAAACAAGAAAGAGAAGTAGTCCCAGTATAAATCCCTATGGAACGCCCATTTTTACTTGTGAGCTAGACGAATTTGTTCCATTATTGATAGACACCCTTTGAATTCTCTTTTCCAAGTAAGAAACAGATCTATTCTAACAGATCCAGAGCACTGCCTTGAATACCGTAGTGGTTTAATATGCTCAACATTGTTTTATGATCAACACAGTCAAATGCTTTGGATAAGTCACAAAAGACTCCGATTGTATTGCTCCTCCCAAGCGCTAAAGATTTATGCTGAACCAGCTTAAATCCGGCATCAGTTGTTGAGCGACCCTTGGTGAATCCAAACTGTTGCTCAAGCAGCAGCCTCTTGAAGTTAAAGTGGGAGAGCATTTGACTGAGTATAATCTTTTCAAAAACTATGCTGAGAACGCAGGTAGAACGGACGCAGGTCGACAGTTACTAGGCTCGTTATTGACGATGCATGTATTTTTTAGAAAATGTTATACCTAGCGCTCAATGACAACTGTAATCATACCACATTCTACTGCCAAAAACTGTGGCCTCTCCCATCTCCCGAAGCACGTCACAAACTGTGACCTCTCTCATCTTCCGAGTGACGTCACCAACTATGGCCTCTCCCATCTCCCGTCGCACGCTAAATACTATGGCCTCTCCCCGTCACACGAGGCGCGTCACAAACTAAGGAACACCCCGGAGACTGCCTACAAAAATCAGAAATTGACAAGATGACGTCAGCACATGCGAAACGGAGTCTAGGGCTGCAATAACTTGAGGCGATTTCAGAGTAGGCAATTTTATTCAACACTTTGAACCAGAACACGCGTAGACGGTGGTATTAATAAAAGTAGTATTTTATATATAGAAAAATTGCTTAGAAAATCTAGATTGCGTGTCTCACATAACATTTACAATTTATAATATAACTAGCTTTACCCGCGCGACTTCTTCCGCGAAAATTATAATTTAGGGTATGAATTTTGAAAAATGCTGAAACAGGGGTATTTTTATTTTTGCTCTTAAATATGCGTACTAAGTTTCAAAAAGGGAGGACTAAAAAAAATTTTTTTTCCATACTCACTGTTACCCCCCATTTTACCATCTTAGGGGTTGAATATCGAAAAATCCCTTCTTAGTGGATGCCTACGCTATTATACACAAATACTGTCAAAATTTCATAGTTGTAGCTTTAGCGGTTTGGGCTGGGCGATGATGAATCAGTCAGGTCAAACAATTTTGCATGTATAATTTCAAAGCTAAGCTATATCTTCGTCGTAATTCTATTATTAACTGTAAATGTTATTTGAGACGCGCCATCTAGATTTTCGAAACTATTTTTCCATTTATAAAAAGTTACTTTTATTAATACCGTCTACGCGTGTTCTGCGTCAAAGTTTTGTATGGAAGGAAACAGTACATGACTTTTTGTAAATAAAACGCATAAAAGAGTTTATCCTTCGTCCTGAGATTACATTAATATCTTTGTTTCCATCAATTGTGGTGTCATTAACCGCCGAGGTAACCAGAGGGCAAATAGAGGAGGTGAGGTAAAAAGTTGGTGGGAGGCAGGTAGTGTCCATACCGTATGTAGTAATATATACTCTTTCTTACCGCCTGGCCACGGGACAGGGCGACCGGCGGCGCGTCTTGCGATTTTTGAATACACTGCCTACGCGCCGCTGCGTGCTTGCGTAATTGTAGGGACACAACGCTCAGTGTATTCTAAAATCGCAATTCGCGCCGCCGGTCGCCCTGTCCCGTGGCCAGGCGGTTATACTGTGATTAAGGTCCATCTCATCTCCGAAGGCATGTCACATGCCATGGCCTCTCCCATCTACCGAGGAGGGAACATCTTATTTTCTTTTAAACAATACAGGTATATTATAGGTTACAGGTTATTTTGACGACTTTAGGTATTAGCCACGGCCGAAGCTAGTTTATCTGAAAAGTACCTATTGCTCATTCTTGGTAAAGAGTCAACCTATGAACCTATTTATTTCCAGTGCAAGATCAAAACAAAGTCATCATTCTGATTGGACTCTTCCATACAGGTAAGTCGTATTTTTTTATTTCCATAAAATCCCCAATGTTTTTATTTGGCGTAGTTAGAAACATTGCCAGAAGTAAGTACCATTTTGAAACACGGGCCTGAAAAAAAGACGGACGTAATGTGAAACTAAAAAGATGTGAAGCATGAAAGGTCCTACATTTTCGTTTGTTCTACAAGGGACACAGATGCACCACCTCTAGGCGCAGCAGTGCGATTTTTGAAAATCATACGAGCGGTTCGACAGTAGAAAGATGCATAATATCCATAGTAATTTTGTCATTTTCTACTGCCAAACCGCTAGTATGATTTTCAAAAATCGCACTGCAGGTCCGTCACCCGTCACCATTGTGTGCCGCGCGACAGTGCGTCAGCACGCACACAAATACAAATGGGTGATTTACTTGCGATTAGACGAGATTACATCCGTCTTTTTTTCAGGTCCGTGTTTTGAAATGATTTTATTTAATTTAAAAGCTAGCTATCAAATTTTTCCCACTTCCTGTAAACCGATTACGTTGAAATATACACATGTATTATTGACAAGAAGCTGATCTGTCTGTCTGTCTGATGGAGACGGAAAGTGGTCGGTACCTCCTTAATTTATTGTAATACACTTGTATCATTTAATTTTTCTCGATGAGGACCAGGAGTACGATTTTTGAAACTCATTCGGTGAGCTCAGCAGTTGAAAATGTCAATATTACTATGGAGATATTATGCATCTTTCTACTACTGCTGATTTGACTCTCAAAAATCATTCTCCAGGAGTGCGATTTTCTAAAGTCTAAAAAGCAGTAGAAAGTTGCGCATCTACATAGTAATTTTGACATTTTTAACTGCTGCGCTCACCGAATGAGATTCAAAAATCGCACTCCTGTTTAAGTAAATTTTTTTGTGAGTAAAAAGTAAAATTGCAGCCTATGACTTTTACGTTCGCGTCTGCATTATGAACATTAATTTGTTTGTTTGTAAGAAGTTTTGGTACCTACTTATACCGTGATCAAGTTTCTTGTACCTACTTATTTAGTTTAACTTGTGTAATTAACTTGAATTGATCGAAAATTTTAGATCGTTACATCAACTGAAATTTAAGATTTCAAAAGACAAAGGTAGGTATGTATATTATATATATTCCGTACGATTTCGAAATCATACGGTTGGAATCCCGTTGATATATAGGAGACTGACTTAAGTACGCTGAATTTGGCGTAGTACTAATTTTATGCCGCATTTTTTTAATACGCCGCCGGCGGTATCTAGTTGGAGCGTAGCAAAGATCAATCATTTAATCTAAGCCTATTAGGTATATGGAAACATTCGACAATTACGGATGGAATAACAAACTAATTAATACACTATCTCAAATACTTAGAATAATTATCATTTGACATTTGTGACATGAAGTATTTTTAGGTATTGTCTATACATAAAGTTGTGATATTATGGTGGTACTACGGTGGTAAATACAAAGCGGTTTAGAAGGTAGCGGGTTGAAGTCCCATCGAAGACTATATTTTCACAAATTTTGATTTCTTTTTAAATAGCATAACATGGCTGTCTAGGACGTTTCGCTAAATAAAAAATTCGGTCAATTTGATATTGTGTGATTTTGGTGTGTAGTTTAAATTTAAATGTTTTTGTTTAAATGCTCGTATGATACAAAAGGTTAATCAATAAAATCAAATAATCATCTACCTAATTTATTATAATTATATATTTTTATTTCAGATCATCAATATGCGACTACTCGGCTTGATTTTATTAATCGCTCTAGCCACCGCTGCCCCTCAAACCAAAGATGACGACAAAATTCTCGAAAATCCGTCACCCAATCAGAAAATCTTCAATTACATGCTATTATTCTACACAGCTGAGCACGACGTGGTTAACATGCTATTTCCTTTGAACTCACTAAACTTCGATATGTTTGGTGGTGTCCATGATGGCTCAAATAACGAATCCAGCAAATTCCTTTTCTTCGTCGAAGCTGACATAACAAACGGGGTCAAAGATTACAAAGGTCTATACGTTTTAAGAAATAACGTCACTACTAAATTACTAGAAAACGGAAGAGATGCTACTGCTAGTAATGACTTCATTAAATCGAGATACCTCGAAGCTAAAGGCGGATTAACTAAACACAATTTTAAGTATTACAAAAATTTGTACAGCTCTAAAAACGTATACTTAGGAGCTACAGACGGATTATACTCATTCGATGTTGAGAATAACAAAGCTTTCAAATATGGAACAGTCACTGACAGTATCATTGGTCTAGCTAAAGTAACAGATTCTGATGTTATTTACATTTTGACTGCCGACAAGGAATTGTTTAAAGTTATTGAAGAAGGTACTAAGAAAGAGAAGGTGGAAGGCGTCGAAAATGTCGAACAAATAGTTTTGGATAACTCAAATAATTTATATTATTACTCCAACGATAAGAAACCATATGTGAAAGGTGATGATGGTGTAAAAAAGATTGAAGGCTTACCAGAAAACGCAACCGAAGTTATTCTTCTAAGGCCTCCATTTGCCATTGACGATGGAGTTCCATTCATAGTGGATAAAAAATCATATATGATATTCGCCAATGGTACTAGCCAACTTACCGACATTGAAATTAAAGGTAAACCATCATCTTATGCCGTTGAAGGGTCTTCACCCCAGTACTATGCTTATGGAAAGAGCATCTACGAATATAGTATTCAGGCTGTGTTTTTATTAAGTTTAATGAAAGAATTAGAATCAGTCCATTGATGAAAAAGAAATGTATTCGTTGCACTGCTACTTGATCAAGAAACGATTTGCGCGCTGTTGCTAAAACTGTTTGCTGATTAGTACTTATTTTTAAATTGACATAATACTAACAATAATTTATTTTTTCTGAATATTTATGTTCTGTGTTAGAGATTTTATAATGAAAGAACACAGATTTATTTTTAGTAAAAGAATGATGTCTTCGTTTCACATGTTATGTGACGTTATTTGTGTTAGATTTTTAAATAAAATATGCGTTTGTTCGTTGTAATGCTATATAATATAATTTAGGTATAACGAATTATTAATGGAATAAACAATTATTTAAAGTTTTATTTTTTAATGTATATAAATGACTTACCGTTTGGTAATACTTATGAATCCATATTATTTGCTGATGTATGACTTAACTATAATTATATCAACGTAATTACGAAAAAAAAGGAGAAGTGTCATCAGCAAATGTTCGACAAGTTCTGTATCATGTAGGGTAAATCGTAAATATAAACCAGAAAGAGAAATATTCCCTATGTATATCCCTGTGGAACGCCCATTTTTACGTGTGAGCAAACGATTTTATTCCATTAATAGCATAATAGACACCCTTTTTGAATTGTCTTTTCTAAGTAAATTCTAACAGATCCAGCCAGAGCCCTGCCTTGAATACGTAGTGGTTTAATTTGTTCAACATTTTTTTATGATAAACACAGTCAAATGCTTTGGATAAGTCAAAAAAGACTGCGATTGCATTTTGGTGCTCCTCCCAAGCGCTAAAGATATTCTGAGCCAGCTTAACTCCGGTTGGTTGTTGAGCAACCAACCCTTGGTGAATCCAAACTGTTGCTCATGCAGCAGCCCCTTGAAGTTAAAGTATAATCTTTTCAAAAACTTTGCTGAGAACGGGTAGAACTAACACAGGACTAAATTTATAGGCTCCTTTTTGACGATATATGTATTTTTTGAGAAAATATCTATGCCTACCCAACCAGCAAAAGTTTGTTGTATAGAAGACCATAGAACGTTTTGTAAAAACTAATCGGTGGTCAAATAAAGGCCAAAGAAGGTGCACCTACAAAGAAAGTGGCGCAATTATATCTCCATTTCGTTTTAAAGTGTGAAAAACTGTGGCCTTTCCCATTTCCCAAAGCACGTCACAAACTATGGCCTCTCCCATCTCCCGAGACACGTCACAAACTATGGTCTCTCCCATCTCCCGAGACGCGTCCCAAACTATGGCCTCTCCCATCTGCAGAGTCACGTCACCAACTATGGCCTCTCTCATCTTCCGAGTCACGTCACCAACTATAGCCTGTCTCATCTCCCGAGTCACGTCACCAACTATGGCCTCTCCCATTTCCCGAGTCATGTCGCAAACTATGGCTTCTCCGGCTCCCCTCTACCGTGGCATACCAAATACTATGGCCTCTTCCCTCTCACGAGGCGCGTCACAAACTGAGGCACACCCCGAACACTGCTTAAAAAACCAGAAATTGACAAGATGACGTTAGCACATGCGAAACGGAGTCTAGGCATATGAATAGATACGACTAGAAGTCAAGCTTGTTAAAACTCGCGCAACGGCTCTAGACTCGCGAAAAAAGTTGTAATTCATTGCTTTATGGATCAAAATGGCGTGTTTCTGTTTACGAGTCTAGCGGCGGTCTCCGGCGCGGCGTCCCGCTTGTATGAAGCTTCCTATCTGTACGGATATTTAATCATTTGTGGTCTAGGGCTGCAATAACTTTAGCTGCGTGCGGTACATGACTTATTCGTAAATAAAACGTATTGACACCCGTCTATTCAAAAAGAGTTTTTATCCTTCGTCCTGAGATTATATTCTCTTTGTTTCGAAAACATAAATTCTAGCGGTGAGGTAAAAAGTCGGTGGGAGACAGGGAGTGTCCTTAGGTACTGTATTTAGTAAAAGATAATAGTTTTTATACGGATATACAAATAGGTAACAATAAGATAATAAATGACTGACTAACTAAAATAATACTAACTTAATAAAATATGCAATAAATAATTAAAATCTAATTTTCTAAATACCTAAATAAAACTAATTAAACAAACCGCCCCGCATCATGTCTCGCCCGAAGGTGCCCATAATGCTGGCTGCGTTGCCTCGCTGGATAGCCAGTGACATCCTTTGGACGAGATATGACCCAGACCGGCGGTCAAGACCTCTTTCCCGTAGCCGTCGGCCAATTTCAAAAATAAATTTTTTTGTCTCTGTCTGCCTGTTTTTATACTGTGACTAAGGTCTCTCTCATCTCCGCAGGCACGTCACATGCTATGGCCTCTCCCATCTACTGAGGAGGGAACATCTTATTTTCTTTTAAACAATACAGTAGGTCTACCATGAGTTTTCACCGTACTTCACTACTGTAGTTACGTCACCAATTTTGTATTGAATTTCGTACAGCGCTCCTAGTGGTTACGTTGAGAACTAATTTCTGCCATACGAATTGGCAACGTAACTACCGTAGTAAAGAACAGTGAAAACACATGGTAGGCCCTCAGGTATTAAATTTTGACGACCTTAGTAAAGCCACGGTCGAAGCTAGTTTATCTGAAAAGATTGCTTTTTATTGGTAGGGAGTCAACCTATGAACCTATTTATTTCCAGTGCAAGATCAAAACAATATCATCATTCTGATTGGACTCTTCCATACGGGTAAGTAGTATTTTTTATTTCTATAAAATCCCTGAGGTATTTTTTGGCATAGATAAAAACATTGCCAGAAGTAAGTACCATTTTGAAACACGGACCTGAAAAAAAACGGACGTAATGTGACACTAAAAAGATGTGAAGCATGCAAGGTCCTACATTTTCATTTGTTCTACAAGGGACCTAATCTGACGTAATCTGTGTCTAGGCGCAGGTCCGACAACCCGGCATCATTATGTGCCGTGCAACAGTGCGTCAGCACGCACACAAATACAAATTGGGAGTGCGATTTTACTTGCGATTAGACGAGATTACATCCGTCTTTTTTCAGGTCCGAGTTTTGAAATGATTTTATTCAATTTCAAAGCTTTTTTCCACTTCCTGTCAAACGATTACGTTGAAATATATACTTGTATAGTTCCGAATACAATACAATACAATAAAATACAATATTATATATTGACAATTGATTATCTGTTTGTCGGATGGAGACGGAAAGTGCTCGGTACCTCCTTAATTTACTGTAAAACACTTGTATAATTTAATTTGTCTCGATGAGGACCAGTTTATGTACATTTTTTGATAAAAGTAAATAGTAAAATTGCAGCCTATGACTTTTACGTTCGCATCTACTCGTAAATTATGAACATTAATTTATTTGTTTGTAAGAAGTTTTAGTACCTACTTATACCGTGATCAAGTTTCTTGTACCTACTTATTAGTTTATCTTGTGAATGAACTTGAATCACACCAACCACCACCAACCAATGACTCGTACCAATGAGTTTTTCAGAATTTATGTACGATTTGTAACACCACTGGCTTTTCGGTGAAGGAAAACATCGTGAGGAAACCTGCATGCTTCAATTTCGATGCATGTATTGTACCCACTGTCCATTATAAGTGGCGACGGGCTCACCCCCTGTCACACTGGACAGAGTTTCGGTACTACTGGTGAAACGTGGATGTTCTGAGGTTTCAGAATATCTCTGACGACCACCTCGGGGAATATGGTCGTGAGCATATGGTATGCTATGCTATGAACTTGAATTGATAGACAATTTTAGATCGTTACATCAACTGAAATTTTAGATTTCAAAAGACAAAGGTGTATTATTCCGTACGATTTCGAAATCATACGGTTGTAATCCCGGTTGCTATAATAATAGGAGACTGACTCAAGTACGCTGAATTCGGCGTACTATTTTTATGCCGCATTTTTAGGGTTCTGAAGTCAACAAGGAACCCTTATAGTTTCGCCATGTCCGTCCGTCCGTCCGTCCGTCCGTCCGTCCGTCCGGCCGTCCGTCCGTCTGTCCGCGGCTTAGCTCAGAGACTCTTAGTACAGTACTACTTAGTAAGCTGTAATTTGGCATGGGTACATATATTAATCACAGTGGTAAAATAAAATTTTGAAAAATATTTTTTTTTAGGGTACCTCACCTCCCCTACCCGTGAAGTGGGGATGCATTTTTTTTTCTCGTCTAACCCATGCATGGTGTGGGGTATAGTTGGATAGGTCTTTTAAAAATACGGTGGGTGTGGGAAAACCATTTTTCGATTTAGGGATCCGTTAGCGAAATATTAAGATTTAAGTTGCAAATTTTTGTTGGAGTCAAGTGTCCCTCTGCCAGCTAAACGGTTGTTTCTGGATATGTGAAAAAATTCATGGCAGTAGTGTATATAATGAAATTAAAAGAAAAACTATCACCGCTAAGTAAGCTTTACTAGTTAACGAGTAATAGTCGACCAACTTAAAAAAATACTTTTTAGACTTTATTAGCCGTTAAACCGTAGTATAAAACAAAAAGCCCCTTTCTAAGTTCGTATATTGTGACGGGCAACTACGGAACCCTAACCTGCGCGTGGCCCGACATGCACTTGGCCAGTTTGGCCGCGGCGCGGCGGTATCTAGTTGGAGCGTAGCAAAGATCAATCATTTAATCTGAGCCTATTAGGTATATGGAAACATTCGACAATTACGGATGGAATAACAAACTAATTAATACCCTATCTCCAATACTTAGAATATCATTTGACATTTTGTGACATGAAGTATTTGTAGGTATTGTCTACACTTTTAAGGCTTCCGCACATTGCAGCGATTTTATCGAGCGATAATATCGCTGCGATTTTGCGATAATTGTGTCCAGTACATTTTGTATGGAGACGCGCGCGATCCTACACACTGCCGCGATATTATCGCAACCTCTCTCCACTATCGGCGCATGCGTGACGCGAATCGCGGAATCGCTGCAGTTTGTAAGGTGTCGGGATATCGCTGTCGATAATATCGCTGCAATGTGCGGAGGCCTTTATAATGTTAACAGAAATGTGGCTGTACATTGAAGATATTTACAAGCAAAGTTACGATATTATGGTATCTAAATGACCTGTTAGCAAAAGGACATAAGTAATCATAACGTCCTAAAAGCAGGCATTATAACGCCCTAAACGCAAAACGTCATACTATCAAATTGACTTTAAAGCAAAACGATCTATTATCAAATTGGACTGAAAGCAAAAGGACCTAAAAGTAATAATACATACAAATTAAAACGACCAAACAATTCAAAAATCTAATTAAAGTTTGAATAATTAAGTCGCGGACTGGGACTTGAACCCTCAACCCTCAACCAGGGCTTTGCTTTTCGTCACAAAAAAAACTGTTTTTGTCCTGTAAGACGGAATGGGTTGAAGTATTCGTCTCTGAAGCAGTAGGCTCGGTAGCGTAATTGGATAAAATACAAAGCGCCCCCGGTTTGGAAGGTTGCGAGTTGAAGTCCCATCGAATACTTATTTTCACAAATTTTGATTTCTTTTCGAATAGCACAACATGGCTGTAGGACGTTTCGCTATTAGGTCAATTGGATCTTGTGTGATTTTGGTTTGTTGTTAAATTTAAATGTTTTTGTTTAAATGCCTGTATGGTACAAAAGGTTACTAATCAATAAAATCAAAATAATCATCTACCTAATTTAATATAATTATCTATTTTTATTTCAGATCATCAATATGCGACTACTCGGCTTGATTTTATTAATCGCTCTAGCCGCCGCTGCCCCTCAAACCAAAGATGACGACAAAATTCTCGAGAATCCGTCACCCAATCAGATAATCTTCAATAACATGCTATTATTCTACACAGCTGAGCACGACGTGGTCAACATGCTATTTCCTTTGAACTCACTAAACTTCGATATGTTTGGTGGTGTCCATGATGGCTCAAATAACGAATCCAGCAAATTCCTTTTCTTCGTCCAAGCTGACATAACAAACGGGGTCAAAGATTACAAAGGTCTATACGTTTTAAGAAATAACGTCACTACTAAATTACTAGAAAACGGAAGAGATGCTACTGCTAGTAATGACTTCATTAAATCGAGATACCTCGAAACTAAAGGCGGATTAAATAAATACAATTTTAAGTATTACAAAAATTTGTACAGCTCTAAATACGTATACTTCGGAGCTACAGACGGATTATACTCATTCGATGTTGAGAATAACAAAGCTGTCAAATATGGAACAGTCACTGACATGACAGTATCATTGGTTTAGATAAAGTATCAGATTCTGATGTTATTTATATTTTAACTGAAGACAAGGAATTGTTTAAAGTTACTGAAGAAGGAACTAAAAAAGAGAAGGTAGATGATGTCCAAAATGCCGAACAAATCGTTTTGGATAGCTCAAACAATATATATTATTACTCAAACGATAAGAAACCATATGTGAAAGGTGTTGATGGTGTGAAAAAGATTGAAGGCTTACCAGAAAACTCAAACGAAGTTATTCTTCTAAGGCCTCTACGTGTCATGGAAGATGGAGTTCCGTTCATAGTCGGTAACAAATCATATTTTATATTCTCTAACGGTACTAGCCAACTTTTTCCCTGGGGAATTAAAGGTAAACCATCAGCTTATAACATGGAAGGATTATCACCCCATTACTTCGCTTATGGAAAAAACATCTACGAATTCAGCGTTCAGGCTTTGATTATGATAGCTATAAAGGAACAGATGGAATCAGCTCATTATCCAATTGATGACAAAAAGAAAGATATAAGCTCCATTGCTGAGTAGCAATGGAGCTTATATCTTTCTTTAGCCCCCAAGTCGTTTCTTGATAGAGTTATCAAGAAACGACTTGGGCGCTCATGCCACATGAGTAATAATCATGTGCTCATGCTTACTGATTGCTAATAATACCTACCTAGTTGTAAGTTGACAATGTAAGGTCAATATTTTAGAGATTTTAAAACTAAATGATTACACATATTTTAATACAGAAAAGTTGTCTTCATTTAACCTGTGTGACGTCACTTATAAACCTGTAAAACATTTTTGGATCATTGCTTCTATACAGAGCAGAGTGTAAGGAAAAGTATCATTAACCTTTCAATACATAGGTACTCTACCCATCCAACTGAACAACTATTACTAAGGGAGCAAACCTGTCAGCGTAAAATAAAAAACAGCTGTTCCATACTAAATTGCAGCGCCTACTCGACTCAAATGTATTGAGACTGCAGATTTTTTTATTCTGTCAGGTTTGCTTCCATAGGTCTGTGAATTTGTTAGTTTCTTCAGTTTTGGTTCTGGACAAAAATATTCAGGTTTTTCATCCATTTGTTGACATTTCAGTATAGTTTAAGAAAGAGTAGGTATAATTATGCAGTACATGAGGTACTGCTTATGTATGGCAGCTTATGTTAGTTTACAAAATACAACGAGACTTAACTTTTATGACCTTTTCTCCCCTCTGGACGGAAAGCGTCAATTTTTGTCCCGCTGCGCTAAACGAAGTTGTGGCTTTCCAACTCCGTCGAGGAGAAAAATAGTATACTAACCTCGGGCAGTAAATAAGAAAGCCTCAGATCACGTCATGTTTGTTCTCTGATCTGAGACCTTTCTTACTTTCCTGTCCTCGGTGTGTTATCTAGGTACTATTATTATTATTTTTTTTTTTTCATGGTATGATTTATTTACAAATAAAGGTAACTATAATAGGTACATAGGTCTACTATTATTTATAAATTCTAAAAATGGTACCTATTTAATATGTTACTCATGTGATAATAGTCATGTCAAAGTCAAAAGTGTTTATATTCAAATAATTCCACATAGATAGCTTTTTTAAGGAATACTATGCCCAGTGTTCACTGACACAATTATAATCACATCACATACTACGGTCACAAACTATGGCTTCTCCCATCTCCCGAGGCGCGCTACAAACTATGGCCTCTCCCATATCTCGAGGTGCGCTACAAACTATGGAATCCTGAGGCGCGTCCCAATCTATGGCTTCTCCTATCTCCCGATTGTGGACTATGACCACTCCCAATACAAATTGTATACACTGCTTGGGACTGGCTGGCTACGCCCTTGATAAAGCGTCGGTCATAGCTATATTTATTTAAAAAGTACCTATTGCTAATTCTTGGTATATAATCAATCTATGAACCTATTTCTAGTGCAGTACTTATCAAAATAATAATAAAGTCATCATTCTAAGTGGACTCTTCGATAGAGGTAGGTCGTGTCTTTTGAAGTGATACTTCTTATGGGAGGGCTTTGAAATTCTGATCGGCAACCTTTTTGTGTGACGGAATCGAAATTTAAATGCAGGGCGTCCCGTGACGGCCAACTTTTTTTTTCATTATTTTTTAATTCGTATTGTCTTCTTATCTATAATGTAGTTTTTATGTCTCTACTGTTCTGTAATATACAGGGTGTTAGGGTAAACAGTTGCATTACTTTAATTTAAAGGGTGACTGTAGTGTAGGTACCCATGATACTGAACAACTTGGAAGCTTGTAATTGGCCTATAGCTGACTAAATTTGTGAATTATTTGTTTTATAGCTGTAAGCTCCCCAAATATAATAAAATAAATAAAATAACTTTCCCTAATAAACCAATAGGAAATTCGCAAAAAAATTCGACTTTTCATACAAACGTTCGATTTTTTTTTTATATTTAGTATAAAAAGTTAAAAATGTGCTAATTTCCTATAGGTTCCTTAGGGAAAGTTGTTCAGTATCATGGTTACAATCACCCCTTAAAGTCATGCAACTGTTTACCCTAACACCCTGCATATTGACCTAAATGTACGGAATAGCATATCCCCCCCCCCTTCCAGTTTTATGGTTGCTCTTATTGTAAAAGTTGTATGTTATTTTTTCCGAGAGAATTCCGAGAGAGGAACATTTATTACATAATAATTATACAGGGTGTAAAGAAAAGTATCACTAACCTTTAAACCACATTAACCACATACTCTACCCATCAAACTGAACAACTTTTACTATGGGAGCCATATGGGAGCAAACCTGTCAGAGCAAAAAATAAATCAGCTGTTACATACTAAAAAAGTGCAATACCTACTCAACTAAAATGTATGAGACAACAGATTTTTTTTTGGTCTGACAGGTTTACTCCCATAATAAAAGTTTTTCAGTTTGGTGGGTAGAGTATGTGGTATAAAATGGGTTTAAAGGTTAATGATACTTTTCCTTACACCCTGTATATAGGGTTGGACCCTGTTCGTGACATTCGACGTTCGATAACGGATGGAATAACAAATTAATTAAACGATAATCGCAAATACTTAGAATATTATTTGACATTTGCGACATTAATCAGTATTTGTCTAGTAACTAGTAGGTACGCAGTAGTTTATTTTCTTAGGTGACTTCAATGATCATAAATATGTTTACTTAGATCAGCAATTCTTAACCTTTTTGGTCCACGGACCCCTAGGAAATCAATCACAATTTCAAGGAACCCCAGCAACAACAAATACAACAAAATAAAAAAAAAACATAATTTAATTTCAGACTTTAAAACACAGTTTAAAACACTTCCACGGCCTCGACGGGATAACAGCGTCTTAATGTCGTGAAAATTGATGGTGCCTTTTTGCAACTAACTGTACTAATTAATATTTTGGTGTAAAATGAAATATATTTGATTGATTGAACTAAATTAGGTATAATTTGGGTTGATGATACTATTAAGTTGTAATATCAAATCAGATTCCACTTGTATTCTCTTTCTGTATTTGTTTATATTAGTAACTATACAAGAGCAGGGAATGACTTTTCACAGAGGTATGTTAAATAGTCCACAGATGAGACTGCGGACCCCCACGGGTCCGCGGACCACAGGTTAAGAAGCACTGACTTAGATACTCAAAAGGAATATTTTTAGGTATTTATCCACACTTTTATACGGTAGAAGCATGGCAGACGTTAGACTGCTGGTACATTGATATCTTCTACAAAAAGTTACGTTATTTTATTATGGTATTTATGTGTCTTCGTAAAGTATCTGAATGTAAAGTCCTAAAAGCAAAACGTCCTATTATTAAAAGCAAAATGACCTAAGTATTATTAAATCGGAATGAAAGCAAAAAATTGACCTAACAGTATTTTAATACGACCTAAAATGGAAAAGACTTTTTGCACGGTGTGTGACAATTGACAATATCCTTACAGGGTCCAACTCAATAATAGGTACTGAAGGTTTTTTAAGAAGATGATCAGACGATCAACTGGACAACTTTCTCTATGGGACAAGCAAAATCAATAAAAAAGGGTCGAGTAGGTTTGCAGTTTAGTATGAAACAACCGATTTTTTTGGCGATTTAGATGTTGGTCCCATAAAGAAAGGCCGTCAAACTGAACAACTTTCTCTATGGGACCAACATTGAAATCGCGAAAAAAAATATTTGATATCCCATACATATTTTTGCTCTAGTCGATTTGTAGAGTATAGAACATCGATTTTTTTTTTCGCGATTTCGATGTTGGTCCCATAATGAAAGTTGTTCAGTTTGATGGTCTACACCACCCCCTTAAAGGTTTATTTGTATTTTTGTAACACCTTGTATAAGTACTTACCTACCTAATTTAAATCAATTTTTATTTCAGATCATCAATATGAGAATACTCATCTTCTCGCTCTTAATCGCTTTAGCCACCGCTGCCCCTCCGACTAAAGATGATGACTTCAAGTACTTGCCATTATTATACACAGCCGAGCACGACGTAGTTAACATTATCCTTCCTTTGAACTCACTTAACGGTTATCATGCACTTGATAACTTTTTTTACGAACCCAACAAAATTTTATTCTTCGTCCAAGCTGACATAAAAAACGGTGTCAAAGATTACAAAGGTCTATACGTTTTAAAACAGGGAGTCGCTACCAAATTACTAGAAAATGGCAGAGATGCTACTGCTACCCTTTTAGACAACACTAAATCGGTATACTTCGGAGCTACAGATGGATTATACTCATTCGATGTTGAGAATAACAAAGCTGTTAAATATGGAACAGTAACTGACAGTATCATTGGTCTTGCTAAAGTATCCGATTCTGATGCTATTTACATTTTGACTGAAGACAAAGAACTGTACAAAGTAACTGAGAATGGTACCAAAAAAGGGTTACCTATCGTACTTTCGAAAAAGAGTTTTCCGAATTTTAGTTCTCCGAAATCGTTACACTTTTTATTGTTTCCCTTTTTTTTTGTTTCCCCGAAATATTATTCGCCATATTTTGAGGAGCCAGATTTTTTATTGTCCTTTTTTTCTTTTAACCAATGAATCAAAATTCTGTAACACAGTTTTCCAAAGTAATGTAAGTCAGATAATTTACTTTTTCGAATATTTGTTTTTCTGTACAGTCACTTTTCCGCAGAAATATTTAACCTAACCTTTCCTAGAATTTTAAAAAAACCAGATTGTTTTTCTCAGGCAGGGGGCGTCCACCCCACTGCACCTTCAACATACATATTAGCAAACAAGCAAGCATGCAGCAAGCAAGCTAGCATGCAGCGAGCAAGTAAGCATGCAGCGAGCAAGCAAACATGCAGCAAGCAAGCAAGCATGCAGCAAGCATTTTGATGCTCCGCTCGCTTCGCTCGCTCCGCTAAGTGTCTTACATGTTCTAACCTAACCTAACCTACAATTTTAAAACCACCAGTTTGTTTTTCTCAGTCAGGGGGCTTCCGCCCCCCGAACCCCCCTCGCGGGGGGCGCAGCCCCCCTGCACCCCCCAACATGCATACAAGCAAGCAAGCAACATGCAAGCAAACATGCAGCAAGCAAGCAAGCATGCAGCAAGCAAGTAAGCATGCAGCAAGCATTTTGATGTTCTGCTCGCTTCGCCCGCTAAGTGTTTTACATGTTCTAACCTAAACTACAATTTTAAAACCACCAGTTTGTATTTCTCAGGCAGGGGGTTTCCGCCTTCCGCACCCCCCAACATGCATACAAGCTAGCAAGCAACAAGCAAGCAAGCATGCAGCAGGCAAGCAAGCAGCATGCTAGCAAGCATGTTGGTGCTATAATCCTGGTATCATGTATCTACTAGGTAATTATTACAGAAAACTTTACTGTTTTGTGTCCTTGTCATACTATGGAAGAAGTTGCTTCTACATTTTAAAACTTCGAACCCAGAAGACCGTTGTCAAAAGAAAAAAAATGATTATGAAATTCTGATTTTAAATTTTCTGGAAAATGATACTTCTGTCAAGTCTTTATAAGGAGTAACAAATGTATGTGTAACAAAATATCTGTCACTAGAAACTTCTATAAACCGTTTTCGAACAACTGAAATTCGGTCAGTGAAATTTCTAAAGTAAGATAGGTTACCCCAAAAAAGAGAAGGTAGATGACGTCCAAAATGCCGAACAAATCGTTTTGGATAACTCAAACAATGTATATTATTCCAACGATAAGAAACTATATGTGAAAGGCGCTGAAGGTGTAAAAAAGATTGAAGGCTTACCAGAAAACTCAACTGAAATTATTCTTCTAAGGCCACCATTTGTCTTGAGAGATGAAGTTCCAATAATAGTCGATAACAAATCATACATGATACACTCCAACGGTAATGTTGAAATTGCTGCCTTGGCATTTATAGGTAAGCCATCAGCTTATGCCCTTGAGGCGTCATCTCCTCAATTCTTCGCTTATGGAAAGAACATCCACGAATACAGCATTGGGGCTACGATTTTAATCCATTTAATAGAAGAGATAAAATCAATGCATTGATGAGAGAAAATAATCTCTCCATTGCTAATCGATCAAGAAACCACTTGCGCTCTAATGCTTAAACTGTTTTTCATATAATTAATGTCTCAATATTTTCTGTTTTTAAAATTAAAAGATTACAGATATGAAATGACGTTGTCTTCATTTGATCTTGGTCAGTTGTAAGCTTATAAAACATTTTTGGAACCATTTTGAAACGTTGTTTTTCTATCAACTTTTTTATAATTTATTAGTGATCCTAGACACATACGTAGGTATCAGTTACTACACAATGATCTCTGTAATTCGTATCTAAGCATTTTGCGTATAATGACCTGACTTCATCCACTCACTGATATATTTATTTTATTACCTTAAACCAAAGATAATATCTACCAAAAAAAGAAGCTTAAATCACATTCGACATGCAACTTTTCAAAATTCACAAAATTCACTGCCTAAGCATAAGACTCGGAACCATTCGGTTTTGTTCTTAATCGAAAATTTCTGTGATCTCTTACTTTCTTCTGTTTTGATTATACACGAAATATTTAGATTATTCATCCATTTATTACACGGAAGGGATTAGGAGGAATAAAATTAGGTAAAGTCAAATCTGTAATTTTTACTGTAACCAAAAATATAGAAACATCCATTGACGAAGATTCTGTAAATATGTTTCTGCTTATAGTCCATTTTAGAGTTTCCTTGTATGGACACCCTAACAATAATTCATCTATCGCTGAAACTTTGCAGTTTGATAAAATAAAGTATACAGATTACGGTTGACAAATAATCTAGGACCGGAAAAAATTTAACCATTACACTGCAAAGTTTCAGCGATAGACGAATTATTTTTAGGGTCAAACCCTTAAATGATTGGACTATTACTTAAAAACACGAATTTTTACTAGGTACTCATTTTATTATCTGCAAGGTTGCTCATCCATCTCACGCCAACGCCACTATCTAGTCATTTGGAACTATTTTTTTTACTTTTGTTATATTAAATTCATCATTAATCAAATTGTACTCGTTCGCTGCGTCACAAATTTGTAATTGCCACAGTACCTAGCATCGCTTTCAGAGATGGCACTGGAAGCAAAACTGGTTTGCAGCGAAACCGAGAAGACTGCTTTTCGGCTCACTCTGGCGCCTGAAATAAAAACAGGACGGCTGGTTTTGTATGGGGAGTTATGAATATGTAAATAAAAAAAAGAGAAAAGGCCGTACAGAGGATCTGAATATTTTTGAAAAAGATATTTTTTAGTTAAATCTGTTGTTTTGTTATCTAACCATAAACTTTTAAAAATGATGTAAGGAGTGTAAACTTAAATGCTTTAAAAAAATTAGGGGGTGCTTTACCAACACCATGGTGACTATCGAACCGAACAACTTTTGCTATGGTACCGTTATCGCATAAAATGGGTTGTTCCATAGAAAATGTAATAGCTATTGTGCCCAAATGTTTGTAGAACAACAGATTTGTTTCTTGCGGTTTCGATGTTGGTCCCATAGTTAAACTTGTTCAGTTTAAAAATTTGGAAAGTTTTACATTTTCTTCTTAATTCTCATCTCGATTAGAGAACATCGTTCCATTGCTTTCAATAATCGACGTCGATTATCTAAAGTGTCACTTCAAAATTAATTGATCAAACGTTAATGATATATCACTAAGCTAGGAACTGTTATAAAAATTACGTGAAAGTATTACTGACGGAAAGATATAAAATAAAAAACATTGTATTAACTTAAAATAGAAACCTTTATTTATAAAATCTGAAACGTTCAAATTCCATATTGTCATGAATCTAAAACTTATCAAAAAATTCGTACATTCACATTTTCATTTCTAAGGCATCGATTTATGGATTTCATTTTGTCTAAAAACAAATGACAAAACAATTTGTTTGTCAAAAATGTCAAGTATCAGCCATGAATTACTTGAGATTTTTGTTTTTTTAATAAAATAGTAAATAATTGGTCCTCAAATTATCGCCTATTATTAAATTAATAATAAAAATATATTGTCTTTGTACTCTATCACTTATCATAATAAATATAATATTGGAAAATATGGTAATATGGGCAATATATTTTTACCATATTCCCCATTTAAAATAAATATTTGCAAGAAATTGATGTTGGAAGCAATATAATTATTGTAATGAAAAATTATTATAACAATAATTAAAATGATAAATTAAACAATAGAAATACTCTGAAAAATAGTTTTACACCTATAGTGCCAAAATCAAAGCTATTTATTGTAAATTGTACGCAGAAATTATACTAAGCTTAAAATTATAAAACTAAGGCAGTTTTGTTTTAGTTTTTTTTTATCAAAAAGTTTTAACAAATTTATACATTTTGATAAATAATTAAGATTTAAACCAAAATTGAAACATGGATGTGAGTTACCACAACAAAAAGAAAAAAAAACAATATTTTTCAAAAAAGATACCTACAACTTTTCAATTTCAGTTTTGGCACAAACCACGTTCTTGTATCAAAAATAGCAGCTTTAAAAGAATTTAAAAATTAATCTATATAAGTCTTTGACGTTCATTACTAACAGAGAAGTAAATAAACAATTAAATAAAATGAACAAATTATACAAATCTGTGAATGTCCAAAAAATAATCACAAACATTTAAAGTAAATAGTATATCTTTCGAAACAGTTGAAATTTAATTTTATATTGTCACAAAAACAATTTAAAAAAACTATTTAAGTAAGTAAGCCAAATAATTTCCATCAATTTTAACAAAAAGAAAAAAAACATGATACAATAAAAAAACGCACAGAAAAAAGAGAATGAACGTCAAGAACAAAAAAGAAACAGTATGAATGACTCCCTCACTTGGAATGAACAAGATTGAGGAACTCCTCCCTGGTCTTGGGATCGTCCCTGAACACTCCCAGCATGGTGGACGTGACGGTCTTACTGTTGATCTTCTGTACACCTCGCATCACCATGCACATGTGACTGTGGGAAGAAAGTATTACGTGTCAAAAATAGGATCGAAATAAGAAGAAAACAAAATATTGAAATTTTATTTTGTACCAATAAATAAGCAGCACAAATAAAGATAGAAGCAAGAGACACACAATAATACTGTCTTTCTTATTATGTGGGCAGCAAGCCCTGGTGTCAGAGTTTTTTCAGACCGGCTAACGGCCTCTGACGTGGTTTTTATGTAACGACTTCTACCACCAGAGATTGTAGCCGGGACCAACGGCTTAACATGCCATCCGAAGCATGGAATCAGTTTTCTTTTCAGACAATCAGATGATTCTGCCTGCTATGTGCTATGTAACCAACTGGGGAAACACGCACACAAAGTGATATATCACTAAGTGTCCCCCGTAGGAATCGAACCCACGACCTCCGTGTCAAGAGCCCAATGCTCTTAACCATTAGACCACGGAGGTAGTATATAATCATAATGATGATGAATACTTACACTCCCTCGATGACGACGGCGACGCCGGCGGGACGCACGGCCTGCGTGACGGCGATGGCGATCTGTTTAGTGAGCCGCTCCTGTACCTGCAGCCGACGGGAGAAGATCTCCACAATCCTGGAACGTGGGGATAGTTACGTTATTAAACATAACCTATGGAATCTAAGAGCGTTGGTGGTGCGTTGCGGAGAGGTTCGGGATAGATTGATAGCTCATTTATTTTATCGGGACAATACAGTAGAACAGTGACAGACAAAGGTAGAAGGTAGCTCTATGGAGTCCGTGCAAACCCGCAACAATAACAGGGAGCTCCTACGACGGACCGGTCAATAACACACACGATATTTTAGGTATAGGTGTTGGAATATGACACCGTGCGACCCGTATTGTGCCGATGAAATGGTTCTGTTTAATCGAGAGCGCATGGATGAAATGGAATACCAATGAGTTTTTCTAACTGATGCACGTAATACCGACTGCTCTCAAACGGTGAAGGAAAACATCGTGAGGAAACCTGCATACGCTGAAGAAGAAATTCTGATGCGTATGTGAAGTCTACATTGCCGACATTGCGGATTGCCGCATTGGGTACGTGTGGTGGACTAACACCCTCCCTGAGGGTAGGCCTGTGTCCCGAAGTGGGACGTATACCTACAGGCTAATGATGATGATATAATTATGATAATAATAAAAGCAAAAAAATACGATACAAATTAAATACGATAATTTAAACGGGGTTTAGTTCAGACTATCGAACTGAACAACTACTATTGAACCCCACATTGAAATTATGAAAAATCACAGTTCCATATATTTGGGACGTGTTATCATTAACATTTCCCATGGAACAGTAGATTTTTTTGATGAGACTTTTATCGGCGTATCCATAATTAGCGAGCAGCTTTGCAGAAGTGCAAGAGTCATAAAATCATCAAAAACTATCGCACGCGTAATAATAAAGAGAAATAACTTTAAAATTGGGAATGGGTAATTGCTATTTATGTTGTATTTGTGTGTTATTTCTCTTTATTATTAAGCGTGCGCTATATCCAATATTTATATTCCAAACATATTTAAACCAAAGAGGCAAATCCATCGACTTGGTAGAAGATAAAAGGACCTTACCTGGCCAACTTGCTCAACCCAAGGATCTTGCCTTGAGGTAGATATCCTATTGACACCTTCCCGTAGAACGGGACCAGGTGATGCTCACACATGGAGAACATTTCGATGTCCTTGACTACCACCATCTCATCGGTGTCTTCGTCGAAGATTGCGTTGTTTAGGACCTCTGTGGAAGAAGAAAGAGGTTAAAACGTGACTCATGTGGTTTTAAAGTAGAAATGTGAGATATTGAAGGTTACATCGACCTTGCAGTAAATATCGGAATACGGTGTTTATAATATATGTACTGCATTAGATAAATCACTATCACAATTTTGGTAATTCTGATGGTAATAGATTTTACCAAATTTGGAACCAATGAAGTAATATAATGAAAGGTACCTAAGTGGTAAAATCGATATTTCGAAACGGGACTTTGAGTTTTCAAAGGTGGGCAATGCCCCTAGCTACGCTCATGGGTGATTTTGAGGTAGATAGGTACTATATTTAACTTGGAAATTCTCTAAAATGAAGTTGATCGGAATCTAGCCCCCACTGACCTAATCCTGGAATGCATTTTTTGCCCACCAGATAATATAAGCAAACTCACTTTGATTTATTAATTCAAATAACCACGGTAAGTGAAGAGTTGAGCTAAATCCACAAAAGTCCAATGGGTTCCAAAGTTGTCAACGATGGAAAGTATCATCGAAGAAGAAACTCACCTTCCAAACTCTGGTCGTACCCCTTAGTGAAGAATAGCATAGCCTTGGCAGCACGCTCTGGAGTCTTTAGGAGTCCCTGTCTCTCTGGATCTTCTCCCAGACCTGGAAATATAAATGGATACATTTGAATAATCAATCGAATTCGTCGGTGTGCAAGAAGAGCAATTCACCAAACCCGCGTTACGCACGGCACATCCTGGGCAATTAACGAACCACTAACGATGATTGGCAAATCTCTTAACCACGGTGGCGCGTTATACTCAATGACATGATATCGACTCTACAAAAAAAAGACATACTTCCTGACCCCTTTGACAATCTTCCGGAAAGCCTTCCTCTATCCCCCAGGACTGGAGCTATCTAGGCCAATTTCGGTGTTCAAAATAGACTTAGAATTCAGGTCTGACGGAGTATTTATTATTATTATGGGTCGAGGGCCTTAACAGACATGTGTATGTGGCACTGGGACCATCGTTGGTCTTTTGTGAACACCCCTTTTATAGTTCCCTATTGCTGTAGATTTCTAAGAGGGAGGGTTTGTATCTCATTTGGTCATCTCTCATTTCTGTCTACCTATATGGATACTTCGCTTGTATATCAATGGGTCACTGGCCGGAGTAGCCTGTTCAAAAGGGGTTAATCCGACGGATTGCTCCTCAGACTACAGCCTTTCTTGCATCCTGCTCTTCCTGCCCGGGCATCTGCACGCGATCGGAGCTTGTGGACGCTGCCTTTAGTGCTAATCAGTGTGGCATAAAACCGGACTGGAAAAATTTGGGATAACAAGCCATCGACTCTACAGATAGAAGAAGAAGATTCAGTATCATCATCATCTCAGCAGATAGACGTCCGTCCACTGCTGGACATAGGCCTCAAGGATCGCAACAATGACCTACCTTGTGAGCCCCCACAAGGTAGACGGAAGACCTGGTGAAGGCGGCGAGAACCCATTGGATGAGGGAAGCGTAGAACCGGTCGTTGTTGTGATCCTTGGGAGAGGACTATGTTCCATGTATCCATGCTGCGCCTTCTGGTCAACACTCAAGAAGAAGATCTTAGGAAGGAATATGAGGGAAATGTACCTGTGAGCAGAAGTCTGTAGGAGCTGGCCATGTCTGGTAGGAGCGCCTCCCTGGTGGGCGGCCTGTGGTCCAGCTCCAGGTCATGGTGGAATGTGCAGTTCTCGTGACCTGTGGACAATATCATATAGACACATTATAATTTGTTTAAAGTTAAGTAAGATCGACGATTTATTTGAAAAGATTCTATTTTTTTGTAATAGTGGACTTTTGCTTGTGCGTTAGCCCTGCATTTTCGCCAGTGTCAAGTAGTTTATGGGAGTTTCTATCCCAATCTCAGGATTGTTATTGATCATGAACAGGAAGAGATTGAGGATTGCGGAGCCTCGTGGCAGGCAAAAACGCGACGCGCGAACACCACGCGAGACAAGTGCTCGTGTCAGACAGAACCTGCAACGTGACTCCGTAAGAGCTTCTTAAACTAAAAACTAAATGATTGTTAGAAATGTTTTACCTACTTTCAAATTAAATAATCTTTAGTACGCTGCTTAACACGTCATTAAAACCTCTAAGTAATATAATAATCAGACGAGAGTGCTAATCATGCAATTGACTCTTCTTCTATAATAGTAAAATGTTATCGACAGTACAGAAGGTTAATGCCTTGATTTCGTACACGCGTCGCTAATATAGTGATGAAATCAAAACGTTTTGTTACTAATCTACAGGGTCCTTCTTAATAAGGACCTACCTACCTATAAGGTACAGACGGTTTTTAAGGGGGGTTAGATCATAAAACTAAACAATTTTCTGCACGGGACTAGCATCGAAATAAAGTCATGTGTCCTATGCGCCCGATGACTAGCATCGAAATAAAGTCTTGTGTCCTATGCGTCCGATGACTAGCATCGAAATAAAGTCATGTGTCCTATGCGTCCGATGACATTACGGGTCAAAAGTAGGTGTGCAGTTTTGTCTGGAACATTTTTCGCGATTTAGATGTTAGTCACACAGAGAAAGTTGTTTTGTTCAATGGTCTAATCTTCAATAAAGATAAAATTGAAATATACAGGGTCCAACTTAATATGCTGAAACTTTTTAAGGTGATGATCAGGAGTGCGATTTTTGAATCTCATTCGGTGAGCTCAGCAGTTTTAAATGTCAAAATTACTATGGGAATACGCATCTTTTTACTGATGATTTGACTTTCAAAAATTGCATTTCAGTATGCCTTTGAATTATTTTCAAATGTATGTTCATTTACCAAATTGCATGTTAGGTAATTGTAGCTAAAATTTATTCGATTATCACCTCTTTGTCATACAAAACGCGAGACCTGAAAACAGTACCTACGAAATAAATTACAATAATTTCCAGATACTAACGTAACTACTTACATCTTTGTAAATATGTAGGTAACAACTACAGAAAAACCGTTTTATGTAATTGCTCTATTCATTTTTAAATTGTATTGAGGTGCAATTCTAATAAAAGTACTTATTGTAATAAATAAGTACTTATTGTTATACAAATTGTGAATTCTTATTAGGTTTCTTTGTGAGGTCGCACTACGATATACCACATGTTCTACCGACTGCTCTCAAACGGTGAAGGAAAACATCGTGAGGAAACCTGCATACGCTGAATAAGAAATTCTGATGCGTATGTGAAGTCTACCAATCCGCATTGAGCACGCGTGGTGGACTAATGCCCATGCTCCTTTTTTAAGGGGATGCCTGTGCCCTGCAGTGGGACGTTTATTTGGTTTATAGGCTGATGATGATGACTATGATGCAAATAGGTAGCGAGATTTGTAGTGCGATTTTTGAAAGCTCTCAGCAGTTAAAAATGTCTAAATTGCTATGGAGATATGCATCTTTCTACTGATTATTTGACTCTAAAAAATCACAATCCAGGAGTGCGATCTCCATAGTAATTTTGACGTTTTCAACTGCTGAGTTCGAGGTATGTGTTTCAAAAATCGCACTCCAGGTTCAAACGGAAAAACATACTAT
Organism: Agonopterix heracliana; assembly: GCA_963693445.1. Lineage (NCBI taxonomy): Eukaryota > Metazoa > Arthropoda > Insecta > Lepidoptera > Depressariidae > Agonopterix > Agonopterix heracliana. The sequence continues at coordinate 9,902,370 of OY856331.1, forward strand.
ACCTATGCTTACGACTATATTCCCAGAGGGGGTAGTCGGAGATATTCTGAAACCCCAGAACATCCACGATTCACCAGAAGTACCGAAACTCTGTCCAGTGTGACGGGGGGTGAGCCCGTAAAAATATACCAATACCAATATGTCTATAGGTACAAGAGTTATTTGCAACATTAAATCAAGAAAAGTAGGTATTCTAGAAAGTATAAAGTAGTTCTTTACCAGTATTGCTTTCGTTCGCCATTTTGAATGAATTGTCAACCAAACTTAACAGAATTGTAAACATAACTAGAACAGAATGTTAGTGACCTTACAATTTATATAGCTTATGTATGTACAGTTATAAAATACCTAAGGCCTTATGCAATATTGTGTTGTAGTTACTAATATTATGTAGGTATACGGAAGTTCTAAAAAAACTGTGATGGTTTAGTGGCTAGTAGGAAAAATTCATTTGATCCCAGGGGTCTTATTGTATTGTGTAATTTCCCGATTATATCGGTATTAAATATACTTTTATTTAACATTTCTTAGTGATTCTGTTTCTACTTTGTTATACAGGGTGTAAGGAAAAGTATCATTAACCTTTAAACCACATATTCTACCCATCAAACTGAACAACTTTTACTATGGCAACAAACCTGTCAGCGCAAAAAAAATCTGCTGTTCCATACTAAACTGCAATACCTATAGATGGATTAAATACCTATACAGGGTGTTTCATAAGTAGCAATAAAAATTTAAAACTCTTAAGGGGGTTGTTTAGACCGTCAAACTGAACAACTTTCTCTATGGGACCAACATCGAAATCGCCAAAAAAAAAATTTGATATCCCATACATATTCTAGCTCTAGTCGATTTGTAGAGTATGGAACGTAATTTTTTTTTTCGCGATTTTGATATTGGTCCCATAGCGAAAGTTGTTCAGTTTGATGGTCTAAACAACCCCCTTAAAGGTTTATTTGTATTTTTGTAACACCTTGTAGATGGTAGCCTCTCACCATGTAATAATTATACTAATGTTTTTGGTACGCAAATAATTTTTTTTTTTTTTTGTATACCTACTCGACTCAAATGTATGAGACAGCAGATTTTTTTTGTTCTGACATGTTTGGTCCCGTAGTAAAAGTTGTTCAGTTTGATGGGTAGAGTATGTGGTTTAAAGGTTAATGATACGTTTCCTTACACCCTGTATAGCTGTATGAATTTACTCGGCACTTGTGCAGGTCGAAAGTTCTTCCGGTCTCAAATTACATTGTTATAAACATTCGTATTGCGCAAAATTAACAATTTGTATTAGACACAAAAATAATGCATACATTCACTACCTACCTACTCCGCGTTCTTTTGCGTCATATTGGTGTATGTAGGTATTTCAATGATTTTGATTATTAAATAATTTAAGGGAAACATGGGTTTCGCCATCGTAACATCGTTTTTTATGGCAATTACTGCCTCCGTGGTCTAAAAGGTTAAGAGCATTGGGCTCTAGACACTGTGGTCGTTTACATGAGACGAGACCTTTCTTACTTTCCTGTCTATCTACTATATTTACGACTGTATTTTAACCTAGAGCTTGTGCTACTTTTAACTGCTTTTACCTTACTTTTTACCGGACATAGAACCTCCTCCTTATTTAAAGTCGGTCAGGCACGTATCCAGGGATAGATAGAGGGGATAGGTGGGATTAATCCCCCCCCCCCCCGAAATCTGAATATTTCCCGTCCCGACGTCCCCCCCCCCCGAAACAAAATCCTGCTTGAAGTCGGTTAAAAAGTAGCGGCGCCCGAGATTACTTACGCCCGCTCAGACCATAAAAACCAACGCAATATTTTGGGTAATTTTAATTTAAAAAGGACCTGTTTCACCACTTCTGGATAAGTTCTTGGTAGCTAATCTGACAGCTGCTAGCTCGTGACTAGCTCTCTTTCTATTTGCACGCGAATGAACATGCTGCGACCTCAGGTTTAATATATCTTTCATACAAAATATGTTAAACAATCTGTCAGATAAGCTATTAAGAACTTAACCAGAAGTAGTGAAACTGACCCTAAATCTACTAAATCGTTTACTCTTCATTTTAAATCCATCCAAATGAATTCAGCAGTTATTTATGCGTGAAAAAAAAAACAATAACAGAAAAAAATACACAAATTGCCTAACTTTTATCCTTCATCCTCCCGATAAACATTTTTTTAATTTTCAATGTATACAGAATTCAGGGAGGAATTCGCGCTACGTTGGCATTGGTATCGTGCTATGGAGGCAAACCTATCGTAGAAAAAATTACAGCTTTTGTATACAATTGAGTCTGAAAACAGCTGATTTTGTTTTCTTCCAATCCTCCCATTAATTACTTACTCATATTATTATAAAAGAAATTGTTCAGTTTTATGAACTAGACTAAGGGCATGTTTCACCACTTCTGGATAAGTTCTTGTTAGCTTATCCGACACATAATTTCATACAAAATATGTCAAACTATCTGTCGGATAACAACAAGAACTTACCCAGACGTGGTGAAACAGGCCCTAATTCTTTAAAATTATGTCAATGATATCAATTTCACCCTGCAGATACGAAAAACAATTTTAGTGGTAAATAATATAAATTATGCTTAGATCTACGAATAAATTTCTTTATTCGTAGGCTTGGATAGAAGAAAGAAGAAGGAATAGAATAAGATGTAGAAAACTAATACAAACCAGGTGTAGTTGATGTCCGAGGTGTCATAGGTGTCCCGGGAACTTCCAGCTCGCTCTCAGCATCATTCAAATGAAAATTCTTCAAATTCTCCGGCGTTTTCTTGTATTTACAAACGAATGAACCTTTTCCCGCGCTTGTGTTTTCGACGCCATTTTCTTTATCCTCCGAAATTGAATTTCGAATAGAACGAGAGCTCACTCTTCTTATAAGAGAAGATGGCGGGATTATTGGTTGTTCCGAATTCAAATCTTTACCGTTTACTGCCGCCATTTTATACTTTATGTCATTAATTGCCTAAAAAGAAGTTTTTATTATGTTTTGTTTTTACTGGCACGTTCGTTTCGCACGGATTGCGGTGCGGTACTAAAGATATAAAATGAAATGAACTGTGAAAGGTTATCAAATGTTATAGTTGTTGTACAAGACAGTGACCAATTGTTGGATAATTTTAAAGATAAAATGTTAACTTTGTTTATAAGTTTCCTGATTTCGTAATAATATTATGTTGTTTCTAATCTCTTGGCTTTGAGCCGCGTGGTTTTCAGTTTTGGGATAAACTACGTGATATTTTTTCGTGGTTGTTATAAGAGGTGACTAAGGGATTTGGTATATGATAAATTATTATGGATGGAAGGCTAACCTAACCTAATAATATCAGAGGACCCGGTTAGTGTAATGGTTACAACTCCGGACTGCCCAACCAGGGTCGTGGGTTCGAATCCCGGTTCGATCATGGAGGTTATATTATAAACAGCCTAGTAGCTTAATCAGAGAACGTTGTGGTCTGAAAGAGGATGTAGTGACAAAGATAGAGAAAGGTATGTTGAGATGGTTTGGTCATATGGAAAGAATGGATGAGTGCAGATTGACGAGTGCAACCTATAAGGCAAGCGTAAGTGGAAATGTTGGAAGGGGACGGCCTAGACGTACATATTCGGACCAAATTGGCGACGTGCTTAAGAAGGGCCAGGTCAGATCTACCCGAAACCGACGAGCATGCATGAAAGGACTAATGAATGTGGAGGAAGCTAGGGAGGTTTGTCAGGATCGTAGCAAGTGGCGTTCCGTTGTTTCTGCCTACCCCAGTGGGAGACAGGCGTGAGAATATGTATGTATGTATGTATGTAGCTTAGGTTTGGGATTATAACAGTGTTATTTATTTATTTATATTGCAAAAATATCCCTAAGTATTATTAATTATTCTTAGGCCTTGCTTACAATTGGGTAGGTTAGATATTTGGTTACTTAGTAGGTACCTATAGATAAGTTTTTGTCCGCTCCAAAATGCGAATCAGTCGTGAGTTTATGTTTCTCTTGTGTTTATTTTATTTTATACCATAGTAACAAGTGATCTAAGTACATTATTGTTATCTTAATAGGCACATTAAAATTAATGATAATTATGATGATTAATTTATATAATTTATTGATCACCGTGAAGGTAAAAGTTGTGATTAAACTCGTTTATAAATATGTATGGCTGTATGGCTTTGCCAGCCTGTGGGCTGGAGGTGCAAAATTATATTGAAATTTTCTGGAGCGAGCGAAGCGAACTCGATATTTTACTGCAATAAGATTATTATTGTGGTACCTAATACGAGCTGAAAGCTGTAGCTAGCGAAGCGAGCTCAAGATTTCTTGGAGCGAGCGATCTCGATATTTTACTAAGTGCATTATGATTCGGTGTAATAAATCATTGATCAATATATTTTCGTGCGCTATGAAAAGTCAACTGCAAGACTAATTACATCGGTAAGACTTACGTCTTATACCATTAAACTATGTACTGTACGCTTTATTATTTAGCCCGTTTTAACTATTGATCTACTGACATGACCTCTAAACTAAGTATGGGACTAAATAAACGGTCGACATATAAAATATGTTGTCACTATAAACATAGTTAACTATATTATAAACCCGTTATCCTTACATATTGTCAGTATTAAGATCATGGTTAGACATGAACTGGCATGAGTTATTTATACGGTCAAAGATACAGAGTGATTGATATTATTTTGTAAAAGGACATCCGGCATTTTTTTATGGAACCTGGAATATGTAATATTCGCCATTTTGAAATTTTCTTGATTTTGCGGCTATCGATCAAAGTTGGAAACATCGGTAGACAGCATGAAAACAACCCTAAAATGTAATTTGGAAAAATCTCCAAAACTTTTTTTTTTTACATTTTTTAGTAGTAGGTAGGTACCTAACGAAATCGACCGAATCGAAAAATACTTTATAAAATGCTAGTCTATTATTTAATTGCTACCGATGTTATTTTAAAACATAGAATCTCATATTACATGACGCCATTCTTGAATTTTTTGCTGCTAAAGCAACAGAATAAACACGCGATTAAAAAGATACCTATGCAATTTATTTTATTGTAAATTTATGGGGATATATGAAAATCAACCTATTTGATAATATTAGATTCGTCATATCATTAATTTATTTTAAGTTGATTAGAACTTACTTAACAGTAAATTTTGAACTCTATTTTATTCTATTTTTGTTGAATAGCGTTTCCTTGTTAGATTTCGCCAGTGTCAAGTGTTGAAGATATATTTATTAGATATTGTACGGTAGTAGGATATGGCGATCTCAAAGCCCCGTTTTTAAAACAAAAACACACACTCGAAACCACCATAAAATGGCGGAGCCACGTGGCCAATTAAATCGCAAGCTAAACAGACGTCCACTTGAGACCCCCTTAGCCACGCGACTCCAATTTTTAAGTCATCGGTCAAATACAAAGAACACATTTATTTGCCAGGATATGGTACATTGAGGTCTATAACATATTATATAGGGTCCTTCTGGGGCTACCCACCTATCCATGGTTTTTTTGTATAGAAAAACTAGAAAGAGGGAGCTATTTACCCGGAGTTAATTGCTAACCCAGGTAACGTAAGTGGAGCTTAATATGCGAACGATTTTTAAAAGAATGATCAGACCATCAAACTGAACAGCTTTCTGTACTTATCGAAAAATCTGCTGTTCCATACAAAACTGCAATCCTACTCGACCTAAATGTCTACACAGGGTGTAACAAAAGACCGTAGTAATATTTAAATGGTTGATTTAGTTAGACCATCAAACTGAAAAACTTTCAATATGGAGCCAAAAGCGCGAAAAAACATGTCCCTTACAAATTCAGTTGAGTAGGTAGGTACTGCAATTTTTGTATGAAACAGCAGATTTTTTTACGTATTCTCGATAGGTATAAGCTCCATGGTGAAAGTGGTTCCATTTGATGGTCTACCTAAAAATCATTCCTTTAAATAATACACAGGCACACGAACACACACGTTTCACGCACACGTTTTGTTACAGCCTGTGTAGTCACTCTATTCATCTCAAAGTTAAAAAAAAGCATCATCAAATTTTAACTAAAGCAAATCTCCAGTCAAAAACGTACAAAAAAGTCGGCAACCAGTTTTTTGTCTCTCTTACACAAGACGTAACCTTGATATTGATACATTAACCCAAATCGAAAGTAAAGGTCAAAAACCAAGGTCTAGTTAACTTCCGTTTTGAACGCCATTTTTCACGGTTACGTATTTGGTAATTGATGCAATACTTGTTTTTTAACTTACTTCCGATAAGGTTCGATTAAAACAGCAGGTATATTGATTATACTTTGATGTTTTTTACCCAACTGCGCGACGCAAAGGAAAGGTAATGTGTTTAACAGCCTATGTTATGTATGTAAGTTTGTACCTTTTTATCGAGTGTCAATTATTTATTTTATGTGTGACATTTTATGCTAATTTGTCTTTGACATAAAATATATCTGATTGGGGCATTCCATAAAGTTACTAATAGAGTGACTGATAGCTGGGAGAGCGAGATTTACCTAGCGGAACCACTGTATAATAGAAAGAGATACGTGACGCGAGGCAATAGAACCGTTTTTGAGGATCTCATCGCAGGGTAAAAATTAGGTTTCCGTGAATAGTTGCGAATCGAAAGTGAAATCGTAGATAATTTTGTGAAGTATACTGACACTATTTCACTTAGAAAAAGTATATGTCTAGAATGAGCCTCACACTTGCTAACTTTCTTAGGTTGGTGTGCGTGAGGCGCCATACTAATTATGTATGTGTGCGTGTATATGTAAGTATAGGGTTTTGGAACCAGTACTGGTTACTATTTTTTTCGACGCTTTCGTAGCTTTGACTGTTTGAGCTATTTCATTAATGTATCCACGATTTCACGTTAGACTCAGAACTATAGACAGTGCTCGAATTTTTTCCTGCCGTTAGTATCCTGAATCCAAAAACGGTTTCATTTGACAACTTATTTCAGTTCCTCTATTCCTGTAAAGTATAATAACTTTATGGGACATTCACATATAGACATCATCATCATCATCACAGCCCATATACGTCGCACTGTAGGGCACAGGCTACCCTCAGGGAGGGTGTTTGGGCGTTAGTCGACCACACGTGCATCTGTGGTGGACTTCTTCAGCATATTATTATGCAGGATTCTTGACGCTTTCCTTCACCATTTGAGAGCAATCGGTATTACGTAAATCGTCATCATCAGCCTATATAGTTTCGTCCCACTGAAGGCACAGGCCTACATTCAAGGAGAGTGTAGGTATGGACAAAATCCAGTCCGCATTGGGCACTTATTGCATTTTCTATTGAATAAACTCTGACACCCACACAATAAGAAGAATATGGAACAACTGATATTTTTGTTATTTCAAAATTGGTCCCATAGAAAAAGTTGTTCAGTTTGATGGTCTGACTGAAGCCCCCTGTTCGATATGTAACCCTTTTAAGTTTACACCATGTATAACGCCGCGGTTAAGATCAAAGGAAAATCACGAAAGAATTAAAAGTAAAAGTAGCTTGTTTTAATAACTCGATGAATGATGAGGTTAATGTTTTTAAATATTAAACATTATAAGATCTAGTTAATAAAAATGAACATAAATAAAAAATATTATGGAGAAAGAAAGCGTTTTATGCTATAATTAAGGAAAGTGGAATACTTTTACCAAAAACTGGTCATTTTAGATCCAATTAAGATTAACATTTGAGTTAACAAATTTATTATGTTTTTTTTTACCTGAGTACCCATATTTATTATCTGTGCCATGCAGTCGGATAGGGTCTTAGAAAGAGAAGGAACTAGAAGAAAGCACGTGCCTTGTCATATCACTCAGTAAGAGATGCACATAGCAAATTCTTTCTAGTTAAAAAAGGAGATCGCTACTTATTGCTGTCCTTATCGACGTAGCCACTTTTTTGTTCTACGACGGCTGTCTGACTCCGGAGTCAGACATCTATTTTCATACAAATTTTATAGGATTTTATGACTATCGCTGTCTCATACGCGGTTAAACTGATGTTCCGTCTATCAGCGTAAGCGAAAAATACTTCGCCAATGGATAGGGTCCTTCTTAAAATGATGATTTTCTCTATGGGGCCATACCACAGATTAGGTACTTAATAGTTACTACCGTAACAGATACTATACTGCACTTCGCCCCCTTTTCGAATTTCGAACTTTGCGCTTCAGGAACGAAAACTAAAATGCGCCTTATTTCAATGAGTGACAGCTAATATCTTGTAAGATCGACGTGACGTCACGACTTCATCGCAGCTGTCAAACGGTTTTTTTTTTTCAATATTTTTATTAGCCTGGTTACTAGACCTTTTGGCTAAAACAGTGACGAGGCAGTTGCCATACGTCGAAATCGCGAAAAGAAATACTCCTACTCGAACCAAATGTATGGGGCAACTGATATTTTTGTTGGTCCCATAGAGAACGGTGTTTAGTCTGATCATCCTCTTAGTTGGACTCTGTATACAGGATGTACATTCGTTACACACTTTATAGGGTGCCCCAGACCATCAAACTGAACAGCTTTAATTATGGGACCACCATCAAAAACGCGAAAAAGAAATCTGCTGTCCTATAGTAGGTAGGTTTTTGCAGTTTTGAATGAAACAACAGTTTTTTTCGATTTTGATATTGGTCCCTGTAGAGAACGTTATTGAGTTGGATGGTCAGATCATACCCTAAAAACTGGCAGTAAATTAAGAAGGACTGTCTATTCAATTGAAATATAATTGATAGTCTGCGATGTACCTTAGTGTCAAGAGTAAGTACATAATGTCCTTGCTGGCAAAAGTGAACGCTTGTCCTTACGAAGTGTAAACATACATACCTACCTACTCGATCATGATTGTATATGTATAATTTACCGGTTAGTTACTGTAGTTATAATCGGTTACATAAAATATAAAAAATTTCTTATGTTTTTTGGCCTATGACTCCATACAAGCGTAGAGATTTGTTTCTAGATCGTTTCTGCAAAATGTCATTGACTTTAATTGGTTAGTATTGAAAATATCACCATAGTACATTTGTATGGAGCGCGCTCCGAATTATATCCCCTTAAGAGCAGGCCTTTTCCCTACAGTGGGATCCTAAAGGCTTTAAAGTACCTGAGTAATTATTTTGGAAAGGTAAGGAATAAATTAAAAATACTTAAATATGAAATTGATATAAAAAACCCCAGAACAAAATTCTTCGAATTAGGATTAATCCGGGTTGAGAAAAAAAAGAAAAGTCGTTTTGCCATAATCTTTAAAGCGAGATGATTCCGCAAATTAATTTCATGACCTAATTCTTTACATGATGGTCTCAAATATTGGTTTGCAGAAAAGAAAATGTTTTAGATCAAATCGTTTCACGTTTCTTGAGAAATTAAATACATATTTGTGTACGTTTCTTGAGAAATTAAATACATATTTGTGTATGTATAGCTACATTAGCAGCCGTAGCATGGCAGCGTAATATAGCGCTATCGTTCCTAAATTAGCTCTCCTTTATTTGCTCGTGAACGAACGAGATAAAAGGTGCATCATGCTAAAACCACAGTTTAAATGTGAAATGATAATTCTTATGTTGTTGGAAAAATCATAGAAGATCATTAAAATTTATAAAACAAGTGGACGGAAAAACCACTAAAGGTAAGATTTCCTACACTAACAACCGCCGGTAAAACTCCTTTGATCAACATATACCTATAAATATAATTTTGTCAATTAAATAACAATTAATTACTAAACTGTTTAGCAATTATTGGTAAGTATTTACTAAACTGTTTAGTAATTATCGGGAAGTATATCAGTAGATCAAAGTAAAATGAATGGATGCGCAAAAGTAAGAGTATATCATCAAATGTATTTACTAATCTTTACATGCTCGACTACCTCCGTGGTCTAATGGTTAAGAATATTGGGCTCTTGACACGGAGGTCGTGGGTTCGATTCCCACGCACGACACGTAATCACTTTGTGCGTTTTTCCTCAGATGGTTAGGATATTGCAGGCGGAATCACCTGATTGTCTGAAAAGAAAGATGATTCCGTGCTTCGGATGGCACGTTAAGCCGTTGGACAACTTTCTCTATGGCACCAACATCGAAATCGCGAAAAAACGAGATGTTACATACAAAACTGCAAACCTACTTGAGCCAAATGTGTGGGACAGCTGATATTGGTTGGTCCCATAGAGACAGTTTTTCAGTTTGATGGTCAGAAGGACCCTGTATATCAATATGTACTCTCGTTTGTATGAGAAGTAGATTTTTTTGCCTTTTGGAAAGTTGTTCAGTAATGCTGTTTACCCAAACAATTTCTATAACCAGAGCTAAAAATAAATGATTTTGTTATTGATGCAAAATTGTTGATCTACTTGGATTTATTGCTTTTATGTTTATTACAATATTAAATAAATAAACGTCATACTTTGGACTACTGACTGATGACACTGATTAATGTTTTAAGATACATTTTCTACATCATCATTATTCGATTAATACTGAACTTGGAAAACACCACTTTTATTATATATATTTTTTAATATTTTAACCCATAGTTAAACCCAGAGTTAATTTGTTCGCATTTATAAAGATAGCAGAGCTATTGGATCATAATCCTTACAGTCTTATTGGGCGTAGACAGTGCGAGAAGTATTCGACCATGTTTTATACAAAATGGGATATCCCAAGTTATGTTACAAGAATTTCCTACATACTGTTACCTACGAGTAAATACAATTATAAACATTCTTCCATCGTTAATAAGGACCCATTTGACGTCATTGATTTAAACTTTGAAGGTTTAAGGGCAGGATCTTCCAAATCGCCTGTTTTTGGTTGAGTTTTAAGGCATGAAATAGTCGTTGTTTTAATCCAGAAAAAATATATGTTGTTGTTCATGAACTGTTCTCGATTATTCTGTGGCTCAAAACACGATAGTTATTACTTCTCTCGATCATAAAAGCATGCAAAGATAGGTAGTTTATTACTATTTTTCAAGTTTTACTTAAAGATTATTAACACTACAAATAAAAAAAATACACTGAAAAATAGGAAATGACATTGTCTAAATTATTCTCAGGCTAGTTTTTTCCTCCACCACCAGAGAGAAAAGATATTTATGAAAAATACGTTTTTTTGCGGACCTGCCTTCAATTGAAGCGGGATGGCTAATTGCAAACTTATGCTTGTAAGAAAGAGACGCTTGCACTCGAATAACCTGGCCTTAAGACTTATAGCCTTTACTTTTCCGGAAATTATTATGAGAAAACGCGTGGAAGGAAGCTTTTCGATTCGTTGGTATAGACAAGATATAGACAATACCTTTGCCAGCTTACTGGTTTCGTTCTATTTTTGAATTTTCGATCGTCGCGTAATCGGACAGTTTATTAGATAAAGGTAGTTAAATAAAATGGACGTAGTTTTTTAAAAAAGATCCAACCCACAACCCATTCCATAGTGGGTTGGATCTTTTTTGCTAAACTACGTCCAAATATCGCTCTCATATCGCTCGATAAAATCGATAATATCGCTGCAGTGTGCGGAGGCCTTTAAACAATAATTGTCGTCATTATACAGGGTGTAAACTTAAATGCGTCACATACTTAAATGGGTTCTTCAAACGATCAAACTGAACAAAGTTTACTATAAAAACAAAATTGAAATAGCGCAAAAACAATTATGCTGTTTCATACATTTTTATTACTTAGCATAATTATACCTATTTACAATTACATATAATGGAACATCTGATTTTTTTCTGCCATTTCAAAATTGGCCCATTTGTAAAAGTTTTTCAGGTTGATGGTCTGAAGTAATTTAAAACCCCTTAAGTATTTTAAATCATTTAAGTTGACATCCTATATTTTAGGTAAAATAACTAAATCTCTAATAATAAGTGTGGAATTTTTTTAAACCATCAATTAGATGGAAGATGTGATTTTACTAATAACGTGGTTTGGGCAAAACCTAATGATGCCTAAAATTTACTAATTGGCCTTTTATGATGAGACTCCGGAGAGGATAAAAACCTTTTTGTTTTTAAAATGCCAAATTTACTCTTCAAGGTTAAATGTTTGTTTAACCTTTATCTTTTAAGGGCTTTTACAGTACCCAAGTCACTTAAAATCTTATCAAATGTAAAAAAAAACATTAACTACAAACAAGAGTGAAAAAACGTTTTTGTTAAATTGGGTCCTTCTTAATATGCTGACCGTTTTTTAAGGTGATAATCACACCATCAAACTGAACGACTTTCCGTAAAGAAAAAGAAATTTGCGAATAATGAATTCAGCTGTTCCATACAAAACTGCAAACCTACTCGACCCAAATGTATGCGATTTTTTTTTGCGATTTCGGTGTTGGTCCACAGAGAAAGTTGTGCAGTTTGATGGTCTGATCATCCCCTATAAAAACCGTCAGCATATTAAGAAACACTCTGTATAAACTAACTTCAGTGATTAATAAACTGTTTTGAAGAAATAAACAAACGTTTGCTAAATAGTAAAACTTTTTGCTATTTATATAACCAAATGTTTGATTATGTGCTACAAAAAAGGTTGGAGTTGCAACCAACAGTTTTTTTACCTATATTTAAGTAAATTTTACCTATATTTAAGTAAAAATTTTTTTTTATTAAATAAATAATAACAATGGAAGAAAACCGCCCCGCAATCCGTAAACAAAACACGAAAACATTCTACTTACGTCACACAGAAACGAAAAATTCCGATTAAACTAACACTCCAATTAAAAAAGTTAATTAAAAAAACAAAGCTGACGTTCGGATACGCGTGTCCGTGCTTCCGTCGTATGGCTGACTGAATCTAAGAGCAAGCAACAGATGATATTTGTATGTGCATGAATGAGTGGTAAACACTGCGCTTGCGTGGAAACTGGAAAATCAATACATGCGTCACAATTTTACACCTCTAATTTGCTAGTGATAAAACTGTTTTGATAGGATTTGAGACTCTAATGCCTTGTATTACGTGTGTAAAGATATGTGGTAAAGTTGGTAGTAAGATAAATGTTTGGATTCTTCAATGGAAGGTGTTGTTGCACTATTCACGTCACAGGTGTCACTATTAGTGACATAACTGTATTTGACAGTTCGATAATTAGGTCAGGAGTGCGATTTTTGAATCTCATTCTGTGAGCTCAGCAGTTGTAAATGTCAAAATTACTATAGAGATACGCATCTTTCTACTGCTGATTTGACTCTCAAAAATCATGCTTAAGGAGAGCTATTTTTGAAAGTCAAATCCGCAGTAGAAAGATGCTTATCTACATAGTAATTTTGACGTTTTCAACAGCTGAGCTCACAGAATGATATTCAAAAATCGCTCTCCAGAACACAATTTAAAATGTCATACTTTCGAGATAACGTACATCGCACTCCTGTACTTTAGCAATAACGTACATCGCGATTACCAAGCTTCGAAATTCAGTAGGTACATTCCATATTTTCATAGTTAGTATTATTTTGTAAAATGTAATCATTGGTGGTTTTCAATTTATTTTCCTAATTTTACTTACATAAGGCAGGACTATGGATCTCTACATTGACCGGTTCTGATACACCTCTCTCGCTTCCTCTAGGTCCATTCTTATCATACATTCCCATTGATTTCGGCTACTTTTAACCTGGCATTTTTAATGACGTACCTGACCTAGTCTAGGTCCTTGGTCTGTCTCTACCAATATTTCCTTCCACACTCGCCTCATAATATTTGTTTCGTAAGTCGACTTTCATGCATTCTTTCGTCCTAATTTTACGACAAATAAATTCAAGTTAAGTACATAATCTTATCTTATCTTTTTAGGATTATTGAATACCTACATATAGCATTTACCTGCCTAAGTACCTAGGTACATATACAGGGTGAAATTGATATCATTAGGTAGCATCCTTTTAAACTAAGAGTTTACCCATAAAACTGAACAACTTTTACAATAGGAGCAAACAGATCGGTGCAAAAAAAAATCTGCTATTGCATATAGGTACACATTTTGAGTCGTTAGTACGGAACAGCTGATTTTTTTTGCTCTGATCTATTTGCTCCCATATTAAAACTTGTTCAGTTTGATGGGTAGACTCTTCGTTTAAAAGGATGCTAATGATATCAATTTCACCCTGTATAAAAGATTAAGGAACGGACTATATAGTTGAGTGGACCTTCACTTAGGAAAGGAATTAAATCCCTGGTACCGTTAGGAGAAAAAAAAAAAGTTTCTTTTTCGTAAACGTGCATAGATAGAAAAATAAGTTAGAAAGAAAATCTGTGTCAGTAATCAATAATAGCATTTTTATATATTTTAGTGTAATGTACAAAATTGCAATTAGCAAATTTCTATCACAAGGTCTGTCTGTTATCATGTCTGTCTGTATGACAATCTTAAATGTAAACCAAATCCCTTACTCTACAATGTAACGTAAATTTCAAAAATAAAAAACTGAAAGAAACATAGGTGGTTAGTAATTATAATACAGGGTGAAATTGATAATCATTAGCATCCTTCACCCTGCAATTTCACCCTGTATTATTATCTGAATGATTGTAATGTCGAAAACTAAATATTTCAACTTAATCTTAACTATTATAAAACCGTAAAATCATGAGGAATAAAAAAGTAGCGGTTCACTTCATATAAACTCAAATGACACTCGATAGCGCGATTTTAATGACGTGCAGCGCCATCTATTGACAAAATTGTGTGTTTGTTTGTTTGTCCGTGCATCACGCAAAAACTACTGAACCGATTTTGATGAAACTTTTTTTGTTTGATAGCTTATGATCTAACTTAAAATCTGGTATATAATTTGTGCGGACAAAGTCGCGAGAAAACACTAGTTCTCAATAAGAGTATTCTATGCGATTGTTTTGATTGTTATTTGTTTGTTATTGTTTCCGATTGTATAATCGGAAATCATAAACATACAAAATATTGTCATTTAAAATTGTTTGTTTTTCCATGGAATGCGATCAATAGACTTAAAATTTTAGACATTATTGAGTGGTATTTTAAACATTCAAAATATACAACATGTAGGTACAATTTTGGCATACATATAATGAGAATCAAAATGGCTAGTGAGTTAAACATAAATTAGATATGGCCTTAAAATAGGTCATCAACATCATTAGTGCAAAAAGTAGTTTTAATTATTGCATAATACAAGGTAAGTAATGTTCGGTCAGTAATCGGAAGGCTCGTTAAGCAGTTGGTCCTGGATATAAGTGTAGCTAGATGGCAGTGTCTACGTCATTATACAGGATGAAATTGATATCATTAGCATCCTTATAAACTAAGAGTCTACCCATCAAACTGAACAACTTTGACTATGGGAGCAAAACAATCGGAGCAAAAAAAAAACAGCTGTCTCATACATTTGAGTCGTGTAGGCATACAAAAAAAGCTGTTTTTTTTTTTGCTCCGATTGTTTTGCTCCCATAGTCAAAGTTGTTCAGTTTGATGGGTGGACTCTTAGTTTATAAGGATGCTAATGATATCAATTTCACCCTGTATACCACAAATTTTTAATTAGTAATGAAACTTTAAGGGTGTATACAGACCGTGAATCTGAACCACTTTCCCCGATCCGCACTTTTTTATGGGAGGTCCAAAATATTGTATCGTTTTTCGACCCAAGTTCCTTAGGGAAAGTTGTTCAGATTCACGGTCTGAATACACCCTTAAAGTTTCGTTACTAATTGAAAACTAAAGGTGTATATGGAGAATAATATATAATAGTTTAATGTGACAATTATTTATACAGGGTGTAACTAGACACCCTAGTAATATTTAAAGGGGTGGTTTAGACCATCAAACTGAACAACTTTCACTGTGGACCCAACTTAGAAATCAAGATAGTTTAGCTGTTTCATACAAAACTGCAGTACCGACTCGACTCCAATGTGTGGTTAAATTTTTCGACTTTGTCGCCTTATAGGTTCAGTTTGATGGTCTAATCTAAACCATTCCTTTAAATAAGTACCTATTATCTGAGGTGTATTGTTACACCTTGTATAATGTATGGTGGTGTAAACTTAAAAGCGTTACTTTAGGGGTGCTTAGACCAATATTGAAATCGTGAACAAAATATTGGTTGTTCTCGAACAAAACATTCGACCCAAAAGTGTGGCAATGCTGTTTTTTAGGGATCCGTAGTCAAACAAGGAACCCATTCTTTCTTCCATTCTGTCTGTCAGTCTGTATGTATGCCCCGCCTAAATATTTTGCTATTACAATGTTGGTCGCATTGTGAAAATTTTTCAATTTAATTATCTGAAGCACACTCTTAAGTATGTAATGCATTTAAATTTACGTCCTGTATATTTCAAGGAATCTTTTATCAAAGAAATCAAGCTGTAGAAAAACAAATCGAAAATATTCCGTTTCTTAGAAAAACTATAGCGCACCTTTACGGGGATTTCTGATGTCATTAGTCATTTGTCAACTGTAGTTGTTGACGTACATCGATTTTGAGGTTAAATAAACAGAATAATTACAAGTACCTGTCACAGTTTGGTTCAGGAGGTGGTAAAACCCCGGCGATAGGAGGAAGTTAGTTGTTAAGAGTGTTTATTTTTAAATTTTAGCAAGAATAAAGGAAAAGTTTCGCCGTGGACGCATTGGCTTTTCGGAGAAACGTTGAGGTCGCTCGCTAGCGCGTTCCATGCATCGAATTTTGATTATATTATTTTGGATTTTAACTTATTAAGGTAAATAGGTACATTATTTTAAAACAGTCATGGTCTAGAAACGAATCTCTGTGCCTGTGGTCACATTTTCGTGTTTCAAAGTTACCGTTGCCAAAAATATAAGTATTTAAATCAATTTGATGAAATATTTTAATTTAATACAAAACACTTTTATGTACAATTTGTAATTCTTCTCATTCTTGATACAAATGGCAGTCTTATCACTAAAAGCGATTTCTTCCAGACAACCATTGGATGGAAGAACTATTTAAAGAGACAAATGCTATGGTTCGATCGGCTGATTTCATTTAAGTAGCATGAAAAGTCAAATATTTTTTTTGCGCATTTCCTATGGGTTTCTTAGGGAAAGTAGTTCAGTATCATGGGTACAATCACCCCTTAAAGTAATGCTACTGTTTACCCTAACACCCTGTATAAACTCTGGTACTAAGGCCCGATTCATACCAAAGAGGATCTTAGCCTGATTTTGATGGCTTTGGGAAAGTCTATGGAAGTCGACATACAAGAATCGGAAATAAAGGATATATATCGTATTAGAGCGGCTAAAGAAAACAATAGGCCCATAATTGCAGAATTTTGCTCTAACATAAAAAAGGAGAAAGTCTTAAATGCGGTGAAGAGTTTTAACAGAGATAAATACAGAAATGAGAAACTAAACACTGGTCATCTGAATCTTAAAGTACCTATTCAGCCAGTATTTGTCTCGGAGGTACTAACGCAAAGGACCCAACGTCTTTTCTTCTCAGCACGAGAATTTTCTAAAGCAAACGATTTTGCCTTCTGTTGGACATCTCGTGGTATGATCTACCTCCGCAAGAATAAAGACTCAAATTCCATAAGAATTGAATCTGAGGCCGATATGGCGAACCTCCAAACGACTGAATGACTAGTTTTTAATGATCAAGTACCAAAAAGTCATATCATGTTCCTTTCTATTTTTATTTTTGTTCCTAATCAGTTTTTATTATTTTTTATGTTTTTTACTAGATTGTTTATGTTAAATTTCCACAAAGTTGAACACAAATTACACAATACACTTATATACCTATACCTACTAGTTATTTCTTATTACAAATTACAACAACTAAAAAACCTTAACGCAACCGACATAACACCCACAATAGCACACATACTACTTTTGATGTCAATGTTTGGTGTCAGGCTTAACTTCTATAAAATTCGATAATACAAGTATAGTCAACATTATGCAAAACCTTGACGAAATTATGGTGTCGGAGTCGCGGGTCTGTGATCCAGAACAGATATTACCTATAATTAAAAATCAAAAAAATTATACGTCAATAATCTCCCAAAACATACGTAGCATAACACATAACTTTGATGATTTTACCATCCTACTATCGCGAATTAACATGAACTTTGACGTAATTATACTTTCGGAATGTTGGATACCTTGCTGCACTTGTTTACCTGTACTAGATAATTATAATAGTCATGCTTCTACTGATAACTACAACAAGAGCGATGGCGTCGTGGCCTATGTGAGAAAATCTATTTCATATACTATAGAAGAACCAACTTTTCCTGAAGCAAACTGCTTGGTCATTAAGTTTAGAACAGAAACGGTTATAGTAGCAATTTACCGTCCACACTGCTTTAAGGCCAATACCTCTAAATTTATCAACAACTTAAACTCCCTTCTGTCTTCGTTGGCATCTTTTCGAAACGTCATTGTTGTTGGCGATATTAATATCGATATTTCGCCAAACAATGATGAAACCGGCTCGGACGATTACCTAAATCTCCAAGCAGCTCATGGCCTCCTACCAACACATACAGTCTCGACAAGATCTAGATCATGTATTGACCACATCTTCCTTAAAACCAAGCATCTGGCAAAAAACTTTGTTCTCCCTACTACTGTCACTGATCACGACGCTATTGTCCTATGTCTTGGTATTAAACAGAAATATAATAAAATACCTACACGACTAAACAAAGTCGACCATAATGGCCTTGATACAGCTATGAAAAGTTTAGATCTAAGCCCGATCTTCGAATCTGATGACCCAAACTTTGGTGCTTCACACCTTGTCAACGTAGTGTCCCAAGCTTTGATTTCGAATACCAGAGTAATAAATGTATCGCGAAGATCAAGAATTATTAAGCCTTGGATCACGCCTGGATTATTGCGGTGCATACGAAATCGTGATGGTATGCATAAGAAACTAAAATCTAATCCTAACAACGACATTCTAAACACGACTTACCGGCGATATAGAAACTTCTGCAATAATGTCCTGAAAAAAGCCAAGCGAAACTATGAACGAGCTCAGTTACAGGATGCGGGCACAAATAGCAAAAAATTGTGGAAAACTATAAAAAATGTTACAAATTCGAATAAGGCTAAGGACCCGTCATCAGACTTATTAAAAATAAAGCCATCTACCAGAGACTCATTAAATGCAGTAAATGAATATTACGTTAATGTCGGTAAATCACTTGCTCAAAACATAATAAACAAGCAAGGACACCCTCCTCCTTCAAACGCAATGTTGGCTAGCACAGGATTTTCTTTTGGTCTGTTAGACACTGACGTGGAAGAAGTAGATAGAATTATTACACTTCTAAAAAATGACTGTGCAATTGGCTGGGACGGTATCTCATCATCTTTACTCAAACAGTACAAAAGTATACTTGTTCCTCCGATAACACATATTTGCAGTCTGAGTATGCAGAGAGGCGTCTTTCCGGATGTTTTCAAGAAATCCTTAATCCGCCCTATCTTTAAGGGGGGGAGCAGGGACCGTGTCATAAGCTATCGGCCTATTTCTATTCTCCCGTCAATCTCTAAAATACTGGAACGAATACTGAATGTAAGACTCATCGATTACTTAGAGAAGAATAAACTCATTTCGGACCAACAATACGGCTTTCGGGCAGGCAGATCAACAGCTGACGCAGTACATAACCTTACTGATTGTGTAGTTAGAGATCTGGATGGAAGAAGGAAATGTATTTCGGTGTTTCTGGATCTTGCCAAGGCATTTGACACTGTCTCTGTTCCCTTACTCTTATCTAAGTTACAAGCTATGGGCATAAGAGGAATTCAGCTGCAGCTATTCAAAAGTTATCTTAGTGACCGACTACAGTGCGTAAAGATAGATGACTCTACTAGTGAATACTTGCCAATAACTTTCGGAATCCCCCAGGGTAGTATTTTGGGTCCCACTCTATTCTTGGTTTTTATCAACGACCTCTGCAACACCCCATTACAAAATGGCAAAGTCATATCCTTTGCCGATGACACTGCTTTAGTGTTTAATGGCGTTTCATGGGATGAAACCTATTCCAATGCGCAAAAAGGTCTGGATATCGTACTAAAATGGCTTGACTTCAACCTTCTAACCCTTAATGCCGATAAAACAAAATATATTGCCTTCAGCCTCCGTAATGTTAATAGACCATCCCCCACACTTAGTCTTATTGCTCATGCTTGTTCTATCCCGCTCCGAAACTCGTGCTCATGTTCGATACTGGAATGCGTACCCGAACTTAAATACCTGGGTGTAATCATTGACTCCTCACTAAACTTTAAAACACATATTGGGCTACTGACTTCTAGGACTAGAAAGCTAATTTACATATTTAAAACACTTCGTCACATAGCTGATGTCAAGATCATTAGGATGGTCTACTACGCTCTCTGCCAATCCATATTGACCTATTGTATAAACATCTGGGGAGGCGCACCAAAAACACACATGCTAAGACTGGAGAGAGCCCAGAGGGCAATCCTAAAAGTTTCTACCTTCCGTCCTTTTCTGTTCCCGACAACAGCTCTCTATAAAGCATGTGAAGTTATGACAGTAAGACAGCTCTTCATCCTGAGTATAATAATGCGTCAACATACCACCCTTACGTATAATCCTGATCATCTGGCACGTAGACGGCGATGTGACCTTGTTTGTACTAGCACTACTTTCAAAACTGTTTTTACAAACCGCTTTCATTGTTTTCTTGGAGCATATCTTTATAATAAGTGTAACGCTGCTTTGAATATTTTCCCCCTGCCCAGTACTGCCTGCAAATATAAGACTAAGGAATGGCTCCGTAAATTCACATACCAGGAAACTGAGGCACTTCTCCTAGTTCCACAGTAGATTTGGGATCAGAACGTATACATATTATTATATAAGGACATACATATTATATACCTTTATCAATTGAATTAACTTAGTGGATGGCTCATCCGATCCCAATCATTTGAGTCATCCGATCCCAAGGCAATGTTCTAGTCGTAGGGCTAAGGTCAATTTTGTTTTGTATTTAGTTTTTTTCGAAATTTGTAAAGGTCTCAAGTCCTTTCTGGACTGTAGCAATCGCACACGCATTTACACACACGCACACATTCATCTGTTTTGTTCTCACACATTTATACAAATTAGGTACATATGAGTAAACTGAAGCTACCATAGTAAATAAGCATGAACATTGTAGGTGGAAATTTAGAAAATAAGAGTAAAGTGTCTAGAAAAGAAAAAAAAAAACATGTATGCCTATTAGAACTATAAGAACCTTCTCCTAGACAAATTTCTTATAAAGGTTCCGTGCGGGTGGAGGCCTGGTGTCCTGTGACACCTTATTCAAGCTCACCGCAAGGTGAACTTAGTCCAGGCACCAGTCTCCACACTACTATAATATTGTTAAATAGTTCATATTATATACCTAAACAACTTATTGTATTATTATTGTATGTGGAGAGAAATAAATTATTATTATTATCTCAGCTGGTATTTCACGGGCCGTAGCCCGGACCTTTGGAAGGCTTGCGTGGGGACACAGGTCCAACACGTAGAGGCCCCTTCGAGACACTTTTATCTAAATGCAATGGGATGCACCAATCGTGAATCTATCCCTGAATGCATTATGCAAATACACTCATAGACGGACCACGCTTGGCACAAAGACTATTGTGAGAGAGGATATAATGTTACTTGGACTATGGGGGTGAACTGGGTGGGCCGGGAAATCTGGGTTATTGCGGAGAGACTCGGGACGCCTGCCGTAACAAATGTCTCAAGTTTGTTCAAAATGGCAGACGGTGACTTGCCAACTCATTTGATGGGCCCCCCAAAATAGCCGCTCGCAAGGAGCGACAAGGCGGCAACATCTAGTGAGCGGCTAAGGTTGTAGAGAGGTGAGTCTGCGGGCGCCAGTTCCCGGTGCTAAGCGCACCAGTCAGCAGGCCCCCGGCGTTATGACATTTTACACTTCCAACCTGGAGCATAGGTTCCGCTCTTGCGACTCCACTCCTGGCCGGCCGGTTAAGGCAAGACAGGAGGTGAGGGCCAAATCAATCCGGGCCCTCTGGAGAATCGGGTCCGTGGTGTCGCCAATCACCAACAGCTCGCCACAAGCTGCCCTGCGGGCTTATTATTATTATTATTATTATTATTCGACCAAACGCGAGTAAATTTTATTCTTGGATTAAGTCGCCGGTTACTCTAGAGTAAACTGATTTTGCGTTTTACCAACCCTAATCTATGAATACTAATCTATGAGACTAAGGAAATGTCAATATCAGGTAACTAAAAAAAATAAATAAAAAGAAACCTAACAAATATAAAACTGTACTTATAGATACATTGCAAAAAGTACGGATACAACGACCTCTTTCTTTAGGTGGATTATACATTCGTTCTTTTAGTATGAATGAAGTTATTTCGGAATAAACGCTAAGTGCGTTCACACACGATGTCGCACTGACGGAGCGGCAGCGTCAGTCCATAGAACCACACCCGGTGCGTCAATGCGTCACCGTGTGTGCTTCTACGTGCGTTCATACAACTCTTTGCTTCACAAATGACGGACTGACGTTTGCTGCTCCGTCAGTGCGTCATCGTGTGTGAACGCGCTAAGAGTAAAATTGTTCCTTGTATAGTTACTCTTCTATAAATCAAAGTTTGGTCGAATCCGGCCAAAGCTGTATTATTTTACTCTGTGGTAGTTAATCTGTACGAATCGGCTATCCGAGAACGAACGCGCGCGATATTTCGCAATTCATCAACTTCGGTGCACGCGTTTCTGTTCATGTTATTTGCTATTTATCGATCTTAGGTCATTAACATAAGCACGTGGGGATATTATCTGTGTGTTTTGATTATACTAATGGAACTTAAGATCCAACGCCATCTAGTGACGAGTACAGAGTACATTACAATTGCAATATATCTACTTTATTTGTACACACGGCGACAGGTCAGGTTACCCTGTTTGGACTTTGAACTATTAGAAGTTGAACGCTGCGAATCTTGTGAGAGGGTGCGGTATGCTGTTGTTGTTTCGTCTCACGGCACGCTGCGCCCGCGCCGGCACCCCCTTCTATGCAGGCTCTCTACAGCACTATTTTGTGTTATGTACGTAGTGTAGTTATGGGTATACTAGGGTGCGTAACATGATGCGTCGCCGTATGTACACCGAAAAAGTACTGGCAGAAGGGTATTTTGGGATTATTAGCAAAATTTTCCACAGACAAGAGCATAGCTCCTAAATAAGATGATGATGAACAAAGTTTTCAGGGTTGGCATACATGATGAAACTGAAATTCCATTTTGACATTGGAAATGTTTTTTCGTTCGCTCCAGTACCTATAGTATAGGCTCCGATTTCACGAAAAAGTGCGATCCCCTTATCTATATCTCGAAGAGATAAAGTAAAAAACTAAAAAAAGTTTATGGCCGAAAAAGTGAACAAAAAATAATCGGGTTTTGAATTTTTCTATGGAACAGCTGTTTTTTTAAGCGTTTTCGATATTGGTCCTATAAGTTGTTCAGTTCGATACATAGCCTCTATAATTAATATTTAATTAATAAACGTCAGCATATTAAGTTGGACATTGTTTAACAGAATAACAGGTTTCATTTCATGCCATTTATTTATTCAGTAACAATATAAATTGTGTTTGAAATATTTTACAACTAAAACTTATATCTAAAAATTCAACCAGAACAATAATTATATGTTCAATATAAATGAGCAGGTAGGTCCTTCACGTTCATTCATCCCGCATAGGTACATAAAATACTGTTTAGTTTATGTTTTACCCGTTTTTAGTTCTGAGTCGAGGGATCTCCCTATTTGATAGTGTTCCTACGTCATCAGGTACGTGTAAATTATATAAATGCATTTTAAGGCATGCTGTGAGGCTGCCATGCCAATAAGGTACCCACATATTATAGAATCGTGGTAAAATAAAAATGTTACTTTGAAAATGAGATGGCATAGTTATAATTATACTTACTGTGTAATTTTTTTAACAGTACGGATAACTTAGCCTTATTACTACTTATCACACTGATCAACGTTTACTATGATGCCAAAAGGAACAAAATTCTGCAAGTCACATACATTTGAGTTGAGGTATATTCAGTTTATGGAGTCAAGTAGGTAAGATAGCATCACGATTAATGGATGACCCCTAGGGTGAATATTTAAGCGTTTGAATGCCAAATTTATCTGGCCGTAAATTTGCATCTTGTTTTTATGAAAAGGTATATAATTCTTTAGCGCTGTTATAAACGCCCAGGGGCTTTAACAGCGCTTTAAAATTATATGCATATTCTTTATAAACAAGATGAAAATGTGAAAATGTGAAAATGCAACCAGATAAATTGGGCATTCAAACCATTCTAACGCTCTTAGATATACACATAAATCAATTTTGTATGAAACAGCAGATTTTTCACAAAAAATTAATCGATATTGGCTCCATTAGTGAAAGTTGTTCAGTTTGACGGTCTGATCATCTCCTAAAAAAATGATTATTATGAAGAAGGACCATGTATACGCCTCATATTGAAAGCCAGGAAGCCAGATAACCATGTGGCTAAATTGTAAGAGAAGTTTGTTAAACTTTGCCTGCCGACGGTACTTTCAAAGGCTTTTCACAAAGCTTTAGACATAAAGGCACTTCGGTCTGTAATTTCATGAAAGTACCACTAGCTAAGCAATTTTCGTTCTTAAATCGTAGAGTTTTAGAGTTATGTTAGGAGACGTTAGGAGTGGTTTGTAATTTAATACTGAAAATCTCTGAAACTATTTAGGTCATTTTAAGTGCTTTTGAAGCTAACTGAAGTGTATTTATAGTGAGTATTGTTTTCACAAAGTATTATTTGGTACTTTCCGAATACTGCCGCTAGATGGCGTTATTTGTAAAGAGGATAGGCGAGGACTGTTTTTTCTATAAAAACGTATTCCCCTGTTTCCTCCTTGGATAATGACACTAGAGCAAAAACAATTTTACCTTACAATCTATGTTACCTCTGCTATGTCCCTATCTTTTGCTTTTTTGCATTAATTAGTTACTGTATAAACTAGGGACCTTCGAAAATTACCAATTTTACAGCCCGTTTTCAGACATCCAGCAAACAAATTTGACGAATATAGACAAAAAAAGAAAAACACACTGACATAGCCAAAGTCTTTTTCATATTATTTTTGAAAGAGTTATTAAAATCAGTTTAGTTTTGGAGGAGGAAACAGGGGAATACGAAATGCTGTTTTCGTCGACTTTATGTACATAAAATTGGTCCGAGCTGCAGTTGTCTCTTTCGCACCCTAGTCGGCGGGGGGTATGGGTGGACCGGATCTGATAAATACGTATACAGTCGGAAAAGTGACCTATTCTCCAAATTAGCTTTTCAGCCCGCCTATCCTCTTAAGAGGATAGTCCTTGCTGTAGTCCATACAAACGAAGTTAGATCCTATTTTCAACACTAACCAAATTGAATTAAATTACATGGTTTAGGCACGATCTAGATACCTACTCATATTTGAGTCTGTGGTTTGTTAGATTTCCATTAAAATGTACGTTTCAATGCTAAGATTAATTTTTAAAGATATGTATGGAAATCTTTGACCAACTGTAATTTTGACACTACATTTTAACGCTAATCGGACAAACTAAAGGCACAGAGATTAGTTTCAAGGTAGGTAAATTGTGTTTAGTGACTTTAATTGGTCAATATACAATATACAGGCTGAACTGAAAATGCCATACCTAACTATGATACCAACTTTGAAAGCGCAAAAAGATATCTTCTGTTGCATAAATTTTGGTCTAAAGCTTTAAATATGTAACTGAAGAAGAAACATAACAGATCTACCTACATATATTATGTAGTCTAGACTTAGCTTTCAGTTTCTGCATCAATCCTTAGAAATAGGGTTGTCTCCTTTTTTTGTTGGAAATAAAGGGTGCTTCTTATATGCTGACGGTTTTGTAAGGGTATAATCAGACCATCAAACTGAACAACTTTCTCTATGGGACCAACATCGAGAAAAAAATCTGTTGTTCCATATAAAACTGCAAACCTACTATTATATTTCAATACCGGTACGACAGCGAAACTTGGGAAAAGAAACCGTAGGTATTAAGTTGGCTAGTTGAACCCTGCATAATATTATAGTACAGGTGGCAACCCTACTTGGAAATGAGGTTATATTTATGCAGGTTTGTGGTTTCGGTTAGCCTGCAGTTTAGAGTTACTCGCGTAACTTGATATAGTGATATATATGTCACTTGAAACCAACTATGTGTCGATCGGTCAGGTATTAATCTAGGTAACTTTGTTGCTAACTAAAAAGCCGTGGTGGTTTAGTGGCTAGGAACCTCGCCTTCCATGCTGGGTCCACATTCCAGCTTGAATCAGTCTTAAGGATCAACGACTAAACAGGGTGAAATTGATTCTATTCTATATTTAAAAAAAACGGCTGCCATCTTGGGTATGTGATGATTTTGCCAATGTCTAGTTTTTGTAGCAAGAGTGCTTGACGTTGTACGGTAACTTATGTATTTTGGTGACTTCAAGGATTGTTTTTCGAAAAGAACACTATCTTGAGCCACCACTGGAGCTTCGTTGTAGGCCGGGGAGGGGGCAACCAACAATCGACTCGCGATGAGACTACCCTATAGCAGACCTACAACGCGACCCGTGAAATTGATATCATTAGCATCCTTTTAAACTAACCGCCTGGCCACGGGACAGGGCGACCGGCGGCGCGTCTTGCGATTTTTGAATACACTGCCTACGCGCCGCTGCGTGCTTGCGTAATTGTAGGGACACAACGCTCAGTGTATTCTAAAATCGCAATTCGCGCCGCCGGTCGCCCTGTCCCGTGGCCAGGCGGTAAGAGTCCACCCATAAGTGCGTTTACACACGATGACGCACTGACGGAGCAGCAGATGTCAGTCCATAGAACCACACCCGGTGCGTCAATGCGTCACCGTGTGTGCTTCTCCGTGCGGTTTCATACAACTCCTTGCTTCACAAATGACGGACTGACGTCTGCCGCTGCGTCAATGCGTCATCGTGTGTGAACACACTAAAACTGAACAACTTTTACTACGGGAGCAAACAGATCGGAGCAAAATAAAAATCAGCTGTTGCATACATTTGAGTCGAATAGGCATTGCAGTTTAGTATGGAACTCTAAAATGTAAGGGCAGATGATTTTTTATTCGCGATTTCGATTTTGGTCCAATAGAGTTGTTCAGTTTGACGGTATCGTACTCTTATAAACCCTCAGCATAGTATTTTGGACCTTGTATGAGAACACTAATACAAGGTGATATTGAAGTCTTTGGCATAGGTTTAAACTAAGACTCAATTCATCAAACTGAACAACTACAACCTAAAATAGCTCAAACTCTGCTGTGCCTCTCTCTCGACTCTCTTCTAGACTGAAATGTATGGAACAGCTGAATTTTTTTCGCGTACCTATTCGAATTTGGCTTTTTAGTGAAAGTTGTTCAATTTGACGAGTAGAATCCATGGTTAAAGGTTCCGCAACTACTAAAAGTTAATTTTATGTCAGGCCTGCATAAATTAATGTGATAAAAGATAGCATCTTTTCGTGTGCCAGTCCAAAAGATGGCATTACGATAAAAACAATCTTTATTTGTCGAATAAAAAGCCGTGGACATTTAAGGCGGTCTTATCGCTGTGAGCTGATCTCTTCCAAACATAAACCCAACCTCGATCCGTCCTACTTAGCCTTTTAAAGTAAAATCTAGATAACCTAGATTAGGTAAATTAATAAATAGTTTTTTATGCACAAAAATGAATGTTACGCGCAATCTATCTCAGTTATCTAATTAGTGATAGCCTTCTGAAATGATTAAGTTGTTTCTAGTTACACATGTTTCAGTAGGAATTCAGGATAAAAAATAGCAACAAACAACGTAAGTAATTAAAAATTAATGTGTAACCGAAAAAATACGCTAATTGGTATAAACAGTTGAATGAACAACTGCAGTTTACTTGGCCGGTCAAGCAGAGAATAAAATCTTAAATTAATGAGATAATTTTAATGAAACGAGGTAAATAAAAACACATTAGGGCCAACACAGATGAGACAATCCGATAACCGTTTTGTCTGGGAAAAAGATCGCATAGAAAGAAAGAAAGAAAACATCTTTATTCACCATTAAAGGCCCACATAATAGCAAAGCAAAGTAAATTATACGGAGTAGAAAGAATGGACACAACCGCACACGACGCGCTTTTTGTCCGTCGTCTCCGTTCGTCTTTATGGTCACCCCACACAGTCTGGCCAGTATAATTATATGGACAAAGAAACCCTCGGCCTCGTGGTAAATAGACCATGATGGATGTGGCTAACTAACCGAACAGTTCGCTAATCAGGTCCGATGATTCTAAACATTGCCGGAATTACGAGTTAACCTTTGATAGGTTTATCCTGTGGCGAGCCTTGGGGGAGGCCAAAGTCCAGCAGTGGCCGTCCATCGGCTGAGATGATGATGATATCCTCAAAGTCAAACGATCGAGACCCGTTAGATAGAACTTCTTGAAGTCTGTCGACCCAATTCAAAGTTAGGCTTCTAAGACCTTCTTGAAGACTGTCGACCCAATTCAAAGTTAGGCTTCTAAGACATTCTTGAAGTCTGTCGACCCAATTCAAAGTTAGGCTTCTAAGGACCTTCTTGAATTCTGTCGACCCGATTCAAAGTTTGGCTTCTAAGACCTTCTTGAAGTCTGTCGACCCAATTCAAAGTTTGGCTTCTAAGACCTTCTTGAAGTCTGTCGACCCAACTCAAAGTTAGGCTTCTAAGACATTCTTGAAGTCTGTCGACCCGATTGAAAGTTAGGCTTCTAAGACATTCTTGAAGTCTGCATGTCGACCCAATTCAAAGTTAGGCTTCTAAGACTTTCTTGAAGTCTGTCGACCCAATTTAAAGTGAGGCTTCTACGACCTTATTGAAGTCTGTCGACCCAATTTAAAGACCATATTCTCTAGTTAGACGCAGTCTCTGGCGGAAAATAAACCCACCATTTTGCATTGCCAATTGCATACTAAGAGACGCCATAATTCGCGCCGATTGCATATTAAGGGGCACCACACTGAAAATAATGTTGTGTTAAATACAACCAAACTTTAGTGACTACCGAACTGTTTTGTAAAAAATCATAATCAAACATTTGGTTAAAACAGCTAAACAATTGGCTATTTATAACCAAATTTTTGATTATGTTTTACTAATTACAGTTCGGTAGTCACTAAAGTTCAGTTACATTTAACAACAATTTAGTTCTTTAAAGATTTCTTTGAGTGCATAGGCTTTGCGGATTAGCCGAGAAAGTTGGATAGGTACAATATTTCGTTCCGATTGCACATGAAGGGGCATTTTACACTTGATTGCTAATGGGACATTTATCATCAGCCTATCATCGTCCACTGCTGGAGATAGGCCTCTCCCAAGGCGCGCCACAAAACTCTGTCCTCGGCCTTCCTCATCCAGTCGCACCCCGCTACTTTTTTTAGGGACATTAGGACCTCCTAAACTTATACAGTAACATTAGCATAAGTATATTTTGAAACCTGAGAATATCTCTGACGTACTTCGTGACGTACATCGTGACGTACATGACGATACATCCACGTTTCACAAGTAGTACCAAAATTCTGCCCAGTGTGACGGGGAGTGAGCCCGTCGACACTGCCGAGTAACAAATCTGTAATCGCGTTCTAGGAAACATACAATTTTCAGGGTGGGGTTTATGGGCACCAAATCTCGGTCTAGATAGGTCTCATCTCTCGGGATCATAGGAAAAACTCGTTTTCAGCAAGCAGGGCTCGATCGCCAAGGCACTTTTTATACCTAATTGCCTCTATCAATCCGCTCTGGGCCCGATTGGTGGAATATGGACCACTCCCTCTTACCCTTATTCTTGAGAGGAGGCCTTTGCGGAGGAGTGGGACTTATTTGTGTATGGAACAGGAAAAGTACCAAATTAAGTTTCATAATCAGAACCACCACGGATAATTTGCCCAATTTTGTTGATCAAAAAATGCCCTTCATATTTAATGAAAACCAGACGAATGGAAGGGCACGTGACTATTAATAAAACGCTTGTTTAGAAAGTTGTGTAATTAACTGAAAAGTTTGGTTACGATGCTCTTTGTGTAATTAATTAACTTGCAAAATTGTGTGCCATGATTTTTTTATGATGACAGAACTTTTTTTTAAACAATTCGTAAGATAAGCGAAAAAGAAAATTATGCTTGTATCATTCTGTTTTTATTTTAAATAAAATCATGCAAGTTTTTATTGACGTCAATCCTAAATATTGTTTATTCTGAATTTTTAATTTTATAACTCTATAAAAAAATCGACCATGAGCGTTTTACTGTTCATTTTTAGGGTTCCGTACCCAAAGGGTGAAAACCCTGTGACCCTATTACCAAGCCTACGTTGTCCGTCCGTGCGTCTGTCTATTCTATTTTTAAGTAACCACAACTACACGTATACAGGGTGTTAAAAACAGTTGTATTACTTTAGTGGGTGATTGTAATCATGATACTGAACAACTTTCCCAAAGGAACACAAAGGAAATTCTCTAAAAATATCCATACATTAGCTAAAATAATGTTTGCATGAAAAGTGTTTTTTTTTTCGTATGGAAAGTTTTGTATGAAATTGACAACTCTGCAACCACCTTAAGGGGCTACCTCCTGGTTTTGGGTAACTTTGTAACCATTTTATTCATTAACTATGGCACTTTTTGAGCTGAAAAATAAACTGAACCATCTACAGGATATGAGAAGTGATATGGTTTTTCTAGAAATCATTTTAATGAATAAAACCGAAGAAAAGGGAATCTAAAGTCACCCCTTTTTTTTCAGATGAAACCATTTTACTCTTACATTTTTAATCGGAAGACAATGAAAATTTACAATATTGTTCACAACACAATTTAGAATGACGTGGTTTTCTTACTTTTTAGAAATTAATAAAAATAATATAATTTTTCAAAGAAAACAGCAAAATTCTGACCGGAGCCACGCGCTCGTTCGCATCGATTAGTATGGAGAGACGTGGTCCAGGGATGATACGCCTTAAGGCCAGGTTATCCCAGTGCAAGCATCTCTTTCTTGCAAGCATAAGTTTGCAATTAGCCATCCCGCTCCAATTGAAAGCAGGATCGCAAAAAAACGTGTTTTTCATCAATATCTTTGCTCATGGGTGTTTCTAAGCGCAAAATTCTACGGAGTTCACTAGAAATATTTAGTAAGTATTTAGTTAGGTACAGGAATAAAAAGTTAAATATCAGCAGTTTAATCATAGTATTGAAAAAAACATAACAAAAACAAAATAAGAATCATCATAATCAATTCTCAATTGGCGGTGTAATCGCGTAACAAACATAAAAAAAAAAAAAAAAAAAAACATACGGGTCGAATTGAGAACCTCCTCCTTTTGTTGAAGTCGGTTAAAAAGGGGTAACTTTGGGATTTTTTTCTCTATTAAACTTAATCTAATCGTGTAATTGAGAACGGTCGCCTATCAGCCAGATCCTTAAATAAGACATAATTGGTTTTCAGACTTTAAAACACAGTTTAAAACACTTTCGTTCGTGTTCAAAAAACGGCCTCGACGGGATAACAGCGTCTTAAGTAATTATCAAAAAAAAAGTTGTTCAGTAGGTATGAGTAGAATCATCCATTAAAGTAATGCAACTGTCTACCCTAATACTAATACCCGGGTTTAAAAAAAGTAAAGTAAAGTAAAGTAAACTTCAGTACTAAAAGTAGATGAGCATTTTTTTTCAAACAGCTACCTTGTTCAAAATGTTAACTTTTTTAAAAATATCATTAAATGAATGATTTAAAGCTATAATATGTTTCGTAATATAATTAGGTATCTAATATTAGCACTCAAATGGTAAAATATTAGCTATTTTCGCTTACCGATCGATTTTAACGAGACCAGGCGGAGATTTTCTTTCCCTTCCGTTACCATAGAATTTAGTGAATAAATCCTAAAAGAAGCATTATAGAAGAATAAAAAACCGTTTAGTATGATATTTTATACATGACGTATTGGAAAACGACACCGTTTTTAACAAAAACATTACAATTGTTTAGTTTTAGGCATTTTTTTGTACTATCCGTTACCACATGGTCAAGATGGCAGTGTATTTTTCTCTTTAACGATCAGATCGGTAGGAATATCTATGAGTTTTGTATATGAAATGGAAGTCCTCTTTTGATTTTATATTATTATTCACTAAAATAATGGAATAATCGAATAATTATGTACTTTTTCACATAATTTATAGTGTTTCAAAAACGGACAGTAACGGAAAAGACGGTAACGGAATCATAAGGCTGGTGGCATAAAGGTACGAAAATATCGAATAATTAAAAATTAATTCAAATTCATAATAATGAAAAAGGGAAGAATACGAAATCAAAATACAAGAACAAACTCGTTCAGACCATCAAACTAATCAACTTTCTCTATGGGACCACTGTCGAAATCGCGAAAAACAAAATAAACTGTTCCATATAAAACAGCAATCCTACTCAACCCATATGTATGGGACAGATAAGAAAACACGTTTCTTGTATGGTGACCCCTCATAAATTGTAACCTTTCGTTTTTTTTATTATTTATTAAAAGATCTGCTACACTAACTTCTGTGTATAATAAATATATAATCAATTCAGTGAAAATGTCAACCATCTACCCATTACGGTTCAAAAGATACAGGTATCATACATAATAACGAAGCGCTTCCAACTCTTCGCGTTCTATCTCAAGAACGGTCAGTTATACAAAATATTACAAAAGGTCGCATTTTTAGACAATTTTAAGCTCTAAAATTTTTACTTAACCTTAAATGTCATTTAAAGCATAGGAAAGAAGATATTTTCAAAAAACCTGTTTTTTGACATTAGTCCTTGAATATCTTGATTTGCGTAGTCGATATTTAATGTGCCTTTTGACATAACATAAAAATTGTCATAACGATTATTTTTACAAGTTTGTAGCTTATTATCTCTCATAATTAAATTGAATTAAAAAAAAATATTAATAAAATTATTATTGTAATGTTCTCATTGTGCCCAATACTTTATGCTTATCTTCCGTTACTTTTCGGGGTCCCCATAATACATTACCGCCAAGATGGCAACGGAGGGGAAGTAACGGTCCTAACGCTAGAAAATCTTTAAAAAAATAATTTAAATGTTTTCGCTATCAATTAAGGTTATATTTTGCTCAATGAGTCTTGGTTATGAACCAATAAACATTTAAAATATAATTTCAAAGCAAAAAAGTAGCAACTTAGTCGAAAATTTACCTTGATTTGTCCTGGTAACGTATCTGGGGGACAATTTACGGACCCGACGTAAACCACGCGCCCGGTTCACTTTACTGGCAATTTCTGCCAAAACTGAAGAATGTAGGGCAAGTTTTGAGGTTTCCATATAAAATTAAATGTTGCTTGATGTAAAAAAACACCTTATTTGTTCGAAATTTTAATCGGATCAGGGTAAAATCGTGGTAACGGAATATGGGATGTCCCTTTTATCAAATTTCTCGGACACAATTAAAACATGTTTATTTCTTATTTTTTGTACTACGCAGTGCCTGATAAGGATATTTTATACAAGTTAATGCATATATTGATCTAGAACAAGTGTTTCCAATTCAGAAAAACATATATAATAACAAGAAAAAGACCAATGTTTTTTCATTTTCTTGCCTGGACGCTAGGAAATGTGGGTATCCCGCATGACAAAAGTTAGCTTTCTGATTGATTTTACTATCAATCAATATACTGTTAAAAATTATTTTATATAAAATATTAAATTTGTCACCACCTCAATACATTAAAACGATGTTTGCTGAGTAATTAATTGAGATATGAATTTTTAAAGTGTCCGGACATGCCAAAAACACAAGGTAGCTGTTTGAAAAAAAATGCTCAGATAACATTCACTTAAAGAACATTGTTTGTAGTACGGAAACTTTTTTAATTATTTTTTAAAGATACTGAATTGACCCGAGAATTCTAAAACAATGTGATAACGATAACCTTTAACATACATAATAGGCAGTTTCCATTAATGATAAAAGTTACTATCTTAATAATTTATATTATGTCATTGTAATTATACAAGGTGTAAATTTTGGATGGTATGAAGCACCCCCTAAAGTGTAACTTTACTTTATGGGTGCTTCAGACTGAACTTCTTTTACTATAGGACCAAAACTAAAAACGCAAAAAAAAATTCTGCTATTCCATACAAAACGTCAATGACGTCTGGTCCCAAATGTATGGAAAAGCAGTTTTTTTTTTCGCTATTACTATTTTGGCTCCGTTGCGAAAGTTGTCCAGTTTGGTCCAGATGGTCCTTAATATGCAGACTTTTTTTTAGGGGATCAAGCCTTCAAACCGATCAAACCGTCTAACTAAACAACTTTATATATGGAACCAAAATCGCGATCGCGAAAAATAATCAGCTGTTCCATACAAAACTGCAAACCTACTCGAGCCAAATGTATGGGACAGCAGATTTTTTTTCGCGATTTACATGTTGATCCCTTATAGTTCAGTTTGATGGTCTGATCATCCCCTTAAAAAAGTGTCAGCATATTAAGTTGGACCCTGTATAATATTTACACACTGTATAATTATTCGGAGACACAATCATGACGGTCCATATTTGAATCCGCTTGGACCACATGGCATTGTACCAATGAGTTTTCTAACTTATGTAGTACGTAATACCGACTGCTCTCAAACGGTGAAGGAAAACATCGTGAGGAAACCTGCATACGCTGAAGAAGAAATTCTGATGCGTATGTGAAGTCTACCAATCCGCATTGGATACGCGTGGTGGACTAACGCCCACGCACCCAACTTGAGGGGAGGCCTGTGCCCTGCAGTGGGACCTATTAAAGCTGATGATGATGAACACAGGATTCATTATCATGCAATTTGGACTTGCCATTTTAAATGCAATCACTTGATTGAACGTTTGTATGAAAATCTTACTTTTCTTTTGTGTTTTTTCCCTAAAATTTCCTTAGAGACCGATGATAGTCCATACGGAAGGGAGCTAGCGACTCAATCATGAGGCGGGGGTTCGACTCCTGGCCTGTACCTACCACTAAGTTCTACGGAATTTATGTACGGTTGTATTTATCATTATCACTAGCTCACTATTTTATTTAAGGGGATATAATTCGGAGCGAGCTCCATACAAACGTACTATGGGGATATTTCCAATACTAACAAATTAAAGTCAATGAAATTTTGCAGACACAATCTAGTAACAAATTTCTATGCTTGTATGGAGTCAGATTTTTGTTAAAATGTTTAGTTTTAAAGTTGCAGTGCCTCAAAGATTTCCATACAAAACTTAAATTAATCCTAGCATTGAAACTGTATATTTTAACAAAAATCTGACTCCATACAAGCAACGAGATTTGTTTCTAAATTGTTTCTGCAAAATTTCATTGACTTTAATTGGTTAGTATTCAAAATATCACCATAGTACGTTTGTATGCAGCGCGCATTTTCGCTCTCGGAATAAAATTCTCTTAAGGTTTAGTTAAGTTATTTAAGCTCACGACTATGTTCCCCGAGGGGATAGTCAGAGATAGTCTGAAAACTCAAAATCCGTAATTGTTTATAAATTGTTATAATAATTCAAGGTGTTACAAAAATACAAATCAACATTTAAGGGGGTGGTTTAAACCATCAAACTGTACAACTTTCACTATGGGACCAACATCGAAATCGCGAAAAAAAATCGGATGTTCCACACTAAACTACATAATACAAATCTGCTCAAGCTAAATGTATGGGACAGCAGATTTTTTTTTTCGTGATTTATTTGTTGGTCCTATAGTGAAAGTTGTTCAGTTTGATGGTCTGATCATCACCTTAAAAAGTGTCAGCATATTAAGTTGGACCCTATATATGGAAAAATCGATTAGAAAATCCTGTAATTATAATTTCTTAATAGATCACATAAAAGCCAAAAGTTGACCAAAGGGCACTTTGTCATATAAACGTATTTTAAGTGTAAATTAAAATAAAAAGCAAATTCCACTTACCATTTTCAGTTTTCTTCCCGTTTTTGGCTACTATAACACCATTGCTCTCTGCGACGGTCTGGTTGATGGCTGTTCCGTTCAACTCCTTCATTTTGACACGAACACTACTTCCGAATTAAAATAAAAAAATAAAAAATAAACGCGCGTGCTATGCCCGTTTCGCGCGCTTTCAAACGTCACTTTGACAGGCTCAAATTAAATAACAGAATGGCAATGGATATAATTACTGGAGCGGCCAACCTGTTTTGTGTTACGGCCAAGGTGATCTCGGTACAAAAAATATTATCGAGTCGTTTGTAATATAATTTTTTATATTCTTGGCTGAAAAGGACGCGTGGTCGTTGCCTTTTTTTTTTGTTTCTACAAGGCAGTGTTGATGTTCACGGTTCGCGATCAAATGGCGTTCCTTCGCTCTTTCATTGGTTTATTTATATAATAAACGTTACATATATCAGTTTGTTTAACAATTAAGTTAACATGTAATGTTGTGAAATTTTATTGGACGGTCGAGATTTGATCTAATAATTGGTTAATTAATTAAGCGAATACTTTGTTTTATTTTAACGTGTGGAATTGTTACAAAACATATGTTGCTATTGCGACAGATTTTTTAGGCGTCACATGTCGATCCTTGATTTTACATTATATTGGTTGTTATCGCTTTTTTTTGTCTACGTGATCCGAGGTTTAGGCATAAGAATTTTTAATAATAGCACACAATTATTATCAACTCTTATGGCTTTTTATCGTGTGGGCAGCAACCTCGTGGTTTCAGAGTTTTTCAGATCGCCTTACGGCCTGTGCCGTGGTTTTTATGTAACGACTACTACCAGTGATAGTAGCCGGGACAAAAGGCTTAACGTGCCATCCGAAGCACGGACTCATCTTTCTTTTCAAAAAAGCAGGTGATTCAGCCTAAAGTCCCAATACAATTAAAAACCAGAAGTGAGCGAATCGAGCTCGAGATTTTACTGTAATGTAATGAGATCACTGCTATAAAATCTAAAATCGAGCGAAGCGAGCTGGAAGACTTTTATGCCATTATTTTCAAGTCGATGCAATAATAAAAAAAAGCTTACTTACAGACAGCTAGGCCTTCATTAGTAAAAATATTGTCAGAGAAACCTAGCGCGTGGCTCCGGTCAGAATTTAGCCGTTTTCTTTGAAAAAAAGTTTAATTTTATAAATTTTGAAAAAGTAAGAAAACCATTTCATTCTAAATTGTGTTGTGAACAATATTGTTAATTTTTATTTTCTTCCGATTAAATATGTAGGTACCTAAGAGTAAAATGGTTAACTGAAAAAAGGGGTGACTTTATTCATTAAAATCGATTTCTAAAAAAATCACATCACTTCTCATATCGTGTAGATGGTTCAGTTTATTATTTAGCTCAAAAAGTCCCATAGTTACCTAAATAATAAAATGGTTACAAACTTACCCAATTTCATGGTAAAATCAGGAGGTAGCCCCTCAAGTCTTTCCCTCTTGTCACATGGGAAAATTGGGAAAGGAATTGAGCGTGGATAGAGATAAATACTAGGTCCATGGAATTGAGCATAAGCATAAGCATATGCTCACGACTATATTCCCCGAGGGGGTATTCAGAGATATTCTGAAACCTCAGAACATCCACGGAAATCCATGGAATTGAGTGATCTCATATAAGTATGTAAAGTGAGTCTCATGTAAGTTGGGGTGATTGGGGATCTACCTCCTAGCGGTCCACCCCAGGCAACGGCATCACAAGTTACCAAGTTTGTGGTGGCGACTAAACGATCCCCCACAGCGGTGTGGTAGGCTCCGCAAGGAGCCGCCTGGCTCGCGACCACCCTCCTGCTGGAGTCTGGCGCCAAGCAGTTTGCTGCGTTCCGTCAGTGTGCAGGAGTGCCAGTGCACTTCTGGGTAAGCTCGCTACATCTTTGACCCCATCAAACCCATTAATAGTAAAAAAATAAAAATAAGACGGGGGCATACGCCGTGAGTCCCTCGCCGACCGACGACACTGAGCTGATGAGGGCTCCGCTTTCCTTTTTGAGGTTTGAAAACCTACAAAGTACAATTTAGAATAATTCTGTAGGTATTTATAAATGATCAATAAAGAAAGAAAAGCCGTGGTGGTCCAGTGGCGAGTAACCTTGCCTGCCGTGCAGGAGGCGATGGTTCGATCCCCGTCCAGGCCGACTCGTACCAATGAGTTTTCGGATTTTATGTTCGATTTGTAACACCACTGGCCTTTCGGTGAAAGAAAAACATCGTGAGGAAACCTGCATGCTTCAATTTCGAGGCATGTATTGTACGTGTCCGTTATAAGTGGCGACGGGCTCACCCCCTGTCACACTGGACAGAGTTTCGGTACTACTGATACTGGTGAAACGTGGATGTTCTGAGGTTTATCAGAATATTCTGACTACTTCCTAATAATAGAGGTTGAATGAGATTTTATTCCGTTGTCTGCTTGGCTTTTCTGTTGTATTTGACAGCTTTTATTTTTTATTTTATTGCGGCCAAGGTATCTTAGCCATAAATCCTACGTTTTTCAGAAAATACAAAAGCAAATTAAAAAAAGAAATATCGGTCAAAAATAAAATCGGAAAAATACGTATCTTTTATTTTTTAACCTATTTTTAAAATTTTCATTAAAACAGATGGTAAAAAAAATGAAATGTTTCAATTCTGTAATTTTATAAAAAGAAAATTAGACTTTCGTAAAGGAGTATAAGGCTTCGATCAAAATAAAATGAATGGATAGGCCTTAAGCGAACATTTCAAACCAGAAAAATGAGGCAAAACAAATGAAATTTTTACTTGTCACTTGTATGAAAGTGCCCTAGATTTGACAGATAATGGCGCTAGTTTGTATGTACCAAGTGCACCAGTAGTTTGCTTCAACTTACCGCGCTTTAGGCCTATCCATTCATTTTATTTTGATCAAAGGTATAAGGTACCTACATCTGACCACCACGTGTTGATCAGATACCAAATGAAATTTATCATTATTATATTGACCTTTTGAGGCCAATCGTGGACCATACTACCAGTTGGTTAGATATTAGATGTTTTTTTACATTATACTGTATAAGTTAATCTTAAAATTCGCAATATTAAATAACTGTTCACAAGGTTATCGTAAAAATCACGTGAAGCTATGCGTGAATTTTAAACTTATAATCAGAGAAGGAAGTCGGTATTATATCGTCTGTCATTCTGTTGGTAGAAGATAGAAAAGTAGAAAAATTTAAGATTGTCGGTATTTGAACAACATTTGCAAGAAGCGTAGAAAGAGAAGGCACTAGAAGGAAGCACGTGTCTTGTCAGTAAGAGATGCACGATGCACATAACAAATTCGCTCTAGTTAAAAAAAGAGACCGCTACTTATTGCTGTCCTTATCGACGTATCCACTTTTTTGTACTTCGGCCATCTGACTCCAAAATGTCACTTCATATAAATTGTATGGGACAACCACCTGACTCCGAGATGTCACTTCATATAATTCGCTATCTCATACCCGGTTACATTGATATTCGGTCTACTAGCGTAAGCGAAAATTTTTCGTCTATGCTTTAAAGTCAAAGTCAATAGCTAGTTTGGTCAATGAATGCTCAAAAAAGGATGTGGATGGAAAAGTCGAAAGCAGAAAATTTGACTTAGGAACTTTGTTTGGACTAGTTAGGAGATAAACATACTAAAAGTCCTTACCCCTCCGAGGTGCGCTCGAGGGGGAGGGCAAAGAAGGTCCCGTTTTTTGGTTTTTTGGAGGTCAGACCAGACCCGTCTATGTAACCCCACTTGAACAGGTAGTATGATTATAATGATATTGGTATAAGATTAGTCTCTGTTAGTAGGTACTTAACAGAAGATTTTCTATTGTTCTCGACACTCCAAGGTACGTTGGCATCGTTTTATCGTAAATTTAATAATAGCAAAGATTTCTAATTTTCAACACGCTTGAGTCTGGGTATTCAATTTGTTTGTATCACTCAGAATTATCCAAAAAAGCTGCGTGTCTACATGCGAATGAGGAGTTTTCTGACAGCTACTCAAACGTAGTTCATCATACCGGCGATAGATGGCGTTAACCAGAGAGGGGTCCGAAGACGATAATTTTAGGCTAATAAGTAATCAAAAATGCATGTCACAGAGTCAGACGCATCCGCCGACGAAATATATGCGCATATTTTGTTTCTTACTTAAAAACACAAATTCTTACAATCTTACTTGTATTTTAATATCTGCGAGGTCGCTCGCCCCTGTCTCGTCAACGCCATCTACCGAGCCCTTAGCAACAACTTTTTCTTTTTTAATGGTTTTCTGAAAACCCCTCATTGAATTTAAAAAAAAACGGCCAAGAGCGTGTCGGGCACGCCTATGATAGGGTTACGTAGCCATTGTAGAAGTAGTGACTGTTTAACATTTTATTTTTCTAACACTGGTTTCGCTACAGTATTCGTTATATACAGGGTCTTTATCAATATGCTGTTACTTTTTTTAAGGGGATGATCAGACCATCAAACTGAACAACTTTGACTACGGGAGCAAAGCAAACGACCGGAGCAAAAAAAAAAACTCGATCCAAATGTATGCAGCAGCC
This sequence comes from Agonopterix heracliana, assembly GCA_963693445.1. Classification (NCBI taxonomy): domain Eukaryota; kingdom Metazoa; phylum Arthropoda; class Insecta; order Lepidoptera; family Depressariidae; genus Agonopterix; species Agonopterix heracliana. Next base: position 9,943,143 of record OY856331.1, read on the forward strand.
ATAGACATATTACTCTAGCGATAGACAAGCTCGTTCAAACAAACAACATGTCACACAAAACAATACAAAATGACACATTGCGGTCTGTCATTGCCATAGGTTTCGCAACGATCGCATTGGTGCGAGGTGTGGCGGCGTTGCTATTTATCTCCGCTCCCATATACCATTTTCTATAGTTAGCATGTCTGCTCAGCCCCCACCTAAAGATGCAGGTGAGCATCTTTTCATTGAAGTTGAACTCTCGCACTCTAAAGTCCTCTTAGGCGTCTATTACCCCCCATCTTTGAATGTTAATTACTTCTCTTCTTTTGAAATGCTTCTTGAAACATTAATACCATCCTATAGTCAAACCATAATCATGTCCGATTTTAATACCTGTCTCCTTAAAAACGATCATCGTTCTTCCTCACTTCGTTCTCTGACAAATGCCAAAAATCTGCACATTCTTCCCTCTAGTTCCACTCACCATTTTCCCAATTGTCAGCCATCTCTTTTAGATCTGATCATAGTATCCTCCTTGGCTCATGTTGTTAAACATGGCCAGTACAGTGCAGATGCTTTCTCATACCATGATCTGATTTACTTGTCTTATAAAGTCCGCCCCCCCAAACATCGTCCCAAAGTACTTCTGCAGCGCAGTTTTGGTGGCATAAACATTGAGAATCTAAAAAAGGATGCTCAGGACATAGATTGGACTTCAATTTCTCACGCCGGCACTGTTGATGATCAACTAGTTTTGTTCAATTCACTCCTGGTTGAATTATTTGATAAGCATGCTCCTGTACGTGCTGTCAAGATAAAACATTTTCCTGCTCCCTGGCTTACAGATGATATAAAAAAGTTGATGGAGAAGAAAGTGCTTGCGAAATCTAAATTCAAACGTCGTCCTACTGAGCTCAATAAGGAAAAGTACACTCTAATTCGGAATCACTGCAACAAGGTGTGTAGGGATGCTCAACGACGTCATATCCACAAGTCTGTAGAAAATGGTGATCCTGCCAAAGTTTGGAAATTTTTGAAGTCGCTGGGAGTTGGTAAATCACGCCCTGATACAATTTCTAAAGATTTAAACCTAAACCTTCTTAATAAACACTTTTCTTCGTCGTCCACCATTAACGGTGCAACGAAAATTAATACGCTCAATTATCTTTCCTCATTACCAACGCCCGACTACCCTCCTTTCGTCTTTAGTCAACTCACCGCTTGTGATGTTAAGAAACATATTCTCTCCATAACGTCAAATGCAGTAGGGAATGATAGTGTTAGTCGCAAAATGATAATTCCCATCCTAGATATCCTCACTCCTGTTATTTGCAATCTCCTTAACGCCTCCTTGTCCTCTGGTATATTTCCATCTGAATGGAAAAATGCACATGTTATACCTTTACCGAAAAAACCTAATCCCTCCTTGTTTTCCGAATACCGCCCCATATCAATACTCCCATTCCTATCCAAAGTCCTTGAACGCGCCGTGCATTCTCAATTAACAAATTTTCTATCTAGAAATAATCTGCTAAATCCTTTTCAATCTGGGTTTCGCCCAGGTCACAGTACAGTTTCGGCTCTAGTAAAGATAACTGATGACATCCGCTTGGGTATGGAGAATGGTCTACTTACCGTTCTAACCTTGCTGGACTTCAGCAATGCTTTTAACACTGTTAATTTCGAACTACTTTTAGGGGTCCTTTGTTCTCTTAACATATCTCCAACGGTGGTTGATTGGTTCAGTAGTTACCTACACGGACGCCGACAACGTATACGTGTAGAGGATACACTCTCCGATTGGTCTGACACTACTGCCGGTGTTCCTCAAGGTGGTGTCTTATCGCCTCTCCTTTTCGCGATATTTATAAATGGTATTTCCAGTAATATTTCTTGTCCCTACCACCTTTATGCAGATGATCTCCAAATCTACACTCAGTCGTCCCTAGATAACCTTCCACAAGCTATTGTCACGACCAACAATGATCTAGCAGGTATTCTGGAGTGGAGTAGTAATTATGGACTTAATGTTAACCCTGACAAAACCCAAGTTATCGTCATCGGTAGCGCATGGTATATATCCAGAGTAGACTGGCCGACTCTGCCACAAGTTATATTTAATGGGATCCATGTCCCGTTCAGTAGCAAAGTAAAAAATCTTGGTGTATTTATTGACTCCACATTGTCCTGGGTACCACAATTAGAATTTGTAAATAGGAAAATGTTTGCGTCAGGGGGAGCGTTGAGAAGGCTCCGTAACTTTCTTCCTACTGCCACCAAGACCGCGCTTGCTCAATCTCTCTTATTGCCAGTCCTCGACTATGCCGATGTTGCCTTTATTGATCTGAATGAAGAGCAACTAAATAAACTTGAGCGACTCCAAAATTTTGCTATTCGGTTTATATTTGGTCTCCGCAAATATGATCATGTTTCTGAGTTTCGTATCAAGCTCAAGTGGTTGCCGATTCGTTCTCGTAGAAATTTCCACATACTTTCTCTTCTCTACTCTGTTCTGTTCCTTCCCCTAACCCAATCTTATCTCAAGGACCGGTTCACTTTCCTTGACGCCACCCATGATCGGGTATTGCGATCTGCCCAAAATCTACTTCTAGCTATGCCTTCACACACGACTTCCTTTTATGACAAGTCTTTTTCAGTTCAGTCTGTACGACTATGGAATGAACTACCTCTGTCTATTAAACAAGCTCCTTCCCTTCCTGTATTTAAAAGACTGCTCAAAGACTACTATCTCTCTCTTTGACTAGTTGTGTCCTTTTGACTACGATATTTATGTAACAGTTATTATGTTATTTATGTATAATATGTATGATATATATTTATGTGTATGTATGTACCTATTATGATTTTCGTTTATGTATATTATATTCACTGTATTATGTTAATGGGTATTTATAAATACCTACTAGTACACCGCCGTAGCATTTGTCTCTTTAAATACTTCTTCCATCCAATGGTTGTCTGGAAGAAATCGCTTTTAGTGATAAGACCGCCATTTGTACCCTTCTCATTCTTGTTATAAATTGTATTTGTCTATTTTTGGTGTGCAAATAAAGAATATTTATGTTATGTTATGTCATAGTGACGAAGTGAACTCGGGAACATCAATCAGGTGCGTACACCTCATTCAAGTGGAACATGTTGCTTCTATAGAAGGGCAAGTCTATCGCTAGAGTTTAAGTCTATGGCAGCAGCTGATATTTTTTTTGCTCCGATCGGTTTGCTCCAATAGTAAAAGTTGCTCAGTTTGATGGGATTTCTAATGATATCAATTTCACCCTGTATATACTCGTATTATACAGATTTTAGGGGGAGAGGGGGGTCCCTATTTTTAAAGTTGAGTGCAAATATCTCGAGATAGAAGCATTGTAAAAGTTTCTTAAGGGTTTTTGTTTCATTTAACAAGATATATCCAACGAATCGTGTACACGATGGCGTAGGAACAAAATGTTCTACCTCTTTGAACACCCCCCATCACATATGGGGGAAGGGGGCAATAAAAAACAGCTGTCTGTCCCATACAAAACTGCAAACCTACACGAGCCAAATGTATGGGACAGCTGATTTTTTTTCGCGATTTCGATGTTGGTGCCATAGAGAAAGTTGTTCAGCTTGATGGTTTGATCATCCCCTTTAAAAAGTGTCAGCATAATTTAAGTTGGACTCTGTATAAGAAACAACGGGGCATACCACTAGTATTGCATGTAAAATGTCAACAACCGGATGATTTAAAAACGTGACAAAAACAATGTTTTGGTTATCTTATTCTTCTTGGGTTAACGTAAACTAAGACACGCGGAAATATTATGATCCGACGTGATTAAATATTTTTTTCCAGCACTGAAAAAAATTATTAAAAACCAAATGTTTTGTTAAATGTTTTAATTACTTACTTAAAGGAATTATCTAATAAATAGACATTTATATTAACTACAAAATAATTAATTAAATTAAACTAACTAATCTAACATTTGTAGGAAAATTTAACGGAATTTTAATGATTACCAAACTATTATAGTGCTATGGTAAACAGTTACATTACTTTAAGTTTAAGGGGTGATTGTATCCATGATATCAACTTTCCCTAAGAAAACTATAGGAAATTGGCAATTTTTTTTCGACTTTTCATACAAACGTTTGGTCAGCTGACTGCATTTAGTATGGAGAGTGCATTTTTTTTATTTCTTATAGGTTTCTAAGGGATAGTTGATCACCCCTTAAAGTTATGCAACTGTTTACCCGTTATAGGGTGATAACCCGTATGTAAAAACATGTTTTAATTCAGATAAAAAATGTTTTCAGTGAAGATACAAAAGAATTCGCGATCAAAGTCTTCAAATACACTAACAAAAGGAAATGTTTTGAAAGGCAAAGTCCAAACGCGATAATTATGAGTATTGTGTCAAACTTAACAACAACTTTTTACAAACATGTCTTTACATAACTATCGTGGGTAATAGTTACAAAAGATAATGTTCTGATCATACAAAGCTATACAGAGTCGACTCAAATGTATGAGACAGCCGATTTTTTTTGTTCTGACAGGTTTACTCCCATACTAAAAGTTGTTCAGTTTGATGGGTAGATTATGTGGTTTGAAGGTTAATGATACACTTTTCCTTACATCCTTTTGAAAAAAATACGAAAATCTAGTTCTGGAGTGCGAATTTTGAAACTCATTCGGTGAGCTCAGCTTTTTGAAAGTCAAATTAGCAGTAGAAAGATGCATATCTCCATAGTGATTTTGACATTTTCAACTGCTGAGCTGCTCAGCGAAAGAGTTTCAAAAATCGCACTCAGGAAGATTTAATGCATTAATAATACCCGACTCATCGTCCAGGGTACGAGAGACATATCTGGTCTCTTCCCATCGTTCTGTCTGATACCATTCGGCTCGAGAATGGCACGTACACACACGCAAAACAATTATAAGCTGGCTGCGCGACGTTATACATTACTCTACCTACGCGTGGCCAACTTATTTTGATTTTGTGTCGCCGTGTGGACGTTGACTGAGGCAAGAGACCTACGTATGAGACGGTATGATGTTGTTAAGCGTGACATGGCGAGGGAATCAGCACTCTTTTCACACGAGGGTCCGTGGTGAGCTTAGTTAGACAATCCAGAACGTGGTGACCCAAGCGATTTACATCCGCGCCACAAGGATATTGGTGGATTTGGTGGCGTATGCAGCGCCGACTCGAAGCCAGATTGCCACGCGCAAAGTGTTGGAGTCCCAGGTAGGTTCCTGCGTCGACCGAAGGATAGGCGTGTAGCCAATACCTGTCCTCGTGCCCTTTGTGCTCGATGCATGGAGTCTAGACCATCAAACTGAACAACTTTCACTAAGCTACTAATATTGAATCCGCGAAAAAAAATTCTGAAGTTCCATACTCAACTACAAATCTGGGGGTCCTTACACACCGAGGACAGGAAAGTAAGAAAGGTCTCAGATCTCATGTATTTGTTGAACGAGGCGAAGCCGAGGTCAACAAACATGTGATCTCAGGCTTTCTTATTTACTGTCCGAGGTTAGTATACTATTTTTTCCTCGACGGAGGTGGAAAGCGACAACTTCGTTTACCGCAGCAGGGACGACAATTGATGCTTTCCGTCCGGAGGGGAGAAAAACGTTTTTAATGTTTTTTTTTACTTTTGTAAAACCCTGTATATATTCCATGTCACGACAATATATTCCATCTAAAAGTGAGCCTTCTGCCCGCAATACAGTTGGTAGTATGTAGTAGAAATGTTTCTGACCAATCCGGAAGGGATTATGGTAGAGAGTTTATGTATTGATGTATGGTATCGTCGAGTAACCTTACTGCCGTGCAGGAGGCGGTGGTTCGATCCCCGTCCAGGAGTGCGATTTTTTAATCTCATTCGGTCAGCTAAGCAGTTGAAAATGTAAAAATTACTCTGGAGATACGCATCTTTCTACTGCTGATTTGACTTTCAAAAATCGATCTCCTGAAGTTTGATTATTGAAAGTCAAATCAGCAGTAGAAAGATGAGTATCTCCAGAGTAATTTTGACATTTGCTACTGCTGAGTTCGACGTATGACATTAAAAAATCGCACTCCAGGCAGAATCTTTTATGTCACCTAAAAATCACTTTTGGTTTATGTGATGTATTATTTAAGTCGTGTCAATTCATGTATCTGGTAAATAAATAAATACAATTACAATACAATACTCATACCAATGAGTTTATAGGAATTTATGTACGATTTGTAACACCACTGGCGCATCGGTGAAGGAAAACATCGTGAGGAAACTACTTCAATTTGGAGGCATGTGTTGTACCCTCTGTCCATTACAAGTGGCGTCGGGCTCACCCCCCGTCACACTGGACAGAGTTTCGGTACTACTAGTGAAACGTGGATGTACAGATTATCTCTGGCTACGAGACATAGCATAATAATATGATTATGCTAAAAAATTACACGGCTTTAACTCGTGTAATATGATAACCTCGCGACTTTTGAACTCAACATGCCATTACAATTTTGCATTATCAATCATCTGAGTTGTATATTTGCTGATCTAATAGTGATTGACACTTTTTAAAGAACATAATAATTATACAATTCAATTCAAATTGTACTTTATTGCTACGCTACTAACAAACAAAAAGCACACACAAACTGCACACCAAAACAAAACATTGCATGTGTTCTCGCGACTTTATTCCCTGAGGGGGTAGTCAGAGATATTCAGAAAAAACTAGGTAAGTAAGTAAGTTATAGCCTGTAGAATCCCACTGCAGGGCCTCCAAATGCCTCCTTTCACGAATAATGGTGAGAGGGAGTGGGCCATACTCCACCACGCGGGCCCAGTGCGTGTTGGCGGTGAGTATAACTGAAAAGAAAGAAATCTGGAATGACAATGAGTGTATCAAAATTTAATAAAAAGATTCTATCACCAACTTACCTATAGCTGAAGATTTTTAAAAGAATTTTTAAAAGAATGATCAGACCATCAAACTGACCAACTTTCTCTATGGAACCAACATCGAAATGGCGAAAAAACTATCTCTCATACATTTGGGTCGAGTAGGATTACAGTTTTGTATGAAACAGCAGATATTTTTGCGATTTCGATGTTGGTTCCATATACAACGTGTTAATGAATAAGCGCAAAACCTCATACACCCCAACTGATTTATAACAAAATAATTAGATTGAAACAATAATTTAACTATTTTGATAGTTAGAAGTTAGGTTATCCCAGTGCAAGCGTCTCTTTCTTGCAAGCATAAGTTTACAATTAGCCATCCCGCTCCAATTGAAAGCAGGATCGCAAAAAAAACGTGTTTTTCGTCAATATCTTTGCTTATGGGAGTTTCTAAGCTAAAAATTCTTCTGAGTTCACTAGAAATATTTAATGTATTTAGTTAAGTACAAGAATAAAAAGTTAAATATCAACAGTTTAATCATAGTATTAAAAAACATAACAAAAAGGGGTAACTTTGGGATGTTTTTCTATCTAGTAAACTTAATCTAATCGTGTAATTGAGAACAGTCGCCCATCCGCCCGATCCTTAAATAAGACATAATTTAATTACAGACTTTAAAACAAAGTTTAAAACACTTTCGTTCGTGTTCAAAAAACGGCCTCGACGGGATAACAGCGTCTTAAGTTTTCAGTCAATAATTGTTCAAAGTCAACATTTCTTTTATGACCACGACGGTTATAATTATGTTAGCATTCATACGGCATTCCTTAAAATTCATTTATAATTTGCACGTACATGTTGACGTGGGGACCACTACTAACAACCGTAGGGAGTTCCCTTGATTCAGAACTAAAAACGGGTAAAAACATTTTCTGTACCTATGCGGGATGAATTAATGTGAATGACCTACCTGTGAACCGGAAGATTTTTTTTACCGTTCGAAAACTTTCAGAGGTGGTTCAGACCATCAAACTGAACAACTTTTACTTTTACTCTTAGTTTAAGAGAATGCTAATGATATCAATTTCATCCTGTATAATCACACCAAGTTTGACGTTTGTATGTATTGCCGTTTTTATGATAGACATAGAGCAAAAATAAGAGACACCAAAATAATTAGCACATTCTGTGACAATTTCAACCGACCTATTACGGTTCAAAAGATACAATTCCCGTGGGTGTCGAATCGTACGAGGCGACTAAGGGATATGGTTTTTTGTGCAGTGTTCCTGTAGGCGAAAGGGTCCTGTCACCATCTGACACGTCATTAAATCGTGAAACCTTCTGTAAACTAAAAGTGAGCCTTGTTACAACTGAGTGCTTAAACATTTTATCGGTAGTTGTAAAGATTCTGACCGCCCTGAAGGGGATTATGGTCGTGAGTTTATGTATAGGGTCCTTCTTAATATGCTGATGTTTCAAGGAGATGATTAGACCATCAAACTGAACAACTTTCTTTATGGGGACAAAGACGAAATCGCGAAAAAAATATCCTGTTCCATACAAAACTGCAATCCTCGGCTGAAAGACAGCTGATAATTTTTTGTGTGTTTTTGTTTGGGTGGCTCCTTAGTGAAAGTTGTTCAGTTTGATGGTCTGATCATCCTTATAAAAAACCGACAGCATATTAAGTTGAATCCTGTATACAGGATGTAAAGTGACAGCTTAGCATATTAAAAGTCAAGATTGCGAGGATGAAAGGATTTAATTACTTGGTTCGTATCGTATGCGTGTATGCAGGCCGGCAGGCAAGGCTAGAAGAGAGTGACATTGACAGAACCGTTTTCGTTCATGAATATAGACATCTGTCAAGATATCTATACGTTCAAAAACAACGTATTCATTTATGATTTAGAAACCTTTAAATCTTATAATTACTAACATAGCAAATACTGAAACGGTGAATTCAGACCATCAAACTGAACAACTTTCACTATGGAGCCACCCTCAGGAAACGCGAAAAATAAAAATCTGCTGCTCCATACAAAACAGCAGTACCTCCTCGACTCAAATTGTATGGTTTTTTCAGTTTTCCTGAGGTTGACTCCATAGTAGGCAAAATCGCCGTCGCCGGGCAAAGACGTCAAAAATCCCGGACATTTCAGTAAGATCGGAAATTTTTCCCGGATAATAACGATTTTTTTTATTTTGGCAATATAATTCAGCTTAGGTCGTTACTGCACAATATAAAAAATCTACTTTTGTTTTACAACGATATGAATAGGTTGTTGAATTACGATCTGAAACGTGACTGGAACGAGCGTAACATGGTCTAAAAATTGAGCGAGCGAAACGAGCTCGAGATTTTGTAATACGCCTAGATCGTTGTAATACCGTATAAAACTAGGAGCGAGCGAAGCGAGCTCGACATTTTTCCAAATATTATAGCGCATTTCCAGGTCATGCCGAAATCGAGGCCTTCTATGTATGAAATAAAAGCTGGAGCAAGCGAAACAAACTCAAATGATTTTGCTCTACATAACAACTCGATTGTTGAAACGTTTTTTTACCATTATGTATAAAGTAATCGGGTTTCCTCCGGACACTTTTGTGACGACCACGTCCGGATGCCCCCGGACGCCCTTCAAACTAGGACTAATCCGGGAAAACCCGTACGGATGGCAGCCCTAGTCCTTAGTGAAAGTTGTTTAATTTGATGGTCTGAATTCACCGTTTAATTCAGTATTTTCCAGTCACTTACACCCTGTATACAGGGTGTTTCATAAGTAACAATAAATAATTAAAACTCTTAAGGGGGTTGTTTAGACCGTCAAACTGAACAAATTTCTCTATGGGACCAACATCGAAATCGCGGAAAATAAAAATTGATATCCCATACCTACATATTTTAGCTCTAGTCGATTTGTAGAGTATGGAACATCAATTTTTTTTTCCTGATTTCGATATTGGTCCCATAGTGAAAGTTGTTCAGTTTGATGGTCTACACCACCCCCTTAAAGGTTTATTTGTATTTTTGTAACACCTTGTAGGTATGTAGATAAAGTCCTTTAGAGTTCGGACGGACGGACAGTGAGCGTAGGCTTAGTAAACTTTGGATACGGAACCCTAATAATAAGTCTTACTGGCAGCCCTGACTAATACAACGATTGGCCGTGAAAACGCAACAATGTAACTAGTGATTGTTAAAATACTGGTTGGTTCGTATGTTGGTCAAGCTCAATGCCGATGCCTTACCGGTTAACTGACAAAAAACTGATGGTTAAGTTAGACTAACTCTATTTGCAAATCACATGGATCATCATCATCATTCTTTTACAATCTACAGGGTGCTAGGGTAAAAAGTTGTTTTAATTTAAGGGGTGATTGTACCTATGGAGGTGCTACTTGGGAATTTTCCTCCATTGAAAAGGGAAGATCTTCCACCAGGCTTAGTGTGAAGCCTGGGGACCGGCCGTGGTCCAACAGTTCTTATCTTATATTATATCGAATCACTGTGAATATTTCTCTTGCGCGATTCATGTCTCGCATTCGATTGTGAACCTTATTTGTAGTAGGTTACGAGTTACGTATTTACGCAGAACGTTGTCTTTGTATGGAGCATATTTCTGAGAGCGAAGGTATCGCCATCTGATAGCTTCTTTGCTATATCTTGTGGGTGTTGACATCTATGGCAAGTCCCCACATACCTACCCATGTTACATGAAGAACTTTTCCTTAGAAACCTATAGGAAATTAGCAAAAAATCGTTGAACTTTTCATATAATTGCAAAACGTTTGTTTGAGTTCAAAAAATTTAAGAGTGTATTCAGATAATGAAACTAAACGACTTTCCTGAGGACCAACATTTTTTCTCGTATTTCAACCCTGATCCTTAGGGAAACTTGTATAGTTTGAAATTTTTGTAATTAATTAAATCGGTGAAGGAAATCCATGAAAACATCGTGAGGAAACCTGCATGATTCAATTTCGAGGCATGTATTGTACCCACTGTCCATTACAAGTGGCGATGGGCTCACCCCCCGTGCAGTGCACCAAGTTTCGGTACTACTAGTGAAACTTGGATGTTCTGAGGCTTCAGAATATCTCTGACTACTACAGGGAACATAGTCGTCAGCATATTTTGTATAATAATTATCTTTTCTCCCCTCCGGACGGAAAGCGTCAATTTACGTCCCACTGAGCTAAATGATGTTGCCGCTTTCCATCTCGGTCGAGGAGAAAAATAGTATACTAACCTCGGACAGTAAACGGGAGTGCGATTTTTGAATCTCATTTGCTGAATTCAGCAGTTGAAAATGTCAAAATTACTATGGAGATATGCATCCTTCTACTGCTGATTTGACTTTCAAAAATCATACTTCAGGAGTGCGATTTTTGAAAGCCAAATCAGCAGTAGAAAGATGCGTATCTCCATAGTAATTTTGACATTTACAACTGCTGAGCTCACCGAATGAGATTCAAAAATCGCACTCCAGATCACATGTTTGTTGACCTCAGCTTCGCCTCGGTCATCTGAGACCTTTCTTACTTTCCTGCCATCGGTGTGTAATCTACTATAAATGTACAGACAGACACCCAGCTAATGTACCTACAGTTTTATAACTATAGTTATCTGTAGACGGGTATTTGTCTGTCTGTTCATCCGTGCTGAACGGAGGTCGTGCGTTCTAACACGAAAGACCTTAACGAAGGAAGATGGCCATCGGAACTTATTGTTGTTAACATTCCGTTTTATTATTAATTTAATTTAATATTGTTTTCACGTCACTGGCTCGCAAAGATTCTGTTTATCATTCGAAATCTGAGTGCAAACGTGAATTTTATCCGCTAGCGAGGAAAGAGTTTTTGAAATTCGAATCTGTCTATTTAATATTTTTATATACTGCCAATTCACTAAAAAATCTTAATAACTATTTCATGTCACTGGCCAGCAAAAAAAAATCTTTTTAAAATGATCTTTTTAGCAATTAACTTTTTTCCTCGCTGTTGTGAGGTGAAAAGTTGTGTGTTGCGCTCGGCTGCAAAGTTATTCTGCGTCTCGTACCCTTGAAACCTTCGCTAAGCTTAGGTTTCAATACAAGTACTCGCGCCAAAAAGCACCATTGCAGCCCTGCATAACACATAACTATTACCGCACTGTTGGTGCCAGTTGTGTGCCACGGAAAAACTGTTTTTGCAATATATACACCATTACTAACATAACTTTAAGGGTTCATTCGGACAATGAAACGAAAACGGAATTGACCTCCATGCCCTGCATGCCTCGGAATAGAAGCATGCAGGTTTCCTCACGATGTTTTCTTTACCGAAAAGCCAGTGGTGTTACAAATCGTACATACTTAGAGAAAGTTGTTCAGTTTGACGGTCTAAACAACCCCCTTAAGAGTTTTAAAAATTTATTGTTACTTATGAAACACCCTGTATAAGTAGGTACAAGTATTAACACATTAAAATTATGGTCATTGAACACTAAAATCATAATTATAATTTTAAAAAAAGTTGTATCTTTGTTAAGTGGTTAAAAAGCATAAGCCTATGTTATACCTATGTTTGTACCATATTTTGGAAAATAAAGTATTCTATTCTATTCTATTCTAAGCATATGCTCATGACTATATTCCACGAAGGTGTAGTCAGAGATATTCTGAAACCTCAGAACATCCACATTTCACCAGTAGTACCGAAACTCCGTCCAGTCACTGGACTCCAGTGTGACGGGGGGTGAGCCCGTCGCCACTTCTAATGGGTACAATACATGCCTCGAAATTGAAGCATGCAGGTTTCCTCACGATGTTTTCCTTCACCGAAAAGCCAGTGGTGTTACAAATCGTACATAAATTCCAAAAAACTCATTGGTACAGTCAGCATCAAAAGTATCTAAGCATGTTAAGTGTTCATAAATATCTGAACAACTTTACGATAGCAAACCTTATTTCAACTCACAAAGAAATCAAATTAATTTATCTGTCATGTTATTATTTGTAAAGTTGAAAACAACTTATCTTATAGGAAATAGGGTTTATTTTCGTGTAATTGTTCAGATGTTTTTGAACGCCGGAGATGCTTAGATACTTTTGATGCTGACTGTACTAGTCGGCCTGGACTGGGATCGAACCATCGCCTCCTGCACGGCAGGCAAGGTTACTCGCCACTGGACCACCACGGCTCCACCAAGTGGTTAATTTAATGTGTTACGCAATACAGTAAATGTTGTGAAATTATTTAAACGATACAAGTGTTTGTTCGATATCAAATAGACATTAGATTATGTTACCCCACTTGGTGTAATTAAATAATAATTAAAATATTTTATATTATATCAGTTATCTATCACTTATTGAACTCTAATATGGAATATTTTCTGTAATCAAGACTTTGTTTGTTTAGCAAGAACCCAATTTTTATCGCTAACGATAATGGTATCATATAAAACGTGTGAACTTCTGTAACTGTGCGACGAATGAGCCCACTTGTGGGCATACGTATAATGTATTATGTGTCAATATAATGTGACCTAGACTCTGCCTACCCCACTGTAAGAGGCATTATGTTCATCTACACCACTTCTTCTTCTTATCGTGTGGGCAAGCCCTGGTGTCAGAGTTTATTCAAACAGCCTTACGGCCTTGACTTGGTCTTTATTACCTAAGTCTGTGGTCTTTATGCACAGATCTCTTATTAGTTTGTGGCCGTAGAAAGAGAAGGAACTAGAAGCAAGCACGTGTCTTGTCATGTCACTCAGTAAGAGATGCACATAGCAAATTCGCTCTTGTTAAAAAAGGAGATCGCTACTTATTGTTGTCCTTATCGACGTAGCCACTTTTTTGTTCTACGACGGCTGTCTGACTCCGGAGTCAGACATCTATTTTCATACAAATTGTATAGGATTTTATGACTATCGCTGTCTCATACGCGGTTACACTGATGTTTCGTCTATCAGCGTAAGCGAAAAATACTTCGCCTATGTTTGTGGCACAGATGGACCCTGTATTGCCCTGTATAAAATAGCATTTTATTTTTTTCTTTCCACATGTAAAATCTTTTTTAAAAAGTTCACTCATCTATGAAGTGTGTCAATTTGTTTGTCATTTTTTATAATTCTCCTTCATATTGTTGATTTATTTGCGAAAAAACTAGAAAACGACCTTGTTTTTCAAAACATTGTATAAATAGCTTTTTGAAAATGGACACTTCTGACGACGGATCGTGTTCCGATTGCAAAATAGAATTAATTAAGCAGAGATGGACACAATTATTGCTGAATTGGGTTTGTATTTGTTGCTCAACTTTTATCAAATTATCACACTTAGAAATAGGATCACGGACTTGAAAGAAATCTTCGGATATCTATTATTTTTGCTGATTTCAAGATGTGCATGCATGCATACGCTCACGACTATATTCCCCGAGGGGTAGTCAGAGATATTCTAAAACTTCAGAACATCCACGTTTCACTAGTAGTACCGAAACTCTGTCCAGTGTTACGGGGATTGAGCCCGTCGCCACTTGTAATGGACAGTGGGTACAATACATGCCTCGAAATTGAAGCATGCAGGTTTCCTCACGATGTTGTCCTTCACCGAAAAGCCAAAGGTGTTTCAAATCGTACCTACATAAATTTCTAAAAACTTGGCATGTTACTAGTCGGCCTGGACGGGGATCGAACCATCGCCTCCTGCACGGCAGGCAAGGTTACTCGCCTCTTGATCACCGGTATAATATCTATTCTATTTTTAAAAATATGGCTGCCATCTTCGGTTAGTGATGATTTTGCCAATGTCGAGTTTTTATAGCAAAAGTGCTTGACGTTGTACGGTTATATTGATATTTTGGTGACTTCAAGGGTTGTTCTTATAAAAGAACAATATCCTGAGCCACCACTGGAGTTCCACTGTAGGCCGGGGATGGGGCAACCGACGCGCACGTGACCGCCCAATAGCAGACCCACAAAGCAACTCCACCAGTATAATATCAATAGATTTCCTATTTTCTAGTTTAACAAGTGCATACATCCAACAAAAGAAGTGAACGCTCTGAATTGTCGAAGCCTGGTGGAGGTGATAAATAGGTATAAGCACGACATTTGCTACAACGACATTGACAGAGCGATGCTGTGTACGGATGATTTGGAGCCATTTCTGTTATATAAATACCCTATTTTGAGATTGAGGTAATTTCATATAAGTTTTGAATCACTACTATCTTAACTATTATAAAACCGTAAAATCATGAGGAATAAAAAAGTAGCGGTTCTCTTCGTATAAATTCAAATAACATTCGATAGCGCGATTTAAAAACGTGCAGCGCCATCTATTGACAAAATTGTTAGTTTGTTTGTTTGTTCGCGCATCACGCAAAAACGACTGAACCGATTTTGATGAAACTTTTTTTGTTTGATAGCTTATGATTTGACTTAAAATCTGGTTATAATTTGTGCGGACGAAGTCGCGGGAAAACACTAGTACTATACTAAATCCGACCGCAAAATTATGCACCCGCATTTGTTTGGTGAACGAAATGTGATTTGAGGGAAAGTTTATACAGGGGTGTATATAACCCAGCCGGGTTGCCTAGCAAAATCTTGCCGCAAATACACACGGCGACACATCAAGTTACGCAAAACCAAAATAAGCTGGCCGCGCGTAGGTAGAGAAATGTGAAACGTCGCGCGGCCAGCTTATGTTTGCTTTGCGTAGCGTGATGTGCTGTGTGGTGCCGGCTAAGAATAGCATCATCCCATTTCCTCCTGTGGGTGTCGTTAAAGGCGACTAAGGGATGTACTAGAGGATAGGTAGCAGCATCCTCTGAGTATATATATCCAACCAACTGCGATCGCCAACCCGCCTGCCAAGCGTGGCGATTATGGCAAAACCCCCCAACATGGACCGGCCGTTGTAGCGGTCCTTGGGGGAGGTCTATCTCCAGCAGTGGACGTCCATCGGCTGAGATGATGATGATGTGCCGTGTGTACCTTTACCATTATGATGATTTAAAGGTACCATTTTTTTCACCTACCTGTTTGGGAAGAAAATTAGGTGCCATCTGAAAGAAACCGATGTAAAGAACTGGAAAGACTAGGGTTGCCACCTCTCAGTCTGCCGCAACTCGGGGGTTGCCAGGTTCAAAGAAGTCATTTATAACTAGAGTTGACAGCTGATTTTTTCTTCGCAATTTCGATGTTTGTCCCATAGAGAAAGTTGTTCAGTTTGATGGTCTGATCATCCCCTTTAAAAACTTTTAAACCACATACTCTACCCATCAAACTGAACACATTTTACTATGGGAGCAAACCGGTACAACAACAAAAAATCTGTGCTTTCATACATTTGAGTCGTGTAGGCATTGCAGTTTAGTTTGGAACAGTTGACTTTTTTGTGCTCTGACAGGTTTTCTCCCATAGTAAAAGTTGTTCAGTTTGATGGGCTACCCGTCAAACTGATCAACTTTTACTTTTTACTATGTGGCTTAAAGGTTAATGATACTTTTCCTTACATCCTATATAGATAGGATTGGAGGATAAAGCAAAATGACTAATTGAATGACAATGAATTTCTCCAGATATTTCTCTGACGATACTGACGTGCCCAGAAAGATGTACATAATGACGTCAGTTCTGCTGTTCCATTGCTGCGTCAGTTCTCAGATGGGCGTCGTGGTGGGTGACATTTGTAAGAAGTTAGACAACGATGAGCAGGAGATGGTGTTGCGCTTCTGTGAGACACTGAGCGAGATGGAGATAACGCTTAACAACGTTGATAGTGCTATTAGAGGTGAGATAGAGACATTAAGGCCAGGTTATCCGAGTGCAAACGTCTCTTTCTTGCAAGCATAAGTTGGCAATTAGCCATCCTGCTTAAATTGAAAGCAGGATCGCAAACAACCGTATTTATGATCAAATTGCATTGTACGGTAGCGAGACGTGGACATTGACCAAACGAGATCGAGACAGGCTGGAAGCTTTTGAGATGTGGTGTTGGAGGAGAATGGAGGGGATAAGTTGGACAGAACGAATAACAAATGAAGAGGTATTAAGAATGGTTAAAGAAAAGAGAAATATCTTAAAAACAATTGAAAACCGGAGAGGAAGAATGATCGGACACTTGATACGAAACGACAATTTCTTTAAAACCATACTGGAAGGGAAGATAGAGGGGAAAAGAGGCAGAGGAAGACCCAGACAAAGTTATCTAGCCCAAGTGAAGGAAAAGGTTGATGTCGTGTCGTACCAGGAACTCAAGACACTAGCGGAAAACAAACAAGAGTGGCGAATACTCCACCGACAAGAGCGTAGCTCTTAAATAAGATGATGATGATGATCAATATCTTTTCTCTTGGGTGTTTCTAAGCTCCTAAAGCTCTGTATTTAACTGTACAACAGTTTAATCATAATATTGAAAAACATAACAAAAACGGGTAACTTCGGGATGTTTTTCGATCTAGTAAACTTAATATAATCGTGTTATTATATTAAGAGCGATTGCCTATCCGCCAGATCCTTAAATAAGACATAATTTGTTTTCAGACTTTAAAACACTGTTTTTCTTGTTTCGTTCGTGTTCAAAAAACCAGTGAGAGCGGCCTTGACCAGATCATACCGCCTAGTAATCAGATGGCACTGTTCTGGCCCCTAATTCCATAAAACGGCTTCTTGGCCTTGAATTGGACCGAAAATCTCGGGCCTGAACCGAATAAGAATCGGAAGTCATCAAAATTTCATCAAAATCGTTAGAGCCGTTTCCACGAAACCAATTACATACGAATATCTCTGACTACTGAATTTTTTTTTTTTTTATTTAAACATATTATTTCAGCTTCCTGTGAATCCGTAAGCAAATTCATCAAGAAATCTGGCCTTAATTTGTTCAAGCCTAAAAACTCCATAATCATCACCGAATCGTGCATCACCCCATCAGATTCCACCATCGCGACCACATCAGACCTGATGAATCCGAAGAAAGTGCCAACATTGAAATTCAAGTCATCTGTAACTGTTATGCCATCTTGTATAACTGACACTTCGTCTTATTCGAAAACTTCTCTGCGACCTGCCTCTTCGAATTCATCTGATTTTATGGATGATAATGCAGATGGAGTAATGTCAGAAATAACTGTATTTAATGTGGAAAGTAAACCGTTAATTGAAGGAAAGGCAGATAAAGGGGATGGAGCAATTAAAATGATAGATGAGGATATGAGTAAGTTTCTTTTTGACTGATGATTAATTTTAGGAATTAAATGAAATAATACATTTATTCAGATACAGATGATATTCAGGGTTACCCGTTAACCAAGGGCAAATAGGTGAACTCACAATTCACCAGAATTTGTAAATAATTACGACCTCTGCAAAAAAATACCATACTATCCTATTTTATTTAGCTCTGCTATGTCTCTATGTTTTGCTTTTTTGCATTAATTAATTACTGTATGAACTAGTAATAAAACCACTGACTGATTAAACGAAATAGACTATTTATTTGCTAACTGAACAACAACTGAAGCTTTACAATAATTTTTAAAACTCACAACCGAAATTCTACGTTCGCAAAACACGTCAGTCTTGGGAAAGAATGTCAGTATTGCCAGTAGTTAGAAAAGAATTAACTCCCAATATTCTAAATGAAATTCAATTGTTTTAAAATAAAATGAACTGTACGTTGCCTTTTCTAACAGTCGGCCATTCTGACCCATGTCTGACCTCAGACATAGAGGTGAATTTAATACATAGATATTACAATTTACCATTATCTGGTAAGGACATTAGTTACATCTAGTGTTTCCTTTTTTTTTTTTTAATTACATAGGTATGTATACTTAACTAGAAATTTATATTTTTGTGAACGCATATATGCGTTTGGGGCTTAGAACATATAACTAGGGACCAGCCTCGCGTTAGCACTCCCCTCTGCCAAGTTACAAGATCAATTGATCGTGTGCATTTACATACAATTTTATACCTCATCAGTCATCACTAAACGAGACAGCCCATTATTGCGAAACAATAACCTCAAACTAGTCTCGCTTGGGGTCCACTCGATTTTTTTATAACAATAAAATTAGAATCTTAAATAGTGGAAAAAATAATAATTCGAAGGTGCGGACTTCATAGTACCTCACCCCTAAAAATGGCAGAAATGTTTGTTTGAATATTTGATATTAATGAATAACAAACAATTAAAACACGAAACCTAGCATTCATTTGAACAATGATACTATTATTGTTAATAAACAAAAAAAAATTGTAACAAGCTGTTTGCTCAATTTACACTAAATTTTATAATTGGTATTTTACTAAAGACTTGATAAATAATAGGTACTTAGGTAATAATAGGTACTTATGCCTTTAACTATACAATATGTGTGATAAAATAACCAAATGAAAAATATACAAAGCTAATGATAATTCGGCCATCCTAGAAACGAATTGAATGTCCCTATTCCTTTATTTATCATACATATTGTACTTTATGGCTATAAAATTTACATTAAATAGAAATAAACATTATATTTACGCACTTTGTTAAGTTAGAACTGATTCACTATTTGGAACACTAAATCACCACAAACTTTATAATGAAAACAAAACGAATCGTAAAGAACTGACTCACTATTTGGAACACTAAATCACCACAAACTTTATAATGAAACAACGAAGCGTAGCGTGTAGTTGTGGTTGCTTTAGACCCGCACGCACACTCTGGGCGCGGCGGTCATTGTAAACACGAAGTACTGCTTGGCGCACGCTAGGCGCTATTATGCGCACGCAAGACGCTGTTATGCGCACACAAGGCGCTGCTTCACGCACACAAGGCGCTGTTGCACGCACACAAGGCGCCGTTGCACGCACACAAGGCGCTGTTGCACGCTCACAAGGCGCTGTTGCACGCACACAAGGCGTTACTAGGCGCACACAAGGCGCTGTTGCACGCACACAAGGCGTTATTACGCGCACACAAGGCGCTGTTTTACGCACACAAGGCGTTTTTAAGCGCACACAAGGCACTTTATCACGCACACAAGGCGTTATAATGCGCACACAAGGCGCTTGTTCACGCACACAAGGCGTTGGTTTACGCACACAAGGCGTTATATCGCGCACACAAGGCGCGGTATCGCTCACAAGGCGATGTTTTGGGTAGGAGAACGTACGCACAAGGCACGGAATTTTCACTCGCATGCAAAGCGAGATAGTTGTCCCCACAATCTGGTCACATCTCAGCACACACAAGGAGCCTCATTTTCAGGTGACAAAAGGGACAGGAATGTATACAGGAAAATGGCATTTAATCAATCATGTTAATAGGTACACAATAAAGACAATTATGTTCTATTTAATCACTCTTCGCATATTCACTTTCATTATCGCTATCCGAATGAAAATCTGAGCACAAGCTGATCCAAGGTTTCAATTTATCAGCTGAGTATATATTTTTGTATTTCCGTTTTGAAAAACCCTCAATGCTACTAATTTCATATCGATCATTGTCCAAAACCGCGGTAATTTTAAAAGGCCCACTGTAAGGTGGGACTAACTTGTTACTGTCCCCAACATTACGAGCATGTTTCAACGCCATGACTAGATCTCCAACTCTGTAAACCTTAGCAGTACATCTAGTTTTGTCGAATCTAGTTTTCATTTTCTTTTGTTGCTCACTAATCGATGTTGAAGCCTGCTCACGAATACTATCAATATCACTGCTCAATGTCAAGCTCTCAGAAATATCGTGAAGATGGTTTTCAGCTAAATTAACAGTCTCTTTTCCGAAAACAACCTGCACTGGAGTTCTTCCTATAGCTTTATTGTGGGTATTGTTTAAACTCCATTGAACTTGATTCAAGGAAGAGTCCCAGTCGCGATCGTCTTTGTCAATATTCAAAGCCGTCAGAGAGCTTAAGATTGAACGGTTATATCGCTCAATCTGACCGTTCGCACGTGGTGTTGCGACTGCATTCTTAACGTGTTTAATTTGGTAAGACTGCACAAATCTTTTAAATTCTTCCGAAGTAAAGCTTGTACCGCGGTCTGAGATAATAGCTTTCGGAGTACCGAACAGGCCGATAACGTCACGCAGCACATTTACGGAAGTCCTTGTCTTTGTATTACGAACAGCCCTCAAAACTACAAATTTCGTGAAGGCATCGATAATTCCCAATATATAGGTGTTGCCAGACTTACTTCGGACGAATGGACCCAAATGGTCAATATGAATACATTGAAATGGTATGTTCGGTTTTGGAATGGGGTGTAACATTCCCTGCTTCTTGCCCGCTGGCTCTTTCGCGTATGCACATGGAATACAAGCGTGAACATATTTCTTTACAAATTGCGTCATGCGTGGAAACCAATAGTCCCTTCGCATTTTCTCTATAGTTTTATCAAGGGAAAAATGCCCGCTCTCGTCATGACAAATTTGACAGATTTTCCATCTTGCATCGCGAGGTACAGCCCATTTCAGTTCAGTACCTAATTTCCTGTAAATCTTTCCATCTTTCAATGTGTATTTGTCTCTAACATCCCTAGCTTCTTGGCAGTTTCGATCAAGAATACACTTTATGTGAGCTAACCGAGGATCACTTAATTGAACTTTTGCCAGTGACTGCTCATCTATAGTGACATTCATGATCGTGAGCTGCTCGTCAAATTCGTCCACTGGCAGTGGGTTTCGGCTCAGGCAATCAGCATGTTTCATCTGAGTTCCTGGACGATACTCCACTGTAAAATCATAATCCTGTACTAGGAGCCACCACCGAGCTATTCTAGGGACGAGATCCCTCTTAGTTAAGGTGGTCCTTAGCGCATTACAATCCGTCACGACCTTGAATGTAACCCCCAATAAATACACCCGAAATCGGTTCAATGACATGACGACTGCAAGAGTTTCGAGCTCAAACGAATGTAAATGTTGCTCCTCTGCAGTCGTTTGTCGGCTAAAATAAGCCACGGCTTTTAATGGAGATTTTTCAGTTTCGCGTTGCAACAATATGCCCCCTATACCTATCTGACTAGCGTCGGTATGGAGTTCAGTAAGGTTATTCGGATTATATATAGTCAGCACCGGTCTAGAAGTCAAGATATCTTTAATTTTTTGGAAGGCATCTGACTGCTCACATCCCCAGGCCCATTTGGCATCTGCCTTCGTTAATGAGGTCAGAGGTCTAGCTATCGTAGCAAAGTTGCAGACAAAGCGTCTAAAAAAACTTGCTAGACCTATAAATTGTCTGATCTCATGGACGGTTCGAGGCGTGGGAAAAGCAGCAACAGCCTCTGTTTTTCGGATTCCTGGTCGAACGCCTTCACTCGAAATCTCAAATCCCAAATAATCTATAGACCTTTTAAGGAAATGACATTTCTTTAAATTAAGCGTAAGATTTGCTTCTCCCAGTAAATCCAGAACCTGTTGCAACTTCTCCACGCCCTCGCCTACAGTTTTTGACCCAATAATAATATCATCCATATACGCAACCACCCCAGGTATTTTCCTTTTGTTTAATAATGAATGTACCATTCTTTGAAAGACTGCTGGGGCGTTCGTCAGCCCGAACGGCATCCGGTTGTATTCAAAATGTCCGTCCGGGGTGACGAAGGCCGTCAGATGTCTGGATTCTTCAGACATTGGTATCTGATGATAACCTTGCGTCAAATCTAGAGTTGTGTAATACTTTTGTCCTTGCAACTTGTCGATCTGGTCGTCTATTAATGGCATAGGATACTTGTCCTTTACTGTTTTGTGATTCAGGGCCCTGTAGTCTACGCAAAGCCTTGATTCGCCATTCTTTTTAGCCACCAGTATAATAGGACTTGCGTAGTCTGAATCGGATTCGCGGATTATGTCATTAACTAATAGATCTTGAACGATGCGACCAACCTTTTCTCTTTCTGTAAGTGATAATCTATACGGACGATAAGTTACTGGAGCTGTATCATTAAGCTTGATACGCATCTCGGCTATTGATGTTTTACCCAACTCACTTACAGAAAAAGCAAAGCAATCTCGCCGTTCGTTTAATAGACCAAGCAACTTATCCTTAGATTCGCTTTCGAGATCCGAATCAGTATTTAAATCGGCCATGACAACTGGAGACACTTCCGTGCTGATTCGCCGCACGTTAACAATGTAGTCTTGTTTCAGATCACATGGTAAAGAAATTGGGCTTGGCACTGCTATACCTCTAGCAAGAACTTTATCTTTGGAAAGAAAAATCTCTTTGGCACCCATGTTAATTCGGCTATTAATATCGTAGTTCCGGCTTCGTGCACTAAGGATACCTTAGCCCAAATTGTCATTGGTGAAAAGAAATTTCAGATACTAAATACAGCGTTTGAAGAGAAACCGGACAAAAATATAAAAAAACGTTTGATATCCCGCCTGATTCATTTACGTAACCGTGTAAAACTCATCATTCCATCCGATGTGTACCTTGAACGACATTCGAAACTATGTTCTGATATCCAAAAGTGCTTTGAAGCCTTATCATCTACGGAAGATAAAGAAGATGAAGAAGATGGAGATGAAGAATTATCAGATAAATACAAAGAAATTTTACAACTCACCTTAGGTCAGGAAGGGTTGGATATTATTGCAAAATTAGAACCGTCTTCTGCTCATGGCGAGGAGCAAGGTCAACCGGAGTCGCCCAGTCGGGACTTAGTGAAGAGAGACAACTTGCTTCATAACCGCCGCAAAAATAATGTGCGAACATCGACATTAGATCAAGATTTTATTAAGAGAAAACTTGTTCCAATAAAGGACTGGGGTCTCAAGTTTTCAGGAAGAGGTGATATCAGCGTCAATGCGTTCTTGGAACGTCTGGATGAATTAAAGATTGCTCGCAATGCAGATGAAGATGATTTATGGAGATATGCCATTGATTTGTTCGAGGGAGATGCACTGATATGGTTTAGAGCTGATCGCGATCAGGTAAACAACTGGAATGAATTAGTACACCTTCTCACGTTGTCTTTTCAAAGACCCTATTATCAAGATGAGCTTTTGGAAGAAATAAAAAAGAGAACACAAGGTAAAGAAGAAGGTGTAATGATCTATATAGCAGTTATGCAAAATATGTTTAATCGTCTCCCAGAACAGATATCAGAGCAACAAAAAATATCCATTCTATTAAAAAATATTCAACCATATTTCCAACAAGCAGTTTGCAGAGATACGTTTAATTCCGTAACAGAAATAACAACGGTCTTAAGGATCCTAGAACGTTCAAAGACAAACTGTGAAAACTTTCAAGAACCAAAGAACGCAATGAACGTTTTGGAGCCAGACCTTGCTTATCAAGCAAGAGCCCATCCTGAAGTGGAAGCTATATTTAGCGACCCAACCAAACCAGTATCTAATGAGCAACATGGCAAGGCTGGCATGAAATGCTGGAATTGTCGTTCGATCGGCCATACATTCAGAGATTGTAGATTACCCCAACAAAGATTGTTCTGTTATAAATGCGGGAAATTTGGACAAACCACAAATAAATGCAATTGCAAGAAGCAGGGAAACGGAAATTAGGAAGTCGTTGCAACTGCCGAATGGCTTCCAATTACTCGCCCAGTATTTGTAATGCGAGAGATTGGCAGGATTGGTTAAAAACAATCTCAGTTTATTTTAAAACCGGGGAAATATGTAATTTAGTGAACAAACATAATGATAACAGACCCTATGGAACAGTCAAAATACTTAATAAAAACTACATGGGATTATTGGATACAGGGGCCACAGCATCGGTTATTTCTCGTGGCTTAAGTTTGAAACTTTTTGATTTGGGATTCTCAAGTCAAGATATTCCACTAACCAAGCTATCGACGGCGGACGGCACGCCGCACAACATAAAAAATATGCTGTACTTGCCAATAGAATTCCTCGGCATGTATAAGGTAGTCCCATTCTACATCATGGAAAACATAAAACATGATTTAATATTCGGCATGAATTTTTTTGAGATGTTTAATTTGTCAGTAGAAAAAGCGGCCAGCTTATTGAAGAAAGACAAAGAAACACTCGAACCTAAGGAAATGCTGTTGATAGACATGAGCCCTGTGGTTGTATCACGTAACGAACTCAACCCTAGCCAAGTAAAGGAACTGGACACATTAATACAAACTATGAAAGAAACAATAGGTAAGGGCTTGGGTAGAACAACCTTGATCGAACATCGCATCGTGACAAATGATCATATGCCAGTAAATCAAAGACAATATCCTTTCTCACCTCATGTTATTAAAGAATTAGAAGCAGAGATTGATGATATGTTGGAGAAAGGCGTTATAGAACCTTCGTTTAGCTCGTGGCGTTCTCCAGTCCTCATAGTAAAGAAAGCATCAGGTCAGAATAGACTATGTTTAGACAGCAGACAGTTGAACAGATGTACAAAGAAGGATACATATCCTGTTGAATACAACAAACTTGGCGATGTATCCGATCGTTAATGTAATTTTGAGTGTGGCAACTAGGGAATCCAATCCCGCATAAGCGGGATCCCGCATTTGCGGGATCCCGCACCTTTTTTGCGGGATCACAAATGCGGGATTACTCATGCGGGATCCCGCACGTTTGCGGGATTGCATTTTTTTAAAGAAAAATCGGCCTAGAGCATGTCGGACTCGCCCATGATAGGGTTCCGTAGCCATTGCATGATTAGAATAAGAAGAAAAGTATTAATCTTTTAATTTTTATCATACCTAAGAGACAATTTTGACTTTGAGCGCAGATATTTCGAGACAGAATCGTAACAGCGATTTAGTTTTTATGAGTTTTGTTCCATTTGACAAGATTTACCCAAAGACACCTCACTCGATGTATGAAAAAAGATTTTTTTTCAACCCCCTTTTTGTTGTTCGGGATCGATGCGTCGAAAAAAATGGGTTACTGTATCTATCTTCATGGCAAATTTCGAGTCAATATCAATAGGTTCTAAAATGAGCGAGTAAATGAGGTGGGGCATACAGACAGACAGACGGATAGAATTGATGAAAGTAGAAGGGTTCCTTGTTTGACTATGGAACCCTTAAAATGGGCTCAGACCACGTTCTACTTTTTTGTTAGACCCCCAGCACAACAGCCTCATTAATAAGTTATTTAACAACTTTACTATATAATTTGAATGGATTTTTTTTTCAGTTTTTAGTTTACAGCTACCTTGAATTTATATTTTGTGTTGTGTGAATCCTGTATTGGAATTCGGAACAATGTCAGTTCAAGTATTACCAATCATTTCTTTAAAAGTTTTATCAGAAAAAACTTAACCCACCTTCTGTCGCATTCGGGTAAAAATAAGCTGATTTTACGTTTATAGAATGACGCGTTTTAATTTAAAAAAAAAATGGTTCAATGACACTGGAAGGATGGCGTTACAATCGTACCAATTTATACGATTGTAACGCCATCCTTCCAGTGTCTTTGAACCATTTTTTTTAGCTGTCAGATCGAAAGTGTTCAGTGTTTTTTTGTTCCCTGATTTTAGGGAGCAACTTGTTACTTCGTTAATAGGATTATGAAGGTTATCATGTGAAAGACGTTTTGATACTTCTAATTAATCGAATTTTTGTGCAGTTAATGTTCATTTTACATATAACAAACTAAAATTTTCATTGATATGGCGTATTTATTGGTAGTGAACAATTTATCCATTGGCAACCTTCGATCAAAATAAAATGAATGGATAGGCCTAAAGCGCGGTAAGTTGAAGCAAACTACTGGTGCACTTGGTACATACAAACTAGCGCCATTATCTGTCAAATCTAGGGCACTTTCATACAAGTGACAAGTAAAAATTTCATTTGTTTTGCCTCATTTTTCTTGTTTGAAATGTTCGCTTAAGGCCTATCCATTCATTTTATTTTGATCGAAGTTGGCAACACCATCTGTCAGACTTGATGCGAACCATAGACAAACGGCACTTTTACTGTCAATATGACAGGATTAGGAGTAATTTTAACATAGCCGTCTAATAATTTTTCGATTTACTAGTCTTGGAAAACGCCTCATTGACTAATAGTAATGAGTAATAAAACTACTTAGTAATTATATTTAAATTTACTTCTCCTAATTTCATTTTCACTACTTAAAACAAAAAAAAGTTAAAAAAAACTCAATCCCGCAAGTCCCGCGGGATCCGCGGGATTATTGACCTCAATCCCGCAGGCATGCGGGATCGCGTTTTTAGTGCGGGATTGGATTCCCTAGTGGCAACATCGTGCCCGCGCCTCTCGCCGTTCGACCTCAAAGCTTGTAGCGTCCGTTGTCGCCGAATAAATTCGATTTACTTAAAGCAACGTGTTTTTGATTCTCGAGACCAATCCCATTTCATTCATTTGGTCCTTCGAGAAGTGTTAAATTAAATTCAGTGCCAAAAAACTTGTAAAAACTAATAAAAAGTGCAAGTGACGTAGTTACCACCCCGCGTAGAAGGACTGTATTTTGTCGTTCGTTGTGCACGGGGTTACGCCTATTCGCGCATATTCAAGCAAGTTTATGGATTGCAGTGCATTTGTGGGATTATCGTGATCAAAACAGTGAATTTTGTGCTATTATATAAAATTTGCACCATCATTGTGTCGGTTGTTTAATTTCGGGTAGTCGTAAATATTTTTTTTGGCGGCAGCGTCGTTGGTCATCCATCACATCACTTGACAAAAGTTGCCGTGACTGTATCCGAACGCATTGCTTTCTGATTGGCTGAGAGCATTGTCGACTGCCATTTGTAAACGTCAGGTTGACAGGCACTGTCAAGCTGTCATACGAACTCGATGCATTGTTGTGAAAGAGTTGCTCTGTGGCTCTGCTATTGGGTGGTCGTGTCGGTTGCCCCATCCCCGGTCCACAGTGGAACTCCAGTGGTGGCTCGGGATATTGTTCTTTTATAAGAACAACCCTTGAAGTCACCAAAATATCAATATAACCGTACAACGTCAAGCACTTTTGCTATAAAAACTCGACATTGGCAAAATCATCACATACCCAAGATGGCAGCCATTTTTTAAAATATAGAATAGAATTGTTGTGAAATCGTTCTTCAAATCAAAACATTGTTTCGGAGGCCTTTATATCACAATTTAAAGGGCTTCTGTATTAGCCATGTCGACCGACAAAGAAATAAAGCAATTAAAAGCTTCGGCAGGCCAGTGCAAGGCGACGTTTACCAGATACGAGAATTATTACGAGCAAAACAAGGAGGACAATTCAGCAATCGGCATTGCAACTTTAAAGGCCAGGTTTTTAGCCCTTGAAAAAACTCTCGACGAGTATCGACGTATTCAATTGAAATTGAATATCCTACAGGAAAAAGATACCGAAGAGGATTTTCTTACGAACGATCTCGAAGATAGATACTATAACCTATATGCAAAGGTAAACACGCTGGTCGCAGTAGCCGAGGAATCTGCAAGAATGGATGTAGTGCAAGTGCATAACAGCAAATTGCCTTATTTGGATATTCCTGTATTTACCGGAGAAGATGTTACCAAGTATAAGCCATTTATTGAGCTTTTCCATGCTGTGATCGGAAATGAAAAATCATTAAAGCCAGTTCAAAAGTTGTGTCACTTACGGAACCACCTCAAGAAAGAGGCAGAAGCTCTAATTGATGGATTGCCGCTGGTTGACGAGTCATATGAGGAGGCATTGTCATTATTAAAGCAACGCTATGATAACATGTGCGTATTAATCTCAAGCCATGTTAATACTATCCTCGACTATCCAAACATTGTTAAGGGTACCGCTGCAAATCTTCGTGGTCTGGTGTCACACGTGCGTCAACATTTAGGCGCCTTGAAGAACATGGACCAGCCAACTGAAAGTTGGGATATGCTACTACTTCCAATACTCCTCAGAAAATTGGATCCATACAGTTCCCGTTCGTTTTCCATGGAAAGAGTTAAATCGACACTGCCGAAGGTAACAGATCTTTTAGCTTTTCTTGAATCTAGGGCTTCTAGTTACGAAGAAAGTCAAAAACAGGCAGCCCCTTTTGTGCCTAAATCCAATTTAAAGCCAAAAGAACCTAAAGTTTTTCTAAATAATTGTGTCAACAATAAAAATAAGCCAAACAATGATTGTTTGTATTGCAAAAAAGGTTTACATAAATTGTATAATTGTACAGAGTTTAAACTCGGTTCTGTTGATGATCGTATCAAATTTGTCAAAGAGAATTGTTTTTGTTCAATATGTTTAAACAAGCATAAAAATGCTAAATGCAAGTATAGATTGAAGTGTGCATCATGCAACTCCAATGAGCATAATAGCCTTCTGCATTATGTGGAAGAGGAAATGCATTCTGAGAACCCAGATCCCGTTAATTTACACAATGCTATGGGCAACGGCCGTGATACAGGTATGGTCCTGTTGCCTACTGTAAAGTTGCAGCTTGCTTGTAAGGATGGAACTTATTTGACCGTCCGTGGGATCCTGGACAGTGGTAGTCAAACCTCTTTTATCACCACTGACCTAGTAAATAAATTAAAATTAAAGTCCTTTAAAAAGGACATAAATATTACAACTTTAGGACAACGGGAGCGGCCTGTATCACAAGCTGTTGTTATCAATATTAACAATCTTGATAGAACCTATTCTCAGGATGTTATTTGCTCTATTGTAGATAAGATAACCTCTCCGTTGCCACAGCAAAAAGTTGCTCTGTCGAATGTATCGATACCAAAGGGGATCAAACTGGCTGATGCTAGTTTTAACACACCTGAACCTATTTCAGTGTTGTTGGCAGCTGACATATTCTTTAATGTCATACTAACAGAAAAAATTGAAGCGCCTAATGGTCTTACATTTCTTGAAACTAAATTTGGTTTTATTGTCGCAGGAGGAATGAAGAGTGTAACTAACCAGACATCATTAACAAGCTGTGTTCTGCATGCTATCACCGAACAAGAAAATTTGTCCAATTTAATGGAACGTTTTTGGGAGGTTGAGTCTAAACCACTAACAAATAACAGCATGGATCAAGGTCGCAAGGAGCAGTCACCTGAGGAATCATCACAGGACCTGCCATGTCCGGAGGACGTCTGCGAATCTGTCTTTAAAGAGACAACCGTCTTGAAAGAAGGTAGGTTTCATGTTAATTTGCCTCTTATTCAGTCCCAAGATTCATTGCAGTTAGGAGACTCATTTTCAATAGCCTTTCAGCGACTAAACCATTTATTAAAGAGATTTCAAAAGGATGAGGGCTTAAAAATTCAGTACACTAATTTCATTGATGACTATGTACAATCAGGGCATGCCAAGTTGTATGACATTAAGAACAGTAATTTGCCATTTGAGTGTCATTATTTTTTGCCACATCACCCCGTTCTGCGACCCGATAAGAGAACAACAAAGATAAGAGTTGTTTTTGATGGGAGCGCTAATACAAATTCAAAAGTTTCTTTGAATGATCTTCTGCTTAATGGAAGGTTAACACAAAGGGATCTGTTTGACATATTAATTCAGTTCAGATCCTTTGAATATATTTTTATAACGGATATAAAAGCTATGTTCCGGCAAATAGTCTTGAATGAGCCGCACAAGTGCCTACAGAATATTCTGTGGAAGTCAAATTTCAACGAAGATGTTAAATGCTTTCAGCTCCAGACCGTTACGTATGGTATGAAAAGTTCCAGTTATCTGGCTACAAGATGTCTTAAGGAGTTAGCTGACCAGTTTTGTGCAGAGTTCCCGCTTGCAGCTAATGTATTGGCAAATAACACATACGTAGATGATATTTTGGCTGGTGCTATGAGCGTCGCTGATGCAATTCAGGTACGAGATCAGATTATTCATTTACTAACCAAGGGTGGTTTCGAATTGCATAAATGGGCAGCTAATCATCCAGACATTTTAATGGGAATCCCTGTAGAAAGGCAACATTTTGAGGAGAAGGAAATGTCAAGTGAGCATGCATTTCTCAAGGCTTTAGGAATCTATTATGATGTCAAAAAGGATAATTTTAAGGTTTGCTGTGTAAAGCCTTTTGGTAACATGTTATGGACTAAAAGATCAGTACTCTCATTTATCGGCAGCCTGTTTGATCCTCTAGGTATTATAGGACCTATTGTAGTCAAAGCAAAGCTTTTTATGCAAATGCTGTGGCAGTGTGAGCTTCATTGGGATGATAAATTACCCAACCATATTTTAAAAGATTGGTCTAAATTCTACACTAATGTCTGTGAGCTGCAACCTATTCAAATTATTAGAAATTTGAAAATCCACAATGCAGATTTTGTTCAATTAATTGGATTCTGTGATGCATCTCAGCATGCCTTTGGAGGGTGTGTCTATGTTCGGGCACGGCACGGCAATAATATTGTTGTTAATCTAGTGTGCGCCAAGTCGAGAGTAGCGCCCTTGAAACAGAGGCTCACTATACCAAAGTTAGAGCTGAGTAGTGCAGTATTACTTAGTCAGTTAATTTCAAAAGTAAGTGAGATATTAAAAATTTCTGATGTTGTTTTATATACGGATTCTATGGTAACTCTTGCATGGATTCAATCGAAACATGGAAAGTTAGAAACCTTTGTAAAAAACAGGGTTAATCTCATAAAAAGTCTTACAAATAGTAATTTGTGGCATCATGTGGCAGGTGTAGATAACCCAGCTGACTGCTTGTCTCGCGGTGTCGATCCGAAAGCTCTGCACAGCAATACTATGTGGTGGCATGGGCCACTGTTTTTGAATGGTTCTGACTATAAGGTAGAACCGGTTGTTTTGCCTACGGACTTAGCTCCACCCTGTGAATCAACTGAAGCTCAAGTCGGTTGTCTTATACCTGATCACCAAGGTCAATTGCCTATTTTTGAGAAGATTTCAAATATTGCTAAATTACAGCGCATTATTGCATATGTATTCAGGTTTTATTTAAGCTGTAAAAACAAAGTAATACCAAACAATGTACGTTTGACAGTGCCCGAGCTTCATGTTGCGCTTGAAAAAATTGTAATTTATGTACAAAATAACCATTTTCAAAATGAATTGCATTGTTTAAAAAATCATAATGATATTCAAGGATCACTAAGTTCTTTGTCACCATTTATTGACGGAAAAGGTGTTCTACGAGTGGGTGGAAGAATTGATAACGCAAATGTTCCATATAGCCAACGGCACCCGATTTTATTACCGAAGAATTGTCAGATCACTAGCTCTATTATAATCAGAGAGCATCTTGACTTGATGCATGCGGGCCCTAAATTAACCTTTTCTAATCTTTCATCAAGATTCTGGATAATAAGCGGTATAAGAGAGGTGAAAAAGGTTTTGCATAAGTGTGTAAGATGTTTTAAATTAAAAAGTGTAGCGTCAGAACAGTTAATGGGCTCATTGCCTCGCGACAGAGTCACTCCTATAGCGCCTTTCCATGTCTGTGGGATAGATTATTGTGGCCCGTTTGAAATCAAACAGGCACGCATAAGAAAACCTGTAATATCAAAAGGCTATGTTGCTCTATTTGTGTGCTTTATAACAAAAGCAATACATATGGAGTTAGTCTCAGACATGACAAGTGAAACCTTTTTAGCGGCTCTAAAGAGATTTATTTCCCGCAGAGGGTTGCCATCTAAAATTTACTGTGATAACGCTACTACCTTTAAAGGTTGTAACAGTAACTTAAATAGCCTATATAAGTTACATCATGATG
Organism: Agonopterix heracliana; assembly: GCA_963693445.1. Taxonomy (NCBI): domain Eukaryota; kingdom Metazoa; phylum Arthropoda; class Insecta; order Lepidoptera; family Depressariidae; genus Agonopterix; species Agonopterix heracliana. Next base: position 9,975,679 of record OY856331.1, read on the forward strand.
CTAAAAATAGAGACAATGTCATTAATTTCGCAAACCAGAAGGGAATTGAATTTCATTATATACCTGCTTATTCGCCAACCTTCGGAGGCTTGTGGGAAGCCGGGGTTAAGAGCGCAAAATATCACTTTCGTAGAGTAGTTGGGAAATCCATACTTACTTATGAAGAGTTCCAGACAGTAATCGTTCAAGTCGAAGGCATTCTGAATTCGCGCCCTCTCGCACCCATGACTAGAGATGGACAGGATTTTAGTTGTTTGACTCCAGCCCATTTTCTCGTAGGCAGGCCTATTACGGCTCTACCAGAACCTGATTATACCCTCATTCCTATATCCAGATTAAGGTTTTGGCATCAATGCACACAGATAATACAAAGTTTTTGGAAAATCTGGAAGGCTTCATATTTAAATCAACTTCAGAGTCGACCGAAGTGGCGACTTACTGTACCTAATATTCAAAAGGGTCAGTTAGTTTTGTTTAGGGAAGAATCGTCCCCTTTGGATTGGCCTTTAGCCATTGTAGTTGACGTGTTTCCTGGTAGGGACAATAGAGTCCGTGTCGTTAAAATTAAATTTCCTAACAAGAGTGAGAAAACAGTAGCCGTTAACAAGGTTTCGCTTCTTCCTCTTTATGACTAAATTAGGTCAACTAAATGTATATCGTCGTAGGACTTCCGCAAGGTCGTGTTATTTTAAACGATGCCGAGACATATACATTTAGTTGCATTTAAAAAGGTTAAAATACTAGTTATTAAGGTATTAGTTTAACCTAACTCTAGGTTTAAATTATAAGTTTAATTTAAAATATAAAATTAAACTTAATCAATTAAGTTTGCATTTAAAATAAAAATTTGCTTATTTCATAGCCATATAAGAGCAGTATTTTTAAGTTGCATATACTTATACATTATATTGTTTGTTTCCCCTCGGGATTATGTTGAATACAACAAACTTGGCGATGTATGCGATCGTTAATGTAATTTTGAGTGTGGCAACATCGTGCCCGCTCTCTCGCCGTTCGACCTCAAAGCTTGTAGCGTCCGTTGTCGCCGAATAAATTCGATTTACTTAAAGCAACGTGTTTTTGATTCTCGAGACCAATCCCATTTCATTCATATCCATTACCCAGAGTAACAACTATCTTAGACAACCTAAAAAATGCTCAGTATCTTACAACGCTGGATTTGAAATCGGCTTTTTGGCAAATACCTTTGGAGGAATCTAGTAAGGAAAAAACAGCGTTCGGTCTTACTGGCAAGGGACTCTTTCAATTCAAAGTCATGCCATTCGGCTTGTGCAATGCAAGTCAAACACAACAACGTTTAATGGATAGGCTGTTTCCTCCGGAACATGAGGGTAAGATATTCACCTACTTAGATGATATTGTGGTGTGTAACAAGACATTTGAGGATCACATCAAGTCACTAACCTGGGTAAAAGACCAATTAGAAATGGCGGGTCTAACAGTTAATCTGGAGAAATGTCAATTTGCTCGTCCTTCATTGAAATATTTAGGTTACATTGTTGATAAAGAAGGCTTAAGAACAGATCCGGAAAAAGTAAGGGCTATTATGGAATATCCTAGACCTAACACATTCACTGAACTAAAACGATTTCTGGGACTTGCCAGTTGGTACAGGCGGTTTGTAGAAAATTTTGCTATCGTAGCAGCCCCACTACATGATCTAACTAAAGGAGGGAAAAAGGGGCGACAAATCAAGTGGAGTACAGAAGCAGAGATAGCATTTAATGATCTTAAATCCGCACTTACTTCAACGCCAGTATTGAATTGTCCAGATTTTATGAAGGAATTCACCATCCAGTGTGATGCTTCGAATAGAGGCACGGGAGCCGTATTAATTCAACAAATAAATGGTATTGAGAAACCCGTCGCATATACCAGCAGAAAACTGTCTGAGAGAGAGTCAAACTTTTCTACATCCGAAAGAGAGTTATTGAGCGTGATCCATGCGGTTGAGCAGTTTCGGCCATACATTGAAGGTACTCACTTCAAAGTTATAACAGATCATAGTGCTCTGCAATGGCTTCATAAAACAAAAGATCCACATGGTCGTCTGGCTCGATGGGCAATGCGTTTGCAGCAGTTCGATTATGAAGTAATTTTTCGAAAGGGCAAAGATAACATCGTGCCAGATGCACTCTCAAGGGCAGTACCTAACGACGAAATTAATGTCATAGAAGTCAAACCGGAACACAAGGATGAATGGTACAAATCCCAAGAACTTTTGGCGAACAGCGAAGATGCGTCAGATTGGATGATTAATCAAGGATTATTATGGAAATATTTGAAACTAAAACAATTCCCAGATGAAAACGATTCCTGGAAGATTGTAGTGCCTGAAAAATTACGAGATCAGGTACTAAAGGAGTGTCATAATGACCCGGTAGCGGGTCATTTTGGTGTTAAAAAGACAGTAAATCGAGTAAGACAACATTACTTCTGGCCAACGCTAATAAGAGATGTGAAGGACCACGTGAGGAAATGCGAAACATGTGCCAAGTACAAACCGACAAACATGCCACCGATTGGACATATGGGAAGACATAGAGAAGTGTCGGAACCATTTCAGATAGTGTCGATGGATCTGATGGGACCCTTTCCACGCTCTAAGTCAGGCAACACAATGCTGCTAGTAATATCCTGTTGGTTCAGCAAGTTTGTATTCCTATTCCCAATGAGAAATGGAAAAACATCGAATATAACAAAGATAGTAGAAGAACAAATTTTTCTTGTCTTCGGTGTCCCAAAAGTCATTATTTGCGATAACGGTAAACAATTTGTTTCCGCACAGTTCAAGGAAATGATGAGTAATTACAGCGCGGAAATTTGGTACACGCCGTACTATCATCCTCAATCTAACCCAACTGAACGAGTTAATAAAGTGATAGGTACAGCCATAGCCTCTTACGTCGAGGACAATCATAAGGAATGGGATAAGTACATACCCCATATTGGACACGCGATTCGAACAGCTATACATGAAGTAACCGGAAAAACGCCCTCATATCTTTTCTTTGGACGCGAAACCTCCGTACATGCAAAAATCAACTTTCATAGTAAAACGGAGCCACTGGTTTTTGACAGAAATAATTATGCTAATAATTTAAAAATAAGAGAGGAGATATACAAGGATGTCACGGACAGATTAAGGAAATCTTATGAAACAAACAGTAAAGAGTACAACCGACGAAGACGAATATGTAACTTTGAGGTAGGTGATTTAGTCTGGAAGAAGTTAAAGAAACAGTCCAATGCTGACAAGAATTTCATGGCAAAACTTTCTCCCAAATATGAAAAAGCAATAATCGCAGAAAAGATTTCTTCAGACGTATTCTTGTTGAAAAGTCTAAGAGGAAAAGATCTGGGTAAATGGCACTCGGTAGATCTAAAGAGAGCAATATGATAATATATTTGCCGAATCCTGGTGGATTCCATTTAAAGAGGGGGGATATTGTAGTAGAATCTGATTTCCGATAGATGGCGTTGCCAGTCTTGAACAGGGCAAAGATGCAATGTTTGTTCGGAAGGTGGATTTAAAATAAATTTTATTTATTCATCGGGGGTAGACATTTGACGGGACGAGAGGAGAAAGATTTGTGCTCCGGATTTCGGGCTACACATTAAAATCCTTGCTATTTAAATATCCTTGGGTCTCGATATTTTAGTGAAATGTTATAGTGTACTACGGTCATTCAGTAATGGGGTAAGTGTTTGTTTACTTTCGAAATACCTAGCTTGAGAAATTTCCTCTTAGCGGTTGTAACGCGTGACTACAGTGCGTTCGTTTTTGTTTACAGCTTAACGAAACGCCCTTTTCGACATTAGAGCTCAAGCTTGGCTCCTCATTTGGTGGTTTCCCTATGGGATTAACCCTTCAATCACGTTGATGGAAATATAATCAAGACGGGCTGACGTCACGCGCCCGATAGGGATCGCCTATTTCACGAGTTAACCATATGGTCATCGTGGTCGAGCGGTCGCACGTTTGGAGTGGCAATTGAAAGTGCGAGGGTTCGATTCCGCGCTGTGGGTTTTTACTTTTTGTATTTTTAATTGTTTTTATTGTTTGTTTAGTGGCATAAGCCAAACTGTTTGAGTTTTATTGTATTTAATCGTAAAGTTGTTAATTATAATTGAGCAATCTTTATCTAGTGTAAGGACAGGGTGTTTGGTACCACGCCTTGTAGACGATATTGTTCTTATTGTTAGGTGTACGGAAGTGTAAAGCAGTAGTCCGATACTGGCTGAAACTTAGATTGTAAGTTGGGTGTAAATTCCTGCATGTCAAGTGTTTTGATTGAGCTAGCCGAATAAAATCTATACCTAAACTTGTATCCTTTAATTTCCTATCGAACCAGCCCTTATGACCGGGCATTCGCGATCACTACAACGTATAGCCCCGGCAAAATAAAATACTCGCTTTCATCATCGCGTCTGACGTCTGACTTAATTGCAACGAAACCAGTATAATTTGACGGGGAATTTACCTCTACCATTGTTTCACCTAATACTTTTTGGTCTTTTGTCAGATTGAGTGTGATGCTATTTGTCTTATTTTGTGTAACTTGATACAGCGTAAGTTCCCTGTCCGTTTTATAAACTCGGACTGATGGTAATTCTGTTAGAGTTTGGCCAATTAAGATATCCGCTGGTAAGAGGAAATCCGAGACTACGTAAGCCGTTAAGAGGCCTATCACAAAAAGCGAGCGCTCGATTTTAGGTATTTGCGTGGCCCGCCCTGGTGTGAGTGTTCGTACAACGACGTTACGCTGTAGTGTGCGTTTGAGTTCAACTTATAGTCCGCGAAATCGTTTTGATACTATTTCTCTAAATTGTAGAATAGTAATTTAGATTTTGTTGATAATAGAATAATAATTGTTTAAATAGTTTCAATGTTATACCGATCTCGTGATTTACAAAAACATTATGTGGCGCAAGGTGTGTAGGCAGGGTTGGAAAAAAAACAGTTTTTTTTTAATTTTATAAAACAAACAGTTCAAAATGTTTGAAACAAGTGTTTTTTATGTTTTTTTTTCTTTTGTGTTTAGGCCATTTAATTTCAAATAAATTAGACCTATAATATTTGATTTCTTGACTAGGTATTTTTAAATTCGCCTTAATAAATTCAATATGTACAAAAATCTGTCAGTGGATAAAAATTTATTTTATGTTACGTATCTCTAATCAATACTGAACGCTTTACATTCTAACAATTCTAACTAATTCATTCATTCATTCATTTTTAATAGGGGAAGCCCCAATATTCATATTATTTTATGTTTAAAATAAGGGTAGTAAAATAAAATTATATGTTTTATTTAATTACATTGCTAAATAAAATTTTCCTCATAATTCCTATTTCAAAAGTTCAAAAATATAATAGCATAGAGATAGACTCAACTGGTTTTATGTCAAGCTATTTAGAGTCCTAAATATTAATTTATTTCCATTCATTCGCAATGAAAAGTAGTTTTAAACCTTGTTTTTTTCTTAATGAATTTTCTTATTCTTTTCTTAATAAATTTTCTTATAAATAAACACTTAATAAAAAACACGGTTTTAATTCAACCTGTTTTAAACACTGTTTTAAACACGTGTTTTAAAACAACTTGTTTTAATCATGCCAACCCTGTGTGTAGGTAGATAAGCCATGTTTTTAAACCGGTTAAATAAAAATTGTTTGTAAATAATACGGTAGATCGGGGCCGGACTAGTGTCGCCGACTTGTTGCAGATAATAACCATCGATTGTAAAACTATAGATAACACTAGCCAGAACTCAGAACACCATTAAGTCGTATTCGGTCGTATAGACTACCATTTATATGATGACTATTGAGTTTTATAAGAGTTATTTTGTCATGTACTTATGATTTAAATGCGTCTAATTTGAATGTGTGTCTGTGTGACCGATTTGTTTGGTGGGTATGTTAATGTATCCCGTAGAAGCACTTAGCTTAATTAGTTAGTCTTTTACTAGCTACTCTTTTTGTTTGTCAAAATGTTATATTATGTACGTTTTTTTTTTCATTTTATTGTAGGTACCTTAAACAGTTTTTAAAACGTGTTATCATATAATTGGCGTTGTAAAATTTTAATTTTGTTGTATTAGAAATTAAGTAATTTGCTGTTTGAAAGATAATTAAATTAAATTAGGCAGGAATTAATAAAAACAATGAAATGAATTATAATATTTATTTTCTAAAATGTTATGCCATAAAACGAAAGAATGAAAATATTACTATAAATATTATAAGCGCGGTGGCGCCGGCAAACGTCTTGAAAAATGCGGGGGAGGGTGAGGGGGCCTGCGCAGTAGCAACATGGATGGGTAATGTTTAAAGTTATTAGGTATCTATTCAATTCTGCTCGTGTAGTGTAGGTACCAGAGTTGGGCGTAATCGATTACTTTTCGTAATCGCATTGAGTATTCGGGATTATACCTATATCTTAACTATAATAAAACTGTAATATTTGTAAGTATGTAGGTACACACGGCGACACATCATGTTACGCACTCTATATACCGATAACTACACTACGTACAAAACACATAATAGTGCGGTAGAGAGCCTGCATAGACGCGGCTGCCGACGGCGCGGGCGCAGCGTGCCGTCAGACGAAACAACAACAACATACCGCACTCTCTCGCATGATTCGCAGCGTTCAACTTCTAATAGTTCAAAGTCCAAACAGGGTAACCTGACCTGTCGCCGTGTGTACATTGAAGACTACACTACGTACAAAACACAAAATAGTGCGGTAGAGAGCCTGCATAGACGCGGCTGCCGACGGCGCGGGCGCAGCGTGCCGTCAGACGAAACAACAACAACATACCGCACCCTCTCGCATGATTCGCAGCGTTCAACTTCTAATAGTTCAAAGTCCAAACAGGGTAACCTGACCTGTCGCCGTGTGTACATTGAAGATATGAGTATGTATGTATGTATTTGTTATAGATTATTTTATTTTATTTGTAAGTAGGTTTATTTATACACTGAAGCCATTCCTTTCTTTTTATGCTACATCGCCTACTTATTTTTCGTTTGTTAATTTCCTCTACCCTAAGTTGTCTGCAAGAAATAGCTTTTTAGTAATAAGACCGCATTATTGTATCTACTTGTAATTCTTTATCTGTATTCAAATGTTTGTTCTGTTTTGGTGTGCAATAAAGTATAATTGAATAGAAGACATGAACAAAAAAAAATTACGATATGGTTCTTGGGTGTGCTTGATTCCAAATTAACAGTTTTTATTTTTTGTCTGTCTGTTTGTTCGAGCATCACGCAAAAGCTACTGAAAGATTTTGACGAGACTTATAAGTGATGATCTGACTTAAAATCTGGTATATAGAAGAGAAGAGAAGAGAAGAGAAGAGAAGAGAAGAGAAGAGAAGAGAAGAGACACTTGGTACAGTTATAGCAATTAATGGTCTAATGTTCTTAGCGCACAAAGTTACATATCACTAGGTGTCCCCCGTGGGAATCGAACCCACGACTTCCGTGTCAAGAGCTACTAGCCTTCAGATATGAGTCTACATACTTAGTAAGTATCATTTTATACTGGTTGTTACCTACGACCTATGTAAAACAACTGGTAGTACGGAACACCTAATTGCCCGAGTCCCGACTCGCACTTGGCCGGTTTTTATTTATTTATAATTAGATTGTGGGAGTATCTATCCCAATCTTAGGTATTGTCTTAGATCAAGAAAAAGAAGAGATTGCGGATTGCGGAGCCTCGTGGCAGGCAAAAACGCGAACCGCGCGAACACTTAATTTTATCTTTATAGAGGTGGAAAGAGACTGCTATAGGTACTTTGAACACACCTTTCTCCACCATGTTTGCGCAAAAGTAAAAAAAATTTCTGCCTATGGAGTAAAGGCGCGTCGTGCGCGTGCAGAGAAATCATTCTAGATCGTGCTATTCTACTTCCATACTTTGACTACTTCTGCACGTCTAGTATTATTTCTCTACTTGTGCGCGACTCGGCTTTCTTCCACACTACATGTCGCGGCAAACGCGGTTTTCGCTCTCCGAACAGCGCGGGAACAACAAGCAAAGTACACACACGGCGACACATCAGGTTACGCACCCTATATACTCATTACTACACTACGTAAAAACACAAAATAGTGCGGTAGAGAGCCTGCATAGACGCGGCTGCCGGCGCGGGCGCAGCGTGCCGTGAGACGAAACAACAACAACATACCGCACCCTCTCGCACGATTCGCAGTGTTCAACTTCTAATAGTTCAAAGACCAAACAGGGTAACCGGACCTGTCGCCGTGTGTACAACAGCACGCCTTCTAGTATGATTTTTCTACATACGCGCGACGCGCCTTCGCTGCATAGATTTTTGAACATCACAAGTAGTAATAATCAGCAGTAGAAAGATGTATAATTTCCATGCTAATTTTGACATTTTCTACTGCTGATATAAACGTGTGATGTCGCCTGTTTCACCACTCTGAGTAAGTTCTTGTTAGCTTATCCGACAGATAGTTTGAGATATTTTGTATGAAATTATGTCAAAATATCTGTCGGATAAGCTAACAAGAACTTACTCAGATGTGGTGAAACAGGCCCTTTGTTTTAAGGCCTCCGCTCATTGCAGCGATATTATTGAGCGATATTATCGCTGCGATTTTGCGATAATTGTTCTCAGTACATTTTGTATGGGGACGCGCTCGATCCCACACACTGCCGCGATATTATCGCAACCTGACGCAATCTCTTTCTACTACATTCAGTGAAGGGCGCATGCGTGACGCGAATCGCAGAATCGCTGCAGTGTGTAAGGTATCGCGATATCGCTGTCGATAATATCGCTCGATAATATCGCTGCAATGTGCGGAAGCCTTTATTATAATAAATTAAAAAAATATATATAAAACCCTTATATCTACGTGATATTTTGATCGAACGAACCTGAAGTTTTTCAGGCCAAAAACATACTGTGGGTAAATCTCTTTGTGTGGGATGTAAAAAAACAACCTTGTAAGTATTATAAAGGAATGGTTTAGATACCCAAGTAACACCAGCAAGTTGCTTTAAACCTTTATACACTATAAATTGCCTATTAGTGGTTAATATATAGACAACAGTGTTCTAAAGGTGATTTATAATAAGATGAAACATTCTAATAGAGTGAAGTGTCTCAGATCCACGTTTTAGAACCTCCTTTAAACTAAAAGATTAATCTAGTGTAAATAAACTAGTTGCTATCTACACTTAGTTTGGAAAAAGTGTTTGTTTAGAGTAATAATTCTGAAAGGAACATATTTTAAGACTTTCTGTAGGGTGATTTGACTATCATAAGCTAATTTGTTTTAGACGTGATCAATGTGGTTTAATACTGGTCTATAAATAAATGTTTATTAGAATGTTCTAGACGGACACAGTTTATATCTATTGTACAGAGTAAAATCTGAAGGCTTCTCGCTTAAATGTGTTTATAGAGGATAGTTTTGAAAAGATACGTTAATAAGTGTTTTTATTCTACTGCTGGACGGTGTTCAACTATCCAGCAATGGAAAAAGTAAAAAAAACAAATATTCCGGGGGATTTCGACGAAATGTTCGTAAATAGGTACATGGAAAATAAGGAGATATTAGAACAAGATACAATAGTGTTTTTGTCTCAGGAAAAAAATAGCTAGCTGTCCCCCACTGGAGCCGACCGGGAAAATATGTTATCGTTATCCCCCACTAAAATAGTATCAATGGATTTTAATGGAAACACTGTAAATGGTGTAATGTAATGTGTGTAAATAGTGTGCTTTATACATTAATAATAAAATAATAATGTCATAAATTCGAATACAACACTTATTAATTATTTATATGGTTATAGCCGAAGAGCGGACAGTTGGCAACCCTACCTCATCGAGTAGCAAGATGTGACCTACCTATTATAGGGTGTAGCACATCAGAAAGGTACCTACGTCTAAAAGTACAGGGTTGACTGGAGGGTTTTGTACAGTGAACAAAAAAGTGGACATTTTTTTTGGTGTAAATTATCTCGTCGAGTAACAAAATGCGACCTACCTAGGGTGTAGCACATCAGAAAGGTTCGTCTAAAAGTACAGGGTTGACTGGGCGTAGCCTTAGTTTACAGTGAGCAAAAAAGTTGTCATTTTTTTTGGTGTAAATTACCTCATTGAGTAACAAGTTGGCATATAGTACAGACGATAGAACTCATCGAGAAGTGCCGAATTATATAGTTCCCGGTAGCTCTACTATTCCAGGCTACGGCAGTGGTCTAGCTAACGGTAGGGCGGGGAATGCTAAGAATACCCGGGTTACCAGAGGCTGCCAACATCAACGACTGTTATTGGCGACGTTAACGTATAACAGACGAACACTGATGGAGGACGAAAAGTTCACGAAACTCGAGATAGAACTAAAAAAGATTGAGAGGCATATTCTTGGGTTGTCAGAGGTCCGAACACAGGGGGAGGATACGATGACCCGAATCTGGCCACTTGTTCTACTTCCGAGAAGGCGAAAGCCTGTTCCAGGGTGGCGTAGGATTTCTCGTCAACAAAACCTACTAAACCTAAATTCTCCAAAAGGTGCAGCTTGAAGGTTGTACAGGTATACGCCTACTACGACGGGCTCTGACGAAGAAGTCGAATCGGTATACGAGGATATCTCTAGAGCTATCAACGATACTGCAAAGACTCATTTCACGGTTGTGATGGGGGATTTCAATACCAAAGTGGGTACAGGAGAACGATGAGTCAAAGGTGGGTCAGCACGGTATTGGTAACAGAAACCAGAGAGGGCATATGCTGCTTGGCTTCCTAGAGAGGCAAGGGTTATACTTGATGAACTCATTCTTCAAGAAGCAGCCCCAAAGGAGCTGGACCTGGCGAAGCCCTGACAGCCGGACGAAAAATGAGATCGACTTAATCATGAATAAGTCAAACGGCACATATTCAGAGACGTATCAGTGATCAATAGGTTTAACAACGGAAGTGATCACCGACTTGTCCGAGGCACTCTGAATATAATTACAAGCTCGAGTGAAGACGTCTGATGAAATCGACTCCCCGTCCCACATTTCCACACACAGCACCAAACTGTAGTTGGAAGTGACAGCTTCCAACTTGACCTTCATAACATAATTGATTGGTTGGAAACCACCGAGGACGCGGAAGTTGGCGAGGCTACAAACCAACTAGTAAAAGCTCTCCGTGAAGTGGGCTACAGGGCCTACAGGCATTTCCGCATGCAGCGTGTCGCAAAAGATTCCAAGCTCTCAAGCGAGACTCTGGAGTTTATAAGGCATAGACGTAAAATCCTGTCTGAGCAAGAGTTTTCGGCAGAACATCGGGCTCTCAATAAACAAATAAAAAAGCTGATACGGCGCGACCTCTGAACACACACGCTCCATAGAGGAGGCGATTGAGCAGAACCAGGGGTCGAAAGTGTTCGCTCAGCAGCTCGGGAGATGCCACCTGTCTAAACTCAAAACAGCGGACGGGAAGATCGTTGCCTCTAAGCCGGAGCTCCTCGCTGAAATTAAGAAGTTCTTTGGAAGTCTGTATGCAACACACGCTCCAAAGCCTGTAGCTCGCAACACCCGCTCCAAAGCCTGTAGCTTGCGACACCGACCCCAGATCAGGGACTGAATTACCGAAAAATTTAGGTATATTTATTTTACGGTATGACGTCATACCGATAAATTCTGGTTAAAGAAAAATTTCAATACCGAAATAAATTACGGTACTGGAAAATAAACGGTATTCTTAAATACCATCACCTAACTAATCTTTATGAATAAAGGTTTTCTTTGATAAATTGCCATGCCGCGCTTCTACCATGCTTCAATTCGTTTCATTCGCTACGTGGCAGCAACAATGGCCAGCCACGTTTTTCATTACGTACGTATTCCTTTATAAGAAAACGGTACGGTACCTTTATAGCATTACGGTACCGTTATGTTTTTACGGTACGTTCAAGGTGTAAGAGAACGGTACCGTTATGCCTAACCTTAATAGCATTACGGTACCGTTACATTTTTACAGTTCTGGTACCGAGTGCTTTAACCGCTTTCAGTCCCTGCCCCAGATCCCCAATAATAAGCCACTGTACGGACGATATCTCGCAAGTTGACTCGAGTGAGATTAGGAAAACCCTCATACAACAAAAAAATAACAAAGCTCCGGGTGAAGACGGAATAACAACAATGCTTCTGAAGGCTGGAGGTACTCAGGAAAGGCTCTTTAATTCCGTTATTCACAATGGCATAACACCGGAGTCGTGGAGCGGAAGTATTGTGGTCTTGTTGTAAAAGACTACGTCTACCTTGGACAGACTATAAGACTAGGAAGAAATAACTTCGACAAGGAGGCCGTTAGGCGCATCCATCTAGGATGGGCTGCTTTCGGGAAACTACATCATATATTTGCCTCGGCTCTACAACAACGCCTTAAAACGAAGGTATTCAATCAGTGCGTCCTGCCAGTAATGACCTATGGTGCGAAAACATGGACCCTGACGATAGGACTACCTAGTTCATAAATTCCAGGTCCCTCAGCGAGCTATTTTTTTGGGCCGGCCATGTCTGTCGCATCATGAAAGGTGGGCAAGAATTGTCACGCCCTGGATCCCAGAAAACGGTCATCGGCGTCCAGGTCGTCCTAGGAAGAGGTGGCGGTACGATCTAGATGCTTTCGATAACGCGTGGCCAGAGTATGCGCAGGACAGAGATGGTTGGAGGATTAAAGGGAAGGCCTTTCCCCAGCAGTGGGATGAAATAGGCTAGTAAAAATTTTTTTTTTTATTTATCATTACAAAATTGTAACAGACCCATAGAATACATATCTTAATCTAGAATAAGCGTAGCATAAGCATAAGCATAATGCTCACGACTGTATTCCCCGATGGGTAGTCAGAGATATTCTGAAACCTCAGAACATCCACGTTTCACGAGTAGTACCGGAACTCTGTCCAGTGTAACGGGGTGTGAGCCCGTCGCCACTTGTAATGGACAATGGGTACAATACATGCCTCGAAATTGAAGCATGCCGGTTTGCTTACGATGTTTTTCGTCACCAAAAAGCCAATGGTCTTACAAATCGTACATAAATTCCGAAAAACTCATTGCTACGAGTCGGCCTGGACGGGATCGAACCATCGCCTCTTGCACGGCATGCAAGGTTACTCGCCACTAGACCACCACGGCTTATACTCTTCAGTTTTCTGTATAATCTGCCTTACAGTGCAGATGTGGTCTATGGTACCTACTACTGTAGCCTTTTCGAAACCTGGCCTGCTCTGGGGACTGAAACTCGTCGAATTTTCGAGCGTGACGGTTCGTAATAAACACTCGAACACTTATAGACATGGCTCAGAAGTGAGATCGGTCTGTAGTTCTTGAGGAGGGTTTTATCTCCTTTTTTGAAGAACAAGACCACAACACTTCCGCTCCATACCTCCGGTGTTATACCATTGTGTATACCGGAATTAAAGAGCCTTCCTAGGACTTTCAGGACACCTCAGGTACCAGAGTAACTCCAGCCTTCAGAAGCATTGTTGTATTCCGTCTTCACCCGGAGCACTGTTATTTTTCAGTTGTTTGAGGGCTTTCCTAATCTCACTCGAGTCAACGTCCGGGATATCGTCTGTGTAGTGTTTATTATTGGGGACCTGGAGTCAGTGTTGCGAGCTACAGGCTTTGGAGAGTGTGATGCATACAGACTTCCATATAACTTATCAACTTCAGCGAGGAGCTCCGGCTTAGAGGAAACAATCTTGGCATCTCCCAAGCTACTGAGCGAACACTTTCGCCCCTGGTTATCAGCTTTTTTATTTGTTTATTGAGAGCCCGATGTTCTGCCGAAAACTCTTGCTCAGACAGGATTTCACGTCTATGCCTCATAAGCTCCAGAGTCTCGCTTGAGAGCTTGGAAGCTTTTGCCACACGCTGCATGCGGAAATGCCTGTAGCCCAATTCACGGAGAGCGTTTACTAGTTGGTTTGTAGCCTCGCCAACTTCCGCGTCCTCGGTGGTTGCCAACGAATCAATTATGTTATGAAGGTCAAGTTGGAAGCTGTCACTTCCAACTACAGTTTGGTGCTGTGTGTGGAAGTGTGGGACGGAGAGTCGATTTCATCAGACGTCTTCTTTCGAGCTTGTAATTATATTCAGAGTGCCTCGGACAAGTCGGTGATCACTTCCGTTGTTAAACCTATTGATCACTGATACGTCTCTGAATATTGTTATAGATATAGATATATAGATCTAGGCGTGTGGCTGCGTCCCGCGCTCGAGTGCCTCGTCAGTCGAATATACGGGTTCCTATGTACCGGTTGTTTTATTTGGTACACACCCTCCGACTCGCGGCTACCTCCACTTCGCAACAGTGGCGACGAACGGTTCGAACGCGTGTGATTTTGTGAGTGAAAAATGGCCAAAGTAGCAATTGGTACATTAAATGTGTTCAATCATGAATCACAAGAGTGGTCCTTGTACAAGGACAGGCTAGAACAGTGGTTTTTGGCCAATGAAATTACGGAAGAGGAGGATAAAGCCGGTGCAAAACGTAGGGCAATTTTGTTAAGCAGCTTCGCGGAACCAACCTATAAGTTGGTACGAGACTTAGCACTGCCGTCAGGAGTAGGCAAATTGGATTACGATTCTGTAGTGAAATTATTAGACACACATTTTACACCAAAAAAATGTGGGTTTGCCGAGAGGTTTAAGTTCCATACCGCTGTGCAAACTTTGAATGAGTCCATAGCAGACTGGGCAGCTCGCGTCAGGGGCTTGGCTATGGACTGCGATTTTATGGCTGCGACCTTAGATCAAGAGTTACGAGACAGATTTGTTCTAGGCATGGCAGTTGGTCCAGAACGTGACCAACTGTTTGGTAAGGAGATGGAAGGCCTAACATTTAACAAGGCGGTAGTGTTGGCGGAAAACGTGCGTAGTGCAAGACAGGGCGCACAGCAGTCGATTCCTGGCATAGCATCAGTATCAGGTCAGGCGGCGGTATCATATGGAACGGAACAAAATATGTTCAAAATGGCGGCGTCCCCGCAAACGTCGAGACCGTGGCGCGGCCGAGCGTCCGGTATGGCGGGAAATACGCGTTCGCCGGTAACGAAGGAGGAGTCCAGTGTCGTTTGCCAAGCATGTGGATATACAGGACATCAGTTATCTACGTGTCGGTTCTCGCGGTACAAGTGCAAAAAGTGCGGTAAACAAGGTCACTTAAAGCGTATGTGTCGTGACAGTGGTTCTCAACATCATTTCATGGAGTGCTGTGTCTGTGAGAATGGCGATGATGGTAAGCAAATCATTTGTAATATTCGCACATATCACGGTGAACCGATGAGAGAGTCTGTTCTGATCAATGAAATGCAGTTAAATTTTGAGATAGATACTGGTTCAGCGGTGACAGTTATTTCGGAAGATATATACAGAAAAAGGTTCTCGCAGTTACACCTCAAACCTAGCAACATCAATTTGCAGAGTTATAATGGAGGAAAAATTAGAACATTGGGAATGTTATGTTTACCTTTTACCTATAAAAATAAGACGATAGGTATCGACGTTTACGTAGTATGTAACGGCGGACCGCCTTTATTAGGGCGAGATTTTATTTCACGGTTCAATCTGCAACTTAGTACAAATAACAATTACATAAATACAGATAGCATAGATGAGCTTATGACAAAGTACCCAAATTTATTTACGGATAAGCTAGGATGCTGTAAAGACTTGATAGTTACATTAGATTTGAAACCAGAGTCAAAACCCATTTTTTATAGGCCACGACCACTACCATTTGCTTTGAAAGGAAAAGTCGAAGAGGAAATCGCCCGGCTTGTGGGGTTAGGTATATTAGAACCGGTAAAGTACTCCGATTACGCTAGCCCTATTGTGCCCGTATTAAAGCAAAATAATAAGATACGATTGTGTGCGGACTATTCAGTAACAATTAACAAGCAATTGCGAGTAGAGAAATATCCGTTACCAAAAATTGATGAACTGTTTACAAAATTGCATGGTGGGGAACAATTTAGCAAATTGGACCTATCCCAAGCCTATAATCAGTTCCGACTCAGCGAATCATCCCAAATGCTTACTTGTATAAACACACACAAGGGATTATATAAATTTACACGTCTAGTATTCGGATTGTCTAGTGCGCCAGCGATTTTCCAGCGAGCGATGGAAACCGTATTGGCGGGTATGGAGGGGGTTCTTTTGTTCCTTGACGACATTTTGATATGTGGGCGTGACAAAACTGAGCACTTAGAAAGATTACACGAAGTATTTAAACGATTAGAACAGGCAGGGTTAGTATTGCAAAAAGATAAATGTTCATTATTTCAAGATTCTGTGTCATACCTCGGCTTTATAATAGATCGAAACGGTATCCGGAAATCACCAGAAAAGGTACAAGCTATAATAAATGCCAAAATACCGAAGAATATATCTGAATTAAAATCATTTTTGGGCATGGTAAATTATTATCGAAATTTTGTAGAAAATGCATCCGCCATTATGAGCCCCTTGCATAACTTATTACAGAAGAATGTGCCCTGGCAGTGGGGGAACGAACACGATAACGCGGTCTCAACAATTAAAAGGAATTTAACATTAGAAAAAACATTAGCACATTTTAACCCCAACGCGAAACTGATATTAACGGTAGATGCGTCGCCGAAGGGCCTCGGGGCAATCTTATCACAGATTGATAGTGGCATCGAAAAACCGGTTTCGTATATGTCACGCTCACTTACGACTGCGGAAAAACAATACAGCCAAATACAAAAAGAGGCAACGGCGATCATTTTCGGGGTACGCAAATTCCATCAATATATTTACGGGCGTGCAGATCCGTTCATTTTGAGAACAGATCATAAGCCACTTCTGTCCATTTTCAACCCAGAGAAGGGTATTCCAGAAGTAACGGCAAATAGATTGCAGAGATATGCAATTTTCCTATCAGCGTACAATTTTAAAATAGAGTATGTGAGCACAGCACAGAATTCCGCAGATTTTTTAAGCAGGGCTGTACAGGATATTCAGGAAACTAAAGAAAACTCCGTAAATGCAATTGATAAAACCACTTACTTACAATTTGTTAGTGAAGGTGAAAGTTTCTTATCATTATCAGACATACAGAAGGAAACAGCAGTAGATATCGTGTTATCAAGGGTTTCATCATATGTGTCAAGAGGATGGCCGAATAAAATTAGAGATATATCACTAAAACCGTATTATGAATGCAGGAATGAATTAGCAGTAGAAAATGGGTGCATCATGAGAGGGTACAAACTAATTATCCCGACGTCATTTCGTAACAACGTCTTATTAGAACTTCATAAAGGTCATTTAGGCAGTACAAAAATGAAAGCAGATGCACGGAACCGGTTTTGGTGGCCGCGGCAATCAAATGAGATCGAACAATACGTGGCTAGCTGCCGATTGTGCTTATCACAGCGATCGTCACCCCCGCGCGCTCCCCTCACCCCCTGGCCGTTCCCGCCAAGTCCTTGGTATCGGGTCCATTTAGATTTTTTAGGGGCTTATTACAATAAAACATTATTAGTGGTGGTCGATGCCTATTCAAAGTGGGTTGAATGTTTCGATGTATCGACTAGCTACAGTTCCCGCGTAGTAATTGAAAAACTCTGCGAAGTGATGGCTAGATTTGGTCTAATTCACACAATTTGTACTGATAATGGAAGTTCATTTACTTCAACAGAGTTCAAACAGTTTTGTTTAAGGAACGGGATAATTCACTTGACATCACCGCCATACAATCCGGCTAGTAATGGCCAGGCAGAAAGTTATGTGAAAATTATTAAGAAAGCTGTCAAGTCAATTATGCTATCCGGAGCAAACTCACAAAATTTCAATGTAAAGCTGCAAGAATTTTTACTACATTATAGGAATTCAATACATTGCACTACGAACAGATCTCCATCGGAAATATTATTTGGATATAAACTAAGATGCCGGTTGGATTTAATTAATCCTAAAACAACATTGCCATCAGACACAGTACTCGATGAAACAGTAAAAGGGAAACAGTGCTTACAGAGTGAATATTATAACGGCCGCCGCAATATCAGTTTTGAAATAGGCGAAAATGTATTAGTTAAAGTATATAGTAATAATAACAAAACACAGTGGACAGATGGAGTAATAACACAGAAACTAGGAAACTCCTTATATTTAGTGCGTTTACAAAACTCAGATGCTACGGTAAAGAAACACACTAACCAGATTTTGAAAAATAGGGGGAAGGAAGTGGCAAGAAGATTGCATGATCAGAATAATACGGCTGTCCGTGACGGATCGAACGAAGTAGCAATACCGGCTTATACATTGCCGAGGTCACCCGAGGCCGGGCAGCGCTATCAGTCGACTACAGATGGTAATGCGACAGCCGTCGCGACGCCCCTGGGCACGCCAAGAGCGCCGCCAGTAGCCCTGGAGCCGCGAGACGACGCGGAGCGATGGTCAAGCGCCGACGACGCCAGTCCACGATCGAATGCAATAGAGAACCAACCCCCTGTTCAGTCGGAGACGGTAGCTCGACCAAAACGAGATCGTAAAGTCGTAGATTATAGGAAGTTCTTTTAAATACATGTAATTATTGGTGGAGGGATGTTATAGATATAGATATATAGATCTAGGCGTGTGGCTGCGTCCCGCGCTCGAGTGCCTCGTCAGTCGAATATACGGGTTCCTATGTACCGGTTGTTTTATTTGGTACACACCCTCCGACTCGCGGCTACCTCCACTTCGCAACAAATGTACATATTTGTTTATAAGTCATGATTAAGTCGATCTCATTTTTCGTCCGGCTGTCAGGGCTTCGCCAGGTCCAGCTCCTTTGGGGCTGCTTCTTGAAGAATGAGTTCATCAAGTATAGCCCTTGTCTCTCTAGGAAGCCAAGCAGCATAATTGCCCTCTCTGGTTTCTGTTACCAATACCGTGCTGACCCACCTTCGACTCATCGTTCTCCTGTACCCACTTTGGTATTGAAATCCCCCATCACAACCGTGAAATGAGACTTTGCAGTATCGTTGATAGCTCTAGAGATATTCTCGTATACCTATCCGACTTCTTCGTCAGAGCCCGTCGTAGTAGGCGTATACCTGTACAACCTTCAAGCTGCACCTTTTGGAGAATTTTAGCACGCGGTATTCTACCCGATTCGACACACTGCTGATCTGTTCTCAGCTTGGCCATGAATTTATAATTAGTTAATAAGATATTGTAATGAGTTAATTTAATACACGAATCTCTGACATTATCAAAATAATAATTTGTAAGCCGCAAGGTAAGACATGGAGGACCTAATTTATTTTTGTAACACCTGCTTGTAAAACTACGCATGTCATACAAATAAATGCATCTTTATCTTTATCTCTATCTCCATTACATTGTTGATGAGGGTTTTGTTGACGAGAAATCCTACGCCACCCTGAGACAGCCTTTCGCCTTCTCGGAAGTAGAACAAGTGGCCAGATTCTAGGGTCATCGTATCCTCCCCCTGTCTTCGGACCTCTGACAAGCCAAGAATATGCTTCTCAATCTTTTTTAGTTCTATCTCGAGTTTCGTGAACTTTTCGTCCTCCATCAGTGTTCGTCCGTTGTACGTAGCCAATAACAGTCGTTGATGTTGGCAGCCTCTGGTAACCCGGGTATTCTTAGCATTCCCCGCCCTACCGGTAGCTAAACCACTGCCGTAGCCTGGAATAGTAGAGCTGCTGGAAACTAGGGGCCGGGGCCATGTGGGACTAAATTCCATATTTGGGAGGTAAAAATGCCATAATCACTACGCTTGGCAGAGCGGGTTGGTGATCGCAGGGATATACCAGTTGCACCGGTGATGCTGCTGCCCATCATAGGTCGAGGGATTTTGGTATAGCCCGCTTTGGATGGATATACCGGAATCACAGTCGGTCGCCAGAGCTTCGTTGGTTAGTCGGCAGGGTGCACCACGAGCAGATGAGGTTGGCAGTTAGGTTGTCGCCATAGTGTACTGCGTTTACCCCTTACACCCCGACAGTAATAGATCTCTGAAATACCTATTCTTCAAATTTCATGTACTTTTCCTCTTAATACTGACTGACCAGATTTATTACACTGACCGTAACAATTATAATAAAATATACAGTATTTACACGCCTTTTATAGGTTTGGTCATAGGTTCCATAGGTTTTTCAAAAATATCCAAAAAGTGGCGACACAGTCAGTATGCAACTGACTGTGTCGCCACTTTTTGGATATTTTTTGCTAACGGTACACAATTTTTAAGTTTGTGTCCCTCCAAAATAATACCTATAATTGATTACTACATGCCACCAATCTCTCAACCATCCATGGACACATTTCCAAGACGTTGTTGCATCAATCAGTTTTTACATTCGAACATAAAACTCGGCCGACTAAGAAAAGTTCCAGGTTAATAGGCAACCTATGTTAATAATTAATAAGACGACTGGAGCTATCAAATGGCAAAGTCTCATTTTGTTACGCAATGAGGTAATTTTTTGAATCAATCAATCAAAAGTATATTTATTCAAAATAGGATACAATGTACCTCTTTTCGAACGTCACAATATATAAATTATGTCAAATTGGAATCACACCACGCTTTTGTATCTTCAATATAATCAACAATTCTATAATACGCCTTGCCAGATAACGACTTCTTAATAATGTAATTTAAACTTTCTTTCAGATAAGTTTAATATATCCTTAGGTATCTTATTGTAAAGCCCATAAATGATGTATTGACCCTACTGAGTCTGAACACAGGGGTGTCAAGTTTATTTTTGTTTCTAAGATTCAAGTTGTGCCTGTCACTGTTCTTTGGAAATTGTGCAATATTTTTACGGACATACATTATATTTTCGTAAATAAATTGACCAGCAACGGTTAAAATTTTAATGTCTTTAAAACGGTACCTAAGCGAATCTCGACGACGCAGTTTGAAAATTGCACGTACTGCCCTTTTTTGTAGCACAAATATTGTAGGTATTAATATCGGATGCTCGTCTCCACAACAAAATACCATAAGACATGATGCTGTAAAAGTAGCTGAAATAGACTAGCCTCGCAGTTGCAACATCCGTTATTTGTCTTATTTTCCAAACTGCATATGCAGCAGAGCTTAACCTGCCTGCTAAAGATTTTATATGTGGGCTTCACTGAAGTTTTGAGTCTAAAGTTATACCTAAGAAAATGGTTTTGTCCACAAATTCTATCTTATCGTTATCAATAATTAACTACAAAAATTAATACATTTGGTTTTCTTGGAATAAAGAACTAAATTGTTTATAGTGAACCACTTTAGTATCAGCTGAAGAGTATTGTTTACCGTGCAAATTTGATCATCATTTCTGTCGACTTTAAAAATAAGTGATGTGTCATCGGCAAATAATACTATCTTAGTCATGTCATGTACCATAAACGGAAGATCATTTATGTAGGTTAGAAAAAGAAAAGGACCCAATATAGAGCCCTGAGGTACACCCATTTTCATACGAGCACCAGAGGATTAAACTCCATTTATTTCCACACTTTGAACTCGATCTCTAAAATAAGAGCCAATCAAATCCAAACCTTTATCTCCAACTCCATAGTGTTTTAGTTTGCCTAGCAAGGTCTCATGCTCAACACAATCAAACGCCTTTGATAAGTCACAGAACATTTTCAAAGAATTTTCCCAGGCACCAAAAATGTGCTGATTAAGATCAATGCCGGCATCAGTCGTATTTCGTCCCTTAGTAAAACCGTATTGCTGAAGATGGAAAAGTTTATGCATATTGAAGTATGAAAGCATTTGATTGAGCATGAGCTTTTCAAATATATTGCTGAACACTGGAAGAATAGATACCGGCCTGTAATTGCCTAGATCTGATTTGTCCCCAGACTTAAACAGTGGTATAACTTTGCTAAACTTCATTAAGTCAGGAAAGACGCCTAAGTCTATACACAATTTTTGAATAAATATGATAAAGGGCCAGCAACAAGTGAAATGACTGAACTTATTAGCTTCACTGACATAGAAGATCTTCTGTATTTTTCCAATTGATTTAAAAGTCCTTACTAAAGTGCAAGGGTCATTTTGCTAAACTTTAATTGAAGATGGGGAGAAATATTAAATTTTTTTTAAAGTAAGGCTTATGCCAGTACAGGAGATGACCGCAAGTTCTGAGTTGTTTTTTATGGGAATATTAGCCAAGAAGGTTTCAAACAGCTGAGCCACTTCAGCATTAGAACTTATTAAACCCTTATCAGTGTTCAAGGAATTTTTAGCCACTATAGAATCAGGCCGACTCAGGAAAGTCCCAGGACTAGGCGAGGCAACAACCCTATATAATTCGGCACTTCTCGATGAGTTCTATCGTCTGTACTATATGCTAACTTGTTACTCAATGAGGTAATTTACACAAAAAAAAATGACAACTTTTTTGCTCACTCTACAAAACCCTCCAGGTTACGCCCAGTCAACCCTGTACTTTGAGACGTACCTTTCTGATGTGCTACACCCTAGGTAATGGACTCCGCTCATTGCAGCGATATAATCGCTGCGATTTTGCGATAAAGGCTTCCGCACATTGCAGCGATATTATCGAGCGATATTATCGACAGCGATATCGCGACACCTTAAACAATGCAGCGATTCCGCGATTCGCGTCACGCATGCGCACACCACTGAATGTAGTAGAAAGAGATTGCGTCAGGTTGCGATAATATCGCGGCAGTGTCTGGGATCGAGCGCGTCCCCATACAAAATGTACTGAGAACAATTATCGCAAAATCGCAGCGATATTATCGCTCGATAATATCGCGGCAGTGTGTAGGATCGAGCGCGTCCCCATACAAAATGTACTGAGAACAATTATCGCAAAATCGCAGCGATATTATCGCTCGATAATATCGCGGCAGTGTGTAGGATCGAGCGTGTCCCCATACAAAATGTACTGAGAACAATTATCGCAAAATCGCAGCGATAATATCGCTGCAATGAGCGGAGGCCTTAATTGTTCTCAGTACATTTTGTATGGGGACGCGCTCGATCCCACACACTGCCGCGATATTATCGCAACCTGACGCAATCTCTTTCTACCAATTCAGTGAAGGGCGCATGCGTGACGCGAATCGCGGAATCGCTGCAGTGTGTAAGGTGTCGCGATATCGCTGTCGATAATATCGCTCGATAAAATCGCTCGATAATATCGCTGCAATGTGCGGAAGCCTTCTTGTTACTTGATCAGGTAGGGTTGCCAACTGTCCGCTCTTCGGCTATTAGGGTGCCGCAAAGAGAGTCGCACACTTAGAAAAATTTTATGATAATTTTATATGGAGCTGGGACTTAGAAAAAATTTGATCGAAATTGTATGAACCATCGACTTTCGGGTGAAATTAGTATGGGGGCTGGACTACGAGCATATACCCCTATAGAGACGTAATACATGCGAATTTAAAAGAAAACAATTCTGTCAACTAGCTGCGGTGCGGGGGGGACGGAAATGCTCCGAAGTACTACGAAGTCTATTCGAAACAATGGCGGAAAACAAAGGCGTTGCGAAATATATAAGTGACAAGTCACTGATGAGTTGACAGAGTTGGGTCGCCTTATATTATGTCTCTATAGGGGTATGTACTCGTAGGGGCTGGACTTGTAAAATTTTAAAAAATGTTTTTTTTGTACCTCAGGTATTCAAAAATTAAGCTATTTTTTCGCTAGGATTCACCGTTATCTAGATATTTTATAAATTATGTTTTTATAAAGGGAAGGGGGTGCGATCTAACTCAGTCGGTTAGGTTAGCGGGGAGCGAAGCGACGAGCATGTTAGGTTTCTTGCGACCACCAGAACCGAATTGCTACTGTTTAGCTAGTCTACCAACTCAAAAAAAAAATTGGACTTAAAAAAAAGGGTGAGGGGGGGGGGGGGGTCACACTGGGCAGAGTTTAGGTACTATAGAAACAGGGATGTTATGAGTTTTCAGAATATTATATCTGACATACCCATGGGGAATATTGTCATGAGGATATGTCGACTGATGTTCTTATATGATTGAAAAATCATTATTATTTTGGACTACTATCAAGATTTTTACTCATGTTCACATAATACTTAAGTAATAAATAAAAAGGCTTTAACTTTCCTACCTACTTGTTTTCTTGTTTAATTTTAAATATTGTATGAAACCTTCACACTTGCACTTCACATCTCAGAGCCTTGTAAACGTTTGGTACGACTATGACAAGAAATTACAGTATATAAACATTGCATTTTATAGACCACCATACAAGCTTCATAGGAGTAATTTACTATTTAACGGAATGAAATGTCAGTGACTAGTATTTTAATCTAGTGAAAGTCATATTGTGTTCTATAGCTTTCTCTATAGGATACAAACTCTTGTCACGGTTCAAGGTGCAAAGCGTCGCCATTTTAAAAATTAAAATGGAACCTAAAAAGAGTAATACATATTTGATGTAGCTTTAAACACTTGTTTTGACCACAAAAAACTATAAATTACTTGAAATGGATACTTTTTATGAGGAAGCATCATAAAAATATAATTTTTGTTGAAATTAAATGAAAAACTAAAATGCAATATGATTTATGAAAATGTTAAAAATAATTTCTTTTAGCTTAAATGTTATAATACAGCGAGCGCTTTAGTTTTATACAATCATCTCCATATTTCCCACGATACAATTAAATCCGCACTCTCATTCGCGCTGTCTATACGAAATACCAACGCGTGATAAATATGATCTTAATGTTAATAAAATGTAAACGCCATGTTGAAATAAATATCATAAGTGTCAAACGTACGCCATTAGGAAACAAAACAATTTTAAGCGGTTTATTCTTGTATGATTCTTGTGATTATAAATTTTTAGCCGATCGGTTATAAAATGGTGTAAAGAATGTCTGTTTTACTATCCTAATATTATCATAAGACTATCTACTACACTAAATTTGTGCTCTAGAAACTGTTTAAACGTATTCCTGTAAAGGTTAGTCATAAGAGTTGGCTCCGAAACTCGTTGTCTTATGACTATCCTGGTTTCGCACTATAAACGTTGCCCATTTTTCGGTAACTGTGTCTATACGAGCTCTAGGAGATGTCTACACGGACGATTCGCTCTTATGGTAGACAACGGAAGTAAATTCTAGTAGTTATCCTATATCCTCTTATTAGATATTGTTGTGCAGCTTGGGTAATCAATATAAACAACTTTAACTATGGAGAAAATTATAACACACATCAAAAATCAGCTGTTTTATACAAATCAGCAGTAGTAATTATCTATATTGGACAGCGGATTTTTTTCGACATTATCTCCATAGTGAAAGTTGTTCAGTTTGATGGTCTAAACCACCCCTTTAAAAATTGTTAGGCTGTTTTGGTACACCTTGTTCACCTCATGGGATATTATAAAATATTCATTGGATCAAGTTCACTTGTTCGGCGTACACTAGTCGATTGTTTTTTTTAATCGCTCTAGATCGCCGATCTAATGTGTCAGATCGGATTATGAACTAATTTACTAAACAGTTTAACCCTTAATCAGGCATAGTACGATTTATCGACCACATAAAAGTAACTGACAATGTACCTACTAAAAACTTACAATAAGGTTCATTATTGAATTTAAATATGGTGGCCAAGGCCTGTTTAAGGGTTAAGTCATCATAAAATCGTAAAAAAATAAAAAATATCTCGGAGCGCGCGAAAAACTGTTGTACAGGTCCTCTCTCGACGAGTGCTCGCGCACGACTGAGGAGCGTGTTGATTTGATGCCGAATATATAGTACTCTAATTTTATTTATTGTAATGTTGTCTTACAAGATTACAAAAAAATAACGTATGATTCGTATTCCTTAAAGATAGAAGTAATATATGATATTAAGTTATTTTATAAAACATTGTTCGTTTAGAACATAATTGACGCTGAATCTCGTCATTTTCTGCCAAAAATGGCTTACTTATTTTTTTTTTTTCAAGGCGATTCAAGGCATTTATTGAAATTTTACAACATTAACAAACAAATAAAATATGTACATAATCATTTGAGAATTTTTAATTTTTGTAGAATTGAATGGAAGTATGTAAATTTGAGCGTCAAAGATGCACCGCCGACAGTTTTTATGGAAAACCATGTTCGTAAAATATTTATTGTAAATTCTAGGAAACGAAAATGGAAAAAGTGCTATATTATCAAACAAGAAAAAGAATGGATCTATCGTTAGCCATAAACAAATAATTATAGAACCTTACTGTTTCTGAGAATTACTGCGTCAAAAATCGCACATTTTCGAAAATAATGTAAATGGGCTCTTAAAGTAACATCTACAAGATCTACAGCCACCCGAATCTGAACTTTACCTTTCGGAACTATCGCGCTGTTACCGAAGCCCTTTAACGTAGGTAAATTATCTGAGTCAAGGTTCAATTGTAAACTATGGCACTTTTCCTCACTTAGTAAAGTGCACTCGCTTCCGAAGTCGATGTATGCTTTCATAGACATATCATTAACCTTGACTGATTTATAAAATTTGTTGTTACTGTTCTCAGTTTCCTCAATATTCATAACTTTCTTTACATTTTTAGGCCCAGATTCGTTGTTTTTCACAGGCCCAGTACCAGAACCAGAGAAAGTGCAATTTGCTTCAATGTGACCATACTGCCTGCACCTCTTGCATTTGATTATTTCTTTACTACACTTGTTAACGACATGACCAATCTCTCCGCAGTTGTAACAAGTGATAGAGTTCATGGGTCGCTTGTATAGAGGGTCAAAAGTCTTTCGCTTCGGTGCATTATCTGAGTGATCACGCGTGTCCATCAACTGTCGCCGAGGGGGGGCTGTGTCTGTGTTCCTACTTGAGATATTACGGAAATAATTCAGCACTTGCTCTGGCTCTTCGTATTGAGCACCCTGAACATTCATGCGTACGTTGTAGTCAAATATTCCATGCGATATGCAATCGACTGCCTGCCTCCCTTTTAGTTCGCAACGATTTAACAACATTATTTTATCATAATAATATTCAACCAATGTTTCACTCTTTCTACTCTTTCGGTTTAACATCTCTGTCAACAAATCACCATAATTTTGATCGCTTGGGAAAGCTTTTAGTAACTTTTCCTGCCATTCCGCCCAACTATACTTGACGCTTGTAAGACCGTCATACCATTTTTTGGCAAGACCAGCAAGTTTAGGCAAAGCGTAAAATATAGTTTGGCGCTCCGACCATCCATATACTTCAGCCGACTCATTAATTTTGGAAATCCAGTCTTTCATCGTTTGTAGCTTCGATTTAGGATCATATTCCGATATAACATTCGACGCGCCTTGTAACACTGGCATCGAAGTCATCGCTCCTCGATTATTACTACCTTGTAAAGCAGTTACTAAAGATTCTAAAATCTGGTTACTGGAACGAGGTCCAGTGGTATTGTCGCCTTTCGAACGACTTCGAGATCGAGAAGTGCTCGAGGAGTGACGACGATGTCGACGTGCCCTATGCGATCGCTTATTTCGAGAACGACGATGACGTCTAGGACTTGGAGAATAAGAGGAAGCACTACTACTGCTACTGAGAGACTCTTGTCGCTTCCGTTTCCTATTACTACCATATTTATCGTCATCTCTGCGAGACACTCTTTTAGTTGAATGTCCCCTTTTACCCGGGCTCCTACTTATAGGTGGTGTATCAGACATGTTGGTTAAATGCCACTAACTAAAGGATAAGGAACAAATGAAACAAAGGTAAGGAAATATCTTCGGCTGAAAGTTAAATTGTCTGACTTAAAATGCTGGTAAACTTACACAAATAATAACACATTTATTGCACTAAACAAGATAAAAACTAACATAGAATAAGCAATAACAACAAGAAAATATAGGTAACGTAGGTAGTTATCAGAATAATAAACGCGAAAAAAAAGATGAGCTCATAATATTATAGTTATTATAGGTTATAAGTTATAACTCAATAATAAAAATAACAACAAAAATGGAATAGGTAGGTATAATCTAATAATTAATATGCTCGAATGGTTTTCCAATATAGGATTAGATTTATGCATAATAATAATTAATTAGATCATTGAATCATACTTGCAGTAATAACCCCGATGGTTTTATAAACATGCAACATGCATGCAACGCAACAATCATGTCCAGGGGTGCGATTCTCGAATCTCACTCGGTATCTATCACCCACCGTGAGTCGTAGGTAGATGTACCGATGATTTTAGTCACATAACGGTAATTTGTTAACGAAGGAACGTTCTAGATAAATAGGTAGTTTAGACTGCACTACCTATTTCTTATACGGTTATCTCGCAATTTATCAATAGCACTAATCATTTTAAGTCGTTACCTACTAATTTTTCTTTTAGCTGAAATTGTACGTACCTCTTTTGCAGTACTACAAACCTTTGTGGGCACTACACACTTCTGAATTAATAAAACCACTGACTGATTAAACGAAATAGACTATTTATTTGCTAACTGAACAACAACTGAAGCTTTACAATAATTTTTAAAACTCACAACCGAAATTCTACGTTCGCAAAACACGTCAGTCTTGGGAAAGAATGTCAGTATTGCCAGTAGTTAGAAAAGAATTAACTCCCAATATTCT
Source organism: Agonopterix heracliana (assembly GCA_963693445.1). NCBI lineage: Eukaryota > Metazoa > Arthropoda > Insecta > Lepidoptera > Depressariidae > Agonopterix > Agonopterix heracliana. The sequence goes on from OY856331.1 coordinate 10,004,363, forward strand.
AAATGAAATTCAATTGTTTTAAAATAAAATGAACTGTACGTTGCCTTTTCTAACACTAGGGACCTTGGAAAATGTCCAATTTTACCGCCCGTTTTCAGACATCCAGCAGACAAATTTGACGAACATAAACAAAAAAGCAAAACTTACAGACATAGCAAAAGTCTTTCTCATATTATTCTTGAAAGAATTATTAAAATCGGTTTAGTTTTCGAGGAAGAAACAAGGGAATACGAAATGCTGTTTTCGTCGATTTTATGTAGGTAGATAAAATTTGTCCGAGCTGCAGTTGTCTCTTTCGCACTCTAGTCGGTGGGGTGTATGGGTGGGCGGGTCGGACAAATATGTATACCTACAGTCGGAAAAGTGACCAATTCTCAAAATTAGCATTTCAGCCCGCCTATCCTCTTGCACTTTTATGAATTTCGTGAGAATCTGAAATATAATTGTATAATTTTTCTATATGCTTTATTTTTCTTGCCGCAAGACTAACGAGGCGAGTGGCGACAAGGCTGTGTTTTTAGCCAAAGCTGTAGCCTATTTTTACCTAGCCTAGTAGCCTATTATCACCCTCTTTAAGCGAGTATTTAAAACCAATTTTACATCAGGACCTCCGTGCAAGCCCGATTGTTCGTGCACTAAATGCTCTGAGACTGGCCCTTGCTGTGGTATCCCAGGCAGCAAGGTGGATTGCGATGACCCTACGTCAGATAGTGGCGAACCATCCGAGGATAGAAAATTAGGGTAAGCCATTGGCCCCTCAATTATTGGCCTCTTGAGTTTAAAATCTATTTATTAAGATATGCCTTTGAATATGATGTAGAAAAAAATACTCATAATTATTTTTCTTTGTTGACTCTATTAAAGTAATTGGTAATTTTCAAACATAATGGCTGGAAACACTTGAAAAACCATCATTTTGGACTGACTGACGCGACGGGTGAGTGTTGTAATCAGAATCATGAGAATAAGAAGTATAGTAGATTACACACCGAGGACAGGAAAGTAAGAAAGGTCTCAGATCTCATGTAATCTGATGTAATCAACAAACATGTGATCTGAGGCTTTCTTATTTACTGTCCGAGGTTAGTATACTATTTTTCTCCTCGACAGAGGTGGAAAGCAAACTGTGTACTGTGTACTACAATGTAGCAAAGCAATAAATATTTGATTGATTGATTGATTGAAAAAAGCGGCAACTTCGTTAGCGCAGCGGGACGACAATTGACGCTTTCCGTCCGGAGGGGAGAAATAGTACATTACTGCAGTGGCCAGCAGAAGAGGCATTAGTGGACGAACGTGTAAATGTAGGCCGAGGCGAAGCTGAGCTGACTTAGTTGTGGCCAAGGCTTGTATAGTGCTTTTCTCAAACAATGCGCGGAAATTAAATTAAATCAATCAACTTTTTTTTCTCATGGAAAAAGGCTCAAAATAACCGAAAAATGGGTAGGCTAAGATGTATGAAGACATATGGATTAAAAGAAAGAAGAGTTGATTCGCCTCTGTCGTGAACTCTGATACCCACCGTTGTCAAATGTTGGAAAGGAGCGAATGTGATCATGCATTTCCTTCGCATACTCATCATGGACACCGAATCAAAATTAGACACAAGCAACACCTTCTAAACACGTTGTGATGCCGTGGTATGATAAAATGACGTCCCAAAGTGTGTTTGTCAACCCCTTGTCAGCCCTCATTAGAATATAGATTTTTGAGATCGAGTTTTAACCTATGTACCGTAGCATAACCGATGAAATATCGATAGGCTGGCATAATGGCTGCTGTGATGATACAAAATGTTTTCCCTTGTCAACAGACGAACTGATCCTCGTGTTTTATCAAAAAAATCGTACAGTTTTGGTGTGGGAATGTTCCTGTTATCAATTATCATCATTGTCCTAAGTATCTTCGCGTATATGAAGAATCAAGACAATCCAACCGTTGAAAACGGTAAAGTCGAAGAGAAGTTGCTGCAAGCAAATCGCTTGGTCTATATCGACCAAGTAGTGAAGTAATTTGCGTTAGAGTTGTTCGAGGCGCTTAATTGAGCAGCCATTTTGTAACCACTATGAAATCCTAAAAAATCTCGTTAAACCTCTTATTCGTTTTTGTAATTCAGACATAAGAGGATCTAGCATAAGCATATGCTCACGACTATATTCCCCGAGGGGGTAGTCAGAGATATTCTGAAACCTCAGAACATCCACGTTTCACCAGTAGTACCGAAACTATGTCCAGTGTGACGGGGGGTGAGCCCGTCGCCACTTGTAATGGACAGTGGGTACAATACATGCCTCAAAATTGAAGCATGTAGGTGTCCTCACGATGTTTTCCTTCACCGAAAAGACAGTGGTGTTACAAATCGTACATAAATTCCGAAAAACTCATTGGTACGAGTCGGCATGGACGGGGATCGAACCATCGCCTCCTGCACGGCAGGCAAAGTTACTCGCCACTGGACCACCACGGCTGGGGAAACGGATCTGGGGAAACTTAATCTTCATCGGTTCCTAAAAATATTCACAAATTGTGGCTATTGTCAAATACTTTTCTTTTATTGTATTTGTCATATTTAAATGAAGTTTATGAATTATTAATAGTTTAAAAACATTGATATTTACGCAAAAAAAATGTACTAAGTAGTTTGATTTTTTTCGAATGCGTGAGTTGTTGGTGAATTTGGCTACTGAATTATACTCCATTCAGGAATTAGAGCGACAAAATGTAAACAAGGATGATACCAGTGTAGAAAATACCATTTCGAGATGGAAGAAAACTTATCTCCGGAATGAATAACAGTAAATTATCTACTCTACTCGCCAAGGATTACGACAAATGATATGTTAATTTTGGATGGAATATAATTAAAAAATACGGAAGCTATAATTTATTTTAGATTAAAAGAAAGCGTGACTGTAAATATTTTATTTCGTGGTCTGGCAACAATCAGATCGTCGTATCCTACGAATAAAGGCACTCTTGCCGTTGTGCCTTTTTATTTTTATTGCTTATTTCAAATCAGCTACCCTTTTTACATCAACTTCATTCAATAAATCACCTAAAAATCAAATTTATCAACAAGAAAATCAAGGTTTAAAAAAAGCCACTATTGCTATCTCTGGAATTATCCGACGAAAATGGCCACAACAGTGCTAGTGACTTTTTTCTTCCCGGGAGCATGACGACGTGCGGGGGGCGGGGCGGACGCACGTGCCACTCCGCCATTTCTCCGCGCACTCACTCCCTGGCTGGTTTCCCGCGCGTTTGCGTTGTCGTCGCTGTAGTTTTGTAACAATAATTACTTCGCGATACCTAAATGATAACCGAAACATTTTAAGGGTATTAGGTTGTATAGTGATTTATTTTGAGCTCGCTTGATGTTAAGAAATGTATTCATCGTTTCCATGTAATTTTAGGAACTCCGTAGAAAAAAGGCGCTATTGCATCAGTGGTTTTATTCCACGGAATTGTCTAATAAAGTGTTAAAATAATTAGTATGAAGAGTTTTCAGCCCTAATCGCTATTGTGGCCTTATTCTACGTACTAATTTTATTTTGTATGTTTTTTGCACATTATGCAGTTTGTATGTATGAAATTACTAGTTTAACTAACATTTTACAATTGAAAATAATGTAAAATACAAGATAACACATATTTTATGGCTTTGTTAATGATTTTTTTGAGAAGCCTTTGTGGTGGTTGGGGCTTTTTACCATTAGGAATTGTGTGTGCTGCATATTTTTCTTTTAGCTTTACTAAAAAGTTCGAATGCATTTTTTTTGGATTTTAGATACTCGCATGCGAAAAAAGTCCCCGGTACCAAAGGTATAATCGGTGTGGTCCATAATCATATTCAGAATTACCCTTGACCGATATAATTTTAAATTAGAAATCATTGATCATCTCGCTGCTTCAAAACGAAAGGGCCAAAAAACAAAAAACAAACAAAAAAAAAATTAAACAAAAAAAAAAAAAAAACCAACAAATCAAAATTTTCCAAAATCGTTTTTATTTAAAAAATGTTGCCAAATCAACCTATATTTTCATATTTATCAAAGACACCCATAGATTTTGGACTCTAAATCGAAAAATTACGCAAACGCCCTTTTGGCATTTTTGCGTTTGGTTGGTTAAGTTCTGAGCAAAACGGCTATATTTCGAGTTTTTTCACGTAACTTATGTGCTAAACAGCCACATCGCAAAAAATTTCCCCTTTTTAAGTTAAATTTTATAAACGAAATAATTCCACATTTGGAATTACGTCTGTTTTGCATAAAAATTTTAAATAAGTTAAATATCCTTTTTTTATGCAAAGGTGCCATATTAGTGATTGTGTCCGTTTCGCAATTAAAAATACCTTAAAATTACATTATTATTTTAAACTAAAGTGGTTTATTTTGTGAAACGTCCGTTTTCTCATTAAATTACTGTGCGTACGTTGGTATTTTTAAAGACATAACGCAGAATTTTATTTTCCATCGCGTCAAGTTTATTAATTAGTAGTCTATATCTAATCTATAGGTCCAGTCACTGTCGTAAAATTGTAGGTAAACTTGATATTTCTCTAAAATGGATCATATTCTAAATAAAAGTTACTGGGGATATAAAGAATACGTAGGATACGAGTAATATAGATAGTTTTATTTTTTGAGTAACAACTTCTAAACGGACTTTGATGATACTATAGCCATAGTAGTAGCTTAGAACTTGGATCAACATTTAAGAAACAAACTTTGCCGGTTCAGTGACCAAAAGTGGGGTTTGGCCTCTGATAAACGACACATAAAATACTCAAAATTATTTATTTAATAATTATCACAAAAATAACTTTCTGACGTCGTTTTTGACCCTGCCACCTTGTTGTAAAGTATACTTGTAGAATACATGCAGCCACTTCCCGATCTTGTATAAAATCTCGCTAGAAGCTGGCTTGAAGCTCTCCTGGGTCAACTTCCACTACGTACCAAAATTTAGAGATACGTGGGACGACGGGCGACCCACTGGACACTTCAAATTGGAGATACTGTCTTTCAAAGGGTGTCTAATTGAGGTCTATGGGCTGCACCACAACACATACGAATACTATAGAGGAGAAAACTAATGTCCGCAAACAAAACAACATAAAAAAAGGGCCAGGATTGGCATGTCAGCAGAACAGAATTGCTTCGACCTACTGGCCGAAGAGTCCTGGGAAAAAGCCTACATCTATCCATTGATCTTCAAGAATATTAAAATATATCTATTGAGATACCTTTTGAGATTTTAAAAGCCTTTAATTTCGCAAATTACTTACTTTTATAGTGCTTCAACACCTTTTTTTCTCATTAGAAGTATAGTTTTCGATATATTTTAAAGTTTTTATGTGCCATTTAATGCGGTTTGAAACCAATTCATTTTAATTGTAAGATTTACTATAAATTTAAAAAAGGTAAGTAAATTGTTTACAAAAATCGTTTTTATTTTGACCACTTGTGTCGTTTTATCAAAATATTCATTGATATACGGGCAAAATTTTATGTGCGAAAGGGACTTTTGTGTCCTTAGTCATCTCTGTGTGATAGTTATCACAAAGTAGCAATAGAAGAGAGGAAGAGATTCAAAATACGCACCTAAGCATATATCATACTTAGGCATTAAAGAGAAAAAGTACTAAAAAAGAGATGAAAAATGAAGATGCAATTTTTGATTGACTCTCCTGTAAAAACAGATTTTTTGACTTGTGGCCCTTTCGTTTATAAGCAGCGATCTATTATCGGTAGAACTAAAAATTTCTTAACCGATACATTTTTATATAGACAGCACGGTTCGCCGAAAGATCTTTAGAAATTGTACATACTTGACCGATACTATTATGTATAGATAATTTAGTTCGCCGAAAGTTTGGTTAATCAAATTAGCCTTTCAGCGAAAGGTGGTATCGCAGATAGGGGTGCGTGCACAACTCATATGACAAAGAAGCTAAAATAAATTGCCGCTAGACTACAGTTGCGAAATTAGGCTGTACTATCTTGGTAAACATAAAAATACTAACTACCTACCTCATGAGTCATGACACAATATTCATTTTATAGTTTTTATGTTTACCAAGATAGTACAGCCTAATTTCGCAACTGTAGTCTAGCGGCAATTTATTTTAGCTTCTTTGTCATATGAGTTGTGCAAGCACCCCTATCTGCGATACCACCTTTCGCTGAAAGGCTAATTTGATTAACCAAACTTTCGGCGAACTAAATTATCTATACATAATAGTATCGGTCAAGTATGTACAATTTCTAAAGATCTTTCGGCGAACCGTGCTGTCTATATAAAAATGTATCGGTTAAGAAATGTTTAGTTCTACCGATAATAGATGAACAATGATTTCTATTTAAAATTATATCGGTCAAGAGTAATTATGAATATGATTATGGATTCTAGTTGTTTTAGTTTAAGGTATTGTACTAATTTATAATAATATGTCTGTGATTTAATTGATATTAAAGTGCTTTTTATTTTTTTCTTCACTATTTTTCATTTCTTGACTAATTGCCATGTGGTTGTAGATACGCAAAAAATAAAGATTCATTAACATATTTTTCAGATGAAAACGATAAATAGCCCCTAATGCTCTTACGACCTGGCATATTCCGGAGAAGAAAGGCATAACGTTACTTATGTCTAAGAGAACACATTTTACTCCAGCGAATAAGGACATAAGGGACAAATTTACCAGAAATCATGAAATAATAGTCTTAGTTACAGTTTCGATAGAATCCCAGAGTAGTTTAACATTGTTTTAAAAGCTAACATCTCAAAAATATCTGTTAGTATTGAAATAAAATACAAAAAACTTCCTCCTGAAAAGTTGTCAGTTTGCAGTTGCGCCTTTATTCTTAGGATACGACGAGATATTTGAGACCTTTGGTTCGTTTTAACAAAGTTCTTAAAGAAAAAGATTTTATATTTTGTAAACGCATCTCTTGATTGTTTAATACCTTCGTCTGAGTCCGTACGCTATGCGTGGATGCTACGCATAGCACAAAAAGCCCACACAGACAGAGTAGCGGGCTACATAACATAATTTAAAAACTTCATTCAAATTGTCACGATTGTTTATATTATTTATAGATAGACGATAAATTTTTAATGCCAACGCAATTTATTAAATGCCGTGCCGACATAATTGTATTCTTAAAAAATGTACCAAAGGTTTCAGACCACGTAATGTCACTTTGACAGTGATTCTTTGTTTACATTTTGTCGCTCTAATTCCTGAACGGAGTATAAATGCCTTTGAGCATTATCAAACTGGAATATTCCAAATTTCAATACCAATACATATTTATTTCAAAGGAAATTATTTATTTACCAGCGTATACAAGGTGTTACAAAAATACAAATAAACCTTTAAGGGGGTGGTATAGACCATCAAACTGAACAACTTTCACTACGGGACCAACATCGAAATCGCGAAAAAAAAAATTGATGTTCCATACTCTACAAATCGACTAGAGCTAAAATATGTATGGGATATGAAATTTTTTTTGCGATTTCGATGTTGGTCCCATAGAGAAAGTTGTTCAGTTTGACGGTCTAAACAACTCCCTTAAGAGTTTCAAATATTTATTGTTACTTATGTAACACCCTGTATACATTTTTGAGAAATCCTTCGAATCGGCGGTTTGGAGATGACGCTGCTTTACGGTAATACCGTTTAGTTTCATCCTGTATGGATGGTAGTGCTCTTAAAATCCTTACTAAAACTTTAACACTCAGTTGCAGAAATGCTCATAAATGTTAATCCTCCATTAAATCTCTTGCTGTCACTTTTTGTCTTGTTGACGTAGTAAAAGCTAGCAAGAGATTGAATGGATGATTAACTTTAATGAAGGTTTCTTCAACTGAGTGCAAGTCTTACAAAAGAAGTGGTACTACTACTTCAAAATTGCCAGGTCAAATATACTCGTTCACAAGTAATATATGCTTGAACCACTTAAACTCTCATTCCAGACTCCAGAGAGGGTTCCTTATTTACCTACTATTCTTCCCTGAACATCAACCTATTATTATATTCTTGTAGTGCCAATGACAGTTACACCAAAACTAATAGCGTTTAAACTCTATTATTCCAGCTCAAATTCTCCAACATGGGCGTGGGGATGCCGTAATAATGTCTGCCAGAAGATCTATCACAACAATTCTAATGAATCAATATATACATCACTAACTCGATGTACTCTTTTATGCATGGGCCCACAGATCTGGCCTTTGCCCATAGGCTACACATTTTTCAGTAAAACAATAGTAGCCTTGGCAACAAACAAACTTGAGTACAAATTTAAATCAATACCGTCTGATATTGTCCACCAATATCTAGCGGAAGCGTTCAAATTGTTTATTGGAGATCTTGCCAGATTGGAAAGAATAGACTTCAAATCATATAATAATAAAACTCAAGACACTGACGATATGAAAGTTAATAAGATGAATATACAAATTGATGTAGAAACAGACCCTGATCCTAGATTAAGATTAAACACAGACGAATCTTATTCTATTAATATAGAAACAATCAACATAGTCAAAATCCATTTAACAGCAGCATCCTTTTGCGGTATACGACATGCTCTTGAAACTCTAAGTCAAATGATCCTACTTGATCAGAGTACTGGAAATCTAATTACAGTATCCAATGCGGCTGTGAAAGATGCCCCGAGTTACAAGTATAGAGGACTAATGATTGATACAGGCAGAAATTATATACCAGTTCCTGATTTACTGAGAGTTGTTGATGGAATGGCTACTTGCAAACTTAATACCTTTCATTGGAGGATATCTGATTCCACGAGTTTTCCTTTACTTCTGCCTAAGTTGAGTAATTTGTTTGAATTCGGAGCTTACGATCGTAAGATGGTCTATACTAAAGAGGATGTGCAAACTATAGTGAATCGAGCAGGAGTTCGTGGGATAAGAGTGTTGATAGAAGTAGCAGCTCCTGGCCCAGTGGGTCGTGCCTGGTCCTGGTCCAACGACGCGACATGCCCAAAGAAAAATGATAAAAAAACATGCGACAACATCTTATGCACACGCCTGAAAATGCAAGATTCAGTATTCGATGTACTGCAGTATATTTATACAGAAATCATTGGGATGACTGGTGTGGAAGACATTTTTCATTTGAGTGATAGCCTTTTTTCTTTATCGAATTGTTATTATTTGATAGAAGAGAGGGAAGGATTTTTGGAGAAAGCTATGGAAAGATTGAGATTGGCTAACAAAGGATTCTTGCCTAAATTGCCAGTGGTATGGTACGTTTTCTAACGTGACGCTAGAAATACCTAACTAAATCTTCTGTGTAGGTAATTAGGTATAGACTAGTAGTTTTGTAGTCGCTAGTTGTTAGAGTATTTTCTTGATTATTGATACAAATGCTTCGTATTTATACAGGGTGTAAGTGACAGTCTAACAAAAACTAAACCGCGAATTCAGAACATGAACAACTTTCATAATGGACACACCCTCAGAAAACGTGAAAAAAAAATCTGCTGCTCCATACAAAACAGCTGTACCTACTCGACTCAAATGTATGGAGCAGCTATTTTTTTTCACTTTTCCTGTGGGTGGCTCCATAGTGAAAGTTGTTCAGTTTGATAGCCTGAACTCACCGTTTCAGTATTTGCCAGGCTGTCCCTTACACGCTGTTTATCAGGATCAGAAATCTTCCAACCCACATTTTCAAACCTTTAGAAGCAGAAATTCATACCTAGAATCTTTTCTTAGCGAGCACCTAAAAACTAGGAGAAACATATAGCATTAAGATTTCGTGATAATTTGATAATATTATAATGAGAGAGTACCTATTTGGCAGATCTTCTTATTGTGTGGGCAAGCCCTGGTGTCAGAGTTTATTCAAATTCAAACCGACTTACGGCTTCTGACGTGGTTTTTATGTAACAACTACTACTACCTGAGATAGTAGCTGTGGCTTAACGTGCCATCCGAAGCACGGAATTATCTTTCTTTTCAGACAATCAGGTGGATTCAGTCAGCAATATTTAACCAACTGGGGACAGACGCACAAAGTGACATATCACTAGGTCTCCCCCATGGGAATCAAGAGCCCAATGCTCTTAACCATTAGACCACGGACGCATTTGGCTGATGGGAAATGTTCTTACAGGTACACTCCTCATTTAGAGAAAGACTACGAAGCTAAAGCATGGGAGACGTATGGAGTTCAGGTCCTTGAGTGGAAGCCTCATCGATCTGACCAGATGCTTGTGAAATACAGAGTTATACATTCCAGCAAGTGGGATCTCTCTTGTGAGATTAAGAAGCAAAGGTGTACCAAGTATAGGTGAGTATGACGGCTGGAAGGGCTAGTTTCCACTGCCATCCTCCTCAGATCACAAATGTTTGCTGATTTGTTTGTTGATCACAATCGCATGAGATCTGAGACCTTTCTTACTTTCCTGCCCTCGGTGTGTATTCTATTATATTTTGAACTAAAAAAATCAAGTTTGGTTGATGGCCGCGACAAAAACAAAAGCGAAAAATAAGGCGTTTCATACAAAACCCGAACTTTTTGTTATATTAGGCTTAGATCAAAATAAAATTAATGGATAGGCCTAAAGCGCGGTTAGTAAAGCAAACTACTGGTGCCATAGGCCAAGTATTTCGCTTACGCTGATAGACGGAACATCAGTGTAACCGCGTATGAGACAGCGATAGTCATAAAATCCTATACAATTTGTATGAAAATAGATGTCTGACTCCGGAGTCAGACAGCCGTCGTAGAACCAAAAAGTGGCTACGTCGATAAGGACAGCAATAAGTAGCGATCTCCTTTTTTAACTAGAGCGAATTTGCTATGTGCATCTCTTACTGAGTGATATGACAAGACATGTGCTTCGTTCTAGTTCCTTCTCTTTCTACGACTGGTGCACTTGGTACATACAAACTAGCGCCATTATCTGTCAAATCTAGGGCACTTGCATACAAATTTGAAGTAAATCTTTCATTTGTTTTGCCTCATTTTTCTGGTTCGAAATGTTCGAGTAAGGCCTATCCATTCATTTTATTTTGATCTAAGATTAGTCTAGCGGAAAAGATTTTGTTGAATTCAATCAAAATTTTCTTTTGTTTTTCCTTCTAGAACTTGGCAAGAGATGTATTCGTGGAAATCATGGCAAACTATGGAAGTGTTATCTAACGAAGGTGGGGAAGCTATACTCTGGACCGATCTCGTTGATTCAGGTAAATTTCATGCATCAGTGTATTTCATCATCCCATTAGTTCATTGCAGGACACATCAACCTATCCGGGTATACCTACTATACTGCACTCCGTGTTTCCGTGCTTCTTATATTCAGTCCTTTTTAGGGTTCCGTAACCAAAGGGTATCCATACGCTGCCCTGTCCGTCCGTCCTACCTATAAATGGGTGTATCTTTTAAAACATGATAGCTATAATCTATTCCAAATAGCAACGAAAATTTAAGGCCATTTTGAATTACAGAAACAGAGATTTGAAACACTTCCTCTCACTTATTCTTAGAACAGCTTTAGTAACGTCCAAGATATAGTATATCTTTCTCATAAATAAATCTTATTTGCTAATCAGAATTGGCCAGAAAGCTATACTGGAATCGCAATATCTTTTCGTCCTTATTTGGAATGCAGTATAGATGGATGATATTTTTACAGAATATGCGTTATTCTAGCGGATTTTCTAACAAATAATAATAAAAAAAGTAAACAATTAAGGGGGTACATAAAACTGCATACAAGAAACATGTTTTTTGTTGTTGCTCTATCGTTAAAACGGTAATACATACAACCGTCAAACTTAGTGTGATTATAGTGCAAACTCTGAGGTAAAACGACAAATAATAAAAACTGGTCAAGTGTTTATCGAGCTTACGCTAAGGATCCCGGAGAAAACACATTTTTTTTGGGAAAATTTTATGGTGGTATAGTACAGAACACTTAGTGCGCGAGTACTATTCGTACTTGGCCGGTTTTTATTTCTTCTTTTATACAGGGTCTTTCTTAATATGCTGACACTTTTTTAAGGGGCTACCTGCCGGTTTTGGGTAATTTTGTAACCATTTTATTCATTAACTATGGCACTTTTTGAGCTGAAATTTAAACTGAACCATCTACAGGATATGAGAAGTGATGTCGTTTTTATAGAAATCGATTTTAATGAATAAAACCGAAGAAAAGGGGCTCTAAAGTCGCCCCTTTTTTTCCAGTTGTAACCATTTTACTCTTACATTTTTAATCGGAACAAAATGAAAATTTACTATATTGTTCACAATACAATTTAGAATGATGTGGTTTTTTTACTTTTTCGAAATTAATAAAAAATCATCGTATTTTTCAAAGAAAACAGCAAAATTCTGACGGGAGCCACGCGCTCTTTCTCATCGATTAGTATGGAGTGTGAGTGAGAGGAGAGTGGTCCACGGCTGATACGCCTTAAGGGGATGTTCAGACTTTCAAACTGAACAACTTTCTCTATGGGACCAAAATCAAATCGCGAAAAAAAAATCAGCTGTCACATTTGGCTCGAGTAGGTTTGCAGTTTTGTATGGAAGAGCTGATTTCTTTTTCGCGATATCGATGTTGGTCCCATAGAGAAAGTTGTTCAGTTTAACGGTCTGATCATCCTCTTAAAAAAGTGTCAGCATATTTAGTTGGACCCTATATAATAAGAGGTGAAAAAGATGATGGTGATGGAAGTTCTATCGCAGGTAACTTGGAGTATCATTTGTGGCCGCGTGCTGTGGCAGTGGCCGAGCGACTGTGGTCGGATCTAGTGGCCAACAACACTCCCTGTGGCCACGACTACGTTAGACTTGATAGCCACAGGTTTGATATTTTTTTTAGTTATCTAATAAATATAAGATACAGTTATGGTTTGAATAAGAATAGGAATAAGAATAATTTATTTGTGGAACATGAGTATTAATTACAGTAGATGTTAGGTTTTACAAAGTCCTTCATGTTTAGCCTGAATGAAGATGTAGTAGTGGTTAAAGTAGAGAAGGGAATGCTTCGATGGTTTGGACATATTAAAAGGATGAATGAAAGTCGACTTACAAAACAGATCTTAACCATTATAAATCCATAAAATCATGAGGAATAAAAAAGTAGCGGTTCTCTTCATATAAATTCAAATAACATTCGATAGCGCGATTTAAAAACGTGCAGCGCCATCTATTGACAAATTTGTTAGTTTGTTTGTTCGCGCATCACGCAAAAACTACTGAACCGATTTTGATGAAACTTTTTTTGTTTGATAGCTTATGATCTGCTGACTTAAAATCTGGTATATAATTTGTGCGGACGAAGTCGCGGGAAAACACTAGTATTATATATAAAGCGTGTGTGAAAGGAAATATTGGTATAGGCAGACCTAGGAGGACGTACCTAGATCAGATCAAGGACGTCATTAAAAAATGCCAGGTTAAAAGCAGCCGGTATCGACGGGAATGTATGACAAGATGTATGATCTTAGAGGAAGCAAGAGAGGTGTGTCAGAACCGACCAAAATGGAGATCCATAATCTCTGCCTACCCCTCTGGGAAAAAGGCGTGAGTTTATGTATGTACCTATGTATAAGATACAGGATGTAACAAAACACCAGCTTCCGACCATCAAGCTGAACAACATTCAATATAGAGCCAACTTCAAAATCACGAAAAAAAAAAACAGTTGTCCCATACAAAACTGCAGTATTACTATACTCTGAAATGGAATCCGAGATCAAAAATTCCAAACAAAAGAGCCTCTTTTGTTTTGTTCCATTTCAGAGTATAGGCTGTTTTGTTACACCCTGTATTGTGTCCAATTTCAAGTAAAACAGGCGACGGGCTCATTATTATTGGACAGACTTTATAGAGGGTTGGCAAAAGGATGTTTCGGAACTTTCCGTACAAGTCATCTCATTTATAGTGTTATCTGGTATCAATGGCTTCAGTATGACCTCCTGATTACAAATATATGAGATGACAAGCGCTCAGACTGTGGGGGTAGAAACTGTGACGTCATAAAGATGGCCATACAAAGTAAAAAAAAAAATTTGTTTATTCATGCCGTGTGGGGTATCAAATGAAAGGGCTCTACGAGTACATTACAAATATATAGCATAGTATATCATTTTCACTACTTGGTTGAACAAATTATTCGTAAAAGTAAAAAAATTCCTCAGTTCTGAGTTGACTTTAAACTGCTGTAGATCATAAACGACTCAATGGATTTTTGTAGAATATGTATCAAATTACTCAGGATATCCTCTACATTGCGTCAAAAAATAATTAACCAGATAAATAACAAAATAAAGAATGTACATCAATTTGAATAACATTGAAATATTTTGGATTCTTTCTAATAATTTCTTAGACATTGTTGTAAAAATGTTATATTATGCTATATATTTGTAACCTACTCATAAAGCTCTTTCATTTGATAACCTACATGGCATGATTCAACGAATTTTTTTTTTACCTTGTATGACCATCTTCTTGACGTCATATTTTCTATTTAAATTAAACTTATCATGTGGTATCAAATGAAAGGGCTTTATGAGTAGGTTACAAATATATAGCATAATATAACATTTTTACAACAAGGTCTAAGAAATTATTAGAAAGAATCCAAAATATTTCAATGTTATTCAAATTGATGTACATTCTTTATTTTGTAATTTATCTGGTCAATTATTTTTTGACGCAATAAAGTGGATATCCTGAGTAATTTGATACATATTCTACAAAAATCCATTGAGTCGTTTATGATCTACAGCAGTTTAAGGGTCGGCACTACCCTAATCGGGCAAAACAGGGTTCGGCGTTCCGACTTTTGAGGATAGTAAATAGCTATATTTAGAAACAAAATTGATACCATCGCTTCTTTAAAAGATGAAGTACAATATGAACAAAAAAAATTTCAGTAAAATTGTGTAGTTACATCAGAAAGTAATCGAGAATGTCATGAAAAACTCAAGAATAGCACTGCCGCGTTCCGAGTCCTGTGATTTATAGAAACAAAATAAAACAACAAAATATACTTCTAATGAATGGCAAAACATCAAAGAACACTTTAAACAAATCATTTTTTCGATACGACTTCTAGTTTTGTTGCAATTTGTTACCAAAAATCTCATATTTTTTTGGACGTTTTCTTCATACAAATTACTATGGGACGTCAATCGTTCGAAATCATTGCGAATAGACCGGTGACCGGCAACACCCAACCCTGTCTTAGAAGATTAATGAACAAATCCATTTTTAGCTAAAGTAGGCAAAGTAACTTATAAAAACCGGGCAAGTGGGTGTGTGACCACATGCAGTGTAGGGTTCCGTAGTTGCCCGTCACGATAATGTGGACTCAGAAGTACATTTTATAAATTGGTCGACTATTATACTCGTTAATTTTTGTCCCCATTATTATAACAGAATAACTGTAAGTTTATTACTATTATTACTAGCAAACTAAGGATTGATAATCTGTCATCATCATCATCATCATCGTCAGATATGTTTTAAATAAGAACGGAATAAGAGTGAATTCTCTACCGTAGTAGGTAACTCAAACGATTGACTTCGAAAGTCATTTGCACGACAGAATTTTGCGCGAAAAGACATTGCGCGACACAAGACAACACAAAGGAATTTCACAAAAGTTACTTTCCGGGCACTGTTTGGTAGTTTTTGGTTATTTTGGTAATTTATGGTAGTTTTTGAGTGTTTCGGTAGTTTTTGGTAAATTTTCGTACAAAAGTAACCAAAAAGTTATTTTGGTTGATTTTTGTACTTTTCGGTAGGTAGTTTTTTGTTATTTTTGTAGTTTCTCGTTTTGGTAGATTATTGTTATTTTGGTAATTTTTGTACTTTTTGGTTCATCTCATTTCATTTCCTTTTTTTCATTTTTTTTTAAATTGTAGGTAGGTACATAAGTTACAGATGGTAAGTACAGAGTACCTATTAGTCACACTACAATATAATTTATAAACATTTAAAAACAGATTTAAACAATAGGTGCCAGACAATAACGTAACTACCACCTTTCACTACTACAATTAAATTAGTTAAATGTTAAAATCAGTTCAATGTGATTAGTTAAAAATTATAATAACCTATTGAGGTACAAATAATCGGTCTGCAACACATTTTTTTCTACTCAGATTGAAGCCTGTTTTTTTACTTATACTGAAGAAACTAATTAAAGTCATAGGGACACTGTTCGATTAATAATTATTTTACCTTCTTCAGAAATTTCTTGTCGGCTTTAATTTTTGTGACGACCCGGTTGGGGTAATGGTTACCACGCCGGACTGCCAAACCAGGGTCCTGGGTTCGAATCCCGGTTCGGTCATGAATGTTATATGTGTGTGCCGTATATGGTTCCCATAACAAAAAGCCTGAGGCTTACTCGGGATCATTACAATGTATGTGCCTGTGAGCGTTATTTATTTATTTATTATTTAAAATGTCATCTGGTATTTTATTATACACAAGAACAGTATTCGACTTTATTTTGTAGTCCTTTGCATCGATGCTAGTCGTTGATTTGGTACCAGTAGCTCATTTTTGCGAGTAAAATGTTAATCTCTTGCTACGGAATACTACGGGGTATCGTCTCACGATTTTGCACAGTCGAGGATAAATACAAAGCTGTCACAGTGAGTAATTTAAAGTCGGTAAACAAGGATCGGCATGACACCCTTACTGACTGAATTCCGCTTACGATTCGAATGCACCTCTTTTACAAAACAAATATTTTATTTATGTCAACAGACCCACCCCGTAGCTATGCCGTCAATAACTCTTTTGTTTTTTATGTTAGTATTTGGTAATTTTCATTCTTTTATCAAATATCACCAAAAAGTATAAAAATCTACCAAAATAACCAAAAACTACGAAAATCTACCAAGATAACCAGAAACAACGAAAAACTACCAAACTAACCAAAAACTACCAAAAACTACCAAAACCTACCAAAAGAACCAAAAACTACAGAAGAACCTGAAGAACTATTGACATTGTAATAATTTTGTTTTATATGTACCTACCTACCCACTTTAGCTACTAAGTAACACCTATTATGTTCTTGTGTCACACAATGTCCTTCAGCTTGACCAAAATTACTGCTGAAATTTACCAAAATCTACCAGTCCTGTTTCAAATTCTACTTAAATTCTACCAAATAATATTTATGTCGTTACAGATGGTTAAAATTTCATATAAAACACGTTTTTGAACAAAATATTATCAATTTTATCTAAACGGTCATCAAATTAAAGATTGAAAAAGTCGGGCGGCGAGCGGGATTCGAACCCACGACCTGCCTATCCGGGGCATGCTCTACTCCAACAGAGCTGTCGTCGCCCCGCAAGCCATGGCGAAATTTTCAATCTATATATTTTATCGTCTTAAAGTGACGTCAGCGCCATCTACCAGAGTTATACAAACTACTGACCCACACGTCTAATGTTGCAATTAGATTCATGTGATAGATGTCACACCTTATTCCAATAGAATTTTATTATTTTACATGTATGCCATGTTAGCTTAATCAAATTAAAGATTAACGGCGGCCACGGCGAAATTTTCAATCTATATATTTTATCGTCTTAAAGGGACGTCAGCGCCATCTACCAGAGTTGCGCTTATACGGGTAATTTTTTATCACTGCAGATAACTCCAGCATGTATTCTACTCATTAAACTGAAAAACTTTCAATATGGAGCCAATTTCAAAAGAGCGAAAAAAAATCAGCTGTCCTATACAAAACTGCAGTAGGTACATATTCGACTCAAATGTATGGGACAGCTGATTTATTTTCGCTATTTTGAAGTTCGATACGTCATGCTGTTATCCGCAGTGATATAAAATATACCCGTATAGGTATCGACACCATTGGAAGTCGATAAACATGCAATCCCTTTGACATATTAAAAGTGCTAGGTACCAAAATTCCAACTCTGCTCAGAAGCCCTCATTTGTAAAAAAAAAACATTACATAGGCGATATGATTAATATTTGCTGTACTAGAAGTGAGTTCGGTGGCGCGTTGCGGAGAGGTAAGGACTCTCAATCAAGATGTCCGAGTTCAAATCCGTACGGATAACATGCCACGTACCAATGAGTTTACATACATACATACATATACTCACGCCTGTGTCCCATTGGGGTAGGCAGAGACAATTGATCGCCATCGGCTACGATCCTGACATACCTCTTTTGCCTCTTCCACAGTCATAAGTCGTTTCATACACGCTCGTCGGTTTCGGGTACATTTGATCTGGCCCTTCTTAAGTATGCTGCCAATTTGGTCTGCATACGTACATCTAGGGCGACCCCTTTCGACTTTTCCATTCACACTTGCTTTATATATTTCATACGTCAGTCTACTATCACTCATACTTTCCACATGACCAAACCATCTCAGCATTCCCTTTTCAATCCTTGTCACTATATCCTCTTTCAGTCCACATTTTTCTCTAATTACACTGTTTCGTATTCTATCATTCAAAGTCAAACCACACATACTGCGCAAAGAACGCATTTCGACAGCATTTATCCTTGATTCATTCCTCTTCTGCCATACCCAACATTCGCTGCCATACATCAAAGTTGGTGCCAGCACACCGTCGTGAACTGCCAAACGTGCCTTTTTGGACACATTATGACTTTTCATGAATGTGTGCATCGCTCCATTAATCCTATTTCCCGCTTTCACTCTCCTCTCTATGTCTCCATCACACGTACCATCTCTGGTAAACATACTTCCCAAATATACAAATTCTTCTACCTGCTCCACTTTCTCATCTCCTATCATAATTTTACATTCAGTCACTATTTCATCCCGTTCGAGAACCATAACTTTCGTCTTATTTACATTCACTTTCATTCCTTTCTTCATAAATGAGACATTCATGCATGTTACCATCTCCTGTAAGTCGTCTGCCGATGATGCAAGTAAAACTTGATCATCAGCATATAACAAACATTTGACGAGCAACCCATTCATCCTTAAACCACACTCTCTTTCTTTCAGTTCACTCAAACAGCTGTCCATGAATAAGTTGAACAACCACGGTGATGCTACACATCCTTGTCTGACACCCATGGAGATGTCGAACCAGTCTGTGTATGCCCCGTTTATCCTAATGCAGGCACTAGAACCCTCATACAAAGATTTTAGTGCCTGCACCAAGTAGCTGTCCACCCCATACATGGTCAACGTAGACCATAATTCGTTCCTCATCACTCGATCATAAGCCTTCTCTAAATCTACAAAAGCACAGAAAACTTTTTGGTTTTTAGCCAAAAACTTTTCGGCTATGCCCCGTAGAGAGAAGACTTGGTCCGTACACCCCATTCCCTGTCGGAATCCTGCTTGCACGTCCCAGATTCTTTCCTCCGTTTTACACAACACTCTTTTTATCAAAACTTTTGCATATAATTTGCCAACAACACTGAGGAGGCTGATACCTCGGTAGTTTTTACATTCCTGCTTTGACCCTTTGCCCTTGTACAGTGGAACGATGACCGCTTTGCACCAGTCATCTGGTACTCGTCCACATCTCAGGCACTTATTAAACAGCAGGAACAATATGCTTGCTACGACTCCCCCTCCGCTCCTCAGCATTTCAACCGACACCCTATCATATCCTGCAGCCTTACCAACTTTCATACTTTTCATTGCTTTCATAATCTCGTCCATACTTATTACATCATCACATTCACTTTGACTATTGCTAACCAACCCATCTGCTTGTACAGCGCGTGTTACCATTTCCCCATTTTCAAACAAACTTTAAAAATATTTCTTCCATAATTTTAATACTTTACTTTCTTCGTTAACCATACATCCATCATCATCCCTAATTCTGTCGATCTTTGATATTTCCGATTTTCCCCGAGCTAATTTAATCTGTTTCCAGAACAGTTTAATATTACGTCGGAAATTATCTGACAGCCTTCTATCCGATTTCTCTTTCATATTATCTTTTTTTCTCTCTACGCATTCTTTTACTGTCTTTTTTGCAGCGTTATACTTCATTTTTACATTTATTACATCTTCTTCTGATATCACATTTCCATGCATTCTTTTGTTAGATTTAATTGCTAGATAGTCTAGCCATGCCTTCTTCTTTGCATTCACTACCTTTTTTACATCTTCATCCCACCAATTAGCTGTCAATATCTTTCCATTTTTCCTTTTGGTCACACCACATACATCTTTAGCCACTTCAACCATCCCATTCTTCAGAATATCCCACATGCTCTCCACGTTCAGCTCCGAGTCTTCATCTATGTGTTCAAACTTCTCTTTTAGTCTCCGTTTGTACTCATCTTTCACGTCTGTATCCTGGAACCTTTCTACTTTTATTCTTTCTAACGCAGTTGTAGTTACTTGCGTACGATGGCGCCACCGCTTGAACAGACCAACTACACGGCCACACCAATGAGTTTTTCTAACGTATTACCGACTGCTCTCAAATGGTGAACGAAAACATCGTGAGGAAACCTGCATATGCAGACGAAGAAATTCTGATGTATATGTGAAGTCTACCAATCCGCATTGGGCACGCGTGGTGGACTAACGCCCAAACAC
The DNA here is from genome assembly GCA_963693445.1 of Agonopterix heracliana. Classification (NCBI taxonomy): domain Eukaryota; kingdom Metazoa; phylum Arthropoda; class Insecta; order Lepidoptera; family Depressariidae; genus Agonopterix; species Agonopterix heracliana. The sequence continues at coordinate 10,024,969 of OY856331.1, forward strand.
CCTCCTAGAAGGTAGGCCGGTGCCCTGCAGATGATGATGATGTACTAGAAGTTCCGGAAAACTTGCAAACCCTGCAGCCGTTTTCTCAGCCATTTGTATTGCCAGCTTAGATTTTATTAGCCTGAATCCTTGCATTTTTAAATACATTAAAATTTTCGAATACCCAATTTCTACTAAAATCAACTAAACAATTTTGCCCTAAATCTACCAATAAAGAAGAAATCTACTAAAAGTGGTCACACTGATGTCCTTTTGCGCAAATGTTTTTGAAGGCGATCGTTCCAGTTACTGAAAAATTTACGTTTATTCCGTGCTTAAAATATTATATCTGATGATGATTATGATGATAAAAGATTACAAACCCTTAATTTGCTAAAACCATTAATATTAAACTTATAATAATTTCATTATTCTGTTATAAGTTTTAATTTGTTCTGTCATAATAATTTTAAGTTTTTTTTTAAGCCTTAGTAATACTGTGATCTAATTGGTTGAGACCCATACTATCCTAACACCAGGGGTAATCTTTGATCATTCACATTATAGGTCCATCACTGTACTGTACTGTTGCTGTAAATGTCAATTTCGACCTACGGATCTCAAATCCAGATGCTGCAGGAGTATTGGCACGCATAACCAAACATTCAACATTAATTTAATGTTTTAAAATCTGCCTTCCGGGTAGTAGGTACCCTAAATTCGGTCGGACCTACGAACCTGCCAGGATAGGGTCGGCCGACCAGACTTTTTAGTCCTTACTAATTGGCGTCTAAACCAACAGACTAGTTACGTCCTTTAATTCAACGAGGTAAAATTTTGTGTCACCGGGAGCCATTGATACCAGATAACACTATAAAAGAGATGACTTGTGCCAGAATCTTATTTAAGCGACTTTTTGTCGGTTCGCCGATCTACTATTAGACTGTGCTTCATTCCTCTGCGTTTCATTCCTACGTCACGTATAGGTCTATTTCACACAAGCGAAGCGCGGTGTGCAAAATCTCTGATTTGCTAAGTAATTTAGGTAATTTATATTTTTCCGCGCAGATGGCGCATGCAACTGCGAGGTGTGAAGGTCCAGCCAATCTGGCCTCTCTGGTGCAGCTTCAATCCAGCTCCGTGTCTCGACAAACTTAAACGGAAATGAGCAACATTACTTAGTCAAATGAATTAATAATGTTGTATTGAGATTTGGTTTTTTATTTTCTTCTTTGGAATGGATTGTAGGTCTTGATCATAGCGGGCCACTTGCATCAGTACAGATCTCCAGGCCACTCGGTCTTGGACTCGATGTTTGCTGGCTTGTGGACTAAGGACTAAGGTCTTCACACAATCTGTCTTGTGGTCAAATACTATTGTAAATCGCGCTCGTAAATGGCGGCCTTGCACGGGCGGGACGAAAATTATTGAAAAAAGGTTTAATAAGGGCGAAATTTTTCTAGATTCTTATGAGCCCCGATGATACTGTAACTCTTGTAAATTACTTAATAAAAACAGATGGAACAGTTTTCCGAAGTAATTTATTTGCCCAAAAATCATAAAAGGGTAAGTATCTTTTTTTTGTATTTTTGGTGGGCAAATAAAAAATATTTATCTTATCTTAAAACTATGATTGAAAACGAAAATATTCTACATAATTGTGCAAGACGATATATCGATACCAGAAGTATCAATTAGTGTAAGGGACAAAACTCAGTTTTTCAGTAGAGCGAAAATAAGATATTATTTTTAGAAAACTGCCCATAACTTTTTATCTTGTTGTCCTTTTTTTATGGCTCCTAGAGCAAAGTAACTTAGAATACTTGCGTTTTTCACACTAAATATGCAAAACTATGATAAACGTAGTCATTCCAGAGATAGCATGTCCCTTACATTAAAGAAAACAGTGAAGTTGTACGTTACGCTGCACAATTCATAAACAAAGGCAAACTGTCGATGATGTAAGTTACATGTAGAAAATGGAAATTTCGGGTCATTTTAATGTAAGGGTCATTACTGGTGTTGCCATTGTTGTATCTGTACCTAAAAGTATAGCATTCACAACCTTAATGCTATCATATTAGGGTTCATGACTTGTACCACTTTAAACAGAATTCCGTCCAGAATCATTCAACGTGAGCCTTGCTACAACTAAAAATATTGTTGGTGTTGTAGTAAAACTGTAAGATATAATATTAAACCCCGAGTGGGATTATTATCGTGTGTTTTTGTATGTATAAGTATGTACGTTTTCTAAAAATGTATATGTACCATACATGACACGTCACTCAGCTAAACTATCTCCTTCTATACCATATAAATCAGTTCGATGTCTGACTGATTGATTGATATACTAACAGTGACAGACAACTCATAGTCTTAACCGCTGAAGACCAGATCTATAATAAGTACCTAAATAACACATAATAATAAGAAGATCTAAGCATAAATAATTCTGAAGAAGATTACGGGCGCATTAAGGATTTTTCCAAAACCAACCCTTGCAATGGGGTGAAATAGGGTGAAATAAATTCGAATGGAAAATCGTACTTAGACAATTCATTTTGAATTTTCTTTCAATTAGGGGTGCGGTTTAATCAAACAAAGTTTGTATTCGATATGGATTTCGGGCTAAAGCTAGTTTTACCATAATTTGACAACGAAATGAAAAATGTTTGCAAGAGACTCAGAATTTTAAAATTTAGTTTCATATGGTGCTTTTTAGAAATGGAAAAGCGGGAATCATCCATTCCCGCTTTATATGGAAAATCTTCCCCTTTTTGGCTGGCGATGATGTTGTAACAAGCATGCGTGGTGGGATTTGCTGCGCTAGGTTTTTATGCCAAGAAGGTTTGTGCTTGAATTGTAACGTGCGTGGTATTCGTTGCGATATCCCTTCAATATCGTGTAGGTTGTGATGTCATGCTGGAGCATAGGCATGCATTAGGTTACAGGACGAGATAACTTAGGATAGCGTATGCTTGGTCGCTGTTGCGTCGCTGATGGTTGCATCGCTGGGTCCGCTGGAGAGTCCTCATTTTTTTTTTTAATTCGAAGGACACTAGCTACGGTGCCCTTTCAACACGTTCGTTCTTCGGGGTCATCAGTTTGGGAGAGGGGAAGTGTGCGGAGAAAGGAAGTTACAGTGGTGGTTAGGGCAGAGAAGTAAAAGCTTTTCACTTTGAGCCTTAGTTAGTAGTCACTGATACATTTGGGCATTTGACCAATGTTACAATATAGGGTCCTTCTTAATATGCTGACACTTTTTAAGGGGATGATCAGACCATCAAACTGAACAACTTTCTCTATGGGACCAACATCGAAATCGCGAAAAAAAAATCAGCTGTCCCATACAAAATTGCAAACCTACTCGAGTCAAATGTAAATAAATAAATAAAAATAAATAAATAAAATAAATACATCATGACATCATGACACATGACAATGGATCTAGATAAAAATGACCTTTTTCCCAAATTTAATGTATGTATAACTAATGGATTGTGTTGTGCTTTCAGTGCTAAAAATACTAAAAAGAAAAAGAAGTAAGACTAAAATGTACTACAGTATTGGCTTTTTAAATAGACTTTTAAGCCCTTTTTCTGTGTTTTCAGTTCATCATTCCCTTGCCCATTTGCCATTACTCGTATTTGGGGTGTTTTCAGATATAGAACTAAAAATATACCTACTAAAGTCGATATAATTATGCTAAGATTATACTGAAACTTGATTTTGGACCAAAGAAAATATTAAATGTGTTTTTAGAGCCTCAATTTGACTTATTTAGTACAGAAAATAATAAAAGTGGTCACACTGATCTAGAACATAATACTGTATACTTTGTAAGCAGTTCTAAATAAGTAAAATAAAATAAAACGCGTTTAATGTAAAGGACAGCATGCAAAAACGATCAAGGTTTATAATAACGTAAGGTACATTTTTGTAAAAAATTCTCAAATTGGTATGACGTAAGGGACAAAATGTTCAAGCACTGAGACATACATTAAATAAAAGTACAATTTTAATTTAACTGTCTCTTACGTTAACATTTTTGGAAAATAATGTTCTAGACTTGTCGAAAATGTGTGACGTAAGGGACATTTTTTTCAAGATTTCGATATTTTGAATACACCAATCGATAGAGAAGAAAATTTGGAATCCAGTAATATAAAAAAGTCATTTTCGACCAAATGTCCCTTACGTTACTTCATACTTCTGGTATCGATATTTAAAGATATTAATACTGACAAAAAGTAAAAAATTGATGGACTAATATTCCTGAAGTAGTTATGGATTAAAAGCGGTATTTTTATGTTTCTCCCTTCCTTAAATCACAAAAGAAATGGGTGCTTCACTCGTGATTAGACGAGATTACGTCCGTCTTTTTCAGGTCTGTGGAGGTAGGTAGGTATTATGGGTAAGCTATTCAGTAATTTTGCGTATTCAGCATAAGCAGCTTGTGTATTAAGCTGGCAACAATATACGAAATGAAAGAGCTGACTGATGTTTCTTTAATGTAAACTCAGAATATTTTAGCTATTTACTTACTACGGACAACATTATATTAATGAACGTATTAGATATACATTACACCTCTAACGTGGTGGACCCATAGAGGTAGGGATAGAGGAACATACAGCTGAGAGAGCGAGATGTACCTAGCGGCACCACTGTATAATAGAAAGAGATACGTGACGCGAATCAATAGAACCCGTTTTTTAGTCACCAATCAATTTTTACAATTCGGTTTTCGTGAATAATTGGGAATCTAAAGTGAAATCGTAGATAATTTTGTGAAATATACTGACACTACTTCATTAATTTATCCACGATTTTACGTTAGACTCAGAATTATAGACAGTATTAGAATTTTTGCCTGCGAATAGTCTCCAAAAAACATCCACAAACTGCTTCATTTGACAACTCATGTCACTGACTCTATTCCTGTAAGGTATAATAACTTTATGGGTGGACCAGCATGACCAAACTTATCCAAAAGGAGAATTTACCCGACCCGACAGTCTTGGCGCCGCCAAATTAGGAGAGCCGACCCCACCTAAAGTGGGATGGAGCAAAGGGAAAGAAGATTAGATAATACATTAGTATGTTGCATTTTATAGCAATGAGCGTTTTTCTTTTATTTTTTAAATTTGGTTCCTAAGAAACTCGACAGATGGCATGTTTATCGCTCCATAGAGCCGCCGGCGAGATACTGTCAAAATCTTGTCAAGACTGTGCCTGCCTTTTTTTTGGAAGGCCAAGGGATCGAGCCTATACAACCAAACCAAGTCAGGCGTAAAAGATTCGAATTTTCGATTAAAATGATTAGTAAACAATGAAATATGCCATCAAAAGATGCGTCGGCATCTTCTTGGTCATCTTTTCCCTCTTTACTATTTTAAATTTGAAATTTTGACGTTTATTCGCACAGACCGTAGCGCCATCTATCGATCCCCTAGAAAACCAAAAGAAAAACGCTCATTATATATTACATAGGCGAAGTATTTTCGCTTACGCTGATAGACGTAACATCGGTGTAACCGCGTATGAGACAGCGATAGTCATAAAATCCTATACAATTTGTATGAAAATAGATGTCTGACTCCGGAGTCAGACAGCCGTCGTAGAACAAAAAAATGGCTACGTCGATAAGGACAGCAATAAGTAGCGATCTCCTTTTTTAATTAGAGCGAATTTGCTTTGTGCATCTCTTACTGACAATATGACAAGACACGTGCTTTCTTCTAGTTCCTTCTCTTTCTACGTTATATTATATGTCTGACGTAATATTTACGAGACTTACATCGGATGGCTTTAGCAGTTAGGTACACGAATGTCTTTCATTTCATCATCATCACCATCAGCCCAGTAAACCTTACAGCTGGGTAGAAATGCCCCCGACACTTGTTCATCCACTGTTTGCCGGTTAATCCACTGATGTCATCCGATCACCTGGCTGCTGGGTGCCCACTGACCGTTATTAACTTATTTAAGACCGTCTTACTTCGTATCCACATATTTTCACCAATCAATTTAAGTCAATGAAATTTTTTAAACACTGTGCAGGTTTGTCAGATTTTCGTTAAAATATAGGTATCAAAGTTACAGTTAAATTAATCCCTAATACCTAATATTATAAATGCTAATGTAAGTTTGTTTGTTACGTTTTCACGCAAAAACTACTTAACCGATCTTAAAAACTCTTTTACCATCTTCTTCTTATCGAGTGGGCTGCAAAGCCCTGGTGTCAGAGTTTATTCAAACCGCTTTACGGCCTCTGGCGTGGTTTTTATGTAACGACTACTACCACCAGTGATAGTAGCCGGGACCAATAGCTTAACGTGCCATCCGAAGCACGGAATCATCTTTCTTTTCAGACAATCAGGTGACTCAGCCTGCAATGTCCTAACCAACTGGGGAAAAACGCACAAAGTGACATTTCACTAGGTGCCCCCCGTGGGAATCGAACCCACGACCTCCTGAGCCCAATGCTCTAACCATTAGACCACGGAGGCAGTATATAATGATAATGATGATGAATACCATTAGAATGCTACATTATTCTTGAGTAAAATAGGCTATATAAAACGGCCAAGTGCGTGTTGGGAAAAACGAATTCTCAGAAGTTCGTCGGGTCAGTGGGTATGAAAATAAAACACATGTAATTAATTATTTACAAACATTTATCGTTTATTCATTAAAGACAAATATATCACCTTCCACAATAAGATACAAGAAGGCACAGGCAAAGTTTAACGGTAATTTTCATTTTTCTACTAAAATCACTAAATCCATTTCAAATTTTAGGCCGCTTGCTAGAAATAAAATCAAAAGCGAAGTGTACAATATTCTAAAATTTGCATTATTAATATAAATTTTACAATGCATTATTTACTCAAAACTAGGGAATCCAATCCCGCACTAAAAACGCGATCCCGCATGCCTGCGGGATTGAGGTCAATAATCCCGCGGATCCCGCGGGACTTGCGGGATTGAGTTTTTTTTAACTTTTTTTTGTTTTAAGTAGTGAAAATGAAATTAGGAGAAGTAAATTTAAATATAATTACTAAGTAGTTTTATTACTCATTACTATTAGTCAATGAGGCGTTTTCCAAGACTAGTAAATCGAAAAATTATTAGACGGCTATGTTAAAATTACTCCTAATCCTGTCATATTGACAGTAAAAGTGCCGTTTGTCTATGGTTCGCATCAAGTCTGACAGATGGTGTTGCCAACTTCGATCAAAATAAAATGAATGGATAGGCCTTAAGCGAACATTTCAAACAAGAAAAATGAGGCAAAACAAATGAAATTTTTACTTGTCACTTGTATGAAAGTGCCCTAGATTTGACAGATAATGGCGCTAGTTTGTATGTACCAAGTGCACCAGTAGTTTGCTTCAACTTACCGCGCTTTAGGCCTATCCATTCATTTTATTTTGATCGAAGGTTGCCAATGGATAAATTGTTCACTACCAATAAATACGCCATATCAATGAAAATTTTAGTTTGTTATATGTAAAATGAACATTAACTGCACAAAAATTCGATTAATTAGAAGTATCAAAACGTCTTTCACATGATAACCTTCATAATCCTATTAACGAAGTAACAAGTTGCTCCCTAAAATCAGGGAACAAAAAAACACTGAACACTTTCGATCTGACAGCTAAAAAAAATGGTTCAAAGACACTGGAAGGATGGCGTTACAATCGTATAAATTGGTACGATTGTAACGCCATCCTTCCAGTGTCATTGAACCATTTTTTTTTAAATTAAAACGCGTCATTCTATAAACGTAAAATCAGCTTATTTTTACCCGAATGCGACAGAAGGTGGGTTAAGTTTTTTCTGATAAAACTTTTAAAGAAATGATTGGTAATACTTGAACTGACATTGTTCCGAATTCCAATACAGGATTCACACAACACAAAATATAAATTCAAGGTAGCTGTAAACTAAAAACTGAAAAAAAAATCCATTCAAATTATATAGTAAAGTTGTTAAATAACTTATTAATGAGGCTGTTGTGCTGGGGGTCTAACAAAAAAGTAGAACGTGGTCTGAGCCCATTTTAAGGGTTCCATAGTCAAACAAGGAACCCTTCTACTTTCATCAATTCTATCCGTCTGTCTGTCTGTATGCCCCACCTCATTTACTCGCTCATTTTAGAACCTATTGATATTGACTCGAAATTTGCCATGAAGATAGATACAGTAACCCATTTTTTTCGACGCATCGATCCCGAACAACAAAAAGGGGGTTGAAAAAAAATCTTTTTTCATACATCGAGTGAGGTGTCTTTGGGTAAATCTTGTCAAATGGAACAAAACTCATAAAAACTAAATCGCTGTTACGATTCTGTCTCGAAATATCTGCGCTCAAAGTCAAAATTGTCTCTTAGGTATGATAAAAATTAAAAGATTAATACTTTTCTTCTTATTCTAATCATGCAATGGCTACGGAACCCTATCATGGGCGAGTCCGACATGCTCTAGGCCGATTTTTCTTTAAAAAAATGCAATCCCGCAAACGTGCGGGATCCCGCATGAGTAATCCCGCATTTGTGATCCCGCAAAAAAGGTGCGGGATCCCGCAAATGCGGGATCCCGCTTATGCGGGATTGGATTCCCTACTCAAAACAAATTAAAGAAATTATAGGATACTAAATATAATACATTTATGAATCACATTTTTTTGGTAAAATACAAAAGAAACCAAAGGTGAAAAATTGTCTTCATCAAATAGGAACACGTATGTATTCATTGTTGTGGGTACCTATTTGTAATTTTTTATATCGTCCTTCTAAGATCTTGTACTTTATATTGAAGATAAAAGATAAATTCTAGCAAGCGGCCTTTAGATAGGTAGTTTTTTTTCAAAAGCGAATGACATAAACATTACTAAAAGCGATGTATAATCTACAGTATAGTAACATACGTTTTCAGGTTACTGAAAAACATGTCTTAACACCCTGGTAACAAGGTTCTTGGTCGGCTTACCATGTAATAGATTAATTCCCGAGCTAACAATTAGTGGTTGTAATTTTGTTTCAAAGCACAATCGGTACCAAAATTATGATATTTTTTTTGGTACCAAATAATATAAATTAATATAATGACTTGGTACCAAATCGTTACAAATATGACGTTTTCAGGGCCAACGGACCTTGTATAGAGTTATTAATGGATCCAAAATCTAAGTACATTTTCTCTAAATAAATATCTATACTTAGATCTTGGAAACTAAAACTGACAATGGGTCCCTTTTCACAGAGAACGTCATAAATATTTTGTTGTATTGTATTACAAAATAACACTAAATCCCAAAATAATGTGATGTACTGTGATAATTATTTATAATGTTTTAATTTCCAATTACTGGACTTATTAATCCTGATCTTTCATCGTTAAATCCATTTGTAATACAAAATAAGACTAGTAGGTACAATTTACTACAAATATAAAATTACATTTAGTAGTGGAAGATTATAATGTATATTAATAATAGCGAAGAGCACCTGGTTCAACTATTAAATCGTATGAATTGACCGACTTTCAATTTGTTTAACTTTGCCTACTACAGACTTAACTTAACAGAGTGCTGGTTGATTTTATAATGGGGACTGGATTGGCCAGCATCCCGATGACCAGATAACAATTTCAAGAATGACTCAAGACTTTGTGGAGAAACGAAGAAAAAAGAAGAAAATTTATATCCAGAAATAATTTCCTGTTGCTCAGCCCGAAAAAGGGCCTGTTAAAATTTACGTAGAGTTGTATTTAGTTGTTTTAACCATTTGAGACTTTTTTTAACCATGATAACACATTTATCCCAAGGAACGTTTTTTTTAGTTAATCACTTAGGAATGTTTTTTATGTAGACGTTTAAATTGTTGAATAACAAGACTTTTCTTCAGTTATCCAAAATGAAAGTCAGTTCATTTCACAAACAGGCACATTGTAATATTTTAATATACTTAGCTATAGTTAATTGGTATAAAACTGAAGATCTTATTTCAATGTAGGTATTATGTTTATTATGGCAGCTGAATTTGACTTGTTTTGTTTTACATTTATTATTATGTACTGGATAATATTTTATATGTAAAATAGTTTGTTAGCCACAAAATTGTATTATAGTTTTACTTGATTGTAATATTTTGACTGGTTTTTGCGTGTCGTCTTTAATTGTATTTTATCATTTTTATTCAATACACTAACACACTATGTACCTAAAAGCTTTACAAATTTTGTATCTAATGACATTTAGATACATTTGCATTTTGTTCATTAAAAAGCATAACCGATATTTCATTAAAATTAAATCGAAGTATAAATTTATTAAAATAATAATTAATAATTAAACGTAAACTAAATGTGAATCTTAATTACACTTTGGTAATAACCTATTATAAACACTAGTAAACTATAAGTATTGTGAGAAAAGACTTCGTAAATAACTAAAAGAATACGGAAATAAACAGAAATACATTGAAAAAGTGAAGTTATTAAATACAAATTAGTAAAACAGAGGTCTAACCTAAGCGATATTATAAATTAACGCTACTTTCACGACGAAAAATATTAAAAACAAAATAATTATGAATAATATTTACAAAAAATTAAAACTGGTACTTTTTTAAATTAGTTCTATTTTAAAAGGATACATAAGCGAGAACGTAAAATATTTTAAAACGAAAATGCACATAAATACACTCAAGCTTACATTTTATAATTAGATGCCTCAGATTTTTGTATATTTTAAGTATCTTGGCTTTTTTATAAACTTCCAAAACGATTCGGTCTTTTTACTAGATCTATAATAATTATTTATTATTTTATTCTATACAATTATTATTCAAAATAAATCGACGATGGAACTAAAATCACTGGTTTATTACAAATGTACGAATTTATATTTTGTACTTCAATACATATTTATAAAAATACAGTATCTAAGAATTGTATTTACTACAACAGCGTTGTCTAATTATGTTGATGAAATAACCAATGATCATATTAATATTTCATTTGAATAGATATATTTGATGTACATATTTGGGTCATACATACAACATAAAGGATCACATTTAGGTATATAGAGCTAAAACTGAATCACGTGACGTCATTGAAATGAAAGAGAAAATAGAATTACTTATTAATTTATCACTTTTAAAATGTCTTGTTAGAAAATTACCACATGAATTCATGATCCACAATTATTACACGCAAAATGGAAACCCTTATAAAATTAGGGTAACCGTTTTGTGTTTCATCATAATTAGGGCCTGAATATTTTCAAAGAAGGTAACCGATTATTTAGAATAAAAATTATAACAACAGTTAAATCTTTCAAATTAAAATGTGACACAAAAATATTTGTATCCAATTTTATATTGACTGACCCTTTAGACAATTTTGCCGTACACTACACATTGCAAAGCATTATTCACATCAACATTACCACTTCGATACTTAATTTATAAACGTGACGTATCGTTATATCTCAGCTTTGACAACAATATATCGATATTATATTAGATCGATACTAACAATAAATAAGTTAGGCTACTTCGTATGTGTTTAAAGCATTCGTACTAGCAAGTACATGAGGATGGTTGAGAGGAGAGCAGTCGAAGCTGGTCGGATGGAATGCGCGTTGTTGTTTCCTCGGTAAACTGTGGAAGAAAAAAACAATAAAGCTTCGAAATTATTAGTATAGCATAGCATAGTCATATGAATAAATACGACTAGAAGTCAAGCTTCTTAAAGCGCGCGCAACGGCGCTAGACTCGCGAAAAAAGTTGTAATCCATTGTTTTACGGATCAAAATGGTGTGTTTACGAGTCTAGCGGCGTTCTCCGGCGCGGCGTTCCGCTTGTATAAAGCTTCCGATCTGTTCGGGTATTTAATCATGTGGCATAGTGCCCAAGTCTGTATTCCACGAGGGGTTGACAAAGATAGAAAACAGAATTTAAAAAAAGGCCGTCGCGGGACGCCCAGCAGACGTGAAACAACGAAATAACGCACTTTCTCGATTTCGCGCGCTTTTTTCGACAATTTCAAACTTCAGGAACGACGAACTAATCGCAGCTGTCATTGTACCTATAATAGTTATATATTTAAAATGGTATTCGATTAGGAAAACAATTAGCTGTTAGAATTGCTGGCATTCGTATAAATTATCTTCTGATTGAGTTAGCTTATGGAGATGAAATAAATATAGAATGTTATTTTATAAGTATATACCTAACAATTTATGAAAACATTCCGAATCTAAAAAAAAACGCGATGCTAGCAAAGAACCGAAAAAAAAAATCTTAATACATTTCTATCACCTTTTTCAATTTTACAGTCTAGTACCTAATAATTTAAATGTAATGTTTTGACAGTAAAGGGATAAAATAAAATAAAATAAAAAAGCTGATATAGGTACTTACGTGTCGCTGTTTGGATGGGCTGCGCCTGAGCTTCTAAAATAAACAAAAGAAAGCCAAAATAAAAATCATGCATGAAATGAAATGAAAAATGCTTTATTAACAATTACTCAAGAACATAAGTTAGTTATTTAAAAGAAAATAATGATAAATATTAAAATTAAACTACCTATAAAACTGCAAATTATCGGAATTAAAAAGTTTCAACCAAATAAAAACCCAGTTAATGTTTAATAATTTTGGGACAAGCATAAAAAAATATTTCCAAAGTAAAAGTTGGCAGTTTGAAGGTCTGAAGCACCCCAGAAAGTCTGTAATGCATTAAAGTTTACACCCTGGATCGTGTAATTTAGATTGTTACAATTATTTTCCAAAAATGTTATTTAGTCAACTAAAAAACACAAAAACCTCTTTTTCGAAGCCGTCTGTTCCAAATCATTAGGGGTTTTAGACTAGTTACTAAAAACTAAAGTTTTGTTATGAAAAGGAATTCCCAAAACAATAAAAGTTACTAGAGGAAACCCGCATAAAAAGGTATCTTTCGGCGTCGGTTACGACGTTTTTCGGCTTTTGTAGGCTATTTCCGAGAACATATAACATAACAAAAATGCTCTCTGAAATAAATGTCTAACAGAATAAAACAAATTTTGTTGTAAAATTTAACCGAATGTTTTGTTAAATTTAACCAAATTTTGATTAGGTATACATAACTACGTGGGCGTCCACGCAACCCACCATTTTAACCCGTATTTTTTATTATTCCATGCTAGATGCCAAATCTAACCTTATCTCAAAACCCGACAACTGGACCCTTTTTGCGTGGACTCATATACATATAGTTCGATAGTCACTAAAATTTGGATAAATTAACAAAACATTTAATAAATTCGGTTAGACATCTTTTTCAGTGATCAATTGAAAATAAAATGAAAACGCCGTAAGACGACCGCCCATAAGGTACCTTTTCATTACGATTGACACAAATAATTACCGATTTCGATGACAGTAGGATCGCTGTGGGCGCTCCAACTCTTTTCATTCTTCACTTTGACGGTGGCTTCGTACTTGCCAGCTTCTAGGGTTTTGTCTTCTATGACATAGATGATTTCGTATTGGTGCTTGCCTTCCGTTGGAGGTACAGGCACGTCGATTTTCTTCCAATCGTCCTGTTAAAAGTTAAGTAATTCAATTCAATTTTTGTTTAATGGCATCCGATGTGGTATCATTATTCAGCCAACGTCTCGTTATGTGAAGAGTATACGTAGTAGATCAGTATTAATGAGGTCTAGTGTGGTAGTTTTGCCAATGTAAGTTTATAATCTCAAGTGATTGTTTTAAGGTTAAAACACAAAAGAGTTCACAAAATGGCCGAGCCGCGTGGCCAATTAAATCACGAGCCGAACGAAGACATCCTCTCGGGAGACCTCTAGCCATGCGACTCAATTTTCGCGACTCCAAAAGTTAAATAACACTGAATTGATCACTACATTGACAGAAAAAGTTCGCCGAGTGCGTCGAGCAATGGAAAGTATTATGCTCGGCATCACGCTGCTAAATCGTAGTATTACGAGAGATAGACGACATTTTGTCATCATCAGCTGCAAGGCTGATTCAGTGTTCATAGTGTGTAGAGCATCTCTGTGATGGGGATGGACCAGGCCTGCCTGCATAACTCCAGTCGGTTTAAGACTGATTCAAGATAGGCATGGAAATCTTTAACACCTTGAACGCCGTCGGGTCCCAATAACAATAGATTTTCCTTTGTTTGTCGGTCATTTGGCATATCTTTGAAACTATAAAATTTAGCGAAAATCTGACAAACCACAGACACAATATCTAGATTGAGTTAAAAAAAATAAATTGGTTAATACCCAAAATATAATTAAACTTCGTTTGCATGTGAGCGCGCTAAAAATCATATCCTCTTAAAACATAAAGTCCACTTACACCGCCAAGACTCCGGAGTTGGAGTTCCATCTGTTCCAGAGGTTGGTGAGAGTTGACGGTCCACGACAGTTTGGGTCCTTCAGCGTCGAAGCTCTCGATTACAGGACTCTGCACCAGGTCGATGGATCTGTCGTGTTTGCCGTGATTGTTTTCAGCCTGGAATGTCACGAAAATATTGATGAAATATGGCAATTGACAGTTGGGCAAATTTTGGTTGCCTCACAGACGAGAGGTTATAAAACCGTAAAAATCGTGAGGAATAAAAAAGTAGCGGATCACTTCATATAAACTCAAATGACACTCGATAGCGCGATTTAAATGACGTGCAGCGCCATCTATTGACAAAATTGTGTGTTTGTTTGTTTGTTCGCGCATCACGCAAAAACTACTGAACCGATTTTGATGAAACTTTTTTTGTTTGATAGCTTATGATCTGACTTAAAATCTGGTATATAATTTGTGCGGACGATGTCGCAGGAGTTGTAGTGAGTTGTACTGTACAAGGTGAAATTGATATCATTAGCATCCTTTTATTTAAACTAAGAGTCTACCCATCAAATTGAACAACTTTTACTATGGGAGCAAAAAAAAATCTGCTGTCCCATACATTTGAGTCGTGTAGGCAGCGGCGGTGGGTGCAGTTTAGTATGGGACAGCAGATTTTTTTTTGTGCGTATTGTTTTATCCCATAGTAAAAGTTGTTCAGTTTGATGGGTAGACTCTTAGTTTCAAAGGATGCTAATGATATCAATTTTCATCCTGTATATAAATCAACTTTTTCGCTTACCTCGCAAGTAAAGACGCCGAAGTCCTGGTCGGACTGGGGAGTGACTGTGAGGTTCGAGTGGGCTCCCCTGGTACTGATGTGGAACTGGCTTGAATACTCCTGGATCAGGTTGCCGTCTTTATACCAGCGGATGTGGGGACTGAAAATAGAAAAAAAATACAACCAATAATAACAAAAATTTATGAACCTCCCATAAAAAAATTGTGGATCGGCCGATCGATTTTCTATGGGATTGGGAGGTCCAAACTATATAGGGTCCTTCTTAATATGGTGACACTTTTTTAAGGGGATGATCAGACCATCAAACTGAACAACTTTATCTATGGGACCAACATCGAAACCGCGAAAAAAAATCAGCTTCTCCATACAAAACTGCAAACCTACTCGAGCCAAATGTATGGGACAGCTGATTTCAATGTTGGTCCCATAGAGAAAGTTGTTCAGTTTTATGGTCTGATAATCCCCTTAAATAAGAGTCAGCATATTAAGAAGGACCCTGTATATAATATTTTTTCTGTATCCGCCACTAGAAGAGACCCCAAACCTCGTATCGTACGTCTGTCTGGCAACCCTGCCTATGTCTAGGTCAAGGATATGTCAAAAATACTAACGTGATAATGTATCCGTTAGAAGCATTTAGAATTGATTATCTGTCATGAAGAACAGGATGAAGAAGTTTTTTCTTACGACTTCACAAGAAGCAAAACGATAGCGCGATTTAAAAACGTACAGTGACATCTAGCGGACCCACGCGTGAACTGATGAGAGTTAAACTAAGCTTTTAATTTTTTAAATATTATTATTTATATTTTTTGATTTGATTTTGATTTTTTATGATTTCGCGTTGCATAGAGAAGATTGGAGGAAAAGAGGGGAGGCCTTTGCCCAGCAGTGGGACACAAAATAGGCTATATAAAAAAAAAAATATTTTTTGTAAATACGATGAATTAAATATTTTGTTAAAAAAAACGAAGCATGCGTTGCGTTTGACGAAGCTTGTTGCTGATTTATATCTGTTTGTGTTATGTGTAATTGACGAAGCTTGTGCTGACCTCTATTTTTGTTATTATTCTGATTGCTTATGTGAAATAAATTAATTCTTTTGCTAAAATTTTCCCGTCGGCACATGATTTGTTGAAAAAGTTAATTCGCATTTTCAAAAGCTTTCAGCTTTTCAACACCCCACACGATAATGTGAAAAAACAATCAAAATTTTGCCGCCTAAAATCATAATTTCTAGTTTAAGAGACAAGCATACTTTTGGTTACCATCAGCTGTAAGGCTGATTCAGTATTCATAGGGTGTTTGGGATGGACCATGTCTGCCTGTATAACTCCTGTCGGTTTTGGGGTATGCTAATATGCATCGGATCGGATCTTTGAGTGGCTCTATTTCCTAAACCAACTGACAGAACGTGTCAGTTTTTGTACAGTTTGCATAGCTATAGTGCATATTACAATAATATTTACCTACATAGTCATTTTGACGTGATAACGTCTTACAAATTGATGAACAGCGGCTGTACGCACGAAAAAGTGTCACGTTCCCCGTGACGTCAGAGCTAGCAGTTCTTATCAATGTCTATTTATGACGTTATCACGTAAAACTATCGTCCGAAAACTGACTTTACAGACAATACATTTTTTAGCAACCATACCAGACCTTTGAACGGCTGTAACTGTGTAAACCAACTGGAGTTATGCAGGCAGACCTGATCCATCCCCATCACAGAGATGCTCTGCATCCTGTGAATACTGAATCAGCCTTGCAGCTGATAGTTACCAAAAGTACGCTTATCTCTTATACTATAAGTTTCTTTTACTTCATGCCAAGTTTCAGCTTTCGAGAGAGCACAGAGGTGAACGACATGAAAGACTCAGGCAACGTGGCAAACTCAAACAACATAAACAACTCGGTCAACTGTTGCCAATATTTACAAAGTTGTCCATGTTGAAGTCCATCTGAGTTGTTCATGTTGTCGTTGTTTTCATGGTCTCCGAAGTACTTTAGTATAACAGAACAGAATAATTTAGTAAAGCATGATCAACATGGACAACCTGATAAACTCTGATGACACATACAACTTGGACAACGGAGTTTACCGAGTTGATCATGTTGTCCGGGTTGACCAAGTTGTCATACAGGGTGAAACAAAACACCATAGTAATACGGGGTGGTTTAGTTAGACCATCAAACTGAACAACTTTCACTATGGAGCCAACATTGAGAAAAATAAAAATTAAGTTTTCCGTTACGGGATGCCCAGCAGATGTGAAACTTCTCCCGATTTAAATTTCATACTTCCGTCTCACAAAAAGGCTGCGGATCAGAATTTCATAAATTTCAAAGCCCTCCCATAAAATTCACTTCAAAAATCTGCAGTCCCATACTTGCATACATTTTAGTCTAGTTGGTACTACAGTTTTGTGTATGGAACAGCTGATTTTTGTTTATTGGCTCCATAGTGAAAGTTGTTCGGTTTGATGGTCTGAAACACCCCCTTTAGTATTAGTAGGGTGTTTTGTTACACCCTGTATAAAGTACTTCCGACTATATGAACGACTGTCAACTTGGAAAACATGTACGACTCGGGCAACGTTGACAATTTGGTCAACTGTTGTCTAAGTTGACAAAGCTGTCCACGTTGCCAGTCGTTCATGTTGTCCTAGCTGTCCAAGTTGACAGAGTTCTCTGTGAAAAATGTGTGTGACGGACGGACGGACAGACTGACCCAGTGCTCCAATTTGCCGATGAAGGTTCGGACCTTAAGTACTACCAGGAGTGCGATCTATGAATCTCATTCGGTGAGTTCAGCTGTTGAAAATGTCAAAATTACTATGGAGATACGCATCTTTCTACTGCTGATTTGACTTTCAAAAATCGCACTCCTGAAGTATGATTTTTGAAAGTCAAATCAGCAATATAAAATTGCATATCTCCATAGTAATTTGACATTTTCAACTGCTGAGCTCACCGAATGCTTAGATCACAATAAAATTAATGGTTAGGCCTAAAGCGCGGTAAGTTGAAGCAAACTACTGGTGCACTTGGTCCATACAAACTAGCGCCATTATCTGTCAAATCTAGGGCACTTGCATACAAATTTGAAGTAAACCTTTCATTTGTTTTGCCTCATTTTTCTGGTTTGAAATGTTCGCACAAGGCCTATCCATTCATTTTATTTTGATCGAAGACCGAATGAGATTAAAAAATCGCACTCCAGACCTCCGTCACTCGGCCGTAAATACATAGATAATAAGAACCTACAATTTGTCGCATCGTAAGCGATGAGCTCGCTGTAGAGCCAAGATTATTATAATATTTTTTTTAGAGAGCAATTTCACTTATAATTTAACGATATTTGTATGTCTGCTGCGGACAGAAGCTAGAGAGACACTTTTTTATGTTACACCTTATAATGTACCTGGTTTCACAAATAAAATTTCTGATTTCTGATTTCGCTTGATTTCCGCCACTCACTCCGGGCAACGTCGCATAATATATGTCACACGCTCTACGAAGTAATAATTTTTTCGCGTATCTATATACCCTCTATACCCTACGGGTAGTTACTAACCTGTCCTGGTCACTTGAATAAATGATTTTATTATTATTATTATATACTCCCTACTAAGTTTATAATGCTTATGGATGTACCTGCTGGTTTTTATTGCACTATCTTGTCTTTTTTTATTTTTTTTATATTTGATAGTTTGCTCTTGACCTCTATCTAGTCCTCAGGACAAAGATGGGGTCGAAGATGTAGCGAGCTTACCCAGAAGTACACTGGCACTCCTGCACACTGAGTAATAAATAAACAAAATAAATAATTAACTTAAATCGACTATTATTTAAACCGCGCGAACCAATCACGATACTCTACGTTTTGCGCGCCGGCAATGATTGCTTCTATTTGGTCGATTGATTTCGCGCCTGACGCAATACCCACACGATCTACATTAGGTCTTTTTGACTGCACAGCAATCAGTTTCCCTCTTTAACAGCGTAGCCATAAGGTTGATTATATTATCAAATGGTATTGTCGGTGAATTTTAGCCCCAGTCTGCGCGAACGAAGATTGAAGAGCGGAATTAATTAATTATTTGTTAATCTACAACATTGTATTGTCATATATAAATAAAAATAATAAAATAAATAATTAATTTCCTGCACGTCTAGCATTCGCTGCATACAAAATAACCTGTTGGCGCGCTTTTCGGAGAGCGAAAGCCGCGCTTGCCACGACGTGTAGTATGGAAAATAGCCGAGTCGCGCGCAAGAATAGAAATCATGCTAGAGGGTCTGGTCGTACTGTACCGTATGGCAGACTGGCATTAGGTAAGGGTGGACGCGTATCTATCCGCCGAGAAGGAGCCGAAGGAGCGAACGAAACGAATTTCCTAATAATTCTTCCGATTCGCCGCGGATAAGTGTGCGAGGTGTCATAGAATTTTATAAAAATAATTCTATAGTTTGATTTTTTCGCCTCCTTCGGCTCGTTCGCCGCGGATAAATATGCATCCTCCTTTATCGTTTTTTAAGGAAGTGTTCTAACTGTTTCGTTAGTAATTATATAGCCTGTGGTAGTACTTACAGAGGGTGTTCGTGTGCTGAACACTGAAGTAGAGCTTCGATGTTGATGTCTGTGTTCACTATGGTCTTGGGGACGTGCACTCGTGGTTTACCTGAAAATTTAATAAATGGTACTTAGTACTAGATTATGCCAAGAATGAGCGATTTTCTTTTCTTTTTTAAATTTAGTTCCTAAAAAAACTCAACAGATGGCATGTTTATCGCCCCAGAGAGCCGTTCGCGAGATCCTGTCAATATCTTGCCAATCATGCCTGCCTTTTTTTGGGAATGCCAAGGGATCGAGCCCATACAGCCATGTCAGGCGTAAAAGTTTCGAATTTTCGATTAAAATTATTATCATTAAAAGATGCGTTGGCATCTTCTTGATCATCTTTTCACTCTTTATTATTTTAAAGAAACACTTTTTGAAATGTTGAAGTTTCTTCGCACAGACCGTAGCACCATCTATCGATCCCCAAGAAAACAAAATGAAAAAATCTCATTGCATGAAAATTGGTGGCTAAAACATCTTGCAATATTTATCATGCCTAGATATACGCCACCGTAACTCCATACTAGAATCAAAACTGCAGTGACTAATCAAATTACTAGATACAATGAAGTCCGGCGAGTAATTGGGAATGAAGGTGATCACAAACCCCAGTTATTATACTCCGTCAATACGAAGCGCTCGTTGGCGTAGTGGAGCTTCGGTATTGGAAACGATCACCGAAGTTAAGCAACGTCAGGTCCGGTCAGTCTTTGGATGGGTGACCGTTTAGTGGTATTTCATCTCAAGCGTTTCCGTGCTTCGGAAGGCACGTTAAGCAGTTGGTCTCGGATAGTTTCGTCAGATCGCATTGTAACTATTCGTTAAGTCAGGTCAGAGGCCTATTGAGGCGGCTTGAAAATTCTCTGACAGCAAGTTGACCACTACCTTGCCTCCACCAACACGCACTGGGCCCGCGTGGTGGAGTATGGCCCACTCCTTCTCACCCTTATTCGTGAGAGGAGGCCTTTGCCCTGTAGTGGGATTCTATAGGCTATAGCTAATACACACAAGATGCTAATAGATTCCTCGGTATCAGCGATACGGCTAAAACTTGCTAGCCTTTAACGGTTCATAAATCGCTGCTTTGTCAGTTGTTAGGTATTTAATCTGGCGACTTCTAATTTGCATTTATGTATTTGCTCAAGACTATTTTCTCTGAGACCCGAAAGGAGGTAGTCAGATATATTCTGAAAACTCAGTATATCCACGTTTCACTACTAGTACCGAAGCTCTGTCCAGTGTGACGGGGATTGAGCCCGTCACCAGTTGTAATGGACAGCGGGTAAAATACATGCGTCGAAATTGAAGCATGCAGGTTTCCTCACGATGTTTCCTTCACTGAAAAGCCAGTGGTGTTACAAATCGTCTAGAAACACTCATTAGTACAAGTTGGCCTGGACGGGGATCGAACCATCGCCTCCTGCACGGCAGGCAAGGTAACTCGCCAATGGACCACAACATGCTTTGAAATTCTACCTACAATTTGGCTGCGACAAAATGCGTATCAACAGGCACGGACTTGAAAAAAAAGCGGACGTAATGTGTCACTAAAAAATGTGAAGCATGCAAGGTCCTACATATTAGTTTGTTCTACAAGGGACCTAAACTCACACAGATGCACCAGTTCTATTCGCAGGAGTGCGATTTTTGAATGTCATACGTCGAACTCAGCAGTAACAAATGTCAAAATTAGAGATACCTATGCATCTTTCTACTGCTGATTTGACTTACAAAAATCATACTTCACGAGAGCGATTTTTGAAAGTCAAATCAGCAGTTTATAGATGCACATCTCCATCGTAAATTTGACATTTTCAACTGCTGAGCTCACCGAATGAGATTCAAAAATCGCACTCCAGGTCCTACAACCCGCCACCATTTTGTACCGCGTGACAGTGCGTCAGCACGCACACTAAAATAAATGGGTGCTTCACTCGTGATTAGACGAGATTACGTCCGTCTTTTTTTAGGGCCGTGTCTACAGGCAACGATTTTTTTGGTCTATACGAAGCGAAGACTTATTGTTTAATAGGCTTATAGTTTTATGTAAAATTAAATGACGAGGGCCTTACCAGAGACAACAACATTAAGTTCAGCGGCGTTGTTACCGACGGTGTTGATGGCGTAGCACAAGTATTTGCCGGAAATGTCCGGCCGAACGTTCTTGGCGAAGAATGTGTTGCCACGGAACTCGCCGTGCTTTTCTGACAGCTTCTCGTTCTGTAAGTGTGACAGAGACAGATATAAGATAAAACTATACATATAGGGTCCTTCTTAATATGCTGACACTTTTTTAAGAGGTTGATCAGAATATCAAACTGAACAACTTTCTCTATGGGACCAACATCGAAATCACGAAAAAAAAATCTGCTGGTCCATACAAAACTGCAAACCTACTCTAGCAAAATGTATGGGACAGCTGATTTTTTTTCATGACTTCGATTTTGGTGAAGTTGTTCAGTTTGATTGTCTGATCATCCCTTTAAAAAGTGTCACCATATTAAGTTAGACCCTTATCTAATCTTGCCCAATGCGGATTGGTAGACTTCACAAATGTGCATCGGAATTTCTTCTTCAACGTATGCAGGTTTCCTCACGAGATGTTTGAGAGCAGACGGTATTAAGTACATAGGTAAGTTAGAAAAACTCATTGGTACACGGCATGTCGTCCGTTCGTATTCGAACCCGGAACCCAATGATTGTGTGTGTCAGGACCGCGGGTGTATTTTTTTAATTTGGATGGGAACTGCCTTAAATAAATGTACCTAAAATGTACTATTTAGTACCTCTAATGAATTTAATTGTACCTCGTCGAATTCCTGGAAAACACATTACGAAAGTGAGCCGCCATTCTGATATCAGGATGGCGGGTGAACACAAATTCTTTCAGTTTATTGTAATTGAATGATTACCAAACAAATGTACCTAAAATGTACTATTTAGTACCTCTTATGAATTTAATTGTACCTCATCCAATTCTTGGAAAATACATTACGAAAGTGAGCCGCCATTCTGATATATCAGGATGGCGAATCTTTCATTTTATTGTAATTGAATGATTACCAAACAAATGTACCTAAAATGTACTATTTAGTACCTCTAATGAATTTAATTGTACCCCTTTCATTTCTTGGAAAACACATTACGAAAGTGAGCCGCTATTCTGATATCAGGATGGCGGGCAAACATTAAATCTTTCATTATATTGTAATTAAATGATCACCAAAAAAATGTTCCTAAAATGTACTATTTAGTACCCATAATAAATTTATTTGTACCTTGATCAATTCCTGGAAAAAACCGCCTGAAAGTGATGACCATGATTATTGGCAATCATGCACAAGGAATATACCTACTACTCTCTACCGAGGGATCTTGCACGTGCCGCCACGTGGTTGACGCACAGCGATTTTAATTAGCACGATTTAAATTCGCGCGATTTATTTTCCGGAGCCAGAAAGAACTGAACTAACAAAAGAACATAGAAATGGCAAGAAAAAAAATCTGCTGTCACATTAAAAACTGAAGTAGGTACTGACTCGACTCAAATGTATGGAATAGCGGATTTTTTTCCTGCGATTTCAATGTTGGCTCCATACTCCATAGTGAAAGTTGTTCAGTTTGATGGTCTGAAAAACCCCTTAATATTACTACGATCTTTTTTTGGGCTTGGGCTTGTCGGCACAGCAATTTTTAATCGTTCAGGTCCATAATGTCCCTTCCCCAAAATGTCCCCAACCCAAAATCTCCCTTCCTCAAAATGACCCTTCCTCAAAATTACCCTTCCTCAAAATGTCCCTTCCCTAAAATGTCTGCTGCGTAGTTTTTTTTCTTAATGTTCCAATTTTTTTTCAGACCATCAAACTGAACAACTTTCACTATGGAGTATGGAGCCAACATTGAAATCGCAGGAAAAAAATCCGCTATTCCATACATTTGAGTCGAGTCAGTACTTCAGTTTTTAATGTGACAGCAGATTTTTTTTCTTGCCATTTCTATGTTCTTTTTTTCGTTCAGTTCTTTCTGGCTCCGGAAAATAAATCGCGCGAATTGAAATCGTGTTAATTAAAATCGCTGTGCGTCAACCACGTGGCGGCACGTGCAAGATCCCTCGGTAGAGAGTAGTAGGTATATTCCTTGTGCATGATTGCCAATAATCATGGTCATCACTTTCAGACGGTTTTTTCCAGGAATTGATCAAGGTACAAATAAATTTATTATGGGTACTAAATAGTACATTTTAGGAACATTTGTTTGGTGATCATTTAATTACAATATAATGAAAGATTTAATGTTTGCCCGCCATCCTGATATCAGAATGGCGGCTCACTTTCGTAATGTGTTTTCCAAGAAATGAAAGGGGTACAATTAAATTCATTAGAGGTACTAAATAGTACATTTTAGGTACATTTGTTTGGTAATCATTCAATTACAATAAAATGAAAGATTAAGTGTTTACCCGCCATCCTGATATATCAGAATGGCGGCTCACTTTCGTAATGTATTTTCCAAGAATTGGATGAGGTACAATTAAATTCATAAGAGGTACTAAATAGTACATTTTAGGTACATTTGTTTGGTAATCATTCAATTACAATAAACTGAAAGAATTTGTGTTCACCCGCCATCCTGATATCAGAATGGCGGCTCACTTTCGTAATGTGTTTTCCAGGAATTCGACGAGGTACAATTAAATTCATTAGAGGTACTAAATAGTACATTTTAGGTACATTTATTTAAGGCAGTTCCCATCCAAATTAAAAAAATACACCCGCGGTCCTGACACACACCAATGATTAAGTGTCCAATACCAAACCTTTCAGCAATCACCCGATGTTCTTGACACGACATTATTGGCAGAAATTCCAATGTCAAGGAGTTACGGACATTATTTTCTTCGTCTTCGGGTTCCTCTCAATTACTGGAGATTGGCAGGCAGCTCTGCATATCCCTGTCAATCTCTCGCCAAACGAAACAGCTCTTCGACGCTGGCGATGTCCGTCCACTCTTTCAGGTTCGCGAGCCATGACATTCGTGGCCTACCGACGCTTCTTTTGCCCTCTACTTTGCCCATTATTACAGTCTGGAGTAGTTGGTATTGCTCATTCCTCAAGATATGACCAAGGTTGGCGACATTATTTTGGAAATAAAAGAATAATGAATCTTACATCTCCATTGGAAAGTGTCCTCGACCAGATGATCTCAGGTTTGGGAGAGCCAGCGACCTCGCACGTCAGCAGTAAGTCCTGTCCTTCCACAAGATTACCGTCCTGAGTTGCCTCGAATTCTGAAATATTAATATTGAGAAATATGTCACTATAGCTTTTACCCGTAACTTTGCGTGGATTTTGGGCAATTTTAACGCCCCATTGTACACCTATAGAGATTGATTTTTGAAGAATCCTTTTTTGCAGCTGTATAGAACATGTATTCCAAATTTCATCTTAATTTTTTAAAGTTGTACGTGGTCAGTCAGTCAGTCAGTCCCGGAACTTTTTAATAATTAGAACTCATTTTTGATGCCTACAGTGATCAAAAGAAAATTTTCGAATTGACCATACAAATTCAATTATCATCAGCAGCGTTTCTGGCCACCCCGAAAGGGATTACGGTCCCGAAAGGGTTCCTATATAAGTACGTCCAACTGCAGGGCACAGGCCTACTCGCAGGGAGCGTGTATGTATGTTACTCCACCACGCGTGCCCAATGTGGATTGTTAGACTTCACATATGCATCCGAATTTCTTATGATAAATTATGTAACTCACTCAAAATCCTGGGTGACTCCAGCACCATGATTGTATGCTCAATAGATACAGGGTTATCTTGAACCAGCTCGCATTTGTAACGACCACTGTCTGAGGCCACCAAGTCTCTGATCAATAAGTCATTGGAATTATCAACCCTGGAAATATAAAGAAAAAAAAAAATTATTCAAAGTATTAATTAAGAGTACAAAAATGTTCTACGTCCTAAAAATCTTCGATCGTCCAAGTCTTCAATCTTTATAACAGCGTTTCCTTCTCAGTCAATTCTTTCGTAATTAGGTTTTTCTAATATTGAAGTATTATTAATAACAGTAGGTACCCCCTCGGGGAATGTAGTCGTGAGCGTATTCTATGCTTAGGATATTTATAACAAGGTGGAAATGTTGGAAAGTAATAATTTGCTATAATCTAAATTTAGGGGGAAAAAATGCCTAAAACTATTTTTTCTGTTGAGTGGATGGCATGTTTTGTCTTAAACCTCTAATAATTTACGTCTTTTAACTTAGCTTAAAACATGTTTGTACGTTTGTACCAAATACAAAGACTGGACTTGGTACCAGATTAATTATATTATATGGTACCAAATTAAAATTAATTTAAACAATATTAATTTAAATAATTAATATTAATTTAAAAAGTTTATATAATTAAACTAGACTAAGTTTAAATTAATTTTAATTTGGTACCGTATAATATAATTAATCTGGTACCAAGTCCAGTCTTTGTATTTGGTACAAACGTACAAACATGTTTTAAGCTAAGTTAGCTTAGTCTAGTTTAATTATATAAACTAGACTAAGTTTAAATTAATTTTAATTTGGTACCGTATAATATAATTAATCTGGTACCAAACCCTATTCTCTAAGAATTTACGACTTCAATTTAGCTCAAAACATTTTGGTACCATTGAATATGCTTTTGGTACCTTATAACACCTGGCCATACCACATTAATTTCGTACAACTTCAGATATTTTATTTATTTTATGTAATACCTATGATGCCTCTAATTTATTCAATATCAATCGAGGGAATATAATTATAGGTTGGTCGGTACTTACATTGAATATCTGGGTGAACTGGATGGATGGATATGTTGGCCATCTTTGTACCAGCTTACCATAGTCCCCTCTGAAACATTTATAATAACAAATGATTATCATAATAGTAAAGAAGCTCTTTACCTGAAAAGCTTTTAATGGTATTTAGGTTATTCTAAATAGCTAAAAAAATACTGTTTCATACAAAACTGCAGTACCGAGACGACGTGTTTGAAAAAAGGAAATAAAAATAACTAAGTAATTATAATTACCCTAAAAGCTAGTGTCATTATAATAAGTTCATAAATGTCTCACAAGATGACATTGTACGTTTTATATCTCGCTTTGGTTTTACTTTTTTGTTGAACCTCTTGATCTTACATCCATTACAATAGAGCGAAATTTTGACGCTGTTGAGTTATATTTTTTAAAATCCTTGACTCTTACACCCATTCTTATACCCGTATTTTAGTTGTTTCCTTGAGGCTTCCTCACTCGATTCGAGGACGTTTTTGACATTTTTGTCACACAAATTATGTCAAAAACGTCTTACAATCGAGTGAGGTTACATGACAATGACTATGACTACATGACTATGAGGAAATGTCAAGAAAACAACTAAGAATACGGGTGTTAGTCTAAGGATTATTAGCAATGCGTTATACATAATTTAGGGGGTGCTGCAAACCTCTTTCATTGTTATTTGAAGCTATGGAGTGTTAACATTGAATATGCGAAAACAACGTTTTATGTTTCTATTTTTATATCTGACACCTAAAAGGAGCGGTTAGGGCATGCTTCCGGCTGAAATGAACCGGCAACTGTAATATATCAACTCTGTTCATTAGCCTAACTGGTCACATTGACCTGCCAGTGATCCTTCGTAAGCGTTTCCATACGAAGGATTGTATGCATTCTATATTGTATGCGTACTCACCGGCAGGTGTAACTCTGCACTCCAGTCTGACTGTCTGGCCTACATTGACCTGGTAGTGGTCCGGCGTCGTCACTATGGCACCGTTCAGCATGACTGTATGCTCAACAGATTCCGGCTTATCTTGCAAGATCATGCATTTATAGCGTCCGATGTCTGACTCGACCACGTCTTTGATCAAAAGGTCCTTGGAATAACTGTCACTGAAAATACAAAGTAGAAAAACACATAAATACTTATACAATAATGACAATACAACATTTAAAAATAAATAAACGAAACTGAGCCATCAAAATTGATACCAAATTTTTAGTTTCATATAGAGGGGAAAAAAGAGGAAGACCCAGACAGAGTTATCTAGCCCAAGTGAAGGAAAAGGTTGATGTCGTGTCGTATCAAGAACTCAAGACACTAGCGGGAAAACAAACAAGAGCGGCGAATACTCCACCGACAAGAGCGTAGCTCTTAAATAAGACGATGATGATTTAATTTGGTACCGTCACAGATTATATAATACTAGTACCGTATAATATAATCAATCTAAAAACTTTGGCAGTATTTGGTACCACGTCATTTATTGATTTTAGAGAGTAATTAAATGAATTGGTATCGTATAATACAGGGTCCTTCTTAATATGCTGACACTTTTTAAGGAGATGATCAGACCATCAAATTGAACAACTTTCTCTATGGGACCAACATCGAAATCGCGAAAAAAAATCAGCTGTCCCATACATTTGGCTCGAGTAGGTTTGCAGTTTTGTATGGGAGAGCTGATATTTTTTTCGCGATTTGGATGTTGGTCCCATAGAGAAAGTTGTTCAGTTTGACGGTCTGAACATCCTCTTAAAAAAGTGTCAGCATATTAAGTTGGACCCTATATAATAAAGCTAAAAACTTGGCAGTATCACAAATACTCGTATATTTGGTACAACGACATATATTTTTATGGCATGTAATGGTGCCTCTGAATTTAGACCACAGAGTAATTCAATTAAAGTACTTACATTGAAAACCTGTCCGGTCCAAACAATTTGGAGGGTCCAAGGAAATATTGTTGGCCGTCCTTATACCAAGCTACTACGGTTCCCTCTGAAACATTAACAATTAAATTTTTACTCCAATACCCATATTAAAAGTAAGCAATACCTGCTGCATTCAATAATTATGTATAAAGCAGACAACGCGAACAAAATCTGTGCACCACGATAAGCAGTGAGCGCCTGGCACAGGCTAAGTAAGCTTGTACTTGTACCAATTGGCCTATACGAGTGTTATAAATAATTCACCTCTAGTACCTCAATGACTTGCTGACGGTTTCTAAGGGTATGATTAAAATGGGACTATCTCGATGGTGAGTCATGAAAATCGGTCAAGATATGCCAAAGCAAGTAATAGTGAAAATAAAAAACGATCTTGGTTGGATTTTTATTTGTTATACTTATAACCGATTCTATGAACAGTACAAAAGTTATTGTCGTCAATCGGTCTACAGCCGCCATATTTAATTATATCCTGACAGTTAACCGGAAGCCGTCGCACGCGCACGTTTTTGGCGCCACCGGAAGTACGGGCGCCATTTTGTGAATCAACATTTTTTATTGCGCAATGAATTATGGTTGCACATATTTTAAGTATGATTTATGATCGAGGAAATATTTAAAATGTATTTTTGGGTCTGTTTAGAAATGATTGAGCACGAGGCGAGAAAGAGATAGCAAGATATTTTCTTCAGGCGCTTCTTTTGTCGAATCTATGGCATACCCAAAAATCTCGTAAGCATAATGTCATGGACTAATTTGGTGAAGAGATATACTCGTAGCGGCCAATCAGTAAGTGTCTAAACACATTATGCCGAAAGTACGCGACCGAAGTTCGGCACGATTACGCCAGCAATGCTATTTGAATGAACGACGACACATTATGCCGAAATTACGTTGCGTTATAGCGTACAGCCGAACTTCGGTCGGGCGTAAGTTCAGCGGCAACTTAGTCTGTAGTGCACACATTATACGCGAGTTTACGCGACCGAAGTTCGGTTCGATTGCCGACGAAAATCCGGGGGCGGGGACTGAACAAAGTTACGCAAGTTTACGCAACTGAATTTCTGCCGCGTAAGTTCGGCGCTTATGGTGTGTCATATTACCCGAATACGTCGGAACATGGTCGGAACGTAAACTCAGCCGCGGATCTTCGGTCGCGTACTTTCGGTATAGTGTGTTTAGACACTAAGTCTCTATGTGAACTCTTCACAACAATTATTGCGCTGTCATATCCTATCGGATCCTAGAGCAGCGACTGCAGCCATGAACAGTGAGGTGGTGTTCATATCGAACCATTTACACAGATTCTTAAGCCAGGAAGAAAATCTTCTTCCAAGCATTCGTCTACCTGAAATTTTCCCTTGCAGAACAATCTGGAGAAGTTGGTATTTTTCACATCTCATAATGTGACCGAGATACTGTAGTTTCCGAGTTTTTATGAGTATTGAAAATCAGCAAGCATCTAATGCTAATCGATGATTGAACAGGGTGCTTCGGTCGTATCGAGGGTTCAGCACGTCACTGTGCTGACAATTACGTCACATCTGCATAGTCTGCATGTGTACTACTGGCAGGTGTAACTCTACACTTCAGTCTGTCTGTATGGCCTGCATTAACCTGGCTAGTGACTGATCCACATTTACCTGGCAGTGAATGATCCACATTGACCTGGTAGTGACTGACCCACATTGACCTGGCGATGGTCCTTTGTATTATATTTTATGCGTACTCACCGGCAGGTGTATCGTTGCACTGCAGTCTGTCTGTATGGCCTACATTACCCTGGCAGTGATTGATCCACATTGACCTGGCAGTGACTGACCCAAATTGACCTGGCGATGGTCCTTTGTATTATATTTTATGCGTACTCACCGACAGGTGTATCGTTGCTCTGCAGTCTGTCTGTCTGGCCTACATTAACCTGACAGTGACTGATCCACATTGACCTGGCAGTGACTGATCCACATTGACCTGGCAGTGACTGATCCACATTGACCTGGCAGTGACTGAACCACATTGACCTGGCAGTGACTGACCCACATTGACCTGGCATTGACTGACCCACATTGACCTGGCAGTGACTGATCCACATTGACCTGGCAGTGACTGATCCACATTGACCTGGAGATGTTCCTTCGTATTATATTGTATGTGTACTCACCGGCAGGTGTAACTTTGCACTCCAGTCTGACTGTCTGGCCTACATCGACGTAGTATCGGTTCGGTTGCGTTACTATAACTCCGTTCACCTCTTCGTCCTCGTCGGCATCGTTCCCTGGAAAGGAGTATTTTCTGTTTAGAATAGAACAGAAGAGAGAATTTATTAGATCTACATTTTGGTCTGTGAAATATTCTTAATTTCTTCACCGAAATGCCGAAACTATATTCCACCTACACCTCATTAAAGATAATCCTCCGTTAAATCAGTTGCTGTCACTTTTTGTCTTGTTGACGGTAAAAGATAGCAAGAGATTTAATGGAGGATTAACTCTAATGAGTGTTTCTGCAACTGAGTGCTAGAGTCGTGCTCTGGATAAGCAATAGTTGAAAATTCTTAATCGTCTGAATCCATTCCCAGAAAACTCGCGCATGAAACGCGCCTGAAACGCGTCATCTGGACGCAATACAAAAAGCAGTCGCGCGAGTGGTTACGCGCGTAGGTAATACGCATCATCTGGACAGGCCCTAAGGGTTGGTAGAGCCTCATCTGGCAGCACCGCATCGCATTTTTTCACGCTTTAAGGCCTCCGCACATTGCAGCGATATTATCGAGCGATTTTATCGAGCGATATCGCGACACCTTACACACTGCAGCGATTCCGCGATTCGCGTCACGCATAGGCCCCACCACTGAATGTAGTCGAAAGAGTTGCGATAATATCGCGGCAGTGTGTGGGATCGAGCGCGTCCCCATACAAAATGTACTGAGAACAATTATCGCAAAATCGCAGCGATATTATCGCTATCGAGCGATAAACTCGCTGCAATGAGCGGAGGCCTTTATCCTTTTCTGTCGCTCAGGAACGTCATTAGCTAGAGCGAGAAAAGACGCAGCACTGCCGGTGCTGCCGCGTGCGGTCGCGTTCCCGCTGTCTTATTTGCTCTAGCAAATGACGTTCCTGAGTGACAGAAAAGGATATGGAGCGACGGAAAAATACGATGCGGTGCTGGCAGATGAGGTTCAACCCTAAGTCATTTAATGGTCGGATGTCTTGTCTTACAACTCTGTTTCCATTGCCATATAAAAATGAACTTTAACAAGAAGATAATACGGACCTCCGTCAGCGTCCTTCTGTGCCTCGTAGTCGCTCGCCTGGTCTTGCTGGAGCGCATCATCTTCATAGTTCACGTCGCCAGCTTCCCGACGTCTTAACGTGTGTGCATCTGTAAATAAAGAGGTAGGTAGTTTTGTTTATTTTTTTTATTGATGGGTTTGCTCCAGTCCTCAGGACAAAGATGGGGTCGAAGGTGTAGCAAGCACTCTTGCACACTGACGGAACGCAGCAAGCTGCTTGGCGCCAGACTCCGACAGGAGGGTAGTCGCGAGCCAGGCGGCTCCTTGCGAAGCCTATCACACCGCTGTGGGGGATCGTGCAGCCGCTACCACAAACTTGGTAGCTTGTGATGCCGTGGCCCGGGGTGGACCACTAGGAGGTACGAGTAGATCCCCAATCAATCGGTATTTGTTGGTTTTCCATCCTATATAGGGTCCTTCTTAATATGCTGACACTTTTTTAAGATGATGATCAGACCATCAAACTAAACAACTTTCTCTATGGGACCAACATCGAAATCGCGAAAAAAAATTCAGCTGTCCCATACATTTGGCTCGAGTAGATTTGCAGTTTTGTATGGAAGAGTTAATTTTTTTTTCGCGAATTCGATGTTGCTGCCATAGAGAAAGTTGTTCAGTTTGACGGTCTGATCAACCCCTTAAAAAAGTGCCAGCATATTAAGTTGGACCCTGTATGCTTACGACTATATTCCCCGGGGGGCAGTCGGAGATATTCTGAAACTTCAGAACATCAACGTTTCACCAGTAGTACTGAAACTCTGTCCAGTGAGCCGGGGAGTGAGCCCATCGCCACTTAGATTTGTATGAATAGACAAAAACATTTTTTGCGTATTTCCTATTGGTTTCTCAGGGATAGTTGTTCAGTATTATGAGTAAAATCACTACTTAAACTTATGCTACTGTTTACCCTAACACCCTGTATTCAAATTTCGGTAATTTTTAAATGACCATAAAATCTGCCTCGCTCTTTTACTTCGGTCCCCACAATCCCACACAACTATTAACAGACTGAACACAAATGACTAAACGAGTCCGCCTGTCTTGTCTATCGAACCACCAAACACTAGTATCCAATTTAACCCGTAAATGGTAAAGTTAAACATCGTGCAGCCGAGGCCAATTGAAGAACTATTTTAGAAACTATTACCGGTTACAAAGACAGGAGTCCTAAGGTAGTACAAGTTAAGAACTTTAGGCGATCTTGTTCTCTCACACACTGTTGTAAACTCTACCCTCGAAGTTTGTTCACTGGCCAAATCGAAATCGTATGTACTAAGGGCCAAATAAAAAGTAGGTATATAGGTAGTGAAACCCGATGGGTATACCTACAGGATGTAAAATTCAATATGATCAGGCCGTCAAACTGAACAACTTAGTCGTAACAATCTTAGGATAAATTTTGACAAAACAAACATAATGAATTTTAGGCAAAGACAGAATAATTTGCACAATCTTGACATTAACTATTCCGGAATTCCGATACAAGAAGTAAACGTAGCAAAATTTTTGGGACTACACATAGACAGCCAAATGAACTGGAATGTCCACATAGAACAACTATGTAAACGAGTAAACCAAGGCTCATATGCACTGTATAACCTCAGCAAAATAGTAGATAGTTCAGCTGTCGTAACGGCATACCACGGATACGTGGCATCTATCTTGAGGTATGGCATAATGTTTTGGGGAAACTCTACAAACAAAGATTTCGCTTTCAAATCTCAAAAACGTTGCATTCGGGCTATTTGCCATTTGAGACAAACACAATCATGTAGGCCTCATTTCTCAAAACTTAAAATTTTAACTCTTCCGTGTATGTACATCTACGAATGTGCTGTGTTTGTAAAAACAAATATCAGCTTATTTAATTTTGGAACTCGTCTGCGGCATCAAGACAAGTTATCAGTGTTACCTTCTAGGACAGCTTTACTACATAAAAGTCTGTTTTGTAGGACACCTCATATTTATAATAAAATTCCCAAGCCCATTAGAGATACAACTGAAATCAACGTGTTTAAGAATAAACTCTTTGATCTGCTTAATTCTAAATGCTACTACAGTCTGAATGAATTTCTGGATGATACTTCCATTTGAGATTTATTGCAATGACTTATATTTGGTAAAGTTTTGACTGTTTTGACATTGAGTAATAATTATGTTTAACTTTGTTTGTTTTGTTCAATTATTAGTAATTAATGTTTCAATGATATTGCATGAATGCTACCCACTATTGTATGCCCATGTGGCGGAACATAGCTGAACTGTACCTAAAGTAATAATGTCATCAATTATGTATACCTATGATTCACAATAAAGAATATTTCTATTTCTATTTCTATAACTTTCACTATGGAGCTAAATAGAGACATCGCAAAAAAAGACATTCTGCTTTTCCATAGAAAACGTCAACGGCTATTCTACCCAAATTTATCTGAAGCGAGATTTTAATATTTAAAATTAGAATCTAAAATAATGGAATAAAGTCCAAAGTTGCAGATATCATGCTACCTCGCCCTCGAGAATAGTGGCAGAAACGTTTGTTAGTAGAATTACACGAGTAACTTGTCCAAATACAGGGTCCTTTTTAATATGCTGACACTTTTTAAGGGGATGATCAGACCATCAAACTGAACAACTTTATCTATGGGACCATCATTGAGATCGCGATAAAAAAATGCTGTCCCGTACATTCGGTACGGTACGGTTCGAGTAGGTTTGCAGTTTTGTATGGAGCAGCTGATTTTGTTTTTCGAGATCTCGACGTTGGTGCCATAGAGAAAGTTGTTCAGTTTGATGGTCTAATCATCCCCTTAAAAAAGTGTCAGGTTGTTAAGAAGGACCCTGTATAAATAGACTTATAACTTGCTCGCGAATCGTTATAAAACAGTTCTCTCAACACTTGGACCATACAAAATGGTATGCAACAATTCGTTAGCTATTTGCTTAACCAACACAAAACAGGAGTTGTCTTTAGCGTTCACGGAACGTGTTGAAGCCATTTTGGGATAAGATTTAAGTAATGTAAATTGCTTTATTTAGTCAATTATGGAGATAGGAGGCTGTTATAAGATTCTTATGTGTTTGGTTGCTGTGTAAGGGGGCATCTATTAATTACGAGAGGTGCATGATATTGGCGTTTTTTCGAACACAACAGAAACACAGAGAGAAATCAACATAATAGTTTAAACATTTTTACAATTTCTTTCGTTTTCTTTTTAGTTTAATCTCCGTACTAATATTATAAATTGCGAAAGTATCCCTGTCTGTGTTTGTCTGTTACGTTTTCATGGCTAAACTGTTCAATCGATTTTGATAAAAATTTGGTATACAGGGTCCTTTTTAATATGCTGACACTTTTTTAAGGGTATGATCAGACCATCAAACTGAACAACTTTCTCTATGGGACCAACATCGAAATCGCGAAATTTTTTTTTTATCAAAATCGATTGAACAGTTTAGCCATGAAAACGTAACAGACAAACATATATATATATATAGATAGCTTAAATCCTGAGAAAGGACACAGGTATAAAAAATCTACCCAAAGAAGTATGTTTATATGTGAAAGTGTGTCTGTTTGTATGTAACGTTTTAACGTTACGTTATCACGATGAACCGATTTCGATAAAATTTCTTACAGATATAGCTTGAACCCTGAGGCAAGACATAGGTACTTTGACTTTTGACTTTTTGACGAACATACATAGTACCAGACATACCTACAGATAAAGTCACGAGTAAAAGATAGTACTTTTTCACCAGTTCGGATAAGTTTCTTGTCAGCTTATTTGAAAGATAATTTGACGTATCTTTCATTCGAAATATGTCAAACGATCTGTCAAATAAGATAACAAGAACTTAGTCAGAAGTGGTGAAACAGGCCCTCATAAAACTATGAAAACCTAATACTTATACGTAATCCCTAATAAATCAATAATTACCAAGCAATTTATAACAAAATATTTCTCGCCTCTACATAGCGACACAACCATTCACTTGGAACGCTTCACAGAATAACAAACACCCTGTACATGGTGGCTATGTGGAATATAAAACACCCTGTAGTATGGACAGCGAAAGACGGCGTGTCTGCTTGAACTGCCGTAGAATATTGATTAACTATCTGTTGGTGAGGTGGTTAAGTTAGGGCCCGCTTTGTAACACCCGTAAAATTCCGTTTCGTACGAAGCATATGCTATTCATGCATGCATAGCATAATGCTCACGACTATATTCCCCGAGGGGGTAATCAGAGATATTCTGAAAACTCAGAACATCCACGTGGAACGTTTCACTAGTACCTAGTACCGAAACTCTGTAAAGTGTGACGGAGGGTGAGCCCGTCGCCACTTATAATATACAGTAGCTGTAATATATGCCTCGAAATTGAAGCATGCAGGTTTCCTCACGATGTTTTCCTTCACCGAAAAGCCAGTGGTGTTACAAATCGTACATAGATTCCGAAAAACTCATTGGTACGAGTCTGCCTGGGCGGGGATCGAACCATCGCCTCCTGCACGGCAGGCAAGATTACTCGCCACTGGATCACCCACGGCTTTACGTATCGTACAAAGCGACCAAGAAATAAACATTTTGAAACGTTAGTTTTTTATAAAGAAACCTGATAAACTATATAGACTAGCGGCCAGGAACAGAGAAAAAAAATCTCGTATGTAAGTTCTGTATATACCTACAACAGGTATGGGTGTGTTCAGGGTACTCTCTGGATCACGAAACTGCTTGTTGTATAATTCTTAAGTGGTGGAGGGGGTAGCAGTGACGTCATAAAGATGGCCGCCGACGGTTTTAGTTTTTCTTCAAATGTAGCGCACCTATGAGGTCAATCTGGTTGTGCAAGGTGTCATTTGAAAGCTTATTCAATTTACTTTAACCATTTCATAGACACCTAACGTGAAAAATTTGTATTTACTGAAATATTTTCAATTTATTGCATTTTTTGTTACCTACCAGCAATCATTCCTCCAGTTTTCTCGGAAACGGGTAACTTTATTGTGATTATAGTTATTACATAAAACATAGATAATTTTATTAGCTATCTTACAACATCAATTGCATAAAAATACAACTTCAAACGACTGAGCTGTGTCAAATTTTCTGGTGCACTGTAACTATGAGTCCAAGCGTGCGTCGGTGTGCGGGCGGGGCGGACGGACTGCAAATAACATTATGATTTATAGATTGTATAAAATTAAGGTTTCCATTGTAATATTGATTCGAAAAACATACATTTTTATATTATTTGCACATGCGTTTACATAAATTGTAGACGTACAGGGTGTAATATTAAATGCGTTACATACTTAAGGGGGTGCTTTATACCATAAAACTGAGCAACTTTTACAATGGGACCAACTTTGAAATCACGAGAAAAATTAGCTGCTGTTTCATACATTTTGGTCCAGAAGAGATTGACATGTTCTACGGGACATCCGATTTTATTTCGCTATATTTATGTTGGCTCCAAGGTGAAAGTGGTTCAGCTTGATGGTCTGAAGTACCCCATTCGATATAATATGTACCTACTTAACGCATTACGTTTTACACTATAAATATACAAGAATGAGGCTGCCTTGGAAAAGTAAATAAAAGAATGAGAAATCCAAAACAATTTAGTTAATTGTTATAAAAAACAATTCTTAGTTGCAAGCATGCAATGTCTAGAGTGATTCATCATCACCACCAAAATTATACTGATTTAAGCATACCTCCTCACTGATATTTTATGGCAAACACCCTGGATGCATTTTTGAATTTTACTAACAAATCTGCATCTCGCACGACGGCAGCCTGTTTTGCATTGGCAAGACATTAATTCCAAATCTTTTACGAAATACATGGTTTTAACGTTGTTGCGAGTATCGGTGACAATTTTTCGTTTTCCAATGTTCAACCATCTTATCTTATCTTATCTTATCTTGTTGTGGGGGCTGGCAGGCCAGCAACACTTCGACCCAGTGGGATCTTTTGTGTTAGCCCCAATACTTTTCGCTTTCCTCACCCTTCAAATACATGGTCAATGAAGGAGGCAATACCATTGAGGGGAAGAAACCTAAGATCTCCCGGTTTTGGGTATCCATCTCCGAGGAGGCACATGCGTTTTGCCGCCAAGACATCACAGTCACAAAGAATATGTTCCATAGTCTCTTCATCCTCTCCGCATGCTCGGCAGCTGGGATCTAGGGTGAGTTTCATTTTGTGCATCATCGCGCCTGTGGCGTAGTGCCCAGTGAGGGCTCCGACGATGGCACGAGCCTTGCTCCTGCTGTTGTTCAGTATGAACTTTGAGACACGAGTTGTCACATTGCTGATAAATTTCTTGGAGTGTTGTAGACCTGCAAGGCCAGACCACTCCAGTTTGTGTGTTTTATCAGCCCAATCCCTGATGGCCATTCTTATGCTGCATGCCGGGATTCCCACGCTTGGTTCTGGGCCGACCATTTTTCGTTCTGACCCGGCTCTCGCCAGCTCGTCAGCATTCTCATTACCCTGGACTCCAGTATGTCCCGGGACCCAGACTAATCGTACAGTATTGTGAAGACCAAGCTTGTTAAGGGTCTTCACTCCGTTCAGAATTAGCCTGGAACTTACATGATAGGAGTTCAAGGCTTTGAGAGCTGCTTGGCTGTCACTAAGGATATATATAGTCTTGTTGGCTACCTTTCTACAGGGTCCTTCTTAATATGCTGACACTTTTTTAAGGGGATGTTCAGACCATCAAACTGAACAACTTTCTCTATGGGACCAACATCGAAATCGCGAAAAAAAAATCAGCTGTCCCATACATTTGGCTCGAGAAGGTTAACAGTTTTGTATGGAAGAGCTTTTTTTTTTTTCGCGATTTCGATGTTGGTCCCATAGAGAAAGTTGTTCAGTATGACGGTCTGATCATCCTCTTAAAAAAGTGTCAGCATATTAAATTGGACCCTATATATATATTCTCTTGTGCACAGGCTATGATAGCATAGCATACGTCTCTGTTTGAAAGACAGTTGCAAATTCTCCTAGACTGATACTTTCGTTGTAGTCTTTGGAGTGTATGCCTGCACCCGTACCTGACTCGGTTTTTGAGCCATCAGTGTACCAAACAAGTGTGTTCGCGTCCGGGGTACGCAGTCCACGCTTCCATTCATCCCTTGTTGGGACATGTATTTTGTAGTTCCTCTTGAAGATTCATATGCTAAAAGAACAAATTACCAAATGTACGTTTGGGCCACTGTAGATGTGGCATTTCATAATTTACCACCACCTACAAACCATGGTTGAACATTGGAAAACGAAAAATTGTCACCGATACTCGCAACAACGTTAAAACCATGTATTTCGTAAAAGATTTGGAATTAATGTCTTGCCAATGCAAAACAGGCTGCCGTAGTGCGAGATGCAGATTTGTTAGTAAAATTCAAAAATGCATTCAGGGTGTTTGCCATAAAATATCAGTGAGGAGGTATGCTTAAATCAGTATAATTTTGGTGGTGATGATGAATCACTCTAGACATTGCATGCTTGCAACTAAGAATTGTTTTTTATAACAATTAACTAAATTGTTTTGGATTTCTCATTCTTTTATTTACTTTTCCAAGGCAGCCTCATTCTTGTATATTTATAGTGTAAAACGTAATGCGTTAAGTAGGTACATATTATATCGAATGGGGTACTTCAGACCATCAAGCTGAACCACTTTCACCTTGGAGCCAAAATAAATATAGCGAAATAAAATCGGATGTCCCGTAGAACATGTCAATCTCTTCTGGACCAAAATGTATGAAACAGCAGCTAATTTTTCTCGTGATTTCAAAGTTGGTCCCATTGTAAAAGTTGTTCAGTTTTATGGTATAAAGCACCCCCTTAAGTATGTAACGCATTTAATATTACACCATGTACGTCTACAATTTATGTAAACGCATGTGCAAATAATATAAAAATGTATGTTTTTCGAATCAATATTACAATGGAAACCTTAATTTTATACAATCTATAAATCATAATGTTATTTGCAGTCCGTCCGCCCCGCCCGCACACCGACGCACGCTTGGACTCATAGTTACAGTGCACCAGAAAATTTGACACAGCTCAGTCGTTTGAAGTTGTATTTTTATGCAATTGATGTTGTAAGATAGCTAATAAAATTATCTATGTTTTATGTAATGGCTATAATCACAATAAAGTTACCCGTTTCCGAGAAAACTGGAGGAATGATTGCTGGTAGGTAACAAAAAATGCAATAAATTGAAAATATTTCAGTAAATACAAATTTTTCACGTTAGGTGTCTATGAAATGGTTAAAGTAAATTGAATAAGCTTTCAAATGACACCTTGCACAACCAGATTGACCTCATAGGTGCGCTACATTTGAAGAAAAACTAAAACCGTCGGCGGCCATCTTTATGACGTCACTGCTACCCCCTCCACCACTTTAGAATTATACAACAAGCAGTTTCGTGATCCAGAGAGTACCCTGAACACACCCATACCTGTTGTAGGTATATACAGAACTTACATACGAGATTTGGTTTAGAGACGACTTTTTCCCGCGTGGCCGCTACACTAATAGGACATAGGCCATTTGACAGGGTGTAAAATTAAATGCGTTACATATCAAATGAGGTGCTTCAGACTATCAAACTGAACAACTGTCTTTAAAGGACCAATATTGAAAAAAAATCTGCGATTCTATAGAAAACATCGCGACACGACCCAGATGCATGGAAAAGCAGATTTTTTTTCTCGATTTCAATATTGCCCGCAAAAGTTGTTCAGTTTGATGGCCTGATGCCATAAGTTTAGACCCTGTATCTATTCGTAGGCAGGATCAAGAAACTAGGTACTCTAGCTACATCGTGTCTGCACAACAACATTTTAGTTTACTTTATTTTATTTCAGGTTGGCATTACACATTTTTATTCACATCAGTATAGTAGGATAGTTTTATTCAATTGCGTACTCTACTTTTCCCACGTAGCGCTTTTATTGTCGCGTTGGCATCGCGGTCCGTTGTTTTTCTACACCAATTTAAATGTATGAAATAAATCAAAACTTTTCCCACGTAACGGTTTACGCTGAGTAGGAAAAGGCTATTACTCGCAATTCAAATTTTCGAAAGATAGGTACGTAAATAGTAAAAACTTTTAATACTAACTAGATTTTTCAGAGTTTCAGTACTACTAATGAGGATTGACGACCCGGTTGGTGTAATGGTTACCACGCCGGACTGCCAAACCAGGGTCCTGGGTTCGAATCCCGGTTCGGTCATGGATGTTATATGTTCATGCCGTTTTTGTATGGTTTCCATAATAAAAGCCTTTAGTGCTAGTTTGGGATCATTACAATGTATGTGCCTGTGAGCGTTATTTATTTATTATTTAATGAAACGTGGATGTTCTGAGTTTTCAAAATATGTATATATGACTACCTCGTCTCAGGGAATATAGTCGTGAGCATATACTAGGCTAAATTTTTAAACAAGCGGCCCTCTAGAAATTTAGTTGAGTACCCCTGCAGTAGGTAATTGTAATGGTAATACCTTTACTATTTTCGTCAGTGACTTCATAACTTATTTTGTATTCAAATGAGTCCAGACAATTTCGGGAAGGCCCTCTAGGTTAGATATATTGTCATATTTTCGTGTATGTTCATAACTATGCTGTTGTAGAGAGCGTCTCTTGGTTGGCTATTGCGAAGAGGTATGAACTCAATCATCATGGTTCGGGTTCGAATCCGCACGGGCGACATGCCATAATGTACCAATACATTTTTCTAACTTATAACCTACGTATTACTGACAGGTGAAGCATAATATACTGTAGAATAAATTCTGATGCGTATGTGAAGTCTACCAATCCGCATTGACATAATCATGATGAGTTTTTGTTGCCCTCGAGTGTGATTTTTGAAAGTCATTCATCGTTGAACTCAGCAGTTGAAAATGTCAAAATTACTATGGAGATATGATATGCATTTTTCTACTGCTGATTTGTCTTTCAAAAATCGAACTCCTGGATTGTGATTTTTGAATGTCAAATCAGCAGTAGAAAGATGCATAGTAATTATGACATTTTCAAGTGCTGAGTTCAGTGAATGAGATTCAAAAATCGCACTCAAGGACTTAATCAGCGTATTTTCTGTCTGTGTGCCAAATGTACCTACTTAATCAAAATCCGTTTATAAAAGTGATTGAGCCACAAACTTCCAAACATCAAAAACATCATCTCAAATTTTCAAAATTATATTAGTAGGATACTACATAAACTCACGACTATATTCTTTTGGGATACTCAGGAACCTTGCTACAACCATCGTAATATAGGGTGTAATATTTAATCCGTAAGTATCAAAGGCGGTGCTTGAGATCATCGAACTGATCAACTTTCGCTACGGAGCCAACAACGAAATCACGAAAAAAAAATCTGCGTTTCCATAGAAAACGTCCATAGTACTCGACCCAAATGTATGAAACAGCAGATGTTTTTTTTGCGATATCGGTGTTAGCTCCGTAGTGAAAGCTGTTTAGTTTTTACATCCTGTATAATGTCGACTGTTAATGAACAAGGCTAAACCGTTTCTGAACAGATCTGTTTCACCCAGGATGATCTAGTAAAAGTCTGACCTAGTCTGGACTAATTGGTTTTAACCACAATGTTGCAGTCACACACTACATTCTGACGTTTCTTGTAGTGTTTAGATAATTATCATCAGAATTAACTACTTATCCATAATATCAAAGACATCTTCCATTTTTATACTTTATAAAGTATAAAAATGGAAGATGAATAAAAGATGGGTAGAGTGTATGAAAGATGAGAACTCGACCAAAAAAAAAAACTCCATAGGCATCGGCGAGGCATTTGGTCCTATTAAAAAAATTAAAGAATCAGCTTTGTATGAAACAGCTGATATTTTTGGATTTTTCTCGACGTGGTCTAATGGCTAAGAGCATTGAGCTCTTGACACGGAGGTCGTGGGTTCGTTTCCCACGAGGGACACCTAGTGATGTCACTTTGTCCGTTTTTCCCCATTTAGTTAGGACATTGCAGGCTGAATCACCTGATTGTCTGAAAAGAAAGATGATTCTGTGCTTCGGATGGCACGTTAAGCCGTTGGTCCCAGCTACTATCTCTGGTGGTGGTAGTCTTTACATAAAAACCACGTCAGAGGCCGTAAGGCGGTTTGAATAAACTCTGACACCAGGGCTTGCCCACACGATAAGAAGATCGTCTATACTATAAACTGTATAAACTATAGACTCTTTATTTTAGACTCCAGACAAAGGTGTAATTTAGACTCTAAACTATCAATTTATAATAAATCAATACACTACCAATACACTATCAATATACTATCAACTTTTTTTTTTTTTTTTTTTTTTATATTTTTTTTTTTTTTTAATCGCGAAATAAAAACAGCTGTCCCATACATTTGGCTTGAGTAGGTTTCCAGTTTTGTATGGAAGAGCTGATTTTTTTTTCGCGATTTCGATGTTGGTCCCATATAGAAAGTTGTTCAGTTTGATGGTCTGATCATCCCCTTAAAAAAGTGTCAGCATATTAAGAAGGACCCTATATATTACTAGAGTGTTTTCTTACACCCCGTTTATGTCGCTCTAACCGGAAATAATGTGATTCTGGCAGGAGGATGATGATGATAAAATTTCAAAGTTTTTTGTAAAAGTATCCGATTTATAAAAATGACCGCTGCACATAAACCGCGGTGTCCGTCCATTTAATTGCACTAATTGTTTTGGCCCGTTTCTGTGCTGCAATTATATTGTCAACAAACCCATTTCCTTACACAAATGGTTTAATGAACGACTGGAACCGTGCAAAAAAGAGTGTAATGACTTTTGATTGCACTAAAAATAAAACACTAAACGTGTTCAGATGCATAAAGAAATGAAAAAAAAAGATACGTAAAGTAGATTTATAAAATGCCATCGCTGATGCCATTTTTATTACATATACTCTTTGGGGGTGATCAGAATCTCAACTACCAGGTCATGTAGTAGTAACGTTTACTTTTCGCATGTTTAGTATTCAGAAGGAATTAAAGTACACCTAAGTGTTGTCACGAATCTTGAGAAGTATCAAGTATAAAACTTACTAAACTACGTAATTTTGTATTTGTTTGTAAAAAATAACTATTCAATTATTAAGAAATTAACGCGAACCCTTAAAATAATTTGTACTAAATGGATAAGTGCATATAAAACTGTGTAGTTGTAATAAGCAAAACTTGTTAAAACTTATTTTGCAAAATTTAACCTTTTTATTATTTTTTTGTAAATGAATGGCAAACAGTGGATGAGACTAAAGTGGGATCTATACCCAGCAGTGGGGTTTCCTGAGCTGATGATGATGACGAAAGAGATAAAGTGACCGCTGTCGTAATTAATTATGCACATCATAAAAAAACAACGATTAAAACTGCAAAATTAATTTCTCCGCATCAATTGACACCGACCGAATAAAAAACATAAAGCTTTCGCAATATAGCTCGACCATGACCTAATTACAACTTAGCTCGTCGATGCTTATAGAGAGATCGAACACCATAAATTATGGTATTACGTAATTTATGGGCGGCGGTCACGGCAGCTTTATTGTAATTAGTAATGACCACTTAACTTTATTAGTTCGCAAATCCATTGGGAATAATTATTTTCTTTGAAATATAGGTCAGCACAATTGTCATCATCATCATCATTGCAGGGCCACACAGGTGCGAATATGTGGATGCAAGGTAGATATCATTACAGAGATTTTAGAGACAAAACTAATAAAGCATCACACGCACGTTATTACTATTGGAAAAAGTTAATAATTTAATATCTATTTATCTATAACGTCAGTGGGGTAGGCAGAGACCAGAGCGCACCATATAGGTACTACGATCCTTACATACCTCTTTTGCCTCATTCACATCCATACATCTCTCTCTTCATACATGCCCGTCGGTTTCGAGTAATCCACACCCCTTTTTGTAGGACGCAACCGATTTGATCAGAATACGTCCTACGAGGGCG
This sequence comes from Agonopterix heracliana, assembly GCA_963693445.1. Classification (NCBI taxonomy): domain Eukaryota; kingdom Metazoa; phylum Arthropoda; class Insecta; order Lepidoptera; family Depressariidae; genus Agonopterix; species Agonopterix heracliana. Next base: position 10,069,858 of record OY856331.1, read on the forward strand.
TCCTCTATAATATAATACTATACTATTATTTGCATGCTATTTAAAATGGCTAAATAGGCATGATCTTAATGTATATTAACTGATATACTATTTGATAACATCTAATGTAACAATGTAGGTACCCTATTTGAGGCAAATAAATGATTTCTATTTCTATTTCTATTTCCTCTGCCGACACTTCCACTCACATTAGCACCATAATTATATGTCTTTCGTACATCTGCTGTCACTCATCCTCTCCACGTGACCAAACGTGAGAATGTGACACTTTGTGCGTTTTTCCCTATCTGGTTAGGACAATGCAGGCTGAATCACCTGATGGTCTGAAAAGAAAGATAATTCCGTGCTTCGGATGGCACGTTAAGCCGTTGGTCCCGGCTACTATGTCTGCTGGTAGTAGTCGTTACATAAAAACCACGTCAGATGCCGTAAGGCGGTTTGAATAAACTCTGACACCAGGGCTTGCTGCTTACACGATCAGAAGAAGACGTTTTTTATTTAGGAGAGTTATTTGTATTAATTTTTGAATAGACTTTAAGAAATAGTAGGTAGGTACGATCAAATATACTTAGCATAAATTTCTCCCGCTACAATCATTTACAGTTTTTTTTTTATTTAATACGCTGTTATCCCGTCGAGGACGTTTTTTGAACACGAACGAAAGTGTTTTAAACTGTGTTTTAAAGTCTGAAATTAAATTATGTCTTATTTAAGGATCGGGCGGATGGGCGACTGTTCTCAATTACACGATTAGATTAAGTTTACTAGATAGAAAAAACATCCCAAAGTTACCTCTTTTTGTTATGTTTTTTCAATACTATGATTAAACTGCTGATATATTTAACTTTTTATTCTTGTACTTAACTAAATACATTAAATATTTCTAGTGAACTCAGAAGAATTTTTAGCTTAGAAACTCCCATGAGAAAAAATATTGACGAAAAACACGTTTTTTTGCGATCCTGCTTTCAATTGGAGCGGGATGGCTAATTGTAAACTTATGCTTGCAAGAAAGAGACGCTTGCACTGGGATAATCTAGCCTTAATGTTCATCCAGAACGATGGAACGTATCATACTTTTTTCAACGTTTTAAGGACAATAAAGAGTCAATATTGACCTCTGCTCACCCCCATATAGCATTCCTTCACGCCCGCACCTCGATTTGACCTCCACATCAAGCCCTATTATGTGCCCTCTTATATTTTAATACTTATTTATTACTATGGTATAGTAAATTGTAAGTCGATGCGATTTTGAGTAGAAAATTGAATTTATGTATGTACCTACTTGTGTGTACATTATAGGGTCTTTCTTTGTATGTTGGCGGGTTTTAAGGGGAAGATCAGACCATCAAACTGAAAAAGGTTCTCTATGGGACTAAAATCGAAATCGCGAAGAAAAGAATTATGCCCAAAACCAGGCTAAAGATGCGTCATCAATGCTTCATCATCATTTTTTTTTTAAATATTTGGTTTGAGTTATGAATCCCATTAAATGTATATTTGGCCCTATGGGAATGGGGGTTTAAAAATAAAATGAATTTTTATGGTAATTTTTTGTATGGAATTAATGTTTTTTTTTAATAACCTATCTTTTTTTTTACTTAGGATTTTTTAAATATTACCCATCAATTATTTTGCGATTTTCTTGTTAAAATAAGGCTTATTTCATGTCCTATCTTTAGGTGACAATTTGACCAGACGCAAGTTCAGCCTAACTTTCATAGAATTTTGGGCATTATCTTTTACTCTTTCATACAAAAATGCTAATCTACTCGACCCAAATGATAGGACAGAAGATTCTTTTTTTCGCGATTTCAATGTTGGTCCCATAGAGAAAGTTGTTCAGTTTGATGGTCTGATCCTCCCCTTAAAAAACCGTCAGCATATTAAGTTGCATTAGATGACGGTAGAGAAATAAAGCGGTAACCGCGATTTTTTTAATTCTTAGGACAATTCTGCATTTTCTTTTTACTTCCGGGCGTGTTGTGATCTTTAAGACTTGGGTTTTTAATTTATATCAGTAATGCCATACCTTACAACAATTCGGTATGTCAAGTTTTTTTTTGGAGGGCTGAATCGAAAACCATTTCGAGATAATTGTCTCAATAATCATATTTTCTATGTCAGAGATTTTAAAATGAAAGGATTACAGATATTTTTAATAAAATAACGTCGTTTTTCGGTCCGTGCAGTGACGTCACTGGCATACCTGTGAACTCCTTGGTAAACATAAAATCAACTTAAAATAACCGGCCATTAAGAAAAAAAAATACTTTCACAATGTCAGAATTTGACATTTGATGTTGCCGTATCTTTTTCCAGCATAGAGTTAGAAAGAGGAGGCAGGTTTTAATTTTTTTAAATACAACTGTAGGTAGTTTTTCTCCATGGAGTTCGAATTATTTTCTCTCCAGCATTTTTGCACTTAGAGATTACAGATCAAAATAATTTAAAAATTAAATTTATATTGATAAACTCGATGAATCGCAATAAGAATGAAATAGGTATCTTAAAATTATGTCTTCTGTCCGTAAAAAATATAAAAATGAAGACAAAAAAAAACTTGATATACCGAATTTAAAAATGACAATCTGTAATCTTTTTGGTAATTAAATAGTCCCGGGGCTACAGTACTATAAAAACCAATAACGCATGTCCGCCCGGGACCACGACTCTTCATACGAATCGATGTGAACGAACGACCGGTCAGAATTTAGCCGTTTTCGTTGAAAAATGAGATGATTTTGCATGCATATGCTCACGACTATATTCCCCGAGGGGGTAGTCAGAGATATTCTGAAACCTCAGAACATCCACGTTTCACCAGTAGTACCGAAGCTCTGTCCAGTGTGACAGGGGGTGAGCCCGTCGCCATTTATATTGGACAGTGGGTACAATACATGCCTTGAAATTGAAGCATGCAGGTTTCCTCACGATGTTTTCCTTCACCGAAAAGCCAGTGGTGTTACAAATTGTACCGTACGTAATGAGATGATTTTATTTTCAAAAAATAAGATAACGAAATCATTATAATTATGTAGTATTTTGAAGTTCTTTTATTGTAAATATTCGTTTTCTTCCGAACAACAACGTAAGAGTAGAATGGTTACAACTGGAAAAAAAGGGGTGACTTTAGATTCCTTTTTCTTCAGTGTTATTAATTAACATAGATTTGGAGACGAACCAAATCACTTTTCATGTCATGTAGATTGTTTAGTTTTGTTTTCTGCTTAATAAGTGCCATAGTTAATTTATAAAATTGTTACAAAGTTACCTAATTTTACGGTACTGCTCGCAATCCATACAAATCTAACGTGAAGTGACCACCCCGTCGTATTAACAGATTTATTTCTGTGTATACATACACTTATTTCTGTGTACAGTATGATTCACGCAGCCACAGCACAGCTGCTCAAATAATTTCATTTTATTATTAGATTAGTCTCGGGAAAACACACATTTCTTTGGCGTTTATTATTAGTTATGCGTAAAACATGGTGCGGTTGACCTACCAGGGTGATTTGCGATACTGGTGTGGTCCTCCCATAGCCCACAGTACACATACATAAATAACGTAGTACCAGCATGGGTAGCATGCCACCGTGACCGTGATACAGCGCTATCACACTATCGATCTCTTTCTATTTGTGCCCGAACGAACGAGATAAAAGACGTGATACAGCCGTATCACGTGTACCATGCTACGGCTTCTGGTTTATAAGTCTTACCGATGTACCTGCACAGTTGTCAAATTTTAATAGCGCGCGAAATTATTTTCACCAATCAGGATGTGCCACCTTTAATCCCTTGCCGCTATTGGCTAGTTGTTTTCGCGGCCTTTTCGCTGCTATCCGACTTTGCACCCTTTGATTACTAAATGACTTCGGGTTTTGTCGGGGACTCGGGCCTGCTCTCCGCAAACGAAGATTGACGAGCAGACTTATTTTCCTGGTCGTACTGTCGTGGCATGCCGTCCGTGCGGATTCGAACCCGGACCCCAAGACTGAGTTGCCATGCTTCTCCGCAACGCGCTGCGCCGACGCTCTCTATACATTATTAATGAAATTGTAAACTTGGTGTGGTTATAAATTGAAGGTAAGTACTTGCAAAAATATTAATTGGTGGTGTTTTAGGACTTTAGGACACGTAATGGAATGCATTGAGATCATTTTTAGAATTTTTGTCTGTTAGTCTGTTTCAGTTTGATTTGTCTGAAGCACCAAAACGAGTCTTTTTATCAGAAAAAACAAAACACTGACATTTACAAGAGTTTATGAAAGGGGTTTGAACTTTTTGGCATAGAAACCATTTCGGCAGAAATTTCGGAATTTTTTCAAAAAATGCGGTGCGCCCTATGTATATTGATAGAGGATCTACACGAAAATGACATATTATGTCAGTTAACATTATAGACGTAAACTGCAACGTTTTCGACGTTCTTCAATCACTAAATGAATCAGTAAAGTTTTACACCAAAACATAAGCAGCAAATTAATACAGAGATAAAATAAAAGAGGTACAAATCAAGGCGGTCTTATCGCTTAGTAGATATCTCTTGCAGGCAACGTTTTATTCCTGAAAGAACTCGATAAAAGAGGTACGAAACAAAGCGGTCTTATCGCTAAATAGATATTTCTTCCTGGCAACGTTTTTCCTAAAAGGGCTCGATAAAACTTCGACTAGATTTTGGTATAATTTTTGATTTGGATCCGTATAATCTGTGTTATGTCTTATGTCCGTTATGTTCTTAGGTATTCATGTTTTGTTATATTAAAATTAAAGGTCATAATCTGTGTTCAATTGGAACTAGCTAGGTAGAGATCTCTACAAAATTCAAAATATTTAAGTAAATCCTAACACAGAAATCCAGTATGTAACAGTTTTCAAACACGGGTTCAAAACATTCCTCAAGCCATCGCATTTTCAACCCTATTGTATAGAAGATAAAGAGGTTAATTTAAACTCAGTATGGTAATAAGGAATGGGATTATAGAGCTGTAAGCCGATCTTTGGTTTGTTGAACCTTTGAACTAAGAAGGTTTATTTCAATAGCGAATTTTTCTATAGCTGGAAAATTATTGTTAGTGAAGTCGATTACGTTTTCTTAGAGAATTATTTTCCTATTCCTGTCTTTTTCTTCAAACATTACTCTGTTATCCGCACTTTTCTTTGATACTTTATTAATCCTCGAACAAATTCCAATGTGGAGGACATTGGAGTTATTTGTTCCTGCGATTATACCTTGTAGGGTATTAATCGCCGTATGTACAACATTATAATTTATGTATTTATCGCGTTAGTAGATACTATTATAATGCACCATGCAATATTATAAACAAACAATAATTAACCTGGTACCTTTTTATTTGGTGCAGATTTTTTAATTTAAACGAAGTCACCGTGCCAAAATTGAGTTAAAACATTAGTTCTAAGGAAAAATGCACAAAGATTACTGATGTCAAAGACCCCAAAAATCCTATAGGCTACAACTTTAAAACAATATCAAATAACTAACCCTCGTTTGTCAAAAAACGCAAATAAATCACATTTAAAATTAAAACGATGTCGAAAATCTATTTTCGAAGCGAAGCGAAGCGAAAAACTCCTCCCATACCCCATTTGTATTACCATGTCAAATGGCCCGCAAGATCCCGCCTCCAAAACCACTATAATTTGACCTTTCGGTACTGCACTAAATCCCCTTTTGCCCTTTGTAAAGTTACCGAAGAAACGGGCACGGGAGATCCAAAAATGTGGTGTTCGTTTAATTTTTTTTTCGTTTTTAAAGATTTATTCAGATTTCATACGTTGGACGCTGACGTGTATTAATGTTGAACGTCTTTTGTCTGTCTGTTAAGTTGTATTTTTAATTAACTAATTTGTAAATCTTAAGAAATTCAGAGACATTTCTTTGTAGATAAGATACGTAGTACCTACTGTTTACGTCATAATAGAGAATGAACGTCGAAAGGAGGCTTAGTAACAAAATATACAGGGTGTGTGAAATGCGTTACATAAGGATGTAAGTTTTGTTTTGTTTTGGTGTAAAACTTTACTGATTCATTTAGTGATTGAAGAACGTCGAAAACGTTGCAGTTTACGACTATAATGTTAACTGACATAATACCTATGTCATTTTTGTTCGTCTATAGATCCTCTATCAATAAACAATAGGGTGCACAGCATTTTTTGAAAAATTTCCGAAATTTCTGCCGAAATGGTTTCTATGCCGAAAAGTTCAAACCCCTTTCATAAACTCTTGTAAATGTCAGTGTTTTGTTTTTCCTGATAAAAAGACTCGTTTTGATGTTAATTGATAGAGTGGACAGAAACTTTGCTATAACTACTAGATTCCCATTCCAAGGTAAACTTTTAATCTATTTTTTTTATACAAAATTCAATATGAATTTCAGCGCATTTTGAAATCAGGTCATCTCATGAATTACGATCTATTTGACCCTTGTTCCAATAGTATTCATGTAATCATAACATTTTTCATATTTTCTTCTACAAACACAATATCCGTGTCAAGAACAAAATAACAAAAAAAAAAGAAATAGTACTGAACCGATGGCATGTGCAAGCGCAACTGAAGTGGGATAGAAAAGCAAATAGGATACTATTTGGAAGTAGAACACCTGTTACTTACCACTGTTGTGTGGCGCATGTGTTAAGATTTCGGAGGAATACTACAGACTAGTTACTGTAACGCGATGAAAGAACGGTGAAGGAAAACAACAAACAGGAAGAAGAGATTCTTCTTATATGGTGTGGGCAGCAAGCCCTGGTGTCAGAGTTTTTTCAGACAACCTTACGGTATCGACGTGATGTTTATGTATGAGTACTACCACCAGAGATAAGTAGCCGGGACCAAAGGCTTAAATGTCATCTGAAGCATATTTTTTCAGACAATCAGATGTTTCAGCCTGCAATGTCCTAACCAATTGGGGAAAAACGCGCAAAGTGACATATCACTAGGTGTCCCCCGTGGGAATCGAACTGAAATAAAATACTGAATATTTGGTTAAAACATGCTATTCATCTTTCCTTGTCGATACGAAAAGGGATGGTAATAGCTATAAACTAATTTTACCTTATACACAATTTTAGTACGAACTGAAAACGTTTGAAACTAGCCTCCCCGAGTCTAAACTGAACTTCAGATACGCCAGGCGCACCCTGACCAATCCGCAAGCCTCTAACTCTGGTTGGCATATCTACGAGTACTTCTCCACGATGCCAAGTCAAACTCTATGACATGCCATTGATTCGACATAAGTTTATAACTTGCACCATCCAACATATAATGTAAGTAAATATTTGGAAACCAACAATCCGGTGGTTAAAGAAAACTTTACGACAGCCTGTTTGGTTAAATAGTTTAAACGTTGTCTCTAAAATCACGGCAATTTGTAACTTATAACATTGGTACAAGAGTTAGGCGAGGAGACTATTAATGTGTGGAGTTTAAATAGTTCAGTGGAACAAGTTTTAGGTCGGATTGAGTCAGGTTAGTTGCCACTTGCCACACATTTTGGCAGACATCCATTGGTTATTGTGATTATTATTGATACCTACTAGCGAACCTACAAACAGCAAGTGAAATACTAGATTGTAAAATTATGCTTAGATGATTAGATCACGTAAAGTGAACGTTTGAAAGTTACGATTGAAAATACAGGGTCTTCTTCTTATCGTGTGGGCAAGCCCTGGTGTCAGAGTTTATTCAAACCGCCTTACGGCCTCTGACGCGGTTTTTATGTAACGACTACTACCACCATAGATAGTAGCCGGGACCAACGGCTTAACGACAATCAGGCAATTCAGCCTGCAATGTCCTAACCATAGACTTAAATTCTAGCGATAGACTTGCCCTTTCATAGAAGCAACATGTTCCACTTGAATGAGGTGTACGCACCTGATTGATGTTCCCGAGTTCACTTCGTCACTATGGCAATGACAGACCGCAATGTGTCATTTTATATTGTTTTGTGTCTATGGTCCTAACCCTAACCAACTGGGGAAAAACGCACAAAGTGACATATCACTAGGTTTCCCCCGTGGGAATCGAACCCACGACCTCCGTGTCAGGAGCCCAATGCTATTATAACCATTAGACCACGGAGGTTAGAATTATAATTGCCTGGGAATCGTATACTATACAAACTCACGACCATAATCCCTTCCGGGGTGGCCAGAAACTTTGCTATTAATTGCAAGAATCTGGTTTAACCTAGAACGAAGGGTTTAAAACGTTAGTTGGTCGTACGTAGGTATAAGATACCCAAGGGATGCAATGGGGTGATCTTTTCGGGCCAGGCGGCATTAACAGAAGTCTAGCGATACTGAACTGAGGGATGCCAACATAAAATTACAAACCAAGTGCCACCAAGACCAACCAAACCAAGACGAAAGATGCTTTCCCAGTAGAATAGTAGAACAAATTGGATATTGTCCTCAAAAAGTGTCAAGTGAAATGTGTGCCGAATGCAATGGAAAGACTGAATGAGAAGTATGTAGTATGAATGTAAATAAAAGAGACAGGTTTGTGAGATGATTTGGTATATTAAGTAATTATATTTGGACGATATAGATGTGACGACCCGGTTGGTGTAATGGTTACCACGTCGGACTGCCAAAGCAGGGTCCTAGGTTCGAATCCCGGTTCTGTCATGGATGTTATATGTTCGTGCCGTTGTTGTATGGTTTCCATAATAAAAAGCCTTTAGTGCTAGTTTGGGATCATTACAATTACAATGTATGTGCCTGTGAGCGTTATTTATTTATTTATATTTCAGAGAGGTTATAAGCATTTCTTCAACTAACAACCATCTTTCACAATTATAAGCATAGTAGTCCAATCATTGCAGGGTTTGACCCTAACATAATTCATCTATCGCTGAAACTTTGCAGTGTGATAAAGTAAAGTATACAGATTACGGTTGACAAATAATCTAGGTTTAATTTTTTCCGGTCCTAGATTATTTGTCAACCCTAATCTGTATATGTTTATTGTATTATTTTTAGGGTGTCCATACAAGGCAACTCTAAAATGATTGGACTATAGTTCTAATTTAGCCGAGTTAAGTTGCCGAATTTTCTAGCTCTCTCGAAGTGGAACTCGGAAACAATCAGTCAATAGATAAGCTAGTTTTTCCCACAGAAAGTAGCAAAATATCTTAAAATTGCTTAGTAGTATAAACTTAAAATCCTTCCTTAGGTATGTCCAAAGAATCCGTTTCAAAGTGCACGCACTTAGCTACTTCCTGTATTATTGAATGCTATTGACCGCTAAGTTTATTTAGTTTCAAGTCGAGTGGCCATTCCTATTGGCTAAATAGATAGGTAACCTCTTATAAACAGTTCCTGTTTATGTAATTGTACCTATGGGTACTTATAAAGCATAGCATTGTCTTGTCATACAGATTATCACCTTCGCAGGAATGAAAAGAAAAAAGTCATACGAATAATAATAATACAGATTATCGAGTCCCATTTAAAGTATCATAGAATTTGGCCTGGACTTGTATAATGATAAGTAGACAACGGTATATAGCATAGCATAGCATATGCTCACCACTATATTCCCCGAGGGGGTAGTCAGAGATATTCTGAAACCTCAGAACATCCACGTTTCACCAGTAGTACCTAAACTCTGTCCAATGTGACGGGGGGTGAGCCCGTCGCCACTTATAATGGACAGTGGGTACAATACACGCCTCGGAATTAAAGCATGCAGGTTTCCTCACGATGTTTTATTTCACCGAAAAGCCAGTGGTGTAACAAATCGTACATAAATTCCGAAAAACTCATTGGTACGAGTCGGCTTGGACGGGGATCGAACCATCGCCTCCTGCACGGCAGGCAAGGTTACTCGCCACTGGACCACAAGCACAACGGTATATATTATAATATATTATACAAGTTGTAAACTTAAATACGCATATAACTTAATTAGTTACTTACTTAATGGGACACTTCAGACCATCAAACTGAACAACTTTCACTATAACGATAACGCCAACATAGAAATAGCGAAAATATCTATGAAACGTCAATAGCTATTACTCAACTCAAATGTATGGAACGGCTGTTTTTTTGCCATTTTGATTTTGGTCCCACACCTCGTAAAGGTTTTTAGTTTGATGGTCTCAAGTATCTTTTTAAGTATGCAATGTATTTAAGTCTACACTCTGTATAGATACAAACATCCATGACTCTCGAAGAAACGTTTATATTATCCTACAAATATTTGCCCATTACGGGATTCGAACCCGCGACCCTTTGTACAGCAGGCAGGTTAACTGCCAACAGCTCAATGTTTGGAATACTTTGCTCATTACCTCAATCGACTCTACCAACTTGCCGGGGACAACAACGTCCACACACAAGTCACAATCGACCAACAAACCAACCAACCAAATTTTCTTTCACACCCAGATCCAGTACGAAACATTTTAAAAATAAATATTACAAAATTATCTGGAACTGATAAACATAGGAAGAAGGAACTAATAAAACAAGAAATAATTGTATTTATCTTCCGTTCTATTAAAAATGTGAGAAAATTGACTTCCTACAAACATGGGAAGACATTAACACATTGGCATTTACTGGGTTAGCTATATTAGTGCGTTCACACACGATGACGCACTGACGGAGCAGCAAACGTCAGTCCGTCATTTGTGAAGCATGGAGTTGTATGAAACCGCACGTAGAAGCACACACGGTGACGCATTGACGCACCGGGTGTGATTCTATGAACTGACATCTGCCGCTCCGTCAGTGCGTCATCGTGTGTGAACGCACTTATATGTGGTTTCTGGCTAACCTGAACTGAAAATCCCATTACATCCGTCAAATTTATTTGTATTTGTGCAAAATTCCCAAATGACAAGGTACTAATAAAAACGTGAATTCTGATCATTTTTGAGCATTGTCATTTTGGGAATTGGTGCGAATTTGACATTTTGAAAATGGGAAGTTTTCAATAATTCGCTACCCCGGCCGAATAAAGTGGTAAAGTGCGATTACCACTATTTTATTTTTATTTCATTTTTAGCTTCCTTACATCCTACTACATCACTCAGATTTATTTTATTAAATTCTGTAATGTAATGTATATGCAAAGTTATTTTAGAAAAGGTATTTTTGTACGTAAAAGATTTGTAAGATGATTCCGAAGAAGATGGCTGCTATGATAGGTTACGCCAAGCTAACAGAATCGATGTTTACGTACACAGCTATTACCACTTTGTTCGCCGGAAATGTTTGATTTCCCTAGAAGCAAACTTTATTGAGCCTTTCTTAGTCATTATTTTATTAAATAGCTATTATGCAATGTTTTATTACTTCAAAGTTTTAAAATTTCAAGAAACGTGTTTTAACTTAATTTGTGTATATTTATATACATTGCACACCCAAATACCTATAATAGGTAGAGCAATTTGATTTTGATCACTGAATTGCAAGCGACATGGAATCTTCTCTATTCGTAAGTAATCAATTCCAATCGATTACATTCTTTCACAGTCGAACCGATTTGGTTTACTTTACGTTGACGAAGGAAATCTAATCGGTTGCATGCCATTTGTTAAAGTACCTACCACTTAAATCTCTGGACGATACGCACTGACTAACTTTAAAAGAAGACATGGCGAATCATTGTTTCAGTATAGTGCTTCAACCGGATACTTATTGTTAATCGACTAGCAGAACTACACCAACTATTGTCAGAGACCTGAAGTTTGAAGATTTCTGAAGTATCTAACTTCTGCGAGCCAATGACAAGTTTAATGTAATTCAATAAAGTATAATTGAGTACTAAGCCACTCACGCCAATGCTTGGACAGATTGTCACTGCACTAAAACGGCAACCAAACAACAAAATAGTCGGTATTGACGACATATCGAGAGAGTTCTTGAAGTACGGACGAAAGAGGCTGCATAACACCCCGTGGACATTGTTTTGTGGAATGTAGAACTAGGATGATGTACCTACTAGGCGATTTTAATATCTCTCGCTTCCGCTACTTGTATATGAACATGGGAGACCGTCCCAACCGCAATTCCTACAGGGCTGTATTGCATTCCTGGCAAATTCGTCACTAAAGTGCCTCTGAATCAACTTATATCCGCTTTCGAAGCCAGAAAGCCAATTTGTCTTCAGGCCTGAAAGAGGAATTTGTGCAGCAATCTTCAGTCTGTGACAACTCAACTACAGTGAAGAGTAAGAAGCAAAGCTAACTGCTTCATCTGAATCTAGAAAAGGCTTTCGAATGTATTCCTCGCGATGCCTTATGGTTGCTCCTAGAAAAGTTTATAAGGCTAATGCTCCTTCTGCACGACAATAATGATAACATGTTTTGTGATAGTGAAAGGCAAGCAGACACAGTTTAGTTTTAGTTTGTCACCTGTGGAGCTAAGTAAGGATAAATGTTTTGGCCACCACTCTGTTCGCCCTGTACTTTCCCGAGGTAGTTTGAGTAACCATATAGCACACTTTAACATGAGCTTTAGGACTGATGGAAGGCTGTTCAACTCGACCAGCATCATGGCTCAGATCAAAATCTTTCATGACATTATCACAGAGACAACGTATACGTAGCTATACTTTGTTTTGTTGCGGCTTCGCCGGGGAGTCCTCGTGATGCATGCTGTAGGTACGGACTGAAAATCAGTGACAAGAAAACCGAGATAATTTTCATGGACAACTGCAGACTAAATGCGCTCAGATGTTGAAAAGTTTAAACACATTTTATAGGAACTACCCTAACCAAACAGATAAAGGGATCTAGATGTTGAGAGCAACGATATAATTGGCGCTACTTCCGCAGTCTTCGGGAAGCTGCAGCTGAAGCTTTTCCGATCACACGACATCCAAAAGCCAACTCAGATCCTGCCCTACCTTCTGTACTTAGCCGAAAAGTTGCGTTTAAGTATATCGCGGCCACATTTACTGTGACAAGGACATCGACGTTGGATACACTAAAATGTGTATAATACTATCACTGTAAAGATTAGCTACGTCAACCACATCTAGGAATACCAACGAAGCCTAACATACCGCCAGCAGTCGCTCGAGCTGTATCGGCGTGGAAATCAGTCATTAAATCCGAGTTATTAGCCAAAAATCGTAATTATAAATGTTATTTAACATGTTAATTGATGGTACTGGTGATTATTTTTGCTAAAATTTACAGTTTTTCTGTGAAATATATGTTTATTTACGAGTTTTCTGACAAAAAGCATATAAATTACATAAATTTTACCTGTTTTGCTATATCCGCATACAAAAAATTACTTATTACCTTAAATACGTATAATCTAGATACATAAACGTTTGAAACAATGAAATAACCGAATAAGGTGGTAAAAACGCATTGCAACAGCTACATCTCACAGGAAGTGTTGATAAAAACGTACGTAAACTCGCATTACTTTACAAAAATTCTATGAATTTCCAACGAATAAAGTCGTAATAGTTGTTTACACTTAAGAGAAGCATATTAATTTGAAAAGAATAAAAATGTAATAGGTTTTTTAAATATATTTCTTGTTTCGAGGAAACTAAGTAAATACAAATGATACCAGTTATTAATAAATTTTTTGCCGCTTTTTTTGATACCTAGATCTCTGAAATCGGGCTAGCAGATCCGACATAAATGCGATTTGAACGTATTTATTTTTTTCTGTAAAATGTGAATTTTGATAATACCACTTTATTCGGCTGGGGTAGCGAATTGGTCGTTAACAAACATTGAGGTACGTTTTGAGAATTTGTCATTTTGATAATTTGGAAAGAGTTCATTCTATTCTGAAACAATAAGTATAGAAAGAGTGAACATTACTACGACTTAAGCTTGTAACACGATTTTAGTAAAGCTACTTGACCATCGCTAAAAATATAAGTACGGACGGATGTCAACCTTAGATCAAAATAAAATTAATGGATAGGCCTTACGCGAACATTTCAAACCAGAAAAATGAGGCAAAACAAATGAAAGGTTTACTTCAAATTTGTATGCAAGTGCCCTAGATTTGACAGATAATGGCGCTAGTTTGTATGGACCAAGTGCACCAGTAGTTTGCTTCAACTTACCGCGCTTTAGGCCTATCCATTAATTTTATTTTGATCGAAGATGTCAACAGCATAATGCCACTGTCGGCAAATTAATCACAAAAGGAAATACCATAAAACGACATCACACCCAGTCTTAATCATCAATTAAAAAAAACCGTTATGATTCATAATAAGAATAAACACTTATCTCAGTATCTCAGTTTATAATTATAAGTAAGTAAACAAAAATAAATAAACAACACATCCGTTCTCAAGAGAGGATGATGTCATTTGAAAAGTGACGCCATTTTGTTTATTCTAAACCTTTTACCCTTGACATTGATATGTTTGAACCATCATGGTTCTACTGCTACCTACCTAGCTAGCCTTAATATTTGTGGTTTACACATAAACTATTCTATTTCGTATGGCTTTATTTCCTCCTCTTTGAATCTAACAAATTAAGCTACAAATTAACATCTAAATTTTGGAGCCACACCCTAGCTTCCGGCGTTAACCTCCAAATATCCCTTAGACCCCCCTTAAATCTTCTCTTTGGACAGTCCTCCACGATGTGCCTCACGGTTTGCTCCGGCGCTCCACAGTCGCACTCCGAGGACGCCCTTATACCCAATTTGTGCATGCTGCTGTTGCAGCGGTACATAAACTATTAAAACTATGTCATAAAAACCTTAAACCTTAAACTTAGGCTACGTTTCCACCAGACAGAGATGTGCGAGGTAGCGAGGCGGTGAGCGAGGAAACAATCCGCCAATAGCGCGCGCTTAAAATATACCTATGTGAAGTAGGTTTGTCTGCAGAGGGCAAGCAGAGGGTATAGAAAACGGTGAACTCAGAGCATCAAACTGAACAATTAGGTGTAATACATGGTGTAAACTTAAATATTATAGTAAGATTTTGTGATTATGATTTATTTTCTGTGTGCAACGTACTAGATATTTATAGGTAGGTAGGTTGTATAGGTACATTTAGTGTATTTTTTTAATGTATTTATTTATTTATTGCTTTGTTTAAGTCTGTAAGCATGTTAATATTAACAAATCTTAATTTATAAGGGAATTCTGAACATTTTGAGAAAAGGACGTATTGCGAAAGGGGCAATTTGTGAAAGAGACGTTTTGCGAAAAGGACATTTTGCGAACAAGGGACATTTTGAGAAAGTTAAAAAATCGATTCACAGGCAGGACCGGCAAGGCGCTGTACTCTCCTACCGGAAACTTCAAAGCCGCGGAATCCTATATACCTCTTTTTGTTTCGAATGTTGATAAGCGGACGACAGAGGATGACATCTGTGATTACATCAAAAATAAGACTCGGGTAACGGTAAAACTGGAGAAAATTAATATGAAGACTGAAAGGCCGTACAATGCTTTTAAAGTGTTTGTTTCCAAACACAAATTAGATATCTTTCTAGACGATAGCCTTTGGCCTGAAGGAATACGTTTTAGACGTTTTATCTTTTTTAAAAAGGATAAGGAAATGAATAAGGCTCTGCTCAAGAATGAAGTCAAATTACCCGTTATCAATGGCTCTGTACGATAAAACAAAGGTAACCTTATCTACATTTAATTGTAAAAGTGTGAATAGATCGGTAGACTGTGTGAGGAATTTATGCAAGAGTGCTGACGTCATTGCACTACAGGAAACCTGGCTGTGGCCCCACGATATAGCGTTCCTAGGAGGCATCGACGACAATTTCGCGTACATTGGTAAGTCTGCCATTGATACATCCGTCAAAGTTATTACGGGAAGACCTTACGGCGGAGTGGCCCTCCTTTGGAGGAAATCATTGTTCCCATTGGTGTCTGTTGTGAAGTGTGAAAGTGATCGATTAGTTGCAATAAAAATTGAGTATGAGAACCGTCCTGTGTTGGTATTTTCGGTATATATGCCTTTCGATAACAATAGGAGTGACAGTCTAGTTGAGTTTACACAGTGCCTTAGTGAGATTATAGCGATAATTGAAAATAGTAGTATTGAGTCTGTCGTAATACTGGGCGATTTTAACGCTCACCCTGATTCGCGGTTTTTTAATGAACTAAAATCTATTTGTAGTGAGCAGACCTGGATTTGCGCTGACTATGAGCTCCTTCCTAAAGAATCACACACATATGTATGTCAAGCTAGTGGCTCCCGGCGCTGGTTAGACCATTGTTTGGTGACGAGCGCCGCGGAGCACTTAATTAGCAGTGCTTCAGTCTTATACGGCGTTTACCAGTCTGATCACTACCCTGTTTTGTTCGAGTGTAATATGACTAAAATAAATCAAATGTTGCCTGCGTTGGATTTTCCTAGTAACAAAGTACGATGGGGCGAAAGAAATAATAAACAAATTTGCAATTATTTGGAACTATGTAATGATAAATTAAAATTAATTGATTTTCCTGCAGAATGTATAAAATGTTCTCATAAAATGTGTAGTAATCCTGATCATTTGTTATTGTTAGATAAATTGTATTCGGATATAATAATAATCCTCAAAGAGGGCGCACAGTGTACCTATGTTGGCAGTGATCGCACTAAGCGACGACAGTATGTCACGGGTTGGAACAAGTTTGTTAGCGGCGCTCACAGGGAGGCTCGAATGTATTACCAAACGTGGCTATTACATGGTGCACCCACACAGGGGGACGTGTACGAAAAAATGCGCGATACCCGTAGGATTTTCAAATCAAAATTAAAATATGTTCAAAAAAATCAGCAACAAATTAAATTAGATATTTTGGCAAAGAATCATTCTAAAAAGCAGTTCGGAAGATTTTGGAAATCCACAAATAAGTTAAATGCTAGGTCGTGCCTTCCTGCAAGCGTGGCTGGTCTGAGCAGGCCCAAGGAGATTGCCAACCTTTTCCAGAGACAATTTAGAGTCACGTCTCCTTTAGAAAACGGGCCGCGGCAGCGGGTGATCGATGAAGAGGGTACGGCTCGGTCGGGTGAACTTACCATATTGTTTACGGCTAAAAAAGTTGCCGCTGTAATTAAAAAAATGACAAGAGGTAAGTCGCCAGGCCACGACGACCTCAGCATCGAGCACCTGAAGCACGCGGGGTCGCATCTGCCTAGGGTTCTTGCCTTATTGTTTAATTTGTGCCTTAGTCATGGTTATTTGCCGCAAGATCTCATGCAAACAGTAGTAGTACCGATTGTCAAGGACAAGACGGGGGATGCCTCTGACGTGCCCAATTACAGGCCTATTTCGCTGGCCACAGTAGTCGCCAAGGTCTTGGACAGTCTGCTTGATCAACAGCTGGCTGAACATATTGAACTCCATGACGCTCAATTTGGGTTCCGACCCGACTTGTCCACGGAGAGTGCCATATTGTGCCTCAAGCAGACTGTTCAATACTATACCACTAGAAAAACACCTGTCTTTGCCTGTTTTTTGGACCTGTCAAAGGCATTCGACCTTGTGTCCTACGAAGTGTTATGGGATAAGCTACGTAGTGATACAACACTACCGGCAGAAGTAACGTCCTTGTTTCGGTACTGGTACTGCAATCAGAAGAATAGTGTCAGATGGGCGGGAGCCCAATCGAACGTGTACCGGTTGGAGTGCGGGGTGCGGCAGGGGGGGTTGAGCTCGCCCCGCCTCTTCAACCTGTACATAAATCGTCTGATCGGTGAACTCAGCAGCACTCGTACCGGATGTCATATAGACGGCGTTTGCATGAACAACATTAGCTACGCAGATGATATGGTGCTGCTGAGTCCATCGATCGGCGCACTTAGGAAGCTTGTGGCGATCTGTGAGTCATACGCGGTGGCCCACGGGCTCCGGTACAATGTCAAGAAGAGTGAGCTGATGATGTTTAAGACGAGCTCTATCAACTACTCCGATGTACCTGGAGTCTCGCTCAGTGGCACTCCCCTACGGTGGGTGACCAAGTTCAAGTACCTGGGCCATTGGGTCACTGATGATCTCAGGGATAATTGCGACATTGAGAGGGAGCGTAGGTCGCTGGCTGTCCGTTGTAATATGTTGGCACGAAGGTTTGCACGATGTACGAAACCAGTAAAAATCACACTGTTTAAAGCATTTTGTCAGTCTTTCTACACGTGCAGCCTCTGGACCCAGTATACGCAGCGGGCATACAGCGACCTACGTGTACAATATAACAACGCATTCAGGATACTAATGGGGTTGGCGCGGCATTGTAGTGCGTCGGGAATGTTTGCGGAGGCGCACACGGACGACTTCTACGCTATAATGAGAAAACGGTGCGCCTCCATGTTGGGCAGGCTCCGAGCCAGCACCAGCGGTCTCCTGAGCGTGTTCAAAGACCGGTGGGACTCCCCGCTGTTGCATCACTGGGTGAAGCTCCACGCCGGGTTTTTAAAATAAAATAAAATAAAACCTTGTTGTAAACTAACACTAGTTTTTAAGATAAATGTATACTAACCCTTATATGGACATCTCTGTCTGAAATAAATTATTTGAATTGAATTGAATTGAATTGAAAGGGACATTCTACGACTGAACGTCACTATGGAGCCTAACTCAGGAACCGCGAAAAAAATCAATTGTTTCATACATTTGAGTGAGGTCTAAGGTACAGCAGTTTTGTAAGAAATAGCTGATTATTTTTCGCGTTTCCTGAGGTGAGGGGGATTGTTTGTTTAGTTTGATGGTCTGTGTTCACCGTTTCAGTCTGTGGAGGGCTGCTATCATAGCAAATCGTATTCTCTGCCTATAGGGGAAGGCAGAAAATACGATCTGCTATGATTCTTAAGCGTGAGGCCGCAGTATAAGAAATGAGACTGGTGCATGCTGTGCTTCATGGGCTGACCATTTACAACCGAGTTCTCCAAAGGTAAATTTCAGGGTCATTCAACGAAAATAAAAAGATCTATAACCCTTTCAACGCGCGCACATGGCCTTAAACTTTTACTTTATTACCATCCTTGTTAGGAAGATAACTAATTATAGATTTTATTACTAAGTTTTATTAAAGCTCGTTCAACGTAAGAAGTACTTTGATACAAATCTTATGTCGTTGCAATAAGGATGACAATGGCTAGTAATGAGAGTCTTCGTTTGTGGAACGAAGTATAATGAATGCTTAGGGCTGTCAATTTTGGACTTTGATGCTTCATAAAGTAAGAAAGAAGGTAGATTTATTATCTCATAAATAAATTTGTCTATGGTGTCTATGGAATCTAAGTTCCGATTGCATAGATTTACGAAAGCAACCGCGGTAGAAGGCTTTATGGAAATTATTACCGTCTTTTGAAAATTGTTAAAAAAAACACAGAAAAAAAAGAAAAAACTGTCCAAGAGCATGTCGTACTTGTCCTTGACAGAGTTCCGTAGGTAGGTAGTCATTTTATGAAAAGCTTATTCTGACGTAGCTTAGATAAAAGAAATCTTCAAAACCAATCGATAGCGCAAGTTAATTTGGGTCAGAAGTGACAAGCGAGAAAATCAATTTTAATTTTTAATTTTAAAAGGTTTTAATTTTTCTATACGACACTGGCTTCATTCTTCTTATCGAGTGGGCTGCAAAGCCCGGGTGTCAGAGTTTATTCAAACCGCCTTACGGCCTCTGACGTGGTTTTTTGTAACGACTACTACCACCAGTGATAGTAGCCGGGACCAACAGCTTAACGTGCCATCCGAAGCTGGCTGACTGGCTTCATTAAAAGCACCTAAACCAAGAGCTCATATTATTTTAAGCATTTCAAAAGTTAGAAGGGGGCAGCGGGGGGTGTATAGAGCTTAGGACAGATTATAATTAAATAAGTTTCAAGAATTAGTCAAGGACTTTTTTAAATTAGACTTTTTGTTAAACCTACGCCAGTTTTATATGAATTACGTCAATTGACGTATTTGTTTCTGCCCTTAATCTGACCCTCATAAAGTGGCATCCCACGATGTCTAGGTGACGTAAGACCTATTTATTTACTAGTCCCGCTGGGACCTAAGTGACGGGTGTGGAGAAATTTCCACTAATCTAGGTCATTCAGTAACTGGAGTTTATTTTATGACCTAACATTTGCATTGGCATTTTGAAATATACACTTTAATAAGGGAGGAACTTGATTGACATAGATGTATGTCCTACTTAGGAGAAACTGGAAATTATGTTAACGAACCAACATAATATTTACTACCGTCAAAATCCCTAACTTCGCCGAGAGTTGACACATTTTCGACTTTAGCGCTAAATTTTAAAACTTACTGCAGCATCACTGATTTAAAACTTGGCTCCAGATAAAAATGAAAATCACTCTTAACATGCGATGTATCTTGTCTTGAGGCATAGACTTAAACTCTAGCGATAGACTTGCCCTTCCATAGAAGCAACATGTTCCACTTGAATGAGGTGTACGCACCTGATTGATGTTCCCGAGTTCACTTCGTCACTATGGCAATGACAGACCGCAATGTGTCATTTTGTGTTGTTTTGTGTGACATGTTGTTTAATTGAACGAGCTTGTCTATCGCTAGAGTAATATGTCTAGGTATGTCTTGAGGCTTAAAATGCGATTGTTAAGTTGGAAAGGGAAGTTTGGCAATTTTGCCTCACTTTAGCATTGTAAATAGCAATAAGACATAAAAAAATGTGGTTATTTTCTTATTTTTATGGTTGGCAATACCTACTCTACTCAAATGTATGAAATTGCTGTTTGTTTTTTACGATTTCAGGTTTGAAATTTCGTTTAAGTGGAATCTACATAAAGTATATCGATTCCCAATAATTTGGCAATTAATGCTATCCTCGATTCCTAGTTTCTGTTATAAAATTGAATTTTTATCAATAACAAGTGGTAATTTGGCAACCCTCAGATCAATAGCGTCTTCAAAAATCGTTACTTGCTTCGATCAAAATAAAATGAATGGATAGGCCTTACGCGAACATTTCAAACCAGAAAAATGAGGCAAAACAAATGAAAGGTTTACTTCAAATTTGTATGCAAGTGCCCTAGATTTGACAGATAATGGCGCTAGTTTGTATGGACCAAGTGCACCAGTAGTTTGCTTCAACTTACCGCGCTTTAGGCCTATCCATTAATTTTATTTTGATCTAAGGTTACTTGGACACCAGATCAAAGTCACCGCGTCCAAGGAAAGCCAAACACCACTAATTGAACCTTCCCTGTCTTGACATACGACCCACATTGCTTTGGACAAATATACTGTGCAAATTTGTTTGTAGGCGACTGATGGGTACAGAATTAGGTTACGTCAATGTGCTAATAGATCAGTGTGTATTTTGGGTTCCTAACATTGATATCTTATACAGGGTGTAAAATTTTGGGTACGGAACTTTAAAAAGTATCATTTCATGTATTTTCGTTCTTCTCTTTTATCTTTCATAACTTCATAAGGCAACATAATTTTCATAATTCTTAATATGCTGACACTTTTTTAAGGGGATCAACAGCTTAAAAAAGTGTCAGCATATTAAGAAGGACCCTGTATACGGGGTGTAAAATTAAATTCGTTACATATTATACATAAAGTATTTCAGGCCTTCAAATTCAAAAACTTTCATTGGTTCCCAACATTAAAATCGCGAAAATAACAGCTGTTTCATAGAAAATATCAATAGCTAGGTACTCTACCAAAGACCTAGTAGCACTTGGTCGATGATAGTAATTGATGATGATGATGAGGCTATAAATCAATAAAATCATAAAACAAACCGAGAACGAAACAATCAACGTAACAATATATTTTTATAAGAATTTAATGAAGTCTTTTCACACGATGGTCGATCGGTCAACAATGTGGTACGAAAGTATAATAAAAGTAAATTATAACGCTAAGCACCACGGGGGGCTGGCAGTAAGAATATATTGGACATGAAGGTCAAATGGCAGTGGTAAATTTTATATAGATTCGAGTTTACTTTTGATTAGGGTCACCATTTTATTGCGGAAATAAAAAAAACTGATAAATATTTTTGGGAACTGGCAACCTTTGTTCAATACATGGTGTAAACTTAATTACACACACACATACTTTATAGGATGCTTCAGACCATCAAACTTAATAACTTTGAGAACGGGAAAAAAAATCTACGGTTTCATACATTTTGGTCGAGTTACGATTACGAGTAGCTACTGAATTCTATGTAACAGTTTTTTTGTAGCTCCATAGTGAAAGTTGTTCAGTTTGATTGTCTGAAACTCCCAGTTCGATATGTAGCGCATTTAATTTTACACCCTGTATAGTTATTTTAAGCACAAAACAGTTTAACTGTTAAATGCCCAGGCGTTTTATATGGATAATAAAGGCCTCTCCGCACATTGCAGCAATATGATCGAGCGATATTATCGACAGCGATATCTCGACACCTTACACACTGCGGAGGCTTTAAATTGAGGCATAAATATTGACTTTTTTTTAAAAACTAGGTTTAGATTACAATTTTATGTTTTTTTTTAAATCTGTCAATGGTGACCCTACTTTTAACAGTATTAATTATAATAATGTTAAGTATTAACTTAACATTGGAACTTTCTATCGTGTCTATATCAGAATCCGTTTAAGATGAATTTATGAGAGATTAAAGCTGTATGACCAAGGAGATAAAAAATTTTGTTTGTTGAAAAATAAATAAATACATCGATTTCCAAAATTATGGATTGAATTACGATATAACAGTAGTGCGGAGTCGCGTTGCAAGTCTGGACACGAGCGGTTGTGTCATTAGCGCGGTTCGCGTTTGGGCTTGCCAAGAGGCCGCTATCTCTTTTCTTAGAAGTGCAATCCTTGAGATTGTGATAGTTACTCCCAGAAACTACTTGACAGTCTTGACACTGGCAGAAATGCAGTGCTAGAAACAAGCTAAAAAACCTTTTTTTAACCTGTTTTGTCCCCCACTGCTGGGCAAAGGTCTCCCCTAAAAACGCCAATTAAGTATGAATAAAAAAACATTAGCGCATAGATACCGTTTAATTACCGTAGACTTTTATAATAAAAAATTGTGTCCTTATAAATTTTTTAAAAGATTGTGATTTTTTCATTTGTTCGGATAATTTTCTCGCGACCATTATTGCACTTAGAGATGAAAATCGTCTATGAATTTTAATGAATTATTGATGAACTCTATAAAATTGAAAAAAAATTAAATTACCTACATAGTTTCATAAAAATTTGGTACACTATCCGTAAAAATGATAAAATAACTATCACAAGAAAAATCGATTTACCGATTCCCGATTCCCATGAATTTTTCTAGCAATATAAAAATACCTTTACACCAACTCAATCATGATTAACCTAATAACCATTCTTATCGGCCCCATCTGTAGTTATCATTTACCTGTAACAAAAATAAATAAAACATTAATTCTGAACAACTTTTATAACATTACCAAATACAATATCTATGTCACTTAAACTTCAACGAACGGACAGACGTATTATATATTCTGAAAGGAACGTCATCCATAAAAGGTTCAGATGGATCAGTGATACTCAAACTGTCTTATCATGAGAGCTTTTTATTCGATCAATTCCAAACCGCAATTTTAGCGTAAACCTACTTAGTTTAAGATAAGACAAACTAGGTATAGGAATACATTACAATTTGAAGAAGATGGATAGAACGAGCTTCCCCGAGTGACGATACCTGGGTTCTTCTGGCGCGCCCTGGGCAGTTAGAGTCGATACGAAAATTGCTGACTGGCTAATCTTTACACTACCATAATAGTAGCATTGCATGATAATCATGCTGACACGAAAGAAGAAGTGTGTTGAATATTTTGACGCTCGTATTTGTTACTGATTGGATTAGGCAGACACTGTCTTACTGTAAAAAGTATGCTCTATGCTCATAGTAAACTTTGGTTTTATCGACCTACACTTTGAACGTGTAGATTTATTTGGATTCTGAGTTGCTCTCTTTCTAATGTTGAATGTACACACGGCGACAGATCAACTTATCGATAGTTGAACTCTATATTCGTGGACATACAGTTCTTTTAGATAGAGGCCGTGGTGGTCCAGTGGCGAGTAACCTTGCCTGCCGTGCAGGAGGCGATGGTTCTATCCCCGTCCACGACGCCGACTCGTACCAATGAGTTTTTCGGAATTTATGTACGATTTGTAACACCACTGGCTTTTCGGTGAAGGAAAACATCGTGAGGAAACCTGCATGCTTCAATTTCGAAGCATGTATTGTACCCACTGTCCATTATTAGTGGCGACGGGCTCACCCCCCGTCACACTGGACAGAGTTTCGGTACTACTGGTGAATCGTGGATGTTCTGAGGTTTCAGAATATCTCTGACTACCCCCTCGGGGAATATAGTCGTGAGCATATGCTATGCTATGCTATGCATGCTATATGCTATGCTACAGTTCTTTTGGATTTATTTATTCTTATTCCCATTTAATAATACTTCCCTGCTTTTGTAAAACCACTAAAATTTCACAGTGTATACTTGTGGTTATTTGAGAGAAGAAGTTTGAGAATCTCTGTTTTAAACTACAAGATCCAGTCACGATCTAGGCACTGGGCATGACCTAGTCAGTACAAGAATACATAAACTTTTATATTCAATACCATTTATAGTAGTGAAACTGCTGTATTTCTGACTAGGGTTATCTTTTGATTTTATGAGTCATTGCATTGCTTATGGAATATCTAATAATGAAGTATGGTCTGCAGAAATTTTTTATTGTGTTTAAGTTCGTAGGTACTGGAGTTTGATTTTTAAATTTCATTCCTTTATTTTGTAAACGAAGATCTCCTAAAACAATGAGTTTTCATAATATTTAATTTTTCCAACCATATTAAGACAATTCCAACAATATAACTATAATGACTAGGTACTTATAAGTACGAAAATTTGTTAACGCAAAAACAGTCGATAACACATTTTTTTATTTTCACACCAAGAATAGAAAATTACAATTGATAATAATTTTTGAGGTCGCTTCGTTCGTTCCATATTTTTATACCTATTATTGCTATGTGTGCATTAAACAAAAACAACTTTGGCCACAGAGTCACAGACGAGTCTGCTGATAAATTTCGAGCTCGCTTCGTTTGCTTCAACATCATGTTCATTTACACATAAAGGGCAGCGCAGAAGCGGTCGTTGTGGCGATTCTTGGGGGCCTATGTTCAGCAGTGAACGTCTATCGGCTGAGTTGATGACACTAATAATATGAAGAGATAAAAGTTTGTATGTAGGGAGTAATTTATCAAACTATTAATCAATGATTCTAAAAATTATTTCACAAATAGAAAGCTACACTATATCAAGTAAAGCTTTATAAAAAACACGTCCAGGCCGACGAAGCAGCGGATTTATTTTAGTGCTGAAAAATTTCAAGGTCGCTTCGCTCGCTCCAAATTTTGAATTTACTACAAAACACTGCATCTGATACAATATAAAGGTCATAATCGAGAGGCAGTACCTCTTACACTAATTGTTGGTACTTTAAGGACCTTTACCGTTCATCTATGTGGTCGGCAGTGACTCAACTCACGATGAACTAAAGTTATTTGCAAACTAATGATCTATTATTTACAATTAAGATTGACTGGCGCATTCTTTGTGTTGCGTTGCGTCGTGGGATGTTAAGAATGCGTTTGTATTTATGAGTTTTGATTACGTTATCCTATATGATATACAAGGTGTTACAAAAATACAAATAAACCTTTAAGGGGGTGGTGTAGACCATCAAACTGAACAACTTTCACTATGGGACCAATATCGAAATCGCGAAAAAAAATATTTTTGTTCTGTACTCTACAAATCGACTAGAGCTAAAATATGTATGGGATTTAAAATTTTTTTTTTTGCGATTTCGATGTTGGTCCCATAGAGAAAGTTGTTCAGTTTGACAGTCTAAACAACCCCCTTAAGAGTTTTAAAAATTTATTCTTACTTATGAAACACCCTGTATAGATACGTAGATTATTTATTGGCGCAGTGGAGACCATTAATTAATCTAAAGATATACAGGGTGTAAACTTAAGTTTCAGAACAGAGTTGAACTGAACAAATTTCCTAACGGAACCAACTTTGAAACATAGAAAAAAATCTGCTGTTCACCGGGTTTCTAAAAATGCAATGAAATCGAACAAATGCAATGCAATTTTATAAATACTGTACACAAAATAATAGGTTTGGTCTGAGTTCTGGACAAACGCTTTTCCGCCTATTCGAGATTCTACACAATATTGGATTCCGCACAACTGACATTGAACACATTCTCTATTCCACGCTACGAATAAAGAAATAAATATGGAAATATAATTCACGTCAAAAAATGACCCCACGAACTTTGGTGTACACCACGCAAGCGCGTAAGACTCAATCATTATGGCGACTCCAATTACGGCGTTTGCCGCCAAAACTCATGGTGCCAAAAATTAAGGAGATTTTGTTCGGAGTTATCGTTCCATATTTATTTCTTTATTCGTAGATTCCACGCAGTCTTCAATTTGACACAAACGCGTTTCATAATTATGTTTTTTGTGCAATAATCTTAGAATGTAAAAACTAATCTATGTGACTGTGGTTTGTCAGATTTTCGTTAAAATTTAAGTATGTTTCAGGTCGCGTTGTAGGTCTGCTATAGGGTAGTCGCATCGCGAGTCGATTGTTGGTTGCTCCCCGGCCTACAACGAAGCTCCAGTGGTGGCTCAAGACAGTGTTCTTTTCGAAAAACAATCCTTGAAGTCACCAAAATACATAAGTTAACGTCAAGCACTCTTGCTACAAAAACTAGACATTGGCAAAATCATCACATACCCAAGATGGCAGCCATTTTTTTAAAATATAGTATAGTATAGAAGTATGTTTCAAAGTTACTGTGACTGAAAGAATTCCATACAAATCTTAAATTATTCCTTTCATTGAAACTGTTTATTTTAACGAAAATCTGACAAACCATCTCTTGGCCTGCACAGAGAATACTTTCTAGATAACGTTTAAGTTTTATTATTAACTTTACTTGGTATTGAAAAGGATCTAACTCCGTCTGTATGAACTATCCTCTAAACCTCAAGATGCACTACTTCTCTAGACAATGTTCAATGAAATGCAATAAAACCGAAGCTTCGACCGAAGGCGAGGCATAAAGTGCAGTTGAGTGTTTGATGCACTTTTATTCAAACTATTTAACTTTCAATACGAATGCGTGACATGGTTTGTCGCTTGTCCAAGTTAGTAGCGGACGGCAAGAGTGTGTATCTGTGTTCAGCGGACACACTTATTCACTTAAAGCCTGCGTACCTGATGACTGCTTTCTAGTTGAAAACCAGGGTGTAAGGAAAAGTATCAACCACATACTCTACATCAAACTGAAAAACTTTTACTATGGGTGCAAACACATCGGAGTAAAAAAAAAAATCTGCTGTGTCATACTAAACTCCAATACCTACTCGTCTCAAATGTATGCAAAAGAAGATTTTTTTTTGCTCCCGATCGGTTTGCTCCCATAGTAAAAGTTGTTCAGTTTGATGGGTAGAGTATTGTTACGAGCGACGGGTTCCGGGATTGGAGTGAAACGCCAAGTCCAAATTTACAGAGTTTATTGGGTTTATCTTACACACGGTCCTCCTCGCAGGGTCCTCTTCGCGGAGTCCTCGACGCAGAGATTTCCCCTTGCACAGTCCTCGTTACAGGGTCCTCAGACGGGGGTTCTCCTTTACACCACTGTAGCACTGTTCACTACGTCACTTCTATGACGTCACGACACGTCACCACTACGACGTCACGACACACGTCACAATTATGACGACACGGCACTACACTCACTTGACTACACACTGTTTACTTCTCACTAGTTACTTTTCACTTATTCTCTTCTTCCTTTTAGTTTCGCACTTATCACTGTTAAACTCAGTACTGCCTGTGGCCGCAAACTCGCCGGCTTATATAGCCCTATAGAATCTTCCAGAATATTGAATTTCGATCTTCATTTCGTTATTTCTTTGTTTCCTTCCAAACGCTTCTAATTATCTCTAGCTCCTCCCCCTTTCTCGAATATTCCTAGACACGGTTATTTTGTCTCTTTCCAAATATTCTTTTCAATTTCCCTTCTCCCTCTTTCCTCTGGAACATTCCTGAACAATATTAAAATCTAGAAATATTTTCGTCGGGGTGAGGTCTCGAACCCAGGACTTCTCGAATTTTCGGGATCGCACGTCTGACCGCTGAGCCACAAAGCTAATTGACAAACCCTCTGAATTTGATAATGCCTTTTTACGTTTGCCGTTTGACCGCATCCGTGACACTGCCCCTCCCTTAGTTCTGCTCGTCCCGAGCATCATTACTGCCGAAATATCGAGCTAACCGATCAACGTGCACTATCTTCAAAGGGCTCCTTGGCGATCGTCGGATTCGGTATGTGACGTCGTTTATTTTAGTCACTACCTCATACGGTCCTTCCCAACTTGCTTGCAACTTCGGGCACTTCCCTTTCTTCCGGACTGGATTATGCAGCCAAACCGATGTTCCTTCCTCGAACCCCGTATAGTTCGCCTTTCGGTCATATCGTGTCTTTGAACGGTCACTGGCGTTTTGACCTGCTTCTCGAAGTTGTTCATAGATGTCGACCATTTTCTCTCGCAGTTCGCTCACATAATCACTGATACTTTTAGGAGTGCCTGGTGCGCACCCTGATAACAAATCCGCCGGAAGCTTCAATTCTCTCCCGAAATTTGCTATTGCTGGAGTTGCTGAAGTACTCTCATGAACAGCGGTTCGATAGGCTAACAGGAAAAGAGGTATGTACTCATCCCAGTTATCCTGATGACTATCGACCACCTTCGCAAGATGTCGTTCCAACGTTTGATTGAATCGCTCCACCATGCCATCGGACTGAGGGTGATAAGGAGTAGTCCGAGTCTTATGGATTCCGAAAATCTTGCAAACTTCCTGGAACAACTGTGACTCAAAATTCCTGCCCTGATCACTGTGCACTTCTAGCGGAACCCCAAACCGGCAGAAAACTTCATTTACCAACTTGTTGGCCACAGTTATCGCTTCCTGATTTGGAATGGCAAATACTTCTGGCCACTTTGTGAAGTAATCCATTACCACAAGTATATACCGATTCCCTGATTTAGTGACTGGAAATGGTCCCGCGACGTCCAATGCGATTCGTTCCCAAGGCACTCCAACATTATAAATTCTCATTGCCGCCCTGCTCCTCGTATGAGGTCCCTTTACAGCTGCACAGACAGTGCACTTGCGGCACCAATCTTCCACATCGTCTTTACAATGCAACCAGTAAAATCTTTCCTTTACTTTCTCTAAGGTTTTCTTTACACCCAAATGCCCTCCGGAAGTTCCATCATGAAAAGCTCTCAGAATTTCTTTCACCTTAGCTCGTGGGACCACCAACTGTAGATACAAGTCTTTGCCATTCGGTGTCTCCCATTTTCTACAGAGTAATCCATTATGTATGACGAGGCTATTCCACTGGGCCCAAAGTCCCTTCGTAACTGCACCGTACCTTGCCACCTCACTCCACTGAGGCTTAGAATCATCGTTCCTTAACCAGTTCAGGATTGGCCCGACTCCCGAGTCCTTTTCCTGTTCAAGGCGCATCGCCTCGTTTCCCCACTCATCATTGATGGCATCAGTTCTGATAGCCCTGAGTGAAACCGTTTCCTTCCCCTCCTGCTTGCTGCAGTGCTTACAATCTTCTGGACATGGTCTCCTTGATAATGCATCTGCATTGGAATGAACTTTTCCGCTTCGATGTTCTACTCCAAAGTTGAATTCCTGTAGTTGCTCTAACCATCTTGCAACTTGACCCTCCGGGTTCTTAAATTGGAGTAACCATTTCAATGCAGCGTGGTCGGTCCTGACTAAAAATTTACGTCCCAGCAGATACTTCTTGAAGTGTTGTACAGTCTTCACCACCGCCAATAGTTCTCGTCTAGTTACACAATAGTTTCTCTCAGGTCTAGACAATGACTTACTGAAGTAGGCTATAACAGTTTCCTGCTCACCATGTCGCTGTGAGAGCACACCTCCAATCCCGATGTTACTGGCGTCCGCATCTACAACAAATTCCCCTTGAACGTCGGGATATCCAAGAATTGGTGCCTCACTTAGACGTTCCTTTAACTCCGTAAAAGCCTTTTCACACTCTGAATCCCATGTGAACGTTCTCTTCTCTTCCGTAAGTCGATGTAGTGGCTTCGCGATGTCCGAAAACCCTTTCACAAAACGACGATAGTAAGAACAGAGACCAAGGAAAGCTCTTACTTGTGTCTTATCTCTCGGGGTCGGCCACTCCCTTACAGCAGCAGTTTTGGCAGGATCGGTCTCGACTCCTCTCTCCGAGATAACATGTCCAAGGTAGTTGACTTGCCGTTTAAAGAAAGAACATTTGTTTGGACTCAACTTGAGATTAGCCCCACGCAGTCTTTCGAAAACTTTCTCCAACTTTTTCAGATGATCATCGAAGTCTCGACCAACAATGATGATGTCGTCCAGGTAAACCAGACACGTGTCACCCAGAATTCCAGCAAGGACACGTTCCATCAATCTCTCGAAAGTCGCAGGGGCGTTACACAATCCAAACGGCATCACCTTGAACTGCCACAGTCCTTTCCCGGTAGAAAACGCGGTTTTCTCCTTGTCTTTAGGGTCTACGTCCACTTGCCAGTACCCACTTTTCAGATCGAGCGTCGAAAACCATTTCATTCCATTCAAAGTGTCTAAGGTGTCGTCGATTCTTGGCAAAGGGTAACTGTCTTTCTTAGTTACTTCATTAAGCTGCCGGTAATCCACACAAAATCTTGTTGAGCCATCCTTTTTCTTGACGAGAACTACTGGTGAACACCAGGGACTCGATGAAGGTTCGATGACATTACTCGTCCTCATGTCCTCTATCATTTCTTCCACTTCCTTCTCACGAGCAAACGGAATGCGCCTAGGTCGTTGCTTGATTGGCGTTACATCTCCTGTATTAATCTTGTGCTTCACCAAGTCTGTTCTGCCAATATCTGCGCCGTTCTTAGAGAACAAGTCTGAAAAACGCAGCAGCAAGTTCTTCGCTTTCAAAGCCTGTAGCTTAGTCAGGTCCTTGCCGGAGTCTTCCATAACTTTTGATACTACATCCCCCTCAGCCTTATGTTTCTTAGGAGGATTTTCCACACATTGTCGCAACCATAAAACTTCCTCACAGAGACCAACAACCTCCCCCTTCTCAATCGTCAGCTCCACATCACCAACGTTAAGTATCGGGATTGAAGTAGATGAAACTGATCCAACAACTGTTCTCGCCGGAATCCAAGAAGTTTCAGCTTTAACTTTTTCTATGACAGCACATCTCCGTGGTAATTTACCATCTTTATTCTTGGGCAAAACAACAGGTACCATGGTCTGTGATCTAGGCTTGAGAACTGTTCTTCTTACACAGTAGACCTTTCCCGATGATCCACCTTTCATCGGAACCTCCTCCGTGTTACACCGTAGAACTCCGTTTTTCATGTCTATATTGCACTGATGATTTTGTAAGAAATCTAAGCCAATGATGCAATCGTCCACTATCTCAGCTACAATCACCTCATGTTTGAAAGAAGTCTCCCCGATCTTAATCGACACTCCCAACTCTCCTTTAACAGGTATGCGCTGGCCGGTAGCTGTTGTTAACTGTAGGTTGGTTTGCTGCCGAAGTCGTTTTTCCTGATAACTTTTGATTTCGCTCAGCAGCCGAGTATTGATCACGGTTCTCGAAGCTCCGGTATCCAAAGTTAGTTGACAGATTCTACCATTGACCTCTCCTTCAACTAACAGACTATTTCCGTCCGATGTTTGTTTGACTCTAACGGTTGGGGTTGCAACATAACCGGCCAGCGCCCACCCCGCAGCCCTGGCTGGTTCTAGTTTTCCTGCTGCTCATCAGTCGAGACTCCTATATCTCGACGGCCTGCGCGCTTTGGGCAGGAACTGCGAAAATGCCCTCGTTCACCACACTCATAGCACACATAATTGATGTTTCGATTTCTTGGTGCTGATGCTCTAGTTACCACAATCTCCCTGAGGCGAGCGGAACGTGAATCCTGACGTACAGCTTCCACCTCCAATGCATGAGCAACAGCATCGCTAAGTGTAACGTGGTGCCCAAGTCGCACTGCAGCTCGCACCTCCGGATCCCTTATTCCATCTGTAAAGGCCTGCAGGAGCATGTCATCAATGGCTGCTGGTGATGACTGGAAGGCCTTTCGTACGAGCTTCTCTACTTCCACGGACCATTGTTGCAGACTCTCATTAGCATGTTGGTTACGTTCCTTCAATCGCGCCCGATACATGTGTTCGAGATGTCCATCGCCGAATCTAGCCTCCAGAGCTCCGAAGAGTTTGTCGAAAGTCAGATTTTCGCCAGCTCCTACGGCTTCCAGCACGGTGAGAGCCTGTCCTTGAAGTGCCAATGTCAATGCGGACTGCGCCTCCTTCTTGCCCCAACCATTAACCTCCATTGCTGTCTCAAATTGTAGCTTAAAGGCGGGCCATGACGTCAGTCCATCGTAAACCGGAGTCTTGACACCTTTTGGTTGTATGGGTGAGT
The DNA here is from genome assembly GCA_963693445.1 of Agonopterix heracliana. Lineage (NCBI taxonomy): Eukaryota > Metazoa > Arthropoda > Insecta > Lepidoptera > Depressariidae > Agonopterix > Agonopterix heracliana. Next base: position 10,102,443 of record OY856331.1, read on the forward strand.
CAAAAACAGCAGCGACACGGCTATGAGATTTGCTCTGCTCAACCTCTCGCCGGATTTTGGCAAACTCACCCTCCACACGATCAAATCTCCCTTCAAACTCACCCTTCACACGATCCAACCTCCCTTCTACGGCTTCGACTCTCTCCACTGCCTGCTGCAAACCTTTCGTAATATCTTTATGAAGCGTCTCCTGCATCGTGCGCATTTGTTCTTCCTGACGGTGAGCCTGCTCTTCCTGACGGCGAGTCTGTTCCTCCTGACGGCGAGCCTGTTCCTCCTCACGGCGAGCCTGTCCTTCTTTTATTGCGCGCAGTTCGTGAACCTGTTCCTCTTTCATTGCGCGCAGTTGTACCTCCTGGCGGCGAGCCTGTTCCTCCTGGCGGCGAGCCTGTTCCTCCTGGCGGCGAGCCTGTTCCTCCTGGCGGCGAGCCTGCTCCTCTTGCAGTGCGCGCAGTTGTTCCTCCATCATGAGCTGAATTTGATAGAGGAAGTTTCCTGGGTTCTGCTCCGGAGTGCGCTGCACTTCACCTCCCACAGGTCTTCGCTCTGGGGTTCGCTGCACCTCAGTCGCAAGGGCCGCACCCTCCTGCCGCGCTTCCGACATGGCCCGGGTGGTGACTCCCTTCAACTCCTTTGGCACAAGCGGCATCCTACTCCAATCCCACTTCTGACACCAAATGTTACGAGCGACGGGTTCCGGGATTGGAGTGAAACGCCAAGTCCAAATTTACAGAGTTTATTGGGTTTATCTTACACACGGTCCTCCTCGCAGGGTCCTCTTCGCGGAGTCCTCGACGCAGAGATTTCCCCTTGCACAGTCCTCGTTACAGGGTCCTCAGACGGGGGTTCTCCTTTACACCACTGTAGCACTGTTCACTACGTCACTTCTATGACGTCACGACACGTCACCACTACGACGTCACGACACACGTCACAATTATGACGACACGGCACTACACTCACTTGACTACACACTGTTTACTTCTCACTAGTTACTTTTCACTTATTCTCTTCTTCCTTTTAGTTTCGCACTTATCACTGTTAAACTCAGTACTGCCTGTGGCCGCAAACTCGCCGGCTTATATAGCCCTATAGAATCTTCCAGAATATTGAATTTCGATCTTCATTTCGTTATTTCTTTGTTTCCTTCCAAACGCTTCTAATTATCTCTAGCTCCTCCCCCTTTCTCGAATATTCCTAGACACGGTTATTTTGTCTCTTTCCAAATATTCTTTTCAATTTCCCTTCTCCCTCTTTCCTCTGGAACATTCCTGAACAATATTAAAATCTAGAAATATTTTCGTCGGGGTGAGGTCTCGAACCCAGGACTTCTCGAATTTTCGGGATCGCACGTCTGACCGCTGAGCCACAAAGCTAATTGACAAACCCTCTGAATTTGATAATGCCTTTTTACGTTTGCCGTTTGACCGCATCCGTGACAGTATGTTGTTTAAAGGATAATGATACTTTTCCTTACAACCTGTATAATTATTGTTGTGTATATGCGTTGAACTTTTTTGTATGAGAATAAAAAATTGTAGTACAAAAGACATCAACGTGTTGAGATGATTTTTTAATTACCAACATCATTTTAAGGGGGTGTTCAGATAATGAAACTAAGTAACTTTCCCTATGGAACATGGGTCAAAAATTGGTTGGGTCTCCCAACAGAAAATCGACCGGCTGATCCGCACTTTTGTATGGAAAGTCCAACATATTGTCTGTTGAAATACGTCTCAGCACACCTGGGTTATTCCATTTTTTCGTGCAGATTTGTCAATTTTGTTGTTTGTTGTTGTTTATTTTTTTTATTTAGATTGTCAATGTTTTTTTTATTTAGATATTGCAACAGTTTTCATAATTATGGTTCGTATACATGTATATGCTACATATCCTGGAAGGCACACATGTAGTCAGTTTAGTTTTTTTTAAACTAACGGATGGTAATGAGAGCAGCATGGATGGAAATGAAAATCGACTGGATGGAAATGATCTGCGAATCTGCACGAAAAAATGGAACGACCCACCTGCATGCGTGTACTTGTATGACTTGTAAACAACTTGGAAACACTTGTAAAAACCATAGAGAAAGACTATACGGCCTCCGATGGTAAAAACTAACTTAGCTTAAAACCCTTTTGGATGCGCAAGACATTTGTAATTCGTTTATTATTAAATTGTCAAGTCATATCCATATCGTAGTTTATCTATACTTGTATTATATATTATATATTTCTAAATAAAAATAAAAAAAATAAAATTTAATACTTATTTTTACCTACCAAAGTACTTATTTCCTTGTTAAATTTCTTTCTCACATGACTACAGAATTTGGTTTTTCCGACTTTGTCAGTTCAATAATATCAAAAGTTATCTTCCACTTGTCGCTACCGCTCTTGACCCGTCACCAACCAATGTCATTGCCGAGTCATGTCACCGCGAGGCTTTTCAATTGACTCCCATCATCTCAGCGCTGAGTCAAGTAATGCGTCACCGAGATAGGTACGCTCTACTCGTGATCTCATATATTTGGTCTTGACGTGTTTGACATGACATGAGGGAGATATGCTTTGATACTTGTAAAACTTTTGAGTCATCGAGAAAGTTGGGAAGCTTGAAAGATTCTCTTTTGTCTGTAATTTTGGTTTTGTCATCGAAATCGATCCAGAAATTTTATCCAGATAGAGAAACAACTGAGATTTAGAAATACCTGGGGGTCTATCGCACTAAATAAATCTTTACTGTAACGTCATTTCGGCGTGTAATAACATGTTTTTACACATTCGGAACAGCGCTAATCATTTGGCAGCTTATGATAGCCTTCGTACATATCGGTTTCATTCAGGTTGTAAAATGAACGATTCACCAGTCAATATAAAGTATCTTTTTCTTCGTCATTTTATTCATCGCTCGTCATCGCCTGTGTGGAATTTTATACTTTCTTTTGTTTTCAGGGCACAAGGTACGTATTTCCCTACTAATTTACATTAAATTAAAGATTGAAAAATTTGTCTCGGGCGGGACTTGAACCCACGCTCTTCCAAACCGAGGAAACGTGCTAACCAATTACACCACCGAGCCCACTACCCAGAGAACGAAATTTTCAATCTGTTACGTCTTAAGGGGACGTGCGCGCCATCTACTGGCAGTATTACAACCAACCAACTTGCAAGTCAAATATTACAACTTGAATTCATACAATATAGATGGCACACCCTGTTCCTAATCTGTAATTTACATTAAGACAACAGTATAACCGTGAAAAAGTACCAAATTGACAGACTATCGTACTTATTTTAATACGAAAGTATAGATTTAGAAAACAATAGGCATACTCTAATTTCTCACTATCAGTGTCTATTTAATAGGTCGAAGTGGAACGCACCAACCCTGTCACTACCCATTGTTATTATAATAAATCTTTAAAGCATTCATACAATAAGTATGGGTGGAGTAAATGGTAAATAGTCCGATGATGGACAAGTGGTACAGTCAGATCCTTCGCCCATTCTAATGTAAACTTTATAACAAACGAATAAGAGTAAAATAACACAACCATACAAACATAATAAAGGTACTGCAGTGCGATTTTTGAAAATCATACGAGCGGTTCGGCAGTAGAAAGATGCATAATCTCCATAGTTATTCTGAAATTTTCTACTGCCGAAGAGCTCATATGATTTTCAAAAATCGCACTGCTGGTACTTACAGTGTCCTAATTTTTGCTGACGATAAGTGCGTTCACACGCGATGACGCACTGACGGAGCAGCAAACGTCAGTCCGTCATTTGTGAAGCAAGGCGTTGTATGAAACCGCACGTAGAAGCACACACGGTGACGGATTGACGCATCGGGTGTGTTTCTATGGACTGACGTCTGCCACTCCGTCCATGGGCGTACCCAGCTTTTGGTCTTGGGGGGGGCAAGTCTGGGCGAGCTCCAGTTTTTGACGACCTAAAATCTGGAACGAGCAAAGCAAACTCTAGAATTTACTTCACCATAAAAACATATAGGAACCAAAATAGAGCGAGCGAAGCGAGCTCGAAATTTCACTGAATTCTGGAGTGTGCGAAGCTAAGTGAGCTCAAGATTTTACTGCAATGCATCTAGGTCTTTGTGGTACAATCGTAGCCAGAAGCGAGCGAAGCGAGCTCGACAATTCACCAAATTCTGGAGCGAGCAAAGTGAGCTCGAGATTTTACTGCAATGTGTCTAGCCAGAAGCGAGCTCGAGATTTTAAGGCAATATAGTGAGATCAGTGAAATAAGTTTTAAATCCTGGAGCGAGCGAAGCGAGCTCGAGTTTTTTACGACCTAAAAGCTCGAACGAGCAAAGCAAACTCGAGAATTTACTTCACCATAAAAACATATAGGATCCAAAACCTAGAGCGAGCGAAGCGAGTTCGAAATTTCGCTGAATTCTAGAGCGAGCGAAGCTTATGACTGAGCTCGAGATTTTACTGCAATGCATCTAGGTCTTTGTGATACAATCGGAGCCAGGAGCGAGCGAAGCGAGCTCGACAATTCAACGAATTCTGGAGTGTCTAGCCAAAAGCGAGCGAAGCGAGCTCGAGATTTTACTGCAATATAGTGAGATCAGTATTATAAGTTTTAAATCCTGGAGCGAGCGAAGCGAGCTCGAGTTTTTGACGACCTAAAAGCAAGCTCAAGATTTAATAACACTATGAAAAGATATACGATCCAAAACCTAGAGCGAGCGAAGCGAGTTTTCACCCAATTCTGGAGCGAGCAAAGTGAGCGAAGAGATCTCAAAATTTCTCATCACAGACTACCATGTCTACAGCAAGCAATGCTGCTATAGTAGAATAGAAAAAAGAGCGAGCGAAATGAGTTCGAAATTTATGAATAATACAACGTAACTGGACCAGCATTTGGCCGACATAACAGTGCCATAATGAACAGAAATCAGAGCGAGCGAAGCGAGCTCGAAATTTTTCAGTGACATGACGTCGCTTTGACCAGAATTCTCACGTACGGAAGGCAGGTTAGGCCGATTCCAGGGGGGGGGCAGCTGCCCCCCCCTGCCCCCCCCCTGGGTACGCCCATGACTCCGTCAATACGTCATCGTGTGTGATCTCACTAAGAGTATGATCAGAACAACTTTCACTAAGTAACTGACAACGTTATAGTCAAAAAAAATCTGCTATTCCATACAAAACTGCAACCCTACTCGAATCAAACTTACAGGATTACGCAGATTTTTTTCGCCTTTTCGATGTTAGTCCCATAGATAAAGTTCTTCAGTTTGATGGTCTGATAATCCCCTTAGTTGGTCCCATAGAGAAAATTGTTCAGTTTGACGGTCTGATCATCCCCTTAAAAAAAGTTCAGCGTATCAAGAAGGACCCTGTATAAAAAGGTATTAAAATGTTTCTAATATCAACATACTCTTAATTAAGCTATAATAAACGTCTGTTTCCTATGATTAAACTACCCGATTAAAATATAGCCAACAACGTGAGACAGGACGATAGCTACAAAGTTTCTGGCCACCCCAAAGAGAATAACGTCGTGAGTTCACGGTAATTTCTATGACTTTTAAGCAATAACTGAAACCGCAACCAGCATTGTTGTGGTTTTTAAGGATAACCATGAGGGTCTACAAAACTCAAAATACAGGGTGTAATAAAACAAAATACAGGGTGTAAAAAACCCCCTAGTAATACTTATGGGGGTGCTATATACCAATAAACTGAACAACTTTCACGATGGACTCGGACTTCAACTTGGAAATCGCAAAAAAAATCTGCTGTTTACAAAACTGCTGTCCTACCAACTCGACTCAAATGTACGGGACAGCTGATTTTTTATTTGCGTTTTCGATGTTGACTCCTTAGTGAAAGTTGTTCAGTTTGACGGTCTGAAGCACCCCTTTAAGTATTACTTGGGTACTTTGTTACATCCTGTACAAGTCATGTACCTACAACAAACCACAACCATTCGGGGTGGTCGACAAATTATGCTAAAACCACGGACCTGAAAAAAAGACGGACGTAATCTCGTCTAATCACGAGTGAAGCACCCATTTATATTAGTGTGCGTGATGACGAACTGTCACGCGGTACATAATGGTGTCGGGTTGTAGGACCTGCGCCTAGAGCTGGTGCATCTGTGTGAGTGTAGGTCCTATCCTTCGATCAAAATCTAAGGTCCTATCTATCTATCTATCTATCTATAACGTCACGCCTCTTTCCCAGTGGGGTAGGCAGAGACCAGAGCGCGCCATCTACTACGATCCTTACAAACCTCTTTTGCCTCATTCACATCCATACATCTGTTCATACATGCCCGTCGGTTTCGAGTACTCCGCACCTCTCCTTTTTGTAAACGAAAAACTAATTAAAAACGAAAATGTAGGACCTTGCATGCTTCACATCTTTTTAGTGTCACATTACGTCCGTCTTTTTTTTCCGTGGCTAAAACTACAAAAGCTATCTTTTTAAGCAATTTAGGTACCTATTAACTGCATTACGTTGAAGGTATTAGGGAAGAATGACCTGTCAAGTGGTGATAGAAGGATATTCGTTTTGGAAATTGTCAAAACAGAGCGTCAAATTATTATTATTAGGGTTCCCAAAAAGTGCGAACGGGGCTCGATGATAGATTCAAACACTGAAGCTCAAAAACGCCATGTGAATAACTCTCGAAAACTTGTAAAGCTCACTTTTGTTCAACTAAGTGCAAATTTTCCTTTAGCGGCTTTTTCTTTTCAACTTTACAGAGGAATTCCCGTCTACCGATAAAATTACTTAATCATTCTCAATTGCACATCACTATTAAATACCATCAATCAAGAAACTGGTTTCTTGGTATCCCGAATTGATCGATGTTCCCGTCCCTTTTCAATATTTATTAATCTCGATCTTCTGTCTCGTTCTGGTGTGTGCAGTTATTCGAAATTTTTAAAGTGATCCTTTTTGGGTCAGCCAAAATTAGTGAATGCCGAACTGATAAATTATTTATGTCGGCATGTCATAATTTGTTTTGGAATATTAATTAATTGACAATTTTTATTTTTAACCTTTTAACCGACTTCAGACCGAAAGGAAGGTTATAGGTACATCAAGAAGTTATACATCTATTTTTAAATTAGTAAACTAATGGGAATCAAATGTTAATCTAAAGAGTTCAATTAAGAATGCGGTTGGTACAGTTATGTGCTTAAACAACTTTGTTTAAAATACATACCAATAGATACAATATAATTAATAAGATAAGAATTAAAATCATCATCATCAGTCTATACAGGTGTAAGGAAAAAGCTCTACCCATCGAACTGAACAACTTTTACTATAAGAGCAACCCAGTCAGTGCAAAAAAAAATCTGCTGCTCCATACGTTTGAGTCGAGTAGATATTGCAATTGAGCAGGACAAGCTGTTTTATTGTTTGCGCTAACAGGTTTTCTCCCATAGTAAAAGTTGTTCAGTTTGATGAGTAGAGAGATGAGTTTTCCTAACACCCTGTATACAGGGTGAAATTGATATCATTAGCATCCTTTTACACTGACGAACTTTTACTATGGGAGCAAACCGATCGGAGCAAAAAAAAAAACTGCTAGTTAAACGTAAAATAGTCGTATTAAAACTATCAAGTACTGGATTTATTTCCCCTTACCTATATGAAGGGATTTTATCATAATCTAGCATCTAGTTGAAAGACCTATGTGTGCAGATCATATCGAGGTAGGACTGATTCCACTTATGAAGGTCTGAAGAATGTCTAAACCGAATAGTACACTACTATAGACAAAAATAAGCTGCTTATCGATTGTTGAAAAGGAGAAAAGTGTATGTATTAGGCACGGACCTGAAAAAAAGACGGATGTAATGTGACACTAAAAAGATGTGAAGCATGCAAGGTCCAACATTTTCGTTTGTTCTACAAGGGACCTACACTCACACAGATGCGCTAGCTCTAGGCGCAGGTCCTATATACATCCGTCACCATTACATTATGTACCGCGTGACAGCACGCACACAAAAGAAATGGGTGCTTCACTCGTGGTTAGACGAGATTACGTCCGTCTTTTTTTCAGGTCCGTGGTATTAGGTATGTGGAGAGAAGGAGAACAATTGTCTTTGCCAACCCCGAAAGCACAAAGGCGTGAGTACATGGAGATATGTAGGTATACCTGAGTGGTTCTCAACAACCGTGCTTTTTTGTAAGTTTCGGTGGCGCAATTTTTTTTTGTGATTTTGTTGAAACCAATATCGAAATATTAAAATATAAAATACAAGCTTTAAAAATATATAAGAGGGACACAAAAGCATTCATTAGTTTTCGAGATATTTGAACTTTGTGCCACCGAAATTGAAAACTGCCACCGAGTACTGAAATCAGGCCCACCGAAATCTTAAACTGGCACCAAAACTTAAATCAGGCCCACCGAAATTTTAAAGTGGCACCGAAACTTAAACACAATATAAAAATACTTTTTTTCGAAGAACCCAAAGACCTGATGACTTAATGTGGAGTCACGGACAAACCCCAAAGTCTCTTGAGCGGGCTGGATCATTACTAGTCTATTAGTCATTGGTGATGGTGATGGGGTAGCTCCAGCTCCACCATAAAATTATTAACTCTATACCTGGTGAAGTGGTGGCTGGTGAAGGTAGCGGGCGGGTGAAGATGAGGGCAGCGCAGAACCAGTCGTTGTGGCAATACTTGCGAAGCCTATTGGGAGATTTGGGAGGTCATGACTGTATTAAGTATTTTTTAGTTCCTATTGACTGGCATCTGGCAATATTGGCAGTCTAAGCGGATGAAGAGCTTAGAGGAAGATGCCACTCATCTCCCTGTGCTAAAAATGTACACAGATGCAATGACTTCAGCATACAGCTTCACAAAAAACTATAAGTTACTTTTTCTTCAAGGGATGACTGGTTACAAAACCCCATACCCAACGAAGACAATTGCCTAACCTGGTACACAGACGAATCCAAGAAAGGCAATGATGTCGGCTGTGGGATTTATGGCCAAAAACCTAGCATCGAAGTGAGTCAAAATCTTGGAAACTACGCCTCCATTTTTCAAGTTGAGGTCTACACCATTACAGTCTGTGCTGAATTTAATCAAAAGTACAAAAGCTGCGTCAACAAACGCATTATAATAAACTCTGATAGTCGAGCAGCTCTACTAGCCTTGGGCTCATAAGCATAGCATATGCTCACGACTATTTTCCCCGAGGGGGTAGTCAGAGATATTCTGAAACTTCAGAAAATTCACGTTTCACCAGTAGTACCGATAATCTGTCCAGTGTGACGGGGATGAGCCCGTCGCCACTTAAAATGGACAGTGGGTACAAAACCTACATGCCTCGAAATTGAAGCATGCAGGTTTCCTCACGGTGTTTTTCTTCACTGAAAAGCCAGTGGTGCTACAAATCGTACATAAATTCCGAAAAACTTATTGGTACGAGTCGGCCTGGACGGGGATCGAACCTTCGCCTCCTACACGGTAGCTTTCCGGCTCCATCTGACGATGGACTGATCACTGATGAGGTCTGATGACCTTGATCACCATTTGAAACCCAACTACTCATCGCAAGACCAATCTAACGAGCCCAAACTCGGTGGGTCTATATTTACCACTGCGGAGATCTTGTGGTGACTCTCCGGCTCCATCATCAGACCCTGATCACTATTTGTAAGCCATCTACTTATCGAGACCCATCTCACGATTTGAATCTCGGTGGGTCCAAGTTAACTACAACGGAGATCCTATCACTACCTTCCAGCTCCATCATCAGATCAGCTTTTGGCCACCCTAATATTGCACTGACGTCGGGTTTATCTATGCCACATTTGAGTCAATTCTGATTGCGAGAACTAGTTTAAATCTTGCATGTAGCTTACATGCAATAAGATTTGTACCAAACATGTAACTTTTAACTAATAAATAAAAGCTTATAAAAAATGCACATGACCTGGAGATGGATATTAATGTATTTGGTGGAACTTGACTTGCTCAGTTCAATTCGGCCGCAGTTTCAATAGCGCCCCGGCGCGCCGGCCTCGGTGGTCGGCGCACCGGCGCGATGGACATTGCAGTGGCGCCGGTGCGCCGGCGCGGCAAAAAAAATACTGGAATTAGGTAAGAATAGTAGCGCGTGGCGAGCGGTAGTCTCTGCCTACCCTTGTGGAATATTGATGTAAGCAAATATGCGTATTTTGTAATTTTTACAATGAATTCTTCAACCTTTTAAGTTTCAGTGGCAGTTTTCAATTTCGGTGTCCTCAAAAAACGCCACCGAAACCACCGAAACTGAGCCACCGAACTTGGAACCACTAGGAAAAAAATGCGCAGAAAAAAAACTAACTATCCGATTAAAAACTTAAATCGTGAACATTATAAAGCAACCAAAAACCAATCGGTGACATGAATGGTACAGTAGTAACACATTCAGAACCCTATTAAAAAATGACCCACCGAAATTGAAAATTTTTGTCCCCCTTGCCACCGAAGGCTATACTTCCGCGTTTAGTGAGACATCCAGTAGCAGTGTCATGTGGATATGGTCCTAGGGTCTTAGGACGCAATCGATATGGTACGTTTAATTAGAAAACAGCTCATATTTTATGCTTTTACAGTAAGAAAAATCGTCTTGAATATTTGCCACCGAAACTTATGCTGATGCGTGGACAAATTTTGATCGAGTGCCCAAAGGTCCACGATGTATACAGAACCATTGTTCAGCTGATTTAAGATAGTCTGCTTAATGAAGATCATATAGGGCATAACTTATTTGGATTTTATTTGGAAACATTTGCTTGGCGACCATATTTATGGAAAAAAATGGATTGTGGACACGCCACCGAAGCTGAATTTCGACACATAATTGTTTTTATTTATTCATGTGTACGTATATACATAATAAAATTCATGTACACAAGTGAAACACATAGCCCTTTACTATAAAAAAAATAAATGATATGCATAAGTTCACGTTACACTAGGATTCTCAGCGTGGACATGAAAAATTCGAGCATGGGCGAATCACTCACCTACAGGATATTTGTAATAGTTTTTAGAGGTTTTCCTTCTAGGTGGTGAATTGATCGAATTGGACTAGGCGATTTGAATTTCCGTCAAAACTTGTCGTATTGGAATTTAGACGATTTGAGATTTGGTTGAAATGCCCCGGAAGCTATGATCAGACCAAACTGAACCACTTTCTCTAAGAGACTATAACATCGAAATTGCGAATAAGTCTGCTGTTCCCATTGACTTACACTCTAGCGATAGACAATCCCTTTCATAGAAGATTGCATTGATGAGAAGGCCGCATTGTGTTCCCGAGTTCTATTCGTCACTATGGCAATGACAGACCGCAATGTGTCATTTTGTGTGACATTTTGTTTGTTTGAACGAGCTTGTCTATCGCTAGAGTATATGTCAGTGGCTGTTCAAAAATACAAGCCTATTCGTCCCAAACGTATGGGACTGCTGCAATTTTTTCCGCGATTTCGATGTTGGTCCGTTAAAGAAAGTTGTTCAGTTTGATGGTCTGATCATCCCCTTAAAAAACCGTCAGTATAGCTTGGCAAAAAAGTCATGATCGTGGTGACAGGTGGAACTAAAATTTTAGTATGGTGGTGTTGCCAGGTTATGCGAGATTTTGACGTTCTTGCGTGGAGGCAGCGCCCTCGTGTTTTATCACGACTTTTTTGCCAAGCTGTAGGTACGTATATAATGAAGGATGCATCGTCAGAAAAGAAAAAGAGTCCAATAAAATCTCTTGTCTGTATTTGTCAACCAAGAGACAAAAAAGGAATGCTTCAAAAATCCAGTCGTAAAAGTAGGTCTGAATCCGAATTGCAAATAGCCCGCAGTGAAAAAATGTATTTAATCAAAACCACAAAGGTATTATACCAGGAATAGAGGAACATACAGCTGAGTGAGCGAGATGTACTTAGCGGCACCACTGTATAATAGAAAGAGATACGTGACGCCAGGAAATAGGACCGTTTTTTAGTCACTAATAAATTTTTACAATTCGGCTTCCGTGAATAATTGCGAATCTAAAGTGAAATCGTAGATAATTTTATGAAATATATTTCATTAATTTATCCACAATTTCACGTTAGACTCAGAATTATAGACAATATACGAATTTTTGCCTGCGAATAGTCTCCAAAAAACATCCAAAAAAGGTTTCATTTGACAACTCATGTTTGTTGCTCTATTCCTGTAAGGTATAATACCTTTATGATCAAAACGAAAACAATTCCTTGAATGAAATCCCAAAAGAGGCTGCGTATGATTACAGAAACGAAAAAAGTCACTGACCTTTTACTTAACAATTCGAGTAAAAACCGCATTTTTGGTTCCATTGACGGTTGATCTTAAAACACAAGTAAGGCTGTACCTTTTTAGAAAGAATTGTACAGTTATGAATACGAAAAAGTTGTATAATATTTTACTTCGTTTTAAATACGATGTCTCAAAATACAAGACATTTTCTCCCTTATTCAGATAAACTTAATACTTTAGTAACAGGACTTCTTATGGGAAATAGACCGTGTAATGTTTACTAAAGATTTGTATAAGGAGTGAAAGAATTTATGGCAGTCTCTTATCGAGATAAGGCCGTGGTTTTTGATACAAGATAAGAAGAGTAAAGTTAATTTTTAAGGTGTCGCGAGAGAAATATTTTTAGAGAGTTCTTTTTCTCTTATCATTTAAGGAATAGGGGAAAGGTGTACAAGATGATCCCCTTAAGGGAAAATGCTCGTAGTTTAAAAAATATTCGGTTTAATTCTGAAGTTTAAGCGATTAATGATAGCAAGTTTATCTGTCTACCTGTTGTCATACTCAAAATGTTGAATTTAGTGATCTTTCATTATTATATTTAAATTTTTCTAAAACCCTACGAAAGGATCATCTTGGACACCCCGGTGTCCAAGATGATCCCTAGGGTATGGGCAAGATGATCATGCCCCTTTTTAAGGAAAATTATATGTTTTCGTGGAATTAAATTTTATCTCAAAGAACTAGTCTCAAGCTGAGCCAGCCTTCTTAATACTCACAAAATAAGTAATAACAACCATTATTATAATAAAATCAATCGTATAGTGTATAATTTTAGCAAGATTATATAATCTTCTAAAATACCGTACTTAATCTCATACACCCGGGAACAGGATCATCTTGCCCCAATTTCAACTTTTTTAGTCTTTGTTCGATAACATAATTTTTATGCTTTCTGTTGTTGCCATACCATTCAAAATACTAAATAGGGGCATTATATAAAGCCACTTACACAACAATCTTTGTAATTGACTGCCTAGATCAAAAGTTACCTAAGCTTAAAATCAACCCTACCTTAGATCGAAATCACAAAATTTATGTTTTTTTCCATAAAAATTTACTCGTCTGTCACATCGCCATGACGAATTCACTGATGCGAGGGGGTATCGGGGGCTACGTTTTACCAAACAAAACAACCAGATAGGGTTTATAGTTTCGCTGCAATTGAGAGGGATCATCTTACCTCAAGGGATCATCTCGTACACCTTTCCCCTACTGACTGTAGTCACTATTTATATTAAGTATACTTTACAGGGTGTAAGGAAAAGTATAATTAACCCTTAAAACACATACTCTGCCCATCAAACTGAACAACTTTTACTGAGCAAACCTGTCAGAGCAAAAAAAATTCTGCTGTTCCATACTAAACTGCAATACATACCTACTCAACTCAAATGTATGAGACAGCTGAAATTTTTTTGTACCTATAGGTTTTCTCCCATAGTAAAAGTTGTTCAGTTTGACGGGTAGAGTCAATAAGTGTCTAAGAGTATGTGGTTTAAAGGTTAATGATACTTTTCCATACACCCTGTATAGGCACAGGCTAGACGCTTCATATAGGGTCCTTCTTAAGGTTGAACCTCATTTAATAGCACCGCATCGCATTTTTTCATCGCTCCATCCTTTTCTGCCACTCACGAATGTCATTTGCTAGAGCATATAAAATAGACGGAACGCGATCGCACGCGGCCCTGCTATCGCGCGCGATTGCGTTCCGTCTATCTTATATGCTCTAGCAAATGACGTTTCTGAGTGACAGAAAAGGATGGAGCGACGGCAAAATGCGATGCGGTGCTGTGTGATGTAGTTCAACGGTTAAATCGTTCTAGAGTTCAACCCATAATTTGCATTAGCTTTCCTTACGATCTTTTCCTAACCCGTTTGAGATCAGCCGGTAAATATGTAGATAGGTAAGTTAAAAAAAACTCATTGTTACATGGCATATCGTCCGTACGGATTCAAACCCGAACCTCAAGATTGAGTTCCATCCACAACGCGCCAAAGACGCTCTAAAAAATCGATTTATTAAAATCAAAACAAAGCCTAAGGCAAAATAAATCTGTCGGTCAGTGAATGAACCATGTTATGTGTGCTAACATTAGTAAACTATATCGCTATGCCGTCTGGAGCACGGGTAGACACAAAAACGATCTTTGTGCCAATCCGAGCTAACCGGTTCGCTATCCCGGTGTTGTAGGGATGGGACAGGAAGTATCGATAAACGGAAAATATGGGACAGAAAATATCGATAGACTAAACCAGTTCCAAGTCCTATTTTTGGTCCTGAGTGATTCCGGCTTGGATAACCCCTTTTCTTCCCGTGGGTGTTTTATGAAACGACTAAGAGATTTTTTTTATGCAGTATTTATAAAAGTAAGAGTGGTAAAGATCGAAATTGTTATCTACTGCTAGATACCTACGTAATTTCAGCCTGTAGCCCTTAACATGAGTTTACACTGTAGTATACTACAGTAATTTTAATTCCACTTGTGTATTGAATTTGGTACAGCGCTCCTAGTGGTTACGTCTAGAACTAAATCTGCTATACAAAATTGGTGACGTAACCACCTTACAGTAAGTAGTAAAGTAAAGTGCAAACTCATGTTAGGTACTGAATCCTTACATGCTAAAAGGTTTTTTATCTAAGTTTTTTATCATTTCTAAAATTAAATCCAACCTAAATCGAAAATTTTCTAAAACCCATCTGCTGCAGATCATTGGACCACCTATACGGACCATGTCTGTTCCATAACGAGGACCAAAACCTCCAATATTATTGTGAATTTAATGAAAATCGATTAGTACTAGAACCTTTTTAGCAAAGTGCACTATTTTTATCACAGTAAATTTTATTGTTTTATTTTACAGATCTCCGCTCGGCTCCTCTCCGCTTTGGTGGATTTTGGTGGCTTTTGCCTTAGCAACTTTTCAAAATATTATCGATACAATTAAAGCACATCCCTAGAACAGAATGCGGCGCAGTAAGTCTCTATGTGAATGAACACTGTACTACAAGGGCTCAGACTTATACCTTATCCCTTTCTAACCTGCACTATCTTACCTAGGAGTGATAGAGACAAAACACCATGTAAGCTTATACTCGGATTATAAAGCTGTAAAGTTGGTTACGAGTCTTTAGAAAAAAAAAGTTTTTTTTTGTTTTTTTTAAATTTCATTGTTCTATTTCTGAACAGTGTATTGTTTGGTGTCAGGACAAATTAAAAAAGTGACGAAGCATTTATTTACAAGACCTACTTACCTACATATGAAAGCCACAACTAATATGTTTGTCCTTTAATGGCTATAATATATATAAGACCGTCATTCTGTACTACATTACATTAGCATTTATCTTATTTTTTTTATAGCATAGCCTGTGTGTTGTTTTGAACTGCACTGAGTGTACCCAAACTCTGTCCAGTTTGTCTGTAAGTAGATAAAAGTATGATAAGTTATATAATATACTAGTGTTTTCCCGCGACTTCGTCCGCACAAATTATATACCATATTTTAAGTCAGATCATAAGCTATCAAACAAAAAAGTTTCATCAAAATCGGTTCAGTATTTTTTGCGCGATGCGCGAACAAACAAACAAACAAACAATTTTGTCAATAGATGGCGCTGCACGTTTTTAAATCGCGCTATCGAATGTTATTTGAATTTATATGAAGAGAACCGCTACTTTTTTATTCCTCATGATTTTGGTTTTATAATAGGATAAAATAAAATATGTACAACGTGTAAAGAAATGAAAGAAAAACCGAAAACTATGTAATTTGTAATACAGAATAGACAATAAATTAATGATCAATAACTTTAGAATATTAAATATTAATTTAGCAATTTGTGTTATTTGTATATAGCATTTAATGAATGTAAACGAAATGCTAGTGTTCCTAGAAGCTAGCCACACTGTCTAGTCCAGTCACATAGTTGATTCCTAGAATCTAGTGTTTACGTGCAGACTACTTAGTACTGAAGCACTAATTAGTACCAATTTATATGTTGGCTTTTTAGTGCTCAGTTCCAAATTGGAATAACAGGACCTGTTTCTGACTGCTGTAAGCACAAACAGGATAAATTTGGTCTTTAGTGATTTCGCACCACGATCTGGAGTGCGATTTTTGAATCTCATTCGGTGAGCTCAGCTGTTGAAAATGTCAAAATTACTACGGAGATACGCATCTTTTTACTGCTAATTTGACTTTAAAAAATCGCACTCCTAAATTATGATTTTTGGAAGTCAAATCAGCAGTAGAAAGATGCGTAGCACCATAGTAATTTTGACATTTTCAACTGCTGAGCTCACCGAATGAGATTCAAAAATAGCTCTCCTGGTGGTCCGAACCACGGTGTTCAAGTGCTCTTCTTCAAAGGGGCCTTTCGGACCAATTCTGTCAAAAGTAAACTCGGTTTCCCGTTCCATTAGATACAGGAGGGAAAGGTAGAGAAAGTGTCGATACCTACAGGGTGTAGTGTAGAGAGATGCATTGTTTTAAAGGTTGATTGTATTTATTATACTGAACAACTTTCCCCCATGGAACTTATGGGGAAAAAATAATTGAAATTTCATATAAAAATATTCGATCAGTGATTGCATCTTTTAGTATAGAAGTATAGAATAGGTTTCTTAGGGAAAGTTGTTCAGTATCATGGTTACAATGATAACCCCACAACACCCTGTAGAACAAACAGAACAGCAGATTTTTTTCCCTCGACGTTTGCTCGACAGTGAAAGTTGTTCAGTTTGATGGTCTAAATTACCCCTTGAAATATGACTAGGGTATTTTGTTACACCCTGTATATTACTGATTTCTTTTATAATCAAGTCGCTGTAGTCTAAACTAGCTACTGTTTAAGGATGGTGTTTCATAGGCGAAGAATTTAGGTTCCCATTAAAGCCAAAAAGCGTGTGACAGTTATAATTTTAGAGACAAAAAAAAAACATTTTAAACTATCAATTAGAACAACCATGTTAATTGGCACTTGCTTTATTTTGCCGGCTTATTTTCAACTGAAAACCTTGACACTACATGAACTCGATAAAAAATTGGCAAGTGTGAGTCACGCTCGCACATTTAGAGTTCCGTAGTATTTTATTTTCGTCACAAGTAAGATTAATGAAGAATTTTAACTCAAGACAGAAGACACGATGACTTTCTGAAGAGTTGGGTGACATTTTAACACAATATAATAGGGGATATTTTAAGAGATGCGGCCCGATGGACAGACGACCTAAAAAGAAGCGGGGAGCGACTGGATGAGGAAGGTCAGAGTTTTGTGGCGCGTCTTGGGAGAGTTGAGAGATTTGTTAACAAATAATAAAAATGTCAAAAAGTTAAATAATTAAGGGGGTCCTCAACAAGAAACTAGTTTACGTTTTTTCTTCTCGCTCTATCGTAAAAACGGTAAACAACAAGCGTCAAACTTGGTGTGATTATAGAGCAAACTTTACAGTATAACAACAAGTATTAAAAACTGGCCAAGTGTGAGTTGATCTCGAGCTAAAGGTCCCGGAGAAAATACATTTTTTTTGTAAGTTGCAGTGTTGGGAGTGGAACGGAACCCTCCTCGGTGCGAGAGTAACCCAACTCGCACTTGACCGTTTTTTTTATTATGCTGACGGTAGGCTACGTTCTGATACTTCCAACGGTACTAAATAATCTCTGTGGCAATGTCCAAGATGATACAATCAAAGATAATCTCATCTAGTACTACACGTAACTGTCATTTTACGTAGCGTCCCGCGCAACTGACCATGTGACGTTGTTACACTCAGGGCGAGTCAATTTTTGTACCGGTGCAACAAAGACAGTGGCGCTGTCTTATCCTTATTTGTTGATCAATAAATACGACTTTGTAACACCATACTTATTGAACATTTTGGAACATTCTGTCTGGCATCATTAACTCATATTTGCATTTTGTGACAATTCCGTCTTTGTAGTAGATGTAGATAGATAGTAGATGAGCGATATGTGGTTTTTCACAATCATAAATAGATTTTAAATCTCACACTGAACCCTAAAACCTATCCAGTAGCTACCAGACTATGAAATTAAATTCCTAAAAATACATTACGAGACCGCATATGCTAAACATTTGGTAATACAAACAGTTCACGATATCTGCCAACAGTGCTTTTAAATTATAAAGATGGTCTCTTGAAAACAGCCTTGAAACCTAAAATATTGCTGAGAAAAAAATATTGGAGTAGGTAACGAATATAAACATCATAATGTAATGCACAGACTTAAAAGAAGAACCAGACGTAATCTCGTCTAATCATGAGTGAAGCACCCATTTCTTTTGTGTGCGTGCTGTCACGCGGTACATACGGTGACGGGTTGTAGGACCTGCGCCTAGAGCTAGTGCATCTGTGCGAGTGTAGGTCCCTTGTAGAACAAACGAGATAGTATTACCTTGCATGCTTCACATCTTTTTAGTGCAATATTCGGTCCGTATTTCTTTCAAGTCCGTGATGTAATGGATGAGTAACAATTTTATAACCGCAAATCAGAGTTTTAAAAGACTGTATAAGAACTTAAAGTTAGCTAATTCCATGGCCAAGAACCATACAAACAACGTTTAGGTACACTGCGAATGTATCTAACATTTTATGTTCTAGGCGTTCAGATATTTTTTAGTGAAGTTCTGTGTGTTCTGTGTAAAGCACACAGTAAAGAAATGATTGAAAATTAGAACTGCTTAGAAATATTTGACCACCTTGTTAGCTATGATATATCTGATGGCGACTGTACTATGAGACAAATTCAGATATCGCGTAATTAAAAATATATTGTTTATAAATACATTTTGATGTAGTAACTAAATAACTATTGACTTTTTGTATGGAACAACTGATTTATTTTCGCGTTTTCTGTTGGTCCAATGCAGTTGTTCAGTTTTATGGTCTGAACTCTGAACTGAAGCACCCTATGTAACGCATTGAAGTTTACACCCTGTTTGTTATATAGTGTTTATGAGGAAAACGTTCATAAGTTTATATCTGGTATTTTATCTGTTATTAAAATAAATCGTCTCGAAGAAAATTGTTATTTTACTTCCCTGCATGTTATTTTGTAAACAAACAAAAGTAAACAATCTCAAGGAACACGGAAAGTTAGTTTAAATGAGATAAAATGTAAATTTAGAATCGGTTATCGGACTCTAATGAAATATGCATTAGTTAGACATTTAATTTTATACGAGTAACTATATGCAAAATACGGGAGCATAGGAAACAAACTTACCCACAGCTCGAATATCAAGCTCGCTTCGTAAACGCGCGCCAACCGAGTTCAACGAACCCAATATGGCGCTAAAATAGAACAAAAGAATGCCCGCCATTTCAATTTTAACCTAGAAAATTTTCGTTAACATCGTAAACACTATGTTTTCACACTTCTTTTATAATAAAACTTTAAAACGTAGGTCGAAATCTTTTAATAAAAAACGTAGGTGGAAATCGGAGCTAAAAATAATTATTCACAAAAACCGCGGGATTAAATTCTTGTTTCACCTCACAAGCTCGGAAAGATTCTGTCATTCGAAATCTGAGTGCAAAAGTGCATTTTATCCACTAGCGTGGAAAGGGTTTTTGAAATTCGAATCTGTCTATTCAATATTTTTATATACCGCCAGTCCACTGAAAATGCATTAATAACTATTTCATGCCACTGGCTAGCACGAAAAAAAAACTTTTTAAAATGTTGTTCTCTTTAGTAATTCAAATTTTTTCCTCGCTGTTGTGAGGTGAAAAGTTGTGTGTTTCGCTCGGCTGCAAAGTTATTCTGCGTCTCGTACCTTTAAAACCTTCGCTATAAGCTCAGGATTCTATTATTCGAATCCTAGAATCCTTCGCATGCTCAGGTTTCAATACAAGTACTCGCGCCAAAAAACAACTTTGCAGCCTAGCATAACAAATAACTATTTTTTATCAGGCAACAGAGATCACAGATACATCGCCATTCAACCAGCATAGCTAGCATGCCGCAGTGATACAGCGCTATCACACCTTAGCTCTCTTTCTATTTGCGTGCGCACGAACGAGATAAAAGACGTGATACAGCCGTATCACGTGTAGCATACTACGAGTGCAGTAGTGTCAACAAACAAAATTATCGATAAATCTTTCTCAACATCGATACAGTTTATTCGATTGATACGATTATCATTTCATCCCCTCGAGTTCAAAAACCTCGTTCAATTGGTAACCGTAATGAAGGAATTTTAACCATGCGGGTTTTTATTGTCGTTCTTCATTCGTTCTCAGTCAAATGAATGAGTTAACCATAAGTTAACCGCTATGTGATTGTGGAGATTACGTACCAAAAATTTTTGTTGGAGAATAAATCTGGGTCGTAAAAAGCTAAGACAATTGTAAAAAAATCATAAATGAGGCAGTTTTTCTGCTCTTTTTCTCAGCAGTCATTATTTAACTTTTTGATACCATACCTAAACTACTAAGAATTACAACGGTGAAGGAAAACATTGTGAGGAGACCTGCTTACGCTGAAGAATAAAATCTGATGCGTATGTGATGTGGATGTCTACCGAGTCGCATAGTGGGACATATACAGTGTAAGGAAAAGTATAATTAACCTTTAAACCACACTCTCGACCCATCAAACTGAACAACTTTTACTACAGGAACAAACCTGTCAGAGCATAAAAAAATCAGCTTTTCCATACTAAACTCCAATATCTACTTGACTCGAATGTATGCAAACGCAGATTTTTTTTTGCGCTTACTTGTTTGCTCCCATTGTAAAAGTTGTTCAGTTTGATGGGTAGAGGTTACCGATACTTTTCCTTACACCCTGTATAGATGTTCCAATAGACCTATTAACTCCTTCTTATAAAATGTTTTATCAAATTCGGTCAAGACGATTTAACGTGGCCGTGGTTAAGAAATAAACAAACAATGATAATAACGATAGCATGTTTTCTAATTTAGCTCTACAAAAATTGGTAATCAAAAACAATCTAAAATTCTAATACAGAGTGTAAAATTAAATGCGTTACATAATTAAACAGGGTGCTTTAGAACATTAAACTGACCAACTTTCAGTATAGAGCCAACATCGAAATCACTAAAAAAATCTGCTTTTCCATAGAAAATTTCAATAGCTAGGTATTAGTCAATTATACCTAGAAACAGCAATTTTTCTATTTTGGTCCTTTATAGGAAGTTGTTCAGTTTGATGGTCTGAATAACCCCTCGAAGAATGTAACACATTGAAGTTTACTCACCCAACTTTATAAAAAACTGTCTTTGAAAAACTGAACTAAAAATGAGCAAACATGTAAGGAATGTGTCAGAATCCCTTGGGATGCGTAAACATTAAAAAGAAATGATCGTTTCGTATATAAATAACGTTTTTAACCGACACCGTAAGCTAGTAATAAATTTTAAACAACATCACCGTATTGCTTGATGGACATTCTGAATTCAGTCAAGTGACATGATTACCTACTGTTTGTTTTATCCTTTTTTTAGGGTTCTGTACCAAAAATGTTGTCAATCGGACCCTATTCATAAACCTACGCTGTCACGTTAGAAAACTGGAATTCAAGCAAAAGTACACAGTGATATCTGTATTCTGTATACATGGTATAAGGAAAAGTATCACTAACCTTGAAACCGCATACTCTACCCTGTCGAACTGAACAACTTAATGGGAGCAAACCTGTCAGAACAAAAGAAAATCTGCTTTCTCATACATTTTAGTCCTTTAGTATGGACATTTTTTCGCTGACGGTTTGCTCCCATATTAAAAGTTGTTCAGTTTGATAGGTAGAGTATGTGGTTTAAAGGGTAATGATACTTTTCCTTACACCCTATATAAAGTCATTATAATCATTATCACAGCCTGGGTCACACGTCCACTGCTGGACATAGGCCTCCCCCGCAGATCGCCACAACGACCGGTCCTGCGCTGCCCTCATCCAATCATCCAATGGGTTCCCGCCGCCTTCACCAGGTCGTCGATCCATCTTGTGGGGGACACGACACCTCACAAGGTACCCACGTCGCGCTTTCCGGCACCCTGTCACCACTCAAGAACTCTTCGGCCACATCGGCCATCGGGTGCCCGCATGTATAAAGTAGGTAACTAAATAGGTAGGAGGCTAAATTGGAACGCATGTGCCGACCCGAAACCATAATGTAACCAAATTCAACAACTAAATGGGTTAATGGCAACCATTGTTTACGGCCCAGTAACGTTTATGTAGATTACTGGATTGTTCAACTCATTTACACCTTTTTCGAAGTCGGTAAAGCGTGGAGAGGATTTATTGCTCTTTTAGAGGTCTGTGGCCTAAAAAATAGTTTATAGAGGATGGTTTTTCTGTCTGTGCTTTAGACATAATAGATTTTTTTTGTGTTTCTACTAGGGTCTAACTTAATATGCTGACGGTATTTTACGATGAGCAATCGCTTTTGATTTCGATATTGGTCCCATAGAGAAAGTTGTTCAGTTTGATGGCCTGATCATCCCTTGAAAAAACCTCAGCATATTAAGAAGGACCCTGTAATGCCTAAGGCCCAAAGTGTCCGTCACATTCACGTCCAATACACGCCTCGAAATAGGTTTCCTCGTGCGATGTTTTCATTCGTAGGAAAACAAGCGGCGTTACAAATATAAAACCTAATACTGACTTAATTAAAATAATATCAAAACATGATTGACTAAATAAGTTCTTAAATAGGTACTTAATACATTTTGGTTCCTAAATTCGTTAAAGTCTGTTACTACAAAATTAAACATGACTGCTCTATTGAAACAGAATACACCAACAATAAAAGACGTAGAAACTGGTTTAGGAAACTTTTCAAATAGGCATTATTGTTACCTCACAAGTAAAGCCATAGAACACCCACATAGCGATACAATCTAAAAGATAACATAAGAATTGAGTTACAAAATCCAACTTTCCTTTACTCCGACAATTCCAAAATAAATTAAATTCCATTAAGCTAAATTACCGAGAATCCGAATCTTTGGAAAAAAGGAAGTCTTGTCTATGCTTCGGAAAAAAAAAACAACAATCCCAAGTTCGAATTTCGAATTCATTAATGGAACTAACCATGTTCTTATTTTGAATTAGATAGGCTGGTAATGTACAGAGAGATTACTAGTGTTTTGTTTTAGAAATTTTTTTTTGTATCATTGTTAAGTAAAATGTATTCTAATCAAATTAAAGATAGAAAAATTAAGTCTAGGGCGGGACTTGAACCCGCAATCGCTTTTCCGAGCCCACTATTTACTTTTCTAATTTTTACACTTTTTTTCTCTGCATCCAATAAAAGTAATTTTCAGTAATAATAACCTAAGAACCTAACCATCAAATTTAGCAGGTAGGTATAGTCTGTCTATAAAGTCGTGGCATGAATGTTTGAAGAACTAATCAATTTAGTATGGTGGTGTTGCCAGGTTATTCTTGATTTTGACGTTCTTGCGTGGAGACAGCGCCCTCGTTTTTTGCCAAGACTTTATAGACAGACTGTAGGTACCTACCTAAGATGAAATTAAAATTAAGTAGGTAGGTAACTAGTTTTTATTTAAAAGGTAACAAAACACCCCAGTAATATTTAAATCGAAAAAAATCACCTCACAAATTCGAATCTAGTACGAACTGAAATTTTGTATGAAACAGCATTTTTTTTTCTCGATGTTGCCACATGCGTTTATATTTACCTTGTTTCATTTTTTGCGGTTCACTTTGCGCCAATTCCGATTTTTCTTTTCTCTCCTAACATAGTTTCATGTTCATTACCTCAGTACATCTTCAACCTTAACCGTACGGTAGCTTGGCAACAATTTACCGAATTCCCGCACCCATATTGTTTTAGTTAGAGGGTTATTAACCTAGGCGTTAGTAGGGACGCGCCTGTGTTCTCGAATTATCGATAATGACTATCGATTAATCAGTTAGGCAAGTAGTAACGATTTTATGGTGAATTGAATTTATAGGGATAGAGAATATCCAGTTTTTAATGACAAGATCTAAAGTTTTAAGCCACGTGTTAATAATTAATCTTAATTTCACTACACAAAGCTACAAAAAACTTCAAAGTTATTCGCATTAAAAATATACCAGAACTTCCTTAAACTTTCTTTCATTCCAGTGTCTTGTCTTGTGAATATTATGCCTTTGTTTATATACAATTTTGAACAAAACAATTCTAAATATTTTTTTTAAGTATTATTTGTTTATTTGATGATATAATCCTAAAATTAATAGAACAGCTTTTATTAAAGCTAATAAAAAGGAACAAAATATCTACTGTAAAATTTTTACAACTCTAATTAGCCCTTATCTGTCAGTCAGCACTTTTATTGACATGTAAAAATAAAAATAATATAAATACCGATACATCCGTCGATAGATCCATTGAAAGTTATATTTAGATACAACACTACAAAAGAAGGGCGCGCACGCTTGTAAATACAAAAACCCTTTTTGTTTTAAAAACAAAGAAATGATTCTTATTTCCTAAGTGTTAAAGTTCAAGAACATTGTAATTGTAATTTGAGAACTGTAAAATAGGAATGGCTTTATAGTGTCAACCAAAAGGTCGTATCTCAAGAGACTATTGCATTTTACGCATCGATTGTTAGATAGAAAAAAACTAAAACAAAACATAAATTGCTAGATTCCCGTAAGTATACAATTAAATGTAGTAATAATAATTAAATTGCAAATGATTTTCCTGTATGTAAACTTTTGCATTTTCATATAAATGTAAAGAACTTGACGTAAAGTTCAAACTAGAGGCCTTTTATGAATTATGATTTATTGAGATTTACCTTAACTAATTAAAATCGGAATATAATATATTTATAATTTTGTAAAGTCTCAGTTACCACGTTTTCCCCCTAACCTTTAAAGTCTAACAACGAAGAGAGGAAGCCATGTATTTTTGTCGAATCAATTAAAATAATTGATTTCACAGATGCACCGAATCATCGAGCCGATTCTGGGAAACAGGCGTGTAAATCGGTATTTTTGCCTCGTCACTTCACTAGTTTGGGTGAGAAAAAAGAAAGAATAATAGATTTTAAATTTCGAACGGTTTTTAATAATGAAAGATTGTTTTTTTTTATATCGCGTTTGCAAAGACAGCTTTGGTATAAGCAAAGATTTGTTTCTTTTTTTACTTTATTTATTTTTTAAATGCTACGACAAATGATGATGTATTGCTGATTCAATCAATAATGATTGTTGATGAATCACCTGTAATTTATTAGCGATTGCTAAAGAATTATAATTTATGATACTATAAACATTTAATACTAAATATTCATTTATGACTTAACTTCGTACCTACATGAGTAACATGCATACTTACACCTAGGATAGATTTTATCTAGGCAATTCAATGACCAACATAACCTGATCTCTATTAACCTACATATAGTACTAAGATGAGGATCTAGATAAACTTGTCAACAGTCCAGTGTAATAAGGCCTCTCATGCAAAAGAGCTACAATAAGAATCAAAGGTCTTATTTTATGTTATTTAAATAAGTTACAACACTAGAATAATGATTAAATATGAATCCATTGAGTAATCCAAGTTTTTAGTCATTTAATATGCAATGGCGATGGTCGGGAAATGTATGATGAATTTGTATGGGTGTACGTTTTGTTATGCATGGGATATTGTTAACTTCCTAGGTGTTTATAGGAACGCTAGACCTATCGACTCTTGAATTTATTGTTTTTGTTTGCGTCATGTTGACTACAAAATTATGTAAATCTACCTATTGCTGTAAATTTTTTAAGGCTGGCTGTCCACCAGAGATGTGCGATGTAGCTAAGCTCTGCGATGATGCGTACGGAAGCTATGAAACTATGTACCCGCTTCCAAAAAAACGATGCGTGATAGATGAGCAGTGTGAAGATGTGTAGCTTAGCACATTAACTGTGTGAAACACCGATAAGTCTTTTCTTCTCGTACCTCTTACGCATCCTTAGCACATATCTCTATTACACAAACGTAGCTCATATCCTTAGCCACCATTTCTCGCTCGAGTATGTTAAAAGGACTCACTTAGCTAAGCCCTCGTCTACCAGAAGCTATGACAATAGTTAAAATCTGATTAGTAATGTTTTTTCAAGCACACATCATAGCTATATCGCAAATCTGTGTGAACAGCCCACAGATTACCCCCAGTAGATACCGCATGCTGAAATTTTCGTAAAGGCCCGAAGTCAAATTTTGTGGCGGTAGGTGCGGGTAGCGGAGCACGAAATAATGCAACATGATTGGCCATTTCAAGGTCGCACTATCCCGTTGCGCAAGTTATCAGTGCAAAATCATAGATGTGTGGTGCGCGTCGGCGGCCCTGTATGCGGTATCTATTGGAGGTGATCTGTGGGACAGCCAGACTAAAGGTGCAACATTATTTGGACTCAATGGTCTCACTATCAGTCATACTGAGCAGAGTTATAGTATAAAGTAGATATTTTGTATACGTAATATTTAGAATATCTCCGACTATCCTCTCGTGGAACATTATTGTCATCATAATCTCAGCCGATGGACTTCCACTGCTGGAAATAGGCCTCCCCAAAGGACCGCCACAACGACCGGTCCTGCGCTGCCCTCATCCAACGGGTTCCCACCGCCTTCTCCATGTCGTCGGTCCACCTCGTCCACATAATCGTTAGAATAAAATGATGCCATGAAGAGTACCTAAGCTAGGTATTTAGGTAAGTGTATTAAACCAATTTACTGTACCTCTTAAATGGCCCAGCAATGTATCTCTCGATTTCTAAACATGTATCCTTCAATAGTTTAGCTCTAAGCTATCAATCTCACACCGACATCACCATCTCTCCAGCAATCTATCCGTTCAGATTTCCATTGAATATTGAAGAGGCGATTTGCATTTCAAAGCTATTTTGTGCAAGCCTTAGTAGGTACATAATTACTTACAGGTTATTACGGGACGTAGTGATGAGAGATTGAAGATGTATTTACCTGAAAATAAAAGAACATTTTATTAACACAATTTTTTACAGTTACGCGGTTATTAATTAAGCTAAAGTTAATCATTATATCGGGTTCTTACCGCGTTTTTACAGTCATCCCGTGATCATGGCAGTTGTAACACTGCCGAAATATCGGGAACTCCAAAATAAATAAAAACGCGGTAAGAACCCGTTATAATGATTAACTTAAACTTTTTATTAGTTTTTATATTAGTGGAAAATTGAGCGAGAATTTGTATAACAACAGTAGGTAGTAACTATTTTCCGTACCGCGCCATGTATGGTTTCTGCTTAGAATGAACCTGTTTTTTTGGGTGTTATGCGGTGTGATGGTTTCTTAATTATGTAGGTATTTTTTAAGGTTAAGGCTATATAGCTACCAGCTATCATATCTTGACACGTATTTCGTCTTAAAACCTTAAAAATGTGCTAAAAGTGAGTTTAATTGTAACTGCAGTCTTAAAAACCTTCTTAGTACGCCAAAAGATAATAGCAGTGATTTTTTTAACGTATTAGGCATGATGGAAAATTTAAAAGTAGGTATGAATATACATTATTTCAGAAGATTTTGAATTTGTTTGCTGTCACAATTAGTTCAATACTAAAAGTTGTTCAGTTTGATCAATGAAACAACACTTCTATAAGGCACTTATCACCTTTCTCAGTCACCAACTGCACCCCACCCAATTATCCAAATTGCGTACAATTTAGCAAAGTTGTATAGTAAACAGTACAATATGACATAGTAAGTAAACACTTGTGTTTGCCATTCTCATGGATTTAGCAGCGTGTTTATTTTGAGTCGAAATCACTTCATTTTGGTCCTTAGATAAAATTGAATGAGGAAGACGCACGCTACTTAAACCGGGCATGTCACAAACTAAACGAGCATATAGCCACAGACTGAATACATTGTACTCTCACTTTTTGAAGGTGCACAAACACTGAAAGAGTGAGAAAGAGGAGCAAAGAAATAAAATACAATATACGACTTTAGGACCGTAAGTTATAGTAACTTATTAGTAACCTGTGCCGAAAGGACCGGTACTTACCAATTCGGATCGGAGGAGCGAAGATGTGTCGCAATAAAAGCTTAATTTTTTTTATGACGCGATCGAGAGAGCGAGCTATTGGTGGATTTTACACAATGTCTGCTCCACGACAGTGTATATCGGGCCATAAATTGCATAAATAGGCGTTAGATTACTGTTTATACGGTTTAAGTCGCAAAACTCTAAAACTAACGTGTGCTCTAAAAACTGTATGGCTTGTATTTCATAGCCTAAAAAGTCCATAGTCCAACCAAGCCCATGACATTGTCTTTAGAGACATTTTTAAATTCGTTTTTGAGTAACGCAATTTTGTGTGAACATAAAGTTTCTTCCTCATTTTAGTTTTATCTAACAGTAAGTATGTATTGATGGTGAAATCTTAATGTGGGTGGATGATGTATGGAACTTTGCAAATATTAGAGAGATTTCAACAAGATACAATGTACATTACCATTAAAATTTAAGAGAAGATCCGCTTTTGACGTTAAATGTTATTAAATTCTACGCCCACCCAAGAAAATATCTTAGAATTAAATTAATAAGGGGGCACCGAGCTTCCAGTGCTGCCGTAATCGTATTTTTGAAGTAATACTTCTTTTTGAGCGTTATCTTCAGTAAAAACAGATCAGAGTGTATTTTCAGCAAAATTGGCGACGTGCTTAAAAAGGACCAGGAATTGCGGTAAATAAATCGCAACTGAACTTGTGCGTTTTTTAAGAGGATGATCAGACCATCAAACTGAACAACTTTCTCTATGGGACCCACATCGAAATCGCGAAAAAAAAAACAGCTGTTCCGTACTAAACTGCAAACCAACTTGAGCCAAATGTATGGGACCGCAGATTTTTTTTTCGCTATTTCCGATGTTCGTCCCATAGAGAAAGTTGTTCAGTTTGATGGTCTGATCATGCCCTTAAAAAAGTGTCAGCATATTAAGAAGGACCCTGTAATCTTGGACTGAACCATAAGAGCGCATGCGCACCAAAACTTTTTAGCGATATGATATCATATCGCCACACTTTCTTAGTAAATCGCCATCTCTATCACGCGCCTGCGCACGTACTCTCATGTGGCGCACGACTTTTTTTTTTTGTCGTGTTAGTTCGTAGGTTGAGTATTCTATAGATTTCCTGACAGCGTATACTCGAAAGGGACAGAGATATGACAAAAATGTATGAGAAATCGTGCCTTTGTTTGCCACAGTTGCAAGATTTTGTATGCAATTTCAACTGTGGCAAACAAAAATATCGCATACGCAGAAAGGGATTAAGGGTCGGCACTACCTACGGCCCGTTTGACATATCTGTCAAAAGAAAAAGACCGGTGGCCGACAACACTCAACCCTATCTTATAAGATTAATGAACAAATAAATGTTATAGCTAAATTTGGCAATAAGTTACTTGCAAAAAACTTGGTCGGCCGCGGCGCAGCTTGGCTGGCATGGCACGTTTACTGGTGTGAAGGAAAAAGTGAACCCTGGTGACACAATATTTTACCTCGTTGAAGTCTGTTGGTATAGAGGCCAATTAGTAAGGCCTAAAAAGTCTGGTAGGCCGCACCCTATCCTGGCAGGTTTATAGGTCCGACCGAATTTAGGGTACCTACTACCTGGAAGGCAGATTTTACCTCATTAAATTGATGTTGAATATTTGGTCGTACGTGGCAATACTCCTGCACCTGCAGCATCTGGATTTGAGGGCCGTAGGTCGAAATTGACATTTACAGTAACAGTATAGTACCGTGATGGACCCAAAATGTGACTGATCAAAGATCACCCCTGGTGGGTCCCAACCATATATACAGTATTACTAAGGCTTAAAAAAACTTAAAATTATTATAACAGAGCAAACTAAAACTTATAACAGAATAATTTTATTATTATAAGGCCGGATTCGACCAAACTTAGATTTATAGAAGAGTAACCTATACAAGGAGCAATTTTACTTTTGTTGTTTACACACCCCGTACTAAAAGAACGAATGTATAATTCACCTAAGGAAAGAGGTCGTTGTATCCGTACTTATTGTAATGTGAGGTTATACAGTTTTAATTTGTTAGGTTTCGTTTTATTATAATTTTTTTAATTATGTGACATTGACATTTCATTTAGATTAGGGTTGGCAAAACGCAAAATCAGTTTACTCTATAGTAACAAAGCCCACGGTTGCCCACTTCTGGCAAGGTACTATTTAGCGACTTTGTTCAAAATTTGAAGTCGACACGATAAGAAGAAGTAACAAAGCGACTTAATCTAAGAATTAAATTTACTCGTGTTTGGTCGAATTGGGCCTAAGTTTAATATTATTGGTATAAGCAAACTAAGGGTTTGTAATCTTTTATCATCATCATCATCGTCAAATATGTTTTTAGCACGGAATAAAAGTTAATTTTGCAGCAGTAACTGGAGCCTTCAAAAACATTTGTGCAAAAGGACATCAGTGTGACCACTTTTAGTAGATTTCTACTTTATTGGTGGATTTAGGGCAAAGAGAACGATAATTTAGTAGTGGGAAATTCTTTAGCAGAATAGAAATTCGGTATTCGAAAATTTTATCATAAATGCAAGGATTCAGTCTAAAAAAAATCTAAGCTGGCAATACAAATGGCTGTAAAACAATTAAACAAAAAAAAACCATCCATTGCAGGGTTTGGAAGTTTTCCGGAACTACTAGTAAAGCTTTAATGACTGGTTCACTTTTAGACGGATTTAAATTCTAGAGGCATTTTGGGTAACACTTAGCCAAATGTGTTTTTTTTACTAATTCGGACCTGCTGAACACGAATTTCGATGTTGGAACTCCCGATTTTGCGAGTTCAAGGAAGGAGGGCTCTAAAGGTGACTTTTTCAGTTTTTTACGTTTTATCGAAAAGTTTTGTAAAGACAAATTAAATCGGATAAAATTTTCTACATAACACGTTCTTTGCACTTTTGTCATAGGACTTTAACCTTTGAATCCATGTTACAAATTTGAATCGATGAAAACCAATAAAAATTATACAAAAATGCGGAAATAACATGATGAGCGTTCAATAAAATTTATAATAAATGTTGTTCAAAATACATACATACATATACATATTCTCACGCCTGTCTCCCACTGGGGTAGGCAGAAACAACGGAACGCCACCTGCTACGATCCTGACAAACCTCCCTAGCTTCCTCCACATTCATTAGTCCCTTCATGCATGCTCGTCGGTTTCGGGTAGATCTGACCTGGCCCTTCTTAAGCACGTCGCCAATTTGGTCCGAATATGTACGTCTAGGCCGTCCCCTTCCAACATTTCCACTTACGCTTGCCTTATAGGTTGCACTCGTCAATCTGCACTCATCCATTCTTTCCATATGACCAAACCATCGCAACATACCTTTCTCTATCTTTGTCACTACATCCTCTTTCAGACCACAACGTTCTCTGATTAAACTATTTTTCAATTTGTCCATAACAGTTACACCACACATACTTCTCAATGAGCGCATTTCCACAGCGTTAATCCTACTTTCGTGCGTCTTCTGCCATACCCAAGATTCACTTCCATACATCAATGTTGGGACTAACACTCCGTTATGAACTGCCATCCGTGCCTTTTTGGACACGTGTTGACTTTTCACAAAAGAATGCAGAGCTCCATTTACCCTATTTCCTGCTTTCACTCTTCTCTCAATATCACCCTCACACTTACCGTCTCTGGTAAACATGTATCCCAAGTACACAAACTTATTCACCTGTTCCAATTTTTCATCACCTATCTTAATACTGCATACAGTACGTTCGTCATCATCATTCCTCTCTAGCACCATAACTTTTGTTTTACTTACATTCACTTTCATTCCTTTCTTTTTAAAAGACTCATTCATGTTGTTCAAAAACGTGTTTAATATTAAATTTTAACCATCTGGAACGACATAAATATTATTTGGTAGAATTTGAAACAGGACTTTGTAGATTTTGGTAGATTCTCTGAAAAAAGTGGTCAAGCTGAAGGACATTGCGCGACAAAAGAACACACAAATAAAAATAAAAATAAAAATAAAAAAAATAAAAAGCCTTTTAATTTCTTGCTTTAAACACATAGCATAACACAAAGAAAAAGAGACATTACATTTCATTCCAATAGTTACATTAAAAAGTGTCATGCACTATAACAAAATAATTATCTAAGATTTTATACGTCATTGTTAAAATTATTCTCGATAAAAAATAGTTATCATTGTATTATTATTATTACATTATTAATAAACTTCCCTATAAACATCAATTCAATACAATACACCTATGTCAAGTTATACCTATGTTTCCCTTATTTTCTTATTGAATCTATTTAGTAATGTTACAAAATCAATAATATCAACAAACTATCTAACAATGAAACATGCGCAAGAACCCCTCTCAGAGGGTGAAGGCCTCCTCCAGGTTGCTCCACTTTTCTCTATTTTTGGCTACTGTAGTCCAGTTTTTACCAGCTATTTTAATTATTTCATCAGCCCATCTAGCTTGTGGTCTACCTTGCCTGCGCTGACCACTAGGCCCCGGCCAGGTTGTACTTGTTAAGGTCCATCTCTCATCCTGTAGTCTAGCGACATGGCCAGCCCACTTCCATTTAAGAGATAATGCATGTTGTAGAGCATCAATTAATTTTGTTTTCTTTCGTATATCGTTGTGCCGTATTTTATATATCTTTCTTATTTTCATAATACTCCTCTCCATTGCTCTTTGACATGTCCTAATTTTATTTCTTACTTTGTTCGTGAACGTCCATGTTTGAGAGCCATATGTTAAACAGGGTAGAATGCACGAGTCCATGATTTTTTTCTTCATGTGCAGCGGTAAATCTCCTTTCAGTGTTTCTTTCAGCGACCAAAACTTGTTCCAGGTTAACCTGATTCTCCTGTCTACCTCCTCTTCGTTGTTGTTAGTTTTGAAAGAAACTTGTTTTCCTAAATAGATGTACTGGTCTACATATTCTAGTGGTTGTTGCTCTATCATAAGACGACGTGTCAGAACACACAAAAGAATTGCAAAAGTTATTTTAAAAACTAAAATGTTACTTACAAAGGGCACTGTTTGGTAGTTTTTGGTTCATATTCATATTAATTTATTCGCATTCATGTACAGTTACAGCATAGGTGTTACTTAGTAGCTAAAGTCATGTACTTAACCATGAACCCTGAAAGGGCACAGCAATATTAACAAGAAGTATTACAAAGATAAGAAAATAATTATTACAATAGAATTTTATTATTTTACATGTATGCCATGTTAGCTTAATCAAATTAAAGATTGAAAAAGTCGGGCGGCGAGCGGGATTCGAACCCACGACCTGCCTATCTGAATTATTACAATGTCAACAGTTAGGTTCTTGTGGTAGATTTTGGTAGTTTTTGGTTCTTTTGGTAGGTTTTGGTACTATTGGTAGTTTTTGGTAGAGTTTAGTATTATTCGTAGTTTTTGATTGTTTTGGTAGATTTTGGTACTTTTTCGTTGTTTCTGGTCATTTTGGTAGATTTTTATACTTTTTGTTATTATTTGATAGAAGTATGAAAATTACCAAAAACTAACATAATAAACAAAAGAGTTCTTTATGGCTTGGCTACGGGGTGAGTCACTGAGCAAGTAATCACTACGTTTTAGGGTGGGTCTGTTGACATAAAATATAAAATATTTGTTTTGCAAAAGAGGTGCATTCGATCCGTAAGCGGAATTTAGTCCAACAGGCTGTCATGCCGATCCTTGTTCACCGACTTGAAATTGCTCACTGAGACAGCTTTGTATATCCTCGAGCTGTGCAAAATCGTGAGACGATACCCCGACAAATTCCCAAGTAAACCCCCATTCCGTAGCAAAAGACTAAATTTAACTCGCAAAAATGAGCTACTGGTACCAAATTACCGACTAGCATCGATGCAAAGAACTACAAAGTCGAATGCTGTTTTTGTGTATAATAAAATACCAGATGACATTAAAGCCCTACCCGACAAGAGATTTCTGAAGAAGGTATAATTAATCGAAAGGTGTTTTAATAACATTAAACTGATTTTATGCGACATTTAATTTGATTGTAGTAGTGAAAGGTGATAGTATGTAATTGTCTGGCACCTATTGTTTAAATCTGTTTTTTTTTCTTTATGTTTATAAATTATATTGTAGTGTGACTAATACTCTGTACTTACCATCTGAAACTTATGTAAGTAACTACCTACAATTTAAAGTAAATAAATGAAATGAAATGAACCAAAACAAAAAGTACCGAAATAACCATAAACTACCAAAAAGTACGAAAAAGTACCAATATAACCATAAACTACCAAAAATACGAAAAATTACCGAAATAACAATAATCTACCAAAAAGTACGAAAATCTACTAATATAACCAAAAACTATGAAAATTACCAAAAATTACTGAAAGAACCAAAAACTACCATTAATTACCAAAACTACCATAATAACCAAAAACTACCAAACTGTGCTCGGAAAGTAACTTCTGTGAAATTCCTTTGTGTTGTCTTGTGTGTCGCGCAAAATTCTGTCGTGCAAATGTCTTTTGAAGGCAATCGTTTGAGTTACTGCTACGGCACAGAATTCACTCTTATTCCATACTTATGTACAGGTTGAAATCCGATCGGTTTGCGCCCATATTAAAAGTTGTTCAGTTTGATGGGTAGACTCTTAGTTTAAAAGGATGCTAATGATATCAAATTCACCCTGTATAACATATCTGACGATGATGATAATGATAACAGATTATCAATCGTAAGTTTGCTAGTACCTACCAATAATAATAAACTTATAATTATTCTGTTATAATAATGGGGACAAAAATTTACGAGTAATAGTCGACCAATTTATAAAATGTACTTCTAAGTCCACATATCGTGACGGGCAACTACGGAACCTTACACTGCGTGTGGCCCGACACCCACTTGCCCGGTTTTTTATAAGTAATAATGGGTACAAAATGGATCTGTTCATTAATCTTCTAAGACAGTGTTGGGTGTTGCCGGTCACCGGTCTATTCGCAATGATTTCGAACGATTGACGGCCCATAGTAATTTGTATGAAGAAAACGTCCAAAAAAATATGTGATTTTTGGTAACAAATTGCAAAAAAACTAGAAGTCATATCGAAAAACTGATTTGTTTAAAGTGTTCTTTGATGCTTTGCCATTGATTTGAAATATATTTTGTTGTTTTATTTTGTTTAACTAAATCACAGGACTCGGAACGCGGCAGTGCTATTCTAGAGTTTTTCATGAAATTCTCGATTACTTTCTGATGTAACTATAAAATTTTACTGAAATTTTTTTTGTTCATCTTGTACTTCATCTTTTAAAGAAGCGATGGTATTAATTTTGTTTCGAAATATAGCTATTTACTATCCTCAAAAGTCGGAACGCCGGACCCTGTTTGGCCCGATCAGGGTAGTGCCGACCCTTAAGGGACAAACGACATGGATTTTGTCGCATTCACTCTGTGTAATTAGCGTATAAGGCTGTCTCGTTTTCGTGACTATTATTATTTTAATGCCTTTTCTAGTTGATTCTCTTTTTACGTGTTAGTTCTAGTATGACATAATAGTTCACATTCAACTGAATGAATGGTTTTCGGGGCAAAGACTTGAAGCCATTCGACCTAAACATAAAATTCCACAGTAAAACAAACTGATTTCTGAACGAATGCTCATTCATAAAACTATATAGGTCACGTACTAACATTACTGAACGTATGTTGGGCCAGGAAATACGAGATTTTTATCTACGCGCACGTTTGTTCGCACGCATGAGTTGTTGTTATGAAGTAAATGTAAGAGCTTTTTTTTTAACAGAATAGATCTTTATTATGAATAGCGGGCTGGAAAAGTGAAATTAACTTTGCTATTGTTAAGACAAAGCGCATGTGTATACCGACCGACTTACAGATAAACAGTTTTCCCCGCCATTAACCTAGTAATCCCCGTCCCTAGGACGGCGCAACATGTCTTCCTCAGTTTCCTATATTCATCTCATAAAGCCTTCATTTCAGCGCTCACTCCTTTTTGACACGTCATCTTTAATCCATCTATATTTTCTTCAGTCGCCCTCTCTTCATACAGCCATCCACATTCATACTAAGGCTGGCTTGCACCAAAAAGTATATATACTTATGTTTAAATATTATGTTTTCACTGTCATTTGTATGAACAATGAGTTCATTTATCATTTAACAGTGTGAAAGACAGAACTATCACTAAATACGTTTAAGCCTAAATACTTGTTGGTGCAAGCCGGGCTTAAACTTTCTACTACTTACTTTTGTTTTTTAATTTGTTTAAATTAAGGTAGGTAGGTACACCGCCAGAAATTGATATGCAATTTTTTTTAATAAATTTTACTATAGGTAGGTTATAAGTATACGAAATAATTAATGTCTCACATTTCTCGTGGCCCACATCAATACATCCAGATTTCATCCTAAAAACCCAATTTCCGCGCGAAAACTGACGTGAGATAAATTTGAAAATAGAACAGACATTTCGAACACCGCGCTAATTTGAACTTTATCTTTTTACAGTAAAGCCTAAATTACTACTATCATTTATCTGGCAACTGTTTTATTCGTTCCACATAACGAAGTTCCGCGAATCAAGCAATTTTCATTCTTACCATGTTTAATTTTAGAGTTTGGTTTTGGGACTTTGTATGTGGTACGAAGTAACTTGAAACTTCAGCATCTGTTTTCTGATAACATTTTATGTGTTTATTTGTTTTTATTGATCCGGTCGGTTTTTGAATTTAGAATAGAATGTGCTAATAAAAAAGTTATGCGGAAAATCGATTGATAATGATTGATTATCGCGGTTTTTTGTTTTCTTTATAGACTTTTCTTAGATTATCAAGATAGACAGTCAAAGCTACGAAAGCGTCGAAAAAAATAGGAACCAGTACTGGTTCCAAAACCCTATACATATACACGCACACATACATATTTTGTATGGCGCCTCACGCACACCAACCTAAGAAAGTTAGCCCCTTTTGTTTTATACGGAACAAGTGTGAGGCTCATTCTAGACATATACTTTTTCTAAGAGACTTTTATTCTTTTTTGCAGAATAATACGAAACACTGTTTTTATTTGCGTTTATTTTGTATGTTACCATGACAAAACCTCTAGACTTTGTAAGTAAGTAGGTCTAGGTAGGTAAGTAAGTACAAAAGTATTGCCTAGATCTCAATGCATGGCAAAAACCTCCTATATCGAATAATAGAAAGATGGGAGGTGGTACGGAACCCTCCATACGCCAGTCCGGCTCGCACCTGACCGGTTTATTTTAAGAAAGCGCACATGAAATCTCTAGTTAAATCATAAAAGGTTTAGTACCTACGACTTCATCATTGCGAAATAATAACTAAAATTGCGTAACACATAATGACGGACAAAAATAACACTTCAGTAAAGACGGCTTTAACAAATAATCACACATTCACACGGCTGTCACAAGTCGTCACTTACGTCATTTTGAATATCATTAAATATATGACATAGTTAAGTACAAGTGTTTTTCTTATTGTGTCACTTTTTAATGGTGCGATTATTTAGTAAGCAGTTGCAGAAACGCTCATTAAAGTTAATCCTCCATTGAATTTCTTGCTAGTTTTTACTACGTCAACAAGACAACAAGAGACAGCAATAGATTTAATGGAGGATTTTAATGAATGAGCGTGAAGTATAAACGCTTTTAAAGTCGGTAGGGTCATCATAATCATCACCCGAAATCGAAGCCCATCTAATCTAATCTAAACTATTATAAAACTGTAACTGAAGTGTGTCTGTACATTGAAGATATTTACAAAAAAAAGATTACGTTATGGTTTTTAGGTATCCCTGACTCGAAATCAATCTTTTTTAGAAATTTTGTCTGTCTGTTTGTCTGTTTGTTTGTGTGTTTGTTTGTTTGTTCGCGCATCACGCAAAAACTACTGAACCGATTATGATGAAACTTTTTTTGTTTGATAGCTTATGATCTGACTTAAAATCTGGTATATAATTTGTGCGGACGAAGTCGCGGGAAAACACTAGTACTTTTATAAAATCGAACAAACATAGAACACTATCAATCGGAAAGAACGATTTTAAAGACATATAGGCGTGTGATTTTTTACCCGACTGCGCGACGCAAAGGAAGGGTAATTTGTTTAATGAAAGTCACACGTTCAAATCAGCAGTAGAAAAATGCTTAATCTCCATATTATTTGTCATTTTCTATTGCTGATTTCAACGTATCACTTTCAAAAATACCTATCACTCCTGTCCTTTATCCAGGGCTACTCAACATTTTTTTTAAATAGATCTCCTCATACAGAAATTATTTTTATAACGGTTTATAAAAAAAAATACACAAAACTAACTATACCTACCATATTGTATTAAATTAAAAAAAACACCATAGGTTTCCTTTAATGGTTAAATCAGCTAATTAAATTACATTTAAATTTTTTTTTTTTTTTTTTTAATTTATTTATTGAAAGAAAAAATGACAAAAGATTTAAACAATTGAACTTCCAAAAACCATCGGAGGTTTATCCGGAAGTGCAACAAAAACAGTACAGTTGCATCAATCAGATGACTAGTAGGTAGGTACTACTCATACATATTCATACAGAGATTTACTTACTTCGTTAGATAGGTACTTAAAAAAGTAAATTGTTAGAAAACAGGAATTATAAATCTATACAAACTTAAAAAAATTCAGATATAAAGTTTAAAAGGTACATACATTATAACTACGCAGTGAACAAAAAGTTTCCAAACAAGTCTCCACAATAATTAGGGTTAGTTTAAACAAAGTTATTCACATCCACCCACAGTTACTCGTTACATTTTTGTTATTAGAGTTTTGATATACAGTGTGATAAATAAACGTGTAAATCGGTAAAGCGGTATTTAAGTACCTATAAAAATTATTTTTCGTATAGTTTATAAAAGCTCACATTGAAAGTAGGCAACGTTGATTTATTTTTAATGGAACGCAAAATATCCTGGTCATTTTCATCAATCAGAGAAACTGTCAAAGAAATATGTAGGTACCTATTGATATAAATAATGAGAAAATTGTATCCGCATTGTTTCTGAGAGATACTGATTTAAATTCCCTTCACTATAAAGGTCTTTAATACAATTTATAACTATATACACACACCTACAACACGTCAAACTATAAGTACATAACATAGCTTATACTGGTTAATGTATTTAAGCGAAAATTTAAATATGGTGAAATTGATATCATTAGCATCCTTTAAACTAAGAGTCGAAACATCAAACTGAACAACTTTTACTATGGGAGCAAACCGATCGGAGCACAAAAAAAATCTGCTGTTCCATACTAAACTGCAATGCCTAATCGACTCAAATTTTGTAACAGCTGATTTTTTTTGTGCTCCGATCGGTTTGCTCCCATAGTAAAAGTTGTTCAGTTTGATGGGTAGACTCTTAGTTTAAAAGGATGCTAATGATATCAATTTCAGCCTGTAAAAATATTGAATAGACAGATTCGAATTTCAAAAACTCTTTCCACGCTAGCGGATAAAATGCACTTTTGCACTCAGATTTCGAATGATAAACAGAATCTTTCCGAGCTTGTGAGGTGAAAAATATATTGTATGCAGTCCGCTCATCTATTATCTTCATAAATGTTAGCAGTTTTCACACAATTTTCTCAATACAATAAAGATGGCGTTATACAATGATAGATTAATGGATGTATCATCCATCATAGTTACGCATGGATTATTAAAAGGGATTACGACATTGTTATCAAGCGGTTAGAACTCGGATTGATTTGTTATTTTTACGCAAAATATTTGACGTTTTTGTTTATAAAAGCGTAGGATGAACGTGTTTCAAAAACATTAAATATTTGTTTATTTAATCTCGCTAAATTAACGTTAAAAAATATATCTACTGCCATCATCATTCAGCCTACGTCCCACTGCAGGGCACAGGCCTACCCTCAGGGAGGGTATACTGGTGTCAGTCCACCACGCGTGCACAATGCGGATTGGTAGACTTCACATACGCATCAGAATGTCTTCTTCAAGGTACGCAGGTTCCTGACGGCGGGTCCGTAACGGAAGTCCGAATTACACATATCCGAATGCATGAAGTCCGAAAGTTTTTTTGTCCGACCCACCATTATCCGACAGGACGTAGCATCGAATTAACTTGCAGCGAAAGACGATTATCCGAATGCATTAAGTCCGAGAGGATTTTTGTCCGACCCACCATTATCCGACTGGACGTAGCATCGAATTAACCTGCAGCGAAAGACGATTATCCGAATGGATTAAGTCCGAGAGGATTTTTTTCCGACCCACAATTATCCGACGGGACGTTGCAGCGAAAGACGTTGCATCGACGGACGTTTCTCCGAAAACTTTGTCTGCAGAACTGCCATGGTCCGATCAGTCTAATAATCGATCGGACTGTTCTGCGAAATAATAATATGGTAGTTATTGTCGTGTTGGTACCTACCTACCTGCCTAATTTAACGTTTCTTGAAGGCAAACATGGAGTTAAAAAAAACTTACGAAATTGTACTTATAAATTATTGTTTTATTGTAACGTAAAAATCATTTTCGCGACTGGGCGCACACAAATAACATAAAAATATCATTTCACAACTAACATAAAATAGTTATTTGTTACTCTAGGCTGCAAGGTTCTTTTTTGGCGCGAGTACTTGTATTGAAACCTGAGCAAGCGAAGGATTCTAGGATTGAATCACGAGCGAAGCGGGTGGTTCAAATAATATAATCCCGAGCTTAGCGAAGGTTTCAAAAGTACGAGACGCAGAATAAATTTGC
This sequence comes from Agonopterix heracliana, assembly GCA_963693445.1. NCBI lineage: Eukaryota > Metazoa > Arthropoda > Insecta > Lepidoptera > Depressariidae > Agonopterix > Agonopterix heracliana. The sequence goes on from OY856331.1 coordinate 10,143,675, forward strand.
AGCCGAGCGAAACACGCAACTTTTTACCTCACAACAGCGAGGAAAAAAAGTTAATTAGATTAAATTAAATTAACAGACCTATAGCTGAAACGTGAAATTAAGTAGGTAGGTACCAACACGACGATAACTACCATATTATTATTATTTCGCAGAACATTCCGATCGATTATTAGACTGATCGGACCATGGCAGTTCTGCAGACAAAGTTTTTGGAGAAACGTCCGTCGATGCAACGTCTTTCGCTGCAACGTCCCGTCGGATAATGGTGGGTCGGACAAAAATCCCCTCGGACTTAATCCATTCGGATAATCGTCTTTCGCTGCAGGTTAATTCGATGCTACGTCCAGTCGGATAATGGTGGGTCGGACAAAAATCCCCTCGGACTTAATCCATTCGGATAATCGTCTTTCGCTGCAGGTTAATTCGATGCTACGTCCAGTCGGATAATGGTGGGTCGGACAAAAATCCTCTCGGACTTAATGCATTCGGATAATCGTCTTTCGCTGCAAGTTAATTCGATGCTACGTCCTGTCGGATAATGGTGGGTCGGACAAAAAAACTTTCGGACTTCATGCATTCGGATATGTGTAATTCGGACTTCCGTTACGGACCCCCTGACGGCGAAGTTTTCCTTCACCGTTTTGAGGAGTTTTCTGACAGCTAGTCAAACGTAGTTCAACATTCCGGCGATAGATGGCGTTGAACAGAGAGGGGTCCGAAGACGAAAATTGTTGGCTAAAAAGTAAACAAAAATGCATGTCGCTGAGTCACACGCATCCGTTGACAACATTTATGATCATATTTTGCTGCTTTCTTAAAAAAACGAATTCATACAATTTTTGTGTATTTGACTATCTGCAAGGTCGCTCGCCCCTGTCTTGTCAACGCCATCTATCGAGTCATTAAGAATTACTTTTTCTTTTTTAATAACTTTTTGAAAATGCCTCATTAGAAAAATAATTTAAAAAATTGGTCGTTAGTTATAGAAAGCTTGATTTGATGCTGATAGGAAGGTAAGGTAAGTATCTTCCTACATAAGTAACTAATTAATTCATAGCCAACACGCTTGATTTGATGATGGCAAATACTCAACTTCCTACATTATGTGCATGCATGCATATGGTGGGGGTAGTCAGAGATATTCTGAAAACTCAGATCATCCACGTTTCCCTAGTAGCTGTCCTGTGTGACAAGAAGTGAGCCCGTCGCCACTTATAATGGACAGTAGTTACAAATTACAATAGGTACATGCAACGAAATTTAAGTACGCAGGTTTTCTCCCTATGTTTTCCACATAAGTAAAAGTTAATATCTAATTGCCTAGTAGGATCCCACTGTAGGGTAATGGTCCTCTCGCGAACAAGGGTGAGACGCAGTGTGCCTCTACCACGCAGGCCCAGTGCGGGTTGATACAAGCAAGTAAGTGGTTATTTGGTTTAAATATTGCATCTTGTTTATAGCAACAAAATAGACGACATGCAAAACAGAAAACATGCATAGACATAATAAATGTAACCCTAATCTATTTCCATAGAACACGCTATGTCCGCGTTGGCCCACGTCCAAAACATTCTATCTTTCTATAGCTCAACCTTCAAAGTCCTGAGAATCATACCATTTTCGCACTTATGGCCTTAGGATAAGAGTTCAGTCAAGATTCTTCTTGTATTGTACTGCATGTCCGAAGTGTTCTATCTTGATACGCCGACCAGTATATCTTGGCACTTGTAAGCCATTTATGGAACTGTCAACTGTGACGTGTTGGTGGTAGCTATGTTAACTTTAGGGTGTTAGTCTTATTTTACATACACAGATGTTTTGCGCACAGGTGTGATAGATAGGTGTGAACATAATTAGGGGGTGCTTCAAACCATCAAACTGCACTACTTTTACAACAGAGCCAACATCGGAATCAAAAAAAATTGTTTGTTTAATAGTGAAAGTAGTTCTTACTCCTTTTTTTTACATTTGGTATGTAACTATGTAGTATAGAACTCAACTAAAACCGACAACAAGGTTCCTTTTCCCAAAGAACGCAACATTTTATTTTTTAACTTTATTGATATACCTACATTTATTTCATGTAACTACTTCAAAAGCTAGAAGTATTTCTTTTAATTTTAAATTACATCTAAGCAAAAACACCAATGCACTTTAGAGTAGGTATAACTAGTCTTTTCCCGCGACTTCGTCCGCACAAATTATACAGGGTCCTTTTTAATATGCTGACACTTTTTTAAGGGGATGTTTAGACCATCAAACTGAACAACTTTCTCTATGGGACCAACATCGAAATCGCGAAAAAAAAACAGGTGTCCCATACATTTGGCTCGAGTAGGTTTGCAGTCTTGTATGGAAGAGCAGATTTTTTTTCGCGATTTCGATGTTGGTCCCATAGAGAAAGTTGTTCAGTTTGACGGTCTGATCATCCTCTTAAAAAAGTGTCAGCATATTAAGTTGGACCCTATATATACCAGATTTTAAGCTACCAAACAAAAAAAGTTTCATCAAAATCGGTTCAGTACCTAGTTTTTGCGTGATGCGCGAACAAACAAACGAACTAAAAATTTTCTCAATAGATGGCGCTGCACGTCTCTTAAATCGCGCTATCGAGTGTTATTTGAGTTTATATGAAGTGAACCGCTACTTGTTTATTCCTCACGATTTTACGGTTTTATAATACTTAACATAATTTGCTGTCAACTCTGTAGAACTGCATGCTTCGTTCGATTTCGAGGCATGTATTTTAGGTACCACCGTCCATTATAAGTGGCGATGGGCTCACTCCCCGTCACACTGGACAGAGTTTCGGTACTACTAGTGAAACGTAGATGTTCTGAGGATTCAGAATGTCTTTGACTACCCCCTCGGGGAATATAGTCGTGAGCATATGCAACTCTAACTGCCAAATAACACCAGTCGTAATATAATCGGCCGGAAAACGGTACGTTCTATTCTAAATATAACACTTTGATGTCACTTGATTTGTTCTGAGATCTGATCGGTTCGGATCGTCCTAGAAATAGTCAAGGCACGGTTTTTGAACGGGTTCAGTGATGGCGTTTGACATGGACGTTTAAGAAAGGATACGGAACGGTCGCCGGCGGCCATTTTAAAAATGTTAATCCATGAAAATAAATCCAATCCGAATAGACTTTAAAGATATTTTTCTTAAAAGGAATTTATTATTGTGATTGTAATTCAAATATAAACCATTCTTAATGTTTTATTCGTTTGTCTATTCATCTCAGACAATTTTTTCTGTAGCTCGTTGAAGTAGAAGCTCTGATGCTTTAAGCTCCATAATTTTTAAAAAAAGCTAACTATAAAATAATATCTATCATTAGAAATGGTCACTGGGCTTACGACCATAAAGCCAACTTTAACGGCCAGTTGCACGAAATACCATTATTAGTGTTAAATACGTCATTAAACGAGCATCTCTTTACATTTAAGACGGTCATCTTTACGTTCCATTTGACAGAGTTACGATAGTTTGAAATTACTGGTCAAGAGATATTGAAAGTCACTAAGCTGAGCTACAAGTCGATTTGCAGACAGTCGCGTAATTAGGTGATTTCTGGCTTGCCATCAGTTTACTAAAAACCTTGATTATAATTTAAATTTTGTATTTCAACATTGTATTAATTTGTAATTTAACTTTTGTATATTTTGTTTTGTTTAAAAGACGTGTGTTGTAGAGTATCTGGCCGCTCTCTACAATGGAACACCTTCCGATGCGGTGGTAGATTCAAAAAATTACGTCAGAAAGCAATTTTATAACATTATTTTAAAAAACGAGATTTGTGCTTGACTTTGTATTAGCTTAAATGCGTTTTTATACTTTTTATACGTATAAAGCTATCCTTAAAATTACGAAACTCCCAATACCCCAATGACATTGGCAAAAATACTATTTTGCTTGTTATAATATCGCGAAATCGACTCGAAAATCGGCCCCAGACCTCACATTATGACGCTTTTTAAAAGCGACGTGTTTTTGGCTTAATTGTCTATATTCCTGAACCAAATTCTCAACACACCTTTCTATAAGAACCCACTGCACCATGTGCACGGAACATCTGTTCAGACTTGTGCGCATGCGCCAGTCATTCGTGGCACGCGTCTGAGTGGCCCATTCATTGCGCTGGGCACTGATGGGATGGTGGGACGGCACGTGTGGTGTGGGTTAGGGTAGCTAAATGGTAGAGGTATTTTGATAACTATGGTTAGCTAGAATAGAAGTGTTGTTCTGATATAATCTCGCAGAAATGCTCTCTTTGTGTAGGTCATCATCATAATCTAAGCCGGTGGACGTCCTCTGCTGGACATAGGCCTCCTCCAAGGATCGCCACAACGACCGGTCCTGCGCTGCCCTCATCCAACGGGTTCCCGCCGCCTTCACCAGGTCGTCGGTCCATCTTGTGGGGGCTCAATGCCTACCCACGCTGCGCTTTCCGGTACGCGGTCGCCACTCGATAACTGTCGGCCCCATCGGCCATCAGTTCTGCGAGCAATATGCCCCGCCCACTGCCACTTTAGTTTAGCGATTCTTTGGGCTATGTCAGCTACTCTGGTTCTTCTGCGGATCTCTTCAGGTAGCTTCTTATGTGTAGGTACTTTAACATTATTTGAGGTGTTAGATGTTGATCGAAGTTTCAGGTGTAGGAATGTTAACTGTAATCTCTCCCCTGGGTAATCCATAGATCGATCTCATGAAGTTTGAACAGTACTAATAAAAGATGCCGTTGGCACACGGGGCATACAAACACATAGGATGGAAGAAAGATAACCACAGTATAACAAAGAGTATCTAGTACTACATACAGTATGGACACTCACTACCCCCCACCAATTTTAACCTCACCCCCGCTTGGTAGGAAGCGTGGCAAACAATGTATTAGGCAATGGCGTATTCCTGCCTCGTAAGTATGTGCGGTACTGAGAAATTGGAAAAAATTACAAGATCTGGTACCTGTTCTTGTAATTTTTTTCCATTTGTATGAAATGAGAGCGAAGAGTCCAAGTTGTGGTATGAAAATAGAGAGACACCGAGGACAGGAAAGTAAGAAAGGTCTCAGATCTCATGTAACTGATGACCGAGGCGAAGCCGAAGCTTTCTTATTTACTGCCCGAGGTTAGTATACTATTTTTCCTCGACAGAGGTGGAAAGCGGCAACTTCGTTTAGCGCAGCGGGACGAAAATTGACGCTTTCCGTCCGGAGGGGAGAAAACATTTTAAAAACACCTAAAATATGACTGCTTGCTACGCTGCTGTAATTAATTCAAAGCTCAAATGAAAAACATATCATAAGCGGTCTCATTAAATAAGTTAAAGATATCTCTTTCAATGGCCATCCATTTATGGCACGCGTGATCACTAAGCGTCCCATTGAGGCACAGCAACGACTTGTGTGATGTGGCTTTTAGCTCTTTGTTTGGGTCAATTTAGAGACTAATAAAAACGCTTTGGGACAGTTGTTATTAAAACGCTAAAAGGGCGTTTAGTGTTTTCCGCGTGTTGATTATGCAAGGCTCACAACAAGCTTTGTATGAATGTGGTTTGTAACTTATATGCGTAATCGACTGCTCGCAAACATACAGGGTGAGATTGATATTATTAGCATCCTTTTGAATTAAGATTCTACCCATCAAACTGAACAACTTTTACTGTGGGATCAAAACGATAGGAGCAAAAATCAGCTGGTCCATACTAAACTGCAATAAAATACAACGCCTACTGACTCAAATGTATGGGACTGCTGAATTTTTCTTTGCTCCGATCGTTTTGCTCCCATAGTAAAAGTTGTTCAGTTTGATGGGCTTAGTTTTAAAGGATACTAATGATATCAATTTCAACCTGTAGATAAGTTCTTGATAACTTAGGTGATAGCTGCAGCATATTTTGTATGAAAAACATGGCAAATGTTTAAAGTTACTGAATACAACTGCTTTCACTCCGAAATCCCAAAACTGACGTGAATGTATGTGTATATGGATGGATGGATTTAAAGTAGGTGAATTATCTAATTTCCTACATCTAAATAAAAAACTAGAAAGCAATTAAATTCAGTTTAGCTCCGCGCCTAAAATGGCGAAGCAAGTGTCAAGACTTTTCAATCGGCAATTAATAAATAAAAATACCAAGAATTTCACTTTCCTATAAAAGTGCTAAACCAATAGAATACGGGATTGACTTCCCTTCTACAGATTGGACTAGAGATGGGTTGTCTTCGGAAAATATGTCGATAGTTTCAAAATTAAGATCCTATAAAAGTAAAATTAACGAGTAGGTACTGACAGTTTATTTAATTAGGTAATTCCTTATTTACAACTTAATTTTAGGTAAGTAGGTACTTACTGAGTTTTTATCTTTTTGTTTTAAATTCGACAGCACGTGTTTTGAAAATTATAAACTTCGGAAAATCACGAATGTTTTGGTATCACTGTACTTACATTCAGTCAATATTAATATTAATTACTATACAAAATTTTGTTTCCCCAAAAAGCAGCCATGTCAACAGCTTTTTGCAACATTTCATGCATGCACAAATCCTCGATATTGATAAAACGTGAGGTAGGTATTTCATTCCCCTCACTAGTAGACCCAACAAAAAATGTAAGGTATGGTCAAGTACCATATAAAGTTAACACTTACACTGGCTCTAATCCTTATTGGTAATGACAGTAGTGGGTCAAATGTTTTTATAAGGTAGACTTTCAATAAAGTGTTTTTCCAAAACTAGTAAAATCTGTAAATGGAAACATTAAAATTCGATTAAAAAACTGCCACATTAACGGCAAAAAAGTGGTATCGATTCGGCATTGCCACGACTTAACTTAACTAAATTTATTCCTGTCATTTTCTAACATTCTACTAAGAAAAGAGACAGAAAACCAAGAACTGACTTTAGTGCTGTCAAAGTGACGCTACACGCCCAAAATAAGATGGCATCATAATGCACGCCATCTTATTTAAGTCGTTTTTGGGCGTGTAGCGTCACTTTGACAGCAACAGTGTCATTGAAGTATTTTTTTCTAAACGAAAACGGCTCATTCATAAAGATTGTATCTCCTTTTTTGAGATATTACTTATTAAGCTAATGAAAAGCTTGTAAAAGCCATTTATGTTGTTAGTTGATTGAAAAAGTCTTATAAAAATGCGCATAAATCAAATTATCGATAACCTAAATACATGATTGAAACTCTCGAGACTGCTACGGGGAGATACCGCCATTTTGTATTTTCTCAATTTATAAATTTAACGGTTATTAGAATAATATGCTAGACATCACAGACTTAAAAGAAGAACCAGACGTAATATCATCTAATCATGAGTGAAGCACCCATTTCTTTTGTGTGCGTGCTGTCACACGGTACTTAAGGTGACGGGTTGTCGGACCTGCGCCTAGAGCTAGTGCATCTGTGTGAGTGTAGGTCCCTTGTAGAACAAACGAGATTGTATTACCTTGCATACTTCACTTTTTAGTGCAATACTCGGTCCGTATTTCTTTCAGGTCCGTGCTAGACATGTGGATAATTTTATTGATTGCAGAATATTAATTATTATTTTGGGACGCCTGTAGCTTTTCAAGATAAAAAAAAAAAAAAATATATTTATATTTTTAGCATCATTTCGTAATGCGTGATAACTACAGGCATAAACAGGTACATATCCAGGGGGGGGGGGGGGGGATAGGTGGGATTTATATTACAGCAAGCATGCAAGCAGGCATGCAAGCAAGGATGCGTTCTCGTCCTCCGCAACAGTGAACTTTTATGTTGAAAAAGCCCCTCATTTTACTAAATTAACTTTACGACCGAAGTCAGATGAACGGTATAGAAACGCAAAGGGACAAACAAACAAATGTTGATGTTATACATATTTTATATAAAAAGCTACATTATCTAAGTGCAATGTATTCCATTAAAAGTCAAGGCCTCATTGTCTGCGCTCGCACACTATGTAAACGGAACATATTTTACGAAGCCTGTTAGTACAAGTGTAGGCAGAGAGGTAAGAAATGCATTCCTTTGAGTACGCAGATGATATGATGATATAGAGTAGGGTAAAGATTCAGAGCTCGCTTGGGGCTAGCATAGTACACATGATTAAATATCCGAACAGATCGGAAGCTTCATACAAGCGGGACGCCGCGCCAGAGACCGCCGCTAGACTCGTAAACACGCCATTTTGATCTATAAAACAATGGATTACAACTTTTTTCGCGAGTCTAGCGCGCTTTAAGAAGCTTGACTTCTAGTCGTATTTATTCATATGATAATAGCGCGACATGGCAAAGTCGCGCCTTCACTTGGAATGGAATGATGATGAGTGAAAGAGAGAGATTAGGCGTGTCTTTGCTATGTTGCGTTACCAATCAAGCCCCTACAAGGCGCAGGGTAACCTAGCTTCGCACCGAGGCTCTTTAACGGCCGTTCCCAATATTCAAACTAAGGTTAAGAATAGATAGCAATACGTGAACGACGCGTGAACTGTCATCTTCATACAAATACAAACAACGGATAGCTTACTCGTCCTTCCAAGGACAGGTGGCAAGCAGGGGTAGGTTTGCCTACAGTAGGTAAGTTTATTGGGACGGTAAAAGAAGAGATCGATAGACTTTTCTTGCCGTAGTAAGGCAAAACCAGAGATAGATCGAATATTCGGAACGGCCGTAAAAGGATATTAGAGATAATACTCTCAGTTGCAGAAACGCTCATTAAATAACTTTAAACTCCATTAAATCTCTTGCTAGCTTTTACTACGTCAACAGGACAAAAATCTGTTGTCCCATTCATTCATAGATTAATATGTATATCATTCATTTGGCTCAAGTTGGTTTGCAGTTTTGTATAGAACAGCAGATTTTTTTTTCGCGATTCCGATGATGGTGCCATAGAAAAAGTTGTTCAGTTTGGCGGTCTGATCATATCCCCTTAAAAAGTGTCAGCAGAAGGGCGTCTATGAGAAATTCTCAGAATATTCCTCGTCTCTTTTTCGTTCCATTACTCTATAATCCTTATAACAAAAACTCGCCGAGCGTCCGTCTGTCCGTTTAACACGTTTTTATATTAATTTTATGACACAATTTACGTATAAACTGTTTCGTTGTGCAATAGAACGATGTTTTTGTTGATGGTTGTTGTTTATTCTGCCCACGTACCACGTGGACAAGCGTGATGATAGATAGAGAAGTATTGTGTATTTTAAACAAAGACATTTTATAAAACACCGCTTTTAAAGCCGCTTTTTTTTAATCTAATCTAAACTATTACAAAACTGTAACTGAAGTGTGTCTGTACATTGAAGATATGTACAAAAAAAGATTACTATATGGTTTTTAGGTATCCCCGACTCGAAATCAACCTTTTTTAGCAATTTTGTCCGTCTGTTTGTTTGTGTGTTTGTTTGTTCGCGCATCACGCAAAAACTATGGAACCGATTTTGATGAAACTTTTTTTGTTTGATAGCTTATGATCTGACTTAAAATTTGGTATATAATTTGTGCGGACGAAGTCGCGGGTAAACACTAGTTATTTAATAAAAATAACGCTCATTGCCCGAGATCCAACCGCAAATTTATGCACCTATTTATTTGGTGAAAGAAATGTGTGGCGACGGGCTCACCACCCCGTCACACTGGACAGAGTTTCGGTACTACTGGTTAAACGTGGAATGTTCTGAGGTTTCAGAATATCTCTGACTACCCCCTCGGGGAATATAGTCGTGAGCATATGCTTATGTAGAAATGTGATTTTATAAGTGAAAGTTTATACTGGGGTTCATACAAAGCCCCCGGGTTGCCTAACAAAATCTTGCCGCAAGTACCTTTACAATCATGATTTATGGTACCATTTTTTCCACTGATCTGTTAAGGAAGTAATTGAGATGCCATCTGAAGGAGACCAAAATAAAGAACTGGAAAAACTAGGGTTGCCACCTCTCAGTCTACCACAACTCCGCAACTCTAGGGTTAAAATTGACTTCTTTGAACCTGGCAACGCAACGCTAGAGTTCCGGCAGACTGAGAGGTGCCACCAATTTCGTCCTCACCCCTCTCGATGTTACGGGAGGAGGTGGACGAGAGAAAGCAATAAAAAAATCAGCTGTTCCATACTTTTGGGACCACTTTGTCGTTCTATATGGATTTTTTTCACGATTTCAATATTGATCCAATAGTTCAATAGTTCAATAGTTCAAATAGTTCAAAGATCCAACAGTTGTTCAGTTTGATGGCATGAAGCTCCATTTAAATTTACACCCTGTATATTATAGGTTTCGTCCTACGATTTCATTTCAGCGAGCTAGGTATTTTCCTTTCCACATTATTTTAGAGGTTTCGTAAAAACTAAACTTCTTTATCTACGTGCTCTACAAATTTCATAAACGAATACCTATTATTTTACAAAACATTTATAAATAAAACGAGCATAAAATGTATTCTTAGTGCATGACTGCGCTTTGCATCACATTTCACGAAGTCATACACAGATTTGAACTAGTGCTCGGGAATGTTGGATTACATGAGACGAGACGAAACGCTAAATAGCATTTTCGTATCATTGTGTTAGTCTGCAGGCAAACAAAGTGTCTCCAACGCTCAGTTGCAGAAACGCTCATTAGAGTTAATTCTCCATTGAATCTCTTGCTGTCACTTTTTGTCTTGTTGACATGACGTAGTAAAGCTAGCAAGAGATTTAAGACGCTGTTATACCGTCGAGGCCGTTTTTGAACACGAACGAAAGTGAACGAAAAAAAGCCGTGGTGGTCCAGTGGCGAGTAACCTTGCCTGCCGTGCAGGAGGCGATGGTTCGATCCCCGTCCAAGCCGACTCATACCAATGAGTTTTTCGGAATTTATGTACGATTTGTTACACCACTAGCTTTTCGGTGAAGGAAAACATCGTGAGGAAACCTGCATTCTTCAATTTCGAGGCGTGTATTGTACCCACTGTCCATTATAAGTGGCGACGGGCTCACCCCCCGTCACACTGGACAGAGTTTCGGTACTACTGGTGAAGCGTGGATGTTCTGAGGTTTCAGAATATCTCTGACTACCCCCTCGGGGAATATAGTGAGCATATGCTTATGCTTATGCTTTACGAAAGTGTTTTAAACTGTGTTTTAAAGTCTGAAATTAAATTATGTCTCATTTAAGGATCGGGCGGATGGGCGATTGTTCTCAGTTACACGATTAATTAGATTAAGTTTACTCGATAGAAAAAAATCCCAAAGTTACCCCTTTTTGTTATGTTTTTTCAATACTATGATTAAACTGCTGATATTTAACTTTTTATTCTTGTACTTAACTAAATAAGTACATTAAACATTTCTAGTGAACTCAGAAGAATTTTTAGCTTGGAAACTCCCATGAGCAAAGATATTGACGAAAAACACGTTTTTTTGCGATCCTGCTTTCAATTGGAGCGGGATGGCTAATTGTAAACTTATGCTTGCAAGAAAGATACGCTTGCACTGGGATAACCTAGCCTTAATAGACGATTCAGAGACTTCGGAGATTCAGCCAATCAATGCGCGCGTTACTCCTCGCTCAGCTGATATTTATATTTTTACTAGAATTATGATAATTTTACTGATTTTGGCTGGTAATATTACTGTTATTTAGTGAAACGTGAATTTTGAGAGTTTTCAGAATATCTATGTCTGACCACCCCCTAGCGGAATAATACACCATGCTATGCTACTAGCCCGTAATATTGTGGGAACTGGAGTCGATTGACAATAATCCGGCTTATAATTTTACAGCTTTGACAAAGTTCCTGATTTTTTATCGGAAGTTTCCCACCTGTCCCAAAGATTAGTAGAGGCCACAGAGGGGACCAATGGGACCAATTTATTTATCACGCAAATGTAAAGTACGAGAATAGACTTCTTCAGGGTAAACTCTTTACATCTTCGACCACATCTTTGTCCTGGGGACTGGATTGGGGTCAAGAGCAAACCTATCAGTAATAATAAAAAAAAAAAGTTATGCGCTATTTTTAGACTAGACATTGAAAAAATCATCGATATTACGATTAAAAATTAGTATAGAATATCAGGCACAGTAAGCACACCCATGTAAACCCGTCATATTAGAAAGACTACAACAGACAAGCTCTGGCATTCGTCCAGAGACAAAATACCGATTACATCACGTTACGTGGAACACGTAAACGTAACGTACATGACCGTAATTGTACGGGATGAATTACGTCCTAATGTTTACGGGTTTGGCGATCACTACTATTTTGGATGTAGACTCTTGGACTATATCCAATTATGAATTGTTTGTAGTCTTGGCTAATTGATATGCCATTACCATACTCATCACTGGCATAGGTAGCCCACTGATGGGCATGCCAAGTTGCCAGCTACCATATTCAACTCTTAGGCGAATATAGAACTGACCATCCCATTTTTCTCGAGGCTGTCGAACGAGGCGTCTAAAGGATATATTGCGGTTTATTTCTTTCAGTATTTTTGCGGGTTAAAGGCTGTTATTTATCACACGAATCCTTATCCCTTAGTCACCTCGAATGACACCCACAGGAAGAAAATTGGGAGGATTCTTTCATATTACTTCATGTGAAAGTTTGTGACCCAATCACGAATAAACAAATTTGAATGAAATTTTGGTAGAATATGTTCTGAATTAACACATTAAATTAACGGACACCAAGTCGGTTGCAAAAACTCTCTGTCTTTTCTCTCTTCCTATTTGTTAATTATCTTGTTGGCAGCCTTTTGTATCTGTCCTTTCCACATTGCCCTATTACAGACGTCGTCTTCGGAGACATTGCACTCGGTCATATCACTGCGAACTCGCAGGCAAAACCTATAGTTAGTCCAAATATCCAAGAAAATCTTAATCAGAAGTTTAAAAGACCTGGCAAAGCGCCTGGTAGACTCGACCCGGGGATCCAAGGGCTAGCGCTTTCCTCGCTCAACGGATCAGTTTAGCCGTTCAGCGAGGAAACGCTGCCAGCATCTTGGCTACCCTCCCGCGCGGTCCAAACCTACACCATAATATTAGGTTAAGTTAGTTATAAGTCCTTCCTATTTTTTTATTAGTTATATGTCCCTGATGTTTTTCATTAATTTTTACTGTAACCCTAATTTATTTGTTTAAGATGTAGGTATCAGAAGTTTATTAATTCTCAATTAGTTTACTTTCCCAGTTCCTTAACCAACGAAATCAAAAGTAATCGATACTGCAGCTAAAATTAGATTCAAGTGGAAGTTCGTTTAAGTTCGTGAGGTAGTTATAAACAAGTGCTATGTTAGGAATACGCTGCAAGGTTATGTTTGTGTGTTTGTTTCCTCCCAAACGGCCGTGTTTTATATTTGAACTGTTGTTTTGTTAAACATCTAATTGGTTAACGTGGTTACGTTGTAAGTTTTATAATAATATGTGTTGCTACGACCTTTATTAAGGGTCTTTCTTATGGCTGATGGTTTCTGATGATGATCAGACCATCAAAATGTACCACTTTCTCTGTGGGACCAACATTTTTTCTCCATTTTGCACATTTTTTCGCGATTTCGTCGTTGCTGCCATAGAGAAAGTTGTTCAGTATATTTGCGTCGAGTAGGTTTGCAGTTTGTTATGGGATATCCGATGTTTTTTTCACGATGTTTGTCATGAAGAGAAAGTTGTTCAGTTTGATGACAGAGTAAGACTCTGTATTAGTGATAATTATAGCAGCCAGTAACAAGGTGTCAAAAAATGTGTGCAAAACCTAAAAAATCATTTGGATCAAATTAATCTATAACTCGTGATAATGACAAACACTTATTTTTTAAACTTTTCAAAAAAAAAAAACAATCAATATGTATGTAATGTATGTATGTCACGTTTTTCAATAAGTAAAACGTTGCGTCCAATTTTTATGATTGCATATAATACATACTCATTTTACATTAACGTTCATTTATTGATTCTGCAAACACTGTTTTCAGATTAAGCGTTAATTTGTTAACTTGATATTTAACCTTTTTGAAATTCCTAAAATGTATTGCTTCCAGCGAGCTGTGAATCCTGAAATAAGTTATATTATAGCAGTACCCCGCGCACATGTTGCTGTAACGTTACACTATTGCGTAAGCGCATGGTGTCTCTACGCGTGTCCATTCTAAAAGCATTGAAGTTCAAGCTTATGAACTTTTATACGAAGAATTTTATTCGACAAATTCTGTACATTCGAATTTAAACCGTTCAAAATCTCGAAAGAGTACCAATCGAAGCTTTTACTTTAATGAGCGTTTTCTTTTTGTTTTCTAGGGGATCGATAGATGGCGCTACGGTCTGTGCGAAGAAATGTCAACATTTCAAAAAGTGTTTCGTTAAAATAGTAAAGAGTGAAAAGATGATCAAGAAGATGCCAACGCATCTTTTAAGGGCAGGATCTTCCAAATCGCCTGTTTTTGGTTGAGTTTTAAGGCATGAAATAGTCGTTGTTTTAATCCAGAAAAAATATATGTTGTTGTTCATGAACTGTTCTCGATTATTCTGTGGCTCAAAACACGATAGTTATTACTTCTCTCGATCATAAAAGCATGCAAAGATAGGTAGTTTATTACTATTTTTCAAGTTTTACTTAAAGATTATTAACACTACAAATAAAAAAAATACACTGAATAATAGGAAATGACACTATCTAAATTATTCTCAGGCTAGTTTTTTCCCCCACCACCAGAGAGAAAAGATATTGATGAAAAATACGTTTTTTTGCGGACATGCCTTCAATTGAAGCGGGATGGCTAATTGCAAACTTATGCTTGTAAGAAAGAGACGCTTGCACTCGAATAACCGGGCCTTAATGACATATTTCATTATTTACTAATCATTTTATTTGAAAATTCTAAACTTTTACGCCTGACATGGCTGTATGGGCTCGATCCCTTGGCATTAAAAAAAAGGCAAGCACAGACTTGACCAGATTTTGACAGGATCTCGCTTACGGCTCTATGGGGCGATAAACATGTCATCTGTCGAGTTTTTTAGGAACTAAATTTAAAAAAGAAAAGAAAAACGCTCATTGTACGAATGAATGATTGAGTCCTACATTACCTACAGTTACAGTTTGTGATTCAGTCTATATTATTCAGCAACGGAGTCACGTTGCAGGGTTTGCCCCGAACACTTGTCTCTCGCGTGGTGTTCGCGCGGTTCGCGTTTCAGCCTGCCACGAGGCTCCACAATCCTTCTCAGTTGTTCTTACTCAAAAACAATCCTCCAGATTGAATAGACACTCCCTCAAACCACTTGACATTGGCGGAATTGCGGTGCTAACGCACAAGCAAGAAGTCCATTAATTATAAATAAAAAATATATATATTAACAAGCAAATATATATAACGCTAACAAGCATGCCCAATGTACCACACTGCAATATACTTCGCTGAAAGGTGTGAAAAGCTTGTGAAGAAGGACTTGTGTGCTAATCTGTTGTTTTTCACGGTGGAACTTTTAACTATCTCGTGTGACGTTCGATAATGGAAAAACGCATTGGAAAATAAACTGCCGCGTTAAATGGGTCATTCGTAATTCAGTTGTAGACGCTTTACGTGATGTCACATTACTAGCCTATGGTTTAATGGGCCAAGAATCATGGGCCCCATAGCATTTAATAACTTTGTCGTTAAGACTTTGTCTTTAAGCTAAATACGTCATTAATTAAACATACTTACATACAGTTTGGCCAAAAAGAGTAGAAATTAAATGAGGGCGCTGCCTCCACGCAAGAACGTCAAAATCACGCATAACCTGCCAACACCACCATACTCAAATTTTAATTCCACCTGTCACCACGTTCATGACTTTATTATGGTCAAGCTATACATCATAAGTGAAACGTGGATGTTCTGAGGCTTCAGAATATCTCTGACTACCCGTTCAGGGAATATGGTCGTGAGCATATTATGCTATGCTATGCTATGCTACTATCACTTTATAATAGCAATTTAAAATGTTATGCCTTTTCTTATAAAGAAGAATGAAAAGAAGAATATAAAGAAGATGAAAATGTTCGGCCAGATAAAATAAGGGGTTTAAACGCTCTGTAGATTCTTCCTGTAAACTTTCAGCACAAACGTTTGCACCCTATTTTATCACCCCTAGGGAATGATTTTAGAAAAATCCTTTGTGACACTAGATCCTCTGTAAAAATATAGGTACAGGTTGCAAATATAAATTCGTTACATACTTTAAGGGGTATGCTTCAGAACCTCAAACTGTTTTTTTAAGACGTCGCGAAAAAAAACAGCTGTTGGCAACATTTGGGTAGAGTTTAATCTACTTTTATTTTCGTGATTTCAATATTGGTCTAAAGTACCCCTTAAAGCGTGTGAAGCATTTAAATATACACCCTGTTTATTTAAAAAGTTATATTTATTTATTTAATTATCGGCCCGACCGGCACAGACCGACAGCACAGTCTGTAGTGAACCTGCCTGCTGTGCCGAGGGTCGCGGGTTCGAATCCCGTAAGGGACAAATATTTGTATGATGAATATGAATATTTGTACCCGAGTCTTGGGTGTTTCATATCTATATATGTATGCTATATCGTTGTCTAGTTATCATAATACAAGTCCAGGCTAGATTCTGGAACTTTAAATGTGACTAGATAATTTGTGTGACAATGTCCAAGATATTATTATTATTATTAAATTATTAGTTGTTTATGATATAAATACCAAAGTCTACGAAGTAACCTATTTAATGCTCATATATCAATATTACCATATAACCTATAAATAACAAGCAGAATGCGCGTGAGTCGATCAATGGAACCGCTTTCTTATCACAACTGGAGCGGGTTACGTAACTTCCGCATCAGAAGAACGATTGAGTCATTTCTTTATTTTGTTTATCTGCAACGTTCAGCACGGTCGCGGTGGAGTTGGGTGACCGCAGTTTTTTTAAAGTAATGGTTTTGAGAGTCGGTGTTAACTATCGTTTCGGCCTTTATTCGTAAGGGCAGGGCCTGAGTCATGAAGTGAGACGTAGGTAGGTATAAAATTAAATGAGTTACATAATAAACGGGGTGCTTTAGTTTAGACCATCAAACTGAACAACTTTCACTATGAAGCCAACATATAATCGTGAAAAAAGCCACATACTATTAGACCCAAATATATGGAACAGCAGATTTTTTCGTGATTTTAATCTTGACCCCTTAGCGTAAATTGTTCAGTTTGATGGTCTGAAGCACTCCGATGTTACACCCTGTATATGATGATAATGATTCAATACCAAATATTTTCTTATTGTTAACCATCTACCAGCTCAAAACCATTATAGCTAAATTGGGCACCATAACGACCGAAGCCCATTCCAAAATAAACTTTCTCAGAAGGAAATAAGGTAGGTACACCCGAATGATTATAAAATTTCTGATTGTAGAATAATGACCACACCTTCAAAAACTCACGGACCGTGGCGAATGGTGTTAAATAAAGATGTCCAGGGTAACCACGATTCTTGACATTTTTCGGACACATACCTGAAACAAAAAAAGTATGGTTAATAAAGAACAGCGTGCAAAGATTACATCAAACATGAAAGTGAAAAGAGGTGGTCAGAAACTCTGCCTACTGGAAGATCAGATGTTACATAAAAAACTGTAACACTGCTCGACCCAAATAATTAAATGGGATACTTAG
Source organism: Agonopterix heracliana (assembly GCA_963693445.1). NCBI lineage: Eukaryota > Metazoa > Arthropoda > Insecta > Lepidoptera > Depressariidae > Agonopterix > Agonopterix heracliana. Next base: position 10,161,347 of record OY856331.1, read on the forward strand.
GTGATATTTTATTCGCGATTTCGATGTTGGTCCAATTGAGGAAGTTGTTCAATTTGATGGTCTGATCATCCTCTTAAAAACCGGCAGTATATTGAGTTGAACCCGTCTGTACCTATGGGTCCTTATTATGCTTAAGCTTTCAAGGGCATAATCATCAGACCGTCAAACTGAACAACTTTCACTGTGGCACCAACAACGATATCGCGAAAAAAATCAGCTGTTCCATACAAAACTTCAAACCTACTCGAGCAAAATTTATGGGACATCATTTTTGTTTTGCGATTTCGACGTTGGACACATAGAGAAAAATTGTTAGTTTGATGGTCTGATCATGCTCTTAAAAAACCGTCAGTAGAGTTGGACCCATTATATCGATTGTAATAATCAACATTGTAGTAGGTACGTTTGTTTGTCCTTTATTCGCTTCTATACCATTAGTGCGATTGCGATGAGACTTTGGTGGATTGTTGTGCGAGAGCCCACGAAGGTTTCTGACTTAAGGCGTATCAGCCGTGGACCACTCTCCTCTCACTCACACTCCATACTAATCGATGAGAAAGAGCGCGTGGCTCCGGTCAGAATTTTGCTGTTTTCTTTGAAAAATTCGATGATTTTTTATTAATTTCGAAAAAGTAAAAAAACCACATCATTCTAAATTGTATTGTGAACAATATAGTAAATTCTCATTTTGTTCCGATTAAAAATGTAAGAGTAAAATGGTTACAACTGGAAAAAAAGGGGTGACTTTAGAGTCCCTTTTCTTCGGTTTTATTCATTAAAATCGATTTCTAGAAAAACCACATCACTTCTCATATCCTGTAGATGGTTCAGTTTAAATTTCAGCTCAAAAAGTGCCATAGTTAATGAATAAAATGGTTACAAAATTACCCAAAACCTACGTATGCCGGGCACAGCTAGACAGCTGGCAAGCATTCGTCCAAAAAAAATCAGCTCAACGGGAAACTGGGAAGTGGGTCAAATGTAACTTGCAAGATTACACTACAGACACCGGGACAGGTGAAAGTAAATAAAAGCTTGTCAAAACATAGTCCTTTACTCGTTCTACTCAACACCCACGGTAAGACTTGGTGGTCTAACATACGCCGGGAACCACGCAAGACATACATCGAGGTTACGTCAACAAATTGAAGATAATCCTAACAAACGCAGATGATTCCATGTTTATGCAAATGAGATTGGATTTACTACATAATTCCGCTGTATACAAGATGTTTACAACATCAACTTTAATTAAACACTCTTGTATCAACCCACACATTTTCTAACGTGGGTGTAGATATCCTACCTATCTGTACATCTCAGTTTCTGTCTACCCCATTGAAGTCAATTACAAGTTTACAACACTTATTTACCTAGAAGTTAATTTTGTTTGATGTATTTATTTTGATACATAGTCCAGGTCCAGGATCGCGGTAAATATTCGGTGATTGAACCGTGATTGGACTACGTACGAACCATAACTTTTGACACATTTGGTATTGCGCTAATCGCGGTACTGCTCTTGACAGCCGTTAGGGCCGTTTTGACAGATCGCTCAGACGATAAAGGCTGTGAGTTACGTAGAGTTTAGCGCAATGCGGAATTCAGCACAGTTGAATAGTAATTGGATTGCAATGTGATTAGAACTGAAATGTGATTAATCCAAGACGGGACAGGACAGTCCACCAACCCAAATTGGGCGAGCGTGATGGACTAACGCTCTATGTTTGTGCCTGTTGCTACAACTACATTCTTTGCTAGTTGTAACAATGTTTCTGACCACGTCAAAAGGGATTGAGGTCGTGAGTTTATGTACGTATGTAAATAGTAGCCCCGTTACTCTGAAAAACTAAGCTTAAGTATAATTTTTGAGAGTAACGGGGGGAACCATTGTCACACTTTTTGTCAACACATGGTGTTCCATTCCACTAACCACGGCGTGAACTCTTTATGGGGGTCAAGTTAAACCAAATTGCTCTTGAAGAAAATTATTGGCTGTATAATCAATTACCGATGTAATGGGCAATGTTTATTGTTAACTGGTACAGACAGACTGACAAGATAATAATTGGTTTATGTTGTTATACATTCAGAGATATCATTACCGGTATGTCTTCGCACGAAACTAATTTTAATTTCTAGGACAAAAAGTTGCTAATATTGTTTGTTTTTTAATGAGTTAGTAAAAAACCGGCCAAGAGCATGTTGGGCACGCCCATTATAGGGTTCCGTAGCCGTTAGTAATCTGGTAATCAGTAGTAATCTGGTAATCGGGCGCTTATTTACCTTAACTTCGTTTTTTGTCACGAAAACATAGGTATATCTAATATGGACTTGCCTTTCTATACAGGGTGTTAGGGTTTATCCTTTAAGGGGTGATTGTACCCATGATACTGAACCACTTTCTCTAAGAAACCTATAGGAAAATCGCAAAAAATTTTAATACAGTCATCTGATCAAATGTTTGTGTGAAAGGTAGATTTTTTTTTGGTAGTTCCCATAAGTTCCTTTGGGAGAATTATTCACTATCATTTGAGTATAATAATTCATTAAAGTAATGCAACCGTCTACTCTAAAACCCTGTATACAGTTAATTAAAAAATCCAAGGCTTCCCAGGATTGATTCAGACAAAGAATTACCCTAACACATCTCTTCAAAATTTTACTGCCAGTCACCTACTAAATTGTACACGATTACATTCAACCGAATTGCATCCAAAAATAAATATAGAACAAAGTTCAATGCCCTAGAACTAAAAAAATTTGCACTCCACAATGTATTTCCAAATATTTACTTTAGATAATTTTGTTTATAACCAAACTCAGCTCACACGTGGTAATACTAACAAATCTAACAATTTAGTTAGGTGTGGTACAAGATACAGGAGATCACGTCACAAATAGGGTTAAATTTTTCTATAACGTCACGCCTTTCCCAGTGGGGTAGGCAGAGACTGGGGCGCGTCATCTACCACGATCCTCACAATAAATCTCTTACTTCTCCTAATCTCTTACCTCGACCATACCTCTTTTGCGTCATTTGCTAAAAAATACATTAAAAAAAAAAATAATAAGGGATATAAGAAACCATATTTTTTGCAACGTTTTTTGTTTTTGCTCTATCGTATAACATAGGTATACAAGTGTGGCCTACTCCGACCTAAATACAAATACATAAGAATACATATATAAATATTATATAAGATAAGATCAATAGGTTCAAGAACTAAAACCTTACCCGATAGCCGAAGTCGTGAGGCTGTAGCACCAATGTCGCATAGTATAATCGTCTCCTTGCGCCTAGTAAATAAAGGATGCGCTTGCGGCTTCCGCCTCCCGCCAGTCGGACGGTAAATTCATATTTGGTGTGAATATAGTGCAAACCCCAAGATAAAATTACAAATAATAAAAAAATTTCAAGTGTCTGCCGGGCTTGCGCTAAAGATTCTAGAGAAAACAATTTTGTTTGGTTGATGTTTGGCCAATACGGAACCGTGCAAGAGTCCGACTCGCACTTGGCCAGTTTTTACTAAATATATATTTCCGTCACAAAACGTAATCTAAAAACGCTATTATCTTCTAACTTGTACCACAAAGGTTAGTAAATAGGTCTTAAATGTTTATAGCCTAGGTAAAACTAATTTCATTGAGTGTATTAGCTGTTAAAACAGACCTGTCGTGATGGATGTAACCTATTTACCGTTACTAATAAATGAAGAAGCTAATTTGAATAAATTATGTTCTTTATCTAGGTTTCTAGATCGCCTAGTTCTAAACTAGAAGTGATGTATTGAAGAAACTTTTTTGCCACAGATTTTACCAAGTGTACCTGTTGCTGTTTACGTAAATTATAAATTTAGAAACATAAAAACATGTTTTTCACCTCACAAGGAAAGATTCTGTTTATCATTCGAAAGCTGAGTGCAAAAGTGCATTTTATCCGCTAGCGTGGAAAGAGTTTTTGAAATTCGAATCTGTCTATTAAATATTTTTCTATACCGCCAATCCACTGAAAATGCTATTTCATAACACTGGCCAGCACGGAATTTTTTTTTTTAAATGTTCTTTTTAGCAATTCACTTTTTTTCCTCGCTGTTGTGAGGTGAAAAGTTGTGTGTTTCGCTCGGCTGCAAAGTTATTCTGCGTCTCGTACCTTTGAAACCTTCGCTAAGCTCAGGATTCTATTATTAGTACCACGAGAAATAACTATTTCTTTAAAATTAAGAAAAAGAAAAAAGGGGTCGCCCTAGGCGCACGTACGCTGACCAAATAGGATGCGTACTGAAGAAGGGCCAAATAAAATGTACCCGGAACCGACGAGCATGTATGAAGAGACTTATGAATGTTGAGGAGGCGAAAGATGTGTGTCAGAATCGTAGCATGTGGCGATCTATTGTCTCTGCCTACCCCAGTAGTGGGACATAGGCGTGAGCATATGTATGTATGTATGTATGTATGTAGAAAAAAGGAGGTACGTTTCAAAATTTAAATTGTATGTCTAAGTTGTTGCAAAAAGGTGTTGTCATATTTATAGAGGTGCTTCAGACCATCAAACTCAGGTCAGTTTCCATCAAACTTTCAGAAAAGAGCTGATTTTTAGATGTTGTACATCTAAAAAAATCCGCTCAGCGCTCTTTACATTTGAGTCGAGTAGGTATCGTATTTTTTTATGGAGAGTGTTCAGTTTGATCGGCTGAAGCACCCCTTTAAATATGACCACACTTTTCGGTAAAATTTATTTATTCACATTTCATTTCATTTCAAAATTGACCAAAACATTTCTTTTAAAATTTTTTGTAGTTGATAATTACTTGATACTTTCAGAACTCTTAGTGCGTTCACACACGATGACTCACTGACGGAGCGGCAGATGTCAATCCATAGAACCACACCCGGTGCGTCAATGCATCACCGTGTGTGCTTCTACGTGCGGTTTCATACAACTCCTTGCTTCACAAATGACGGACTGCCGTCTGCCGCTGCATCAATGCGTCATCGTGTGTGTACGCACTAAGGGTGGGCCTTTCTCAATTTCGCAGTAGTGAGTATGATGTAGGCGTTGATCTCTTTTGTTTTGTATCACCTTGACAACTTTTTTCTCAACTACAGCGACCTTCTTAATATGCTGACTCTTTTTTTAAGGGGATGATCAGACCATAAAACTGCACAACTTTCTCCATGAGACCCACATCGAAATCACGAAAAAAAATCTGCTGTTCCATACAAAACTGCAAACCTACTCGAGCCAAATGTCCCATATATTTGTCCCACAGCATATTGCTGCATGTTTTGTTGGCTCTTATATAGAAAATCTAATGTGTTATCGGCAGGCAAAGCTGCTGGTATAAGCTGGTCTATATGATTACATAGTAATTCAATTTTCTTTATTATGATTAGGAAAGAAAGAAAGAAAACAGCTAGTGAAATATAAAGATCTCTACCCCTTGCGAAATACAGGGTGTTTGGTGCATCGTTGGCCAAATTGAATTAGTGGATTGAAAATTATGCGTCATGCGCTGCGTCAATGCGTCATCGTGTGTGAACGCACATACATAATCTCTAAAACAGCTTAATTTGTGTTCTATTTATGTGATTATTATGAATGTTATTTACAAACATTCTTTAAAGTATTGAGAAACAAACACATTAATTATCCACATCAAACACGGCGAAGCCGCAATCTAAAGCTAACATAAAGCATTACAATGTGAAATTCACTAAAAAAGATATTATCATAAATTGATTACCACCATAACATAATTTAATATGACCAAACATCAAACGACAAAATTGCTTTCAAATGACCAAAGATAAAAGAGTTTAAAAGTTAACTATTTTCGCTCTATTACCTGCGCATACGCATTCTGTTGTCCGAAGTTAATAGTCCAGCAAATGTGGACACATTACTGAGTTCTTTTATAACTTAGGGTGACCATATGGTGTTCTTGGAATCGGCTTTTTAATATTTTTAATTAGGTCATCGGAAACACGGTTTTTTCGGATGATTAATAATTTCTTGTGAAGATAAAGTGATGTTATTATTTTTACCATAGAGCTTCATTCAAATTACTAAACATGCTTGCTATAGACAGAGTCCCCTTCTTAGAACACCGTGTTAGAAGGAAAATAATCATTTATCGACTCTTCTACTGATATGTCGGAAAAGAGTGAAATTAAAAATATTGTTTCCCTTTTTTGGGCGAAGTCTCTCAAAAGCTCTTCTAATCATATGCTTTTCAATCTTGTTTTAGATCGGTTCATTGAACTATTATGTACTGCATACAAGAACTAACACGACAAACAAACTTCGTGCGCCACATGAGGGTACGACGGGCACAGGCGAGTGAAAGAGATAGCAATTTAGCAAGAAAGTGTGGCGATATCGCCACAACGAATAGGACAGCGTTGTGACGTGCAGTTTTATATTGTAGTACGTAGTAGGTACAGTCAAGAGCACATCAAGCTTGACAATCGAAGTGCGATTTTGTTTCTTAATACGAACGCCATAAGAACGGTACAAAGTCCAAGGTGTCTGCTTGACGTGCTCTTGACTGTACATAATAGTTGCTTGAATCCCCAGCCTGAGTTCTTTCTTACCGCTTCTGCCCATGCCGATAAGTTTAAAAGATATTTGTCCTAAACTTTTTGACTTCACGGTGACCCTAGCTCATTGTCAAACTTGCACCAATTGTGGAGGTGATATAAACTGCATAATGCATTGTACAAAGCCCTCGTGGTTAATGTTCTATACAAATTTGTCGCATTTCCTGTACTCGCGGTAAAAGGGTTTTTATAGTTGCATTAGGGTTTTGTTAACATTTTTATGTTACTTATTTTAATGATGACCCGCATTATAGTTTACATATTTTAAGTAATACAAGGAATCTATTATACAGGGTGTATTTTTTTTATTATAATTCAGTAACTTGAATATCCAAGGCCGAGAATAAATTTAAAAAAATACACTGCGTATTAAACCATTATCCCTTAATCGCCTCGTACGATAGATATCCACGGGAAGAAATGGTGTGGCTTTAAATTGTGAGGATTTAATTTAAACAAAATTATAGGTATCCGTTCTCTCATTTCAAATTAAGAGGAAAAGCGGGTTCCGCTTAGTCCATACAAACGTATTCCCGTTTCCTCCCTGGATAATAGAGCAAATATTTTTTTACACAAACTATGTTACCTCTGCCATGTCCTTATGTTTCGTTTTTTCCATAAATTAATTTATGTAAGAACAAGGAGCCTTCGAAAACGTAACAATTTCTCAATTTTACCGCTGTGTCCAGACATCCAGCAAACTTTAACCTATAAAATAATATAAAACAATAAAAAGAAAACATACAGACATAGTCACGTAACCAAGTCTTTCTCATATTATTCTTAAAATAATTATTAAAATTGGTTTAGTTTTGCAGAAGGAAACAGGGGAATACGAAATAGTGATTTCTGACCATTTTAAAAATCTGTCCGAGTGAAGTAAAGTACCTAATTGTCACTTTCGCAACGGTAGCTCGGGAACAGCGCGACAGCAATAGCTCTTTAAAAAAAACTATTCTTCACTTGTAGGCCGCCTTTCCTCTTAAAGCGGATTACTGAAACTACATAATTTAGGTCTCTTAAAAGTAGGTTTTGAATGTCAAAATACCAACAAAATAACTTAATAAAACTCAGTAAATATGTTAATTAAAACCCAACACGTGTTACAAGCGTGCTAATTAATATGTATTCAGTTAATTATGTTAGTAAATTAGGGTCATTATGACCCCACGGTCAAAATGACGGTGACCGGTTGGATTTACAAAAATAGCGAGTTCTAAACGGCTGTTATGTTTTTAACTGACTCCAAAACGATTCCGAAACCGATTTTTCACATCATCGTGATAATTATGTTTATTTTATTAACCTCTGAGAATGTTTTGCATACAAACATACATAAACTCACGACCGTAATCCCTTTCGGGGTGTTCAGAAACATTGCTACAACTCAGTGGCGAATACAGAAAAAACTCAAGGGGGGGGGCGCTAAAGATATCTAGAGCTTGATTTTATCGTAATAAAAACACAAGTCACAGAAGCAGTGTGATAATAAACTCGCAATTAGAGAGGTCGAAAGAAAATGTTGGGTTTGGCAGCCGTTGTTCTATTCTATCCCGTGCGCATACATACGGCGCGGACGGCACTACGGGCGGGCTCGCGCCCCCGCGCCCCCATATGTATCCGCCACTGCTACAACTGCCAACTGTTTAAGAATGTAGTTGTAGCAAAGTAGCAAAGCAGTAATCACATTTAGCTATAAATTTAAGTTTCAGGATGGAATGATGTGTCAAGTGGTGAGAGGTGGCTAGCCTTTCGCCCATACAGGGTGAAGTTGATGTCATAAGCATCCTTTTACTAAGAGTCTACCCATCAAACTGAACAAATCGATCGGAGCAAAAAAGAAATCAGCTGTTCCATACACGGTAGTAACTATTAAGTAATCTGTGTCCATACTAATCTGCAACGCCTACTCGACCTAAATGTATGTAGATAACAGCAGATATTTTTTTTGCTTCCATCGGATTGCTCCCATAGTAGAAGTTGTTCAGTTTGATGGGTAGACTCTTAGTTTAAGGGTATATTATTCGGAGCGCGCTCCATACAAACGTACTATGGTGATATTTTCAATACTAACCAATTAAAGTAAATGAAATTTTGCAGAAACAATCTAGAAACAAATTTCTATGCTTGTATGGAGTCAGATTTTCGTTAAAATGTATAGTTTTCAAGTTACAGTGCCTCAAAGATTTCCATACAAATCTTAAATTAATCCTAGCATTGAAACTGTATATTTTAACGAAAATCTGACTCTATAGAAGCATAGAGATTTGTTTCTAGATTGTTTCTGCAAAATGTCATTGACTTTAATTGGTCACTGGACAGAGTTTCGGTACTACTGGTGAAACGTGGATGTTCTGAGGTTTCAGAATATCTCTGACTACCCCCTCGGGGAATATAGTCGTGAGCATATGCTTTAATTGGTTAGTATTGAAAATATTACCATAGTACGTTTGTATGCAGCGCGCATTTTCGCTCTCGGAATAATATTCTCTTAAAAGAATGAACAGGTAGATGACACGATTGTGTCGAGACCTCCGCTTTTAAATACCTAGTAGACAAAGTTGTATTACGTTATGCAATATAACCTGCCAATCGTGTCATCTAAATCATGGATTTTCGCAAAGTAACGCCTGTTTAAATAAATTTAAAAGAATGCTAATGATATCAATTTCAATGTAGAGTCAAATAAATTCAAACATAATTTAACTCTAAAAAAAACGTTTTTTTTTTTCTTCTAAATCCCTACAGTCAAAATCAGAAGCTAGTTCACCAATCAATCGTCTGACAAAAAGCTTCCGTATTTGTACCCATTAATATAGTTAATAACAAGCTTTCTGTCTGTCCGTCTGCGTCGAAATAGTCTCTTGCGCAACGGGAACGTGTGGATCGCGGCCAGGAATAATATTTGGAAGTCGTAACTGGGTTATAAAATTGATGCATTTTTGCTCTGGATTTGTTCGAGCGAATGCATATTTTTAGCCAACTGCGGTGGTCCTAGGAAGTTCCTAGAGTTTTTAATACACTGAATCTTAACTATTATAAAACCGTAAAATCATGAGGAATAAAAAAGTAGCAGTTCTCTTCATATAAATTCAAATAACATTCGATAGCGCGATTTAAAAACGTGCAGCGCCATCTATTGACAAAATTGTTAGTTTGTTTGTTTGTTCGCGCATCACGCAAAAACTACTAAACCGATTTTGATGAAACTTTTTTTGTTTGATAGCTTATGATCTGACTTAAAATCTGGTATATAATTTGTGCGGACGAAGTCGCGGGAAAACACTAGTAAACCATAAGACCAGAAGCTAAAGCTATAAGTGCGTTCACACACGATGACGCACTGACGGAGCAGCAAACGTCAGTCCGTCATTTGTGAAGCAAGGAGTTGTATGAAACCGCACGTAGAAGCACACACGGTGACGCATTGACGCACCGGGTGTGGTTCTATGGACTGGCATCTGCCGCTCCGTCAGTGCGTCATCAAATCAAATCTAAAATCAAATCAAATATACGAACACGAACGTCATCGTGTGTGAACGCACTAAGACCACATGAAAAAGTCATTTTTGATTGGTCTTATAGCTTTGTATGGCAACTTTAGACTGTCTCTATTACGTACGCGTATTAAACTTAGGTAAAGAACATGGCAGTATAGAAAAAAAACTGTATCCTCGACATTTAAAAATTTCAGACATTTTTGACTTAGGTTTTTATATTATTAGTCATTTAGTACCTTATAACAATTTCTAAACGGGAATCGGTAATCTACAGTACTAATACATCCTCTTCCATTCATCTCGGCCAGGTAGCCGTCATTTCAGCACTCACTCCTTTCATACACATATCATCTTTCACACAATCCATCCATCTTTTCTTCGGCCTTCCTCTCCTACCGCAGCCATCCACATTCATACTTAGTCTTGAAGTATGACACAATACAAATACATTATGAAAAGTTTTAAAAAAGCGCTCATTCTTTCGCCTCATCCACATTCATACATCTTTTCCCCATCAAAATAAAATTAAACGCCAACGCACACTTTCCATGAATTCGATTGTGATCTCATCGGTCCATCAAACGTCGGTTTTACCCTTTGATGCTTTCTCTTTCCCTCTTTCATGGAGGAAGTTGTATTGTCTCTTTCGGATGCCTTTTTTTTTCATACTTATAAAGTTCAGGAAGTGACTACGAATTTTTTATGTACCTACCTATGTTTGTCATTAAAATGACTAATGTAAGTTTAAACTTACATAAAAAAATACACTTAAAATATGTTACAATACTTTAAGGAATTCTTCAGACCATGAAACTAAACAACTTTTATTATGGGACCAATATATAAAACGCGAAAAAAAAAACAGCTTTTCGCTAATTCGATGAAATTAGAATAACCCATAGATAAATTACCTAAGTAGTTCGGCAGTTTGATGGTCTGATCGTCTCCAAACCAAACATTAAATATTTCAGTGGAATGGTTCCTGTCCCAAATAACTGGTAGCCGAGTGCAAAAAGTTATAAGTAGGTACGACTTACATAACTTTTTGTAAGTTCCGAAAAAATTTCATAAAATATTTTTTTCGTTACGCAGAATCTTTAAAAAAATATATGGAACTTTTGAACGATCTTTCTCATCTCTTCACTCAATCAAAAGCAAAAAGAAAACGACATTATACGATAAGTAGGCCAGGGAACTCATAACGAATGAGCGAGACAAACATAACAAACAATCCAATGAGACAGAAAGAGAAGAAAGACTTCACTGATCGTCTGAAGATTACTTCCTTTTCTTTTTAATTTAAAAAATGAATTTCATCTTAGTTCTTTATTACTTTATAATAGAGAGATATTCACAGTTGATTCTACATGTCTGCTGATTTCGCTCTTATATCCATGCAGTAGGTACGAAAATGGATTGATTTTTGGTGTATCGTAATGTGGAATTAATTGTGAAGGTGTTAGATTTGATTCCCGGTTGGAACATTGTGTTGGTAATGTGTTTTAATCTATCTCTTTGTCGGAAGAAACGTTATGGCAGAGTGTGTTTATAAATAATGCTACTGGATTTTGACGGCGCCAATTCTTTAAAACTTAAAAATCACTTATAGATAAGTGTAGAGACACACTGCGGAACGTTCCGCGCCGAACGTTTGGTTGAATACGCGTCTACTAGGAAAAATGGCGCGTACTGGTGTGTCGCCGGTATAGGGAAAAGCGTTGCGCGCGTTTTCAACCGAATGTTCGGCGCGGAACGTTCCGCAAGTGTGTCTCTCCACTTATGTAGGTACGGTACTACAAAAACGTGTTTTCGCTGGTTATTATATGTTTTTGCTAAAGCAAAAACAAGCAAGTTTAAAAACTTAAACTATAATCATTATGTTATTTCTCTATGCTATAATATGCCTTTCCACAATAGAGAATTTAAAATTCTTTAGTAAACATTGCAAGAACCCAGAGCCATTGAAGAATTTAATTTCCCAAGCATAAAATACCAAAGCCTACATTTAAATAAACTTGTTCATTATTAAAACAAACTTTAAACAATTTGCCTCAAGGCATATTTCGTCCCGTTTTGTTTCTAACTAGAATGAATCTACGAACTAAATAATGTTGTTTATTTTCTAATCAGTTTTTTCGACAGATTATGATGTACGATGTGTTTTTGAACTACCTTGTTAATTTCTTTCGTTAAAATAGGTAGGAGACTAATCAATCATGGTATTAGCTTTATATTTTATTTGTTATTGTATTTAACAGCGTCAGTGGCGCGTTGCGGAGAGGTATAGGCTAGGTATAGGACACTAAATAAATAATAATAATATTAAATAACGCTCACAGGCACATACATTGTAATGATCCCAAACTAGCACTAAAGGCTTTTTATTATGGAAACCATACAACAACGGCACGAACATATAACATCCATGACCGAACCGGGATTCGAACCCAGGACCCTGGTTTGGCAGTCCGGCGTGGTAACCATTACACCAACCGGGTGGTCATTACACCATTACACCAATCATGTAGGTCCTGGTTCGAATCCGCACGCAAGACAATTACGGATACCATGTACCAATAAGTTTTCTAACTTATGTACGTAATACCGACTGCTCTCAAACGGTGAAGGAAAACATCGTGAGCAAATCTGCATAGGCTGAAGAAGAAATGTCAGTATTTCTATTTCTATTTCGTATGTGAAGTCAACACGCGTGATCTAGCACCCATTCTCTCCTTGAGAGTAGACTTGAGCCCTGCAGTGGGAGTGTGGGATGTGTATAGGCTGATCCTTTAGGATATTGAAGGGAAGGTTTTAGGATGGAATGATGTGTCAAGTGACTGTTTTGTAATGGTCATCATCATCATATATCGTATAACTTCTTTTGTCTTCCTGCTTGGATCTGGGGAGGTTTAAATTTCAAGGTCAAGATGTTTTAGCCAGTCTTCCACTGCCTATGGAGTTCTTAAATTCCACCGGGGAAACCACGCAGTTATGGTAACAGAATATAAACAGATCTTGGCCAGTTTTACCAGACTCCATCTGAGCCCAAAATGATAGTGTTTTGAGATTGGATATCAACTTTGATCAACAATCTTTCGACATTGACGAAGGTCTGATTCAGATCTTCAATTGTTTTTCATTGATCGATCAAATAAGCAAAGTCAATGACTCACTAGAAACGTTCAATACTGTCGGATTGAACCCGTGAGTTGAACCTTAGAAATACTGTTTTATCGCAGGAATATAGAGGATGTTATATTTTAAATGTTATGGTCATTGTAAAGCTTAGTTCAGGCTTATTGTTCTATAGTAGAGTCAATGGCATGACTATAATTTGAGTTTGATTTGGCATTTTTATGAAAAAATTTGCCAATGAGGAGTGAAATTCTTTAAAGTCCCTCTTGCATCCTTCAGATCGTCCAAGTTTTCATATTAATTTTGACACAACGCATACCGAATTGACGCATACCAACCGATGTTTGCGCTTATAGAATTGCACTCCAGCATTGAGAGTGACGTAGTTAGTACTACGTTAGGCATAATTATATTGATTTGATTTGATTTTATATCAATAGTGGGCCAAGTACCTAACGTCGAGATTCGACGAAGTTATCTTCAACCCACGTGGGTAAGTAGATCAAAAAGTTGAGGTGGAGATGGGCAAGACATTTGACTAGACGGGAAGACGGCCGGTGGGTGGACATCTATCTATCTATCTATAACGTCACGCCTCTTTCCCAATGGGGTAGGCAGAGACCAGAGCGCGCCATCTGCTACAATCTTTACATACATCTTTTGCCTCATTCACATCCATACATCTCTTCATACATGCCCGTCAGTTTCGAGTACTCCGCACCTCCCCTTTTTGTAGGACGCAACTAATTTGATCAGAATACGTCCTACGAGGGCGCCCTCTGCCGACACATCCACTCATGTGATGGATTGGATCAGATTAGCACACGTCAGTGAGTTTGCGCAATAAAAGGTTCCTCTTTCGTATTTTTCCATGTCATACCTTAGACTCTCATGACCTAACCTTTACTATAAAACCGGTGCGCCCACGCATCTCAACCGGCTTCGCCGTCCATAAACTAAGAGATTTACTGCTGATCTTATTACAACTTCGTTTGGTTCTATTGTTGAATACAATTGAATCTAGGATTTTATAGGTTTATTGTGGCTTTATATAGATGTGTATATTGGGTATAAAGTTTAATTGGTAGTGACGATGTGTCATGCGCTTCAAAGTTTTAATTCTAATGCTAATCTAGTAAATATGCGATATAAATAACAAAAAAACTAATTAAGAGAAAGCATAGCATAGCATAATATGGTCACTACTCCCCGTGGGGGTAGTCAGAGATAATCTGAAATCTCAGAACGTCCACGAAAGAAGAATCCAGAATTAAAAGAAACAAAGAAAGATAGATATTAATTTAGTTTATTTATAATTGTGTTTAAGATTGTTATTTTCTAGTCATATTTTAGTTTTAGGATGTTATGTTAATTTGCTTTGAAAGATAATATGGATTCAAATAAAAAGTAGTGTTTTATAAATAAACAAAGAAAATAAACAGGGTGTAAGGAAAAGTATCATTAACGTTTAAACCACATACTATAACCATCAAACTGCACAACTTTTACTATGGGAGCCAACTTGTCATAGAACAACAAAAAGTCAACTGCAATGCCTATTGCCTAGTGCCTACTCGACTAAAATGTATGAGACAGCTGATTTCTTTTTCGTTCTGATAGGTTTGCTCTCATAGTAAAAGTTGTTCAGTTTGATGGGTATTGATAGAGTATATCATTTACAGGTTAATTATACTTTTCCTTATATCATGTTAATATTTAAAGGGGGAAGGTACTAAAATGGGACAGTTTTTTTTTTTAATTGGGTATTGATTTTTTTTTAATAGTACCTATTGGCTTCTTGGTATTAAGGTAGCGAGATTGTGTATGTGTGTATGTAATTATGTAGATTGTTATTAAAAAAACTAAAATCTAATCAAAACTCACATACCTACACAAACGTAGTGAAATCACCTGCTCTTCGGAACATAACCGGTTTGAACCGGTGTTTTATGCTTATTACCGGTTATTACTCAAGCTCATTTGTTTATGGGAAAGTGATTTACTGAGATAAACTTCTTTAGTGTTGTGGAAAGTGACAGTTTTTGAAGTGTCGAAGAAAGTTTAGAGGAAAACTGAAGGGAAGCTGTTGTATTACCTTCATTGTGCTTAAAATTAACAATTTTTACTCATCTATTTAAAATGGGTTAGGTAATTAGACATGTTTAATAGAAATTATTAAAAGAATATTATTCCGAGAGCGAAAATGCGCGCTGCATACAAACGTACTATGGTGATATTTTCAATACTAACCAAATAAAGTCAATGAAATTTTGCAGAAACAATCTAGAAATAAATCTCTATGCTTCTATAGAGTCAGATTTTCGTTAAAATATACAGTTTCAATGCTAGGATTAATTTAAGATTTGTATGGAAATCTTTGAGGCACTGTAACTTGAAAACTATACATTTTAACGAAAATCTGACTCCATACAAGCATAGAAATTTGTTTCTAGACTGTTTCTGCAAAATTTCATTGACGTTAATTGGTTAGTATTGAAAATATCACCATAGTACGTTTGTATGGAGCGCGCTCCGAATAATATATCCTTAACCTGTTTTCTTTAACATTCGAAGATATTTATCGACTAAACATTTCTGCAAAATTTTAACAAATGTACTCAAAGAATTCTTTCAATAGTTCTCCGACGATGATCCTATATTGCTCTATACAGGGTGAAATTGATATCATATTAGCATCCTTTTAAACTAAGCCATCAAACTGAGAACTTTTACTATTGGAGCAAACCGATCGATCGGGGAAATAAAAATCTGCTGTTCTTTACTAAACTGCAATCCCTACTCTACTCAAATGTATGAAACAACAAATTTTTTTTTTTGCTCCGATCGGTGTGTTCCCATAGCAAAAGTTGTACAGTTTGATGGGTAGACTCTTAGTTTAAAAGGATGCTAATGATATCAATTTCACCCTTTATAATGACGGATTTTTAAGGGAAACATCAGACAAACTGAACAACTTTCTTCATGGAACCATAATCGAAAACGCAAAAAAACCTATCGTTTTAAGGACGATTTAATTTCTTTACGAATAGTTAATCTATCGCGTTCTTGTAGACGCCTTCAGCATGTATATTTTAATAAGCAAGCGAATTCTAGTGCAAACTTATAGTAGTATTCTAGAAAATGATATTAGCTACTTACGATCTAGAAGAATGCGGTCTTATTTACATAATTCTCAAATTTACCTGCAAAAAAGAAGAAACAAATTAAATATGTTATAAAACATGGCGCCACATAAAACTGTTCCTACAACATATTTGCAGACATTAAAGTTAAATTTATAATCGATGATTCATGTCAATCCATGATTTTATTTCAAAATTAGCATAATATTATTACACATCTATACATTTAAACAGTACCGTGAATGACTGAGAAGGGAATATTACCTTTGGCGCGCTCCATACAAACGAAGTCTGGTTATATTTTCAGTACTAACCAATTAAAGTCAGTGAAAGTCATAGAGGTAGGAATAGAGGAACATTACAGCTGAGAGAGTGAGATGTACCTAGCGGCACCACTGTATAATAGAAAGAGATACGTGACGCGAATCAATAGAACCGTTTTTTAGTCAATAATAAATTTTTACAATTCGGTTTTCGTGAATAATTGGGAATCTAAAGTGAAATCGTAGATAATTTTGTGAAATATACTGACACTACTTCATTAATTTATCCACGATTTTACGTTAGACTCAGAATTATAGACAGTATTAGAATTTTTGCCTGCGAATAGTCTCCAAAAAACATCCAAAAACTGTTTCATTTGACAACTCATGTCACTGACTCTATTCCTGTAAGGTATAATAACTTTATGGTGAAAGTTTTTTGAAACAATCTAGAAACTAATCTCTATGCTTGTCTGATTTTCGTTAAGATGTATAGTTTAAAGTTACAGTGCCTCAAAGATTTCCATACAAATCTTAAATTAATCCTAGCATTCACGTGCAAATAGAAACAGACGAAGCTGTGATAGCGCTTTATCACGGTGTCATGCTACCTATGCAGGTCTCCTCACGATGTACACCCAGAAAATTCATGGTACTACATAATAGTAGGTTTGGTGAACTCAGGCGGGATCCACAACGGCAAATAAAAAAACCTCTACTAATAAACCATGAATGACAACAAAACAAAAGGGACTTATATAAAACAAGGGTGTCCTATCTAATTTATCAGTCTTATAATGGTTGTTTCACACGTAATAAAGCATCGTTATCTTCATAATAAGGTCATTAAGGACCAATGTGAAAGGGCCTTTGTTTTATTGAGTTTCGGTTGTGACTTGTATTCGGATGACCATTTGGCTTATTCAGTACTTTTAGCTGTTTTATCTTAGATGTTTGATATCGGAAATAATCCACTGAAATTGCTTCTTTCGTCTTGTGCGGAGACGTAGAGTTTTTTTCAGAAGATATTTGCTAGTAGATGCTTGCTGATTGCCCTGGGTGCGTTTGACGTGTCAAGGGTAGTACGACCCTTCACGCGCCCCGATAAAACACTAGTGTTTACCCGCGACTTCGTCCGCACAAATTATATACTTACCAGATTTTAAATCAGATCATAAGCTATCAAACAAAAAAAGTTTCATCAAAATCGGTTCAGTAGTTTTACGTGATTCGCGAACAAACAAACAGACACACAAACAGACAGACAAAATATCTAAAAAGGTTGATTTCGAGTCAGAGATACCTAAAAACCATGTCGTAATATTTTTTTTGTAAATATCTTCAATGTACAGACACACTTCAGTTACAGTTTTATAATAGTTTAGATTATACATTACACAAATTATCAAAACAAAAATGTCGTATTCGTTCTTTTGATCATAAAAAAATCACATCCTGTTTAAAGCAAGACAAAAGCAATCTCCATTATAAAGTAGCAGACAAAAAAATCTGCACAAATCAGTGTTTAGACTACCTGGTCATTCTCGGAATCGTCTACCTTCCTTGGTCAGTGCAACGTATGCAGTTTGCGTCTATCCCTTTGTTATGTCTACATTTATGTTACTAAAGAGTTGGTGTAGCAAATTTTTTTGTAAGAAATAGATCAATCATTTATAGACAAACAAAAACGTGATTTAGGAATAGAAGGTTTAAATGTGAATATGATGTTTACAATGAAAACCAAAATAGCTTATACTGGGCTGGAAAAATACAGAACAACCATATACTCTACCCATCAAACTGAACCACTTTTACTATGGGACGCAAACCTGTCTGCAAAAAATTAGCAGTTCCAAACTAAACGGCAATGCCTACACGACTCAAATATATGAGGCAGCAGATTTTGTTGTTGTTTTGTCAGTTTTGCTCCCATAGTAAAAGTTGTTAAGTTTGATGGGTAGAGTATGTGGTTTAAAGGTTAATGATACTTTTCCTTACACCCTGTATAGAATGACATGCCATCGACTCGATAGAAGAGGAAGAAGATGGTGCCTTTAGGGACAAATGGATCGGGCATCCATAAATTGAGTGGACGATCAACAACTCGGAATGATTTCTCTTGAACTTCTGCAGATCACAATAAATTTACCTCTATTTGTTAGGTCTATTTTACTTTATAAGTTATTCTTCTTCTTATCGAGTGGGCTGCAAAGCCCTGGTGTCAGAGTTTATTCAAACCGCCTTACGGCCTCTGACGTGGTTTTTATGTAACGACTACTACCACCAGTGATAGTTGCCGGGGCCAACAGCTTAACGTGCCATCCGAAGCACGGAATCATCTTTCTTTTCAGACAATCAGGTGATTCAGCCAGCAATGTCCTAACCAACTGGGGAAAAACGCACAAAGTGACATTTCACTAGGTGCCCCCCGTGGGAATCGACCACGACCTCCGTGTCAAGAGCCCAATGCTCTAACCATTAGACCCCCGAGGCAGTTATTGATCCGATATTTTAAAGACAACTAAAAGCTACAGATGCCTGTATACATCTACAAATTGAGGTGTCCCCATTTTTTCATACTTTTAATTAAAATGCTTGTTTTTGGGGTTTGACTTTGAGTTTTGTTCGCCTAAAGGGCTTCCAAAAACCCAACTACTTATTGGTCAAATTGAAGTTTAGCAAGAAAAGCTTTTAGTAAATGCCTTCACAATTAGGCTGTTAAAAAATGCCACCCATACAAAATTGTACATAATCAACGACTGGAGCCAAATCGATACGGTTTGTACGATCAGTGAACCGAGGAGAGCCGCCATAATGACTCCAAATTACAAATTACAAAGGGTTACAGGACCACCTAAGTTTGCGTACTGTCGAGTGGAAAATTGTGTGAATACAAGGAGAAGAAAATTTGTGTACATCATTATATGCATATTATCTTGGTTAAATTAAAAGTTGACAATAACATTTAATTTCAGTTTAAGAAAGTTTAGTTAAATCTTCCAGAATAAGGGTCTGCTTCACTTCTGGATAAGTAAAAAAAAACGGAAAAAGTAGGGTATGTTCCATAGGGTAGTTGGGCGGTTGACACCGCACATAACTGTAAACCTTCTCGAGCCAAATGTATGGGACAGCAAAGTTTTTTTGCGATTTCGATGTTGGTGCCATAGATAAAGTTGTTCAGTTTGACGGTCTGATCATTCCCTTAAAACGTGTCAGCATTTAAGAAGGACCCGGTATAATTTTGCGCCGTGCCTTGGGAGGTTCCAAGGCTCAGAAGTGATTGTGTGAAGTGATGATGATTTTAGAGAAACTATTTCAAAATGCTGCAATTCTGTTGATGTTTTATAGTCGACTGTACAAAAGTACCATCGATGTTGATATCATATGGGTGGTACCAATCGCTTTACGAATGGCCTTTTGTTTTTTAATTTTAACATTTTTAATGATGACGTGTCACGCTTGATTTATGGAGAGAAAGAGAGGAGAGATGTATGGTGTGATAGCTATAGGGCAACTGATTAAAATCTTCCAGTCACGCCTTTGGGGACAGGTTTTAACTATATAGTATAAAAATGAATTAGATTGGCTCCAGGTTCGGAAAAGACCATCCTTTATCTTCGTGGAGGTCGTACGAGGCGCCTAATGGGAATATGTTTTGATTCAGTTTGAAACCTTTAATAATTAATATGCTAAGGCTGGAGAGGGCTATGCTCGGAGTTTCCCTGCGAGATCGAATCAGAAATGAAGAGATCCGCAGAAGAACCAGAGTAGCTGACATAGCCCAAAGAATTGCTAAACTAAAGTGTCTGTGGGCGGGGCACATTGCTCGCAGAACCGATGGCCGATGGGGCCGAAAAGTTCTCGACGACCAGCGATGGTGAAGGCGGGAACCCGTTGGATGAGGGCAGCGCAGGTCCGGTCGTTGTGGAGATTCTTGGTGGAGGCCTATGTCCAGCAGTAGACGTCCATCGGCTGATATGATTATGATGATGAATATGCTAAAAGTGAGCCTTGCACACGCTTTAAAAGATAATTGCATTTGTAGTGTAACAACGTTTTTGGCCGCCCCGCTCGGGATTTAGGTCTTGAGTTTATGCATGTATAAAATGTGGTTAAATCGTTCTAGGGTAAAATAGAACAAATGTCGCATTCAATTTGTTTCGATATCTAATAAAAGTTTTATAAATGATTCAAACTACGCTAAGCTCTCAGAGGTCTTAGGCCGAGATTCAGAGACGATTTTTTAGTCTTAGTTCGAGCTAAGTAGGGTAGAAATGTGGA
This sequence comes from Agonopterix heracliana, assembly GCA_963693445.1. Taxonomy (NCBI): domain Eukaryota; kingdom Metazoa; phylum Arthropoda; class Insecta; order Lepidoptera; family Depressariidae; genus Agonopterix; species Agonopterix heracliana. Next base: position 10,182,272 of record OY856331.1, read on the forward strand.
TTTTGACATACGGGAGTTCGAACTATGACTTACAAAACGTATCTGAATATCGGCCTGTACAAAACTTTCGAATGTAATAAATGAACTAGTTTCACAAATCGTCTATTCTCAAATTGTCTAGTGTTCTATAATGGCCAGTGTTTCATCAGGACTACGAAGAGAGCCTCTCTTTAGTATATCATAAAGTCGAAAGCATTAAGTTTCCTTTTAAAGTATTGGTCAATTTCGCTACCAAAAATATGCTTCAACCTCTCTATGGTTCCTTTTTTTGCTCGCTTGTCCGTTATAATAATAACAAAAGGTAAGCGTGTCCGTCTGTCAGGCCGTCACCTGCCCGCGGCGGGTGTGCGTACGAAATACGGGCATAAATCTAACTATTTGGGCATAAGCGTGCTGTGTGGGGTGACCATGAAGAGTTATTACTGAGACAGAAATTAACACAATTTTGTGCTTGTAAGTGGTGGTTGAGGGAGGGATGTAGGCTCCACCAGCACGTTGGCGGGACTTAGTAGAATAGAATATGATTTATTCGATTTTCTTTAGTTGTGGTTGGTTGGGTTATTAAATTAAATTATTATGAGAACAATTCTTAGCCTTTTAATAAGTCCAAACACCGTAAATTTTTATACAAAATTAACTTATCCAGTGTTCCTTGTTGGTAACATTTTAATAAGGACGCTAATAACTCTTTGGCTCGAGTTTAATCCAGCGCCCGCGGCATGATGGCGCGAAAAAGCGCTATCGCGTCCTAGCTCCCTTTCATTTCGCGCGCGAACGAATGAGTTAGCAGGCATGATAAAACGTGTATCGAGGTACCATGCCGCGGGTGCAGACTGGGATCAAACCGCTACCCATAGTACAAAGAGCAAGACTACCAGACGATGAAACTACTAAGTACAATACAAGACCACCAATGGCTTTTTGTTTACAAAGAAATTCATTGAATAATTCGTTGTTTCCTCGTTTGTCCCATTTCGCACAAAATTTATGGTTAACCTGTTAAAACTTTTAAATTCATTGTAAAACTAACCTTTCTTCTACGAATAAATGTTACAATTGCTACAAGAAGTTACATTGTCAATGATTTACAATGTAACTTGCTTTTCTGGAACATTTTGGAACTTTGTAGATAAAAATACGAATGAAAGGCAATATATGGCTATGAAAATTTATAACCACTTGCCAAATACAATAAAAAACCTTCAAGGTAATGAGATTATTAATTGTCTAAAAAAAATTACTACTTGACAAAAGCTACTACAACGTGAAAGAATATCTGGATGACAAATTGTCATTTCTATTCAGCATGCATTAGTATCTTGTTATTAATAATGTATAATGTATCTTGTAATGTTATTATAAGATATAAAAGTTATTAATTTATGTACCCTATCCTAAATACAGTATTGACATTGTAAAATATTTAATAAAAATTAATATTATATGACATTGAATGCCTTGAAGAGGCAGATTGCTGTACCACAAATTAATTATACCATCTTATGTAACGTGTGCAATCAACAATGAATAAATGAATTATGAATTATGATATTCGGTCTTTCTGTGGTGTATTTAAAGGTGTAAGGAATTATATGGTGTAAGGAAAATAAATATAAGTATCATTAACCTTTAAACCACATACTCTACCCATCAAACTGAACAACTTTTACAAACCGCAAACCGATCGGAGCAAAAAAAAATCTTTTGTTGCATAAATTTGAGTCGAGTAGAAGTTCAGCATGGAACAGATGATATTTCTTTGCTCTGACAGCTTTGCTCCCATAGTAAAAGTTGTTCAATTTGATGGGTAGAGTATGTAGTTTAAAGGTTAATGATACTTTTCCTTACACCCTGTATACAGAGAAGAAAATTTTAGTGACGAATGCCTTTGCCCATTTTGTCCTGATATAAACCAGGCAGCATAAAAAAACACAGTCAAAATTAATGGGACAATTCATCATCATCATCATTTTCAGCCTGTATCTACCCACTGCAGGGCATAAGCCTCCTCCATATTTTGCCATTCTTCTCGGTCCTGTGCCAGTCGCATCCAGGTCTTGCCTGTACTTTTCCAGATGTCGTCAACCCACCTGGCTGGCAGCCAGGTGGGAATGGGACAATTATTGCATTCCAATTTGCCCCCTTTTGACTCCTTATCCCACCCTAAAAACCCTTTTTACCTTGATTCTAAAAATATTTATTGTCATTCCAAAATGGCGCCTATATCAAAGTAAGTAAAAATATGCAGCAGTCAAAAGAAAATTCCAGACAAATTTCGACTTTACCCAATTCTCTTTGTGAACGATTTTGTTCCGAAAGGAAGCTTTTTTTTCTTAATAATATACACCTTTTCGGCCAGGTATCGTGTCTAAAGAATTTTGTAACAAAAAATAAATCACACATGCAACAAAAACTGCGGTTTCTTTTGTACTCAAAAGTTAAGAATAGATTACATAAAATGGGCAAACTTCACTGTTTGGTTCCGATTTTATCGTTATTTTAAAAGAAACAATAGAATTTTAATCACAGATACTTCAGTAAAAAGTTCTCGGGACAAATTTGAGTCTTATTCTGAAAGAGATAAGGAAAAGAGACGGGTATCGGAAATACAAAATAAGTTTGTCAACGTCTTTTATCTTTATCTCAAAAGTAGTTTGTGAATTGCTTTTGCTAAATGCTCATAAAAGACTTGATGGCTTTCTTGTGTTCTTGACAAATTCTTTTTATTTGTATGTCTTAAAAGTAAAAGCATTCAGCATCTCTTTCTTGCTTTAAATATTTATTATATTTACACTAAAAGCATCCTGCTTGCAAATTGGATCCAAAATCCGATTAGAGCTATACTTATTGCTTCAACAAAATGCAAATTTTACTGAGGAGGGTGACTTTTAATCCATCGTTTAACCTATGTCATACAACGCCCCCAGTATTAAGTCTGGTACAATTTTCATGGTATTGAGTAGGTGTATCAAAGAGCAAGACTAAAAAATGGAAAAGAATAAAATTAGGCATCCATCAAGAATCGTGTCAAAATTTTCCAAAACAAAAACATAACAATAAGCACTTTATCATATCGGACAAGGGGTTGACATAAAACATAAGTAACAAACAAAGAATTTTGTTGAAAAAACCGGGAGTTAAAATCAGGCGCCACAGGTGGCATTGTAAAAACTACACCTTTCAACTTTTATCTCGTAAAACAATGTCATTTACATGAAAATGTTATGATTCATAAAGGTATTGTGTAGTTCAAATTACAAGCTGCGTAAAATCTATAAGGAATGCCATCTTTTGAAAATTATGACATTTTGATTTTGGAAGTTTACGATTGGGATTTGGGAAAGAAAATTCAAAATATTTTGTCATAATATGATATTAATATTTTACAACGGTCTATAAACTTTTTCTATCATGGGTTTGTATCTATTTGGTGTGCAAATAAAGAATAAAATTTCATAGTAGGTATCCATTGTAAAACCTTTGAATCTTTTGTTTTTATGTGCCATAGAAATGTAGTGGTAGGTAAAAAAAATTGAAAATATGCATGTATTATTTCATTGTTTCATTTTTACCGTTATATCGCCTTACTACTGGAATAAAAAAAAAAAAAAAAAAAAAAATATATACTTACATTTGAAACCTGTTGAAACACAAGTTTAAAATTTGAAGTCAATTCAATTATGTTTAATAGTGTTTTTGGGACTACAGAGGACGTAGGTACAGGTCCTGCACCAAGCTACACACAACACAAATGTGGCAGACCTTGTCGTTCCCGAATTAGCTTATACAGCCACAGTCGGTGTCTTATTCAAACAGATGCTGTTTAAAAATTTATTTAGATGGAATATGGTCCATGATGATATTAGTGTGGTAGTTTTTCCGTTTCATCATCTAACTGAACCAACAAACAACCTTTTGTCTCAATTGTGTAATAATACTTTTTTGTGTACTTAGACTGTAAGAAAAATTGAGGCAATAAATGACTTTTTAATTTTAATTAAATTTTTTAACCATTCCTGAACATTTAGCTATAGTGACCCAAATTGTTTTTAGTGCCCTATTTGGTTTTGAAATTACTTGTCGTTTCTCCAGCTGAAAATAGCCCCGTAAGCTTACGGATTTATTAAAAATGTAATTCTCGCATTCTGCAGTTCGAATGATGTCTTAATTTTAGGAAGTTTAAGAAACCAAAGCCAATTATTCCCTGTAGTAACCAGGGCCTTATTTATTAACGTGACAAATTGTCACTGACAATTGACAATGACAATTCAGAGTAACTACATTGCTGGTTGCTAATGACAAATAAACTGGAAGTAGGTAACATTTTCCTAGCATTTTTAGCAATGTAGGTACTCTGAATTGTCATTGTCAATTGTCACGTTTATTAAATAGGGCCCTGGTATAATCTAAATATGGGAGTCATGTTGCAGGTTCTGACCCGAGCATTTGTCTCGCGTGGGTTTCGCTCGTCGCGTTTTTGCCTGCCACGAGGCTCCGCAATCCGCAATCTCTTCTTGTTCTTGACCAAAACCAATCCCTGAGATTATGATAGATACTCCCATAAACTACTTGACACTGGCAGAAATGCAGTGCTAACGCACAAGCAATAGTCCATTAATAATAAATAAATAAAAAACTAAATATGGCTAGACTTTTTTGAAATATGCCTAAACTAGTACTTTTAACGCAACATGCGAATGCCGTTACAATGTTAAACGAATGGGTGAGGCAGGCAGCTGTTCCGCGAATCTATAGTCAATGATCAATAGCAAATTGATCTATAGATCCGTATAATGTTACTACGAAACGCGATATCTTATTAAAGTTTAGTTTGGAAGTGATTTTGGTTGAGTTTTTGATTTTGTATTATTTAAGTGTATGTTTGTGCAGGTTTTTAAAAGGATGTTTTTTTTTTTTTTTTTTGGATTTGCCTTCGCATTAGCAAGGATGATTTATAAATTACAAAAAAAAAATAAAAAAAATACTTTGCTCCCGCCATAAAACTGAAAATCTTTTACTGCGGGACCAACTACCAACAAAATCACAAAAAAAACATGTGTTTCATACATTTTGGTTGAGTAGGTATTTTCTATGGAATAGCAGATTTTGTTTGCGATTTTGTTGGCTCCATAGGCAAAGTTGTTCAGTTTGATGGCCAGAAGCACCCTGTGCTATATGTAACGCATTTAATTTTACACCCTGTATAATAGAAAATACCTTTTTCATCACTCAACAAGCAAACACCAGAAATAATAGAAAATATTTATGACAACCCAATTAAGAGTATTTTAGATATAATCCGTTAAATAATTTGACCATTAAACTCCCCATACATGCGTGGGAGTCCCCTAATATTAATAAAGACATGTATGTAATACTTAACACAACAAGTTCCTTACAACAAGTACTGTAAAATGACTCTTAAATCTACGTAATAAATGTTAAAATTGCTTTATTTACGGGACTTTATAGGAATAATATTGATATAATCGTGGAAAGCAGATGTTGACGCCATGTTGTTTGATGACGTCAGGAATTTCAATGAAAACTATTTTTTTGTTTTAATTACGTCATTGTTTGGAAATATTTATGGGGTTTGAGCCGTGGATGAGTAACATAAAAGTAAATGTAGACAGAAATAAATTAGGTACAAAATTATAATCTGAAATTTATATTCGTAAGAAGGTAAGTACTACATTTTGCCTGCGACTACGTCCACACCAACTCTCGTCATTGTAGCAGTGTCGTAGCAAGATAAAATACTCGTATAATATACCAGTTTTAAGTCGAATCAGAAGCTTTTAAACACTACAAGCTTAATCAAAATCGGTCTCGTAGTTTTTCCTTGATGCCCAATCAAACATACAGACCGACAAAGTCTGTTATTTGGAGTCAGGGACACCTAAACACTATGTATAGACACACTGCAATTTAATACATAAAAAGTTATATCGCATTGTATTGGCAAAGTATTGCGCACGTGTGATGAACTAACCTACATGCACACAATTAGGTCAGGACTATGCCCAGCACTGGGGATGACACAGGCTGACAATGAACGTAGTCCTCCTAAGTAATCTTCTACCTTCTACCAACATTTGCGATCATTGATGTAGTAACAAAATATGAACTACAGAGTTCAGAATAAATGGTCACAATTTATGATTTCATTGTGGGAACGAATGCTATAAACCTATATTTTAATACACAGAACGTATTGTGAAATATGCTATTGTTGTAGAATATCGCAAGAGAAGTAATATAATGCAGAGCTGGATTTAGGTTAGACTGAACTCTTAGTTTAGTATACTTCAAAGATTTTATTATCTAACTAAACATGACAATGTAACAGTGAACACAATATAGGATCATTCTTAATATGCTGACACTTTTAAAGAAAATGATCAGACCGTCAAACTTAATAACTTTCTGTATGGATATGGGACCAACATCGAAATCGCGAAAAAAAAATCAGCTCTTCCATACAAAACTGCAAACCTACTCGAGCCAAATGTATGGGACAGCAGATTTTTTTTTCGAGATTTCGATTTTGGTCCCATAGAGAAGGTTGTTCAGTTTGATGATCTGATCATCACCTTAAAAAAGTGTCAGCATATTAAGAAGGACCCTATATAACAAATAAACAAACAATATCTTATCTACACTACCTTTAAAAAACTGTAACAGAAGCGTGCCTGTACATTGAAGATATTTCCAAAAATGATTTCCCTGAATCCAAATGACAAATTCTGTATTTCTTTGTCTACCTGTTTGTTTGTTCGAGCATCACGCAAAAACTACAGGATTGATTTTGACGTATTTTTTGAGGTTGAAAGCTTATGAAGCGGTGCGGACGAAGTCGCGGGCAAATGCTGGTTATGTATAAATTATACAGTCATTTCTGATTCCCCAACATTGAGATAAGTTAAAATTACAGGGAAAATTGCACTCCCCTTTTGCAGATAGCATGCAATGTTTTGGTTTCTTCCTATTGTTATTATAGGAGATCCTACTTATCGGCTTAGAACTTAAGCCATGTTTAGTTTTAAAACAAAAGAGGCAGCGAGTAAACAGGGCAACATTAATTCCCTCGCGGATATTGTCACCCAAAATAAAAATAAATTAAATAAGGATCAAATAAAACAATAGAATTATCATAATATAATCTATAGGTACCTAGTCCTAGAGTCAAGAAAACTGAAAACCATAAATTTTGTTAAGTTATTGTTAATATATTTACATAATAAAAATTTAAAAATAATCAATACTTAATCAATTAAACGTTCAACATTTAAAAACATTTTTTTTTTCCAAAATTTTGTACCTACTACGCTCTTTGTTAAAAGAGTTTGTGAAATACCTACACTGTATATTTTAATTTCATTAAAATGTCAGATTAATCATTCAATGAGATTAATAAACAAAATTGACGTTTATAATATACTAGTGTTTTCCCGCGACTTCGTCCGCACAAATTATATACCAGATTTTAAGTCAGATCATAAGCTATCAAACAAAAAAAGTTTCATCTAAATCGGTTCAGTAGTTTTTACGTGATGCGCGAACAAACAAACAAACACACTATTTTGTCAATAGATGGCGCTGCAAGTCATTTAAATCGCGCTATCGAATGTCATTTGAATTTATATTAAGTGAACCGCTACTTTTTTGTTCCTTATGGATTTACGGTTTTATAATAGTTAAGACAGAATTCATTAAACCTCACATATCTGTAAGTAACGTGTTTGTTAATTGTTTACAATTTATGACTGCCTTGAAATATTGGTAATAGAAATAGAATACAGTCACCATTAGATCATATAGGTCACCATTAATCACTTAGTCCTAATCCTTAGCTTTAGTCTAGACTTCCAGACAACCTTCAAAGCTAATCGCCTATGACTTGCACTGCTATATTTTAGGCAACCCACGTTTTTGGAGGCGCCGAAGCGACGCAGTCTGTTGCCATGGTAACGCGACATTTTTATTTGCGTTTGATATCGTGGTGGACACGTCATCGCTTATTTTTAGGACACTTTTTAGGTGGTGGGAACACGCTTGTTGAATGCGGGCTGTTTTAATTAGTATTTTAACCTTGGTAATTAGTTCGCTGGTGATTAGTTCATATAATTACGTTTTTTTTAGAATAAAATTAAAGGTGTCCTAAAACATGGCTACTAATATACTAAAACATTTTTTTATTAAAGACTAGATTTTTTTTTTCTTTTTTTTTTTTAATTTAATTTATCTTCTGCCCTGATTATAACCGTTTTGTTTTGTTGACATAAAGCCAATTAAATCTGACGATGACCTGGTGACGATGGTTATTTCATTAAGATATAGATAAGTATATTCAAAAAACGTTTTATAAGAACTTTATCAATTTATATTTGAAATGAAATAAAGCGGCATTAGTCCTATATGTCCTGTATAAACTACAATATCTGGTTACCCTACAAACGTCAAAAGTTCGCAGTAATTCATGGAACGGAGAAAGTAGGGCGAGAATGTTTGTATTGCGAGCGTAACAAATTGACAGAGTGAATTCGGAAGGATATAGGTACTCATAACTACAGACAATGTGGGGTGGAGAGGGAGTTTGTGCTGCAATGAGCGTTTTTCTTTTCTTTTTAAAATTTAGTTTCTAAAAAACTCGGCAGATGGCATGTTTATCGCGCATAGAGCCGTACGCGAGATCCTGTCAAAATCGTGTCAAGACTGTGCCTGCCTTTTTATTGGAATGCCAAGGGATCGAGCCCATACAGCCATGTCAGGCGTAAAACTTTCGAATTTTCGATTAAAATGATTAGTAAATAATGAAATATGTCATTAAAAGATGCGTCGGCATCTTCTTGATCATCTTTACACTCAGAATCACTTTTTGAAATGTTGACGTTTCTTCGCACAGACCGTAGCGCCATCTATCGATCCCCACCAAGAAAACAAAAAGAAAAACGCTCATTGAAGGAGTTTACTATTGTGACGTCATCGTATCAAATCGTCACCATCAGCCTGTAATTGTCTACTGCTGAACATACGCCTCTTACGGTATCGTATCGTATGTAGCAAACAATTTCACAAGTTTCCTTTTAAATAACATGCCTCCGTGGTCTAGTGATATGCCACTTTGTGCGCTTTTTCGCAGTTGGTTAGAACATTGCAGGCTGAATCACCTGATTGTCTGAAAAGAAAGATGATTCCGTGCATCCGAAGGTACGTTAAGCCGTTGGTCCCGGCTACTATCTCTGGTGGTAGTAGTCGTTATATACATAAACATCACGTCACAGGCAGTAAGGCGGTCTGAAAAACTCTGACACCAAAGGCTTGCTGCCCACACGATAAAAAGAAGAACAAGTTTCCTCTAGAAAATCTAGAACAATACGTGATTTTAAAAGATTGCTAAAAATAGTTAAAAAATGTACAAATAAAAATTAGCGTTTTACATGCATATTTTGTCCATGTTATTTACCTATACCCTTTTTAGCACATATTTTCATATATTATGCCATTTTGTAAATTCATATAATTCGCATACATATTTTGGATTTTTTTTAATGCATGTAATCCGATGTCTCTATATTATTTGTACAGTCAACAAAAATACCTTCACATTTCGTCCCAAATTCTCGACATTGATTGACTGTACCTACATTGAACAAAGAAGCGATAGCAAAAAAAACCAAGTACCCAACGTCCTAAATATTTCCACGTAGTATTTAATACATTGTCGATTCTAACGAAGTACGTTACAGTTTTGACCTTGTTGTCCAGTGATAGATATACTTGCCATACAACTTTTAGGGGGTTATTTAGACTGTTGATCTGACGGGACAGAACAACATTGAAATCGCTAAAAAAGTGTCTCTAAAGCCGATTGGCAAACTTCAATCAATCATAATATAGAGCAGATCTCTATATCTCGATATCTGCTTGCGATACTGCACTGCACGGCTCTTCAGTCAAATGACGTGAGTAATCTTAATTCTTAATTCTTAATCTTAATCTTAACTTCTTCATCTTAACTATTATACAAGGTGTTACAAAACTACAAATAAACCTTTAAGGGGGTGGTGTAGACCATCCAACTGAACAACTTTCACTATGGGACCAATATCGAAATCGGGAAAAAATTTTTTTATGTTCTATACTCTACAAATCGACTAGAGCTAAAATATGTATGGGATATGAAATTATTTTTTTCGCGATTTCGATGTTGGTCCCATAGAGAAAGTTGTTCAGTTTGACGGTCTTAACAACCCCCTTAAGAGTTTCAAAAATTTATTGTTACTTATGAAACACCTTGTATAACCGTAAAATCATGAGGAATAAAAAAGTAGCGGTTCTCTTCATGTAAATTCAAATAACATTCGATAGCGCGATTTAAAAACGTGCAGCGCCATCTATTGACAAAAATGTTAGTTTGTTTGTTTGTTCGCGCATCACGCAAAAACTACTGAACCGATTTTGATGAAACTTTTTTTGTTTGATAGCTTATGATCTGACTTAAAATCTGGTATATAATTTGTGCGGACGAAGTCGCGGGAAAACACTAGTAAATAAATAAAAACCAACTCGAACTCGCCCGATCACACTTTTCGTAACGCTCTCGTCACGCATTCACCAGCTTACTCAAGCGTGTGTGAAGAAGTTTTACTTCAAAAATAAATAAAAAATATATACAGGCTGTTTCATAAGTAACAATAAATTTTTAAAACTCTTAGGGGGTTGTTCAAACCGTCAAACTGAACATGGGACCAACACCGAAATCGCGAAAAAAATAATTTTGTATCCCATACATATTTTAGCTCTAGTCGATTTGTAGAGTATAGAACATGTTTTTTTTTCGCGATTTCGATATTGGTCCCATAGTGAAAGTTGTTCAGTTTGATGGTCTACAACACACCCAATTAAAGGTTTATTTGTATTTTTGTAACACCTTGTATATGTATTTATAAAGATGTGTTCTTTTTATAAGAATCTGGGTTAGAACAATACGTGTGCACGCTTAATAGAAATGCACTTTCTCGTCGTTACGTCCAAGAATTTAAACGAAAATAGCTTCGATAAAAGGTTGGGATTTGTTCTAGGGTGTCACTGGGCACTAGTGACTGCCCTTGCTTACTGGTTTATCTTTCAACTACAGCATAATTAATAATTATTATCTCATGCTGACACGAAAACAAGAAGTGACTCTATTAGTGCGTTCACACACGATGACGCACTGACACTGACTGTCAGTCCATAGAACCACACCCGATGCGTCAATGCGTCACCGTGTGTGCTTCTACGTGCGGTTTCATACAACTCCTTGCTTTGCAAATGACGGACTGACGTTTGCTGCTCCGTCAGTGCGTCATCGTGTGTGAACGCTCTAAGAGCCACTACCGTCACCTGTCTGGGTGGGTTAGTTGGTGGTAAGGAAGCTACCGCTTGCTGTTTTTATAGCATTGTGATGGATAACACACCTAGAATAGTAGGTATAAAAATAAATTTTAAATTCTCCGTAAAGGGCCGCATTTGCTTAAAGTTTGCGTGATTGTTTTTAGTTATTTGATTATCTGAATAGATAGCGTTAAAACGTATGTGCTATGAATTGAAATAAATGTCATAAAAAGTAATGGGCTTTGTGGAAAATTTTTGTTTTGTCTCTACCAGTTGAATATTTGGTAGGATAAACTAAAAAGTCTTCAACAAAATTGTTTTTTAAAAGGATAAAATTTACTATTTTAATGATTGATTTGAACGAGTAAAAAAGTTTCGAGTAAGTACTTTTAACTACTTTACTTTGATAAAGTTATATTATATGTCAAGATTGACAGTCGAAGATACGAAAGCTTCGAAAAAAATTTGAACCTGTACTGGCTCCTAAACCCTATACATATACACGCACACATACATAATTTGTAGGGCACCTCACGCACACCAACCTATGAAACTTGGCCCCTTTTGTTTTATACGGTACCTACATAATTATACTTTTTCTAAGCTACTGAATTTAAATTTGTTTCTGTGAAATGAAATAATTAAGACAAAAACAATTCAGGAATTTTTATTTTTGATAGTTCGATAAAGGAAACGTATAACGAAGCCGTAACAACGTATATGAATCTAGGTTTTAACAAGACACGGGCATAATAATCTCTAGCGATCTACACTCTTTTTTGAAAACTAAAACCTACACATTGATAGTACATTATGCAAATGACATAAATTTTTACATAATAATCGAGCATAGTCACAACAGGGCGTGGTCAAATCGATTGATTGTTAAAAATATCGATTCATATCACACAAAATGGTTATAAAAGAAATTCTAATCGATTTCAATATCAATGACTGTTTTGCATTAAAAAAGCTTGCCTGCCCAATTTTCATAAGGACTATTTTTATTTAACAGTAGATAGGGTAAAAGTACCTATAGTTAGATACATCCTGTGCATTCAAAATTCAAAAACTAAACACCAAGTGTCAAATAATAGGAAGTCGGCCATATATCTTTTGACGTTTTATAAAAAGAGCGCGAGAAAACAAATACGGCTGACAGGGACAATCCCAAATTCGAATTGGTGTTATAAATAGTGATGTGATAAAAATACGTTCATTGTTTGTTTTATCTATGGCTTTCTTCCTGTGTTGGTGAAAGTTTGTTTTTAATTAAATATGTTTAACGTGGCATAATTATTGTAAAAAAAGTGTACTTATAGTTAATATCTCAAATAAAGTTGGGAAGCAATCAGAGAAACAAATGTGAATATAGATATTCTGAATATTAGGTATGCTATACAGGGTCCAACTTAATATGCTGACACTTTTTTAAGAGGATGATCAGACCATCAAACTGAACAACTTTCTCTATGGGAACAACTTTTGTATGGGACAGCTGTTTTTTTTTCGCAATTTCGATGTTGGTGTCATAGAAAAAGTTGTTCAGTTTGACAGTCTGATCATCCCCTTAAAGAATTTTCAGCATATTAACCGCTCACATCCCGGCTTAAGATAACAATTGATATCGGACGATATCGCCACCGGGGACTTGACGGGTTAAGTAGGACCCTGTATTATGTAAACTACACAACGATTCGTTATAAATCATCCTCACTCGATAGATACATTTTATTTTCGATTTGCGTAGAAATGCACGAGGTCAGGATGGACGAATGTTAGGATTTGTTTATCAAGAGAAGTTGCGGGAGTCGAGTGAGATCATTGTATGAAGAAACTTGTGCAGTTAATAAAGGTGTAAAACGGTATTCGTATTTGTTTTTCTTTCACTTCATAATCGAACTCTTTTGTACAAGCTTTTATTTAACTTGCCTTGTTTATTTTACTCCTCTACGCCCAGGTGACCTAATAATCATTCAAGAATTTCGTAAAATCTCGGTAACAAATCGTTACGAAATTGGCTAGAACTCAATAATTATAATTAACGTAGACTTACATTGGCCTACGTTACATTGCGCTATATTCATTTATCGATGATACGGGTCGTGGTTTTTCAATTAGCAGTTATTCGGAACGATTTCTACAATAAAAAACATTTTAACCACCAAATATGCAGGGCAAAGGTTGACCCTTATTCAAAGTTAGAGACAACAATTGGCACAGTCGTCGTAGGAAATATTTTGGTGGCGAAGCAAGCACGTAGGTATCCAACTTTGGTTTCGATGGAGGAGAAAACTCTTTTAGAGTTAAGCTCGCCTTTGTACATCATGATTTACTGTAGTTTTCATAATTATGTTGTTTTGTGTACAACAAAGAATCTAAGAATCTAAGACATTCATTGTTGGGGAGATTATGTTAATTGAGAAAATAATGTTAAAGTACCAAACCGTTGTATCTAATCACTGTACTATGCAAATATGCGGATTCTAGAAAGGTTTTAAATCCTAACCCACCCCTGGATATACAGGCTGGCTATAAGGAAAAGTATCATTAACCTTTAAACCACATACTCTGCCCATCAAACTGAACAACTTTTACTATGGGAGTAAAACGATCAGAAAACAAAAAAATTAAGCTGGTCCATAGTAAACTGCAATATCTACTCGATGTAAACGTATGGAACAGCAGATTTTGTTTTTGCTCCAATCCGTTTGCTCCCATAGTAAAAGTTGTTCAGTTTGATGGGTAGAATATATGGTTTAAAGGTTAATGATACTTTTCCTTACACCTTCCTTTGATACGTTAACAAATATCTACCTATATCCCCCCTGGATATACAGGGTGTTTCATAAGTAACAATAAATTTTTGAAACTCTTAAGGGGGTTGTTAAGACCGTCAAAGTGAACAACTTTCTCTATGGGACCAACATCGAAATCGGGAAAAAAATAATTTCATATCCCATACCTGTGCTCTAGTCGATTTGTAGAGTTATAGAACATAATTATTTTTATTGCGATTTCGATATTGGTCCCATAGTGAAAGTTGTTCAGTTTGATGGTCTACACCACCCCCTTAAAGGTTTATGTGTATTTTTGTAACACCGTGTATTATGTCAAATACTCATACCGGAATAACGTTGTAAATCTAGTGACCACAAATATACATTATATTACTCTTCATTAAAACTCTAGTTTCATATAAGGCCAGCTTAGTGATTAGTTAATATTTTTATGGTCTGAATGAGTTTTTTATAGACTCCAAATAATGACTCCATGTTAAACCAATTATCTATTCAGTCAATCATATAGACACACCTATTTGGTTAAGCTGTGATTAGACCATTCTATTATAACAGCACAATAGTAGCTGTATAATAGGCAATGGTACAGACGGTTTTATACGGGATTATTTTGTGCAACAGTCAAAATAAGCATAAAGTAGAAACACTCAACAAGTCTTACATGTATAAGACTAAACACTATAAAAAGGGTTTAAAATTAAATGCGTTACTTACTTCGCTTCAGACTATCAAACACAATAACAATTCATAAAATAAAATAAAAATTAATAAAAAAAAAATATATAAATATCTTAACTAAGTATTATAAAACTGTAACTGAACTGTGTCTGTACATTGAAGATATTTACAAAAACAAGATTACGATATGGGTTTTAGGTATCCCCGACTCGAAATCAACCTTTTTTAGAAATTTTGTCTGTCTGTTTGTTTGTTTGTTTGTTTGTTTGTTCGCGCATCACGCAAAAACTACTGAACCGATTTTGATGAAATCTTTTTTGTTTGATAGCTTATGATCTGACTTAAAATCTGGAATATAATTTGTGCGGACGAAGTCGCGGGAAAACACTAGTATATATTAAATTTACTTTGAGAACAAAGAAATCGCGAAGTAAAATCAGCTGCTCCATAGAAAACGTCCATCGATGCTAGACTCGGCTAGTCTATGTCTAGTAGTAGGATGCTAGGCTAGTATGTCTAGAGTTGATTTTTTTCGCAAATTAAATGTTGGTTCCATAGTGACAATTTTTCAGATTAATATCCTAAATTACCCTATTTAGTAAGGCATTATTTTAAGAATTTATTTTAGTCTGACGTTTTTCTGTTTTAATCTATAGGTACGGTTTTAATATAATTGTTGTAGTTTTTGGTTGCTTCTTTTCTACAGTTTACTGCTTGATATGCTTTCCAAAGAACGGAGGCATTTGTTGATTAGATAATAGATTCTAATTGAATCGTTAGAATATGTTTATTACATTTAATTGAGATGTCATCTTCATTGGGCGCCATCTTTGAATTAAAGTTTGGAGGTTAATAGGAGAAAGCTAGCGGTAACCAATGTTAATTTCATTGATTGATGGAAATTCAATGTTTACATGTGTGATGTGCCTACTATAATATTCTTGGTCAATGAATAATATCATAGTGATATTACCTTGGAGTAAAGCCTTAACAGAGTGGTGGCCGAGATTAGGTAAAAGAGAAGTGGGTCGTCCGGCAGCCAGGTGGGTTGACGACATCTGGAAAAGTATAGGCAAGACCTGGATGCGACTGGCACAGGACCAAGAAAAATGGCAAAATATGGAGGAGGCTTATGCCCTGTAGTGGGTAGATACAGGCTGAAAATGATGATGATGATGATGGTGCTGTTTCATTGTTGTTTGTTGTTGGTTTGTACCTATTTATGTTATATCTAATCTAGTCATCATAAATGTCTAGACTAGATTCTAACACTTTAGTATAAGGACTAGCTATATTATGTTCAAGACATTTATTTGTAAGTAGGTATAGAAAAGAAACATTTTTCTTTTCTTTATTTTTACCCGACTGCGCCAGAAGAAGGATTATGTTTTTCGAGCGTATGTATTTATTCTTAATATCTCTTAACATTGAGTTTTTAGTTGAAGCACACTTCTATCTTTATGGTAACAGAGTTGTAAATTTTACTGTTATTATACTATATCTAAACTGGAGTCACGGTGCAAGTTTGCACGCGAGCGCTTGTCTTTCGTGTGGTAATCGCGCGGTTCGCGTTTTAGCTTGCCACAAGGCTTCGCAATCCACCATATCGTCTTGTTAAAACAATCCTTGAGGTTGGGATACATACATAATGTCAAAAACTTGACATTGGCGGAAATGCAATGCTAATGCACAAGCAAAAGTCCATTAATTTATAATTAAATAAAAAAAATGGTTAAGTACTTCTAAACTTCGTTTCACCGAATAAGTTCTTGCATTTTACATATTCTTCATACAAATTATGTGAAATGAGCTGTCGGATAAGCTAACAAGAACTTATCCAAAAGTGGTGAAACAGGCCCTAAGTATTGTAATAACGTATTAAAAAGGGCAAGGTAATGCCAACGACCTCAATCTACGGGATAGCCTCTTATTAAAAATAATCTACAGGATTGATAGGTTCAGATAAAATATGTGTTGAATGGTTGCCGTTGATTGAATCAGATTGGATTGAATTACTTTTTTGATTACAAATTGAAGATTGATGGTATGGAAATTGGGTTCTGAGATTTAGTGGATGCACCTCTCCACAGTCGTTAGGTATATGTAAATATATTTTACGTACTTACTACTTTTTTTTAGACTCACCATGGATTATTCCAATTAGCCCCCCGGGAAATAGGGAGAGAATTGGAATCTAATATTATGAATTTTCTGCCTACTTCCATATTTGAATTTGTGTTTTGCTTAGCTCTACTTATTTCACACCAAAACAAAACATATTTTATATAAAATGTATGTACAAGGGTAAATTAATTATATTAACTAAGACATCTGTGCCTAATTGAATTTCTATTCCAACTTCCCTCCCTAAGCTCGGAGAATTTTTAAGAGGAATAATGGAATTTTCGCGACCATTATGGACAATTGTAGTCTGAAATAAAGTTTTTTTTTTATTACTATCATTTGGCTCTCTCGTACCCCATGCGAAAAATTTGTATGGAAAGTAAAAGTTTTTCTTTGCATTATCAATCACCTTGGCAAATAATTGTTCCAGTGTGATTGAATATTTCATGCTGTTATTTGTGTAGTTTGATGAAATTCAAGTTCTGTCGTTTCGTCTAACAAAGCATTACCGATATACTATTACCTCAGATAAATTAACAGGAATGGATGCGATATTACGCGCGTATCCCTCTGCCATAGACGCATGCTCAGTGAGCATACCCGTCATATAAAAATAGTTGACGCGCGTCCCGCGCCAGTATATAAAACTCCCCCCTCACCCCCGCAAAATTGACAGACTTTTTTGCGTAGAAATGAGAGATCATTTCCAATCCATTCCTGTTAATTTATCTGAGACTATTACCGATATATAAGTAGAACAGAAAGTGGTATTGTGTACAAAATTAAGTTTAATTAACACTCGATGAAAGTTAGATTATCCGAGATTTGAGAAAGTGAATGCGTTTAATAAACATTTGCTTTAAAAACGAGAGGTGTGAAAGTAAAGAATAACTTTTGACCCAAAATTACTACTTGCTTCAATAAAAATTATGATTGCTCGAATACTCGATTTTAAATTAAATTAAAACGACCACGATCTACTACGATTCTAATAGATTTTAGGCCAAAATAATAGATATCGTTTTACTGTGCTACTTTTGATTAGTTACAAAATCATCTCAAATAACTGCTTTTTTGAGCTGCTTTTGCTACTAAGCAACAACAATCAACATCTGCATTCAGCAGCATTTGCAGCATTTGTAGTCAAAAACGTTGGATACTTATATTTAAGTGTATGAGTGTACCTAAGTGGCGCGCTCCATAAAAACGTACTATGGTGATATTTTCAATACTAACCAATTAAAGTCAATGACATTTTGCAGAAACAATCTAGAAACAAATTTCTATGCTTGTATGGAGTCCGATTTTCGTTAAAATGTATAGTTTTAAAGTTGCAGTGCCTCAAAGATTTCCATACAAAACTTAAATTAATCCTAGCATTGAAACTGTATATTTTAAAATTAAAATCTGACTCCATACAAGCGTAGATATTTGTTTCTAGATTGTTTCTGCAAAATTTCATTGACTTTAATTGGTTAGTATTGAAAATATCACCATAGTACGTTTGTATGCAGCGCGCATTTGCGTTCTCGGAATAAAATTCTCTTAACATAGATGCTATCTCTCTTCCTTACCCTCTTTATAAATTTGATCTTATGTCTTAATCATTAAGACTTGGTGTTTTGTTGTGTAATAAAGTATAATTGATTGATTGACTATAATGGTTTTAAACTGTGCCAGAGCCCAACATGATAATTTTTAACTTTTTTGAGTTAGTACCTATGTCTATTATTAGTATAGTCCCGACCGATTCAGAAATTTAAATCTTTATTTAAAAAAGCACTTTCGAAAATAAACATTTATTTCACTAACTTGGCCATTACTCTGCCGTGCGTACGAATTATAATGAACTTCGCCATTGTAATGTATAAGTGTGAATGGAACTCTTCAATAGCTACTTGAACGATCCGGAATTTTCCGATTTTACTACGCGTAAATATAAACAATGGATGGAACTATAGGTAAGTTGTTTGTACCAATGCTTGATGCCAAAACTGTAAACAACATCGTACAATAATTTACGGAAGTAAAATAGCAATATTCTATATCAAGGAGACCATCTCTTGGGATATCCCAAACATTTTGGAGTAATGTTGGTCAGAGTTGGCGTTTATGGTTTGAGGATAGGTAAAGCATTAGCAACACATACCTATATTATGGGGCTTGGCTTGGCAGGCTAAAGTAACGTCCCTTTACAAAACGTTACCCGGAATACAATACAATCAAACAAAGAATACGAGAATCTATGCAATTATTTCAATCAATGAATTAGTGCGTTCATATACGATGACGCATTGGCGGAGCGGCAGACGTCAGTCCGTCATTTGTGAAGCAAGGTTATGTATGAAACCACACGTTGAAGCACACACGGTGCGTCAATCTGTCACTGCGTGTGCTTCTACGTGAGGTTTCTTACAACTCCTTGCTTCACAAATGACGGACAGGGCACTATTCAACAAACGTTACAATTGTAATTTACAATTACAATTCTGGGTACATTGCTGAGAATGCTAGGCATATGTTACCTTCTGCAAGTTTAGCGTCATAAGTAACCAGCAATGTACCCAGAATTGTAATTGTAAATTACAATTGTAACGTTTGTTGAATAAGGCCCTGACGTCTGTCGCACCGTTAATGCGTCATCGTGTTTAATCCCACTTATACTTGATTGCACACTTAAAATATAGAAAAAAAAATAGTGCGGTCCTGTTATCGCTAAAACCGACAATATGAGTAGGTACTTAGTTAGTCACTTTATGAAAACTGTATGGCTTTCGAATTTGTTTCGAGTTCCAGCATGCGCAATGGGTTTTAGAATACACGTTTTTATGTGATACGTTATAGATATAAGTGAGTTAAATATTATGTGTAGACGTCAAAAAGGTTTACTTATATTCGAATGTTTACATTTTCGGCAACAGATTTTGAAACAAACTATACCGCGACACACTCCAAGAACGCGGAAGGAGACCGATCAATAAACTCCTATTGGAGCTGATTTGCTATACTATACTTAGTTACATACGTACAAGGCCCGTCAATCAAACGATTTTCACCCTTATAATGAAGACATAAGAGTTATTCAAGAGGAGTTCCTTGGAAGTGTATAATTATTTTGCAAGGCATTCAATCCAATTGTACTATTACGCATTTCTATTGTATCGTTGCGTAAAAATTGAGATTTCTTCCATAAAATATGCTCACGACTAGACTAGAGAAGTTTTTAACAAATCAGAAGATCTCGAGCGCTTTTAGTTTTTTTTAAATTGTAACTCAACGTTGTGTTGTTAATTTTATTTTTCTTCTTCCAAATAAAGTTATTATATTATTATTATATCAGCCGTCGGTGTCCCATTTTTGGGCAAAGGCCTCCCTCCGTTCTCTCCATGCATCCCTGTTTTGCGCTTCGTTGGGCCAGTTCTTAAAGAAGCTATCCATTTCGTCCCGCCACCTTCTCCTAGGTCTGCCTCGACGCCGATTTTGTACTGGGAGCCAGTTGGCAGTGGTTTTATAGCCCTTTAACAAACCTTGAGGCTCGACTTCTGATCCTTTGTCAAAGACCACGTTTGAGCACCGTAGGTGAGAATGGGAAGAATGCACATGTTCATGAGCTTGCGTTTGAGTGGCAATGGGATATCTCCTTTCATGTGTTCTTTCATGGACCAAAAGCTCCTACAGGCATTTTCGGTGCGTCTTGCAACTTCTTTTTCTTGTCTAGCCTGGAAGGAAACTATTTGGCCCAAGTACACATACTCACAAATAAAGTTAAGGTCAATAAAAAAATAGAGGTCGCATCCATGTAATTTTAATGTTGATAGGACCGTACAACATCATATATTCAATAAAAAAAAATTGGAGGTTGTACACACAACTTTTCTGTTTATTCAAGCTTAAATGCAGACTTTCTGACTTTTTTGAGAAAAAGACTAAAAAATTCACCTAAAAAGATCCGTGATGCATAATTTTCTATCCACTAATTCAATTTGGCCAACGATGCACCAAACACTCTTTCGCAAGGGTTAGAGATCTTTATATTTCACTAGCAGTTTTCTTTCTTTCTTTCCTAATAATAATAAAGAAAATTGAATTACTATGTAATCATATAGACCAGCTTATACCAGCAGCTTTGCCTGCCGATAACACATTAGATTTTCTATATAAGAGCCAACAAAACATGCAGCAATATGCTGTGGGACAAATATATTATGGGACATTTGGTTCGAGTAGGTTTGCAGTTTTGTATGGAACAGCAGATTTTTTTTTCGCGATTTCGATGTTGGTCTCATAGAGAAAGTTGTGTAGTTTTATGGTCTGGTCATCCCCTTAAAAAAAGAGTCATCATATTAAGAAGGTCGCTGTAGTTGAGAAAAAAGTTGTCAAAAGATACGCCTACATCATACTCACTACTGCGAAATTGAGAAAGGCCCACCCTTAGTGCGTACACACACGATGACGCATTGACGCACCGGGAGTGGTTCTATGGACTGACATCTGCCGCTCTGTCAGTGCGTCATCGTGTGTGAAAGCACTTATATCGAAAGTACACGTACGTTAGTCCACCCCCCATTCACAATGCGGATTGGTAGACTTCACATACGCATCAGAATTTCTTCTTCAGCGTATGCAGCGTACGTACATACCTTAGATTTCGATTTGTTAAATTTTAGTAAGTAGCAGTCCAAAATATTAAGTTAATACTACTTTCAAAATTAATCCCACTCGTCCACCCACACTAAACCATTATTGATGTGGTTGCAAATATTTAGAAACTGGAAGAATGCTTGCAAACACTTGAATAAGCCTCCCACGTGGCGTGTGGCTTTAATAATATCCTTGAAACGCATGAAACAGCTAAATTATATTTACTAGCGGCAAATAAGTAAAGGAATATTGAACTTTAATTACTAGGGGAAGGTAAGTAGTACATACATACATGAACATACGATCATACTTAACCCTTTTCGGGGACGGTATCTTAGCTGGAACTTTGCAGTAAATAGCCAGGATCAATTTTAGAGAGCTTTAAGTGGCGCGTTCCGGAGAGCTATGGAAACTCAATCTTGGGGTCCGGGTTCGAATCCGCACGGGCCACATGCCATGTACCAATAAGTTTTTCTAACTTATGTACGTAATACCGACTGCTCTCAAACGGTTAAGGAAAACATCGTGAGGAAACCTGCATACGCTGAAGATCAAATTCCGATACGTATGTGAAGTCTACCAATCCGCATTGGGCACGCGTGGTGGACTAATGCCCATACACTCTCCATGAGGGTAGTTCTGTAATGGGACGTATAATATAGGCTGTGATGATGATGATGAATTTTAGCGTATATGGAAAGATTTGACAGCATTTCTCTAAACTGTCGAATATAATTTGAAACTCCCATTGGAAAATCGATCGGTTGACGACTTTTGAATTGAAAGCCCAAAATTGTTTTTTTTTCCACTCATGTACTTTAGGGAAAGTTGTTTATTTTTATTTTCTGAACACACCCTTAATATATTTATGGTTCTTACAAAAAAATTTGGGTGTTTAAAATCTAGTATGGTCATAGTAATTTTTCTATGGGTCTACATTCTAGAACTTTGACTTCCCATCCCCATACGTGACATACTTACTGCACGGGAGTAGCTCGCTGCAACAGCAGCATGCACAAATGGGGTATAAGGGCGTCCCCGGAGTGCAACTGTGGAGCGCCGGAGCAAACCGTGAGGCACATCGTGGAGGGCTGTCCAAAGAGAAGATTTAAGGGGGGTCTAAGGGATATTTGGAGGTTAACGCCGGAAGCTAGGGTGTGGCTCCAAAATTTAGATGTTAATTTGTAGCTTAATTTGTTGGATTCAAAGAGGAGGAAATAAATAATATAAAATAAATAATACATACTTACTAGGTACCTATACAATACCAACCACATTCAACAATCTTATCTAAGTAGTGTTATTGATAAGACTATCTTGACCCTACGTGGGTGGCCATTCATGTTCCCTCGTCGAACAGAATTCATTTATTGACCAAGCAAAGTCCCTGAAATCAAGCCAGCATCATTTTACTGCGTAGACGTTAGACGACTTACACCAGTATTCTTAGTTGTTTCCTTTAGGCTTCTTCACTAGAGTCGAGGACGTTTTTGACATTTTTGTCATACAAATTATGTCATAAATGTCCTCCACTCGAGTGAGGATATGTCAAGAAAACAACTAAGAATACGGGCGTGTTATTCTACGGTTGCCATAAAGATTTTCGCCTTTTAATTCAATTTACACATTCAATGGAGCTCTCGGTACTTTTTAGATAGTCAAAGACGAAAACTAGTATGACATGGAAGGTGTGTAATGATAATTCCACTAAGGTAAAATACCAATCAATTTACAACATGCTTATTACCACTAAGTGGAAGTGGAAGTGGCGAATCGCATCTTTCACACTCGAGTTGAAGGTGGGCAAGCGTAAGCATGGCGGGCTCCTCATAGTTGTGCTAAAGAAATGTGACATAAATGAAAAGGTGTGGCATAGAGCACATGCAGTGTGAGGATTTAGCGGTCATCCGTTCATCATGGAGAGCTCATGTAAACAGCCAATATCTATGATTTTGAAGCCAGTAGGCCATTACAACTAGATTCCAAACGCGATGAATTGAAAGCTAGACCACCAGCGGCTATACAATATCACTATGAGAATGACGTGCTCACGTGCCTGCTTTATTCTAGGATCTTGTCTCTTCTCTCCCTCTCTTCTCTCTCTCTTCGCTCTCTCTCTTCTCTCTCTCTCTTCTCTTCTCTGTCACACTGGACAGAGTTTCGGTACTACTGGTGCAACGTGGATGTTCTGAGGTTTCAGAATATCTCTGACTACCCCCTCGGGGAATATAGTCGTGAGCATATGCTTATGAGCATATGCTTCTCCAAGAAGATTGGCTATGTCAACCACATGAAAGCTCATCATAGACAACAACGCTATTGAAGCAGTTGCCGTGATTGACATAGGTCAGGAGGAATACATTCCCTCTCCACAATCAAGTCTTCATAATCACCTTACTTGATGGGAGAGGGAGACCCTCTCCCATGTGGTAAACGAGTGCACTCTGCGCCGTTTCCCCGGTGGAATCGAAGAACTCCACAGGCTAACCCCGGCAGCGGAAGACTGGCTCCCCTCGGATCCAAGCAGGAATACAAAAATGCCATACGATATGATGATGATGACCTTACTTGATGATGACATGTCTAAGACTGGATGTTTCTCAGCTGAGGATGGTAAAGATAGTTCCATCTTACCTGTAACAAAAAAAAATAACATTAATATTAGACGAACTATGATCGAAAAAATAATAGCACAAAATTACTCAATGTTGTGGGAACTACGCATTTGGCAACACCAATGAACATTTACAGTTAAAGCAAACTGTGAAGTGCGCACATAAGTCATTGGTATCAATTACATTGATTGGTGAAAATTGCCCCCAACTCACAGTGGTGCTACCATTGTTTACAGTCACCTGGTTCTCGAATAAGCTTTGTAATTTACGCGAATAAGTTACGAGATTGTTGGTAAAGCTTTTGGGACCGAGTTAAATAAAATGTGGAATTAAATAGAAATACACATGGTTTCGATGTTAACTTACGTTAAATAGTTTACAACGGGTCTAGAAACAGCAGATTTTTGTTGTGATTTCAATGTTGAACCCATAATGAGAGTTGTTCAGTTTGACGGTCTGAAGCACCTCCTAAAGAATTAATGCATTTAAGTTGACACCCTGTATAGTAAGCTTCTTTAAAAGATCTGATCTTGCATTGTCGTCTGCATGCTTCGCTTATTTAAAAGATTTTGACGACCCGGTTGGTGTAATGGTTACCACACCGGACTGCCAAATCAGGGTCCTGGGTTCGAATCCCGGTTCGGTCATGGATGTTATATGTTCGTGCCGTTGTTGTATGGTTTCCATAATAAAAGCCTTTAGTGCTTAGTTTGGGATCATTGCAATGTATGTGCCTGTGAGCGTTATTTATTTATTTATTTTATTTTCTTAATTCAACTCCAACGTTCAACTATCTATATCACAACTAAAATAAAACTTTGAGTGTCTGTAGATATCTAGATATGAAGCTGTATGTAATATATTATGCTAAATCCTTGCTTGTATGTTTGTGTCTAAAATAAATGTCTTTTTTTTAATACATTGCAAATATTATGGACTTTTAGATATCATACCTAGTAATTTTATCTTTAAGTGAGTTTCAGTTTTTTTTTCATCACGATTGGCTCAGAAAATTAGAAAATATTCTAAATTGAAGTTTCTTTAAATACGACCTAGTTTCCTACCTTTACCTACGACTACGTCGTCCGCGCTCGAGTTCCAATAGTAGTAATTTACTAGACTAAATTGCAGCAATTCTCATGGTACAATTTGCAATGCTAAAATCTTAAATAAATTGACTCCCACATAGGGGAATAGGGGGCCAAATGCACCCTTCGGAATTGATTGTTACGTCTCTATTAGTTTTTGGGGAACAGATAAATATAAACTAGAAGCTAATATTGCTACTACGTATATTAAACAGGGTGTAAACTTAAATGCGGTAAATACTTAACATCACCCACCATCAAACTGAATAACTTTTACATCGAGACAACCTTATAAATCGCGAAAAAATATATATTTCATACATTTTGATTGAGTAGCTATGACATTCTTTTTCAACGTATGCAAGTTTCCTCCATTTTTTTTCCTCAACCGTTGAGAGCAGTAATACGTACATAAGTTAGAAAAACTCATTGGTACACATGTTATCCGTGTGGATTTGAACCCGGACCCGTAGTTGAGTGTCCATCCATACCGCTCCTCAACGCGTCACCAATCTTTATCAACGAATACCTATGCAAATAGTGTCAATGGTGGACCAGAATCTGATGGCAAATGGGGAAATCAAATTTTAGAGTAAGCATCACTAGGGTAATTCGATTAGGGCCCTTTACACACTGCGACTTTTTGCATCGCAGAAGTGCTGCAAAAAACATGGAGTCGCGAAGCAGCATCGATGCAAACGCAATAAAGCATAGATGCAAACGCGATACAGCCACGATGCAAAACTTTCGTAATATTTGATCAGTTATTCGTCGACAACCTTTACCACAATGCACACGCGCGTGTGCATCGATACAAACATGTGTGTGCATCACTACAATCATGCGTTTGAATCTATACAAACGCCTGTTAATAACCTACCTTCGTCAGATAGTAGGAGAGACGATTTATTTTATTGATAACACGCCAGTATGCCACGCCCGAGAAAACGACTAAAATTGAAACGTCTTTATTACTTTTCGTATACGAAAGCGAGCGCTCATGAGGGACTGTTTTGTCGCTTTGTTGTGGGAGGCATGCTAGCCCCACATTTATAAGACTGCATTCTCAAGAACTAAATTCTATGTTTATTGATTACAACACACATGCATGACCACATGTGTGCTTAGCTTGTATATCGCCTTTGCCTTGACTTGCCTTGAAATTTATTAACCAAGTTAATGGAGTGTAAAAATGTCGCAATGTTTTCTTTAATGGTCTGATAATGGATTCAATTTGTTAAATCGTAAATCAGTGATTGGGATTATTTTCGAATAAGAATTTAAAATCTTTTTTAAATTTCTTTTTCTTCGAATAAGAATAAAAAATTATAGCTTCAATAGATGGGGATGGGTGTTTATACAGGGTTTTTTAAGGGGATGATCAGACTATCAAAAAACAACTTTCCGGATGGGAACAACATCGAAATAGCAAAAAAAACCGTCACGATATTATTTAATTTATATTTATTTATTTATTAAAGTGATTGGATTGAAATTATGTAAATTAAATTGTTTACCAATGTATAAAAACCTTGTTCAATGATGTGTAGTACTATAATAACATTCTAACTTTAAGTCATTACTTAATGTATTTACTAACAACATTATAGACATTGTCTGAAATAAATAGATTTATTTTATTGTATTGTTTTTTTTGTTTTTTTTTTTATTTATATTATGAAGGACCCTATAGATTCGTATAAAAACCTGAGGAGTGTCAACTTAAGCAAGTCCTCAGTCAAAAAATGGTAAAAAAAGCTTACTATAAGCTCGATGATTATTACTCGAAAATGTCTGTTACACTCTTAGATTATCAAGATAGACAGTCAAAGCTACGAAAGCGTCGAAAAAAATAGGAACCAGTATTGGTTCCAAAACCCTGTACATATACACGCACACATACATAATTTGTATGGCTCCTCACGCACACCAACCTAAGAAAGTTAGCCCCTTTTGTTTTATACGGAACAAGTGTGAGGCTCATTCTAGATATATACTTTTTCTAAGGTTACACTATGTAAATCAAAATTGTATACTTAGGGCTTGTTTCACCACTTCTGAGTAAGTTCTTGTTAGCTTATCCGACAGATAGTTTGACGTATTTTGTATGAAAATATGTCAAAATATCTGTCGGATAAGCTAACAAGAACTTACTCATAAGTGGTGAAACAGGCCCTTAGTATGTTTTGTTTAAATTATCTATATGTTGTAGAGTTTCTGGCCGCATCTTCTCTACGGAACAACGTCTCACGCGGTGGTAGAGTCAAAAAAAAAAACTTCTGTAAGCTATCTATGTGACATTATTTTGAGTTATAAATGAATGACGTCACAATATGAAGTTACCATAAACCAATATGGCGAACAATACTATTTGGGTATAAATTATTTTAAATTAATGCTTGTTTTTGGGAATAATTAATTAATTAGTGACCGATTGACCGTATAATATCCTACAAACAAAGTGATGTAACCATAAATAAACTTGTTTTTCTGTCTTCGTAGGTGGTAAAAAGGTGTAACCGTAAAATAGCAGTTAGGTTAGCATGTAGAGGTCAAGATGAAGTCAAGTGTAGGTACTTGAGTTCGAGCTTCTATATGTTACAACGTTTTAGTTTAGAAGTACTTGGGAAATGTTATTTCGTACTTTGAAATTAAGGTGTGGTGTAAAAGGTACTTAATAAAGTTACACGTTTAAAATACTTAACAGTTACTTTAACATTGAGTAATTGACGTTCACATACTTTTCAAATGATTAAGTTGATATTTTTGGACACCATTTTGTAATGTTAATTTTGGTACAAATCTGAAATCCGTTTACCGTAAAACATCGTAGAGCAAGCAAAATTTCCGTGCTAGCAAACTAAGAAAGTTTCTGCAAATTCGAAAAGTTACATTTATTGACAGGTGTTTAGTGTTCATTTTTAGATTTTCTAATGTTCTCTAGCAAAATTGGAAAACGGAACACTTATGGAATCACCACGGTTTCTGTTTTTCCATCCGTCCATCTGTCAGTCGCGTTTTTCTCAGATACGATGGATGGGTACATAGGGAGCTGAGACTTGATATTTGTATAGCAATTAGAACCTTTTTTCTCGTCAATTTGCTCATTTTGCTACCAAACCTTCCTGTCACAAATAAATATCGAATCGATACGGTACTCTATCGTTACTAACAATAGTCAGCAATAAAAATAAAGATATCCACCCCTACCATTAATTTTCCATAGGACATCCGCTGTGATAACTCTTAACTACACGAAATAAGAACCATAATGGCTTGTATGACGGGTCTTTATGGGACGAGATACAAAGGGCGATGGTCAATTAGTTTGTACCACCCCTAGAGTAAGGTATTTTGACAGGCTTTGGGGTCGGTTATGTGTCAATTTTGGTGAGCTGGGTGGGTGGGTTTAGGTACAGAAAATATTATTCTACAAGCTGATGGCTAAAATCGAGTCAACATTTTAGTAGGTGGGTTGGAATTAGAACTCGTGCTAAACTCTTATCCGCTCCCAAATTGGTCTGCATACGTACATCTAGGGCAGCTTCTTTCGACACTTTTCCACTTTGTATTATTTCATTCAGTACCTAATAATGATCAACAAAATTTGCTACAACTATTTTAAGGGGATGATCAGAAGACCATCAAACTCGTAGAAAGAGAAGGCACTAGAAGGAAGCACGTGTCTTGTCATATCACTCAGTAAGAGATGCACATAGCAAATTCGCTCTAGTTAAAAAAGGAGACCGCTACTTATTGCTGTCCTTATCGACGTATCCACTTTTTTGTACTTCGGCCATTTGACTCCAAAATGTCACTTCATATAAATTGTATGGGACAACCACCTGACTCCGAGATGTCACTTCATATAATTCGCTATCTCATACCCGGTTACACTGATATTCGGTCTAGTAGCGTAAGCGAAACATTTTTCGTCTATGATAAAACTGAACTGAAATACAAAACAGCAAACCTACTCGAGCTAAATACGTATGGGATTTCAACAGTCAAGTGGTCCCATAGACAAAGTTATTCAGTTTGATGATCTGATTATCCCCATAAAACAGTAAATTTTGTTGGACTTTATACATACATACTTAGGTATTACTTTATATTCCCAGGTAGTAGGCATACAATAGTTATATTTGCCATAATTATACAGACTATTCATACATTTCACTAGCATTGTCGTAGTACGTCCTATGTAACAGGTTGTGAGCCCGTCGCTTTTCCATGGACAGTGGTTACAAATAGGTACCTGCACGTCTCGTTATTGGTGACGTTATTGGTAAGGTTCCACACGAAGATCTTTTCCTTCATCGAAAAGCCAGTGGTGTTACAAATCGTAATAAGCCCCTAAAACCTATACAAGGTGTTACAAAACTACAAATAAACATTTAAGGGGGTGGTGTAGTGTAGACCATCAAACTGAACAACTTTCACTATAGGACCAAAATCGAAATCGCGTAAAAAAATTTATGTTCTATATTCTACAAATCGACTAGAGCTAAAATATGTATGGGATATAAAATTATTTTTTTCGCGATTTCGATGTTGGTCCCATAAAGAAAGTTGTTCAGTTTGACGGTCTAAACAACAAACATGAGTTTTAAAAATTTATTGTTACTTATGAAACACCCTGTATTAGTAGTCGAGTAATTCAGTGAATGCAGTACATCTACCCTATCAACATCTACAATAAGACAGTAACTCAACACCTAAACGACGATAACATAAACAAAACTACCAATAAACACTCTTTAGCATTCTTTCCCACGCCGACTCACCATCTCATTCACACTTGCACATGAAGAAAGGGACAGTTATAATTGTTAACATGCAGACTAAGTCATTCATACTAATTTAGAATAGTAAGTTATTATCATTTGAATCATGCGGGCTGGTTAGGGGTTACTTAAATTGTTGTTAAAAGTTTGGAGCTGGTTAAAGTGGTGAGCATTTGGCCAACTACTCATTCCTAAATTTCATCTGACTTCTTCAGTCGAGTCTATAGCATGTGATGGTCTGATCATCCCCTTAAAAAGGGTCTGCAATTCTGCATATTAAGTAGGACCCGGTATAGAAGCAATTTAGGTGGATTTTTGCGCTGCTGCCGCCTGGATGCGGCCCGCGTAATTATGCGCTTTCCTTTACGGCCCACAATTTGAAAAATGACCTTTCCACCTCACAAGCTCGGAAAGATTCTGTTTATCATTCTAAATCTGAGTGCAAAAGTGCATTTTATCCGCTAGCGTGGAAAGAGTTTTTGAAATTCGAATCTGTCTATTCAGTGTTTTTATATACCGCCAATCCACTGAAAATGCTTAATAACTATTTCATGACACTGGCCAGCACTAAAAAAAAACTTTTTAATATGTGCTTTCAGTTTTTTTCCACGCTGTTGTGAGGTGAAAAGTTGTGTGTTTCGCTCGGCTGCAAAGTTATTCTGCGTCTCGTACATTTGAAACCTTCGCAAAGCTCAGGATTCTATTCTTTGAACCACTCGCTTCGTTCGTGGTTCAATCCTAGACTCCTTCGCTTGCTCAGGTTTCAATACAAGTACTCGCGCCAAAAAGCAACTTTGCAGCCTAGCATAACAAATAACTATTTTTTCTCTAACTTACTTAGGCTTCAAACCCAGGATCTTTGTTTGCATGTCACTCCAGTCAACTAACACATAGTGGATCTGGAGTCATCAAAACAATAATTTGACTCAAAAACCGCAAACCAACACTGTGATTACCTTACGAGAAACAGTGACCACATCGGACGATTCATCTTAAATTTTCCTCCATTCACTTTTTATGTGAATATCTTTACAAATAATACCTACTGAGCGAACGAATGCTCTCATTCTTCCTGGCCTGTTAATCCCATATGGTGGTAAAACCAGCTTTCCGTGTCTGTTCTCTCCACCTTGCCGTATTTCTGACGTCGTCTTCGTAGACATTGCACTCGGTCATATCACTTCGAACTGTGTTCATCCATATAGCCTTCAGACGTCCGGTCCCCTTGGTCTCTGGTGCTGGAATCGACAGTTGCCGTGAAATATTTCCTACAAAGTCGGGTGGCTTTCGTTACACGTGTCCAAACCACCTAAGCCTATGCCATATGAATATAGGTCGTTTTGCTTTTAGGACGTTGTGATGTGAAGGACATTTTGCTTGTACGTCTGTCCGATACGAACCCGATATTAACAGTACCTACACTATATTATCTATTCATATGCCTATGCTCCACATTTAATGCTGTTTCCAGAAATACGTAGGTCCTCACTTCGAGTATGGAACATTTCTTTTTTTTTATTTCATTATAACAGTGTAAGGAAACGGCTCGTAATGTAAGGAATAATTACTAAATAAAAAGGACAGGCACTCTGTTTCACACCCCTCGATGTCCCCAAAATAAAGTATAGTAATGTATAGTAAGTATAGGACCTACGTCTCATTTCCATTAATATAAATATAGTATCAAAAATCATTCCCTAAACGACCAAACAGTCACGAATTGCATTCGACATGCATTCTTCGTGGATGATTCAGCATTGCATTTCTAAAAAAAGTGGTCAAGTGCGAGTGTGACACGCGTCTTACAAGGGTTCAGTCTACTAAATTCCTGATTTAATTTTAAACACAAAATATTACACACACGGGTTCAATGCAACTAACAAAAAAGTAGACATTATTAAAAGGCAAACATTTTATATCTGGTTTTTATTTAAGGTTTTTCAGACTAATTTATAAATTTTGATCAGAGACCAAAATCACAAACAACCAAGAGACGTATAAATTATAGCTTTCTCAGGTAACTGTTTTAAATGTATTAATTATTTCGCAAATTCTAGGAAATATCTGTGAATAAGTAATAAGCAAACACTATACTCTGTACTCTAAGCTGGATTGGACACCACAAGACTCAATTCGAGTCACGTTGCAGGGTTTGCCTCGAACACTTGTCTCTCGCGTGGTGTTCGCGCGGTTCGCGTCTCAGCCTGCCACGAGGCTCCAAAATCCTTCTCAGTTGTTCTTACCCAAAAACAATCCTCGAGATTGGATAGACACTCCCTCAAATAACTTGACACTGGTGAAATCTAACAAGGAAACGCCATTAAATAAAAATAGAATAGAATAGACTCAATTCGAATTCAGATTCTAATAAGGAACCCTAAAAAAGCCCTGCTTTTATTTAGGACGGACGTTGGTTTGGTTATTTCGGGTACATGGGGTGGCGAATTGTTGGTTTGCAATCGTTAAATTTTATGTTTAAGACGCTCTTATCCCGTCGAGGCCGTTTTTTGAACACGAACGAAAGGGTTTTAAACTGTGTTTTAAAGTCTGAAATTAATTTATGTCTTATTTAAGGATCGGGCGGATGGGCGACTGTTCTCAATTACACGATTAGATTAAGTTTACTCGATAGAAAAAAATCCCAAAGTTACCCCTTTTTGTTATGTTTTTTCATAACTATGATTAAACTGCTGATATTTAACGTTTTATTCTTGTACTTAACTAAATACATTAAATATTTCTAGTGAACTCAGGAGAAGTTTTAGCTTAGAAACTCCCATGAGCAAAGATATTGACGAAAAACACGTTTTTTTGCGATCCTGCTTTCAATTGGAGCGGGATGGCTAATTGTAAACTTATGTCATATCCTAGCCTTAAGTCATATAATACCATGTACTATAATGTCACATTGTGTTTCGTTTGCATTATGTTTGAACCAACTGAAAACAAATTTTTACGTTTCAAACTACATGATATACTCAAGTATTAGTATAGGAAAATAAGTGAAAATAATGAGTTTACATAGCATAAGCATATGCTCACGACTATATTCCCCGAGGGGGTAGTCAGAGATATTCTGAAACCTCAGAACATCCACGTTTCACCAGAAGTACCGAAACACTGTCCAGTGTGACGGGGTGAGCCCGTCGCCACTTATAATGGACAGTGGGTACAATACACGCCTCGAAATGGAAGCATGTAGGTTTCCTCACGAAATAAAATCGTCAATCTTAGGTTTGAATTTTGCATAACTAAACCAAAAGTTAATTAACTCAAAAAATAACGTAGTGTATATTAAATAATATTTTCAAGTTTTTTTTTCTTCTATAAATGGATTTGCTCTTGACCTCAATCTAGTCCTTAGGACAAAGATGGGGTTTTACATTGATTAAAACATAATGGATGAAAGCTTCTACAATAAAAAAATCACAAAATTACCTCTTATTTTCATCGATTTTCTATTTATTTTCAATAGGTATGGTGGAAACCTACTCTTGAGCCAAAATTTTATATAGGCGTTTTAAGAAAATATATTAAGCTATTGAATTAAATTACATATGGCGCTTAAAATGTATACAGTGCATGTACACTGCACGTGCACGTACAGCCAAATGCAAATTCCATACTATAATTTTGCTACAAAGTACGCGGTCTTAAACTTTTCGTCAGCCATATAAATATAATAGCGTTCAGGTAGTTGTACTTGAAAAAATTACTTCCATAACACCACATGGAACCTCGTTATATTTTCATCACCTAATCTCAACCCTTTTATTAGTTTCCGTTTATAAATACCTTTGTCACTACAAGTAAATTATCTTATTTGACAGATTGTTGTAAAAAACTAATTTGTTGTCACCCTTTTTTTTATGTTGACGTCAAATTCTTAATTGAGACTAATTTTAGAAAAAGCAATTTAAGCAATGTGTTTAAAAAAACAATGGAATGCAAAAACTGAAAACGGTATGAAGCTCATAACTGGAAATCTTTTGACTTTTTTTATGAAGTAAAAAATGATAACTTTTCACACAGTACGAATTGGGATGAAATTATTTTCAGTTTTGTAGGTAAGTATGTTATTTTAATAATGCCGGACGACAACAATATTGATTGCTTTGAGCCAAGTTAGTCAGATTGATTTGTTAGATCGCAGACAGATTCGATGTAGGCACCATTATCAAATTCATTTCGATTGATGATCTGAAGCACCACTGTAAAATGACTGTGACTACACCTTATGTGTAGCACTCTTTATTCACATCCCACAGCAGAGCATAAGTCTATATACCCATTATTCACCCTTCATAAAGGCATGCCTAATTACTTAGACGATTTTCCCAAACTTTGACTTTTTTCATAGCTAATTTTCCTTTTAGGATATTTTCACAAATGCGATTTTTTTGAGTCTTTTCTTGGCAGCATAGTTAATACTTACTAATGTAAGCCCTACTCTAAACCACGAACATCTCTTGACTCGATCATGTGAATTCTAGACTGGTTGAATTGAATTGAATTGAAAGGTGCATAAATAGTCATCATTTGATATCATGAACAGACCACCACTTTACGAAGTCCAATGAATAATGTGATTTTTATATTTATGGACATTGGAATAAGAGTTCTATTGGGGGACT
This sequence comes from Agonopterix heracliana, assembly GCA_963693445.1. Taxonomy (NCBI): domain Eukaryota; kingdom Metazoa; phylum Arthropoda; class Insecta; order Lepidoptera; family Depressariidae; genus Agonopterix; species Agonopterix heracliana. The sequence continues at coordinate 10,217,022 of OY856331.1, forward strand.
TCTGAAATTGATAGCATTTCATTTGACATTTCAAGTTCATTGCCAATTGTAATAAAACGATTGTTTGCTGTATTTATTACGCATTCTAATTTAGCGAATGTGTGTTAATAGGTTTTGATTGCAATTTTATTCTTCCGTGTTTTTGTTTTGAAGGTTTTTTTCGTGAAAACTATTATTTTTTAAGTTTTTTTGTTTTGAAACAAATACAGCAATAACTTTGAAAGGGAAAATTTGAGAAATAGGCATGTTGCGAAATGGATATTCTGTGCAAATTATTTTTGCATTCAATTTTGACTTTTAAAATATAAATTTGAATTTTTTGATTTCAGCGGTAACCAAGAAGCCAGTCGGAATAAGACAGCCAAAGCTAACTTTGATTACCTAGCAGAGGACATAATACGGCTGACGATGATCAAAATAACACTTAAATCTTCATTTTTCATAACCCCTAATAAAAATCAACCCTAAAAATAATCCAAAACAAACAAACCATAACTTTGTACATCATTGTCACTTAATACTAATTAACTACAAAGACAATTAACTCACACTATTTTCAACCTTATTACGTTCTAAGTAAGATCTACATCAAGAGACTTCCTTAGGGAAATTGACTGTAATACTCGTTAACGAAGGGTTAACGAAGCGAACTGTCATCGATAGGGTTAAATGAACCCTTTATAACGCTCCGATTGTTTTTTGAAGTTAAGATTTTTTGACAGCGGACGAAAAAAAAGTTTAAAAGTTTGGTAATTGTGGTTTTTATTATTAAGAAAAAAATACACAATGCTTACTTTATTCTGTATACAGGGTGTTACTGTTACATTACTTTAAAAAGTGATTTTAGTCATGATACTGAACAACTTTTCCCGAAGAGAAAAAAAAAGTTATACTTTTCACGTTGTTTTAAAGTGCAACTGTCTAAAATTACACCCTGTATATCAAATTAAGTAAGTACCTACCTAAAATCACTTCGATGATCTTCGATGATGACCGTAATATTATTTCCAAAATTAAGGCAAAAAGATACAAATATAAGTTGCAATTAGGTACAAAAATAATAATTTACAAATATTTTAAAAACTAATCCATCATAGTTGAAACAAGGCAATAGATCATAAAGCGTGAAATGTTCAAAATCGATGGTTCACGGTAATCTCTGGCTACCCCACACGTGTTTGACTGTCACCAGTTTAGGTAGACCTCAGGGAAGCGAGGTTTTAAAATCACGTCGAGTTTCCAAATGTTATTACTTATTATCATTTAATACCTTTTCATTTCAAAAGGAAAAGGAAAAAGAAAAAAAAGAAAAAAAAAGAAAAAAAAAAAAAAAGGTTGCATAACCTATACCTTTTCATTTCAATAAAAAACGTATATTGTATCTCTACTATTTCAGGTTGAATTTCTCAAAAACTATAACAACTACAAAACTATAAAAACTATAAGACAAGCAAGAAATATGTTGTTTATTTCGAAGCTTTTTTGTTTTTGCTCTATTGTAAAAATAAATTATAGTGCAATTTGCACTCTGAAAAAACATTAAAATTGTGTAGTAAATTAAATACATAACATAAATAATATGTACGAGACCGACTTTCAATTGGTTGATTTTTAAGTTTTCACATATGTTTAATACCTAATTATTTGTTATGCTAGGCTGCAAAGTTGCTTTTTTTTCGTTTCAAAGGTACGAGACGCAGAATAACTTTGCAGCCGAGCGAAACACACAACTTTTCACCTCACAACAGCGAGGAAAAAAGTTAATTGCTAAAAATAATATTTTAAAAAGTTTTTTTTTGTGCTGGCCAGTGACATGAAATAGTTATGATGAATTTTCAGTGAATTGGTTGTATAAAAATATTAAATAGACAGATTCGAATTTCAAAAACTCTTTCCACGCTAGCGGATAAAATGCACTTTTTCCCTCAGATTTCGAATGATAAACAGAATCTTTCCGAGCTTGTGAGGTGAAAAAGACATTTTCCTACATTTGTTTTGTTTTACCTCTCATCCATACTGAATAACTTTTTTTAGGTTTTTATTTTAGTGTCGTTTTATGCTGTTTTTTTTTCTAATTTACCAACTGTTCATTAGCAACACACATCCCAACAATGCTACGCATTCTTTTCCACGTTATAACTGTTTTAAAATTCAAGTCAAAGGTCCACATAACTTGGCATTTCAAACGTGTGTTTACATTATGGGTACATAATTTATTTTTTCTCCGGTCATTATTCATATTGACGGTAATTTTGTTTAGTCTGCGACTTACAGATGTGGTTGGGGGACTTTTTGTTTTGTTTTAAACTTTTTGTTTTATTGGTTTTTTGTGTGATTGATTTATTAAAACAAAGGACGTTTTATTAAATATCAAATTTTCTGTAAGCGAAAAATTCTTAGTCAATGAGCCATCCCTAATTCAAATATTAATTTTAGGTAAAATCAATTTATTTGAAATGTAGGTATTAACTAGGAAATCCAAAATGGCAAATAGACGCCATTTTTTATTTGGTCACTGCTAGAGAACTGTAGAGATCTCTGACTAGCCCCTTATTCACTCCATAGTTAATCCCCACCGGCATTACATCTTTGGTGGACATAGCTAATATAATAAGCAAAATACCTACCCATAACAAAGAGAGTTTAAGAAATAACCAAACAAAAGTTAAATTGAACCAACTTTGAACTGTAAAACAATGTTAAACACAAATACTTCAGTCTCAAATCCTTAAGTAAGTCAGCATGTGACGCACGTCTAAAAATAATCACCCTTTGTAAGAAGCATTCGGTTTGTAGGGCAATGGTTTCTGACGGATTGGCTGTCTGTCACACAGGAGCGAAATGCAAGAATTTGTCATTAAACTTTGTTACACTTACAAATAGACAACTACCAAACATTTTGTTACAAAACAACAGGTCCTGCCATCTTCACTAGTTCATTGGTCCACCTTTTAGGGCCCATTTGAGAACTCGACCTTCGGGAGACCTGATGCGATCTCGGTGGGAAACTTTGAGCATAGCTCTCTCCATTGCTCTATCTATGATGTCTCTGTCCCGTGGCAGTGGCACACAACGATACATAGTTTTTAATACTACTTATAGGTAATTTTGTTTTTTTTCATGCTATTGACATAGATATAATTAATAAGTAATAAGTAGCGATCTCCTTTTTTAACTAGTGCGAATTTTCTATGTGCATCTCTTATTGCATTCCTTCTATTACTTCTCTTTTTCCACGTACTGTGGTATTGCGTTGTTTTGTTGACAAAAAAAGAAGCCAAAAAAAAATTTAAGATTATGTACCGATATTACAAAACGGTGTAAACAAGTCCACAAATATATTTTCAGCAACCAAAGGGGTGCGAAAATCTGCAATAATATTCAATGAGAGTCGTCAATGAATATTGACGTTTAATGCATAAAGAATAAAGATTAATGTCATGTGCTCAATTTTTACATGTGGTAATGAAATTTGATTCGAACAGCAATAAGTAAAAGATTGTATGATTTTTAATGGACGTGGGTTATTGATGTATGTTTTGTGCGCAACTGTTGAGAGGATTGGAGAAAGAGATGTTTTAGCCCAGCTGTGGGACTATGTGGGGTAAGAGGCAGTGTCAAATATCAAAGTAGTGCCTTGCACGGCTAGCATGCCACCCACGACAAAGCGTTTAACCGAGAAAAACGTCATGCGCGCTCTTTTTGGCGTACGTAAAATATGTATATTCTAAGCTATGCAGCTTGTACAACCTGTGTATGAAATATTGTTATCTTCCTCCAGACCTCATGAAGACCATAGTCATACCCATTGTTAAGAATAAAACAGGGGACCTGGGATCTTCTAACAACTACCGCCCAATATCACTAGGAACTGTGGTGGGCAAGGTCCTGGAGCGGCTGCTGCAGCCCGCACTGCTGAAGAATGTATGTATTGAGGACGCACAGTTTGGCTTCCGTTCTGGTCTCTCGACAGACTCTGCTATTCTTAGCTTGAAACATGCTGTAAACTATTATAGAAACCGTAATACAACGGTCTATGCGTGCTTCCTCGACCTGAGCAAGGCGTTTGATCTTGTAAACTATGAAGTTCTCTGGAACAAACTGCTAAGCTCAGGGGTCGAGGAAAGTGTCGTAAGTCTCTTGAGATTCTGGTACGGGGGTCAAACAAACGTAGTGAAATGGGGTGACGCGACTTCTAGCAGCTATAGGCTAGAATGCGGTGTGCGCCAGGGAGGGCTCACTTCTCCGGACCTTTTCAATATTTACATCAACGATTTGATCGGGGAGCTGAGGGGCACTAGAATCGGCTGTCACGTGGGTGGGGTTTGTATGAACAACCTCAGTTACGCTGATGATATGGTGCTACTCAGTCCCTCGATCAAGGGTTTAAGAAAGTTAATTTCGGTCTGTGAGCGCTATGTAAAGTCTCACGGACTGAAATACAATGTTACCAAAACAGAACTAATGATTTTTAGTGCGGGAAGGGGTCCGGAGAATGTACCCAAAGTTTGGTTGAATGGTTCGGCAGTTCGGGTTGTGCAGACGTTTAAATACTTGGGCCACATTCTTACACCAGATTTGTCTGACGATCAGGACATAGAGCGGGAGAGAAGGGCACTGTCGGTCCGGTGCAACATGCTCGCGCGCAGATTCGGTAGGTGTAGCGATGAAGTAAAATTGACACTGTTTAATGCGTACTGTCAATGTTTCTACACCTGCCAACTCTGGGTCAATTTTAAACGTAAGTCTTACAGTACCATGAGGGTGCAATACAATGATGCTTTTCGTACCCTCATGCGACTGCCACGATACTGTAGCGCGTCGAGTATGTTTGCCGGAGCGGGAGTGCCTGACTTTTTCGCTGTGATGAGGGCACGTATAGCCTCGTTCTGGGACAGACTGTGCTGCTCTAGTAACAGCATATTGCGGGCGGTCAGTAGTGGGCTAGATAGTCCCATTTTCAAATATTGGCTGTCTGTTCATCGGAGCGAGAATCGAAAGTAGAGTAAGGACGTATTTTTTGAGATTGTGACTGTAGTTAAATGTATTAAGTACTTAAATGTTTTTAACATATCTTTTTATATTTATTTTTATTTTTACATTGTACTTATTTTAAATTTTAAATTTAATATAACATTTGACAGTGTATTGTATACAAATATGGGTTTTTTGCCTGCAAATAAAGAAATTATTATTATTATTATGTGTCTTACGATCCGTAATCACGGGCAATTAAGTCCCGGACTTTTGGAAGGCGTGCATGGAGCCGAAGCCAACATGTAGAGGCCCGTTCAAAAGACAAGTTAATCTAAATGTAAGGGATACACATGGCGGATACCATCTCCGAGCGCACAATATGATACACACGGGGATGGTCCCCGCCAGGTGCAAAGACTATTGGAGTACGGCGCTATGGCCGCGATGGAAAAATAAGGTCTTGGGCTATGCAGGTGAAAGTTGGATGGATGGATACTGGGCTATGGGAGGAGACTAACGGACGCCTGCCATGACAACTAGTCTCGAAATTGTAAATAGGGCAGGCGGTGACTCGCCGACTCGTCGAGTGGGCCCCATAAAACGGCCGCACGCACAAAGTGCGACAATGGGGCAACATCCCACTGAGCGGCTAAAGGTTGTCGAGAGGTGCGGCACCGGTTTCACCATCGCGGGGTTTATCCCCGTGAGCGGGTTTCCCCGTTATTACGCCATTACGTGCAATACACTTCCAACCTGGAGCATAGGTTCTGCTCTTGCGATTCCACTCTGGACGGCCAATGAAGGCAAGCCAGAGGTAGGGGGGTGTGTTACTGTCTGTATGTGTGTGTGTGAGCGCATGTCTGTATGGTCCCCCTGGATAGGGGTCCGCGGTGTCGCCAATCACCGTCAGCTCGCCACAAGCTGCCCCCGCGGGGTTATTATTATTATTATTATATTATTATTATAAAGATGGAGGCACGTCTCGATTTTTGTCGTTTTCTCGGCGTTGGTATGCTAGAGGGGCTGCTCTGTCGGGAAGTCGCGAGTCAAGTAAGTGGAGGATTCCGCTTGACTTGCGACAGAGCGAGACTTAAAAAGTAGATAGTAGTAATACAACCAAGAATCAGGGATTACCTGCTTAGATCCAAACTTATCAACTGTTGGGGTTATGGACATCAAAGGAAAGACCAAGTTAAGGATATCAATAATAATCGTTTATTGTCCTTTTAATTATTATATTTTGGAAGGTGTGTTTCACAAATATTATACGAGGCGTGCGGTACCACGCCGGACTAAGTGAATACACAGACTGTGGGAATGCAGGGATTTTAGTTAAGTGGTCGCAGAGGGCTCTGTTCTACAAAAACAATATTTACGAGTTAGATAAAGAAAGACTACAGTGTTGAAGTAAGATAGATTTATTTTTGTTATACTCCAACATCAACTTACCTGTAAACTTGACCTCATTATAATACCTATTAGTAAAGGAACCTTTGCCAGCTTCCTGATATGTAAACATTTCTGGTAAAAAAGGAATATGTCCAAAACGGAATCCATCCAATAAGGAATCCGGCGAAAAAGGACTCATCGGAGTCAATTATTGTTCTGAGTTCTCATGTAATGACAGTTTCTATGTGTATCTTCCTGTATCTATACAGGGTCCAACTTAATACGACACTTTTTAAGGGGATGCTCAGACCATCAAACTAAACAACTTTCTCTATGGGACCAACATCGAAGTCGCGAAAAAAAATCTGCTACAGCAGCATTTTAGTCGAGTCGGTAGAACAGTTTTGTATGGGACAACTGATTTTTTTTCGCGTTTTCGAAGTTGGCTCCATAGTGTAAGTTGTTCATTTTCATGGGCTGAAGCACCCCCTTAAGTAGGTATTACTAGGGTGTTACACCCTGTATACATTTCTGGTAAAAAAGGAATTTGTCCAAAACGGAATCCGGCGAAAAAGGACTTTTTGGAGTAAATTGTTCTGAGTTTTCATGTAATGTAGGTTTCTTTGTTAAGTGCTTCTGGATTCTATGACCCATTAAAAAAATTATCACATATTTAAACTACATTCTACGCCTCGACGTTTGTTTGTATGTTGGCTATTTACATTATTTGTATGATCTCACATTATTATCTACTGAACGTATAACCTTGAGGTTAAGGTAAACATAATGTTGAGCAAATATTGTTAGACTATTGAGATAAGTTAGGTCAAGACACGATCTGAACATGATTGCTTCGACCGCGTACCTATACTATACTACTACTAAGTATACTTACTATAGCATAGCATAAGCATATGCTCACGACTATATTCCCCGAGGAATAGTCAGAGATATTCTGAAACCTCAGGAGAGTGAGCCCGTCGCCACTTACTTGTAATGGACAGTTGAAGCATGCAGTTTCCTCACGATGTTTTCCTTCACCGAAAAGCAAGTTGTGTTACAAATCTAAACAATTACAAAACTGAACTGAAGTGTGTCTGTACATTGAAGATATTTACTAAAAAAAGATTACGATATGGTTTTTAGGAATCCCTGACTCGAAATCTACCTTTTTTTAGAAATTTGTCTGTCTGTTTCTTTGTGTGTTTGTTTGTTTGTTTGTTCGCGTATCACGCAAAAACTATTGAACCTTTTTTTGTTTGATAGCTTATGATCTGACTTAAAATCTGGTAAGAATATAATTTGTGCGGACGAAGTCGCGGGTAAACACTAGTCGTAAATAAATTCCGAAAAACTCACGACGAGTCGGCCTGGACGGGGATCGAACCAACGCCTCCTGCACGGCAGGCAAGGTTACTCTCCCCTGGAACACCACGGCACGCATAAAATACTTATAAATAGGTACTTTATAATAGGTATTGTCATAGTAATTAACAAGGCCAAATCATTTAATTACAACGTAAACAAGTTGTGGAGGTTATATCAATGTATTTACCTATCCTACATCAATATATATCATCATTAGATTGTTTGTTGATTAATATTTATTTTATTTGACCATTTATTTGTGATCATTAAGTTTACAAGATGGCATCGATTAACTTCTTGCCTCACTATGAATGAAAATAGTAGGTACAGTCAGCAGCAAAAAGATGTATGCCTCCTCATGTAAAAGATGTATACACTTTAGTACTACGCGTAGTACTAAAGTGTACATCTTTATACTACGACGTAGTTAAAAGTGCATACATATTTTTGCTGCTGACTATACGTAAAGTTATGATTGAAAGTTAAATTTTTATTGATAAGTAGATTTTGTCCGCGAGTTCAATGGTACCGTAATGGTGGAAGGTTTATACGTAGCGAGATGAAATAAATACATAGGTACCAGTTTTTTTAAATAATCAGCTGTCCCATACATTTGGCTCGAGTCGGTTTGCAGTTTTGTATGGTAGAGCACATTTTTTTATTCCGATTTCGATGTTGGCTCCATAGAGAAAGTTGTTCAGTTTGACGGTCTGATCATCCTCTTAAAAGAGTGTCAGCATATTAAGAAGGACCAGGTATACTAGGCTGTTACCAAATACAATTTTGTGGCGAGATGACCGAGTCCTTCAGACACTTTACTGTATAAATAAAAATAGCTTAATACAAACACTATTATAAAATCGTAAAAATCGTGAGGAATAAAAAAGTAGCGGTTCACTTCATATAAACTCAAATAACACTCGATAGCGCGATTTAAATGACGTGTGGCGCCATTTATTGTCAATTTTGTTTGTTTGTTTGTTTGTTGACGCATCACGCAAAAACGACTGAACCGATTTTTAAGAAACTTTTTTGTTTGATACCTATTATGATCTGACTTAAAATCTGGTTTATAATTTATGCGGAGGAAGTGCCGGGTTAAATCTAGTATTTTAATAAAACAAAATAACTTAGATGATAGATCTAACACCATTAATTCTAAGGGGGTGTGGTTATAATTAACTACGGGTTAGATAAGCTAGCGTTTTAGTTAATGATAATGACTGACCCCGGCTTATAAATGACTCGACATTACTGTGCAAATGAAAATGCACTTAGGTTCATGGGAATTAAATGTTAATTTTGAATATTTACATTTTTATAAGTATAAAAACAAAACAAAAAAAGTTAAGTAGAATCCCACTGCAGGGCAAAGGGTTCCTCTCACGAATAAGGGTGAGAGGGAGTGGGCCATACTCCACCACGCGGGCCCAGTGCATGTTGGTGGAGGCAAGGTAGTGGTCAACTTGCTGTCAGAGACATTTTCAAGCCGCCTTAATAGGCCTCTGACTTGGCTCGAATAGTTACAACCCCATCAGACGGAACTATCCGAGATCAACTGCTTAACGTGCCTTCCAAAGCACGGAAACGCTCGAGAGGAAATACCACTAAACGGTCACCCATCCAAAGACTGACCGGACCTGACGTTGCTTAACTTCGGTGATCGTTTCCGATACCGAAGCTCCACAATAAGCTTCTAGCTTTTATAGTATAGAAATCTTTAATCTATCTACTGTACAGAAGCATAAATCTAATATGCTCACGACTATATTCCCCGCGGGGGTCTAACATCAGTAATCAGCAGCTCCATACCTAAATCCATTACCTACCTACTTGACTCAAATGTACAGGGTGTAACAAAATACCCTAATAATACTTAAGGCGTATCAGCCGTGGGGCCGTGGACCACTCTCCTCTCACTCACACTCCATACTAATCGATGAGAAAGAGCGCGTGGCTCCGGTCAGAATTTTGCTGTTTTCTTTGAAAAATTCGATGATTTTTTATTAATTTCGAAAAAGTAAAAAAACCACATCATTCTAAATTGTATTGTGAACAATATAGTAAATTTTCATTTTGTTCCGATTAAAAATGTAAGAGTAAAATGGTTACAACTGGAAAAAAAGGGGTGACTTTAGAGTCCCTTTTCTTCGGTTTTATTCATTAAAATCGATTTCTAGAAAAACCACATCACTTCTCATATCCTGTAGATAGTTCAGTTTAAATTTCAGCTCAAAAAGTGCCATAGTTAATGAATAAAATGGTTACAAAATTACCCAAAACCGGCAGGTAGCCCCTTAAGGGGGTGCTTCAGCCCATCAAACTGAACAACATTCACTATTACTTACTACTACTATTACTTCTACTACTTCGAAATCGCGACAAAAAAAATCAGCAGCCCCATACAAAACTACTGTATCGACTCGACTAAAATGTATGGGACAGCAGATTTTTTTCGCGATTTCAATGTTGGCTCCATCCATAGTGAAAGTTGTTCAGTTTGATGGTCTGAATCACCCCTTAAGTATTACCAGGGTGTTTTCTTACATCCTGTATAAGGACAGATGATTTATTTCGCGCTTTCGATATTGGCTCCTTACTAAAGTTCAGTTTCAAAAATTTCAATCAATAAAATATACTTTATTTTACATCAAAATATAAACAGTAAAATACAGAAAGAAAAAACAGTAAGCACAAAATAAGGCGGTCTTATCGCTAAGAAGCGATTTCTTTCAGACTACCTTAGGGTAGAGAAAACGGTGAACGAAGAAAGGTATACAAGGTGTTTCATAAGTATCAATAAATTTTTGAAACTCTTAAGGGGGTTGTTAAGACCGTCAAACTGAACAACTTTCTCTATTGGACCAACATCGAAATCGCGAAAAAAATAATTTCATATCCCATACATATTTTAGCTCTAGTCGATTTGTAGAGTTTAGAACATAAAATTTTTTTTTCCCGATTTCGATATCGGTCCCATAGTGAAAGTTGTTCAGTTTGATGGTCTACACCACCCCCTTAAAGGTTTATTTGTAGTTTTGTAACACCTTGTATAGGCGGTGTTTCCAGAAAAATGGTCAAAAAGGAGCAGTTATCAGTTTTGAAAAATTTCCTACATACTTAATAGAATACAAGAACATCAAGCAACTATTATAGGTACGAGTATGCATAAGTACATGAAGATAATTGACGCAATATTTGTCCTTTCATGTTACACTTTAGATAAAAATTATGTTGTAATAAACACTTTAAAACTACTACCGATTCTCATGTTTTTGAACAGCGTTAGAGAAATAATACAGAAGGCTTAGCATGTTACACGTGATACAGCCATATCACGTCTTTTATCTCGTTCGTTCCCACGCAAATAGAAAGAGAACGAAGTTGTGATAGCACTATAACACGCTGCCATGCTAGCCATGTAGGTTGTTAGAAGTATGATAGGTCGTTAGAACAACTTTCCTCAAGAAACCTATAGGAAAATCCCAAAAACGTTGTGTAATTAATTTACATGCTAAATGCATTCAGCCGATCGAACGTTTGTATGAAAGTCTAAAATATGTTTTTCCAATTTCTTTTATGTTCCTTTGGGTAAGTTGTTCATTATCATGAGTGCAATCACCCATTAAAGTAATGCAACTGTTAGGGTAAACCCTAACACCCTGTATTCCATCTCGAACGAAACTCGCACTCACTTCATTCTCACTTCTCTAAAGCTAAAACACACATAGTAGCGGTTTATCGTGTTATCAAACATTACCTAATGTATGCCGACCTTTAATCTACATCTTCCGGGGTTGTTGATTAGGTTAGAGATAAACAACGATTAAGTAATCAAGGTTTAATAGTCCATGCGATGTTTGAGAGGTGGATTTAGAGAATATTTGCGAAAAACGTTGCGAATAAAAAGATGGCAGATGGAAACATGAAAGATAAAAACAAGGCAGACAGAAATATGGAAGATTTTATTTTCTTTACAAGTTTGCGATAAGAACTCGAGTTGGCCACCTGTGCGAAGTACCTTTAATAGGTATAGTGTAACAGCTTTAGATGTAGAGCTGATGTGTACATATTTACCTAAAGTCGCTATTATATATGACTGCGATGTTTCTGCATTGGGACAAACCTGATATCAGGTTTATTAATGCTTTTAGTTGTGTTTGATTATTGATTTATATTACTTTGAATATTTATTTTGTTTAAAAGATGTGTGTTGAAGAGCTTCTTGCTGCATCTTCTGTACAACAGAACACCTTCCGACTCGGTGGAAGAGTCAAATAATTACGTCAGAAAGTTATGTGATATCATCATCTAAGCCGATGAACGTCCACTGCTGGACATGTGATATACAGGGTGTAAGGGACACCCTCCGCAAACTGAAACGGCGAACACAGATCATTAAACTGAACAACTTTCACTATGGAGCCTACCTCAGGAAACGCAAAAAAAATCTGCTGTCCCATACATTTGAGTCCAGTAGGTAGGTATGGCAATTTTGTATGGGACAGCAGATTTATTTCGCGTTTCCTGAGGTAGGCTCCATAGTGAAAGATGTTCAGTTTAATGGTCTGTGTTCACCGTTTCAGTTTGCGGAGGGTTGTCCCTTACACCCTGTACAATTTTTTATAAAAATTTTGGGTTATTGAGTTTTGACCGTGAATATGAGGGAAAAAAAGGCAGATAAAAACATGACGGATAAAAACATGGCAGATAAAATCATGGCGGAAGAAAAACTGAAAGAACGGACATGTAACGGATGGATGGATAACCCTATTGTTGGTACAGCAAATCTGTCTTTGATTTAAATCTATTTTGCTCTTCACTATCACTAAAATAACTCCAGTAGTCTGTGACTAAAGTCCCCAGTCTGCAGCCGACCCCGATTCTAAACATAAACGATAATTTTATAAAAGAGTCTTTCTTAAAACACGAGATAAAATGTATGAATCACATGCATTTTCCGACGTAAGTACTTCGCTTTGATTCACAGAGTACTTCGTTATACTTTGATTCGAGTAGTTGCGTAACAGTCTGATAAGGTGCTTGTCGCTGACTGATAACAATTTTATCGTAAAATATCCTACTTTCTAACCGTACTTACACTGAAAGCAATCTGTGCTCATTTTATAAGAATTTTAGCAGACTAAGGGCCTGTTTCACCACTTCCGAATAAGTCCTTGGTAAACTCGCTCCACATTCTCAACGAGAAGTTTTGTCTCGGGTCTCGCCAAAATAATGAAATCAAGAAAATACAAAGGCGAGGCTTGCCGAATAGGGCCTCCACACTCTCGTATTCGCTAGGTCTCGTGTAGTTTTGTCGAGAATGTGGAGCCCGCTTTAGCTTATCCGGCAGCTCATTTGACATATTCTTCATACAAAACATTTCAAATGAGCTGTCGGAGAAGCAAACAAGAACTTATTCAAAAGTGGTAAAACAGGCTATAAGTGTTTTTTGTTTTACATATTTTAGTCATAGCTCCATAGGGCTCCTAGAAGACCAGCACAGCTAGCATGCCACCCACGACAAAGCGTTTAAACGAGAAAAACGTCATGCGCGCTCCTTCTGGCATACGTAAAATAATAAGGATGGAGGCACATCTAGATTTTTATCGTTTTCTCGGGGGTGGCATGCGAGCCCTACAGAGTAGCTGACATATCCCAAACAATTTCTAAACGAAAGCATTCACATTGCTCGCAGACAGAACCTACCTATGGTCAATGGGGCCAAAGAGTTTTCAAGTGGTGACCGGAAACCGCAGCGTGGGTAGGCCCCCATAAGATGGACCGACGACCTGGTGAAGTCGGCGGGAACCCGTTGGATGAGGGCAGCGCAGGACCGGTCGTTGTGGCGATGCTTGGGGGAGGCCTATGTCCAGCATTGGACATCCATCGGCTGAGATTATGATGATGATGAGACAGTATGCTTTCCTTGATATTCATGAGAATTAAAAAAAAAACGCATTACACAATAATTTAAATTTATAAATGCAAAACTTAATATCATTACGCTATCAACCAAATGGAGCGGACAATGTACCGAATTAGAATGAAAACAATGGCTCGTTCCATTCTGAACGGATCAATTCGTTCATCAATCATCTGACCGAGATCAAAGAATGATTTATTGATCGGTTATTGAATGTTATTACAATACAATCGTGTACTAAAGTTGATATCGAATTTGCTAGATTTTACTACATACATTATATAACGTTTATGTAAGGTATAGCCGTGGTGGTCCAGTGGCGAGTAACCTTGCCTGCCGTGCAGGAGGCGATGGTTCGATCCCCGTCCAGGCCGACTCGTGCCAATGAGACTTTCGGAATTTATGTACGATTTGTAACATCACCGGCTATTCGGTGAAGGAAAACATCGTGAGGAAACCTGCATGCTTCAATTTCGAGGCATGTATTGTACCCACTGTCCATTACGAATGTGACGAATGGCTCACCCCCCATCACACTGGACCGAGCTTCGGTACTACTGGTGAAACGTGGATATTCTGAGGTTTCAGAATATCTCTGACTACCCCCTCGGGGAATATAGTAGTGAGCATATATGCCTATGCCTAAGGTATAGCAATATTTGTGCCAACTTTAAAACGACGTTGAAAAAGAAAAAAATAACACGGTGTAGAGGATGCAAACTGAAATGTGTGATGCAAACTAAATAACATTCACTATTGTATGGAGACAACATCGAAATCGCGAAAATAAATGAGCTGTTCTTCTTGATTGTGCGTTAGCACCGCATTTCCGCCAGTGTCAAGTGGTTTGAGGGAGTATCTATCCAATCACGAGGATTGTTTTTGAGTAAGAACAACTGAGAAGGATTGTGGAGCCTCGTGGCAGGCTGAAACGCGAACCGCGCGAACACCACGCGAGAGACAAGCGTTCGGGGCAAACCCTGCAACATGACTCCAGCAGTGGTTAAAGTTGCACTGAAAGGGCCTATGATTTACTCTAGAGTGTAAATTAATGGTTTGAAGGTCTAAACTAAACCATACCTAATTATGGGTTGTTTGTTCCACCCTGTATAAAAAAAGAAAAGAGTCCAAGCAAAGACACGGGCAAAAATTCTCATAACAAAATGATAAACAATAAAGTTGCCAATGGCAAAGGCCAAGGTTAAGCTATTTTTATGAATGAATGAAATCGAAACAAAAGAATGAATCTGCAAACTGCATTCGTATGCAACTTTGCAATCAAAGAATAACAATGCATTATGCATGACTCTTATTGTTTCATAACTTAGAGGTGATAATGAAATCAAGGTTGTAATTTAAATTCTTCTTCTTATTTTGGACTGCATCCTGTGCTTAAGAAGAAAGACGGTCTGCAAGTGACATCATGCAAGATGTACGGGAGTTCGGCCAAATTGTGATATGCATGACCTATACTGCATTCCAAATAAGGACGAAAAGATATTCCGATTCCTGTATAGCTTTCTGGCCAATTCTGATTAGCAAATATGATTTATTTATGAGAAAGATATAATCCAACGTATCTTGGACGTTACTAAAGCTGTTCTAAGAATAAGTGAGAGGAAGTGTTTCAAATCTCTGTTTCTGTAATTCAAAATGGCCTTAAATTTTCGTTGTTATTTGGAATAAAGTAAAGGAGAAGGTGACAAAATCGATGGTTATTTCGTCAAGCCAGGACTAAGGCAGCTAGAAAATTCTCTGACAGCAAGTTGACCTCTGAAGTCACGGTGCAGGTGCACACGAGCAATTGTGTCGCGACTCGCATGGTGTTCGCGCGGTTTGCGTATTTGCCTGCCACGAGGCTCCGCAATCCGCAATCTCTTACTGTTCTTGATCAGAAACAATCCCTGAGATTGAGGGATAGACACTACCACAAACTACTTGACACTGACGGGAATGCAGTGGTAACGCACGCAAATAAAACAAAAGATGACTTCTAACTTGCCTTCACAGTTTGTGTAAAAAAAATTTTATTTTATCCAAAACCTTCAATGAGAAATTATCTTTATCAAGTATCTGTACCAACGATTGTGTATCCTAGGATTAAACATAATGCTTAAACTGTAAACACGTGGTATTTAATTTGTTATTGCATCACAGAATACCGATTAACCACATTGGAATGCTGTTTGACTACTCGGGTATTGCAAAAGAGCGCTATATTGATAGTTCTTGTCAGTTAAACTAATGTTTTATTGTTTTGTTTCCTACCATGTGGTGTTCACCGTAGAATTGCTGACCGATTACGGCCACGGCGACTGCTTCAACTCCGTTGTTCGCGTTGATAAGATCTCATGTGGCTAGCATAGCCAATCTTCTTGGAGAAGATCCTCGCACATAGCGGGCACGTGAGCACGCCGTTCTCATAGTTACCACTAACCCAGACGAGTCTAATCCTTTCGTCAACATCTCTTATGACCTCAGTGTGGTGGCCGGGTATACACACTGCATCTGACGACACCTCTGCTGTACTGACAGAGGTGTCTATAGTGGGAGTATCGGTCTCCCGTTTCAGGAGATACAGGAGTGTAAGGAAGCTTTTGAAGTAAGCAGTCACCTTAGTCCAATCGGCTGTGGGTCAGTTCTACGTTTTGTTGCAAAGTAGAGTAAGGGAGCCATCATCCAACAAGATCATCATTAATAAGCCTCACTGCAGGCACAGGCCAACTAAAAGAATGGTGTATGGACATTGGTCTACCACGCGTGCCCAATTCGGATTGGTAGACTTCACATTACGCATAAACTTCTTCAAGTTTAGTTAGTTAGCTTTATTTAGAATTTTCCCGAAGATGAGACTTAGCTAGATCGAGATCTTGATCCAAAAAAACCCCAAGCCTCTACCCATTCAATCTAAATAGATATAGAGCAGTTTTCGAGACCAATTACAGAATTTTTCTCCCCTCCGGACGGAAAGCGCGTCAACTGTCGTCCCGCTGCGCTAAACGAAGTTGCCGCTTTCCACCTCCGTTGAGGAGAAAAATAGTATACTAACCTCGGGCAGTAAATAAGAAAGCCTCAGATCACATGAGATCTGAGCCCTTTCTTACTTTCCTGCCCTCGGTGTGTAATCTATTATACTTGTTGCAACTAACTTTTGCCTGCGACTTCGGCCACGTGGTTTATACAGTCATTAATACCCCCGTTTCACCCACTATTAGTAGATTTTCTAAAAATCCTTTCCCCACATCCTTTATAAAACAGGTACCTATACATTTTCAGGATTCTGTCTTCAGAAGCGGTTCAGTGTGTCATTAAGTCAGTCCGTTCCGGCATGTAAAGATAGATTAGATAGGTAATCGATTACAGTAAGTACTGTGAATACTGGGTGAACTCATAAAAGGACACCAAACTGAACCTACAGCTTATTAATTTATGAATGAATCATGTCCAAAGATCTTTGAAACAATTAATTAAACGCAAGAAATGTATCCTATTCTACGTAAACACTACAATCGCGTGTTCAGACACCATTTCGTAGTCCCCACCTTGTAGTTGTATTGGACATTCATTTAATAATGCTATGTGAAGATGGATGTGGCTTCCAAATCTTGTTGATTCCAGAGCTTCTGGGACTGTTTGCTACCGTTCTACATGTACAGCAATGCCCTATACCTATACCGACGTTCACACATCACTGGATGCCTTTCTGATTCAATCTTTCATTCCTTCATTCTGATTAGCTCCACGCACGCTAGACAATAACTCTCGTATGCAGAAACAGCAGTGCCTAGTAGATTCTCCTCTAACAGAACTGTATAATTTATCAATAACTGGTACCCGTGATTTTCAGTGTGTGGTACTATTTTTATACCGAATTTTATTACGGTAGCTGTGTGGCGGTTTGGAAATGAAAAGATAACAGACCTACATACCACAGACAGACAAATCATGAATATGTGCCGAGAATTTAACGGAGTAAACTTTTATCTAACTATACTGTTTGCCTGTTTGTCTGTCTGCATGTATGTCTGTTACGTTTTCTCGCAAAGCAAAGCTTGCATCCTAAGGTATTAAAGTTCCAAACCAACGACATAACAGGTACCAGGAAATTAATGATAAAAACCGCATCCAAAATGAGCACAGTTATTTTCTCACATCGTGACCGACGATGATTCCAAGTATGGAAATGTTAATGCAATACTAATTAATTGGATGAGGTTTACGAACTCCTCAATAAAAACTACGACTTTGGGAGTGTCTGGGAGAATGAATTATTACAGGTAAGGCCGAGCTACTACAGGGTGTAAGGAAAAGGTAATTAACCTTTAAACCACATACCCATCAAACTGAACAACTTTTACTATGGGAGCAAAACGATCGGAGCATAAAAAAAATCTGCTGTTCCATACTAAACTCCAAAACCTACTCTACTCGACTAAAATGTATGCAACAGCAGATTTTTTTTTGCTTCAATCGATTTGCTCCCATAGTGAAAGTTGTTCAGTTTGGTGGGTAGACTCTTAGTTTAAAAGGATGCTAATAATAATCAATTTTGCGATACTCAGATGATTTTATGTTCTCAGGGTTCCATATTACTAAGCCTACGCCGTCCGTCCGTCCGTTAGGTAACTCAAAAATAGCCTTTCCCTTGAAGTTTGATTGAGTTTTAAATTAAGGTTTACTTCCAATATTTGGAATGCACATTGTAAAACACTTGTACAACACAACAAACTAAACGTCAAAAGAAAACCTAACGGTAAAATTAATAATTGAATTCCGAACCGCGCACCAAAAAAGACCCGATGAACTTTTGACAGCTGTCATGCTGACAGCTCGCTTTACCGCCCGTGTCAGCCACGTGTCAGTGAGAACGGCAATTAACCCGTTTCGGAAGAAGAGGCTTTGATTCTGACATTGAATAATACTCCAGTAAAGTTACGGGTCGCTTGTATGGCGAATGTAAATAATTTATAATAACCGGTTTTTTTCTTTCATATTTTAGATTATAATTCTAGTTATCGTTTAGATTGAAAATCCCCCTAAAAATTTTAATAAATAATTAAACAAAGTAAAAAAAATAATGTAAAATTGGAAAAAAATAGTACCCATATGCAATTTTTTTATGCTATTTGTTAAATTTATTGGTATTCTTTTATGTTAGAAGTAAATACAACGAAAAATCACCACGGAACCATCGTTTTTAAACAAGTAGAAATTTCGATAAAATCAATTTTAGTACAAAATTTACACAGTGTATGTAAACTCATAACCTAAAACAAACAATAAAAATGAAAAAAGTAAGAAATCTGACACTATAAATAAAAAAATTACATTTTAGTACTAAAAACTAAAAATACGAAATTTAGTGGGATTCGTTAATAAAGTATCTATTTATTATAATTATTTCCTTTCGACCCGTATTTTTACTGGACTATAATTATGTATAGAGCAGACAACGCGATCAAAATAGGTGCATCACATCCGCAGTGCTGGAGGCGTCACGGTGCAGCGAGCTCCTGGCACAGACTGAGTAAAGTTGTACCAATTGGCCTAAACGAGTGTTACAAAAAATTCGTGGTGTCGTCTCTAGAACCTCAACGGATTCTGATTAGGTACCCATATATGCAGGCATAAAGCTCGGTGGCGCGTTGCGGAGAGGTATGGCCTCTCAATTATGAGGTCCGGGTTCGAATCCGCACCAATGAGTTTTTCTAACTTATGTACGTATTACTGACTGCTCTCAAACGGTGAAGGAAAACATGGCGAGGAAAGCTGCATAATGCAGAAGACTAAATTCTGATGCGTATGTGAAGTCCACCAATCCGCATTGGGCACGCGTGGTGGACTAAGGCCCAAATACCCCATAGAGGGTAGGCCTGTGCAATGCAGTGGGACCTAGGTATATAGGCTGATGATGATGATATGCAGGGCCGCCTTAACCCTATATGGACACCAGAGGCCCCGGCCTGACGGGAGGGCCCTGTAACTCAATCCTTATTTGTTTCAAGTCATTATAATGATTCTGCCCCTCTAGTATGATTTCTTTACACGCACGAGACGCACCATCGCTACATATAAAATGACTTCTACCCGCGCTTTATAGAGATCGAACGTCGCGCTTGCCGCGACATGGTATGAAAACAGCTGAGTCGCGCGCAAGTAGACAAATCATACTAGAGAGAGACTGGACACAATCAAGTCACAGCCAGTCACAGGCTTATGCAATTTTGAGCTCGCTTCGCTCGGTCCAGGAATAGAGATGTGATGTGCTACACCGATCGATTCGATATCGATTAACATATTACAGTAAAATTATTAAAATTGTTTATTATATTTTGTAGAAATCGTAGAGTAGCCTTTCGATAGCAAGATTTTTACTGTGTTCACTAATCGATATCGAATCCATTTGATATCGAGACTTTCGATGTCAACGTAGAAGAGAATCTAAATGTTGACTTTTATCAACATCCCATTTCGACAGTAGGTACATTGAACTCGATATTTGAACAGTAACTGAACTAGGTACATCAAATGGTTTTTTGCACGGATAAAAATTGTTCATCGACGCAAGTTTTTCTCATGTTTTTTCTTCGTGCGACCTCGGTCGACTTGTTTTTGCTATTATTTATAGCTTATTGCTGGCCTAGAGCTAGAATTCTAAATGTATTGACTTAGTCATACATAAGTCAGTGTTTGTGCACTTCCTATGGTTTATTTTAAATCTAGATTGTAGCTTTTATAACTGGGTCAGGATTTTCTCGCACTTCTCGCACGCGATTGGTTGAAAATTATGGGTGGTGTACCTAATTGATTTTGATGAGCTAAATGTTAATGGTATAAGTAAACGAATCGGCCTTTATTCACAACAACACAAAAAACTGTAGAAAAACAAATATCAAAGTAAACTTTTGTTTGTTTGTTAGTTTTAGTAGATACACACCGAGGGCTGGAAAGTAAGAAAGGTCTCTAAGGGACAGGGATCTGAGGCTTTCTTATTTATTGCCAGAGGTTAGTATACTATTTTTCTCCTCGACGGAGGTGGAAAGCGGTAACTTCATTTAGTGCAGCGGGACGAAAATTGACGCTTTCCGTCCGGAGGGGAGAAAAAATAGATTGTTAGTTTTAGGATAATTTCGAGTGTCTTTCGTCATTCGTTAAATAAATACCTATATTTAAAATTTTGTTAGTAAACTAAGTTTAATAACCTAGTTCCAATTATTTTTTCGCAACTTGTTATGGTTATTTAGGCTTTATTTTTGAAAATTATTAAACAATTTAATTATTTTCATTAAAGATTGTGTACAATTTGTTTATTCATTTTTATTTAACTACATACAAAGTAATCTTTTTTTGGCTTTTGCATCTCATGCTAGCACAGATTCAGACTTTACCCAACTGCGCCAGAAGGAGCGTAATGTCTTTGGGGTAACCTATCTTACTTTCGAAATTTCACTGACCGAATTTCAGTTGTTCGAAAACGGTTTATAGAAGTTTCTAGTGACAGATATTTTGTTACACATACATTTGTTACTCCTTATAAAGACTTGACAGAAGTATCATTTTCCAGAAAATTTAAAATCAGAATTTCATAATCATTTTTTTTCTTTTGACAACGGTCTTCTGGGTTCGAAGATTTAAAATGTAGAAGCAACTTCTTCCATAGTATGACTAGGACACAACACAGTAAAGTTTTCTGTAATAATTACCTAGTAGATACATAATACCAGGATTATAGCACCAACATGCTTGCTAGCATGCTGCTTGCTTGCTGCATGCTTGCTTGCTTGTTGCTTGCTAGCTTGTATGCATGTTGGGGGGTGCGGGGAGCGGAAGCCCCCTGCCGGAGAAATACTAACTGGTGGTTTTAAAATTG
The DNA here is from genome assembly GCA_963693445.1 of Agonopterix heracliana. NCBI lineage: Eukaryota > Metazoa > Arthropoda > Insecta > Lepidoptera > Depressariidae > Agonopterix > Agonopterix heracliana. The sequence goes on from OY856331.1 coordinate 10,238,552, forward strand.
TAGTTTAGGTTAGGTAAGAACATGTAAAGCACTTAGCGGGCGAAGCGAGCAGAGCATCAAAATGCTTGCTGCATGCTTACTTGCTTGCTGCATGCTTGCTTGCTTGCTGCATGTTGCTTGCTTGCTTGTATGCATGTTGGGGGGTGCAGGGGGGCTGCGCCCCCCGCGAGGGGGGTTCGGGGGGCGGAAGCCCCCTGACTGAGAAAAACAAACTGTTGGTTTTAAAATTGTAGGTTAGGTTAGGTTAGAACATGTAAGACACTTAGCGGAGCGAGCGAAGCGAGCGGAGCATCTAAATGCTTGCTGCATGCTTGCTTGCTTGCTGCATGTTTGCTTGCTCGCTGCATGCTTGCTTGCTTGCTGCATGCTAACTTGCTTGCTGCATGCTTGCTTGTTTGCTTATATGTATGTTGAAGGTGCAGTGGGGTGGACGCCCCCGCCTGAGAAAAACAATCTGGTGTTTTTAAAATTCTAGGATAGGTTAGGTTAAATATTTCTGCGGAAAAGTGACTGTACGGAAAAACAAATATTCGAAAAAGTAAATTATCTGACTTACATTACTTCGGAAAACTGTGTTACAGAATTTTGATTCATTGGTTAAAAGAAAAAAAGGACAATAAAAAATCTGGCTCCTCAAAATATGGCGAATAATATTTCGGGGAAACAAAAAAAAAGGGAAACAATAAAAAGTGTAACGATTTCGGAGAACTAAAATTTTCGAAAGTACGATAGGTAACCTGTTTTTGGATATCTCTGGATATCCTGTCATTAAAACATTGGGTTTTTATCAATTTATTAAGGTACAATGGGCGTCCACTTGCGCACTCCTTCAGACCTGGATTTGAAATTTTATGTAAAAATGAATTAAAAATAATCACAAACCTGAACAATGTGAGACGACAGCCAACACGAAGACAGCTAAACAGATCGTTGTCCTCCGTAACTCCATTTCTTTTTATTTCTTTTTTTGTATATCACTCAAAAACAGGCACACTAAAAGTATAGGCACTGGTGTTAAATATCGCAAAAATATTTAATCAAAAACACTGGTACAACACTATCACTGAAGGCACATCCCTTTAATTCGATTTTCAGGCACTTTTTTCTGTTGTGAATCTGTGGAAAAGAAAAAAGATTAGAACAACATTGTTTTTTTTTCAGCTTGAACCTAGTTTTAAATATACATAGTTGAAATGCGTTCCGTTCTTCGTAAAAACTATTTTACACTGTGCATTTTTGTGGTATGAATTGTGTAGCCTTGTATTTGTTTTGCGCCGTTTTTGGTTCTGCAAAATTTGTGTCTACAAAAAAATGGAAAATCTACAAATACTTATTAATTACTTACTGTACCTACCTCTTATACATAATATACCTACTTTGGTAAATGTTATTTTTTTTGTTTTTTCTTTCATTGACTATAGTTATAAAAATCATCATGATAAATACATATTCTTATACGGAAAAATAAAAATAGAGTTTATGATTTTGAGAAAGTATGAAAAAAAATCGATTTATACTTTTCTTATTTTTTATTAAAAGAGTTTTAATGAATAATAATCGTAGACGAATATAAGGACGGATAAAACAGATCAACACTAGAATAAATCCTTTAAAAATTAGATAATTAACATAGAGGTATTATACCAGGAATAGAGGAAAATACAGCTGAGAGAGCGAGATGTACCTAGCGGCACCACTGAATAATATAAAGAGATACGTGACGCGAGGCAATAGAACCGTTTTCTAGTCACTAATCAATTCTTACAATTCGGTTTCCGTGAATAATTGGGAATCTAAAGTGAAATCGTAGATAATTTTGTGAAATATACTGACACTACTTCATTAATTTATCCACGATTTCACGTTAGACTCAGAATTATAGACCGTATTCGAATTTTTGCCTGCGAATAGTCTCCTGAAAACATCCAAAAACGGTTTCATTTGACAACTCATGTCACTGCCTATATTCCTGTAAGGTATAATAACTTTATGATAATTAACCATGCTTCAAAATACAATGTATTTTTATGTACCTATGTTACATGTCATGTATTCTTTATACCCACATACATATTGTATATCACATTAAAACACCAAGTAATACGCACAACCATAAAACACGAATATCATCTTGCTTTACAACAGAAAATGTAATAAAAACATTTATTGCAAGTCTCGAATGACTGACTGAGTGGTTTTTACTTATTTTTTTATTTCTGCACTAATACAAGGCCGAGGAAATAAAACTATTCGAACTGAATCACATAATCCGCTTCGTAACAGCATTTTGATATCACGGTCTTAAAAAAGAATGAAAGATAATTTTGTTTACACAGGGTGTTAGGGTAGACAGTTGCATTACTTTAATGGTTGATTGTACTCATGATACTGAACAACTTTTCCAAAGGAATAAAAGAGAAATTCGCAAAAAAACATACAAGGTAACATTCGATTGGAATAAGGTGTGAAATCTATATCGCATGAATCTAATTGCAACATTAGACGTGTGGATCAGTAGTTTGTATAACTCTGGTAGATGGCGCTGACGTCCCTTTAAGACGATAATATAAAGATTGAAAATTTCGCCGTGGCTTGCGGGGCGACGACAGCTCTGTTGGAGTAGAGCATGCCCCGGATAGGCAGGTCGTGGGTTCGAATCCCGCTCGCCGCCCGACTTTTTCAATCTTTAATTTGATTAAGCTAACATGGCATACATGTAAAATAATAACATTCAACATACAAGGTGTTACAAAAATACAAATAAACTTTCAAGGGGGTGGTTTAGACCATCAAACTGAACAACTTTCACTATGGGACCAATATTGAAATCGCGCAAAAAAAATTGATGTTCCATACTCTACAAATCGACTAGAGCTAATGTCCCGTAGAGAAAGTTGTTCAGTTTGACGGTCTAAATAAGAGTTTAAGAGTTTTAAAAATTTATTTTTCCTTATGAAACATCCTGTAAAGGTTCGATTAACTGATTGCATTTAGTTTGGAAAGTCAAAACATTTTTTGTGTACATTATCATGGGTACAACCATCCCTTAAAGTAATGCAACTGTTTACCCTAACACCCTGCATAAGACTGTATGGATGTTTAATTCGAGAGACCTTACCCTACGTACCCTAAACAAAGTACTGTATCCCGTGATACAGTAAGAGAAACCACAGAAAGAAAAACAATTCCCACTGTAAAAAAGTCTTCCTTCTGTGTCTTACACCCGTATTCTTAGTTGTTTCCTTGAGGCTAAAATAGGTATTGAGTCGAGTACTCGAGTCGAGGACGTTTTTGTCATTTTTGTCATACAAATTATGTCAAAAACGTCCTACACTCGAGTGAGGAAATGTAATGAAAACAACTAAGAATATGGGTGTTATTCTTTCATTGCGAATATAAACAAACTGCTGAGTACTATTTACAGGGTGTTAGAGTAAACAGTTTCAATACTTTTAGGGCTGGTTGTACCCATGTTACTGAACTATTTTCCATAAGAAACCTGTAGGAAATTCGCAAAAAATATTTTGGACTTTCCATACTAAATTCAATCTGCTGATCAAACGTTACAAACGTTTACCTTGAAAAGAAGAGAATTTTTTTTGGAATTTCCTATAAACTTTTATTTTTATTTTCCTGTAGGTTTCTTCGGTGAGGGTGTTCAGTATGATGGGTACAATTATCCCTTAAAGTAGTGCAACTGTTAACCCTAATACCCTGCATAGTGGTAGGTCATAAAATGAGTTGGTCATACTGTCTGGTCTGGTCATTGGTCTATATTAAGGACCATTTTAAGGTTTATTGAGTAGATAGTGTGACTGGGTGACCTATTGCAACAGCACTATCTCTCACGTACCACTGATAGAACACAACCGTCTTCTAAAACTAAATGCAAACAATTTCTTATATCGGCAAATACAATTTCATTGCATTTGGTGTCGAAACCCTCAGCCAGGGGAACGTTCAACAACCTGATAATCTCGACGGAAAACCAACAGCTTTCCTCGCTCATCATTTCATCCAACGTCCACTGTTGGACATAGGCGTCCCCCATGGATCGCCTCAACGACCGGTCCTGCGCTGGCCTCATCCAACAGGTGCCCGCTGCCTTCACCAAGTCGTCGGTCGAGAACTCGGCCCCATCGACTATCGGTTCTGCGAGCAATGCAATGTGCCCATTGCCATTTTAGTTTAGCAATTCTTTGGGCTATGTCAGCTACTCTAGTTCTTCTGCGGATCTCTTCATTTATGATGCGATCTTACAAGGAAATTCCGAGCATAGCCAGAGGGCTACGGCTATGGGCTAGGGCAGAGGGTGAATGGAGAGTCTTTGCCCTTTGGGTGACTTCCAGCCTTTGTAGGCCTTGAGGGAGCGACCACGTCTCTGTTCCATATGTCGTCACTGGCAACACACACTGATTGAAGACTTTCGTTTTAAGGCACTGCGGTATTTGGGACGTGAAGCTGAAGATACTACGTAGCTTCCCGAACGCTGCCCAGCCAAGTTGGATTCAGCGGTGATCTCTTATACCAAGTGTATATACACCTGTAGGTATACACCTAATAGGCCCATTGCCAGTTTAGCAATTCTTCGGGCTATGAATCGGATATTCTGGTTCTTGTGGGAAAACTGACACAATATAGCCCTAATGCTGTAGGGCCCTTAAAAACTTGGGTAAAGCTGAGTTCTGTATAAAAACTTTTAAATCTATGTAAATTTTTCATCATGTATCCTTTATCCCTTCGTTGTTACTCGCAACATCAAAGAGCGAGGAAGGAAGCTTGGCTTAAACCAATAAATTGTTAGTTATTTTTAACTACACTGCACCGTTCTATCCATAAGTACTCGTTTCCTGCTGATGAGATATCGTTACTTTATTATAGATCAAGAGTTTTGTAACATTTGATATCCTGATATTACATACACCATGAAATTCTTGTGATTTTACTTCGCCTTTCAGAAGTACTGTAGATAATACTTTTTTTTTAAAGTACTGAATTATTTTCTATGAACTCAAAAGAGTGATACTTAACCAAGAATAGCCTCTAAATTTTAGTGCTCCGCAGCCCAATTGCATATAAAACTTTGTCGTAGAACACTCGTAGACGGGGTTAGTAAAAGTAATGTTTTATATATGGAAAAATAGCTTAGAAAATCTAGATTGCGCATATCAAATAATATTTACAATTTATAATATAATTACGAAAATATAAGGCTTTTTAATTTTGTATGAATAATTTCAAAGCTTGATATCTGATAGAAAATTGATGAATATGATAGAAAAAGTCTGCAAAATAAAACGTCAAAATCCTATTTGTTCAAAATCTTAAAATAAAACCGTGAACGTAACATTTTCCGAAATACAATATTCATTCTCACACCATTTTTAATTTGGTTAAGAATTTCTTAAAACCAGTTATTTCGATCGGTTCCCATGCAGTTAATTATTAGTCGATTATTGCATATCTGGTTTTCTGATATCATCAAATATTCGTGTGGTGTAAACGACATGAAAACGGCGTTTATCTACCTGCCGGTTTTGGGTAACTTTGTAACCATTTTATTCATTAATATGGCACACTTTTTGAGCTGAAAAATAAACTGAACCATCTTCAGGAAATGAGAAGTGATGTGGTTTTTCTAGAAATCGATTTTAATGAAAAAATCGAAGAAAAGGAACTCTAAAGTCACCCCTTTTTTTCCAGTTGTAACCATTTTACTTTTACATTTTTAATCGGAAGAAAATGAAAATTTACAACATTGTTCACTTCACAATACTATTTAGTTAGAATGATGTAGTTTTCTTACATTTTTGAAATTAATCAAAAATCATCGAATTTTTCAAAGATAACAGCTAAATTCTGACCGAAGCCACGCGCTCGTCGCATCGATTAGTATGGAGAGTCGTGGTCCAGGGCAGATACGCCTTAAGAGACCTGTAAAACTGCCAGTCTTCATACAAAAAGTGTAATATTGTTATCCAACTAAGCCTTTTCTACTCTGTTATGAGTAAATTTTTACCACCTCTCCATCGAGTAAGGTGTCCTTATGTTGGTTCTATAAAATAGAACAAAATGGGAAAAATAAAAAGAAATAGCTAGAATACTAACTGGTTAAAATTTCTTTATTAAAAAAAATACAAACTAATAGTAAAACTTGCAATGTAAATTATAACGCAATTATGTAGCGCAATTAGAATGAAAAAAAAAAAACATAGTTTCTATAAAAATGGAGTGTCAGTCATTTTTTTTTTCTATCTCTAATCTTATTGTTTAAAAAAGTACTTATCTTTTAATCTGCGCCGTAGATTTTGATGCGGTTTTTACTATAATGTAGATAATTATTACTGGAAGGTTTATGTGCATAAGTTTTTGTGTATAAGTATAGGGTCCTTCTTAATATGCTGACACTTTTTTAAGAGGATGATCAGACCGTGACACTGTACAACTTTCTCTAAGATAAGATAAGATAAGATAAATATTCTTTATTTGCACACCAAGAATAGAAAAAAATACAATTTAAAACAAGAATAAGAAGGGTACAAAGGGCGGTCTTATCACTAAAAGCGATTTCTTCCAGACAACCATTGAATGGAAGAACTGTTTACAGAGACAAATGCTGCGGCGGTGCACTAGTAGGTATATATATACCCATCTACATATATAGAGTAAATATAATGTATACATACATAAATACATATATAAATACATAAATATATACATACAAATATAATTATGCTGTTAATATAAAAATAAGAATATCATAGTCAAAAGGACAAATTCTTGTCAAAGAGAGAGATAGTGTTCTTTGAGCAATCTTTTAAATACAGGTAGGGAAGGAGCTTTTCTAATAGACAGAGGTAGTTCACTCCATAAGCGTACAGACTGAACTGTAAAGGACTTGTCATAGAAGGAAGATGTGTGTGAAGGCATAGCTAGTTGTAGATTCTGGGCTGATCGCAATACCCGATCATGGGTGGCGTGGAGAAAAGTGAACCGGTCCTTGAGATATGATGGGGTTAAGGGAAGGAATAGTACAGAGTAGAGAAGAGAAAGTATGTGGAAATTTCTACGAGAACGAATCGGCAACCACTTGAGCTTGATACGAAATTCGGAAACATGATCGTATTTTCGGAGACCAAATATGAATCTGATAGCGAAATTTTGGAGACGCTCTAGTTTGTTTAGTTGCTCCTCATTGAGATCAATAAAAGCAACATCAGCATAGTCGAGGACCGGCAACAAGAGAGTCTGGGCAAGAGCGGTTTTGGTGGCAGTAGGAAGAAAATTACGGAGCCTTCTCAACGCTCCCCCCGACGCAAACATTTTCCTGTTTATGATTTCTAATTGCGGTACCCAGGACAGTGTGGAGTCAATATATATACCAAGGTTTTTCACTTTGCTACTGAATGGGACGTGAGTCCCATTAAATGTAACTTGTGGCAGCGACGACCATTCAACTCTGGATATATACCAAGCGCTACCGACGATGATTACTTGGGTCTTGTCCGGGTTAACTGTAAGTCCATAATTATTACTCCACTCCAGAATATGTGCAAGATCATTGTTGGTCGTGGCAATAGCTTGTGGAAGGTTATCTAAGGACGACTGAGTGTAGATTTGGAGATCATCTGCGTAAAGGTGGTAGGAAGAAGAAATATTCCTGGAAATACCATTTATAAATATCGCAAAGAGGAGAGGAGATAATACGCCACCTTGAGGAACACCGGCAGTAGTGTCAGACCAGTTGGAGAATGTTTCTTCTATACGTATACGTTGCCGGCGTCCTTGTAGGTAACTACTGAACCAGTCAACCACCGTTGGAGATATGTTAAGAGAACGAAGGACCCCTAGTAGTAGTTCGAAATTAACAGTGTTAAAAGCATTGCTGAAGTCCAGCAGGGTTAGAACGGTAAGCAGACCATTCTCCATACCTAAGCGGATGTCATCGGTTATCTTTACTAGAGCCGTAACTGTACTGTGACCTGGGCGAAACCCAGACTGAAAAGGATTTAGGAGATTATTTCTGGTTAGGTAATTGGTTAATTGAGAATGTACGGCGCGTTCAAGGACTTTGGATAGGAATGGGAGTATTGAAATGGGGCGGTATTCGGAAAACAAGGAGGGATTAGGTTTCTTGGGTAATGGTATAATGTGTGCATTTTTCCATTCAGATGGAAATATACCAGAGGACAAGGAGACGTTAAGGAGATTGCAAATAACAGGGGTGAGGATGTCTAGGATGGGAATTATCATTTTGCGGCTAATACTGTCGTTCCCTACGGCATTCGAAGTTATGGAGAGAATATGTTTCTTAACATCACAAGCGGTGAGTTGACTAAAGACGAAAGGAGGGTAGTTGGGCGTTGGTAATGAAGAGAGATAATTAAGCGTACTAGTTTTCGTTGCACCATTAATGATGGACGACGAAGAAAAGTGGTTATTAAGATGGTTCAAGTTTAAATTATTCGGAATTGTGTTAGAGCGTGATTTACCAACTCCCAGTGACTTGAGAAATTTCCACACTTTAGCAGGATCACCATTCTCCACAGACTCATGGATATGGCGTCGTTGAGCGTCCCTACACACCTTGTTGCAGTGATTTCGAATGAGAGTGTATCTTTCCTTATTAAGCTCAGTAGGACGACGTTTGAATTTAGACTTCGCGAGCACTTTCTTCTCCATCAACTTTTTTATATCATCTGTAAGCCAGGGAGCAGGAAAGTGTTTTATCTTAACGGCACGTATCGGAGCGTGCTTATCAAATAGTTCAACTAGGAGTGAATTAAATAATACTAATTGATCATCAATAGTGCTACCATGCGAAATTGAAGTCCAGTCTATGTCCTGAGCATCCCTTCTCAGATAATCTTCGTTTATGCCACCATGCTCTATGGCACCAACATCGAAATCGCGAAAAAAAATCAGCTTTTCTATACAAAACTGCAAACCTACTCGAGCCAAATGTATGGGACGGCAGATTTTTTTTTCGCGATTTCGATGTTGGTCCCATAGAGAATGTTGTTCAGTTTGATGGTCTGATCATCCTCTTAAAAAAGTGTCAGCATATTAAGTTGGACCCTGTATATTTTTAAAATCCCACCTGGGCGATGTAGTTACTTTTTTTTATTTATAATTAATCGGGCTTCTTGCTTGTGCGTTAGCACTTAGCACCGCATTTCCGCCAATGTCAAGAAGTTTGAGGGAGTGTCTATCCAATCTCGAGGATTGTTTTTGAGTAAGAACAACTGAGAAGGATTGAGGAGCCTCGTGGCAGGCTGAGACGCGAACCGCGCGAACACCACGCGAGAGACAAGTGTTCGGGGCAAACCCTGCAACGTGACTCCGATGTAGTTACTTATAAAATGACTACAGAACCCTATCACGCTCTTGGCCAATATTTAATAAGTAATGGGCATAATCCAATATGTGTTGAGGTTCGTAATACTAATATAATGTCAGCCGATTACTCACAGATCAACAAGTGTTTATTTTCGATTTAATCAGTTTTCTAATAATAAATGTTAAGTAGCAGTAACTTTATCTTCATTTCTGTTTAAGTAACACTTACTATTTCTCTTAAGTACCTTTCTCTTGATATTTAATTGATATTTTATGGGGCAATAGCTTGGAGATGTGATAAGTATTTAGTATTAATAATTAAAAGCCTAAGTTATTGCTAAGAACTGATGTTATATTAAAATAAATCGTTATAAATGGTGTAAACGAATGAACGTTATATCGGAACCATTCGGAACAGGTAACCGAATTAATATACTGTATAATGATGTGTTTTTTTTTCAAATTCTCTTCTCTCTAAAACTCTTCATCTATACATATAATAAAATTCTAAACTTGGCGATGATGTACATTGAAGATATTTACAAAAAAAATAATTGGGCGTGTTTAGGATACGTAATGGAATACATTAAGACCATTTTTAGAATTTTTGTCTGTTTGTCTGTTTGTCTGTTTGTCTGTTTGTCTGTTTGTTTGTTCGCGCATCACTTGAAAACCACTGAACCGATTTGGATGGGGTTTTCACTGAAGTGTAGGGCATGGCTTAGATTAAAATATAGGCTATGTTTCATCGCAATCAGTTTATTCAATCAAATGTTATGAGTAATTAACACGTTCGTGGGCAGTGCAAATCCTGAAATGTCACTGGAAATTCCCATACAAATTCACACGACTGTCAAAACCGTACTGACAATACTCAGCCTAAATGACATCGAAGATTGTGACAGTACGGTTATAGCCATAGTACGGTAATGGCCGTACTGCCACTGCTATTACTGAATAGTATTAACATCAGTGACAGTACGGTTATTGCAGTAGTGCGGTAATGGCCGTAATGCCACTGCTATTACTGAATAGTATTAACATCAGTGACAGTACAGTTATTGCAGTAGTACGGTAATGGCCGTACTGCCACTTCTATACTGAATAATATTAATATCAGTGACAGTACGGTTATAGCTGTACGGTATTGGCCGTAATATCACTGATTTCAATGCATTTACATTAATGTTAGTGACAGTACGGTTGTAGCATAATTAACAAATTACCAAAAGTATCACTATAACAGTATTAGTCTCTAAATAAATCTCTAAATCTATTCAATAAAAGACGTTTAATTATAGTTATTTTTATTGAAAATAAGGACGGCAATATTATCACGAACTTAAGTATTTTGAGTTTAAGAGTTTACCTTAGATAAATACCTAACCTAGTGAAACGTGGATGTTCTGAAGTTCCAGAATATCTCTGACTACGCTAGGCTATGCCTTAGATAGGTGATTGGTATTCGCAGCGAAATCATAATCCATCATAAAATGGATCTTCTTCAAGACTTCAGCACTAGATCATCTGGACACTGGCGTGATGCTTGTCTTCTCTTTTCGCAATAGAGGCATTTAAAGAGAAAAAATAACATTGAGCACAAGCACAACATAAACCATAATACCATTCTTCCTATGGGGACACCCATAGACGACAGACACACGACAGTACGAGATAGGGATAGATACGAAAGATAAGGTTTCTTATGCGTGATCGAAGAAATTGATTATACCTAATATGTAGGTATTGTATGAATAACCCATTATTCAAAAATTATCACAACGATTTTTGTTTTAATATCTTACCAAATTTTACTTTGCGATACAAAATTGTTAGGTAGGTACGATATTGCGTTATCAGGTACATATTTTTGTCACAAAAATTGTTGTTACTGCAATTTACTACGTTTTATTACGTTGTCCATGCAAATTTATGAATATAATATGTGTATTATCAATTAAGATTATCACAGGTCACTTTTACTTCGAAAGTAATCCGCATAAACAAGCGCACACTCTCCCTGCGACGATATGCCGTTCATACAAAAATGACGGTCAAAACCGTACTGTCAGTGTGTGCACTATTGATTTTGCGAGTGTGAGGCCCCAAAAAAAAGGTTTCTACAACGCTTAATTTTGGCAGTAGTGCAGTGGAATGCCTACACAGAATGGCAGTAGGCGTGGTTTACCCGGTAATCGTATGAAAAACAGTCTGTTATGACCGTAGTGTTTTTTAATGGAGCTTGAATACAAACGGTTTATACCGTACTGTCAATTTTCACAATCCATTTTTACGGTGATAGCCGTCACTGCCCACGAACGTGTTAAAGAAAAAGTCGCGAGCGCCACTGAATTTAATTCACACATAACTTAAAAACTACAGAGCCGATTTGGATAGCGTTTCTACAAAAATATAGGGCTTAGTTTGGATTAACGTGTAGGCTTTATTTCATCGCAATCGGTTAATTCAATCAAAAGTTATAAGTATTTAGACAAAGTCGCGAGCGGCACTGAATTTAATGCACGCGTCACACAAAATCTACTCAACCGATTTAAATGCGGTTTTCACTAAAGAATAGGGCTTTATTTGGATTCACATTTGTGCTTTATTTCATCGCAATCAGTTAATTCAAACAGAAGTTATGAGTATTTAAAGTCAGTGGTCTGCGCGTTTATGCATTTGCGAAGATTCAGTATGGTAAATACTAATTGCTTTTTTCAACGCTTTCTTCAGAAAGCTCAGTAGCGTAATTGGTATATGGTCAGACTTTCAAACACGAGTTGATGGTTTCGAATCTTGGTGCAGAACTTTTTGTTTTTATTTTTTTTAATGAAAATATCACATTTCCATCAGCAAGTGCATACATAGGAGAATCTGATTTATGGATGAAGTTTGGATTAACATTATAGGCTTTATTTCATCGGAATCGGTTTTTACAATCAAAAGTTATAAATATTTAAAAATTTACTCACAGTTGTTGAGTAAATGAAAGTTAGTACTCCAACTGCATCTAATTGTACTTATCATACTTTATGTGCCTATTCTGTGTATGTGTATTTCAAAAGACCGACGGACGGCCTACGGCCTAGCTTTGGTGTCCTGGCAGAAAAGCAAGTGCCTCCTGTGGCACACTACATGCGTAAGCACCTTCTCCGCCAGACCTCAGTCGCACGTCGCGGACACCTGGAGCAGCCGCAGATCTTACTGCCACAAAAAAGAGAGTCCGGTACTCAGCTTTGGAGCGTCAATATCTCTTAGTTCCTGTCACCGTCAAGACCAAAGGGGCATGGGGGAAGCTAAAAGCTTCATTGCTGAAATTGCGCGTCGACTTTGGGAGAGGAAATGTGACCCTCTTTGGGTCCTTCCGGGCTAGGGTTGCCACTGCCAAATCGCCGTTGCCGGACAAATACGTCAAAAACCCCGGACATTTCAGTCAAATCTGAAATTGACGAACCTGAATCTGAAGGCGAACTGCAGCGCAAAAAGCGATTTTTCAATTCGCCTACGCGACGGACACAACACTCAGTGTATTGAAAAATCGGTTTTCGCGCCGCAGTTCGCCCTGTCCCATGGCCATTGGCCAGTCCGTAAGGCGTGGAGTACTATATACCATGGTAGTGTGGAGTACTATGTACCGTGGTAGCTCGGAGCGACTGGACGAGGAAGGCCGAGGATAGTATCGTGACGCGCCTTGGGAGAGTCCTATGCTCAACATCAACAGTGGACAATGACAGGTTGATGATACGTGACACTGTTTTTGTAAAACATGCAGTTAAAGTACCTATCTTTTTTATGTACCTACACTACCTAATTACATATAGATAGATACATAACCTCACGACCATATTTCCCTTCTCAGGGGGGGGTCAGAAACAAAGCAATAACTGAGAATACTATCTGGTAACGTACCTACATATACATAATACATACTGGAAATACTTTTTTGTTAACACTAATTAACATTACAAAAAAAATAACATTGGGTTCCAACTCTTCAGTGTTGATGCTGCAGGGGTCCTGACTGTCTAAGCCATGAGACTTAGGATTTGCCGATTTTGAATTAGATTATTAGGATCAAGCAGAGTTCTCTTCACGGCTACTTAACCTACAGAGTAAGTACTCCGTAGGGTATTGTCAACATAAACTAAGAATGAGTAACTGTGTAGGGGTGTGTGTGTGTGATTTAATAATCTACAGATTTCTAATAATTGTTAATTTGTTGGTTAATTAAATAAACTTTATTCATATTCAAATAACGTAAGACAAAGGCAAAGGTCAATTTAACATAAAATCCTAAGACTAAAATATGCTAAAACTAAAATATCCTAAAACTTAAATAAAATTAAAACAAAATTGGTTTGTTGGTTTAAGAAGAAACATTGCTTTTTCGGGTTCCTATTACTCAGTCCTGATGCTGCAGGTGTACTGCCTGCATGTTCTGATTTAAAATTAGTGTTTGTAAGTACTTATCAAACAATTTAGATGTAGTTTTGAGAAATGTATGGAGATTCTACTTTATGTTTTAATTTGATGGCAATGATGGCAATATAATGCGATATTTTTATTCTTTATTTCTTTCTTTACTTTTTTTCAAAATTTCTATTTCTTTCTCTATCTTTGCATTTCTTATTATTTTTTTCTTTCTCTTAATATTATTAAGAACTTCTCTGCGCGTACGAAGTCGCGGGCACAGCTAGTACTTAAATAATTATTCGCATCGTTGATTTTTGAGTTTATGTTTCGAAATTTTGATAGGTAGGTAAATATTTACATATCCCGGGGACTTCATCCATGATAATATTAATAAGTTCCTCATTTACTATTGGATAAAAGAAAAATTAAATTGTAAAATTTATGTTCTTGTATTATTTCGTTTTCATCTAACGTAAAACTATTCTAAAAAATAAAAAAAAACGTTTTGATAAAGTAATAGACACATATACAGATATATATTATAAGTATATCAGTCGAAGATACGAAAGCGTCGAAAAAAATTGGAACCAGTACTGGCCCCAAAACCCTATCCATATATACACGCACACATACATAATTAGCATGGCGCCTCACGCACACCAACGACAACCAAAAGGTATAACCGTGAGGCTCATTCTAGACATATACTTTTTCTAAGGTTTATCGATTTTACAGGATTGTGACCATAGAGAAATTACACGCTCCCCTTGGTAGAGATGGTGTAACAAAGTGTGCACAGTAACCACCAATTGTGCACTAGTTTGTACTGCGACCATAGAGAAATTACACGCTCCCCTAAGCTTTTTGTCTCCCCTCACCCGACCCTCACCCCCTTTGTCGGCGACATAATTTTCTATAGAAACAAGCCGATATGCCATCTCCTCTTACTCCATGATTGTGACCCATATACCTACAGTTTTCTCATAATAGACAAAAACTAATAATGTCAACGCATGAAGCAAATTTTCTCTATAATGTCAATCATACAAATACAAATGACTTTGACCCAAATAAAGGGCCATAGGACACACCTTGTGCTATTAGATATTTAAGGTTCAATGTCACATGCAATGATCTGTGACTTCCTTAAGCTAGACAAAGGGAAACGACCTTAATTTTGGACTGTAAAGTATGTATCATTTTAGTCGATAATCGTTTGACCTTCTGAGATTAATTGGGATCATAATAATAGTTATCTTGGCAATTATTTTATTCATGCTGATAGAAAAAACTATAATTATAATTTTAATTTTAAAGTCAAATAAAATTGGATCAAGAATAAAAACATCAAAAATATACGAGTTAGTAGTTAGGTACCTAGATAATTCAGACTATTTTTTATTAAATTAATTTCATTTATACCTAAAACCTAAACCCACGATCATCATCATCAGCCTCTATTCGTCCCACTGCAGGGCACAAGCCTTCCCAATGCGGATTGGTAGACTTAACATAGGTACGCATCGGAATTTCTTCTTCAGCGTATGCAGGTTTCCTCACGTTGTTTTCCTTCACCGTTTGAGAGCAGTCGGTAGGTACACGTAAACCGCGATATTATTACAGCTGAAAAATTATTTAAACAATTTAAATAATTATTTTCAAGGTCTTGGTCATAATCATACCTATAACCAATATTCATTGGTTTTCCTCAATGTTATTGCAAAATAATTGCTTGATAGGAAAATGAAATAGTGCCAAATAGGAAACGAAAAATAAAAAAAAAATGTAGATAAACATTTCCGTTACAACTAATTATTCCGGTATTTCATATGAATCGATCTTAGAAAAAGTATATGTCTAGAATGAGCCTCACACTTGTTCCGTATAAAACAAAAGAAGCTAACTTTCTTAGGTTGGTGTGCGTGAGGCGCCATACTAATTATGTATGTGTGCGTGTATATGTGTAGGGTTTTGGAACCAGTACTGGTTCCTATTTTTTTCGACGCTTTCGTAGCTTTGACTGTCTATCTATGAACACCACCTCACTGTTCAGGGCTGCAGACTCCAGGGTCCGAATAGCCCTAATGATGGCCAACCTGATAGGAGATGGCACCACAAGAAGAAGAAGTTTCGTCTGCCATGATGAGATGAGAGGAATATGAAAAAGAAGCTAACCTACGAGTTGTAGGGACTTGCCATAAATGTCAACACCCACAAGTTATAGCAAAGAAAGCTAACAGATGGCGATACCTTCGCTCTCAGAAATATGCTCCATACAAAGACAACGTTCACCGTAAATACGTTACTCGTAACCTACTACAAATAAGGTTCACAATCGAATGCGAGACATAAATCGCGCAAGAGAAATAATCACAGAGATTCGATATATACACAAGGTCTAACTAAGAACTGTTGGACCACGGCCGGTCCCTAGGCTTCACACTAAGCCTGGTGGAAGATCTTCCCCTTTCAATGGAGGAACATTCCCAAGTAGCACCTCCATAGAGTAAATAATTTACAGAGTCCAACTTAATATGCTGACGGTTTTTAAGGAGATGATCAGACCATCAAACTGAACAACTTTCTCTATGGGACCAACACGGAAATTGCGAAAGAAAAATATCTGCTTTCCCATACATTTGGTTGGGACTTTTTTGGGTTTACAGTTTTGTACGGATCAGATAACATTTTTCCCCGTTTTAGATATTGGTCCCATAGAGAAAGTTGTCCAGTTTGATGATCCCCTTAAAAAACCGTTAGCACCTTAGAATGTTACACTGATGAACTAAAAAAAGCTATCATCGAACGCTTTTATGAAAAGTACAATTAATTTTTGCAAATTTCCCTTAGGTTCCTTCTGAAAAGTTCAGAGTTTTTAACTACAATATCTATGACCTCGAGGAATAAAGTCGTGATCGTATTATGCATGTAATTTGTTGTTAAACGCTTCCGCACATTGCAGCGATATTATCGCAACCTGACTCAATCTCTTTCGACTGCATTCAGTGCTGGGCGCATGCGTGACGCGAATCGCGGAATCGCTGCAGTGTGTAAGGTGTCGCGATATCGCTGTCGATAATATCGCTGCAATGTGCGGAGGCCTTAAATCATTTACCCTAATTTGTAACAGGTGTGGATACAATTTTATTATAACTGCTAAGGTACTAATTTAGTTTAATAAGTACTTTCATAAGTAACTTTTAACCTCACAAAAAGTAAGCTATCATTATTATCATTATCTATTTCGAAAATGAGTCACGACACTCAGTCACGATTTTAGCCAGACTTTCTGTCCTTTTCTAGCAGTATAGAAAGCGAACGTGACATTGGTTTGTTTGTCCATGTCGCAGGAAAGTTGTGAAACCAGTGAGGTAATGATAATGCTAGAAAATTAATAATTGGGTAACCGGTTTATCGGTTGATATCGAATGAAAGGATTGTTTAAATTGTCCTACACGAATCATGAAAAGCTGGAGAAAAAACATATGATAAAAGGCTGTCATAAAACTGACTTCTTATCGAATTATGATGGTAGCTGGTTTTTGCCCATAATTATGTACACAACATTCACGGGCAATCACAAAGTGATGAATTAGTGATATATCCTAAGTCAGAAACACACGGTGCGGGCTTTAGACCATCATACTGAACAACGTTTACTTCAGAGTTAACACCGAAATCGGGATTTGTTCCATAGAAAACATCAATAATTCTACTCCATCAAATTTTTGCAACACCTGATTTTTTTGGCTCCATTGTGAAAGTTGTTAGTTTGATGGTCTGAAGCACCTTCCTTAAGGTGGTTGGAGAGCTGTCAATTTCATACAAAACGTTGTCGTATAACACTCGTAGACGGTATTAATAAAAGTAATGTTTTATATATGGAAAAATAGCTTAGAAAATCTAGTTTGCGCATATCAAAATATTTACAATTTTTAATATAATTACGAAGATAAATAAGGGTTTGAAATTTTGTATGAATAATTTCAAAGCGTGATATCTTCGTAATAATATTATAAATTGTAAATATTATTTGATATGCGCAAACTAGATTTTCTAAGCTATTTTTCCATATATAAAACATTACTTTTATTAATACCGTCTACGAGTGTTATACGACAACGTTTTGTATGGACGGAAACCACCTTAATACTTAATGCATTTCATTTAAGACCCTTACCTGTATTATTTACATCACCATTGAAATTTTTCAAACTACCTGGGTCATCGATCGTCCAGGATTATCGTAATAAACCTGATTTAAACCGTTCCTACAACAGTATTGTCAGTTTACTCAAACTGTTTGGTTTGGCCCCGCAAAGGAAATCTACTGACCTATATTTGTATAAGAAATTTACATATTTTGTTAAGTAGGCTGGTAGGATATAAACACGTATGTCGATTAGGTATGTACGTATTTTAATTCGTGATTTGTTAATGTTGACTTTGATTTCAATATATTAAAATTTATTAGGGTAACAATTTGATGAAATGTGAAAAAACACGATTTTCCAGAAAAGTAAAAAAAAATCCTTTTAGGTACAGTTAGGGATTGCAATCCGGTTTTCCGGATCCGGTAATCCGGCGGATCCGGCACCATTTACGGCCTACCGGATCCGGCACTAGCTGGCCGGATCCGGTACGGATCCGGTAAATGGATGAAAATCGAAAAAAAAAGTTTTTTTAATGAACATTCTCGCAGTGGACTTCGCTTACGACGTTATTGAGTCACCTGCTACGACAATCCGCACCTACAGTGTACATTTAAAATAGAAATTTGTCCTAGGTATGGAGTTTTTTTCTTCCCTACCATATGAATATGTCATTATAGAAATGACAGCAGAAAAGTTTTATTATGTAAAAGTACTTTAAGTATGAAAATTAACAGTAGGTATAGTAGTACATACCTGTCTCAGTCTGACAAAAGAAAAATAACCATAAATGTGAAAAGTGTGGATGTTAGGTGGTCTCTCTTTATGTTAGTCAATGCTTTGAGGCCTAGAAAATGTTTTTTTCGCATTATTAATACGATAGAAACTATCACTTCGTAACAATAATAATTTTTTCACAGTTGCTAGAAACACCTCTATTGTTTTACAGTAGATTTTAAAATGAAAACGCAAATGATTATGGATATTACCAATCCGGTCGGATCCGGCGGTTTTTTTTTCAAGCCGAAGTTATCAAAATCTCATTCATGATAATAGCCAAGTTCCGAAAGTATTTTGCGATTTCTGACAATGTCGACCCATGCAATCTTTTGATCCTTCTGAGAAAAATCGTTTAATAACATTAAAAAACTAGAAATCAGGATGCAGATAGACATTTTTTCCAGATATCGATGGACATCGCATAGGTCTCGTTTAACATTTCGAAGGTCTAAGCGCGTTCACACACGATGACGAACTGACGCAGCAGCAAACGTCAGTCCGTCATTTGTGAAGCAAGGAGTTGTATGAAACCGCACGTAGAAGCACACACGGTGGCGCATTGACGCACCGGTTGTGGTTCTATGAACTGACATCTGCCGCTCCGTCAGTGCGGCATCGTGTGTGAACGCACTAAGTGTGCGTGTTCTCATTCGAATTTCTTCTAAGCAGGTGCAGGGTTCCTTAGTAGAGTAGTGTATTGAAGTTGATCGAAAGCGGACTTTCAAACGATTAATATATGACGGAGTACACAAACTGCTACCGACTCAGACTATTCACATAAATCTTACATGAACGTTCCTCTATCAGATACGGTATCAAGAAAGTCGGCCCACTGCCCTTTCTGACCACATATTTCATAATAACGATATCTTAGCCAGCACTGTTACATTAATTGAATTGTTATTTGTGTCGTGTGTGATTTAAGACTTACAGGATTGTCACTGACACTTGACATGCCATTTCTGGTGAACGGGTCACCACAAGTGTTTCTATTTGAGACTAAAAGTAGACCATGCTGCTGGTAGTTTTAGCAGCTAAAGTAGATCTACATTGTTAAACTGGAATCTGCACAAGATACTGCCGTTTTTGATTATATGTATTATTCATTCCATCAATTATCGCCTAGGACATTTTCAGAGTATCTTCTTCGGGATTCTCTCCATTACGAGGTTGGCAGTCAGTTCTGCACGCTGGCTATCTCTTTCCGTGTCTCCGCGATCCACGATCCCTTCATGTTCTTGTCTATACCGACGCTATTTTTGCCTTCCAATATAACCATCAGGTAATTTATAGTCTGAAGCAGAAGTACGCAAAATTGTAGTACCGATTTCATTTTAGCTCTTCGTAATACTGGTTGGCAAATCTAGACAAACATATTACCTACATGCCATCGACTCGATAGAAGAAGATTTTTTGTCAAAAGTTGCCGGAATATCCTGACAGCGTATCATAATCATCATCTTATTGAGCTACGAAATTGTCGGTGGAGAATTGGCCAATCCTGTTTCTTTTCTGCAAGTCTTGGGTTCTTACAACACGACATCTATAGCTATATGTATTTTCTTTCAGCTCTGCCTCTCTTCCTGAAATGTCAACTTCTTATCTTATCTTGTTGTGGGGGCTGGCAAGCCAGCAACACTTCGACCCAGTGGGATCTTTTGTGTTAGCCCCAATACTTTTTTTTTTTTTGCTTTCCTCACCCTTCGAATACATGGTCAATGAAGGAGGCAATACCATTGAGGGGAAGAAACCTAAGATCTCCCGGTTTTGGTTATCCATCTCCGAGGAGGCACATGCGTTTTGCCGCCAAGACATCACAGTCACAAAGAATATGTTCCATGGTCTCTTCAACAAATGTCAACTTAAATCAAGTTTGAATCTCAAATCCAATATCAAACATTTCATAGATTCAATGTAGCGTTATCATTAGTTCTCGAACCCATGGATACCTACATGTAAATATAGGTAAAAGCGATAACTTATCTAGTTTTGCGTCAAATGTTTGTTCATTCGGCCTTTCGCCCACGTTCAGGTACTATTTAGATAACGTATTAGCGAGTAGAGTCGACTGAATCTAGTCAGGGGCAAAGCAACATACACACATAAGCTCACGCCATTGTCCCACGGGGGTAGGCACTAGACAGAGACCACCGACCGCCGCACGCTATGGCTCTCATCATCATCATATCGTATGGCATTTTTTGTCTTCCTGCTTGGATCCTGGGAGGTTTAAATTTCGATATTAATATGTTTGGCTCTGACACACTCTTTAGCCTCAGTCATATTCATACATCTTTTCTGACCCCCAGCAGACCGTGAAACATACAGGTTCCTTCTTAATATGCTGACACTTTTTTAAGAGGATGATCAGACCATCAAACTGAGCAGCTTTCTCTATGGGACCAATATCGAAATCGCGAAAAAAATCAGCTGGATTTTAAATGGAACAGCAGTTTTTTTTGCCATTTCGATGTTGGTGCCATAGAAAAAGTTGTTTAGTTTTATGGTCTTATTAGCATCCCCTTAAAAAAGATAACTAAAATACTTCTTTTCGGACTGAAAATGAACGGAATAAAAAAAAATTAAACATAAAGTATGACATCCGAAAAATTATTCACATTAGTCTTAAAACAAAGCCAAATACTTTCTTTTCTTCGACAAATAAAAGACATTTTCGAAAAGAAAGATCATAAGAATAAGAACAAACCTCATTCAAGAAAGAACGAATGGATAGTGACCTGGATTAATTAACATAACCGGTCCCGGTCTTTCAACCGAGTTAAGATACCTTTTTTTTTAAAGATTAGAAACAAGTTTCTTGGTGATTAATTTATTGTGTCACCGGTTAATTTTGTGGTAAGTAATTTTATTTTTATTACGTAGCATCACCCTATTTCGATGTCGTTCCTGGTGCAATAGGTAAATGAATACCTAATTCATTACTATTGTATGGTAGGTGTCGAATCTAAATATTACTAAAGACCGAATCAAAAGTTAGGTACCATTGGCATTTATGTAACTTTATTGTTTTTCATTTCAAAAGGCAAAATACCTAAGAAATACAATTTGAGAGTGTTTGAGAATTTTATATTAGTTGTGTATTCGAGATTTTACAGATATTTTACAATCGAATTTTATTTTTACACACTTTTACACATTTTTAAAATATTGAAGAGCCATTGAAACATTTTGTCAAGTTAAAAAACCAGTGTAATTTAAAAATCGGAACACTGGTCGCTGCCATGTTTGGTGCCCGTTATTTTCTCGATTCACCGGTACGCGGTCGTGAATTTCCTTTTCCTTTTTCGCTGTACCGCTTTAATCGATCGATTATAATTTTACACCGCTATGAAATGCAGTTTTATAGGGTGGCGGAAATTGTTTATCGAATGCATCGTTTTTTTTAGTTTTTGAATCGATTTATAATATGGAAATAGTGTACCTACCTACCTATAGTTTTTGTTTCCGAAAATTTTATCGATAGGTATTATTAAATTTACGAATGAATGAAAAGAATAATCAAGGACGATTTTCGCTAACTTGTTTTATTTTCTTTTACCTACTATTAAAATCCTTTTGTCTCATTTTAGCTAACCCATAATTAGTTTAGTTTGCTACTGTAGTAACAAAATAAGCAAATAATTATTTAATTATCATGATCGTCCAATTTCTCCCCCAAATATTTTATTGATTATTTCTGTAACACTCTTACTTAAATAAAATAACTTTGAATAAACGTGTAGGTTTGCGATCGGATCATACAATAATACTAATGTGACAGATATACCGAATAAAAAAAAGGTAAAAAAATTCTAATTTCATAAAGTTGCGTATCATAATCATAATTTTGTTATGTCTCGGTTATTATTTAAGATTTGCACATTCATTTTTGCTCTCAATTGTCTTCTTTGACTTGACTTTCGCAATAATTTGTTATCTACAGTTTCTATTAATTAATTAATATATAATAAAACATATTTGTTTAACATTCGTTTCCAGTTTACCACTAAGTAAATTCTAAAAAACAAAATGCGAAACTTTTCCATTTTCTCACGTACGCAAATACGTTCCATTGATAAAAACAAATATATTTTTTTATTATCTATAGCATGTAATGATAAAATGTAACGTATTGTAAAATGTCTGCCAGCTGTCAATAATTCTGATATATATTGTGTAACGCTGTTATCAATCATTCATTAACATGTGTAGGAAATTGTGAATTGAAACCGATAATTAGGACAAACTGATCGGATATAGTTTAATGCACTTCGAGGAAAACGACCATTCACAAAGCAAAATACGAATGATTGAATGAATGAATGAAATACATTTTCTTTACACCAAACACAAAAATACATTTTATGTATACCTACAGGATATAACATTAATATTAGTAAAAATAAGGCAGATAACTAAAACGTATTTTTAAATTTAAGAAAGAAATTATCGATCTATGCTATGATGTGTTACTACCAATTCATGTAATAAAAATCTTTTTCTGCGAGTAAAATAATATAAGTATAAATTATTTGCGTATCCATCTTAAATGAATGAATGATAAATTTAATATTCACCCCACTTATTGTAATCTTATCGTCAATACCATTAGGGAATGATTTAGCGCTTCCTTTCATTCATTATGTCATTCAAAATAAAAAACCGGTTTTATCAAGTTCAAAATTTCAAGGTCTCTGTCACCCCTTACAATAACTCTTCACACCTTTCATTTTGAGGTTCTCATGTTTCGATACCCATTGTTTTGTACCCCTGATGTTTGCTAAATGGCTTTTTATCAATTTCAAGGTTGGTAACCGCTGTCTCACGGTAGTCAGCTGGTATTTTTTTGTCTATGAGATTTTATTTTTAATTTCGTACCTTTAACGTACGTTAAAACCAAAGTGTTGTAATGTATCATGGACCTTTTCTAATCTTAGTAAACCTACTTACAGAGAGGTAAGTACATGACCTATCTATGCCTTCTTAATATCCTGAGGGTTTTTAGCGTTCCGTACCAAAATTGGCTTAACAGAACTCTTATGGAATCATATCCTGTGTCTGTCCGTTCGTCTGTCACATGCGTTTTTCTCAGAAACTGTAAGAAATAGGAAGCTGATACTTGGCATGGCCCAATTATACATATAAATGAAGTCAAAAAAAAACGTAATTTCTATTTTTTTACAGTTTTGAGAAACTTTTTTTTTATTGTGGCGTGTAAATTATGTCCATTGTTCATTAAACAGTGACGATGGGCTTACTACCTATCACACTGAAAATATCCTAGGCACTTCTAGTGAAATATAGATATTCTGAAATGACATGAAATTTTTTATTTCTATTTCTTTCTTTTCTTTTTTGGCCGATTTCATTTTTTATTTTTTTTTTACATTTTCTTTTGTTTCTTCTTAATTTTCTCATACGTTTTCAATATCTATGATTATCTCCTCGGGGAATATGGCTGTGAGCTTAGAAAAAGTATATGTCTAGAATGAGCCTCACACTTGTTCCGTATAAAACAAAAGGGGCTAACTTTCTTAGGTTGGTGTGCGTGAGGCGCCATACTAATATGTATGCGTGCGTGTATTTTAGTTAGCTGATGGTTTTTTACTTTGAAATAATGAAGTGTAATTTAAACCCATAATGATCTAGGTATTTAGTCTTGCGTCCGTCATTGTACAAGGTGATAACTATAGATCTTTAGTTTTTAACACTTATGCTCACAGCCTTAGATTATCAAGATACCTAAATACCTAAATACCTAAATACCTTAGATTATCAAGATACCTAAACCCTATACATATATGTATAGGGTTTAGGAACCAGTACTGGTTCCTATTTTTTTCGACGCTTTCGTAGCTTTGACTGTCTATCTTGATAATCTAAGGCTGTGAGCATAAGTGTTAAAAACTAAAGATCTATAGTTATCACCTTGTACAATGACGGACGCAAGACTAAATACCTAGATCATTATGGGTTTAAATTACACTTCATTATTTCAAAGTAAAAAACCATCAGCTAACTAAAATAACTGATTATTCGGTAACGAACATAATCATTATGGTTATAGTGTAATTACCACGAATATTACACCAAATTGTTCCTTTAAAATTTTTTACATTATATTTTTAAGTATAACTTTATTATCTTTGGTAGCAAGTATGAAGTTAATTATACGAGTAGGTACCTAACTACCTAAATATGTTATCAGTGAAGTTGTGTGTTTTTATTGTAAATATCTTTATTACAATTTCATGTAGATGTTTCATTTATTTCGTTACTTTGAATTTAAAAAGATTGCCCGAATCAATTGGTCTGGACTCGTGTAGAAAAACTCTGTAATTTTCTTAATCCCCAAAATGATGTGTAGTTAGGTATTTATGTGATATTTTTAATCTTATCATTTTATTATATGATATGATAGCACATGATAACAACCAGTTGATACAATTATACTTTGTCACTTGCTTAGTATTGTTATGAATATTTATAGGTAAATCTATAACGTATCTAGGTACCACCATCTAGGCCTAGTTTAAAAAAAGAAAAATGTATTGTTACAGATTACTAGTAAGGATATATTATCACTACGTAACAGATATATCACCTCCTTAGAAAATGATAAAATCCAGAAGGTGCGCGCAAAATAACTAGTGAAGCTTTCCACAGACACAGATGTTATAATAAGTCACAGAGTGGTTAATATTACTTCGTAGTCGTACAGCGCGCGACGTCTGTAGCGAGTGGCAGAAATCAAGCAAGCGCATACTCCAAATTACGATACGCCAAAGTTTTGGTGATAATGTCGGTACCTACGGCGCCGAGTGACGGCGGCGTGGTATTGTCACCAACGATTTTTTTTATATAATATGGTAACTTGATTAGTTACAAGAGGATTGTATAGGAATGCGAGTTAGCCCTAAGACCCATAATTAATAATTTTAATTATTATATTCTAAAACGGACAAATTCTTATTTTAAACTGGTTTAAAACGTGCATTGAATGTCAAGGTTGTGAAAAAAAAGAACGCAAACATTTTGCATAATCATGCATAATTTCGAGATAACAATAATTAATTCTGCATGCTATTTACATAATTATTTCATGCATCTATGTAACATTTGCGAAGGTCTTTCATAACAGCGAGATATTCGCATCTATTTGTCTTTTTTTTTAATTTATTTATTATCATTGTTAGGAATAGGGTTAAAAATTGTATGGTGGCTTGATCAAAATAGTTTTTTCCAAAAAATCAGCGCATCTTTTTTTTTTTCCAGACACTTAGTTAAAAAATAAAGGAATAAAATTCTACCAAGATTGTGGTTATGGATTGCACCTAGAGTTTTTTAATTTCAAAAATCTTCCTTATAGCTAGAAACTTATTTGCATAGAATGCCATTCATTGGACTTATTTTAGTTGAACAGAGATAGACTCTACCAAACCTTATCCAGTTGGGACTAGAGGGATATTATCTACTTGTATACTTGCGTTTATTTATTAATTGTTGTAAAGGATTTTTAACCAATTAACCATCATCATTCAGACGTCCCACTGCTGGGCAGACCTACCTACGGATTTTTAGGCTAAGTGCTTTCACACACGATGACGCATTGACGGGCGGAGTGGCAGATGTCACTTCAGTCCGTCATTTGTGAAGCAATGAGTTATATGAAACCGCACGTAGAAGCACACATGATGACGGATTGACGCACCGTGTGTGCTTCTACGTGCGGTTTCTTACAACTCCTTGCTTCACAAATGACGGACTGACGTCTGCCGCTCCGTCAATGCCTCATCGTGTTTAATCCCACTAAGTCACGTTTGTCAAGTTTCATGGACATGCATGAGACACAATTCTAGCGATCGGATCCATATTTTCAACCTAAAACTCTCATAGGGTAATTCTAGGATAGATGCCGCAGTGGGTTAGACGCCCTGAATTTTAAATCTCTAGTTTCGCGACCTTGGGTGGCGGTCATTCTACTACTAAACAAGAGACCCCCCCGCCCCCGCGTAGCGTGCCGCGCGACAAGACGCTGAGTGGTTGTGCGCACGAGTGAGTTTCCTTAGAAGTTTTGGCGCGAAGGTAATATTTACAATTATTATTTTACGGTGTTGTTGTGGTGTTTATACTTTTTCCCTGATAAATAAAAAATGTTTTTTTGGTGTTTCCCTATTTAAGAGTAGTGTATGCATACCCGCAAAGAAGATTGTTTTTAATTTCATGATTTTGTTTATTTGTTATTGCAATAGGCATCTATCCCCTACGAAAAGTATACTTGCCCCAATTTTGTTAAGGTATAGATGCCTCTAGGGGCGTCTATCCTCTAGCTTGAGGCTTATCCTTAATTATTCAGATATTGTTTTATATGTTGTGATGGGCATGCAAATAGGTATTGCAATGATTGTTATGTACCTGCTTAGGTAGCAAATTATTAATAATATTAAGATTTAACATATTAAATGACAGTAGAGTATAAATGCCCCATCAAAAAGAGTAAATTTAGTTCTCTTTTGATGGGGCATCTATACTATACTGTGATTTAATATGTTAAATCTTCTTTGAGAAAAATAAAAAATATCAGTTTTATTTGGATTCATCCATTCATCGTAAATAACTAACGTTCTTGCATAAAAAGTGTTTTTTTCGTGATAGGGCACATATCCCCTAGACCATTTTACTGATGAGGCAACTATCCGCTATGGGGCATATATACTTAAAATTTTAGAGGTCAGGGAAAATTAACAAAGCATAAAAAGTATAAACAATGATGATATTTTTTTCGAATGAAATAGTAGACGAAGGACCAATGTATCTGTATCCTACAAGCTTATTTGGTTCCTGTCATTGAACTGAGAAATATAACGATATTTCAAAAAGTGCGGCACCTATCCTAGAATTACCCTAACATTTTCAATTTAAAACTAGGTATTCTAATATTTTCAAATATCATCATTATATTTTGAACCTAAAAGTATTCTAATATTTTGGACCTAAAACTTAATTACCTACCTAAATTAAATATCACGCATATACCTACCTACTTATAAAACACACTATTTTTATCCAACGTAATTACCTAACTCACAGTAAATAATCAAATACTTACATATTGCAACATAATACTTAAAACGATAAATTAACTACAAAAATAACTGGTAGCTAGGTTGGTTACAGTAAAACTCCGCATCTCAAATTCACTAAAAGAGAAAATTAGGTCTGTACTTCTGTAGCCGCTGCAACCGTTCTAAAATAATACCTTACCGCTTCAAACCTATTTTAGCTTTTGCTACAATAAAACAACTCAGACACAAGACGAGAACGTATTAAATATTAATAACTATCCTTTGGGCCACACAAAAATGCACAGTAAAAAAATAACTTCCAAATTTTCACTTTTATAGCACTAAATATACACAAATAAAAAAAAACAAATTAACACATTTGGAACGCACAAAATTAAAAAAAAAACAGAAATGGTCGTGAAATTTTTTTCAGTGAACGGATCGAATTTTCTAACTTTTCTCTTAAAAAAAAGAAATAAAAAAGTTCGTTGGTATTACCGAGCGGTTCGTATCGATACGTCTTCGTTGGCGCGCTCGCAAACTCAACTGGCGCGGTTTGGTTTTGGTGCGTTTATTTTCCGACGCTTGGCTTTCTGGATTCAGGGACAGAGATCTCGGCTTAGCGCTTGTAGCTACACGAGAGAGTTTGTGTGCGTTACGCACTTTTAGTGATGAGCTGTGTCGATAGGATTGTTATCGATAATTTTCCCATCAGCATCGTTTAGTACTTAGGCCGAGATTCAGAGACGATTTGTAAGTCATAGTTCGAACTCCCGTATGTCAAAATTCATACATTTCTACCCTACTTAGCTCGAACTAAGCCAAAAAAAATCGTCTCTGATTCTCGGCTTTAGTGTGAGATTCAGTCAGTTTTTGAGATTAAGTTCGATCTCCCATTTGTTGAAAAAATCAAAATCCATACGGTTTTGATTTGACCCTAACTCAACATATGCTCAAAATGTGTTTGAATCTGGGTCCATACTCCTTAGAGCTGTCACACACGACGACGCACTGACGGAGCAGCAGCAGACGTCAGTTCGTCGTCGTGTGTGATCCGGGATCCCACTATATGTGTAACTTTAGGGCATTGCGCCGAAGGTTTTTAGCGCACAGAATAAATTCGAAGCATAATATAAAGCAGATACATTTTGTTTTGCGTGGTTCTGCTTTGAAATTTTGCTTTATTCAGCCTGCTAGTAGGGCTTTAAATAAAAATGTAGTCAGTTCAGTCAGTCAGTAAAAAAAGTCAGATACAGTTTAACAGTCACTTCGATTTCCATAATATTTTAATTTTAACTAACATTGTAGGTCGCGGTTGCTATTTATTTAAGTTATACATATTTTTTAATTTGAATAATACATACGTACATACATACATAAACACACGCTACTATCCCACAGGGGTAGACAGAGACTACGGCTCGCCACACACTACGATTCTGACATACTTTTCTCGCCTCATCCACTTTCATACATCTCATCATGCACTTCCGTCGGTTGAGGGTGCTACGCTCTTGTCCTTTTCGGTAAAGACTATTTATTTGGTCGAGGTAAGTTCTCCTCAGGATAACGGAGGTTAAGTATCAGCATAGTAAGAAGGACCATGTGGGTTACACAACAAAAAAAAACTTTACCTCTCTACCACTTAACCTGTCTACCTCTCTACCAGTTAACTTTTGCATCTGATTGAACCCACAAATAATACAAACTCAAAATTAATATCGATAAATGGATAACATTTCATATCATCGATAACTTATCCTCCCCTCTCTACAAAAGCACTATCCCAATAACGCACACAATCACCATCACCCGCACATACAAACCACTGAGCTTTAAGTTGCATCGTGGTCATCATCCCATTTTAAACCTTACGACTCTAGAAATAACAACAAATCTTCAACAAAACAATTTTTCCTCTTGACTCTGGCTACTGAAATTGTTTGTACTATTACTTTAGAGATAAAGAACGTACTTTATAAAGGTATTTTAAATTAGATAAGAGATACGTAGACAATAATAAATGAGATTTTGTTCTAGAAACTGTATTTTTGAGAGTTATAGCCTACTGGCTTTTGCTCGCGTCTTGGTTGCTATAATTGGCTATACAAAGTGTCGATGTGTTACCTAATTAAATCATTTAGTCAAAATAGTTTTAAAAAATCACTAATTAATAAATATCTTGGACATAGTCATTTAAATTACCAGAATCTAGCCTGGACTTGTATTATGACGACTAGACAACGATATAGAATAGCTTGCATATAGATAAAGTATATTATGTCTAGATTGAGCCTCACGCTTCTATATACCGTATAAAATAAAGGCCAACTTTCTTAGGTTGGTGTGCTCACAAACTCGGCACTCTCTCACTTTGTGTGGCTCGGCGCCATACAAATTATCATTGTGTGCGTGAATAGAGACACGGTTTATGTCAGTGAGATTTTTTCGTTGCGTTCATAGCTTCGACTGTCTATCTAGACATATAACTTATCAAAGATAAAAACATCCATGGCTCGTGTACAAATATTAATATTCAAATAATTCATAAAAATTATTGTCCCAAATTATTGTTATTCGAACGAAGGTTCTGAGCTGAGTCGAAGGACTCTCAGCACAGCAGGCTTCACTACCGACTGAGCTATGGAATCGTCAGATTATATCATATAGACAACGTTCTGATGTTGTTTCTTGGCTACCACCACCACCGCGTCGGAAGATGTTATTGTAGAGAAGATGCGGCCAGAAACTCTACAACACATCTTTTAAAAATATATAAAAAGTTCGCTGAAACTATTTTACGGGGCACATTTCACGAATGGGTCATTCATAGAATCGGTCATTTGTAGAATTGCGCATTTCACGAACAGTCATTTTATTGAGTATTTCTTCAAATCGGTCCTTTGTATACTAAACCCATCAGCATTAAATAAAGTGTTCCTTTACTATCCTTTCGGGGCCAGATTTGGGGCTAGGTTTAAATCATTGAATACGGGGCTAGATGAGCGGAAAAGGGGAATGGGTGCCTGTCAATTGACGCGGAGATAGGCGTCGGAGCGGAGAAACTAAGTTTTATTAACCAATAAGTTTGCATGAAATCTCGGAGCTGAGATTTTTGGTTAATAAAACTCAGTTTATCCGCTTCGCAGCCTATATCACCGCGTCAATGGACATGCATTCTTAAGCACCAAAAGAGTTTGCTTCTTAAGTTGGCAACAAGAAAGATAGCGGTACTACAACAAACTTCCTTTTTTTTATTTACCACAAAACTAAATAAAGAACAAAAATTACCTACGGTACCTACAATAAAAGTACATTTTTTTCTTTTATTTACCATGAGTCATAGTTCAATTTCGATCTATTCAATAGAGAAGAGATGCTCTGACAGCTTTATCGATTTTAGATCACGAACACAAAGATTTGAGAGACATTATAGTAGGACTGTCTTAAAATATTAGGAATGAACAACAATTTAACTAAAAACATTGTTTAAGAATCAAAAACTTAAGTATGTTAGTATAAGTGCCTACAAAAAACATAAAATTAAACGATTAATTTAAATAATCAATAGGGTTAAGGGTTACGTATATTAGTATCTTTTTAAAGAAAAAAAAAATCATTTTTGTATTTAGTTCCAAAAACATTCTTTGATCACAGTTTCCTTTTCCCAAAGGTCGTTTGGAAGAAATAGTTTTTTATTTATAAGACTGCCTTATTTTGTGCTTCCTGCATTTCCTTGTACTTTTTATGCTTTTGATAAATATTTTATGGAAACAACAATTACAACATTTTCATTTTTAAAGTGGATGTTCTGAGTTTTCAGAATATCTCTTACTACTTCAGATAATATAGTCGTGAGCATATGCTGTGCTATGCTTAGTCCATAGACATATTACTCTAGCGATAGACAAGCTCGTTCAAACAAACAACATGTCACACAAAATAACACAAAATGACACATTGCGGTCTGTCATTGCCATAGTGACGAAGTGAACTCGGGAACATCAATCAGGTGCCTACACCTCATTCAAGTGGAACATGTTGCTTCTATGGAAGGGCAAGTCTATCGCTAGAGTTTAAGTCTATGGCTTAGTCAATATTTTTTGTTTTGTTGCTGTGTTTTATTTTGTTTGTTTCTTTTGAGTTTCAATTTCGAGACGTGTGTCCACAGCACGGCTACCATGCCACCCATGATGACAAAGCTTTTAAACGAGAAAAACGCCATGCGCGTTTCTCTTCTCTTTCTGGCATACGTAAAATAGTATAAGGATAAAGGCACATCTCGATTTTTATCCTTTTCTCGGGGGTAGCATGCGAGGTCTAGCTGTCCATGAAACTCTTCCTTCTTCTTTCCAACTTGACACAGTCCTATTGGAACGGAATATACCGTTGTATAGTTTTTTATCTGTGCCCGAAATAGATCAAAGATCGAATAGTATGTTTTTTTACATATTTTTGGTTTTATTGGTTTGGTTCAGCCGTTTTCAAATGATGCGTACACACGGCGACAACACATCAAGCTACGCAAAACAAACATAAGCTGGCCGCGAGACGTATACATTACTCTACCTACGCGCGGCCAGCTTATTTTGGTTTTGCATAGGTGGATGTGTCGCCGTGTGTAAAAACAAACAAATAGAATAAAAAACCAAAAACGATATTTAATGCATTCTATTACCTAATAAGTATCCTTTATCCCCCATAAAATTTGTTTCGACATGCCTTTACAATTTTATTACAATTCGAGCTTTTACTTAGGTGCTTTTATATTGGGTCCTTTTCAAGGGGATGATTCAGACCATCAAACTGACCAACTTTCTCTATGGGACCAACATCGAAATCGCGAAAAAAATATCTGCCGCGCCGCTCCATACAAAATTGCAAACCTTCTCGAGCCTAATGTATGGGAGAGCTGTTTTTTTTTCACCATTTCGATGTTGGTCCCATAGAAAAAGTTGATCAGTTTGATGGTCTGATCATCCCCTTAAAAAATGTGTCAGCATTTAAGTTGGACCCTGTATTACCAGTTTTTGAGTATAATGAAAGTTTCATCACAAACCGATGTCCATTCGTTTTTGCGGGATAAGTAGGTACTCAAACAAATAAAATTAAAAAATGTGTGATTTACAGTTTAACAATAGTGTAGTGTAGGTCAATGAATCTAAATTCGTATTTTGTCTTGTTTATTTAAATATCCAGAGGGTTTGCGTCTCTCTCAAGACTACTAAGTACCTATAATAAAAATTTTCCTTACTAGCTTTATCCAAACGAAAAGCCTAGAAACTATTATTTCTAGGTACCTACCTACATTTATCTTCATGTTTTGCAAATGGTGATGCATTTAATTTAGTTGGTAACTGTGCTGTGGTGCTAAGAAAACCATGTCACGGTTGTGGTTTTTTAGTCATATTCTTGTTTAACTTCTTATAAGTAACTTAAGTCACGTATGCAAATGCATGTTAGTCATTTCGAACACACATTTATTGAGTTTTTTCTCCTTAAACGGGGCCTCCCCTTGAGAGCCTGTCACATTGTACCTAGTCCTGATAAACTCCATAATGAACCATGTGAGTTTCGGCTACTGGTATTGAAATGCGTTTATTCTAATTATACAGGGTGTAAGGAAAAGTATCATTAACCTTTAAACCACATAGGTACTCTACACATCAAACTAAACAAATGTTATTATGGGAGCAACCCTGTAGGAACAAAAAAAATCTAACCTACCTTACCTACTGGGACAGCTGTATTTTTTTCTGTTCTTAAAGGTTTGCTCTCATAGAAGTTGTTCAGTTTGATAGGTAGAGTATGTGGTTTAAAGTTTAATTATACTTTTCTTACACCCTGTATAATCTCGCTATATGTCTCATTCTATTACTATATTTACGAAATAAAATATGAATTACATTAACTGAGCCTTAACAAACCTAAGGCGATGCAATTACGAGAAAACCTTATGACAGACTCATTCATTACATTGTAAAACTATTATTAAATATGAGAATGCATTCTAAGAATAAAATATACCCTAATGCATTTCTTATCAACAAAAGCACTGAAGTCACTACGCAAAATAACTAAACATTACTATGTGTACAATATTCTATTCTTAATCTCCATGTCATGTTGTGAGGTCACATGATACACTTATACATACATTCATACTTACATGAACATACAATTTCATTTCGGTATTGTCAGAGACCTTGCTTGCACCATCAAACACTCTGAAAGAAATGTTTTATTAAAATACCCAGCCGATGGACGTCCACAGCTGGACATAGGCTCCCCAATAGATCGCCATAACGATCGGTCCTGCGCTGCCCTAATCCAACGGGTTCCCGCCTCCGTCACCAGGTCGTCGGTCCACCTTGTGGGGGACCTATCGCTGCGCTATACGGTACGCGGTCACCACTCGAGAACTTTTCTTCCCCATCGGCCATCGGTTTTGCGAGCAATGTGCCCCGCCTACTGCCACTTTAGCAATTATTTGGGCTATGTCCGCTACTCTGGTTCTTCTTCGGATCTCTTCCTTCGATCTCGTAGGGAAACTCCGAGCGTAGCCCTCTCCGTTGTCCTTTAGGTGACTTTCCACCTTTCTAACAACAGTAAGTAAGTTATAGCCTGTAGAATCCCACTGCAGGGCAAAGGCCTCCTCTCACAAATAAGGGTGAGAGGGAGTGGGCCATACTCCACCACGCGGGCAATTGGTGGAGGCAATTTAGTAGTCACCTTGCTGTCAGAGAATTTTCAAGCCGCCAATAGGCCTCTGACTTGGCTTAACGAATAGTTACAACGCCATCTGAGGGAACTATCCGAGACCAACTGCTTAATGTGCCTTCCGAAGTACGGAAACGCTCGAGATGAATTACCACTAAACGATCACCCATCCAAGGACTGACCGGACCTGACGTTGCTTAACTTCGGTGCTCGTTTCCAATACCGAAGCTCCACTACGCCAACGAGCGCTTCTAAAAACAGTATACTTACCTAAATAGTAAACAGTCAAAGAATTCGATGTAAGTATAGAAAGTTGTTCAGTTTGATGGTCTGATCATCCTCTTAAAAAACCGTCAGAATTGGACCCTGTATGTATGTAATAAAACAGTTTTTCGTTTTCCACAGAACATAAAACTCAGTTAATCTTAATTAAAGAGACCGTTGAAAACGAGACCTAATTTCCGTATTAATTGTTCGTAATGTTATCTCACATGACCTTAAGGTAATTAACCAGAACTCCAACGCATTACGAATGCGTTTAGGATAAGGCATTGCCACACCCACTTCACTGGCACTTCATACAAATGGGCTCGCACTGACAAGAAAAGATACGCAAGTGCGATACTGCGAATTTCCTATAGGTTCCATGGGGAAAGTTGGTCAGTACCATGAGTACAGTCACCCTCTAAATTAATAAGTATCTGTCTACTCTTATACCCAGTTTAGCTAATCTTCTTTCTATTTCCTGTCCCAATTAGTAATTCCCTTATACCACAAGGTATATATCTCTTCTATTCTATTCTATTTTTAAAATATGGCTGCTGCCATCTTGGTTTGTGATGATTTTGCCAATGTCGAGTTTTTGTAGCAAAAGTGCTTGACGTTGTAAGGTTATGAAGATATTTTGGTGACTTCAAGGGTTGTTCTTACAAAAGAACACTATCCTGAGCCACCACTGGAGCCCCGCTGTCGAGCTGGGAGGGGGCAACCGACGAGCGACACGCGACACGCGACCACCCACTAGCAGATCCACAACGCGACTCCCTATATATCTCTTATCTTGTTGCGGGCTCACCCCCCGTCACACTGGACAGAGTTTCGGTACTACTGGTGAAACGTGGATGTTCTGAGGCTTCAGAATGTCTCTGACTACCCCCTCGGGGAATATAGTCGTCAGCTTATGCTGTGCTATGCTTGTTGTTGGGGCTAGTAAGCCAGCAACACTTCGACCCAGTGGGATCTTTTGTGTTAACCCCAATACTTTTTGCTTTCTTCACCCTTCAAATACATGGTCAATGAAGGAGGCCATTGAGGGGAAGAAACCTAAAATCTCCTGGTTTTGGGTATCCATCTCCGAGGAGGCACACGCGTTTTGCCGCCAAGACATCAAAGTCACAAAGAATATTTTATAAAAAAATCCCTACTCTACTGTTCAGTTTGATGGTCTAATCTAAACCATCTTTTTTTAAATATTTAGGGTATTTTGTTACACCCTGTATACATAGGAATCGCCCGCCGCCGTAGCAAATCACAGAGATTAGATGGTTTGCGACCGGTTGGCATTTTGCGATGTTGGCATTATGAGCTGAAATTATGCTAGATATCTGCATGCATGTGCTCACGACTATATTCCCCGAGGGGGTAGTCAGAGATATTCTATAACCTTAGAATATCCACGTTTTACTGTCCAGTGTGACGGGTAATGAGCCCATCGCCTCTTGGAATGGACAGATGTGTAGATATACATACAGCCCGATAGCACAGTCTGTAGTGAACCTGCCTGCTGTGCCGGGTTCGCGGGTTCGAATCCCGTAAGGGGCAAATATTTGTATGGTGAATATGAATATTTGTACCCGAGTCATGGGTGTTTGTATCTATATATGTATTCTATATCGTTGTCTAGTTATTATAATACAAGTCCAGGCTAGATTCTGGAACTTTAAATGTGACTATATAATTTGTGTGACAATGTCCAAGATATTTATTTATACATAGGTACATCGAAATTGAAGCATGCAGGTTTCCTCTCGATGCTAGATATCTGCCTAGCTATTATCTATTATTAAATAATAAACAATGCCACTCTCTTAATTTTCTAATTCTATGTTTAGACAGGCAGATAGTAGATACTCTATCGTTGCATAACAAGAGATGCACACAATTATGACACTGCGCATACGCAACAACAAGAACGCTCTAATTAACATTGACATTACTATGACCCTACATACATTATATTTTGTGGTTTAATTCATACACTTTATGGATAACCGTATACAATCGTCACACACTAGGGGGTGCAGTACCGGTTTCATCTCAAGAACCGGGACTGGGTTTCCGGTACTGGACTTGGAACCGGGATTTCCCGGGAATTTCGGTACTAACGGTACTTGAAAATAATATTTATAAATCACGATTTTCTTAAAGAAAAAGACTTGACATCATGTAGAAACAATTATTAGTGATTAATGTAGTTTAATTAGAAAAAAAATGCCTTTTTACTAGGTTACTGTATTATTTTATTATTTAATAAATGTGACCAATATCGCTCAAGGTAAGGGAGTAGCGTGGATGATTATAGCAACGGGTTTATGGTCTGGAGTGCGATTTTTGAATCTCATTCGGTGAGCTCAGCAGTTGGAAATGTCAAAATTACTCTGGAGATACGCATCTTTCTACTGCTGATTTGACATTCAAAAATCATACTACAGGAGAGAGATTTTTGAGAGTCAAATCCGCAGTAGAAAGATGCATATCTCCATAATAATTTTGACATTTTCAACTGCTGAGCTCACCCAATTAGATTCAAAAATCGCACTCCTGGTCCAAGTTCATTGAGACGCCCACTTGAGCTTATGGAGGAAAAGCGTGAAATGATTCTACCATCTTTGACTAGCGACCTACGTTTGGTATAACACCGAGCCTATAAGGGAGGCTATACAGCGAACTAACGACTCTTAAGTCTTTGCAAGGGATAAAATAAGTCTATTGGCAAAACCAATTAAAGAAACTAAAGACCGAATAAGTATCGTGTCGTTCAGGCCTGAGCTTTTGAGAGAGATTGACAAATTATGCATCACGGAGACCACTACACAAAACTGGCTAACGACCCAAGAGTTAGATAGAGTTAATTATAGTTAGTGAGTAATTATGATTATACATACCAACTTACATACATAAATAACTTAAAAATACTCCGTATATTAAACTGTAGTCTTTGAAAATACTGTCGTTTTTGTAAAGAATCGATAACTGCAATGAAAAGGATGAAAACGCAAAATTCTAGTTTTTTTTTAAATTGGTATCACATCGCTTTTTGACGTCATTTTTTGATTCTACCACCACCGCGTTCGGAAGGAAGGTGTTCCGTTTTAGAAAAGAAGCGACCAGAAACTGTATTACACACACATCTTTCAACAACTCTCGACCCGGTGGTAGACAATGAGAATATAATAACTAGTGGTAGAGTCGAAAACATTTAGTACGTCAATTATTGAAAATAAAAATTTTTGGATTTTGAATTTTGTTTAGTATTATATACTAGCTGTTGCCCGCGACTCCGTCTGCGTGGACCTTAAAAAAGTATCATATGTGTTAATCCAGAACATATTCTATCTACGTGCATGCTAAATTTCATCCAAATCCGTTCAGCCGTTTATGAGTGAAACGTTGCTTTCGCACTTATAATATTAAGTGAGATAAATCGCTACTTCTTACTTCAAATAACATAGTTTTTCTTAGTACTTAAATGTAGTACATTTAGCTACATTTAATGACATAATTATCATTATCATAATCATAACAATATAGTTTACAATAAACATCCTGATAAATTAGCAACAGTCATTAATCATTATACAAGTATAAATAGAATGTATAAAATGTTATCTGTAATTACCTTGTCGTTACCATGCAATTTTTTTTATTTGCCCATTTCATCCCACTGCTGGGCAAAGACCTCCCCTTTAATCCTCCAACCATCTCCGTCCTGGGCATTTTCTGGCCACGCGTCATCGAAAGCATCCAGATCGTCCCGCCACCTCTTCCTAGGACGACCTGGATGCCGATGACCGTTTTCTGGGATCCAGGGCGTGACAATTCTTGCTTAACATTCCTGGTGCATTCGGCAGACATGGCCGGCCCAAACCCACTTTAATCTGGCGGTTTTTTCCCCTACATCGGCTATTCGTTTTGGAGCGCAGTGTAGTGTTTCTGACACGATCCGTTCTTTTAACACCTTCACTCCATTGTCCTCTGTCAAACCTTGAGTTTGGACTTTTGAGTCCAGGTCTGGGCTGGGTTAGGATAGGCAGGATACACATGTCGATAAGTCTTCGTTTGATGGATAGCGGGAGTTTTCCCTTTGAAATAATTAACGAATTACAAATCATGCCCACTGTTGCACGCAACATGCACGCAGTTTAAAAAAATCGACTAAATATGTAATCCGGTGTCTACCGCAGAATTGTCTGGTGCTAACCCAACATCCTGGAAAACGTATTATCATAGGTTATTTTCCCCTCCCTACCCCTCCTAGATACCAACGCTAGATAACTTATTGAGCACCATACTACCTTTAGGTACAGGGATGCGATTTTTGAATGTCATCGGTGAGTTTGAACGGTTTTTAAATCTCATACAAAAGCGTTCTCATGCATCTTTCTACTGCTTATTTGACATTAAAAAATCGTACTCCTGAATTATGATTTTTGTCAGTCAAATCAGCAGTAGAAAGATGCGTATCTCCATAGTAATTTTGACATTTTCAACTGCTGAGCTCACCGAATGAGATTCAAAAATCGCTCTCCAGGGTGAAATTGATATTATTAGCATCCTTTTAAACTAAGAGTCTACCCATCAAACTGAACAACTTTTAGTATGGGAGCAAACGAATCCCATAATATACTAAACTACACCCGCCGCCGCTGCCTTCATGAGTGCTCCCATAGTAAAAGTTGTTCAGTTTGATGGGTAGACTCTTAGTTTAAAAGGATGCTAATGATATCAATTTCACCCTGTATATGTATATGTATACATAGTATGAAGAAGGTAGTTGTATCAAAGTTTTGGGATCATTTCAAAAGAGTTTACCAAGGTCTTGACTTCATCTGTTTGTGGTGCCTATAGATACAAAAACGCCTTGAATCTAAATTAGCAGGACATGACATAATTTCCTTTCAACGAAACAAACTTCAAAATTTCGCTCACGATTATCCTATTCGGCTACTTTGTATGCCAAAATTATAATGACAGATTTATAGGTGTACTGAAATAATGAATTTATAATCTATCTATTAGTATGACTATGGGAGTACCTTAGAGGTGCCAAAATTGGCGTAAAGAAAGCAGTTTCTATGCCATTCATGTATTCTGTCTGAGTCATCATTATGGGAATCCTTAGAGATATTTTGTAGGAACATAAGTGCCAATAAATGTTTATAGTTATTTTATTAGTTAATTGTATTTGCTACGTGACGAGGTGAAGTTTGCCAAATATAGGATCTGGAGAGCGATTTTTGAATATCATTCGGTGAGCTCAGCGGCTAGTTACAATTTTTAAAGAACAAATTTAGAACGCGTTACAATTTTTTTGGTGCCACTTTTTGAGCTTCATTTACACTTCTATACATTCTCTTATTCGTAGCCTGGACTGCCTGGACTTCATTGTTGTTTTACAATATAGGGTCCTTCATGCTGACACTTTTAAAGGAGGACAACCAAAGAAAAGATGGATGGATTGTGTGAAAGATTACATGTGTAAAAAAGAAGTGTGCGCTGAAATGACGTCTGAAAGTTAAAATTAGAGATGAATGGAGGAAGACGACATATTGCGCCGACCCCAAGTAAAGGGATAAAGGCAGGAAGATGATGATGATGATGATGATGATCAGACCGTCAAACTGAACAACTTTCTCTATGGTAGTTAGGTTAGGTTCGAAATCCATCGAAATCGCGAAAAAAAAAAAACGGCTGTTTCATACAAAACTGCAAACTTACGTAGCAAACTTGAGCCAAATGTTTCGGACAGCTGATTTTTTTATCGCCATTTCGATGTTTGTTGGTCCCATACAGAAAATTGTTCAGCTTGATTGTTAATAATCCCCTTAAAAAAATGTCAGCATATTAAGGACCCTGTAGGTAGGTAGGTATAGGTTAGCTCGAGATGTTTTTTTTCTCTGTTTAGGGGGGGTATTACAAAACGACACTTAAGTGGAGATCTCTTCTTGAGTATAGATAGAAAAGGATGCAATTCTTCTTCTTCTCGTGTGGAATTGTCACGTCTTCTTCAAATCGTCAATCTCCAGTATCTTGCCACCTCTGTCGCACTGGCTGATGCGCTCATTAGATCCCCCTCTCCACACTGTGGTCCACCTGTACAGACTGTTAGGTGCGGGGTGGTTTGTTGTAGTCCGCATTGACATAAAGGGTTGCTGTTTTGGGGGATAATTCCCCATTTTATAAGATTGTCCTTGGTCCTGCCCACTCCCACCCGCAGGCGGTTTAACGCTTTCCACACAGTCCATTCAAATGCATACAACGTATACCTACATGCATCCTTGTATTCCTTGTCTATCTTTACGTAAGAAGTATCCCCCTAAGAGTGGTTCAACAACTTATTGGTCCCGTGACATGATCTGTCGTGTATGCGGATTCGAACCTTGATCCTCATGACTTGCAGTCCACAACTGAAGTCTACCAATGACCATGACCAGCATAGCTAGCATGCCGCAGTGATACAGCGCTATCACATCTTAGCTCTCTTTCTATTTGCGTGCGAACGAACGAGATAAAAGACGTGATACAGCCGTATCACGTGTAGCATAGCGTGTGCAGTTAGTTAGTTTCTTGAAATACACGGAACCCGTCAAGCAAGTTCTACTCGCACTTCACTGGTTTATCTAATTTGCATACTAACACATTCTAGACCGAACTATTGGACCTAGATTTTTGGCACTAACTTCCGCTGACGGTTTTGGCGTTCGAAAATACTTTCACAAAACAATCCCTAAAATAGGATCCAAAGGGAATGATTGCCGAAGCCGCTCTTAGGCACTGGCATACATAAATACCTAATTAATAAACGTGGAAAAAAATAATATATAAAATGAACCACACCCACTGGTAGTAGAAAAAGTGCGAAGCCGCATGGAACCGACCTTTTGATCTTGTCTATGTTTTATTCCATATAAAGAAACATTACAAAAATCTAGAATTATGAAAGTTTGTAAGTATCTGGAGTGAGATTTTTGAATCTCAAATTCGGTGAGCTCAGCAGTTCAATATGTCAAAATTATTATGGAGATGTGCATCTTTACTGCTGATTTGTCTTTCAACAATCACACTCCTGAAGTATGATTTTTGAAAGTCAAATCAGCAGGATAAAGATGCATATTATCTCCATAATAATTTTGAAATTTTCAACTGCAGAGCTTCAAAAATCGCACTCCAGCGTCCGCGGCATGGTACATCGATAAACGTTTTATCGCGCCTGCTAACTCGTTCGTTCACGCGCAAAAAGAAAGGGAGCTAGGGCGCGATAGCGCTTTATCGCGCGATCATGCCGCGGGCGCAGGTAAAAAAATCTTTATCTTGTAAATTATAGAGGCTCTATTTTTTTTGACCTAGGTACTAACTAGGCACTATTTTTTGACACTAATCCTAGCCTGATCACTTTCATGTGTACGCTAGCTATACGGACACCGGCCTTTTGGTCTTGTCTATTTTGTGGCAAGACCAAAAGTTTTATTCCATTGCAAGCAACATTATAAAAATATCTGCTATCAACTGTATGAAACAGCAGTTTTTTTTTTTTTGCATATTAAAGGTTTTCCTTAAAAAAATTGATCAGTTTGACAGTCTGAAAAACCCCTGAAAATTTTGGAAATTGTTTATAAATCACTCAATATTTATCAAGCTAAGGTGAGCGGAAGTGTTGGGAGAGGCCTTCCGAGGAAAACATACCATGATCAAATCTGATCTTTTCCGAAAAGGACAAGTGCGTAGCACCCTCAATCGACGGAAGTGCATGAAGGGATGTATGAATGTGAATGAGGCTGAAGGGTGTGTCAGAGTCGTAGCGTGTGGCGGTCCGTGGTCTCTGCCTACCCCCATGGGACAATGGCGTGAGCTTATGTATGTATGTATGTCATTAAGATTTTCTACGCTAACTACCTAAATTCAATTCTGGGCAATTTCGTGTTTCGTATTCATTAAGACAACATAAAACAGTCATCGTCAATGTTTGTCAAATTAAGTCTTAGTTATAAAAAAACAGTGAGTAAGCCTAGATAATTCCGAGAAAGTAGTTTAGGATAAGATAATTTATGCAGCTGGTTTTTTTGACTTGTTAAATGGACACAGGAAAACTCTGTGATAAAATATGAAGACAAAATTTTTGAGAGTTACGCGGTTATTAATTAAGCTAAAGTTAAAATATCGCTATAGCTATAGTTATATCGGGAACTCCAAAATAAATAAAAACGCGGTAAGAACCCGTTATAATGATTAACTTTAGCTTAAATATGAAGACAATTATAAACTCATCTTTAAGTAATTTAATTAATTTAATTATCAAGAAAATACCACGTAAGATGCTCTGATGCTGGGTTTTCGTGAAATTGTCGCTAAAGTTAACAAAAAGCAATAGTATTATAAGACAATATGTAGGTAAGTAGGTAACTAGGTATAATAATTTAATAATAATGCCGTAGATTTCCGGGGGCTGTTTTCGATGCACTTTTCTATAAGTAAATAAAATAAATAAATGAATAACGCTCACAGGCACATACATTGTAATGATCCCAAACTAGCACTAAAGGCTTTTATTATGGAAACCATACAACAACGGCACGAACATATAACATCCATGACCGAACCGGGATTCGAACCCAGGACCCTGGTTTGGCAGTCCGGCGTGGTAACCATTACACCAACCGGGTCGTCAATAAGTAGGTAAGTACTTAGTGTAGGTACCTAGGTATACTGGGTTAATGGCCCACATGGTCACATTAACATTTAGATCAAATTGTCTGACAGCCTACGTGTTAGCTTCGGCCTCACGCACACCTCCCAAAGGTCCGGGGAAACCTTACAATTACAAGACAAACAAAAATAAAGATTCCTACCAAAAGGGCACTTTAGTCCGCACTATAGGTGCAATCAGGTAGGTACCTACTCTTTCTTAGACCGAGATTCAGAGACATTTTTTTAAGTCTTAGTTCCGACTGTAGATTGTTGTTATGTCATACATTTTCGCCGACCCTATTACGTATCTGAATCTCGACATTGCCGGCATGGTAATGCCGTGGTGGTCTAGTGGCGAGTAACCTTGCCTGCCGTGCAGGAGGCGTGCAGGAGGTGGTTCGATCCCCGTCCAAGCCGACTCGTACCAATGAGTTTTTCGGAATTTATGTACGATTTGTAATACCACTGGCTTTTCGGTGAAGGAAAACATCGTGAGGAAACCTGAATACTTCAATTTCGAGGCATGTATTGTACTCACTGTCCATTACAAGTGGCGACGGGCTCACCCCCCGTCACACTGGACAGAGTTTCGGTACTACTGGTGAAACATGGATGTTCTGAGGTTTCAGAATATCTCTGACTACCCCGGGGAATATAGT
Source organism: Agonopterix heracliana (assembly GCA_963693445.1). Classification (NCBI taxonomy): domain Eukaryota; kingdom Metazoa; phylum Arthropoda; class Insecta; order Lepidoptera; family Depressariidae; genus Agonopterix; species Agonopterix heracliana. The sequence continues at coordinate 10,282,643 of OY856331.1, forward strand.
CGTGAGCATATGCTATGCTATATATGCTATCTCGACATTAGTAGAGTAGAGACGTAGTAAATGATCTGGGAAAATGATACAGGTGTGTGGACGCGGCTTTACTTTTCACCATAATTAAATATTCAAAGTAGACCCAATGACTCATATGATTCTTAGTAAGCGTTTTGTCAAGGCGAGTGTTAGGTAGGTAGGTACAATGTACCGTACAAAAACGTGATCGAAATTAATTCGCTATTTAACTTTGGCAGCGTGAATGGACATGGGTTTCATTCATGACGATAAATTGAATTTATCACCGATGATGATTTAAATTTTTACTACTTACCCTAACTACGTTACTATCGGAGTTTGAGCTTTGAGCTTGTTGGAAAAACCAGTAGGTAGGTAGGTACCTACTAAAGTAAGTATAGCCCAGTTTCTAAGAATTTTTGTTCTGAAAAAATATATTTATTGGGTTACATTGATACAATAATCACTGTAGATCAAACAATAAGTTATGATAAGATAAATATTCTTTATTTGCACACCAAAATACACAAAAAACAACAACAATATACATGAACAAGAAGGGTACAAAATGCGGCCTTATCACTAAAGTGATTTCTTCCAGACAACCAGTGGATGGAATAAGTCTTACATGATAATTTTTGAGAAATAAAAAGGACTTGGATAAAAAGGAAAATTGTTTAATTTTTTGTACTAATAACCCTCAACACTAAATTATTGACAGATTGTTTTAATAATTAATAAAAAAATGTATATCGTTAAAACTTTGTAACGGGTAGCGCCCTCTAGCAGAAAACTGAATAAATATTAAAAGTTTTCTTTTTATAATGTTTCATAGATGGCGCTGTCCACGAGGTAAGCTCGTTCATTTTATTGGAAAAAAATGTTAATGTCACGGTTTTCCATTTGTATACAATAAAGAAATGACATTTAGTTAATAAATGGCATACAAAATAAAACATTATTTTTTAAAGTATCATGCACGATAATGAGATGATTATTATTTAAAATTTTGTGGGCTAAGCAAGCAGCGTAACTTATTATTAATCTATGGCTAAGCTTCAAATTTTTCAGACCAATAAAACAAACAGCCCTCAATGAGCTGCACACAAATAAGGTCTGTATTGTAAGCCAGTACAGTCTAAAATTGGGTACAGGTTTTTGACAGTGACAGACATCTAGCGATTCTAAAATTTCCAAATTGTTGACTTTTGGACTTTGTGCGCTCTTTCGTTTGTTTTTATTAATTTTATTTATTACTTTAGTTTGTAGCTTCAATTATGTCACCGTTAATTAACGCTCTTGTATTCAATCCAACCAGAAAAGCAATCGCAAGTAAGTTTCTGTATTTCTATGTTACTTCTGGATCTATTTCTTACCGGTGGATATTTTATCGTATCTACAACACAGAATAGATATCATACCAGAAAAAACAGCCGCATACAAGCTTGCGCGGTTAGTACACCCCTACCGGAAGCCGTAGCATGCTACACGTGATACGGCTGTATCACGTCTTTTAACTCGTTCGTTCGCGCTCAATTTAATTCAATTCAATTCAATTCAAAATCATTTATTCAATATAGGAGCCTGAAGCACACTTATTAAACGTCAATTCTTTTTTAAGCTACCACCGCGTCGGAACGTGTTGTCGCTGTAGAGAAGATGCGGCCAGAAACTCTACAGCATAACACGACTTAATGACTATTACAATATAAATTCTTATGCTAAGGTTATGTATACAGTAATACATAGTCTATACTACCTATACAGTAAACTATAAGTTAGTGACACTCAAATAGAAAGAGAGCGAAGGTGTGATAGCGCTATATCACGGTGGCATGCTACCTATGTAGGCCTACTGCCGTAGGAACCGAGATAAGTACCTGCACTTTGGTGAATCGTAAGCGATGCACTTGTATGAACTCTGCCACTCGCTCCAGCACTCGTAGTATGCTGCACATGATACGGCTGTATCACGTCTTTTATCTCATTCGTTCGCACCCAAATAGAAAGAGAGCTAAGGTGTGATAGCTTGGTGATAGTGCTGTATCACTGTGGCATGATAGCTATGCAGACCAGCGTTGCTAGATCTACAGATTTATCCGGATTTCTACGGATTTATCCGTAGATTTACGGATTTTGGCCTGGCTTATGGATCTACGGATTTCAATGGCAAATCTACGGATTTTTAGAAATCCTCTGAATTTCTCCCTAAAACGTCAATTTGCTAAATAAAATGATACCCAGCCGCAAACAAATCAAATTAATGTTTCCTTTTTTTGTATTCTGGACTGTGATTGGTATAATACGGCTCGTTCCTACTCTTTTCCATCTCCTTCCTTCTACTTCATTGGTACACGGCATGTCGTCCGTACGGATTCGTACACGCACCCTCATGCCTCATGATTAAGTATCTATACCTACAGATTACTAGTTACTTTATAACTGATACAGCGTTGTTATTGTTTCGTAAATCGCACGACGTTGCCGTCTGGTGCGAGGGGCAGATAACAAGCAAGCGCATCTCGACGCGACAAAGTGTAGAGGTGCTTATCTCTTTGCCTACAGCCGAGTGACGAAGACCTGCCATACCTTTCCACAATTATCTATTCAGCACCTAATTACCAACATAATTATTTTCTTTGATAATTATCGGACAATTATCAGATAATTATTGGATAATTATCGGATAATCATCCACGCTGATTCTTAGTTTTGAGAGAAAAATCTAATTAAAAGTTCTAAAATTGCTTTATCTTATCCAGACCAAACAGCACCTAGTCTTTGTCATAATAGTTTCTCATCACAATAAATAACAAATAATTGTGAAAAACTACGGAGTCGTGTTGTAGGTCTGCTATAGGGTAGTCGCAACGCGATTGTTGGTTGCCCCCTCCCCGGCCTACAACGAAGCTCCAGTGGTGGCTCAAGATAGTGTTCTTTTCGAAAAACAATCCTTGAAGTCACCAGAATACATAACTAGACATTGGCAAAATCATCACATACCCAAGATGGCAGCCATTTTTTTTAAATATAGAATAGAACAGTGAAAAACTACAGAAAACAGTGAGAAAAATGATTTCGTGTTTGGGAGCTTCTTTTTTCGAAATACAAAGCATAAGCATATGCTCACGACTATATTCCCCGAGGGGGTAGTCAGAGATATTCTGAAACCTCAGAACATCCACGTTTCACCAGTAGTACCGAAACTCTGTCCAGTGTGACGGGGGGTGAGCCCGTCGCCACTTCGAAATACAAGGCGTAACATTTCTAGCGCAAGCTTTTTTTGTTTCAGATAAATTTTATAATTGTCAATGCTAATTATTTCTTCGAACCCTGCTACTTACTATAATATTTCCAGGTATTTTCATCAGAGCTTATTCATCGGCGTCTCCAGAAGTTCCTCAATTTGAGACTTTAGCCGTCACAGTTCCTAAGAAGCATGTGTATCATGTAGAATTGAATCGTCCGAAGAAATTAAACACATTTAGTCATAATATGTGGTCGTAAGTACTAATCGTTATTTATTACAATCTTTAAACACAGAATTTAAAATAGTACTACATGCAGAATGTGGACCGACGACACAGAGGATTATATTGTACAGAGTGACAGCTTCATACAAGCTCGCAAAAGCGGCGCATCACTACATGCGCAGCGCGTTTGTGTGCGCGCATTTACCTACGAGGTTCACCAACGACACCGAGGGTGACTTCGGGCGAAACGAAGGTGTGACTGTGAGGGGTGACACATCGTTGATTTTACCCGCGCGCCCGTCACCGCTCCGTGTTGTACGCTCGATATTTTTATTTTATTAGTTTATAGGTAGTATAAGTCGAATAAAAAATGGTAAATTATTTTGCACTGTGTGCATGAACGATTGGAAGAGTAATGTAAACATTTATAAAGAAATACTACATTAAAACTTGGCATCATTTTAACAATGTTTTCATTATTTTTTATTTTTATTTTAATGAAATACATAGTTTTAACTACAACTAATAAATACTTACTCCAATTAAATTTATTTCCTTTAAGGCAGCCCTACAAGAATAAGCTAATAAAATTAGCTCCTTAGTAGCTGTTACTCTGTACAATCCTCTGTGCCGACGACCTGGTGAAGATGGCGGGAACCCATTGGATGAGGGCAGGCCCATTCGTTGAAGTGATCCTTGGGGACTATGTCCAGTATTGTCCAGCAGTGGAGGTCTATCGGCTGAGATGATGATGAAAACGATGATCACAAAATAATAGTACAGTCAGCAGCAAAAAGATGTATGCACTTTAGTACTACGCGTAGTACTAAAGTGTATACATCTACGCGTAGTACTAAAGAGTATACATCTTTATCTTTATACGTCGTAGTATAAAGATGTATACATCTTTAAACTACGACGTAGTAAAAGTGCATATCTTTTTGCTGCTGACTGTACATGGTAATGCGAGTAAAACTAGATGTTCTAAACTATTATAAAACTGTAACTGAAGTGTTTCTGTACATTAAAGATATTTACAAGAAAAAGATAACAATATGGTTATATCCAAGACTCCAAATCAACCTTTTTTTTTTATTAGAATTTTTGTCTGTCTGTTTGTTTGTTTGGTTGTATGTTTGTCTTAAAATCTGGTATATATGTAATTTGTGTGGACTAAACCGCCATTCGGGTTTGGCAATATTATTGAAGAGTTTAGGACAGTTTTAGTTAACTACAAAATTATATTAGCAGTTTCGTCCGTATCAGAAAGTCAATCTAGTAAAATGTCTTTGTGGAAGTTAGTTCTAAATTTGCTGACAATTTTCAGGGAATTGAAGCAATGTTTCGACACACTCAGTGATAATGCAGACTGCAGAGTTGTCATGCTATCTGGTCAAGGAAAACATTTTACTGGTGGTAAGTAGGTATTCAGTTTGCTCCAACTATGTTTGTCAAAATTCCTCTTCTCATCGTGTGGGCAGCAAGCCCTGGTGTCAGAGTTCTTTGAGACCGCCTTACGGTTACTACCATCAGAGATAGTAGCCGGGACCAACAGCTTAACATGCCATCTGAAGCACGGAATCATCTTTCTTTTCAGACAATCTGGTGGTTCAGCCTGCAATGTCCTAACCGACTTGGAAAAAACGTACAAAGTGACATATCACTAGGCGTCCCCCATGAGAATCGAATTTCATTCTCGGATATGCAGGTTTCCCCACGGTGTTTTCCTTCACCGCCGAGCTAGTTATGATGATAAATACAACCGTACATAAATTCTGTAGAACTTATAAGTACAGGCTAAGAATCGAACCGCTCATTATTGAATCGCAGCTCTCTTCCGTATGGCCTATCATCGCTCTCCATGATCCATGGTCCACTCAGCTAATGAGGGATTTTCAGAAAGCCAATAAAAAAAAAGTAGTTCCTAATGGCTCGATAGATGGCGTTGACTAGACAGGAGCGAGCGACCTTGCAAATAATAAAATACAAATAAAATAGTAATAATTTGTGTTTTGAAGTAAGCAGCACAATATAAACATACTTATATTTCGTCAACGGATTCATCTGACTCAGTGACATGCATTTTTGTTTACTTTTTATTCTATAATGTTCGTCTTCAGTCCCCTCTCTGGTCAACGCCATCTATCGCCAGTATGTTGAACTACGTTTAACTAGCTATCAGAAAACTCCTCATTCCCATGTATCTAAATGTTGCAGGTATCGATCTAAACAGCTTCGTGCAGCACAGCGCGAAGGCAGGTGAACTGGACGACGTGGCGCGCAAGGCTCGCTTTCTCTACCACATGATTACTGAATACCAGGTTAATATACCATGTTTACATTGTCTAAAAGATATAAATCATTGGCATCCTTTTAAACTAAGATTCTACCCAAGTAGAACAACTTTTTTAACTGAGCAAACCTAAAATAGCAAAAAGAAATCAGCTATTATTGATTATAAACATGTTACAGCCATGTTGTGCTATTTCGAATCAAAAATCTATCTCGGGCGGGACTTGAACCCACGCTCTTCCAAACCGGGGAAACGTGCTAACCAATTACACCACCGAGCCCACTACCCAGAGAACGAAATCCAGTAGATGGCGCGCACGTCCCCTTAGGACGTAACAGATTGAAAATTTCGTTCTCTTGGTAGTGGGCTCGGTGGTGTAATTGGTTAGCACGTTTCCCCGGTTTGGAAGAGCGTGGGTTCAAGTCCCGCCCGAGACAATTTTTTCAATCTTTAATTTGATAAGAAATCAGCTGTTCCATACTAAACCGCAATGCCTACTCGACTCAAATGTGAATTGTCTCATGTCTTTTATCTCGTTCGTTAGCGCGCAAATAGAAAGAGAGCGAAGCGAAGGTGTGATAGCGCTGTATCACGGTGTCATGCTACCTATGCAGATGTTTTTGTTGTTTCATGTTTGCTCCCATAGTAAATGTTATTCCCACTCAGTTGTAGTAACGCTCATTAAACTTACGGTATGTTCCGATTCATAAAAACAGTGATGTGAGCGATTACAGCGCTAACACCCGTTCCATTTGCGTTAGCGCGCCGACAGCGCTGATAGCGTTCTATCAATTCGGAACGCTAAATATCGCGCTCACACCGTTCACATCACAACATTCAAATATTCCGATTATTTTCTATATCACTAATCGTTATTAAACTTTTATTGGTCTTTTTTAGAACATAATCAAACCCAATACTACTAAAGAAACCTAAATCGAGACCTAAACAAACCAAAAATGTACGACACCAAAACTGTTAAACGCCACTTTTGAAAATTCGCTCTAAAATTTACTACAACAAAACTGTCAAACGTCACTTTTGACAACTCGCTCACAGTGATAACGCCCCGAGCCGTGAACACTGTTATTGCAAGATGGCGTCGGTAGTGACGTCATGAATGACGTCACGTTTTCGATTGTGGACGCGCTCACGTCAAATCGGGACGACATTTATCGCGCTCACAGCGATGTCGGCATAATTCGGAACGCACCGTTAATCCTAACAGGTACACTGCAAGCTGAACAAACATCTACACAGAATGGGGCTCGTAGAGTCACGCGCTTGCAGATTCTGCTGTGAAGCAGAGGAAACTCCTATACACCTCTGCGAATGCGAAGTGCTTATTCACAGTAGGAGTCGCCATCTGGGTGGATTCGTGATAACACCCACTGACATTAGGGACCTCCCCTCCAAGAGCATAACACGGTTCATAAAGGCTTAAGAAATGACCTCTAGGTCAAGGGTGACAGCTACAATAGATCTATAAAGGTCGCAGTAGCTATTGGTCACTGACCAAGCCCTTACAACCAAATAATAAACTTAATCCTCCATGAAATCACTTGCTGTCTCTTTTTGTCTTATTGACGTAGTAAAAGCTAGCAAGAGATTTAATGGAGGATTAAGCTGTGATGATGATTATTGTAAATCCTTACACTATAGGGTCCTTAATATGCTGACACTTTTTAGGGCGTCGATCAGACCGTCAAACTGAACAACTTTCTCTATGGGACCAACATCCAAATCGCGAAAAAAGTATCAGCTGTCCCATACATTTGGCTCGATTAGGTTTACAGTTTTGTATGGGACAGTAGATTTTTTTTTCTCGAGGTCGATGTTGGTCTCATAGAGAACGTTTTTCAGTATGATGGTCTGATCACCCCCTTAAAAAGTGTCAGCATATTAAGAAGGACCCTGTATATTTCAGAACGGTATAACGGCAGTGGAGGACTGTGTCAAGCCAGTTCTGACAGTAGTCCACAACGCGTGCGTAGGCGCCGGTGTCGATCTGATCACAGCTGCTGATATCAGGTTATTAGTTTTGTATTTTTCCTCCACCTTCATAAGAACTGGCGTTTGTTTGACGTTTAATAAGACGTTTAATAAGTGTGCTTCAAGCTCCTCTTTTAAATAAATTATGTTAACTTTACTAACGTTAACGAGTTCTAGAGTGGAGACCGCGAACTGGTAGGCGTAGTGTGGGACGCCCTGCTGCCCGCTGGACAGACGACCTAAAAAAAGTAGCGGGGAGCGACTGGATGAGGAAGGCCAAGGACAGAGTTTTGTGGCGTGCCTTGGGAGAGGCCTATGTTCAGCTGTGGACGATGATAGGCTGATGATGATGAACTTTACTTAACCTGATGCATCATTTCTCAAACTGGGTGTTATTATGTAGGTAGGGGGTAGCAAGAATATTTAGACCTGCATTAATAAACGACGGGGCAGTCTTAACCATATTGAGCATCGTGGTGTGGAATCAGCCTGCGCCCCTCTTTCCAACAAAAAAATCTACAAATTTTATTTATTGCTTTCATTTTTCGCCACACTCTCAATGTATTTGCAGCACGTGTCTGTTAGAACCTCTAAATTGGCTTGTACATCTAGAGTTGCAACCGAGCAAACCGAGCTGCATGTTGTATTTGTAAACTATATGGGAAAAACTAGCAGACGTATGGTATGTGTATGATGCGATCGGCTTGCACCCCGCTTAAGACGGGTTTGGGGCACAGACTAAAACTCTAGCGATAGGCTTGCCCTTTCATAGAAGCGACATGTTCCACTTGAATGAGGTGTACGCACCTGATTGATGTTCCCGAGTTCACTTCGTCACTATGGCAACGACAGACCGCAATGTGTCATTTTGTGTTGTTTTGTGTGACATGTTGTTTGTTTGAACGAGCTTGTCTATCGCTAGATTAATATGTCTATGGTTTGGGGATCTTAAGCTCACATTTTTATATGCATTAGAGGTGACTTAAGGAGGAAGCGAGCCTATTGTGCTGCCTCTCTTAAGAACACGCTACTGGTTGAGTTTGGTTTCTTTATAAGTGTATTAGCCAACTACTTGAGTAGGCAAATTACGGTTTTCTGTACATTTTCAGGTATTGTACAGAAAACGCCTGGTTTCAAGTTAAAGAAGTAGACATTGGTTTGGCTGCCGACGTTGGGACACTGCAGAGGTTACCCAAGGTTAGTTGTACCTACCTATGCTATGCTGGTGATTTGTTTTATTAGCAAACTCCATTTTTATTGTCATTATGTTTTCATACCGTGCTTTGGCCGTTAAGACCATTAGTGGCGCGTTGCGGAGAGGTATTGACACTTAATCATGGGGTCCGGGTTCAAATCCGCACGGACGACATGCCATGTACCAATGAGTTTTTATAACTTATGTAGTAATACCGACTGCTCTCAAACAGTGAAGGGAAACATCTTGAGGAAACCTGCATACGCTAAGAAGAAATTCTGATGCGTATGTGAAGTCTACCAATCCACATTGGACACGCGTGGAGGACTAATGCCTTGAGGAAAGGTCTGTGCCCTGTCGTGATACATATGTCGCTGATGATGATGCTTCTCAGGTTGATATTAAGAGAATTCTTTTGATCGTGAGTCGAGTCTTCGTAAACGTATGGATTTTGACATACGGAGTTCGAATGGGAATTAAAATAGATAGATAGATAAATCATTTATTTGCAAAAGTAACACACACATAAATAATACAGTTCACAAGTTTACAAAATAACAAAACAAGGAAACATCAACAGAACAAACATGTAATTTATTGTATGCTACAGCAGCAAATAGGTCCCATCTCAACATAGACCTTGCCCGAAAGCAGGGTGTTGATTTTCAGATGAAACCTCTGAAAAGAAAAAGAAACCTCTGATGAAATAGTCTCTGATCTCTGAAAAATCAACCTTATTGTCATACTCGTATGCTTATAACGTAAATTACGTTACGTAAACTTCGGCCGCGTTATTTCGGTACAGAGGGCCTACCATGAGTTTTCCCTGTAGGTACTTTACTACTGTAGTTGCGTCGCCAATTCGTATGACAGAAATTAGTTCTCAATGTAACCACTAGGAGCACTGTTCGAAATTTAATACAAAGTTGGTGACGTAACTACAGTAGTAAAGTACGGTGAAAACTCATGGTAGACCCTCAGTATTCCACTTACATACAGAATGATCCCTTTCTGCCCCTTCATAGCAGTACTATTCAAGTATTATGAGGTCGTTCTATTGGGGTGTGACTTCGGGGTATTTTTTTAAGGTTCCGTAGTAAAATAAGAATCATTTGATCTCATTTTAACAAGGCCGTGGAGGTCCAGTGGCGAGTATCCTGGCCTGCCGTGCAGGAGACGATGGTTCGATCCCCGTCCAAGCCGACTCGTACCAATGAGTTTTTCGGAATTTATGTACGATTTGTTACACCACTGGCTTTTCGGTGAAGGAAAACATCGTGAGGAAACCTGCATGCTTCAACTTCGAGGCATGTATTGTACCCACTGTCGATTATAAGTCGCGACGGACTCACCCCCCGTCACACTGGGCAGAGTTTCGGTACTACTAGTGAAACGTGGATGTTCTGAGGTTTCAGAATATCTCTGACTACCCCCTCGGGGAATATAGTCGTTGGCATATGCATGGTTGTGTTATATTATACTTTTTTTAGTTTTGAAGTCTGTTTTTCATGTATCAATATTAAATAATTGCAGGTGATAGGAAGTGCGTCAGTAGTACGGGAACTATGTTTCACAGCCAGAAAGTTACTGGCTAAGGAGGCGCTGGATATTGGACTTGTCAGCAAAGTGTTCCCTGACCGAGACGCGTAAGTTTACACTTAGTTTATTATGAAGTATACTTCACATACAGGGCCCTATTTAATATGCTGAAATTGTTAAGGGGATGATCAGACCATCAACCTGTACATTGTACAACATTCTCTATAGCACCAACATCGAAATGGCGAAATAAAAATTTGCTGTTCCATACAAAACTGAAAGCCTACTTGAGCCAAATGTACGGGACAGATGATTTTTTTCGCGTTTTCTCTGTTGGTGCCACTGAGAAAGTTGTTAAGTTTGACGATGTGTCAGCATATTAAGAAAGACACTATACGGGTGAAATTGATATCATTACCATACTTTTAAACTAGAGTCTACCCATCAATCTGAACTACTTTGACTATGGGAGCAAAGGAGTCGCGTTGTAGGTCTGCTATAGGGTAGCCGCATCGCGAGTCGATTGTTGGTTGCCCCCGCCCCGGCCTACAACGAAGCTCCAGTGGTGGCTCAAGATAGTGTTCTTTTCGAAAAACAATCCTTGAAGTCACCAAAATACATAAGTTACCGTACACCGTCAAGCACTCTTGCTACAAAAACTAGACATTGGCAAAATCATCACATACCCAAGATGGCAGCCATTTTTTTTAAATATAGAATAGAATATGGGAACAAACTTATAAGAGCAAAAAAAATCTGCTGTTGCATACATTTGAGTCGATTAGGCATTGCAGTTTAGTATGGAACAGCCGATTTTTTTTTGCTCCGATCGGTTTGCTCCCATAGTAACTACTGGACTGATTTTGATTAAACATTTTGTGTTTAAAAGCTCAATGATTAGTTTAAAACTGTCCGTACTAACGTCACGCCTCTTTCCTAGTGGGTTAGGTTAGGTTAGGCGGGCGCACCATCTAGTACGATCCTTACATAGGTTAAAAACTATTTATTATGACGAAAGCCGATGCGGACGAAGTCGCTAGCAAAAGCTCGTGATAAAGTAGTATGTAATGTTCAGTTTTTTAATAAACTAGTGTTTTCCCGCGACTTCGTCCGCACAAATTATATACCAGATTTTAAGTCAGATCATAAGCTATCAAACAAAAAAAGTTTCATCAAAATCGGTTCAGTAGTTTTTGCGTGATGCGCGAACAAACAAACAAACTAACAATTTTGTCAATAGATGGCGCTGCACGTCATTTAAATCGCGCTATCGAGTGTTATTTGAATTTATATGAAGTGAACCGCTACTTTTTTATTTCTGATGATTTTACGGTTTTATAATAGTTAATATTAAGATTTTAATATTTTTCGTATCGTAATTTTGCAGCGCAATAGAGCAAGTTCTTCTCGTTGCGGAGGAGATAGCGTCTAAGAGCCCGGTCGCCGTACAAACTACCAAACAGAGCCTAGTCTACTCGCAGAGCAGACCCACCAAGGACGGCTTGATGCATATTGTAAGTAGAACAGAATACAATACATTTATTGGCTGTGTATGATGGGAACTGACAGATCGATCGCAGCGCCCGGGGTGGCAGAAATGTGTACTTTTGTCGGACAAGCTGTGTAAAATATGCTTGAATCTATGCAAATCTACGAATAAGAATGTATAGAAGTGTAAATGAAGCTCAAAAAGTGGCACAAAAAAAAGTGTACCGTGTTCTAAATTTGTTCTTTAAAAACTGTACCTAGCCGCCAAAACTCATACAAAATGACATTTTTCATTGGGTGCCAAAAATTATTTCGATTTTGTTTAGAGTTACTCTTCTATAGTTATTCTTATTCGTAGATGCAAATCCACACACTAACTCAACACGAAATCTCAAAAACTGTAAAACTATAAACTTATAATTAGGCATGGAAGTTTCTATTGGCATCTATCTATCTTGCTCACTAAAAACGGTTTTTTGAAATTGTATCTCCAAAGGTGTGAAAACCGGGATAAACGTTTGTACGGAAGTTGGCACTGCAAATATCGTGGATTCTAGCAAATAGGTATTTTAAAATTATAATATCGATAATGTGGATTTTCTGAGGTTTCAGAATATCTCTGACTACCTCGGAGAATATAGTCGTGAGCATATACTAATATCGATAATGTTGCTAATTTCTTTAGTTTTTACATTATTTTACTACAAACTAACAAACTTTTAACTAACATGTTACTTGAAATAATTCACGGCGGTCCAACACCGCTAGGGGCGCTGGCGTGCACATAGCCAATACAGATTATTTCATAATATGCTGACACTTTTTAAGGGGATGATCAGACCATCAGACTGAACCACTTTCTCTATGGGATCAATATCGAAATCGCGAATAAAACAATCCCTCGTCCAAACGATTAGAGATTGAATTTAGTAAAAGCCCAAAACATTTTTTTGCGAATTTCCTATTAGTTTCTTGGGGAAAGTTGTTCAGTATCACGGGTACAATCACCCCTTAAAATAATTCAACAGTTTACCCTAACTCCCTGTAGTTGGTACAAATGTCACCGGATTCAATCTTCTCTTCGTATTGTGTGGGCAAGCCCTGGGCTCTATTCAACAAACGTTACAATTGTAATTTATAATTACAATTCTGGGTACATTGCTGGTTACTTATGACGCTAAACTTGCAGTAGGTAACATATGCCTAACATTCTCAGCAATGTACGCAGAATTGTAATTGTAAATTACAATTGTAACGTTTGTTGAATAGGGCTCTGGTGTCGGAGTTTATTCAAACCGCCTTACCTCTGACGTGGTTTTTATGTAACGACTACTACCACCAGAGATTACTATCTCGTTGACCAACCGTGATGCTGCCGGGACCAACGGCTTAACGTGCCATCCGAAGCACGCAATCATCTTTCTTTTCAGACAATCAGGTGATTCAGCCTACAATGTCCTAACCAACTGGGGAAAACGCACAAAGTGATATATCACTAGGTGTCCCCCGTGGGAATCGAACCCACGACCTCCGTGTCTTACTTAGACTACCGTATTAAATGAAATGTTGTTAATTTTCAGAGGCTTCTAAACCAGATAATGCTGCAAAGTGAAGATGTCAGCAAAGCAGCGATCGCTCAAGCAACCAAGAGTGACCCGCCAGAATTCGACGACTTATAAAACAAAAACACTTACATAGAATTTTATTATGGTCCACCATTTTGGTTAGTTTTCTTTTTAAATCAATTTGCGGACACAAAAAAACTAAAATGGTGGAAATATTAACCTAGTTGAATCTATAAAAACGTCAATCGATAGTAAAAGTATTTTCTACAGTTTCTACACAAACATTATCATTGTGAACATTATTCAATATTTGGGTTACTGCATAGAATAACTAATACTACAACAGCCTTGAATATTTGCGTCAATCAACCAATAGTAGATTACACACCGAGGACAGGAAAGTAAGAAAGGTCTCAGATCTCATGTAGGCTGAGGCATTCTTATTTACTGTCCGAGGTTAGTATACTATTTTTCTCCTCGACGGAGGTGGAAAGCGACAACTTCGTTTAGCGCAGCGGGACGAAAATTGACGCTTTGCGTTCGGAGGTGAGAAAAATAAATCGAGTAAATTAAAGATTCCTGTGTAACTAATTGTTAATAGTTAAGAAAACAAGTGAAAGAGATTATTTAAGTTTAATTTATAAACTTTTTAATGAATATAATTTATTTTGTAATAAGTTCTTTTTTTTTATTGCATGAGTAAATTCATTCATATTTATAACTTTATAACAGGTATAGGGTCCTTCTTAATATTGTGACAGTTTTTTAATGGAATGATCAGACTGCAGACCATCAAACTAAACAACTTTCTCTATGGGACCAAAATCGCGAAAAAAAACCGGTGTTGACCCAAACGTATGGGCCAGATGATTTTTTATTCGGTATTTCAATATTGGTCCCATAGTGCAAGTTGTTCAGTTTGATGGTCTAAAACACCTCCGTATTCTGTAACGCATTTGAGTTTACACCCTGTATACCTACATACATACAGTCATACATATTTACATTCACGCCTTAGACCTATTGGGGTAGACAAATTCTAATTCAACATTCATGCACAAAACCAACTACCTACTAATAAACAGTTCATTGATAAGCATAAGCATATGCTCACGACTATATTCCCCGAGGGGGTAGTCAGAGATATTCTGAAACCTCAGAAAATCCACGTTTCACCAGTAGTACCGAAACTCTGTCCAGTGAGACGGGGGGTGAGCCCGTCGCCACTTATAATGGACAGTGGGTACAATACATGCCTCGAAATTGAAGCTTGCAGGTTTCCTCACTATGTTTTCCTTCACCGAAATGCTAGTGGTGTTACAAATCGTACATAAATTCCGAAAAACTCATTGGTACGAGTCGGCCTGGACGGGGATCGAACCATCGCCTCCTGCACGGCAGGCAAGGTTACTCGCCACTGGCCCACCACGGCACAGTTCATTGATCATTGATAATTATTTTATTTGTGAACTGTGGTATCTTAAATAAATATTGACAAAGAAACATTTTCAAAGTAATTCATTACTAAATTGCATTCAAATCAATACCTCACTTCCTCAACAAAAAACAGTCAATCATAAAAAACCTAAAAAAACATGGCCGAAATAAATTTCTCTAAACGGAAAAGATTACGTCGCTGTAACTGCTGACGTCATAGCCTCGCATCTACGTCACCGAGGCTATTTAACAAAGAAAATCAGGTAACCTACTTTAAAGGAGGCTGCATTCTACGTTAGCTGCGAATGACCTGCCCAAATATAGAGCAAGCTATAAATAGATGCTGGGGGCCCGTGTGCATAGAGTTCTATGAATGGTGCAGCCAAGTCCATGTAGGGCACACTGCAATGATCTGACCTATTTATTTTTCAATGGGTCGCTCCATGAACGGGGATGGGCCCATTGCAAGGCTTGCTTCATTCAGTAACACTCGAACCCCCGAGGTCGGCGTGACCTAGATACGCTCTGAGCTTCTATCCGGCAGTAAAACGACGAAAATTGTCGAATTAACACCATAAAAGAGCTTCAAATCGGTTTATTCAGTGAGAAATATAGTGGTAGATCTGAGAACAAAACGGTTAATTCAAATAAGAAAGTGTTCTGAGAATACTAGAAAATATCTAAAAGAAGTTCTAGTTTTCAAAATTTCGCGCCTACATTTTCTTTGGAGACGTCATTGGTTGTGTAACTGTGTAGTGCGCTGTGATTGGCTGAAATCTTGTTGGGTTCAATAACAGCCAATCCGGGCTCGAGTTAGCGTAAATTTTCGACGCAGCAGCGCCACCTGACGCGCAAGGACATCAGTTTCATTGAATAACCTGCCGGGCCCGGACTGTGTTGTTGACGCAAGCGCACAGAGGCCCAACAAAGGGCCGAAATAAGAACGGCTCGCAAGTGAATCTGATGTATTTATGTCATAAAAATGGTGAAATCTGTGAAGTGGCGAGTAGAAATTAGGATATTCGACGTGTCGAATCATGACCGAGGCATCTGAAAAGTAAGTGATGCTCCCGTAACTCAAGTTTCCGTGATTTATGCTTCGCCCTGCCTTGCTCTGGGGTAGGGCCTTACCCCGGCCATTTTCCATAGCTCACGGAATGTGTAATGTGATTTACGGTGTTTTCTGAAGCCCATCAGCCCTTTTATGAGCTTTAGTTGAGGGTTATGCAGTATTTCCGAGCTAAAAGTGTTCGGGGAAGATCACCCAATGGACGGTCGACCGCCGCCCTTATGTGACCCTGTATGGTGTAGTATAATCAATGAGTTGCCGTTCATTCACAATAAAGTAGGTAATTCTTCGGGGTCATCCAAAACCTAGGCTTCAACTGAGCTGCTTATTCATTGAAATTATCACTCTAGGTCTTAAAATTACAAATTTAGTAAGCGAGTAATTTTTCGCGGAATTAAAAAGGTACTGGCAGAATATAGAATGGTAGTAGCTTAGCTTGAATGAAAAAAAAAATTGTCAAGGTTTTTTATGGTGCACACTTTCGTCACAATAAAGGAAGTTGGTATCAAGTCTAATTATTAGCTCATTCTTCCCACAATTTGTTTTATTGGATGAATTAGTTAAGTGGCAAGTCATTCATAGCTGTAAAAAGGATGAAAGAAGCTGCTATGTATGTCTGTAACAATATTATTTTGTCTTTTGTACAAAAAAGTTAATGCCTAAATCAGCTGATGGTAAATTTGTTTGTGACAGCTATAGGCTTAAAAAAACTTAAATCAATACAAATAATTATTTTCTTTTCAAACCAATGCCTATAAACATAATTACATAAACTCACGACCATAATCCCTTACGGGACGGTCAGAAACATACTACAACTACAAATGTTCTGTTGCCTTAGGAAAATTTAATTAAAAAAATGTTTAAGTGTCACTTTTTAAAATCTTCTAATTAAGAAATAATTACCAGCTTTCTGTTGTAGAAAATTAAAAATTAAAACAAAGTGATTTTCAAAATGTCACTTTTAGAATCTTCTAATTATATTATAAGAAATAATTTCCAGCTTTCTGCAGCCTTCAGAAAATTAAAATTAAAACAAATTAATTTTTTAACATGTCGCTTTTAACCTTTCGTATATGGACATTCCAGACACAAAAGATTTGTTATTGTCTTTCAAACTGATCCGTGACAAACACAGACGATGGGTTAAATCTTCTAATAGAAATAGTTGGGTTGGTTGATGAGTGGAGATGGGTTAGAACTTCTAATAGAAGAGTTTATATCTATCTCACTCATCAATACATATCTTTGTATGCTTTTTCTCTTTTGGTATTTACAACCAGTTTTTTTTTTCACATATGAAATGGAACCTATGCATATTATAAGGATTTATACTCCATTCCAAATAGCAACCAAAGATTTAAGGCCTTTTTTATTGAATTACAGAAGCAGAGATTTGAAACACTCTGACTTGTTCTTAGAACAGCTTTAGTAACGTCCAAGATATGTCGGATAGTACATCTTTCTGATAAATAAATTATATTTGCTTGTCAGAATTGGCCAGCAAGGTAAATAGAAATCGGAAAATCTCGTCGTCCTTATTTGGAATACAGTACTCACTCCCTGCCTCCCACCAAATTCTTATAGTCTAAGCTTAGAAAAAGTATATGTCTAGAATGAGCCTCACTGTTTTACCGTATAAAACAAAAGGGGCCAAGTTTCATAGCAACGTGTGCGTGAGGCGCCATACAAATTATGTATGTGTGCGTGTATATGTATAGGGTTTAGGAGCTGGTTCCAATTTTTTTCGACGTTTTCGTATCTTCGACTGACAATCTTGACATATAACTTTATCTAAGAGTCTAAGAGATAAGAGGAATTTTGGTAACCATTAGCTGCAAGGCTGAATCAGTAGTCGTAGAGCATCTCTGTAATGGGGATGCACCAAGTCTGCCTGCATAACTCTAGTTGGTTTAGGATTTACAGCCGTTCAAAGCCGCTGTCTTTTATTTCACATTCTAATGAATTTGTAAATCAGCCAATGTATGCTTAGATCATAGTAAAATTAATGGATAGGCCTAAAGCGCGTTAAGTTCAAGCACACAACTAGGGCAATTGGTCCATACAAACTAGCACAATTATCTGACAAATCTAAGGCAATTCGGTATGTAAAGTTTATTTTTTTGGGGGCTGAATCGAAAACCATTTCGAGATAAATGTCTCAATAATCATATTTTCTATGCCAAGAGATTTTAAAATGAAAGGATTACAGATATTTTTAATAAAATAACGTCGTTTTTCGGTCCACGAGTGACTTGGTAAACATAAAATCAACTTAAAGTAACTTGGCCATTAAGAAAAAAAATACTTTCACAATGACAGAATTTGACATTTGATGTTGCCGTCTTTGTTTCCAAAATAGATTTAGAAAGAGGAGGCATGTTTTAATTTTTTTTATTATATTGCAGTAGTTTTTCTCTATGGAGTTCGAATTATTTTCTTTCCACCAATTTTGCACTTGGAGATTACAGAGCAAAATAATTTAAAAATTTAATTCATATTGATAAACTCGATGAATAGCAAAAAAAAAATGAAATAGGTGTCTTAAAACTTAAAATTATGTCTTCTATCCGTAAAAAATATTAAATGAAGACAAAAAAAAAACTTGACATACCGAATTGCATACTTTGAAGTATACCATTCATTTGTTTTGCCTCATTTTTCTGGTTTGAAATGTTCGCGTAAGGCCTATCCATTAATTTTTTAACCGACTTCAACAAAAGGAGGAGGTTCTCAATTCGACCCGTATGTTTTTTTTTTTTTTTTGTATGTTTGTTACGCGATTATCTCTAAGTATGTATGTATGTAAGTTTGTTCTTTTAGAGCATATGCACCCAGTAGATATCCTACAGAGAAACAGCTGAAGTGAAGTTTATTCTGAACGCGCTAATGCGCGCTGCATACAAACGAAGTCCAGTAATATTGCAATACTAACCAATGAAAGTCAATGATTTTTTCAGAAACAGACAAGAAACTAATCGCTATGTTGTTGATCTAACAACTATGTTGTCATAGTTTTAAAGTAACATTTTGCCTCAAAGATTTCCATACAAATCTTAAATTCTACGAAAATCGGACGATGACTGTGATCTGTTTATGTGCCTAATAAATAAATAAATAAATAAATACATCGATTAGGAAAATCGGACGACACACAAGCATAGAGATTTGTTTCTAGATTGTTTCTGCAAAATTTCATTGACTTTAGTTGGTTAGTATTGAAAATATAACCAGACTTCGTTTGTATGCAGCGCGCATTAGCGCGTTCGGAATAAACTTCACTTATAAGCTCGCTGCGAAGGTGGCAGGTACACACGGCGACACATCAAGCAAAAAAAAAAACGTAAGCTGGCCGCGCGACGTTATACATTACTCTACCTACGCGCGGCCAGCTTATGTTGATTTAGTATAGCTTGATGTGTCGCCGTGTGTACTTGCACAGCGATCTTTGTACGAAACTGTCGCTCATTCTCGTACGAGAGCAAGCGAAAGCGTCGCTGCACATGTAGTGGTGTACCGCCGCCGCGAGCTTTCCTTATATGGAGCCTTTTCTCTGTAGGATATCTACTCGTTACTTCGGTACAAGTTGGTAGCCGACCACACGCAGCGGCAGCAGACGACGCGACGTGTCGCTGCGACACTACTGGTTTCTATCTATTTCTATGAAATACCCTGCGTAGCTTGCGACAAGTGCGTTATTTAGCGTGAGCGTTATTTAAGTCGCTCGACGACGCTGATGTGCGGTCGGACTTCACTATCGCGCGACCGCAGTGTCATTAGTTCTATTCAAATTCGACGGGCTGGTGCGGGGGGTGCAATGCAAAATAAAACATATTTCAGTACCGATATAGTTGACAGTGGAATACGGCGCTGCAGTCTGCTGCTGCGGTCTGTAGTCTGGTTCAAAATTATGACTGCAGCGACATGAGTCGTTGTGAAGAGTCGTAGCGACACGTCGTCTGCTGGTGCTGTATGCGGTCGTCTACCAATTTGTACCTTTATGCTCTGCGACCGCGGATGCCCGGCTATACGGGATTCTGTAGCTTATTAGTTTGTTATACGGATTGATTGTAATGTGACGGTTGTCCAGCAGTGCCTACTTGGTGCGCGTGAGAGCGCAGGTGATGTGCCGGGACGAGGGCACGGGTGGCTGGGTGGCGCTCGGGGGTGGAGGCCTGGCGCATGTCATGGTCGGCAAGAGAGCGCGCGCTCACAGGAGTTCCGGTAAGTGCACTGTTTAAGGGGCCATATGTCCAGACGAATATTTTCTATGAGAAACGCGATTGCCGAGCGCTCCGAAAAGTGTGTGCGTGAGCCGTATTTTCGATTAAAAACAACTAACCGAAGTACTTTTTCTAGATTTTATTTATGATTGCACTAGTTAAACTAATGGTGAATATGAGAGTATAAATACCAACAATCGGAAACTATTTTAAGTTCTTCTAAACCGAGAAAAATGTTTAAAAATGCATGAAAATACGTCATCTTTGTGACGATTTTCTATCGAGTGAAGTAATTCCAATCGTGTATTCAGTTGATGATTGCACTAGATGAAATATCCAAAAATACTGAGTTATGACTTTAGTTTCGGTAAATGGTATAAATCTAGTCGTAAAATGAAAAATAAAAGATGCCTCCGAGGTATTTCCACCTACTATTACGTCTTAAGGGTATATTATTCGGAGCGCGCTCCATACAAACGTACTATGGTGATATTTTCAATACTAACCAATTAAAGTCAATGAAATTTTGCAGAAACAATCTAGAAACAAATTTCTATGCTTGTATGGAGTCAGATTTTCGTTAAAATGTATAGTTTTCATGTTACAGTGCCTCAAAAATGTCCATACAAATCTTAAATTAATCCTAGCATTGAAACTGTATATTTTAACGAAAATCTGACTCCATAAAAGCATAGAAATTTGTTTCTAGATTGTTTCTGCAAAATTTCATTGACTTTAATTGGTTAGTATTGAAAATATCAACATAGTACGTTTGTATGCAGCGCGCATTTTCGCTCTCGGAATAATATTCTCTAAAGCCTTTTATTCACGCCAAAACTGTGATATCACATCAAAGCCTAAGTTAAGCTTGAGCGTCATACTACATGGCATTCACCAGATGTGGACGCACCCTTAGAAAGAGTATGTAGTACTCTGTAGTGAGCTGGAGTGGCACATTCTCTACCACGCGGGCCCAGTGCGGATTGGTGGAGGCAAGTTAGTGGTCAACTTGCTGTCAGAGAATTTCCAAGCCGCCTCCGATCTTTTACAACATCATGGAATCATGAGGGAACTATCCGGGACTAAGTGCGTTCACACACGATGACGCACTGACGGAGCGGCAGATGCCAGTCCATAGAACCACACCTGGTGCGTCAATCAATACGTCACCGTGTGTGCTTCTACGTGCGGTTTCATACAACTCCTTGCTTCACAAATGATGGACTGACGTCTGCCGCTGCGTCAATGCGTCATCGTGTGTGAACGCACTAACTGTTAACGCACTAACTGTTAACGCACTAACTGTTAACGCACTAACTGTTAACGCACTAACTGTTAACGCACTAACTGTTAACGTGCCTTCCGAAGCACGCCTCCAGTATTTGGACCGTTTTAAGTGGTTAAAGTATTACATGATTTGTCGCAGGCGGTAGTGATAGCAATGGCGACACAACATCGTCCTCCACGACGTTGCCAACGCACGAGTACTACATACATGGCAAGCGAATCAGCGATAATATGGTACGTAAACATTATTATATTTGTTTATAACTTAGAAAGAGAAGGAACTAGAAGGAAGCACGTGTCTTGTCATATCGCAGTAAGAGATGCACATAGCAAATTCGGTCTAGTTAAAAAAGGAGATCGTTACTAGGGTTCTAGGTCGATGTGCCTGACCAGAAATATAAAAAACCTGGTTTTGGGCTCGCTGCAATCGACTATGACCTTTAATGTCAGTGTTCCAAGTACAAATATTAGTTATAATGATATTCCGCAACATGGCGAGGTTTTTTATTTTTCTGGTCGGGCTTATCGCGGTTTGTTGGAACTCACGTTGTAACTACATTTTACATTGATTTTACAGGGATCTTTTATGTTGTCTCCTACATACCTATTAATTTGACGACCCGGTTGGTGTAATGGTTACCACGCCGGACTGCCAAACCAGGGTCCTGGGTTCGAATCCCGGTTCGGTCATGGATGTTATATGTTCGTGTCGTTGTTGTATGCTTCCATAATAAAAGCCTTTAGTGCTAGTTTGGGATCATTACAATGTATGTGCCTGTGAGCGTTATTTATTTATTTAATTTCTTCACCCATCAAAAACGTGGTAATTCAGGGCAATGAGCGATTCCGTTCATGGGAAGAAACCTGGAATCTCCCGGTTTTGGATAATCATCTCCCAGGAGGCACATGTGTTTAACTGCCAAGACATCGCAGTCACAAAGGATATGTTCCATGGTCTCCTCCTTCTCTCTGCATGCTCTGGGATCCAGGGTAAAAGTCATCTTGTGCATCATCGTACCTGTGGTGTAGTGCCCGGTTAGGGCTCAGATGATGGCACGAGCTTTGCTCCTGCTGTTGTTCTGAATGAACTTTGGTATTTGTGTTGTTATATCCCTTAGAACTATTAGTGAATTATTTCTCCGGTACCGGAATGTTGGCCAAGGGAGGGAAGGAGGTCAGTAGGTAGAGCAACGATACGTTGGTCAGACGACATTGTAAGGGTCAGAGATGGATTAGATTGGCACAGGACCGTGATGAGTGGCGCAATAAAAACGAGGCCTATACCATAAGAATAGTTGATAATCTGGGCCAAGTTGGGGTCGAGTTAGGGCCATGTTGTGGTCACAACTGACCCGAACACCCAATGGATCCGTAATAGACACCTCACCAACCACCCACTAACCTATTTAATTGCAAATCACGTCACCACGTCAGAGGCCGTAAGGCGGTCTGAAAAAACTCTGACTCCAGGGCTTGCCCACACGATAAGAAGAGAGTCAAATTAAGTTTCGTCAGAGACACAGGCCCTGGCTGACTAGTGGTTTAAACCAACATGACATTGAGGTGACCTTAAACGGGTCTGTCGCGTGTGTTTCGTTTTTATAGTGTACTAGTGTTTTCCCGCGTCTTCGTCCGCACAAATTATATACCAGATTTTAAGTCAGATCATAAGCTATCAAACAAAAAAAGTTACATCAAAATCGGTTCAGTAGTTTTTGCGTGATGTGCGAACAAACAAACAAACTAACAATTTTGTCAATAGATGGCGCTGCACGTTTTTAAATCGCGCTATCGATATGTTATTTGACTTTATATGAAGTGAACCGCTTCTTTTTTATTCCTCATGAATTTACGGTTTTATAATAGTTAAGATAAGACTAATATTATCTATTCTTACGCCTATACCCAGAAGTAGGTTGATGTGGGTTGATTTGACAGATTCATTTCTCTCTGCAGGTGGTGTTAGAGTGCACGATAAAGAAGGACTTCCAGTACAACAAGGTGATGCCCACGTTCCACCACTGGGTGACTGATGAGAAACGGTTCGGCCTCACCTTCCAGACGGCGGCCGACGCGAGGGCATTCGATAAAGGGGTCAGGACTGCTATTGAGGAACTTTTAGACGGTAAGCCTCTACGCTAAAACTCCTTTTCAGCAATTCCAATGTATTCTGAGCCAAAGAACAATCCCATTTTCTAAATATACAGCAGTGCGATTTTTGAAAATCATGCGAGCGGTTCGGCAGTAGAAAGATGCATAATCTCCATAGTAATTCTGACATTTTCTACTGCCGAACCGCGCGTATGATTTTCAAAAATCGCACTGCAGGTCAAAGTAAATTTGACACTTCGAACACAAACATTTTTTTACGCGATTTCATCCACGATTTAAATCATCAGTTTAAAATATTTTATCTACAGGGTGTAACAAAACACCAATTATATTTAAAGGGGTGGTTTAGTTTAGCTTTAGACCACCAAACTGAACAACTTTCAATACGGAGACAAAGTAGAATAAAAAAAATTAAATCTTCAGAGCCAACATCGGGCTCCATAATAAAAGTTGTTCTACTAGTTGTTCAACTGCCTCCATGGTCTAATAATTAAGAGTATTGGGCTCTTGACACGGAGGTCGTGGGTTCGATTGCCACGGGGGAACCTAGTGATGTGATATGTCACTTTGTGCGTTTTTCCCCAGTTGGTTAGGACATTGCAGGCTGAATCACCTGATTGTCTGAAAAGAAAGATGATTTCGTGCTTCGGATGGCACGTTAAGCTGTTGGTCCCAGTTACTATCTCAGATGGTATTAGTCGTTACATAAAAAAACCACGTCAGAGGCCGTAAGGCGGTCTGAAAAAACTCTGACACCAGGGCTTGCCCACATGATAAGAAGAAGATAAAAGTTATGCATAATGTTATTGTATTACGTATGTAACCAAATGTATAATTATTATGTATGTTTTATATTATTATCGTGTCATAATTGTCCTTGAACTAATTTATCTAATGTGCTTTCTTTTTTGCCTCCCCTCTACCGTATACTGGATTCCTACACGGTGAGTTAAATCGTCTTGAAGATGTGAACATAGTTTTAAATATCTAGTCAATGATAACGTCGTGGCGTGGCTCTTAGAAAAAACATTAATAATATGTATGCTTAAAAACCAAGCTGTTTAATCAATGTGTCTTGCCCACCATGACATATGGTGCCGAAACATGGACGCTCACTAAGGAAACTGTACACAAAATCAAAGTAGCACAGAGAGCCATGGAACGCGCCATGCTAGGCATCACCCTTCTTGACCACGTCACAAACGTCGAGATCCGACGTCGAACTAAGGTTCAGGACGTCGGGGACCGAATAGCTCACTTAAAGTGGCGGTGGGCAGGACACGTAGCTAGACGAAATGATGGCAGGTGGAGTAAAGCCTTAACAGAGTGGTGGCCGAGATTAGGTAAAAGAGAAGTGGGTCGTCCGGCAGCCAGGTGGGTTGACGACATCTGGAAAAGTATAGGCAAGACCTGGATGCGACTGGCACAGGACCGAGAAGAATGGCAAAATATGGAGGAGGCTTATGCCCTGCAGTGGGTAGATAACTAGATACAGGCTGAAAATGATGATGATGATGTAGGTACTCATCTCAAGTGTGTGTTGTACGGGGCGATTTATTTACAGAACAAAAAAATAGTGAAATAATCTCGAATGTCGGTGGCGCGTTGCAAAAGGCTATGGAAACTCAATCTTGAGGTCCGGGTTCGAATCCGCACGGACCACATGCCATGTACCAATGAGTTTTTCTAACTTATGTACGTAATAGCGACTGCTCTCAAACGGTGAAGGAAAACATCGTGAGGAAACCTGCATACGCTGAAGAAGAAATTCCGATGCGTATATGAAGTCTACCAATACCCACCCTGAGGGGAGGCCTGTGCCCTGTAGTGGGACGTATACAGGATGTTAGGAAAAGTATCATTAACCTTTAAACCACATACTCTACCCATCAAACTGAACAACTTTTACTATGGCAGCAAACCTGTCAGCGCAAAAAAAAGTCAGCTGACCCATACTAAACTGCAATACCTACTCGACGCAATAGTATTGGGACAGTAGATTTTTTTTTGCTCTGATCGTTTTGCTCCGATAGTAAAAGTTGTTCAGTTTGTGGGTAGAGTATGTGGTTTAAAGGTTAATGATACTTTTCCTTACACCCTGTATACCAGATTTTAAGTCAGATCATAAGCTATCAAACAAAATCGATTCAGTACTTTTACCGTGATGCTGTTACAAGCAAACAAAAATTCTAAAAAAGGTTGGTTGGTCCAGGATACCAAAAAACCGAAATGTTAAAATATCGTCATGTTTTTCATGTAAATATCTTCATAAGTACTTCTGTTACAGTTTTATAATAGTTAAGATTCTACTTGTATAGCTTGATATGTCGCCGTGTGTACGAACAGTTAATCGCCATCGAAAAGTGTGTGACTTTATCTTTCGGTTTTAAATTTAATAAAGAGAATAATATTTCTTGCAGGTCTGGGCGGGGCGTGGCCGTCGCTTCACGCGTACAAAAAACACAACCCAGCGCCGAAAGAGGATGACGAAGAACACCATATATTCGAAGTTAGTACCTATCCCTCTTGTTCTCTCTTTGTTTATTAACTACTTTTTTTATTATTGATAGGTTTGCTCTTGACCTCTATCTAGTCCTCAGGACAAAGATGGGGTCGAAGATGTAGCGAGCTTACCCAGAAGTGCACTGGCACTCCTGCACACTGACGGAACGCAGCAAGCTGCTTGGCGCCAGACTCCGGCAGGAGGGTGGTCGCGACCCAGGCGGCTCACACCGCTGCGGGGGATCGTTCAGCCGCCACCACAAACTTGGTAGCTTGTGATGCCGTTGCCCGGGGTGGACCGCTAGGAGGTAGATCCTCAATCACCCCAGTTTTAAGGCGTGGCTCATATTGGGGCTGAGCGAGAACTAGTAGTAGGTAAACCAAATAAATTTA
This sequence comes from Agonopterix heracliana, assembly GCA_963693445.1. NCBI lineage: Eukaryota > Metazoa > Arthropoda > Insecta > Lepidoptera > Depressariidae > Agonopterix > Agonopterix heracliana. The sequence goes on from OY856331.1 coordinate 10,309,220, forward strand.
TTTAGCGCAGTCGAAAATAAATCAATAGTAGATTACACACTGAGGACAGGAAAGTAAGAAAGGTCTCAGATCTCATGTAATTCGGCTTCGCCTCGGTCAACAAATATGTGATCTGAGGCTTTCTTATCTGTCCGAGGTTAGTATACTATTTTTCTTCTCGACGGAAGTGGAAAGCGATAACTTCGTTTAGCGCAGCGGGACGAGAATTGACGCTTTCCGTCCGGAGGGAAGAAAAGCATATAATATCATTGGAAGTAAAAAAAAAAACATGGGCACATGGGCAGCAGCAAAAAGCTAAAGAAATGGGTTCCGAAAGGGTTCGTGGCGGATAACCAGTGGGTGAACCTCTGAAACTAACAAAAGCATTATTCCTCAGTGCCTCAACCTCCCAACTGACTCGCGCTCCAGCTCTGAGAACTCGACTGCGAGCCGGGCTCGCCGGAGACACCCTGATGACCTCACACAGACGCCCATACTGTCCGCCATCACGCTGCCCAGCCACCACTCAGGTAATCAATTAGTCCATCAGACTCCAGGTAGTAAATTAGTCCATCAGACTGGCGCTCCGGCTATAACTCGACCGCTCGCCGGAGACACCCCGATGACCTTACGCAGACCCCCATACCACATGATTAAATATCCGTACAGATCAGAAGCTTCATACAAGCGGGACGCCGCGCCGGAGACCGCCGCTAGGCACGTAAACACGCCATTTTGATCCATAAAGCAATATGGATTACACATTGTTTCACGAGTCTAGCGCCGTTGCGGGCGCTTTAAGAAGCTTGAATTCTAGTCGTATCTGTGCATATGCCCATACTGTCCGCCATCACGTTTCCCACCCAGCCACCACACAGGTAATCATTTATTTATCAGTGCGGAAAGAAGATTGCGAGGTGCCTGTTTGGGCAAAAACATCAGCATATGCTCACGACTATATTCTAGCCATCTACGCTTAGGCATAGCAGGAGAGTCACGTTGCAGGGTTTGCCTCGAACACTTGTCTCTCGCGTGGTGTTCGCGCGGTTCGCGTCTCAGCCTGCCACGAGGCTCTAAAATCCTTCTCAGTTGTTCTTACTCAAAAACAATCCTTGACACTGGCGAAATCTAACAAGGAAACGCCATTAAATATAAATAGAATTAGGCATAGCGTCGTTTTTGTTGTAAAGGCGACGTCGCCTGGAGGCGCGGGTGTGATTCTCCAATAAGGTTTGTAATTGTGTTACTTTGACTATCCGCCACCGCCACATGTATCTTCTCTATAAACCAGGCCTTAGGCGTCTAATCTTTATGCTAACCTTTGTCTGTGAACATTGCAGAATCTCTGAAACAGTACGAGGTGCAGTTCGACGAGAAGATCGACGACGACGCGGAACGATGCCCCTACGTCCATCTATCAGCTGTGAGATATTTACTTTTATTATTATTAGCGTAGGTCGGCTCCCCACAAGGTGGACCGACGACCTGGTGAAGGCGGGAACACGTTGGATGAGGGCAGCGCAGGACCGGTCGTTGTGGCGATCTGTGGGGGAGGCCTATGTCCAGCAGTGGACGTCCATCGGCTGATATGACGATTAGTTGTAGTGTTTAAGGGTATTTACCGTTGGCGCGCTCCATACAAACGTACTATGGTGATATTTTCAATACTAACCAATTAAAGTAATGAAATTTTGCATAAACAATCTAGAAACAAATCTCTATGCTTGTATGGAGTCAGATTTTCGTTAAAATTTATAGTTTTAAAGTACCTCAATGATTTCCATACAAATCTTAAATTAATCCTAGAATTAAAACTGTATATTTTAACAAAAATCGGACTCCATACAATCATAGAGATTTGTTTCTAGATCGTTTCTGCAAAATTTCATTGACTTTAATTGGTAAGTTTTGAAAATATCACCATAGCACGTTTGTATGCAGCGCGCATTTTCGCTCTCGGAATAAAATTCTCTTAAGAATGTCAGTGGCGCGTTGCAGAGGTATCGGCACACAATCATGAGGGTCTAATCCGCATGTATGAAACGCATGCCATGTACCAATGAGTTTTTCTAACTTATGTACGTAATTCCTACTGCTCTCAAACGGTGAAGGAAAAGGTCGTGAGGAAACCTGCATACGCTGAAGAAGAAATTCCGATACGTAAGTGAAATCTACCAATCCGCAGTGGGCACGCGTGGTAAACTGACACCCATACACCCTCCCTGGAGTAGGCCTGTGCCCTGCAGTGGGACGTATACAGGGTGATGATGATGACGATTATTATGTAATTTATTTTGGACTAGCTGCTGCCCGCGACTTAGTCTTCGTTGGCTTTCCAAGGGTTCCGTACCACCATACTATTGTGGCATCGATGAATTAATAAGCAACTTATTATTGTAATAAAATCATAAAACTTAACATCATTATCATCACTTTTCATAGTCGGTTTAATATTATAAAATCAAACTTGTCACGCCGGGTGTACGCTGCATTGCTTTTGTATTCGCAAACCACGCGGTCGCCCGATCGCCGGGAGCATCGATGCCACAGTCCGAGCCCACCTGCGGTGATCTATGTACGCTAATTAAATAAGTACCTACCCCTGTTTCACCAAAAAATAGTGTTTTCTCCTGGATTTGGTGGGCTAGTTGGATCCCGTTAACACTATATGGGTACGGGACCCTAAACATTATCCTGTGTGTTCATCCAGAACATATTATGTGTGAGTTTGAAATATAACAAATGTAATATTGCAGGTGCACGAGTACACGTACCCACAAGTGGGGCCGGGCGGAGTCATTAGTTCAGAGAAATCGTCCCCTAACACCAAACCACCGCTACTCAAACGAGATTCCGGTAAGATTATTTATTCATCATCATATCGTATGGCATTTTTGTCTTCCTGCTTGGATCCGAGGGGGGGGTTAAATTTCGAGGTCGAGGTGTTTCAGCCAGTCTTCCGCTGCCGGGGTTAGCCTGTGGAGTTCTTCGATTCCACCGGGGAAACGGCGCAGAGTGCACTCGTTTACCACATGGGAGAGGGTCTGGTCAGGTGCCCCGCAGTCGCAGGTTGGAGACTCCCTCAAACCCCACTTGTGGAGGTGATAGTTAGTCCTTCCGTGGTTGGTTCTGAACCGGTTAAGCTTAACCCAGGTCTTACGGTCCTTTTCAAAACCAGCTGGTTTGACAGTCGGGTCTCGCACGAGGCTTGCATGCGGATGGTCAAAAAGGCCCCAATCTGCCCGCCATGCGCTATTTACATCGTACTGGGACTGAATTCGGTCGTCGGTCCAGATAGGTAATCTGGATGGAAGACGGTATGTAGGCCCCCATGCCTATCAGGAAAACGCTGGAGATTATTTATTTAATTTGTAATAAACCTTTAATGTGTAGACCATTAAACTGAACAACTTTCACTATGGAACCAATATCGAAATCGCGAAAAAAAAAATTATGTTCCATACTCTACAAATCGGCTAGAGCTAAAATATGTATGGGATATCAAATTGTTTTTTTTTTTTGCGATTTCAATGTTGGTCCATAGAGAAAGTTGTTCAGTTTGACGGCCTAAACAACCCCCTTAAGAGTTTTAAAAATGTATTCTTACTTATGTATACAGGGTCCAACTTAATATGCTGACACTTTTTTAAAGAGATGACCAGACCATCAAACTAAACAACTTTCTCTATGGAACCAACGTCGAAATCGCGAAAAAAAGCTGTTTTTTCCATATAAAACTGCAATCGACCAAAAATGTATGGGACAGCTGATTTCTTTGTTCTTATGGAAAAGTTGTTCTGTTTGATTTATACAGGTTCCTTCTAATGGTTAATATGCTGACACTTTTTTAAGCGGATGATCGGATCATCAAACTGAACGACTTTCTCTATGGGACCAACATCTAAATCGCAAAAAAAAATCGGCTGTTCTATGCAAAACTGCACTCGAGCCAAATGTATAGGACAGCTGATTTTTTTCGCTGATCATCCCCTTAAAAAGTGTCAGCATATTAAGAAGGACTCTATACCTACAGGGTGAAATTGATATCATTAGCATCCTTTTAACCTAAGAGTCTACCCATCAAACTGAACAACATTTACTATGGGAGCAAACCAATCGGAGCAAAAAATAAATCAGCTGTTTGCATACATTTGAGTCTAGTAGGCATTGCAGTTTAATATGGAACAGCAGATTTTTTTTTTGCTCCGATCCGTTTGCTCCCATTGTAAAAGTTGTTCAGTTTGATGGGTAGACTCTTAGTTTAAAAGGATGCTAATGATATCAATTTCACCCTATATTAATATACCAAGTTAATACTTGGTTGGGCAGTCTTTATCTAGGCATTATTATTTTGTGAAGAATGCCTTTGCCTTGCAATATCATCCTTTGGTCTATAACTTAGTATGACTGTAATTAATCGAACTTGTATAATTGTGAATTGCAGGGTCTATAAAGAAGTACACAGGACCGCCGCCCCTGCCCGACAAGAAGCCAGCAGAAACTTTCCAAGCTCGTCTTAAATGCAGGTCCGTAAAGGAGATAAAATATCGACATTTTAGGATAAACAGTTGGTGGTGATGGTGATGGTGATGGTGGTGGTGGTGGTGGTGGTGGCTGAAAGTCACCCAAAGGGCAATGGAGAGGGCTATGCTCGGAGTTTCCCTGCGAGATCGGATCAGAAATGAAGAAATCCGCAGAAGAACCAGAGTAGCTGACATAGCCCAAAGAATTGCTAAACTAAAGTGGCAGTGGGCGGGGCACATTGCTCGCAGAACCGATGGCCGATGGGGCCGGAAGGTTCTCGAGTGGCGGCCGCGTACCGGAAAGCGCAGCGTGGGTAGGCCCCCCACACGGTGGACCGACGACCTGGTGAAGGCGGCGGGAAACCGTTGGATGAGGGCAGCGCAGGACCGGTCGTTGTGGCGATCCTTGGGGGAGGCCTATGTCCAGCAGTGGACGTCCATCGGCTGAGATGATGATGATGAGTTGGTGGTGGTCCAGTGGCGAGTAACCTTGCCTATCCCCGTCCAGGCCGACTCGTACCAATGAGTTTTTCGGAATTTATGTACGATTTGTAACACCACTGGCTTTTCGGTGAAGGAAAACATCTTGAGGAAACCTGCATGCTTCAATTGCTGCAGTGTATTGTACCCACTGTCCATTATAAGTGGCGACGGGTTCACTCCCCGTCACACGGGATAGAATTTCGGTAACACTAGTGAAACGTGGATGTTCTTAGGTTTCTGAATATCTCTGAATACCCTCTTTGGGAAATATAGTCGTGAGCATATATGCTTACTTAAAGGGGTGATTGTACCCATGATACTGAACAGCTTTCCCTTAGAAACCTATAGGAAATTCGCAAATAATCTTTTTTTTACTTTTCATACAAACGTTCGATCAGCTAGTATGGAAAGTCATATATTTTTTTGCGAATTTCCTATATGTTTCTTAGAGTAAGTTGATCAGTATCATGGGTACAATCTCCCCTTAAGATTTCGGTCGTGATATTATGTATGTATATATTAAGTTCTGTTTTAATCGCAGTAATGTGATTGCAGGCACTGTCACGAGTGGTACCTGGAGAGCGCGAACCGAGCGGGCGCGTGCGAATTCGCGCCGGACTGCTTCAAGTCCTGCATCGACTGCGTTACATGCATCAAGTGCGCACAGGTACAGTAATATCATGTTTATAAGTCTTACCTAAGGTACAGTAATATCATGTTTATAAGTATTACCCAAGGATTTAGAATCATAAAGGATTCCACTCCTCCTTACAAGCATTGAAACAAGAATATCATGTTTATAAGTCTTACCTAAGGTACAATAATATCACGTTTATAAGTCTTACCTAAGGTACAGTAACATCATGTTTATAAGTCTTACCTAAGGTACAATAATATCATGTTTATAAGTCTTACCTAAGGTACAATAATATCATGTTTATAAGTCTTACCTAAGGAACAATAATATCATGTTTATAAGTCTTACCTAAGGTACAGTAACATCATGTTTATAAGTCTTACCTAAGGTACAGTAATATCATGTTTATAAGTCTTACCTAAGGTACAATAATAATATCATGTTTATAAGTCTTACCTAAGGTACAATAATATCATGTTTATAAGTCTTACCTAAGGTACAGTAACATCATGTTTATAAGTCTTACCTAAGGTACAATAATATCATGTTTATAAATCTTACCCATGGATGGTATTATATAATCTGTGCCCATGGATTTAGAATCATAAAGGATGCCACTTCTCCTTACAATGTCCCGTGCGTTCTTGACCGCCGCCTGGCCTCAGCCGTACCGATTGGAAGAGGCCGGATGGCTTGACTTTGGTGCCCTGGCAGAAAGGCAAGTGCCGTTTATGCGCACTTATATTGTCGCCGTTGAGACCTCGGGGGTTTGGTGTGCCAAGGCAAAGACCTTCGTTGCGGAGATTGGCCGTTTCTGGTGCAGAGGCTAGCCGTAGCAATTCAGAGTGGCAACGCTGCTAGCATTATGGTCTCCTTTGCGCCGGGAACGACAAGTGGCGTGTTATTTGACTGATATTGTATTTTATTGTTTTGACGATCTTGTTGCTGATTTATATCTGTTTGTGTATCCGTTTAATTGACGACTCTTGTGCTGACCACTATTTTTTTTGTGATTATTCTCATTGATTTAACCTAACTTGAACCTATATGCGTCGTTGCAGTGTATGCTGTACCACTGCATGTCGGACGCGGAGGGCGACTACGTGACGCACCCCTGCGCCTGCGGACCCGTCGCCGCGCCCTGCGCTAAACGGTGCGTTACTTGATATCATATCATATATTCATATTTATTTATTCATAAACAAATTACATTGTGTTTGAAATTAAAGCTAAAGAAAAACCTAATAATTTACATATAAAAGATAAAATAATATTTAGTAGGTACTATAAATTTACAACAATAATTCAACATAAAATTCAACATAAAATTCATAATTTACATAGTTTTTCCGTATTACACAAGTATTCAATAGTAAACAAGTATTAGATTTTAAATTAATAATAAAAATGTCATGTAATGTCAGAATTGAATTGGATTGAATGTCATAATACAAATTTGAATACAAATACATTAATGATTCAACTATATCACCTAATTATATTACAATTATACTACAATAAACTCATCTACCGAATATAAACACTTTTCCAAAAGAAGCGCTTTCAACCTGTCTTTAAAATTATTGAGGCTCATTTCTTCCCTATATTCAACGGGCAGTTCATTAAATATACGCACAGCTTGGTATCGCGCACAATGCCGCACAACCTCGAGTTTAGGTTGTACATTTGATTTTAGAGCTTTGCGCCTCGTGGTCAACCTTAACGATCTTTCTTCTATACTCTCATACTTATATAAATTCTTCTTGAGGTCTACCAGAAGGACGAAAATGTAGAGTCCGGGTACTGTTAGTATGTCTAATTCTTTGAAGTAAGGCCTACAGGATTCCCACTGTGGTATTCTTACTATCGTACGCATCGCTCTTTTCTGCATTACGATACTTGCTTATACTCGTAGCTATGTGCGAAGTTTGTGTTGGGAACTGTGGAGTCGATCGCAACGCACGCTGTGACAGAAATTGTGAAGAAACCTGCATGCTTCAATTTCGAGGCATGTATTGTACCTTCTGTCCATTACAAGTGGCGACGGGTTCACTCCCCGTCAAACTGGACAGAGTTTCGGTACTACTGGTGAAACGTGGATGTTCTGAGGTTTCAGAATATCTCTGACTAACCCCTCGGGAATATAGTCGTGAGCATATTGACCCCTCTGGCCTCAATTGTCGTAAACGCCATAAAGGACTTTTTACAGGGGAATACACCGATCGATAGAGCGAAAATAAGCAAAACTGAATTTTTAACTCATTTTGGCCAAAAATGGCGATTACGACCTTTGAAGCCAGAAGGGTCGAATAATTATGCTTATGCTTTTGCATACTTATAATGAAATGTTGTCCATTTAGCATATACTTTTTTTTACTAAACTCCCAATCCTTGTCTCCAGATGGGTGGGCATCGCACTACTAAGCCTAGTGGTCCCCTGCCTGTGGTGCTACCTCCCCCTGCGCTGCATCCACCGCGCCGCGCGCGCCACACACGTCGCGGGGGGTCTACATGCCCCCCTCAGGAAATAGGACCCACCCGCCGGGGGGCCCAGTGGGTCCTGACCGGAGAGTGACTGCTAGTGTAGTGTGAAATGTAACCACGTGTGTGATTTGCGTGGGGGGACATTATGTTCCCCTCGAACTTATCTGCTGGAGGAACAGTGGGTCGTGACTGATGTGATTTGCGTGGGGGGACAGCATGTTCCCCTAGGATCCACCCACTGGGGGCACAGTGGGTCCTGACCAGAGAGTGACTGATAGTCTATTGTGTCGGGAAATGTAACCACGTGTATCTCTTGTGCGGTGGGACGACAGGTTCCCCTAGGTTCTCCACCGTGGGCGACCAGAGAAGGACTTATAGTGTAGTGTGCCGTGAATTTACATGAGAGTGTGTTTTGGAAGAGATCTTCCGCGGGGGAACCATATGCTCCCCTAGGACCCACGCGCCGGGAGCAAAGTGGGTCTTAACCAGAGAGTGACTGATATTGTACTGTACGGTGTAATGAAACCACCTGTCATCTCTTGCGCGGGGGGACAAAATGTTCCCCTGAAGAAATAGGTCCTATCCACCGGTGGAACAGTGGGTCGTAACCAGAGAGTGACTGATAGTGAAATGGGAACGCGTATATCTCTGGGCCTAGTTTCATAAAGACATTGTGAATTTGTGACCACAGAATGATTAATTATAGTGACGGCAGAAGTGTTACAATACTAACACAGAAAATAGGACCTTATCTTGATATTGTATTGTCACTAAAGTGATTGATATAGTGATGTACAGCATGATTCCTCATGTGATATAAATCGTGCTGACAAGAAAGATCTGTAAATAAGGCAGACATGGAAGATAGTCTTAGACGAAAAGTGCACTGACTCGATTCAGTGATACAGTGAAATGGGCAAAGGTTTTATAAATAATCCATTCTCGTATCAACGGCATGTCATTAAGATTTGCAATCTTGTTAAAGAGATTTCCAATCAGCGTTAGATGCTTTGCGGACTGCCCAGTACGCCGGTCGTATCAAGGGTCCAGTAGGTTCATCATGAGGGGAGACTGTTCGTGAACCCTAAAATGTTCCGTGAAAAGGGCACCAAAATTACAGGTCTAATATCTCAGGAAAAATTAAACTACGAAAGTGCATTACCGAGTAACTAATACAGAAACTTGTGAATAGGTATTTTACATTTTATTCGCCAATACTACAGTGTTTTTTTAATTGGGCACCAAAATTATAGGTCTAATATGTCAGGAAATAATAAACTACGAAAGATCATGACTGTGACTGATAGAAACTTGTGAAATGGGTTGCCAGAACCCAATAGAGTGACTAATAATAATTGGTAAAGGAGACGATGAAGAAATAAAGGTCTGGAAGTTTTTGATCCAATAGTTCCCTTAATAAAGCCTGGTGGCCACTGAAGATAGTCAAGTGAAGAATTTAAATTCAATACATATTTATTGTGACAGATTATGCTTTTACAACACAACACGATTAATTTTTTTCGAGTGATTGTCATGTGATATGCTAAAATGAAAGAAGAAGACCAACCACAGCATAGAATGATCTCACGTTTCATAATCTCGGCCGGTAGACGTCCACTGCTGGACATAGGCCTCTCCCAACGATCGCCACAACGACCGGTCCTGCGCTGCCCTCATCCAACGGGTTCCCGCCGCCTTCACCAGGACGTCAGTCATCTTGTAGGCTCAATAACGCTGTGTCTTCTCGTAAGCGATCTTATGATTACTACTACATGAAGCAAGATTACGTATACATACGCGCTTTGTGTGCGTGCCTGCGTGTTGTGTGAGGTGAAGTTATTGAGGGGCTATTCTGTATGCAGTACTATTATGTATTCTATACTTGTACAACAAAAAAAGAAGCAATGGTTTGTGAAAATTGTCTGTTAGCGTAGGCACATATCTGCATAAATTGAAGCGACGTAATTTCGTGTTCCGAGGAAATTGCACTCGTAATTTCGGCAGGTGTGTTTCTACACTTAAATTACTTTTGTAGTTAGTAAAAGTTAAATTGGTTCACAGTTACGCATGGGTTATGCCCTTGATTGGGAAGTAGCCACTTATATATCAGAAGCTATGGTGGTTTGTGTCACCATAATACTGAATAACTCAGATTCTGTAATGTGTATTACAGATGGATCTGCAAAGAATCTTATGGAGATGGGATTTGGGACTTGATTGCAAAGATATTGATGTCTAAGGACTGCTACATATTATTATGATCGTAAAATTTCCTGTAAACCAGAAATTCGTATTGTATTTAAAATTAATATCAGAAAAGATAAATAAGTGGTAATAAAATGTTCTTGAAAAATCAAGAAGTACCCAGAACACAGGAATAAAACTTAATAATATAATAATATCTTCGATATCGCGAGACTGGTCTAAGAATAAAAGTCACAATGGTCACCAGTAACTAAGTCCAAATCAGGAGTGCGATTTTTGAAACTCATTCGGTGAGCTCAGCAGTTGAAAATGTCAAAATTACTATGGAGATATGCATCTTTCTACTGATAATTTGGCTTTCCAAAGTCATACTCCAGGAGAGCGATTTTTTAAAGTCAAATCAGGAGTTGAAAGATGCGTATCTCCATAGTAATTTTGACATTTTATACTGCTGATTTGAACGTGTGAGTTTCAAAAATCGCACTCCAGATAAGATATTTGAAATGAAAACGCACAGAAATGCAAACATGTAAATTACTAACTAATTATTTTTAAAACTTAAAGCTGAAATTTCACGCTCAAGTCTGTAATGTAATTTAACGCTGGGCTGTACAAAACATTACCCACCTCAACCGCAGTCGGGTAAAAGCACAAAGTTTGCAATTACAAGCACAAAGTGTTTTAAAGTTATTTTATAAAAAGTGCAGGACACATTTTATGTTTCTTAAAAGTGCTACCAAAATTCCGGACTCTTGATTATAATAATATGATTTAAAAAAAAAAAATTTGAAACACTGGATGCATTAAAAAAACTGTAATTAGTGGTAAGATTTAAAAAAATAGGTATTGTTCATTCTTTAATAACGTTAATAAAAGAAAATTCTAGCATCAAATGCCATAATTGTGTTACGGAAACATAGACATTTGACATTATCCTTTGAACTGAAGGAATGTATATCTACGCGATAGAAGAATTGATTTCCTATTGTCTGAAATTGTTGCAGTGCATTGGTGTTAAGGTGTTTAAAGTGCTATTCAACTGCACTTAATTGAAACATATTTTGTCCTAAACAGTGCTTCTGGAAATATATTAAAAATGAAGTATTGGAGATCAGAAAAAAAACTTGGACATTTTAAGCTAATTATTGTGAACAAATATATTTAAAATTCGTGTGAAAGTGTCGAAGAGATATGATGATGTGATGTGACTGGGTCATTAAAACACACGGATGTTTTATTTAAACTTATAATGTTAATAATTATAGCGTTTGAAATAAAAACATTTATTTTTAATTATAGAGTTCAAATAAACATCGTTTTTATTTGAACTCTATAAGTTAAAAAAAATATATTTTTATTTTAAACTCTATAGAGTAACAACTTTGTTATTTTAAAAGAGTTGTAATAAAAACTTTGCTAATTTTAACTTAATAATAAGTTTAAATAAAAACGTTGTGTAAAATTTTAATGAATCCTGCTAAAAAGTTATTTACAAAAAACGTATTGGTATTTAAGAAGTAGCAACACGAAAATCTTTTATTTTTACCTTTTTAAAAGGTAAAAAAAGTATTGTTTGTGTTGCCACTTATTAAATACAATTTAAAATCAATATTCTGTGTTTGTGTGAATTAATGATAATTCGCCATGGTGTAAGAGATGTACGCAATTTACATTTTGTATACAAAATCTATGTATTGTGCCATACATAATAACTATTGAATTAATAGTAGTCGTTTTTTCAGTAATTTGAAAGAAAAGATAATGTTTTATGTTTGTAAATTTTCTGCAAGTCTTCCAATGACTACCGGGCAAATTTACATTAGAAAGTTGGAATTACTATAAAATTATAGTATCACAGATTATTTCCCATATTATGGCGAATGGCGATTTTATGGTACGGTCGGAAAAGGTAATTGATTAATACTTCTCTGAACTTTATAAAGATAATGACAAATATTCGTCAACTTTCGACCTTCGACTGTATCAACATATTTCGTAACAATTAAATTACCACAGCTCTCTGTTATTATTATGGTACTATTCCATGTCATTAAATAAATTATTATTTCCATGTAAAACATTTTCTTATGTAAAATCGAAATTTTCGAAATTGTTAAATTTGAACGTTAAATGATTAAATTACGTTAAATTTATGTGAGTTTACTTCAAAAATCGGTGTTACATTACATATTTATACAAAAGTTAACATATCTCATTAATGTTATTATATTAACGTTTTTAAGCTTCTTTCATCCCTAGCTTAAATTTAAACAAATTTTAACTTAAGCAAGGTTTGTTTAAAATCTTAAGTTAAAATTTGTTTAAAGTTAGAATAGGATTTTAAAGTACTATAAAATCAGCTGTTTTAATTTTTATAAATTAGCATTATTAAATATACGGGTAGTAATTGTTACCTAGACAATTGAGAACATTTTTTTTTATCTTAATTTCTTTTTGCAGCTTTTTTTGTAAAAATTGAATGTATGTGAACTTGTAATCGTAATGTCACTTAACAACAAAATCATATTTATTATTAGTATTAAAAGTATAGTTAACATTATGTGTTGAAAATTTTGAATACATTATTATGAATGTTCATGTGAAAAATTTACATTAAATTCGTAATTAGTTTTTAAGTATTATTAAATAAAAAAAGTATATATTATATAAAATTATAAAATCACACATTTCACCCTTTCTATATTAAAAAATCTAGTCTATGCGAAAGAACAAAAAATGTATTTTTTCCATTCATTCAAATTTTAACTCATTCTGTTTTAATAAAAAAAACGACCAAATGTTTTTTGTAAATTTTTATAAATAAGATTGACACGGAATGCATTTAGGTTACAAATGTATTTATAAGGCAAGCACTTTCTACAAATCTAAAAACAACAAAATATTAAAAAGATAATAATTAACAAAATTTAAAATCCTTGTAATTTTTATAAGATAAAAAGGGCTCACTTATGAAAGTTACTGACGAATTTAAATTTTATTTTGCATTTACGATTTGCTTTCATTCGAATCGTAATTGCGAAAATGGGCAGGATCAAATAAACCTACTAAATTCCTATATTTGAACACAATTTAAAACAAATATATTCATTGTGTCGAATATCAAAGTTAAAAACATTCAATTTCAAATGGACTCAATTTTCTTAAATGTTTTTTTGAACTTTGACTGTGTAGAAGTAAAAAATACAGAAATTATTAAATAATTAAAATAAAAAAACAGTGTCACGCCTCTTATTACAGAAAATAACCTAAATCGATTCCGAAAAAAAATTAAAATTGTTACTCCGCATTAAATATTTGAAAAAAAAACTAAATGTATTAAGTGTTTAATTATATTTAAATGTAAGAAAAACTGTATTTTAAATGTTTTTTAAAAATTTTAACAATTCTTTAAAAACACTCGAAAGTATGAAAGGTTATAAGCAACAATTGTATGTATTTCTGTTTCTTTAAAAAAACATAGAAATATAAAGAGACTTTAAACTTAATTGTAGGCAATTTAAATTCTATTAAGGTTAAAAATAAAAAATATCTGTGTTCTAGCGTCGCATATATGCAGTATGTAAGCAAAAAATCACAAATCTTATAAAAAACCAAAGTTTTATGTAAACTGGCTAAGGTTTAACGCAGTTTTGACTGCTTTACCTGATATGGTTGTTTAAAATGAAAATAAATGTAAACTAAAATAAAATATCTTAAAAAATACATTTGCTTATTATTTTTTGCAAAATAATGCGTACAAACCTCTGGAAAACCATACTGAACTGAACTCTGAAGTATCGAAAGCATTTCTGTAATTCTTGTAGGTCTAGCATGACGACACGATAGCACCCACAAAATGAGAAAATCGTCATGCGCGCTCGCTTTCACATACGCAAAGTAACAAAGACAGAGGCACGTATCGATTTTTGTCGTTTTCTCTGGACTGGCACGCTAGGCCTATAAGTTAGGCAAATTGAAAAAACAAGCATTACCTAAAGAAATAAGATTTTATTAAAAAAGTTATTTACATATTAAAAATCTAAAAGGAACTTAGAATTTACACTTACGTACTTTTTTATTATAATAATAGGCTATTTGACAACTAGTCAAATCAGCTACTCTTTATTGGATATCAAAACGCGCGCTTTTTAAATTTTAAATCCTACACTTGTTACGTCTATGTTTCATTATTTTTATAGTTATAGTTTATCCTGTTATTAAAAAAAATAGAATTCATGCTTTAAAATAACAGAAAATGTGAGATAAGCCTTATTTATTTTTAACGTTCAATTCAATATAATATTTAGGGCCTTTTTTCACCACTTCTGCATAAGTTCTTAGTAGCTTGTCTGACACATCGTTTGACAATTTCGTATGAAGAATACCTCAAACGATCTATCAGATAAGCTATTGGGGGCTTATCCAGAAATTGTGAAATAGGCCCTTCTCTTCTTCTTAGCCGTTTTCAACCGTAAGAGTGTGGGCCAAAGATGAGTATATATTAGTGGTGTGGGCCTTCTTCAGTCTATGCCATCCCTCTCGATCTTGTGCCCTCTCTATCCATTTCACTCCTGCATAGCTAGCATGCCGCAGTGATACAGCGCTATCACCAAGCTATCACACCTTAGCTCTCTTTCTAAAAAGAAAGAGAGCTAAGATGTGATAGCGCTGTATCACTGCGGCATGCTAGCTATGCTGATGTTCTTTTGATATCGTCATACGAACGCATTTGCTGTCTTCCTCTTGGGCGTTTTTCTCCCCAGGGTCTCCACTCCAACAGTGTTTTGTCCCACGAGCCTTCTTTTCTGGCAATATGACCAGCCCATTGCCACTTGCGCTTCGCGATACGCTTGATGACGTCAGTGACTTTTCTCTGCTCTCTGCCATTCGTTTCGCTTTCGGTATCTTAGCGTAACTCCTACTATCCTACTTTGTGAAAACCCATGTCTCTGCTCCGTAGGTGAGCACCGGTGGGATGCACTGATCATGTATGTATGCGAGCTTTCTGTTCAGCCTTAATTTTCATTTTGATGGCGAATTCAATCTTGCCTTCAATCGAGGCCCTTATCGAGGTCAAATACCCTATTTTATGATTAAAAAAATTACTGGACGAAGAAAAATAATTCTTATAGTATACAATAAGTAAAATTGTATTGCTTCGTTAATTTAAAGTTATATAAAATAAGTTACTTTGTATTCTAAATTAAATATTACTTGTAGAAAAATATAACTTTTGTTATTCTATTTTATTAGGTACTTTTAAATAAAAATAAGATCAACTGAATTTATAAACTGTCAACACCGAAATCAAAATGGCCGCGGAAAATTGCGTTACCCGCGCTCCAGAATTTTCAATTGATTTGAAAATTTGTGCTTTCGTTATGTTATGTGCATTTTCTTGTTCCGATTCTGGTTCTTCTAATAATGGAGTGATTTCAGAGTAATCTAATGTTGATGGTCTTCGGCCAGCTGGAAAGAATAATTAGAATTTACTTACTTTTAAATATTTGTTTGAGGCGAAGGGATGATTCTTTAGATACGATAGTGCGATAGTACTATTTTTCGAGGTCAACTATCGATAGTGAAACTATCAATTGGTAGACAACTCTAGAAAGCTCCAAGACATTTGATCCAATAAATAACTGCGCGAAACTTGACATTTCGTGGAAGAAAATTAGCAATTTCGGCCTATCTAGATAATGATTACTTACTTCCTGGTTCCGTGGCAAAATGCAAAATGGCTGACTTCTTGCTCCAACCAAACCTGTATAAAAAAAATACGGAAAATTTATTATTTTACTCTGCAACCAAAATAAGTCATCATCATCATCTCAGCCGATGGACGTCCTCTGCTGGACATAGGCCTCCCCCAAGGATCGCGACAACGACCGGTCCTGCGCTGCCCTCATCCAACGGGTTCCCGCCGCCTTCACCTGGTCGTCGGTCCACCTTGTGTGGCTTACTGCCTACCCACGCTGCGCTTTCCGGTACGCGGTCGCCACTCAAGAATTTTTCGGCCCCATCGTTTCGCTATTAGGTCGATTTGATCTTGTGTCATTTTGATGTGTAGGACATTTTGCCTAAATGTCCTTATGATACGAACTTTCTGATTCGACCTCGTAGGAAAACTCTGAGCATAGCCCTCTCCATTGCCCTTTGGGTGACTTTCAGCCTTTTTATGAGGCCTTGAGTGAGCGACCACGTCTCTGTTCCATATGTCATCACTGGCATGTGGCAACACACACTGGTCAATGCTCAAAATAAGTATTTTCTCATTATTTGATTGATTTTGGCACAAAATCGCATTTAATAAGTTTAAACATGTTCATGTTAGTGGCAGTGAGCGGGGCACATTGCTCACAGAACCGATGGCTGATGGGGCCGAAAAGTTCTCGATCGGCGACCGCGTACCGGAAAGCGCAGCGTGGATAGTCAGTGAGCCCCCACAAGGTGGACCGACGACCTGGTGAAGGAGGCGGTAAGGTAACACGTTGGATGAGGGCAGCGCAGGACCTGTCGTTGTGGCGATCCTTGGGGTAGGCCTATGTCCAGCAGTGGACGTCTATCGGCTGAGATGATGATGATGTTCATGTTAATTGATATTCCACTTACTGATTCCTCGATGTGACGATGGCTTCGTAGACAGTGGACGGCGTAAGACCTCTTACTGTATAAGTTGCACTGTGAATCGGCCCTGTAAAGACATTATACAGGGTGTTAGGGTAAACAGTGGAGTGATTTTACTCATGATACTTAACAACTTTCATACAAACATTCGATCAGCTGATTACATTTAGTATGGAAAGACCACAAATTTTATGACGAATTTCATGCCAAATACCTATAAGCTTCTTAAGGAAAGATGTTCGCTGTATCATGTGCTACGTTTACACTAACACCTCATACTTACGCTTAAAACTCGTCAGCATATTTGCCATCGGATTTTAAGCGGCGGAATAGACAATCAAATCAAACTGAACAACTTTCTCTTTGGGACTAACATCGAAATCGGGAAATGGAAAAAAGCTGTCCCATACATGTTGGTTAAGTATCTTCGGTGTGCAGTTTCATATGGCAACAGCTGATTTGGTTGCCGAGATTCAACGGTTTATATGGCAACAGGTGATTTGGTTGCCGAGATTCAACGGTTTATATGGCAACAGCTGATTTGGTTGCCGCGATTCGACGGTTTATATGGCAACAGGTGAATTGGTTGCCGCGATTCGACGGTTTATATGGCAACAGCTGATTTGGTTGCCGAGATTCAACGGTTTATATGGCAACAGGTGATTTGGTTGCCGAGATTCAACAGTTTATATGGCAACAGCTGATTTGGTTGCCGCGATTCGACGGTTTATATGGCAACAGGTGATTTGGTTGCCGAGATTCAACGGTTTATATGGCAACAGCTGATTTGGTTGCCGAGATTCCACGGTTTATATGGCAACAGCTGATTTGGTTGCCCGATTCGACCGTTTATATGGCAACAGCTGATTTAGTTTCCGCGATTCGACGGTTTATATGGCAACAGCTGATTTGGTTGCCGAGATTCCACGGTTTATATGGCAACAGCTGATTTGGTTGCCCGATTCGACCGTTTATATGGCAACAGCTGATTTAGTTTCCGCGATTCGACGGTTTATATGGCAACAGCTGATTTGGTTGCCGAGATTCCACGGTTTATATGGCAACAGCTGATTTAGTTTCCGCGATTCGACGGTTTATATGGCAACAGCTGATTTGGTTGCCGAGATTCCACGGTTTATATGGCAACGGCTGATTTGGTTGCCCGATTCGACCGTTTATATGGCAACAGCTGATTTAGTTTCCGCGATTCGACGGTTTATATGGCAACAGCTGATTTGGTTGCCGAGATTCCACGGTTTATATGGCAACAGCTGATTTAGTTTCCGCGATTCGACGGTTTATATGGCAACAGCTGATTTGGTTGCCCGATTCGACGGTTTATATGGCAACAGCTGATTTGGTTGCCGAGATTCCACGGTTTATATGGCAACAGCTGATTTGGTTGCCCGATTCGACCGTTTATATGGCAACAGCTGATTTAGTTTCCGCGATTCGACGGTTTATATGGCAACAGCTGATTTGGTTGCCGAGATTCCACGGTTTATATGGCAACAGCTAATTTAGTTTCCGCGATTCGACGGTTTATATGGCAACAGCTGATTTGGTTGCCCGATTCGACGGTTTATATGGCAACAGCTGATTTGGTTGCCGCTATTCGACCTTACTCCCGTCCGTAGAGAAAGTTATTCAGTTTGATGGTCTCAATCACCCGTTTAAAGGTTAGAACATATTAGGGCGGGCCTGGGCCGTAGCGTAAAAATCCGCCCAAATCACTTCTATACAATTTATATGAACTATCGCATACTACGCCACCACTGAGTAAGAATATTTTTGCCTGGCGGATATCCGTCCGTGCGATATGTGGCCCGTCGTAGTGTGCTATACCACGCGGAAGTTTTTAAGTCTGTCAGTATAACGTCAACTAAAAATACGTCAATGTGTTGCGATTCGACCCGCTCTAGTGGGTATCGCATTTTCTGATGCAATGCGGCCCGCCCTTATGATGCGATTAATATTACAGCTTGGCCAAAAAGAGTAAAAATTAAATGAGGGCGCTGCCTCCACGCAAGAACGTCAAAATCACGCATAACCTAGCAACACCACCATACTCAAATTTTAGTTCCACCTGTCACCACGTTTCTGGACTTTATGGCCAAGCTATACGTTCTCTCATAGCCCCGCTAAAACAGCAACCACTGGAACCTAACAAGCTATAGGTATAACCAACCATCGGAGGAGTCTCCCGGCACAGTGATCTTGATCCACGTGTTGGCCGGAGGCTCCGTCGTGAAGCCCTCAGCGTCGACGAGCCGCCCGTAGTACGGACGCAGCCAGAGATTGTATTCTATAAGCAAATTATATTGTTGGACGATGTTTTTATGTGGCTTATTCTCAGTCGCTTCCTCGAACTATGCCTCAACTCAACCTTGAAACCTGTATTCTCAGTCATAATCTCGAGGATGACCTCCATTCTCAGGGGTTGAGTCGAGGAATTACTTAAAAGGTTAGTCCGTCTTCTTTAATTTCATCATGAGCTATTTCGCACGATAATCACTCCTGATGTAGTGTAAAGATTAGCGAGTCAGCAATGATCCTATCGAGGCTAACCAGGTGTTCCGGACATACTTCTATTTTTGTGGTGTCTAGTAGTTTGCTACTAAAATCTTATATATTTTATGCAAAACTACGATGCAGCGACGTTTACGCATCTCAGGAAGGCCGCGAGCTATCTTGAATTTGACATTTTCTTTCCTCCATTCTTGACTCAACGGAAAACTCGAGTCGAGGGCATTTTTTGACATACAGGTTTGACTGAGTGAAGGTAGACTCGAGTGGAAGAAATCTTGAGGAAGCAACGGGTGTAAAATAAAGACAAGGCTAAACGGGTCACATAATTCACAAGAATCGTGCAAGAAAAACTAACTCACCATTAATAGTAGAGTAAGAATCTACTTCCCAGACGAGGTTGAAGCTTGTCGACGTCGCCTTGTTTAAGTTTGAGTCCACTTTGAACGTTGCTGAGTTTGGCACTCCTGCAAGAATTCAACATAAATGCTGCTGTAAAGACTAGGTAAAATCATGAGGGTAGTTAGGGAGGGGCATGGGTGAGCATTGCCCAACATAGAATACTAGTTGCCCTCCCCAAAAAAAGTGATAACTCGATGCCAAGCGCGATGAGATGAACTTAAAGCCAGACCACCCTCGGCCATCCATTACAACAATGGGAAATTGACTTGTAGCCTGTGCGGACGCACTTTTGAAGCCAAGATAGGCAACATAATAAATAAATCAAAAATAAAAATGTTTATTTCACTCGCTTAGCCTTAGATACATTTTATGATGCTCAAAATGTTAGTTATGTTTTAGAAAAATGCTGTGACACTAATAAGGGGAACTCTGACTCTCAAACAAAGAAAATCTGATCTATGAGAGTCAGCAACATCAAGCCATCTAAGAGCACATCAGCGAAGCTCTAAAAATCAGCCAGCTTTGAAGCATCATTCAGTCTTCTGTCCCATTGGGGTACGCAGAGACAAACGGAACACCACTTGCTACGATCCTGATCATAATCTGTCTCACTTCCTCAACATTTATTAGTCTCTTCATGCTGTAAATTTTCTACTGTCATTGGATTTACCGAAATTTAAATATTGCGGTGGTGGCTCAATTGGCCGACTGCCCCCCTTGGTAAAATCCTTATCTACTTTAGAAAATGCTCAAAATTCATAGAATACGCGCAATTCTTTGACCAAGCACATATGTACAATATCATCATCTTGTTTAAAGAGCTACGCTCTTGTCGGTGGGGTATTCGCCAATCCGGTCTCTTTTCCGCTGGTATCTATTGAGTTCTTGATATCTACGACACGACATCAACCTTTTCCTTCACTTGGGCTAGATAACTCTGCGTAAGTCTTCCTCTGTCTCTGTTCCCCTCTATCTACGGACGACATAGGATAAACAATTACCAGTTAATTTGAAGGAGACATCAGCCATTCCGAGTTTGTTCTCCGCCCTGAACGTGTAGTTGCCGAGGTCTGACTTGCGAACATTCCTGAATATAAGCTGATGGACGTTGTCATGGACCATTACCACCACTCTGTAATTTGTTAAGTGATATTGTTTAGACATGTGGAAATATTAGGTGGAAGGATTAGCAAGGTCTACAAGATTTGGTAAATAGAAGGCACGTGAATCTTGCATGTCCCAGAAAGAGGCGCATAAGCTACTTATTTATTTATATAACATTTTATTGTACACATAATATTACAGAAAAACAATTAAAGTAGACATGTACAAAGGGCGAGCTTATCTCTAAAGAGATACTAAGCCTGCACAAGAAAGAAAGAGCGTACGATTTGCTGAAATTTAAAGCTGTGGCTGATCATTTGGCTATCTGCCCCCCGCTAGGAAAATTTTTAGCTACTCCAATACGCCTACAAATATTGTGATGGTACTTTATAGGGCATTGTTTTTCAAACTTATTGAACTGTGATCCCCTCATATGAGTCTAAAAAACGGGCGCAAGCCCCAACGGGTTCAACGTCATCGTAAATAATGCAAAGAGGTATACGAGCCACGGATTCCATCGGGTTGCGCTACGCTCTACAGCGAAAACTTGGTGCGACCTAGACATTTTTCCAGCACTACGAATCTAGTATTTGCAAAACTATTGGTAGGTAAACTATCTTTTGTGCAACATCGAAATATAAACTTTGGAGCTAGCGAAGCGAGCTCGACATTTTGCAGCACTACGACTCTGTTCCTATTCTTTGTTTATGCAAGCAGGCAAAAGGTTTAACAGACATCAGGAGAGCTCCGATTTTTTTGCTGCTAATAGCTGATGTAGGTTCCTATGATAGGAGCACTCATGACTCTCTGGAACTGCTCTGCAATCCCACAGGTGATCGCGGCCTATAGTTACAAACCAGGTCTGCGGGCTCCAAATGACTGACCTCTCATCCGTCCTTACAGGCCTCCCGTCCCTGTACCAGGAGGTCCTGGCGGGGGGCACCGCGAACTCGAGGGTAGCGGCCAGAGCCGCACGCAGGCCCACCGCCGTGTGCACGAAGCTACGCGCCACCGTCACCACGGGCGCGTCTACCGACAAGATCATTGTTAAAGGGTTGATTTTGAGACTTTTGACTTCTACTGGACGAAGGGTCCGCGCTCAAAAATGTCCGAACCAAAAGAGACCTAATTACGCGACCGTCTTTGTTTGAATGGTCTTAGACGCAATGTAAGATTGCCAAATCTCTCTGTCCCGATTAGTTGGGTAATGTAACGCACCTTTTGGATCTATTTGGCGAGGGGAAGTTGGAGGCCGTCATCACGCAACCACCATTGGCCATTCGCCTTTTACGTCGTCAGCCTGCGTGAAAATCCCTACCACATTCTCCGAGTGCGACCTGTATGAATTCTTATAGCAGATTTCGACTACAGCAACCTCTTTATTACAAAACCAGCATAGCTAGCATGCCGCAGTGATACAGCGCTATCACACCTTAGCTCTCTTTCTATTTGCGTGCGAACGAACGAGATAAAAGACGTGATACAGCCGTATCACGTGTAGCATACTACGAGTGCAGTAAGGTATACAGGATATTTGAAATGAATAAGTGTGCGCTAAACACAGATATGCACTCTCTCGTCCTTACCCTCCTCAGGAGGGTAACGAGAAACTGCTTCTCACAGGCCTGGATTAAAGCAGGGGTGAGAGCATCGGAGATGCTGACGGACACCAGAATGCCAAACCAAAGATTCTGGGTTAGTATCTTTGTTTGGTCATGACTCATGGATGAGTCGTCCATAGTAAAAAGATGTTGTAGCTAAGCATGTTCTGTTTTGGATCCAGAACAATGTGATGTGCCTGTGAATTTATGTTCTAAGCCTCGTATGTGCACTTACCATGTATAACGACAGTGATGGGAGCAGTCACCGGGTCACCGACGCCATTGTTGGCGACGCACTGGTAGACTCCAGCCAGGAGTCTGTGTTCTGCCTTGAACCGGAGACGGGAGCGGTGCTCGAGGAGGGCCATGGTCTCTCCCTGAGGGGTGATGTCGATTTAGAGCTTATTCTTAGCAGGTGCATGCAAAAGCTGCAACTTACACTAGTCTGAAGCCGGCGAAATTGGTGGCTTGCTTTAAACGCTATGCTCTTTAAAATAAAGGCTTCCTTGTTTGACTACGGAACCCTAAAATGAGAGTGATCAGTAGGCCTAGCATACCATGCCAAACGATAAATATCGATGTGCCTCATCTTTGTTTCTTTATGTATGCCAAAAAGAGCGCGCATGACGTTTTTGTCGCTATGTCGTGGGTGGCATGCTAGACGTGCAGCCCCTGTAGGGCTAGCATGCCACGCACGACAAAACGACAATAGAAAATGGAGATTATTTATGCAACGAAGGCGCATCGCGCGCGAGTAAAAGAGAAATCATACTATAGTGGAGCAGGCTTGGATTTTAAAGTAGCTAGTGTAATTGACCGTTTTAATGCTTTGTACTAAGAGTAAATTTTACTTGTAGTTATGATAAATAATATAAAAGCACATGACAACACGACCACAGATCATTCTTTCCCACAGCAACTCAATTTTTGTATTGGTATCGAATCCTATTTAACGCATGATCATGAATTCAGTTATAATACTTTTCTCCTCTCCGGACGGAAAGCGTCAATTGTCGTCCCGCTGCTGCGCTAAACGAAGTTGTCGCTTTCCACCTCTGTCGAGAAAAAAAATAGTACTAACCTCGGACAGTAAATAAGAAAGCCCCAGATCACACACATGAGATCTGAGACCTTTCTTACTTTCCTGTCCTCGGCGTGTAATCTATATAGGTTGTGTTAATTTCGGGTCCTTCATGAATCAAAAGAACCAAAACGCACGTTTTTCCTCCACTGGACGGTGGGTTCTGGCGTGCCGGTGGTTTCACAGCCGATATCCACGTAGTCACCCTTGCGTACTTCCAGGAACCCGTCGTCCGGGATGGTACGGATTGTTGGCGAATCTGTAAACATATTAGATAATAAGCCGTGGTGGTCCAGTGGCGAGTAACCTCGCCTGTCGTGCAGGAGGCGATGGTTCGATCCCCGTCCAGACCGACTCGAACCAATTAGTTTTTCGGAATTTATGTACGATTTGTAGCACCACTGGCTTTTCGGTGAAGGAAAACATCGCGAGGAAACCTGCATGCTTCAATTCCGAGGCATGTATTGTACTGTCCATTACAAGTGGCGACGGGTTGACTCCCCGTCACACTGGAAAGAGTTTCGGTACTACTGGTGAAACGTGGATGTTCTGAGGTTTCAGAATATCTCTGACAGTGACTACCCCCTCGAGGAATATAGTCGTGAGCATAATGCTTATAGGTAAGTAGGTACATAAGTAACATTTAATTAACATTGACTTACGTTGAACTTCTATTGAATGTGTTTGCTTGATGGGACCCCAAGGATCTGGACGGATAACCTGGAAAAAATCAGATTTAATTTGGTTTTTTTTCTTTATTAAAAAATGGGTTTGCTCTTGACCTCAATCCAGTCCTGAGGACAGAGATGGGGTCGAAGATCTAGCGAGCTTACCCAGAAGAAGCCTATTTCTTACTTTAAAGTTATTCGGGTTGTAAGCGCTCGGAAATACTGACATGACGCAGGCAGGGCATTCCACTCCTTGGCTGTGCGCATTATAAAAGAAACAGCGCTTAGTGCGGGTACGTGGGATATCAACCAAGAAGGGGTGGTATCCCGCGGTGCGGTCCGAAAGTAGAAAGGGGAAGGTGGGATGAGCTCATGCAGCTCTTGCTCATCATCAATGTTTGGATATTTGGCACTTCTAGGATTGTTTTTAACCCCCGACGCAAAAAGAGGGGCGTTATAAGTTTGACGCCTATGTCGCTCTGTCTGTTTGTCGGTCTGTAGGTATGTCAGTGGCATCGTACCTCCCAAACGGGTGGACCAATTTCGATGCGTTTTGTTTAAAACAGAAAGCTTATTTTTGCGAGTGTTCTTAGCTTTGTTTCATGAAAATCGGTTCGGTAGTTTTCATGTAACTTTAAAAATTATGTACAAAGACACGCACTTGAGCCGTGTCGTGGTGGAGTTTCGTGGCAGGCCAGATAGCAGACAAGCGACACGCGACCGCACAGAAACAGACCTGCAACACGACTCCTAATGAATTTAAAAAAGAAAGGAAACAACTCTTTTCTTTACATACCGCTACAATTAGTCACAACCGTATACAGGGTGGTCTCAATTTAATGACGGTTAATTAACCCTTAACTCCCATCTTCCGTTTGTCAAGTTATGCATTTGTCTTTACTATAGTGCAGGAAAAGTAGCTTATTTTGGAGGCAAAATTTGTACATCAATGAAACTTTGTTTTTTAACTTTATCTTGGCACTAGAAATGAGGATCTGCAGAGTCCACCCAAAATTTTGGGGCTCTACCTGTTCCAGAGGGTATGGGTAGGGGGGACAGTACCTTTTTGAGAGATTCGGCGTATTTTTGAGCGTTAATAACTTCGGTCTGGATCAGGCACGTATCCAGGGGGGGGGGGGATAGGTGGGATTTATCCCCCCCCGAAATCCGAATATTTGTATGGAAAAGTGATTACAGCACTTACTTTTTCATTGTTTTTATATGAATATCCCCCCCCCGAAATTTAAATGTCCCACCCCCGAAACAAAAGTCTGGATACGTGCTTGGTCTGGATAGTAGGTATCCTGTGAGCTCAAATTTTCGGGACAGCCTGTGGTTGTCGCTAAAAAATAAAATGTACCTAATTTCAGCTTTCTAGAACTTCTAGAAGTACGAGTAACTGCTAGGTTTTGATGATCAACAGTGATTGAGTTAGGAATTACGAAATCAACGAAGTTTGCGTATTAATAAAATCTAAAGCAGCAGAGCTATAAATATGAAATTGGGTACATTTTATAAGAGTACCGTGATATCCAAATGCTACCCTGAAAATTTTAGCTCACAGCTACTATCCAGACCAAAGTTATGAGCGGTCAAAAATACGCCAAATCTCTTAGAGAAATATACGGTAGTGCGCCGGAACAAGGTCCTATGAGCATGGGATCGTCTCATTCGATTCAGCGCAAAAACTTACATAGAAAATGATACCTCACTCGCCTAGTTTGTAAAATGAACATTTTCAAAAATGCCCCCCCTATACCCCCTGGAAGGGGGTAGGACCCCTAAATTTTGGATGGACTCTGAATATCCGCATTTCTAGTGCCTACATGCCTCTGGATACGTGCTTGGTGGGATGGACAGTATCATAGTACCTATCATCATCATCAGCCTATATACGACGTCCCACTGCAGGGCACAGGCCTACCCTCTAGGAGGGTGTTTGGGCGTTAGTTCACCACGCGTGCCCAATGCAGATTGGTAGACTTCACATATGCATCAGAATTTCTTCTTCTGCATATGTAGGTATCCTCACGATGTTTTCCTTCACCGTTTGAGAGCAGTCGGTAATACGTACTTACATAAGTTAGAAAAACTCATTGGTACGTGGCATGTTGTCCTTGCGGATTCGAACCCGGACCTCATGATTGAGAGTCCATAGCTCTCCGCAACGCGCCACCGAGCTCATTATCGAGTTCATAGTACAGTCAGCAGCAAAAAGATGAATGCCTCCTCATGCAAAAGATGTATGTACACTTTAGTACTACGCGTAGTACGTTAGGTTAGCATAATTTTTTTTCCTAATAATTAACAAGATTCAAACGCAAATGAAGCCGCAGGCGCATTATACGAAAGAAAGGGAACTTCTAATGAAATATTATATTATATTATTATTATAATATAATATAATATTTCATTATATATGCCTATTATATTAGTAAAAAAATATTTCTTTGAACCTAACAACAAAAAACTATCTCGTTCCATTCACTTCACATACTAATGGTGTAATGTAAAACGCATAATAGAGACAAAAGAACGGGCTATGTGAGTCTCAAAAGAGTTGTATAAATTGATTAATTGCATAATTGGGCAGTCTCGGGAATTTAAACTGGCCAGCGAGTGTAGTGCTGGGCTCGTTATAAGTATCGATGTCGATAAAATCGCATTTTTTTAATTTTCGTATTTATACAAGACAAAACTATAATATAGGCACTGCTCCCTACAACCCCGCACCTCTCCATGTATTAAAACGGACAACATTATTATGCATTATGATAGTTTATAACCACTTGCCAAATACACTAAGGGCCTGTTTCACCAATTCTGGGTAAGTTCTTGTTAGCTTATCCGACAGATAGTTTGACATATTTTGTATGAAATTATGTCAAAATATCTGTCGGATAAGCTAACAAGATCTTATTCAGAAGTGGAGAAAAAGGCCCCAAATATAAAAGAACTTCATAATGAGTTTGTTAACTATCTAAAAAATAAGAAGCGAAGCGTGGATGTTCTGAGGTTTCAGAATATCTCTGACTACCCCCTCAGGGAATATAGTCGTGAGCATAATTGCAATACTATGCTGTGCTAAAAAATAAGTATGATGTAATAGTAAGATTTGGATTTAATCGCAATACGAACTAGTATTAGAAAGAGAGAGGGGAAGATATAGAAAGAGCTATCAAGTGAAGGAAAAGATAGAAGTTGTGTCGTTACTGAATCTACAAAATGAAGACGCCAATATGGCGAATAGGTACTCCAACGACAAAAGCGTAGCTCTTGAAAAGGTAGATGACGAATGCCCTCAATATTTGTTTCTAGCTACTCGTAAGTTGTTATAGAGATCTACCCGGACACTTGAACTTCGCAATTGCGTGAACGTTTTCGTTCCAATGTCAATTATATTACAATGAAGGTCGGACCAACGGTCGCGATGTACTTATCGAAAATTCTAAAGTTCGGATACAGAGCCTGCTCCAGATCTATCAATATCATGTCGTCAGTGTGTATGGGAGAGGCCGAGT
The DNA here is from genome assembly GCA_963693445.1 of Agonopterix heracliana. Lineage (NCBI taxonomy): Eukaryota > Metazoa > Arthropoda > Insecta > Lepidoptera > Depressariidae > Agonopterix > Agonopterix heracliana. Next base: position 10,337,061 of record OY856331.1, read on the forward strand.
GTATTTAGTAATGAATCACTTTAACATTTATTCATCTTTTCATTACGAACTTGACTTGAGACAATTTTGGACTATCGATATCGATATTTCAGTGATTTTTACCCTTCACTAGCTCCAAACGTGTAATTAGAAGCGTTAGTTAAGATCGAAGGGCGGATCGCTCCACAACAGTTTAAATTAATTGCTATCTTGTTTGATGCTATACTCTTTTTGTTTGCTCCGTTTCGCAATTGAAGTGGAAACGTGAGAAATTAGTTATAATAATTGACAAAATATTACTTATTTGGTTCTCCTCGATATCAGCAGGCATCAGCTTTTCGGTGGAACAACTCCTTGATTGACAGTTTTGTAAGCTCCTTGTCAGTTTCGTAAGCTCCTTGTCGGTCTGACAAGCTCCTTGCCAGTTTTGTAAACTCATTATCGGTCTAACAAGCTCCTTGTCACTTTTGTAAGCTTCTTCTCAGTTTTGCAAACTCGTCAGTTTTGTAAGCTCTTTGGCTTTGTAAGCCCTGTTTGTTATACAAATTCCTTGTCAGTTTGACAGGCTCCTCTCCAGTCTTTGTAACTCGAAAGAAACCATTGTCACTTGTGTAAGCTCCTTGGTACATCTAGTCGTAAATTCGTTTATTAGGAGACTATAGCAACTTACCTCGCAGGTTTTTGTCAGTTTTGTAATAGCTCCATGTCTGTTTTACAAACTCCTTGTCAGTTTTACAAGCTTCTTCCTTGCCAGTCTTTGCAACTCCTTGTGACATTTTTAAGCTCCAGAAACTCGTTGTCACTTTGTACCACTCCTGTATTATTTTGTTTACACAAGGAATATATACCTACTATCGTTTAGAAACTATATATATAGCGACTAACCTCGCAGGTGTAGTCGGCAGTGTCGTGGCTCTTGAGCTGGTCTATCTGCAGACTGAAGTTGGCGTGCATTCTCGTCCTGGCTGGCAGCAGGTGGTGGGGGTCTGCGCTGTCACCGAGGAGGGTGTTGCCCTTGTACCACCGGACTCGGTGCTTTGATTCTGTAATTTTATTAACAGGTTTAGTACGTGTGGTGGCTGATGGGTCTTTTCAAAAGGAAATCTAAAGGTCAAATACAATGATTAACGTAACGCCTGCCGCACTCATACGGAATTCCGAATCAGAATTAAGATTTTGTATAGGATTTGATGCTTCTGTAATTCAGAACGGAATTCTGGACAGGGAAAATCCATACTGTAGGTATGTGGCAGGCCTAAGAGGCAATATTGCACGATAGGATTTCGTCCGTGTCCGTTTCTAGATTTCAACCCAGGGAAAAAAGAAAAAGAAAAGAAAAGAACATTATTTATTTGCGGAAACATAGTAAAGGTGGACAGTTTTAATTTAGTACAGCATGTTTCGCCATGAGCATGGCATGCAAAAGTTGTGTAACTTCGGAAAGGGAAAGTCGTTTTTCTCCTCTCCAGACGGAAAGCGTCAATTTCCCGCTGCGCTAAACGAAGTTGCCGTTTTCCACCTCTGTTGAGGAGAAAAATAGTATACCTCGGACAGTAAAAAAGAAAGCCTCAGATCACATGTTTGTTGAGAACAATTACGTACCTACAGATCTGAGACCTTTCTTACTTTCCTGTCCTCGGTGTGTAATCTAGGTAGGTACTATACTTAGTTTCATTAACTGACTGAATACCTACACCCTTCATTAAAATAGAGGTTATTCTTAAACAGGGTCCATCGCAATATGCTGCCATCAAACTGAACAACTTTCTCTCTGGGACCAACCACGAAATCAGAAAAAAAATCAGCTATCCCATTCATTTGGATCGAGTAGGTTGGCAGTTTTGTTATTGTATGAAACAGTTAATTTTTTCGCGATTTCGATGTTGGTTTCATAGAGAAAATTCAGTTAGACCACGCTGGAGTGCAATTTTTGAATCTCATTCGGTGAGCTCAGCAGTTGAAAATGTCAAAATTTCTATATACTTCCTGCTGCTGATTTGACTTTAAAAAATCGCACTCCTGAAGTATGATTTTTGAAAGTCAAATCAGCAGTAGGAAGATGCATATCTCCATAGTAATTTTGACATTTTCAACTGCTGAGCTCACCGAATGAGATTCAAAAATCGCACTACAGATCATTTCCTTAAAAAAGTGTCAGCATATTAAGAAGGACCCTATAGAAATAGAGATGTATTACATTCACTCTCAGTTATCAGTACCTACCTAAATAATGTTATAAAAGATGTCAGGGGCCCGTATTGACCGGTACGTAACACAATTGGTACACAAAGATCTAAATCTACTGCCCATCCTGTTTCTAACAAGCCTTGTATAGTGTCCGCGGCGTGCGACGGAATACCGGGGAGTGTGAATATTAATACCTAGTGCTGGATATGCTGATATAATCGGTCTAAGCGCTCACAAAAGACACATATCTCTTAGTCACCTCACAGGATATATTACGACGCTGTTATCCCGTCGAGGCCGATTTTTGAACACGAAAGAAAGTGTTTTAAACTGTGTTTTAAAGTCTGAAATTAAATTATGTCTTATTTAAGGATCGGGCGGATGGGCGACTGTTCTCAATTACACGATTAGATTAAGTTTACTAGATAGAAAAACATCCCAAAGTTACCCCTTTTTGTTATGTTTTTTCAATACTATGATTAAACTGCTGATATTAAACTTTTTATTCTTGTACTTAACTAAATACATTAAATATTTCTAGTGAACTCAGAAGAATTTTTAGCTTAGAAACTCCCATGAGCAAAGATATTGACGAAAATCACGTTTTTTTGCGATCCTGCTTTCAATTGGAGCGGGAGCTTGTTGAAAACTTATAAATAAACGTTGGGGTTGTGCAACCAAGCCAGCAATCGGATAGTACCACCTCAATCGGTATCAAATTGTCATGGTGTTTTTTAGCAGTTCTTAGCATAGCATATGCTCACGACTGTATTCTCCGAGGAGGTAGTCAAATGTATTCTGAAACCTCAGAACATCCACGTTTCACTAGTCGAAACTCTGTCCAGTGTTATGAACCCGTCGCGTCGACACTTGTAATGGACAGTGGGTATTACATTGCCTTGAAATTGAAGCATGCATGCAAGTTTCCTCACGATGTTTTCCTAGAGTTCTTAGAGATTCTCCATTTAATTATTTTAGACAATGCTTTAACTACGATGATTACAACAACAAAATTGCCTAATACAGTCATATTACGTTACCGATCTTGTAAACGATATAATTGGAAACTTACACAATATAGGTAGGCTCTACTAATGTGCAGAATTTTTTCAAAAACTTCCGACTACCTACAATATTAAATAATCTATACTTCTTAACTATTATAAAACTGTAACTGAAGTGTGTCTGTACATTGAAGATATTTACAAAAAAAAGATATCGATATGGTTTTTAGGTATCCCTGAATCGAAATCAACCTTTTTTTATAAATTTTGTCTGTCTGTTTGTTTGTTTGTTTGTTCGCGCATCACGCAAAAACTACTGAACCGATTTTGATGAAAATTTTTTGGTTTGATAGCTTATGATCTGACTTAAAATCTGGTATATAATTTGTGCGGACGAAGTCGCGGGAAAACACTAGTAATATTATAAAGAGGAAAGATTTGATTTTTTGTTTGTTTGTTTCTAATGAATAGGCTCCGAAACTACTGGACCGATCTGAATAATTCATTCACCATTAGAATGCTACATTATCATTGATTAACATAGGCTATAAAAAACGGTCAAGTGTGAGTCGGGAAGATTCTAAGGCAATACGAAGTTCGCCGCGCTCCTCTAGTATCGTATAAATTCTAAAAGATAGGCACGGTCTATTACTGACTATGAAAAAGGAAGAAATTGCCCTATTACTAAAATATCTTTGAATACCGCATCCACCCGCGATGCATTCCACGTGATACGATATAATCTACATTCACCGTGTGAAATATTGTATTTGATTGTGTTCAGTACGTGTCAAACACAAAAGTGCACAGCTTTTGTGTCCAGTGATTTATTTCTATTATAGTTTGTTTCGATAGTGATAACTTTGTCGGTTTGTGTGACCTATAGAATTAGCATAGGTATTGTTTGTAGCTTAGCGATTTGTTGGTAAAAATATCATTATCGTTCATCAGGCTTAATCTAGGAGTCATCATCATCATCATAATCAACTTATATAGGGTCCAACTTAAAATGCTGACACTTTTTTGTGAGGATGATCAGACCGTCAAACTGAACAACTTTCTCTATGGGACCACTATCGAAATCGCGAAAAAAAATCAGCTCTTCCATACAAAACTCTGCAAACCTACTCGAGCCAAATGTATGGGACAGTTGATTTTTTTTTTCTCGATTTCGATGTTGGTCCCATAGAGAAAGTTGTTCAGTTTGATGGTCTGAACATCCCCATAAAAAAGTGTCAGCATATTAAGAAGGACCCTGTATACGTCCCACTGCAGGGCACACGCCTCAGGGAGGGTGTATGGGCATTAGTCCACCACGCGTGCACAATGCGGATTGGTAGACTTCATACCTATTATACGCATCAGAATTTCTTCTTCAGCGTATGCAGGTTTCCTCACGATGTTTTCCTTCACCGTTTGAGAGCAGTCGGTATTACGTACATACATAAGTTAGGGAAACTCTTCGGATTCGACCTCGTCCTCTCATGACTGAGTGTCCATACCTTTCTGCAACGCGCCACCTACGCTACGATGACACAGGCAGAAACGCTCATTAAAGTTAATCCTCCATTAAATCTCTTGCTGTCACTTTTTGTCTTCTAACGTAGTAAAAGCTAGCAAGAGATTTAATGGAGGATTAACTTAAATGAGCGTTTCTGCAACTGAGTGTAAATCGGTCTAATTGTACCTACCTATGTAACTTTACTGACCTATTCTTAATTTACAGTGAAGCTTTAATAATTTTCTTTCAAAGATAAACAACCCAATAAACATTTAAGCTGAAAAAAAATCTTTTAACCAGTACAATAACAGCTAGAAGGGTTATAAACGATGTACAAAAGCGTTAAAATATATTTAAGGCTGTGGTAGAGCATAAATATATTATTTTATACAGAACATCTGGTTTAGGGCTGTATAAAGCCGAAATTATTACTTTTGGCTTTTAAATAGCACCGAAAAACTGTAATATACAGTGTATGGAGTAAAAAACCGCTATAAGCAAGTTTATAAGACTAGAGCAGTATATCGACTGTATAGTGCTCTAGAATTATACTTTTGTGTTGCCTAATTCTGTACAAGAGCATTAAATATTGCTATCTTCTGGATATTGGTGTATAATTACTCTTTAGTACAGTCATCATATTAGGCTTGATAATAGCTGTTTAATGGTTATCTAGGAAACCCTTATAAAGCAAATTCCTGTACAAAAGTGTAATACAATGCTATCTGCTGCATAAGAGTTTAGTCTTACCCTATTCTAAAGCTAACGCGATTAGCGAAATTTTTCCCTATAATACAGCCCTTAGTTTTACAGTAGATCATTATAACGTTGATAGTGTTTCAACAGATAATTATGCAGCTTATTGAATATTTTAATGACTAAGTAAAACTGGTGTACCTAAATGTCAGTTTTGCATAGTTAATTATTGTGTTCATTGTGAATTTGTTTTGCGCTATTTTCAAGAGTCAAAAAAGAACATCAAACCATGGAAAAAACAAAAAAGAGGTGGTGAAATAAAAAGAAAACTAAACAAAGCATATTCACAATTGCTGTAATATTTACTAAACGTATTCATTTAAGCAGCTACTATAGTAATCAAATTCTAATGAACAACCAAATTTACTCTTTAGGCTGTTGTAAATACTTAAATTACAGCTTAGATACGCAAAAAGCTTCATAATTGAGTACTAGAAGAGCAACAGCTGTATAATTGAAGACGCCATTAAGCCATAACCTAAAAATCACGGCATGATATTTCATAAAATATTTTTACGTATGATTTTGAAAATTTGGGCGATATTTACACAGAATTTTACCTGAATACTATACAAAATTAATTTATTACCAATAGAAAAGTACTGCGTACTTATAAAGCTAGTCTCATGTTGGGTTACACCGTTCTTATTACACAAACACTTTCGTTAATATCTATTATTTCAAGAGCGCATGAGTTTTTGGCTTACTATTAGCATACATATTCACGAAGAAGTAGAAGCCGCAAGCAAAATAACGACCAAGAAACAAATTATGGGTACAGCAAAATAATATTTGTTCTATTCACAAATTAAAATATTATGGCCGCCGCGTGTCCGATGATTCGATGAATAAATAAGTCCTAAGAAAATAAGATGGAAGGATTCAACCACGAACATAATTTTATTCTTGTATTCAGACGTTTACAAGCCTGAGACTGTATATAAGAATAAAATACGTAAGATTTGAGAACATTATCTGCATAATGGTATCTAATTACGCTCCAAGTCAGCCATTGCGCCGCTATTACACAGCTGTTAGACAGCTAGATCTACACTTAGAGCTGTATAATTTGGGGCCCATTTTGCGGATATAACGGCTGTATATCCGGATATACAGCCCTAATCCAGCCAATTTGTACAGCCTAAACTCTTCAAAATTTTCATTGTACAGCGTTTATACAGTTTCAAATGCTATCTGGGTAAGGAGTAATCAGTAAAATAAAGTTAAGTGCCATGGGAGTAATTTATCAAACGCATTATCTACTCTAGGCTTGCTACAAACTTTCGATCTTTGTAGGAGTTAAGATAATTTTATTCCGAGAGCGAAAATGCGTGCTGACTACAAACGTACTATGGTGATATTTTCAATACTAACTGATTAAAGTCAATAAAATTTTGCAGGGTCGATCAAGAAACAAATCTCTATGCTTGTATGGAGTCCGATTTTCGTTAAAATATACAGTTTTAATTCTAAGATTAATTTAAGATTTGTATGGAAATCTTTGAGGCACTGTAACTTTAAAACTATACATTTTAACGAAAATCGGACTCCATACAAGCATACAGATTTGTTTCTAGATTGTTTCTGCAAAATTTCATTGACTTTAATTGGTTAGTATTGAAAATATCACCATAGTACGTTTGTATGGAGCGCGCCAACGACATCGGAATCGCAAAAGCCTGTGTAGTGGAGGGAACATGCCTCATCTAACGAAAAAGCTTCAGAGAGAGCGGGATGACTTTACCATGCGAGCCCGTGTGAATATTTGTGGGACCAAGTATAACATAGTGGTCAACTTGCTGTCAAAGCAAGCCGCCTCAATAGACTAGCTAGTACCGCCATTTACAGCCTTATACGGGATTTCCAAATCTTTAACGTGCCTTCTGAAGCACGTAGGCGCTAGACATGAAACACCTACAAGTAAAAACGGTCACTTATCCAAAGATTGCTCCTATATTTTATAGTTTCCTCAGATCCACGACCGATTAAATTTTGATTTGTGTTTGGTAAATAGAAAAAAAAGATTGAAAGAACCTGCATGCGCTGAAGAAATTCTAATGCCTACGTGAAATCTACCAAACCGCATACATTTTAATCATTTTTGTCCATAATAAAGAAGGGCCCCGCTGGGCGGACGCTAGCTTAGATTTGATATAACTCCGTTATCTTTGAAGCACTAAATATAAGCAATACATATTCAGAAAGCACTAAATGAGCACTAAATAATTAGCTAGGTTTCAAAGCCCTAGGACCGAGGGCCCCGCTGGGCATACGGACACATGCAGCGATCTAAAGTCGCATAGTGTACGGCTAGCCTAAGTTAAGCACAATGATTAAGTTGTAAAAAAGGTAGGAGTATAATAAGTAAGTAACACTTAAGTAGGCATCAATAACAATTTGATTCTTGTTTTATCTTCCACGCTTTATTTTTTAACAAAGCTAATTTTATAATAGGTGTGTTCGATATTATTTCGGTTTGGGACCTTGACACTTGACAGAAGCCGTCCAGTGGCGTATACAGAAAAAACTCAACATATGCTCACGACTATATTCCCCGAGGGGGTAGTCAGAGATATTCTGAAACCTCAGAACATCCACGTTTTACTACTAGTACCGAAACTCTGTCCAGTGTGACAGGGGGTGAGCCCGTAACCACTTATAATGGACAGTGGGTACAATTTAATACATGCCTCGAAATTGAAGCATGCAGAGTTCCTCACGATGTTTTCCTTCACCGACCTGACCTTGCTATTGTACAAATTTGATCCTTGCTGGGGGAGACTACGCAAGTTGGCGATTGTTGCGTTTGATTGAACTGTTTTGGAGTCTGGAGTGGCACATGCCTGGGTTGTTACACCATAGCTAAAAGCTAGTGCTCGATAGCTTAGTCGTTAGTGAACCTGCCTGTGGTCCTGCTGTGTCAAGGATCACGGGATCGAATCCCAAAAAAAAGTTGGACGCACGGACGGCTGGGACGTTGGCTTAGTAATAAAGACCCGTTGGCATCTTTTGATAGATAAATATTAAATCTTTGAAACATAATCTTGTAATAATAATCAAAAGCATTCGATGCACCGATTATTATGTAAATGAGATTGTTTAAAAGGTTTACATTAATATAAAAAGACGTATTTGTCCGTCCGTCTGCACGATTGATGGACAGTCAGATCTAATCCTACTATGAAATGGATCATGCGCATTAATTTTGTTTTTATTTAGTTAGTATAAAAGCTTTCTTGTTTAAGGGCACATTTTTGTGCAATTTGAAGCAAGTAGGTACATCGACCGATTAGTTTGACATAAACTTGTTACATAACAACTTCACGCAGCAATGTAGGCCTACTCCAAATTGAAATCTTTCGATAGCATATAGGTACAGGGTGTAAGAAAAAGTATCAATAACCTTTAAACCACATACTCTACCGATCAAACTGAACAACTTTTACTATGGGAGCAAACCTGACAGCACAAAAAAATCAGCTGTTCCATTAACTGCAATGCCTACTCGACTAAAATGTATGACGCAGCAGATTTTTTTTTGCTCTGACAGGTTTGCTCCCATAGTAAAAGTTGTTTAGTTTGATGGGAAGAGTGTGTGGTTTAAAAGTTAATGATACCTTTTCCTTACATCCTGTATATTTCAGATAGCAGAATGTGGCATAATCATAGACATAAGTCTATGGGCATAATGTTACGGCTTGATCTCACTTTCGAGTTCACGTTCGAGTTTCCAGTTTGTTCTTTGTGCCTGCAGAATTGCAGATGGAACCACCTCATTGTTTACCGTGTCGAGGCGACTAAGGGATAGTTTCTTATGCAGTTGGACTGGTGACATGTCGTTCCATTCAATGCTTTAAAGGAGCAAACTTGAACCTTCAAAATCATTGGTAATTATTAGGGTTTCACTTTGACCATATCATTAATAGATTGTGGTCGTATGTAATATTTAAAGTTAAGGCGCAATAGTAAGACGAAATACTTTGGAGGCATCTTTTATTTTAAATTTTTCTATTAAATCCAAAATCATATCTACCTCAGTATTCTTGGATATAGTTTATGTAGTGAAATCATTAATACTTACACGATTGGAATTACTTCAATCGATAGAAAATCGTCACAATTTTCATGTACCTATTTGAAACATTTTTCTCGTTTTAGAAGAACTTAAAATAGTTTACGATTTTTGGTATATACTTACTCACATACCTACCGACCTATTCACCCTAGTTTATCTATTGAAATCATAAAAAAAGTAGGTAAGTACTTTTGTTAATTTTTTTTATCGAAAAATACGGCACACGCACGCACTTTTCGGAGGGCTGGGCAATCGCGTTTCTCATAGAAAATAATCGTCTGAACCTATTGCCCCTTAAGTATACAACCTAATTCCATATAGAAGTCTTTGCCAAATTTCTTACCATCATCAATATAGCACGGTAGAAGTACAGTCTCATTTTCATAAGTTTTCACTATATTCGGTACACTTTTAAACACTTTCTCACTTTGTACAAAGTTGATAATTAAAATGATCACTAGATTTAATACAGTCACAAGATTCATTTTAAAAGATAATTTAAAACCTTTTTTTTGGTGGAAAGGGCAGCAAGCCCTCTGCCTTTTTTTCTCGTTCACGGTTTTTGATTAACAAAATTGTCAACGGATTTCCGCTCCAGTTAACTTTCTTTACTTAAAAAAAAAGCTATTAAGTTTGTTTTTTTAATACCTACTTTTTTAATCCCTGTTTTATTTTATTGTACAATGAATCTTGTAAAACGATGAAACATTTTTATATATTTTTAAAAGTCTCATTATTTAACGATAAAATAAAATAAATGTTTAACACAATTAATTTAAAAAAGCAATGAATTATTTTATATCTTTTTAAATCTATTTTCATTAACGATACACTGAAATAGGAGTTAATTAATTAATTAATTGTTTTTTCTTAATGTGATAAAAAGTTACTTTATAAATATTATTTGGAATTTGATGGGTCCATTTCCGTTTGCGCGCGCCTTGGCGGGAAACCAAATACGAACTGTCATTGCTGGAGCATGCGCCATGCGCTCGTCGCATTTGATCTTGATGATTAGCCTTTTGAGTTGGGGATACACCGGGATAAATTGAGTTTAATAGGATATAGCTGCGAGGGCGCCCGAGCGCGCTGCATACAAAGTTTCGTACTATTTTCAATATGGAGCGCACTGCAAGGAGTTTCCTCTTAAAATAAATAAAAGTGACTTTGATTTTTAAATGCTTAGAAAAAGTATATAGTAAGTATATGTCTAGAATGAGCCTCACGGTTACACCGTATGAAACAAAAGGGGCCAACTTTCATAGGTCATACAAATTATGTATGTGTGCGTGTATATGGCATATGGATACGGTTTAAAAGCCAGTGCTAGTTCCAATTTTTTTTCGACGCTTTCGTATCTTCGACGGTCAATCTTGACATTTATAACTTTATCAAAGTTTAAAATTTCATTATTGAAGTTCAAGAGGGCATCCATTCATAAGTAGAGCTCGCTGAAATACGTAGACATAAGTAAGTACCTAGGTACCTACTGTATTTTAGAAAATTAATATACGATTAAACGCAATATTTTCTGATTTTCATGAAATGAAAACGAAATGTTAGGTACCTACTCTAAAAGTATGCTCTATTTTTTTCTGATAATTCCATCCATCTGAATTGGGGCAGAAGTTTTAACATATAGGTAACCTACCAATGCATGCACAAATCACACAACACCACAACGACACCACCAAAGTTTCATCGCAATCTGTAAAACGGTATCAAAGTCAGATACTTAGACCAACATCAATTTTAAATATTTAGATACAAAGGTAGGTACCTAAGTTTATGATTTATGAGGTAGCTATGTGGAAAAGTTTGCATCCATGTTTGGCTTGATATATCTCAACCCTTACATGTATCCCGTCAATTAATTGTATCACCTTTAATTTAGTTCAAGAAAGAAGTCCTCCACTTGGTTCAATATGTCCGCATTTTATGTCGCTCACTCATTCTTCATGTCTTGGTCATTCATTCTCTACTTTTAATAAATTATGACATCTGTCAGAATTATACACGCCACTTTAGAACTTAGGACTAAGTTAATAGAGTTTTAAGTATCTGGGCGATATAACTTCGCTAGGCGTCTTTTTTTTGTTGTGTGAAATTTTCATAATCGTATTTCGGGCAACAAAGATGGCAATGACCGTACCAAGGCATCTGAAAAATTCAAATTCATAAAATAAAAATAGAAATAAATTAGTTAAAATTTTTTAATGGAAGAAATAGGCTAACCATTATTGTTAATTTATTTAATAAAAAAAGGTGATTGAAAAATTTAATGTTGTCATATATCACTGCCCAACTCCAATGAGAATAATGGGATAAGGGCGTAAGTACGCTTTATGCATGAAAATTTGTACCTATTGCAGTGCACCGTCCGTCACTCATGTTTGATTGACGGCGGCACCGCGTATCGCAAGCGATACAGGCTGTCGCACATTGACATAGGGCGCATTTTAGTTCGTCTTTCCTGAAGCGCAAATATCTAAATACGAAATAGCGCGCGAATTCGGAAGAGTGCGGTAGGTATCTGTCGGTAGTAACTATTAAATAATCTGCGCCTGTTAAAAAAAATGCAAATGCTACCTAAAACTCCAAACAAAATGAATGAAATCGCCGCCGGATGCAGTGGGCACACAGTGTGACTAAACATAGCTTTATTACTGTGGTTGACAAAACTATCAAGATTGTTAAAATTTCGATCTCATTAACCTGGGAGTCATATGCAATTTCGAAAACTGCCTCTTACGTTCGCCTACCTACTCCAAAAATAGTGCGTTCAAAATCGACGTCAAGGATATCGAGACGTTTTTCTTGAAGATTTGGTCAACATTTTGAATCTATCAGAGATGATTGTCGACTGGAGAGACCAGACGGGATGTCTCTCGTCCCCTGGAAAATGGGTCGGGTGCTTTTGGGGCTCGTATAGTTAGCAGCTTCACCAGCTCAGTCGAAGGTTTTGACTATGTCAATATTTTGTGCCTAATTAGTGCCAAAGCATCGATTTAGCGCTCCTATATTTTAAAAGAGATTTGAGTAACTTACGGAGGCTGCTAGATAATCGTCAAGGTAGCACTCGCTTTGAGAAATACTGTTTTATATCAATATGATTTATATGTCAAAGATTTAGTGCTCATTTAGTGCTTCTTATATAAAAAAAAATCATTATTATTGATTCAATACAAGCCGAGATTGCATGGAGTGTAGGATAATTTGCTACTTGCGTGGACACACTGACCCAACTCACTTACTGGGCACGAGTCGAAGGGCTGGCGCGGCGGTGGAGTCGGCCGAAAAAGGAAAGGCCTACTGGTACAGGGATATCGGCACCCAATACCATTTTATGGGATCTGAAACCTTCGGGCCGTGGGGTCCTAACGCGCAGGCGCTTTTTAAAGACCTGTGAAAGCTAAGGTGTTTTTGTAAAACGTCATTGTGTGAAAGCTCCTAATATAGACTCGACACGACGAAATGCCGCCAGCGTTCTGAAGTGCGATTTTGGAACATCACACGTTAAATCGACCAGTAAAACTCACACACAAAAAACCGACACACACTTTGCTCTGTTCAGTATCATGGGTAAAAATACCCCTAAAAGTAATGTAACTATTTATTACTCTAACACCCTGTATTGTGTGGAGGGCAACAATAAAAAAATCACGTTTTTTTATGCCACCTCTAATTACTAGAAAACTTTTACCATAACTCGAACAAAATATAGCAGATTAAGATGTGAAATATAAATATTCAATAGCCGTATTATCAAGACGCGACGCGCCGCTCAAAGGCTTAATCAATCTTTATGGTTTCTATTGAATATAATCGGTACTAATGAATTCGAATACTCGATGTGAGAAGTGATGAGAGATGAGCAGAGATTATATTCAAAGATTATTTTTAATCGATTTTCACTAAAGCAGCGATTGCATTACCCAACATGCAGGGCCCGATTTGGCATACATGGCTTGCTTTGATCGCTACACTTTAAAATAGAGAGAACAAATCAGGCAATACAAGGTGTTACAAAAATACAAATAAACCTTTAAGGGGGTGGTGTAGACCATCAAACTGAACCACTTTCACTATGGGACCAATTACGAAATCCCGAAAAAAAAAATTATGTTCTATACCTACTCTACAAATCGACTAGAGCTAAAATATGTATGGGATATAAAATTATTTTTTTTGCGATTTCGATGTTGTTCCCATAGAGAAAGTTGTTCAGTTTAACGGTCTAAACAACCCCCTTAAGAGTTTTAAAATTTTATTGTTACTTATAAAACACCCTGGTCAGGTTGGGTAAGTGAAACATACTTTATTTTTTTCTAAGGAAAATCGATTGGCCTGACTAAACTATTAGTCTTATAACAGTGACAATATGTCACTTACGTCATGAAAAGTATTGAGATTTAAAAATTTAATAAACTATTACCATAGGTGCATTAAAAATAGATAAAAAATCCAAAATAAAGTCCACGGACAGAAACTGTTTCACTTGCCTCTTGCAAGAGGCAAGTGAAACAGTCTATGTTTTTTGTTCATAACTAGCAATAAGTGAGCTTTTGATACAAAGGGTAGTATATGCAATAGCGATTCAAGCAATTTTAGTCCTTTCCACATGGAAATAATGTTTATTTTGGCTTGGAAAAGCAAAAAAAGTAATTTGGGGCAAGTGAAACATATATCAGAAATCAGAGGTTCTCAACATTCTTTTAATTTGAAAACTTGTAGATGACTATGAATAAAACTATAAACAATTTCTTAGAAAAAGTACCAATTTAATCAATTGGAATCATAACAAAACAATGAATGTTATCCGTTTCCGTATAAGTAAAGACTCATAGATTTTTATAGAAATTCCGCAGCTGTCAAATTAAAATTTCGAACTTCCGTTACATGAAAACGTTGCGGATTCAAATTTCAAGGCCCTCCCATAAATAGTGTTTCACTTCAAAAACACTGAATGAGCAAATCAAGTTTCTAAAAATATTAGGTTATTAAAAAGGTTTAGAACCTCTGATCTGAGGTAAGTGAAACATACGTTTCACTTACCCCATACTGCACTGTTTCTCTTGCCCCACTACGTAATTTTGAAGTTACGTTTTTCATCATCAAATTATGACGAAACCTGTTACATTTACGTAAAATAAATATTCGTAGGGGGAAGACAAATTAATTTTATATGTAACTTTCATTTTACAAAGACGATACGTCGGTTTTTAAAAGAATTATGAATATTTTCCGTTACTCACTCGCACTCGCAAATATTGTTTTTTACAGACTGATATTTTGCAATGCTTTATCTCTTCACTCAAGCATAGTAGCGACATCTCTGTTTTATACCCGGAACTATAATAACAAAAACACCTTACCGACACCTACAGAACTAAGTAAAAGCTCTAATTATTGAAGATATTTGAATGTGTCCCACTTGCCCCGGTGTTTCACTTACCCAAACTGACCTTACAGGAATTACAGGATCCTTCATAAGTAAAAATACATTTTTAAAACTCTTAAGGGGGTTGTTTAGACCGTCAAACTGAACAACTTTCTCTATGGGACCAACATTGAAATCGCGAAAAAAAAATCTGATATCCCATACATTTTTAGCTCTAGTCGATTTGTAGAGTAATATGGATGGAACATCAATTTTTTTTTTCGCAATTTCGATATTGGTCTCATAGTGAAAGTTGTTCAGTTTGATGGTCTAACTAAAACACCCCATTAAATGATTATTTGTATTTTAGTATCACCTTGTAGGTATATGCCGAAATCGGACCCGACCAACTGCAAGTGTAATCGCTACTTTAGACTTATGTAGGTATAGTCAAATAGTACTGAATTACTTTTTTTTTTTAAATCTTCGTCTGGATGTCACGGAAAAAAATCTTTTGTGTCTGGAATCTCCACAGATGAGAGGTTAAAAGCTTCTGATTGCATGCTTCTGTGATGTAAAGATTCGAAAAAATTTCAGATTTTTTGAAAATCAAACAGATTTTTTTCTTTTTCGACTTTTTAAAGTGCTATTTTTGAATCTCACACTTTCAAAATTAAATTTTTCATTTTCAAAAATAGAAAGAAAGACCTGAAAGAAATACTTCTTCTACTTAATAAGTGAGTTAGCTCTAGGCGCGGTCCGTCCGACAACCCGTCGCCTTATATGTACCGCGTGACAGCACGCACACAGAAGAAATGGGTGCTTCACTCATGATTAGATGACATTCCGCCTGGTTCTTCTTTTAAGTCTATGCTCCCAGTTAACTAAATGCCAGCTATCACCCTATACTCATACCTACCTACATAACCACAATTCTTAAAATCGTAATCAACACATTCTAACGCGCCTAAATCAAATTTATTATTACACTAAACATAATTACGTAGCATTTTTATCGACGTTGCTTTACTAACAAGCTTTTATTTAGCCCCAAGGCTCCATGACGAGTTATTTTATTTTTGTAAAGAAACGATAGAAGCTGTATAAAATGCCGCCTCTGCCTGATTGGGCTTAATTAGAAAAAAAATTGTGGGTTTATAAATGAAAATGACCAAGTTTACTTATTCTTAGGAGTGATGTGGTAAGTTTATGGGGATAATCATTATGGCGCTCGGTACAAAACGAAGTTTCGTCTTAGTTTGAACATTTAGTAGTTAGGTAACTCTACCTCGTACTTAGGCAGGAAGCTGAAAAAGGTTTGACAATACCTTTTTCAGCTCCATGCGGATTGGTAGACTTCAGTACATAACACGCATCGGAATTTCTTCTACAGCGTAACTACGTAGGTTTCCTCATGATGTTTTCCTTCACTGTCTGAGAGCAGTCCGTATACGTACCTACATAAGTTAGAAAAACTCATTGGTGCATGGCCTGTGCATGGCAAGTCTTCTGCGCGGATTCGAACCCGGACCTCAAGATTGAGTTTATGTACAACAAACGAAATTGTTTATTACAATTTTTGTTATATTTATTTTCTAACAACTACAACAACGTGTGGACGTGCGACAAATTCAGAGAGCGTGGGGCGAAAAATTGAACTTAAGTCATTGAGGTACTATGTTAACTAGAGAAGCTACCTACCGAGAAGTAATGTTTTGTAACACGCGTTAGGGTGCACGCGCTCTAACCCACTTAGCCTGTGCCAGGCGCTCGTCGCAGCCTGACGCTCCCAGCACGCGCCCCACACTGCTGATCATGGTGCACAGATTTTGTTCGCGTTGTCTGCTCTATTCATAATTACTCAATGACTTAAGTACATTTTTTTTTTATTTTTTGTTGGAAAAGAGTCGCCTGCTGATTTTCGCACCTCGGCGGCGGCGCCCAATATGGTTAAGTCGGCCCTTAGTTCGGTAATTCTGTGTTTTTCAGACCAACAAATTAATAAAGTTTTGAAACTTATGTGGCATGATACCTTTGGGTGTGGTGTTCAAAACTCACAACCCTCCCTCCCCCTCCACCTGACGCTTCACCCCCCCTCGCCTTGAAGTTTGTCCCCGTTAACTGTTTTTTATCTTTTTTGCAAAAACTATAATAGATACAAAAAAAATGTCAAAGGTACAAATTATCCTCATTAAATTTTACACAAAATAAGTGATATGCACATTCTTCATAGGACTTAACCTTTGAGGGCTAGAGGGACGAGAAAGTAACAACATTTCAAAAGTTATGAAATTTGTATGGCGACCCTCGTGAAAGTTGAAGATAAAAATTAAATGATTCCATATTCTTAATAAGCGACCCCCAATACCCTCGGATACAAATTTTCAGTCGGATCGGTGAACCTTTAAAAGCTGCTTTGGCGTTTGAAATTTCTATGGCAGCCATCATATCTATCATAGTTTCCGCGGGCCGTTGACCTCATCCTTCAGGATTCGACCTTCTGAGGAAGTCAGTTTTCCCTGTATCACCAAAGCATCCATGTGATGATCCCTAAATTTCATCCTTGTACCGAAAGGGGAACCCGGAGATCAATTGGAGGTATCTGGTTGATCCCCACCACTTTCCATAGAGAGTACATAGATACCTACTCGGATTGTTCACCGGGTTTCCCTCAACCAACGTATAGTAACATTATTTTGGGGATCATCATTAGGATGTCTTGGTGTTAAAATGAATATTTCTACTTCCTCAGAAGGTCGAATCCTGAAGGATGAGGTCAACGGCCCGCGGAAACTATGATAGATATGTATGGCTGCAATGGAAATAACAAACGCCAAAGCAGCTTTTAAAGGTTCACCGATCCGACTGAAAATTTGTATCCGAGGGTATTCGGGGTCGCTTATTAAGAATATGGAATCATTTAATTTTTATCTTCAACTTTCACGAGGGTCGCCATACAAATTTCATAACTTTTGAAATGTTGTTACTTTCTCGTCCCTCTAGCCCTCAAAGGTTAAGTCCTATGAAGAAAGTGCATATTATTTATTTTGTGTATAATTTAATGAGGATAATTTGTACCTTTGACATTTTTTTTGTATCTATTATAGTTTTTACAAAAAAGATAAAAAACTGTTAACGGGGACAAACTTCAAGGCGAGGGGGGGTGAAGCGTCAGGGGGAGGGGGAGGGAGAGTTGTGAGTTTTGAACACCACACACAAAGGTATCATGCCACATAAGTTTCAAAACTTTATTAATTTGTTTGTTATCCCCATACATTGAATACATAGAATTACTGTACTACCTGTTATGTACACCTTTATGAACAGATAGGCCGAGATTCAGAGACGATTTTTTCAGTCTTAGCTCGAGCTAAGTAGGGTAGAAATGTATGGATTTTGACATACGGGAGTTCGAACTATGACTTACAAATCGTCTCTGAATCTCGGCCTTAGTCTCTATTAAGATTAAGGGTACATTATTTTTAAAACAAAATCTCCGAAAATAAGTAAAGAATCGTAGTTACCGAAGCGAAACTTGGTAAAATGTAAAGCAGTGTTGCCAGCCGGATCTTGTCGAAAGTAACCGGAATTCGATTAAAAAGTAACCTTTTGGTGTGAAAAGTAACCTTTCATAATTTTTTCCAGTAATAAGGTATTAAAAGTTGATGGACAGATGTTGGTTCTATTAACTTACAGAAATGAAAAAAATGCAGTAGCGTTTTCCATTTTAAGTTGCATTTTCATCCGATTGATTGATCGAGCGAGTACAGCTTGGCAAAAAAGTCGTGATAAAACATGAGGGCGCTGCCTCCACGCAAGAACGTCAAAATCACGCATAACCTGGCAACACCACCATACTAAAATTTTAGTTCCACCTGTCACCACGATCATGACTTTTTTGCCAAGCTATAAGTGAGACTACTTAGACCATTTTTAGTCATTCTTGATTTGGTACCAACCTTTACATTAGTGCGAGAGAGAAAATGGAGAAAAACGAGTTTTTAGGAGTTGCACTAACTACGTTACGAACGTTTTGCTTTATAAAACAGTGCAAAAATGTGAAAAAGCATTCCGTTTCATGGAAAAATATGATTGATAATACAAATTCCGAAAAATCACCTAAAAGTAACCTTTTGAATCGTGTAACCTAAAAGTAACCTGACAGTGCTAAAAATCACCTAAAAGGTTACAAAAGTAACCTTCTGGCAACACTGATGTAAAGAATGGAACTAGTAGGAGTTTTTGGCGGGCTTTGGTAGCTGACGTTTGGAGTCCTTATATTTCATCGAATTTCTATTGTTTATAGTGAGTTTTGGTTCGTAAAATTGGTGTTGTTTTGCGTAACAAAGTGTCGTGCAAGTGAACAATATATAGTTCAGTGAAATATGATGGTGCATGGGTCGTAAACATGAAAAGTGTTCCGTGATTTTAGCGCGGCAAAGCGGTCGGTTCACCTCTTTCCTGTGGACTTTTCTGCTTTTCCTGCGTCTTTCGATTGCCTCCAAAAACTCCAAAGAACCATCAAAACGTCGAATACCAACGTTTTAATGTGAAAACTGAAGAAAATTAAAAATAAATTACGATTTAGCCAAAAGGTCTAGTAACCAGGCTAGTAAATATATATAAAAAAAAAAAAAAAAATGGAACTAGTAGCGACATCTAGTATCATTATTATTATTATTTTTTTTTTTTTAATATTTACTAGCCTGGTTACTAGACCTTTTGGCTAAATCTTATTTTATTCTTAATTTTCTTCTGTTTTCACATTAAAACGTTGGTATTCGACGTTTTGATGGTCTTTGGAGTTTTTGGAGGCAATCGAAAGACGCAGGAAAAGCAGAGAAGTCCACAGGAAAGAGGTGAACCGACCGCTTTGCCGCGCTAAAATCACGGAACACTTTTCCTGTTTACGACCCATGCACCATCATATTTCACTGAACTATATATTGTTCACTTGCACGACACTTTGTTACGCAAAACAACACCAATTTTACGAACCAAAACTCACTATAAACAATAAAAATTCGATGAAATATGAGGACTCCAAACGTCAGCTACCAAAGCCCGCCAAAAACTCCTATCATTATTTTTTTTTTAATATATTTACTAGCCTGGTTACTAGACCTTTTGGCTAAATCTTAATTTATTTTTAATTTTCTTCTGTTTTCACATTAAAACGTTGGTATTCGACGTTTTGATGGTTCTTTGGAGTTTTTGGAGGCAATCGAAAGACGCAGGAAAAGCAGAGAAGTCCACAGGAAAGAGGTGAACCGACCGCTTTGCCGCGCTAAAATCACGGAACACTTTTCCTGTTTACGACCCACGCACCATCATATTTCACTAAACTATATATTGTTCACTTGCACGACACTTTGTTACGCAAAACAACACCAATTTTACGAACCAAAACTCACTATAAACAATAAAAATTCGATGAAATATAAGGATCCAAACGTCAGCTACCAAAGCCCGCCAAAAACTCCCTATCATTATTTAGTATCTTTACAGTGTTGCAAGGGAAAATTTTAAATACGAAATAGTCTTAGGAATTCGGAGCCATAAAATGTCTGGACAATTTTTCACATCTTGCAACCCTTTTACAAGATGTCCGACGGCGATAACCAAAGCGACGTTTTGATCCAACCTTGTCACAAAAAAATTAAAATTGACGAGGAAAATGAGAACGGTGTGAGTGAAACTAGTTTCCAACTGAAAGACTTTATCCCCGAGAAGATTCTTAACAACAATACGAACAGGAAAACTGTTTGTCTTCAAGGGAAATTCAGAGAGAAGAGTGGCGTGGCACTGATCCTTTTTGAGAAAAATGCTTTCAAAGAAGACGATTTGGACGATAAAGGGTACTTCTCAGTAGATAATGTACTCCGCACGTTCTTCAAGAACGATATTTACGGGAATTTCGAGTGTTTCCCCAAACCTTCGATCAACGGTAAGCCATTTTTCACTCACTTTTACAACTTGCACTTTCGAAATTCAAGGTTCTTTTTGTTGATTAATTCAGAAACTCGTGAGTCATCTGAACAAATACTCTATTTCCGTCTTTGTGTCGTGCGAAACGTATTTTGCTGTACAATTTGTAAGTCACATTCATAATAATTCCTTGAAAAATATCCAACAAAAAATCTCTCACGATATTTCTGTATTCGTAGCTTTTACGCAAATTTAGTAATTTATTTGACAGCTAAGTTGAAACTGACACGTTTCTCAGGGTGAACAACATCTAAATTACCTACTTTGTTTTCCTCAAGTCTAAGAATTACATTAATTATTTGTAAAATATTAAAGATAAGGCTTGATCTTTGTTCTTTCTTTGATAACAGTAAGAACGTAACATTATATCATATCATATAATCATCAAACACTTAGACGATTTATATAGGGACCTGCCTCGCGTTAGCATTTCCCCTGTGCCAACGTATAAGATCAACAAATCTTACGCATTGGCATACAATTTTATACCTTATCACTAAACGTGACAGCCTAGTATAAAAAGGGAACGTTTGTAACAATGTTTAAAGCTCAATCGCATAAATGGCTGAATGGATTTGGATAAAATAGGTTTTGGTTTTCCACATAGCTCTTTTTAAAGTCGCGGGCAATAGCTAGTTAATTATATTAATTTAAAAGTATGTTGTAGTCAGTAGGATCCTATTGCTGGGCAAAGGCCTCCTCTCACAAATAATGGTGAGATAGAGAGAGAGGGCCATACTCCTCACGCAGGCAGAGTGCGCATTTGTATAGGCAAGTTAGTGGTTATCATTCAAGACAAGATAATTTTCAAGCCTCCAAGCTTAATTAATGGTTAAACAGCCATCTGACGGAATCACGGAATTATCCAGGATTAACAGCTTAATGTGCATTCCAAAGCACGGAGACGCCTGAGATGAAATACCACTAAATGGTCACCAATCCAAAGACTGACGTTACCTGACGTTATGGTCCGCCAGTGCGAACAAAGACATGGGTAGAATCGAGTCATACATTAAATCCTACTACAGTGCTATAATTTCTACCTCACAGGTGTAAAAACCACAATCATCTACCCGGCCACAGAGAAACATATAGTAAAGTTCAGTGAGCAGCAGGCCCACATTGTTCTGGAGACTCCTGAACTGTATGAGAAGCTGACGCGGCCGCATCTTGAGAAAGAGCAGTTTAACTTACAGGTACTGTAATTAAATTGCCGCGGTGGTCCAGTGGCGATTAACCTTGCCTGCCGTGCAGGAGGCGATGGTTCGATACCCATCCAGGCCGACTCGTACCAATGAATTTATTTGTAACACTACTGGCTTTTCGGTAAAGGAAAACATCGTAAGGAAACCTGCATGCAAATCCTGCCTCCATTACAAGTGGCGACGGGCTCTCCCCGTTACACTGGACACAGTTTCGGTAATACTAGTGAAACGTTGTGTTTTTAAATAATATTGATGTTTTGATTCATAGTTCAATTTCATAATTATAATTTTAAATGTATTTAGGTAGTTAGGCACTTATAAAATAATTACTACACCCTTGGGTAAAATTGCATTGATTCTATTGTAACATTCCATCTTATTTATACATGCACTTTAAGGCAATAAAGAACTGAAACTGAAACGTAGATGTTCTGAGTTTTCAGAATATCTCTTGACTACCCCCTCGGGGAATATAGTCGTGAGCATATGCTATAAAATTTGTAAAAAAATATGGGTGAGCTTGGGACAAACACAATAGACCAGCAATGGTTCTAGTGTCCCATAAAGAACCTTGCTTGCAATGGCCAAGCCAACTGTAATAATAAAGGGGATATGCCCCTCCCCATGCCTACTGCTCTAAATTTGAGCTGCAGCATACTAAAATGTACCCACTTTTTATTGTTCTAACAATTACTTACAATAACACACCTGTGTCCCAGGGACAATTGATTGCAACATCAAATTTCTTTAAGTTTTTTTCAAAACAGGGTTTGCTCACCTCCCCATGTGGGGGAAGCTTTGGGGGCCCCTCCCTCCCATCACTTAGTTAGTGAGCTTCAAGCTCCTCTATTAAATAAATTATTTGGAGTTTGATACATAAAACATAGATAAATATCATCATTATCATTGGTAAAATTCTAGGAAAATTCTTATCTTAACAACTTAAATGTACAGAATTCTTGAACAAATACATTTGCATTTCATTTCTTTCCTGTTTTTGTGGTAAGCAATTTATTAAGAAATGTTTCAATTAAAAAAATTGCCTGTGTTTCATTCTGTTTGTAATAATGAATTTTATACAAAAACATTGATTATACTCCATTAGAAATGTCTTGAAAGATGAACAAATCTTTACCTATATTATTGTACCTGCTTTATATCCATATACAATATACAGGTCTATTCAGTGTTTAATGAATTACCGTCTGTAGTATCAGTATGTCATGATGCTATTTAGGTATTTGTCCTATATGTTTAGATAATCAAAATTTAAATATAATTTATAGTTGATAAGATAATAATTATTCAGGATAGAAATTGTTTACAACTTATGTCATTTGTAATGCAACGAAACATTATTCCTTTTATAATTTACAGTGGGTGTACAACATTCTAGAAGGCAAGAGCGAGCAAGACAGAGTGGTCCACGACAACAAGTGCGATAAGGAAGGCTTCGTCCTATTGCCGGACTTAAAGTGGGACGGTCTGACGAAAGAGACATTATATTTACTGGCTATAGTTAGACAGAGAGGAATAAAGTCACTCAGAGATTTGGACGAGAGCCATCTGCCTTTGTTGAAGAGGGTTCGCGACGAGGGAAAGGTGAGATTTATCTTATTTCATTTATCTAGAGATCTCTAGATATATCTCTAAATACATGACAGAGGATGATGAAGATATCAATCTCCAAACACATTTTCACAGAACAGTGAATGCTGGTTCATGGTTTTGACAAAAACTATCACCATCAATTCAATTCAATTAAACTCAAGGACTCATACGCAGACAATGGTATCGATTCGGTATTGCCACGACTTAACTTAACTTAATTTATTCCTGTCATTTTCTAACATTCGACTAAGAAAAGAGACAGAAAACCAAGAACTGACTTTAGTGCTGTCAAAGTGACGCTACACGCCCAAAATAAGATGGCATCATAATGCACGCCATCTTATTTAAGTCGTTTTTGGGCGTGTAGCATCACTTTGACAGCACTAAAGTCAGTTGTTGGTTTTCTGTCTCTTTTCTTAGTCGAATGTTAGAAAATGACAGGAATAAATTAAGTTAAGTCGTGGCAATACCGAATCGATACCACTCTCTCTCTTTCTCTCTCTTCTCTCTTCGAATCATCAAGGATGGAAACTCGATTTTTTTCCTTCGTTTTTCAAGGTTTCTGTCTACTAAGGGTTAGTGGCAATGCTACCCATAGAATAGCCATGTTTTAATTAATCTATGGCTAGGGACAGCGCCACAAACCGGTATAGGCTCACTGCTCTGCTTGACAGAGGGTCAGCCAATCAGCAGTTGACTGGTCCGATAAATCTAGATTCTGGACGATTCCAGCATAACATGTATGAGACCTTTTTTTTGATCCCATTCAATCTTCTTATCAGTAGATAAGGAACAAAAGTCTCTATGGGGTCAACTTGGGTCAAGGTATTAGAACTCTTAGAAAACGAAAATTAAATTCCTTTGCGTTGTGTGATGCCTACTACCTAACCCAAGGCACAGCAAAACTCTGTCCCACTATCTGTCTTATAACTGGAGTTCTACTGGAGCGTAGAGAGAGCACTGAACAAATGTCCTAACGAGGCGCACAGTTTTCTTTGTGTACTGGGTGGATATTGGTGCATTTTTCTTAAACCTGTGCTCTTGCCCTTGGTAGTCTTATGTTATATACATAATTAAAATTAATGACAATACATTTTCCTTTCATTTCAGAAAACAATCCTCGAGAAGTACAACGTGCCTGGCAGCCAACTGCGCATCTACCTCCACTACCAGCCTTCCTTCTACCATCTACACATACATTTCACGTATCTAAGGCACGAAGCACCCGGTATCTATGCGGAGAAGTCACATCTCCTCGACACGGTCATCGACAACATCGAAATGATGAGTAACTACTACAAAAAAGCTACTTTACCCTTCACAATTCGTGAAATGGACAATTTATTCAACGTTTACGAGACCAACGGATATGTACAGAGAATCAAACCAAATATTAAGAAGCTTATCGATAAGTAGACAATTGTTTCGAGCGTAAATAAGGTCTTGTTTAAGATTTTATTTTGAGTTACTTAAATAAGGAAAAATGTTGATAAAAAGTATTTTTATAGAGCTCCGCTCTCGACTGCGTAGTTGCAACGTTTATATCACTACAGGAGTCGATTTTAATAAGAATAGTAACTTAAAAATCAGTATACAAGCTAATTGTATCGTTCTAAATTACTACAACGATGATTACAATAAGTTGAAGCGTAGAGACAGCTTATCTTCCATTGAAAGCCTTTCAGATTGCTATTCCGAGGACGAATATGATGTTACAACAGTAATTCCGATACAGGAATTCTGTAAAATTATACCAAATTCAATGTCATGTCTCAAAATTGATAAAAATACCATATCATTTAGAATTTTGACCGAACCAAAGAATGGAGGTAATTTTTATAAAGAAATTCTAACTACGGATTCTAATGAGAATAAAACAAAATTGAATGCATTGGAAATAAACGTTCATGTCAACGATGACGTTAAGATTACTTGTTCGAACTGTTCAAACGAAATCTCAGACGTTATCAAGTTTGACAGAATTTTGGAGCTACCGTCGGCAAACTTGGATATGTCGGAATGGTTTTGCCACGGACACGGCCATTCACACGGCAGCACCCCACCAGTACCCCAAAACGACATTATAAAGCCAAACAAGTATGATTTTCTGTACCGACTAACTTTCTTCGTTGTGAACAACACAATTTTATCGGACAAAACAAACAAATTTAATTCGAAACGTAACATTTATCATTGCAACCGTTGTTTAGCGTGGTTGGGACTCAAAATCAAAGATACAGTAAAGCTATTTAATTCAGAAGTGAAACTTAACCAGAATGGTGAAGAAAAATTCGCTTTTTCGCACAAAACGCCGGTTGAAGACCTGCATACGGACGATTTCATTTACACAATAGAAACTATGACGAAAGAATTTAATCTTGGATTACAATACACTATTATGTGTAAAATTGTTCTGGAATGCGCTTCAAATGGATCTAACAAACAGTACTTACTTATTTGGATAATGGATAAAGAATTGCAAGTGCTTCGAAACACGGACCATATCGTAAACGATAAAATTAAATTACATTCAGCGTTTCTTACAAAGATTTTGTTCAAAGTTGAACTGTCGTTGAATGATGAGGTGGAATCTTGGTTAGCGGACCCAGGTGTGGTTTCCACTGATATATCAAAGTCTATGTTTTGTAAAGGTTTAGAGCATTTACAGAAAATGTCTCTGAAAGTTCCGGAATCTTTCCGTAATACAAACGGGTACTGTGTAAGCTATTTGAAAGTTTAAACTTAATAAAGTTGCTGCATTAAATTTTGATTGGATTTCTTTTATTTCTGGTATTATCCTATACAATGTGGTAATGGAATAACCAAAACTGAGAAAATAGTTAATTCAGAATCGATAGTAGAATCAATTTTACACCTTTGTTTAGGGCTTACCCCCTAATTATATTGATAATTTTATTTCCTGAAACTTTAATTGCTAAATGTGAGCATTGCTACTACATTTTAATCAGAAAGTTCCAAGTTGCAAGTTGTTGTTGAAGTTGAAACGGTATCGTCGCAAAACGTCCATTTCTCAAAATGTCCATCGTTCGCAAAACGTCTCTTTCTCAAAATGTCCGTTTTTCACGATGCCCTTATACATAAATATTTGATGACATTAACCTCCCATTATGACTGGTATTGTCTTCCGAGCAGCTTCCGGTATATCTAGGGTTGCCACACCTAACTAACTGCTAACTCAGTTGGTTAGGTTAGCGAGGAGCGAAGCGACGAGCATGTTAGGTTTCTTACGAACCACTTGCGACCAGAACCGAATTGCTACTGTTTACCTAGTCCACCCGAAGATAACGATTTTTCACCCCCCCTTGAAAGGTGGTTTTACTTTGTATTTAAAAAAGGGACATTTTGAGAAAGGGATGTTTTGCGAAGATACGGTTGAAACCTCCTGATAAAAAAGGAAGCTGATAACCTTGATAGTTTTTTGTTTAATGACTGTTTACGCATTACGAGAAATTATGAAAAAAACAAAAAGCTATCATAACTTTTGATCCATTAACAATGGGACCCCAACTTACTTGACCTTTTTGGTTGAAAATGAGCTTAGCTATCACCACATTTCGTTTGATCCATGACTTTTGGACCACCCTGTATGTATATCCTGATATTTGCCGTGAGAAAAACACTGCATTAACTTCATAGAAATATATTTATTACAGTTATAATTTATTCACAACTCTTTATATTTTGAGATAATAATTTGAATAGTTTCATATTATGCAAAAACCATGTCAATTATTGAAACATTTGTTTTGATAATCATCATTTGGTACTTTTTTGCTATATTGGTTGGTATACTTAATTCAGTTTGATGTAATAAAAAGTTGCTATAATTATAACAAAACTTATACAATAATAATTGCAACACTGAACCATATTTTTATAATGGAGATTATTGTTTATGACGATATTCAACAATGATATCCACCTTTTTCCAAATTATTAAGTCAGCCATCACACAATCGGTAATACATTTTTTCATCACATGTTTATGTACCTTACAACCAAAAGATAATGCAATGAAAAACGTTTATGAAATGAGAATTGAGAACCTCCCCTTCATATTTGGCCCCATTTTATACAATACAAACAACAATAAGTAATAATACAAAACATCTTAATTAACTATCTCAGCGTAAGAAGCCGTCGACCGCAGTTGTCCGATCATGCTCACCACAAACGAGTAATTGAAGAACCCGAACAATGTGAACAAAATTCCGAGGAACATGTCTGGGTTGCAGAATTAAGGAATTAATGCAAATCTAGGTCCTTCAATATGCTGCTGGTTTTTAAGAGAGACCGCCGTATAAAAACAAAGTTGGATCCAAGATCCGTAGCAAGTCCTGGTGTCAGTTTTTTTTTCAGACTGCCTTACGTAATGACTTGCCTTTTATGTAATGACTACTACCACCAGAGATAGTAGCCAGGACCAACGGATTAACATGCCATCCGAAGCATGGAATCCACAGAAAATTACAAGGAGTCACTTGTCTTCCCGCTAGAGGTGGGCGCCGACCCGAAATTTGCCGGCGGCGGCGCGCCGGGTGAAACTGGTCGGCGCGGCGGCGCCGCGCCGCGGCGCGGTTGTTTTTTTTTGAAATCCACACTTTAGGTGTTAAATGTATTATCTAGAAGCTCCAGATGGACAATAAGAAATGAAAAAAAAAATGTGCTGATGTTAAATGTTTTTACAACTACAAACGCGATTTCTCAGCATTCAAAACCAATCCAGGTGTAGAAAAAACAACGGGGTTCGTATTTCGTATTAGCAGGAATCGCTAGACTAATCCCGGCAAGTGTAGAAAGTCCTGAGAACACATTTTTCTTATCTCGCCAATATAGACAAGCACATCTTTCAAAATGTCAACTCCTTGACATCGAACTTAAGCTTGTTATCTCCGGCATTATTTCGAGAAATCTGATTCTGGAGACTGCTGCCGGCGCTGGCAACCAAAAATACGTCATTGGGAACCGGCGGCATTGGTATAGATAACCAACGCCGGCAACCAAATGAACTATTGGCATCGTCAACAGAGAGCCCATATATAATGTACCGTTTAGCCCAGTAACTAGTGCTGGCAGCCAACTTGGCTGTCAGCTCCAGCAGCTAGCTCGGCAACCGGCGCCACCGGAACTGAACTCGGCAACCAGTGCGCTGTCGGCAGCCAGCGCCGGCACAGATATGGATAACCAGCGCTGGCATCCAAATGAGCAACTGGCGCCTTCAACAGAGAGCCCATGTAAAGTACAGTTTAGCCCAGTAACAAGTGCTGGCAGCCAACTTGGCTATCGGCACCAGCAACTAGTACGGCAATCGGCCGCGCCGGCATCTAACGTGAAAAACGGGGTGCTGCCGGCAGCTAGCTTGGCAACCACTGATATAAATAACCAGTGCCGACAGCCAAATGAGCGGCTGGCATGGCGCCGTCAGCGGGGAGCCCAAGTAAAGTACAGTTTAACCCGGTAACAAGCGCCGGCAGCCAACTTTGCTGTCGGCGCTGGCAGCTAGGTCGGCAGCCCGCGCCGCCGGCACTTAACTCGGTAACCGGGGTGCTGCCGGCAGCTAGCTTGGCAACCAGCGCCGGCACTGATATGGATAACCAGCGCCCGCAACCAAATGAGTGACTAGCGCCGTCAGCGGAGAGTAGCCCTTGTAAAGTATAGTTTAGGTCTGTAACTAGCGCCGGCAGCCAAATTGGCTGTCAGCGCCGGCAGCTATCTCGGCAACAGGCGCTGCCGGCATCTACCTCGGCAATCGGAGCGCTGCCAGCAGCTAGCTTGGCAACCAGGCCGGCACCGATATGGATAACCAGCGCCCGCAACCAAATGAACGACTGGCGCCGTCAGCGGAGAGTAGCCCTTGTAAAGTATAGTTTAGGCCTGTAACTAGCGCCGGCAGCTACCTCGGCAACCGGGGCGCTGCTGGCAGCTAGCTTGGCAAACAGTGCCGGCACTGATATGGATAACCAGCGCCGGCAAAAAAATGAGCGACTGGCGCCGTCAGCGGAGAGCCCATCTAAAAGTACAGTTTAGCACGCCAACTAGCGCCGGCAGAACCACGCACACAGCAACCACGGACGGACACCGGCGCCGTCGGCGCCCAACTCGGCGGCGGCGGCGGCACGGGTTAACCGGCGCGGCGGCGCCGCGCCGGCGCGGCGCCCACCTCTACTTCCCGCTCACGCTGCTACTCATGCCCTCTCGCTCGCACAACGCCGCGCGCCTTATGGCGTTATGCAAATCATTGCATAACCTGTGGCGACATGTTCCACGCCTACTTTGCACTTCTGACCCCTCTTATAATGTTCTGTGATGGAATCATTATTCTTTTCAGACAATCAGGTGATTCAGACTGCAATGTCCTGACCAACAGGGGAAAAACTCACAGAGACATCACTAGGTGGTAGATGATACAAATATCATCATCATCATCAGCCTATATACGTCCCACTGCAGGGCACAGGCCTACCCTCTAGGAGGGTGTTTGGGCATTAGTCCACCACGCGTGCCCAATGCGGATTGGTAGACATCACATATGCATCAGAATATCTTCTTCTGCATATGCAGGTTTCCTCACGATGTTTTCCTTTACCGTTTGAGAGCAGTCGGTAATACGTACATAAGTTAGAAAAACTCATTGGTACGTGGCATGTTGTCCGTGCGGATTCGAACCCGGACCTCTTGATTGAGAGACCATACCTCTCCGCAACGCACCACCGAGCTCTATACATATGATACAAATATGACTCATAGAATCTAATCAGTAAGTAGGCTTTACAATCAGGAATTTAGGTTATGTTTTTAATGTTGATCGAAAAGAAAAGTTATTTAAAAAGGATACGGACTACAACCTTCTCCCAAGGTTCTAGCATGTACAATTCAGTCGCCAACAAGTATCTTAGGTAGCAGAAACTGAGGAATTGCTTCATTTTCTTGGCGATATCCATGTTTCTTTTCTGTTCGACGTTTCGGTCAAATGCGAGATTTTGAGGACTTGTTATCTGTGAGAGAGCGAATTAATGTAAATTGTGATTAGTTTAAAATGGATACGAAATATAATAATAACAATATTCGCACTTATAAAGACTTTTACAAGAAATACGAATTTAAATTGTCGAATTTGTCGACAATCATCTGTCAACTGTCACAATTTTTTTTTAATATTTCCGTAAGGCAATGGGAACCAGCCCTTACAGCCGTTGTCTTTAGTAATATTTTCCTACCTTTTGGTAGGAACCTACCGGTTCCTACCGGTGGTGGTTCACAAATACCAATGTTGAAGGAAGTTTTACGTGAGGATCAATCTGAATCAAACGGGAGCGCCTTTCTTTATTTCTCACTTTTACTAGATTGTTATCCATTGTTATTGTAAAGGCCGCTCCACATTCGCGCGCGAATGCGTGATAACCATGAGCGAACGCGTGAATGTGGAGCCAAGAAGAGTTCACGCGCGATTTAGGCCCGCGAATGTAGAGCGCCCTACTATACCTACAATCCAAAATAATTTTATTATGGTATGTTATACTCTTCTCGGACTACCTCTCTCGATAGCTTGATTTGCTTCATTTGAGGAAGAGGATTGATGGCTGATAATAATAATTTCATTCGTAAGGGTCAGCCAACACCTAGCATCAAAATGCTCGAGCAGTTTTGGTAAATTGATAATGAACTAAGTCATAGTTTCCTGTAGCATATTATTATGTTCGACCCATAAGTAGGTACTTACATAAATCTTCTCAGACTACTTACATAGAGATACCTACTAACGTACGTAGGTAAATTTATTCTTTCTACGCATCGACCTAGAACTCATTTTTTCACTTTTCTTTGGTAGTTTTTACAACACAGTACGCCATCATGAACTCGCGCGTGCTTAGACGATCAAACAAAGACTGGCAAGAGACTACAGTGCCTTTTTGAATTGTACACTTCTTTTGGTTCGGACACTTTTGAGTTCATGTAGTTAATTGGTGCTAAAATTTTAATTTTGTTGTAAGTAATATAGGAAATAGTAAATTTTGCTGTTTGATAACTAATAAAGATAAAAATTAAATTTTTACTTACTGGCCTTGAATAGGTATTAGGAACGACTTCATAAATAAAAACCATTGAATTAATTACTGATGCTTTTATTACTTGCTTTGTTAATTATAATGTGACATTATTTCTAAAATAAAATTGGTATGAGGCTTAACTTAGGGCACTTAAGACAAAACGAGCAATTAAAATTATTTTTTACACTGGTATTACTTAAGAAAATTACTATTTTGTACTTAAAATACTTAAATGTTAAAAAATGAACTAAAGTGTGATAAAATATTTCATACAATGTTTTTTTTTTTTTTTTTAAATACCTGAATAATATACTATTTTCCATACTTATTACTAAATATAAGTGTATGAAAGAAATAAGGTTAAAAGCCTAAAAAGGGAATAATTTTAATCAAATAAGTAACCTATTTTTTGTTTGTTTTAATTAATGTTATTCGATTTTCAAAATGGCAATGTAAACGTTGCCTAATATGCTAAAATATGGTAACATATTAAAAAGCCGTGCAAAATGCAGAGTAGCATTTAAGAATATACTTTTTAATTACATAATTCATAAAAATACTATAATTGACTTAATATAGTGCAAAAACGTGGTAGGTATATTTTAATAATTGTAATTATTTCATCCCATGACTGCGTGTTCCATGAATTTCATTCATTTTGAAACTATAAACAATTTTTATCGTAACTTATTATACATTTATCAGAATAGTTTGAAATTTTGGGACCATGAACATAATACTTATAGATACAAATATATTTTGATTAATTCGAAAATTAATCTAAAATAAATCATGTTTTTTTTTTAAATAATTTGACATTTTGAAACTATGATTGGTTATACAAATACATCCATTTTGATAGTAAGGACCAAAGTCCTTTTTGTATACATTGCAATAATGTTTGTGACCTATTTATATACATATAAGCCCACACACATACGCAATGCCTAACGCACAACTACATGGAAATCTAACACGCACTCATGAGATGTAAGAACAATAAAAGCTATAATGTATAGCAAATGAATATTTTTTTCAGCAAAACTCCATCATTCTATCTCCAATAGATTATCAGATTTATCAGTCTTAAAAAGGCACCAATACAATCCAATATTGAATATATTGTATAAGATTTGTATAAAAATAGCTGCCATAAGCTTAGTATTGTACAAATTGATAATAATTGGCACTAAATTTCATCTTTATTGTCGACATTTGTAAAAAAGATGTAAAAATGCATGGCTAAGATTATGAAAGCACAATTTAAAATACATAAATTAAAAAAATGTGTTTTTAAGTGACCATTTTATCGACAAATATTTTTATTTAATTTATTTACATTTAAAATATTATAACTAAACATGTAAAACAATTATCACATGTCTAAAGTGCAAAATTAGTTTGGTCAGATCATGCAAAATTATTTTTCTTATAAAAAAATCTTAATGCACAGTGTTGCCATAAAAACAAAATTTAAACAAAAAGTATTTTGCACAGCAAAATACTTATTTTAAAGCAAGCTTCGTACTAAAATAATTTCGAAGTAAAATATCAGCAAAATGTTTGTAGGTAATTTCTTGTTAAAGTAGATTTTTACACTTCGGTCGGTTCGGTTGAAAGATTTTATAGTACCTATTTGCTTGCATTTGGAAGTAACCAGCGTGGGACAAGTTAACACATAAGCCTAGTCACTCTTGCCTTCTAAGGACCAAGAACCAAGAGACACTTATATCGAAACTGCCCAGCCGTGGCAACACTGTAATTAAGAAAACCATAAAATTTTCGATCTTTCGAAA
Source organism: Agonopterix heracliana (assembly GCA_963693445.1). Classification (NCBI taxonomy): domain Eukaryota; kingdom Metazoa; phylum Arthropoda; class Insecta; order Lepidoptera; family Depressariidae; genus Agonopterix; species Agonopterix heracliana. The sequence continues at coordinate 10,370,612 of OY856331.1, forward strand.
AAAAAAAATCTTAATTAATAACGTCTCGAGTTCTCGACTTCGCAGGAAAATCTCTTTTTTATTTAAATAGGTCCATCTCTAACCTCACCTCCACCACCTTTAATTACATAATCCTTTTCTGTAAACAGTTTTTTTTTCACATAAACTCCGTGGGTGGTATTATGTAGTTTAGTTAGGTAAGTAGGTTTATTTCGATTCCAGAAACCAACAAATGACTTTAGAAATTGTATTCTGCCTTTAGTGTATCAATTTAAAATATCTTGCTATTTTTAAATTACTATTAAATGTTGACCACCCCAAGCCGTATATTCGTGTGTTCAACCACTTAGATCATATAACTGCCAAGTTACAAGATCAATTAATCAAGTGCAATTTACATACAATTTTAAACCTTATCACTAAACGAGACAGCCTATAATTGCGAACAATAACTTCAAACAAGTCTCGTTTAACACCAGTTCACACGAGACTATTTTAAATAATCAAAATTAGAATCGAAAGTAATGGAATAAAATCCAAAGTTGCGGATTTCATGCTATCTCGTCCTCAGTAAAATGTGGCAGAAAAGTTCGTTAGTAGAATTCCAAGATAGTTATATGATCTTCGTTCAAACAGGACCTAAAAACGGACTCAAAAATCCCCTCTCTCCCCTTCCTTCCTTTAACATAGTAAAAACGCCAAGATACCTAAACCAGCGTAATTTCTTCACTCCAAATATTCCGTGTAGCCCTGCGCCCCGGTAAATATCACGTCGATCCAGACCCTCGCCGATTCTCCAGAGGGCGCCATCAGGTAGTAGCGACGTTGTCGAGTTTTAACTATGAACGTGGTTTGGGGGCTCGGGGATTTTGACGTGTTGCCGTGGTCGAGGTACACTTCTTCTATTACCTGTGGAAATAAAAAGTTGTAATGAGGCACTGTCATTTTTCTTTTTTGATTCTATTATTTTAGGGAGCAATTTAAGTTAATTCTATGTTTTTTAAGGGGAGGTGATGGTTCGATCCCCGTCCAAGCCGACTCGTACCAACGAGTTTTTCGGAATTTATGTACGATTTGTAACACCACTGGCTTTTCGGTGAAGGAAAACATCGTGAGGAAACCTGCATGCTTCAATTTCGAGGCATGTATTGTACCTTCTGTCCATTATAAGTGGCGACGGGCTCACCCCCCGTCACACTGGACAGAGTTTCGGTACTACTGGTGAAACGTGGATGTTCTGAGGTTTCAGAATATCTCTGACTACCCCCTAAGGGAATATAGTCGTGAGCGTATGCATATGCATTTTAAGAGGATTATCAGACCATCAAACTGAACAATTTTTTCTATGGGACCAATATCGGAATCACGAAAAAAAATCTGCCGTCCCCATACATTTAGGTCGAGTGGGTTTGTATGGAACAGCTGTTTTTTTTTCGCGATTTCGATATTGGTCCCATAGAAAAAGTTGTTCAGTTTGATGGTCTAATCATACTCTTAAAAAACTCTCCAAAAAGGAAATAAATAAATAATAAAAAAAAAAAAATTAAAAAAAAAAAAAAAAAAAAAACGTCTGGCACTTTTTAAGGGGATGATCAGACTATCAAACGTAACAACTTTCTCTATGGGACCAACATCGAAATCACGAAAAAAAAAAACAGCAGTCACATACATTTGGCTCGAGTAGGTGTACATTTTTGTATGGAACAGCTGTTTTTTTTTTTCGCGATTTCGATGTTGGTGCCAAAGAGAAAGTGGTTCAGTTTGACGGTCTGACCATCCCCTTGAAAAAGTGTCAGCATATTAAGAAGGACCCTATATAACATCAAAGTTCCATCTTATAACAGTATACAGTACTTACTTGGAAGTAAGCGCCGCCCCGCGGTTTCTTCTCACTCTTGTCCCAGTAGTAGACGAACGTTTTCGTTTCTCTATCGAAAACGAACCACCTGCGAATAAATACATGTAAACATTAATTTAGTTTAGACGAAGAATCATGACATCAACAACTTTAACGTTATTTAGCTTTTTAGCCATTGACGTATTAACTACTGGAGTCTAGACGCCTCAAAAAAATTCTCAAAAAACGTGTCTCAGGCTAACCTACATAAACGAAAGTACGTGTTAGCAATATAATCCAAGTAAAAACACTGAAACTGATGACATTTTCAATTTATTTTGGTTGCGTAGTTTTTACAAATTCCTACAGCACATGGTGATGGTTCGATCCCCGTCCAGGCCGATTCGTACCAATGAGTTTTTCGGAATTTATGTACGATTTGTAACACCACTGGCTTTTCGGTGAAGGAAAACATCGTGAGGAAACCTGCATGCTTCAATTTCGAGGCATGTATTTTACCTTCTGTCCATTATAAGTGGCGACGGGCTCAGCCCCCGTCACACTGGACAGAGTTTCGGGATACTACTGGTGAAACGTGGATGTTCTGAGGTTTCAGAAGATCTCTGACTACCCCATCGGGGAATATAGTCGTGAGCATATGCTATGCTATGCCTACAGCACAGCAGCAAGGCATGCAGACGTGCGCGTAGTCCGTTAATCAAACGAAGACTCGCGTGTAATTGTTTCTTTATGTGTTTTGTTTCTCTTTTGGTTCGGACACTTTGGAGCGCGGACCCTACGTCTAGTAGTTGATAAGTCAATGTTTATAACCATATATTTACTAACCGTTTGGACCATGTGTGGAATTTTGCGCCCAGCTTGTGAAGGTAGCCGCGGCACGACGTCGACGAGACTGTCACGTATGGACACAGATCTATTTGGTGACCTGCAATCAGATGTATTTAGGATAAGTTAAATAAGAATATGCCTAAAGTTCTAAAAGGAACTAATCAAATTAGATTCCACCTTATCTTCATAATTCATTCAGTATTATCCGAATTATTTTATTTCATGATGTTATGTTAATATAATTGTATTTAATAATTTATAATATCTATTTTTGAGTAGTGAGTGTCACGTCTCTATAGTGTAGTCTAGAGAGACACCTACGGGGAGTAGCGGAAGTATCGAATAATTTATCGATTGAGCTAATTTCACTATACTTCGCTAGATGGCGCACATAGGCTCCCCTCCCACAGAGCTCCCTCACCCCCGCGCGTTGTCACGCTAAGCTTGCCTATTGAAATGAATAACGCCCCCTCCTCTTTGATTGTACTCCATGGTACAGATATTGGTTTTCAAATCGTGTTTAAAAAATTTCATTGACTTAAATTGGATAATACTGAAATAGGACGGAAGTTCGATTATATGCAGCGCCTTCGGAATAAACTTATCTTAACTTACCAGCGGATTCTATGTGCCGGCGCAGATCGAAGTCGTCTCTATCGACGGGGAGGTACCTAGTGAGGGGGCGCTGCGAGTCGCTGTAGGGCGCCACGCCGCGCCGGCTGCGACGGGGGGCGCCGCTGAGCGATACTGCAAGAAAAATTGTGCAGTGTTAGGTAAGCTAAGGTAAAGAACACGCGATGTTTGAATCACATGAGGAAATAACCCACAGAGAGAAAGTTTCGACACAATCGCGTAATACTAGGCGCGCACGAGCAACTTTTTTCTCCGCAACTAATTTGTCTCTCATATCAAGTCTATGGGCTTGTATGAAAGTGCGCGCATGTAACGACGAGACGTTTCATACAAACCCTATGAGAGACAAATTAGTTGCAGAGACGAAAGTTGCTCGTGCGCGCCTAGTCTTAGTAGACAATCTATGGGAGACATTGGGCGAGCGCATAAAGTGGTCAACTAGATTTCAGATAATTAGAAGCAGACTTAATATTAGGCTGAAGTGGGACGCTTATGGGCTGGTGACGGGGGTTAAATACAGTTTAAATTTAGATACAAATAATTGAAATGGTACCGTAAAACGAGGTGACATTGATTAGTTCTTAGATTAGATTAGAAATTCAAATGGATGTATCTTTCATAATTTTGATTTAAAAAATTCGAAAAAAAAACAGTAGTGACGACTAGCTTTATGATTTTATTTAAAATAAAAATAAAAATAGTGTATGTTTAATTTCGGAGAATAAAAAAGAAAAACCAGCGTAACAAAGCTATATTGAAAATGGGGCTACTTTCATAGCAGTAGTTTTTTTCATTGCTTTTGAAAGTCACCGCAGTAGTCAAAGTCACGCAAGTAACAGAAAACTTTTTTCTGCGAATGTTTACTAAAAACTTTATCAATTATTTTAACCACTCGGCCTCATGTTACAGCCTTGAAAATTTAGTTAAAAATGGACGAACTATCAATAATGCCAACACAAAAAAAAAACATAAGGCTGCGTTCTGTTTTCGCTGAGAAAATTACAATCATGTTGCAATTTAGAGTTATCATCAAAGTCGCCCCAAGTCTTAAAGTCACCCCGTTTGACCGCTACTACGTAGGTAATTCGTTAGTAATTAACGATTGCTCTCAATTTCAAACTGTGAAGTACGATTAATGCCCCATAAAAAAGGCTGGAAATCACGCAGGGGGCAATGGAGAGGGCTACGCTCGGAGTTTCCCTGCGAGATCGGATCATAAATAAAGACATCCGCAGAAGAACCAGAGTAACCGACCTTAGCCCAAAGAATTGCTAAACTAAAGTAGCAATGGACGAGGCACATTGCTTGCAGAACCAATGGCCGATGGGGCCGAAGAGTTCTCGAGTGGCGACCGCGTACCGGAAAGCGCAGCATGGAAGGCAACCAGATGGCGACAAGGTGGACTGACGACCTCGTAAAGGCGGCAGGATCCCGCTGGATGAGGGCAGGTCAGGACCGGTCGTTGTGGCGATTCTGGGAGAGGTCTATGTCCAGCAGTGGACGTCTATCAGCTGAGATGATGATGATGATGACACCATCACTTGGAACGGCTGTAATTCCTAAACCGACTGGAGTTATGCAGGCAGACCTGGTCCATCCCCATCACAGAGTTGCTCTACACCCTATGAATACTGAATCAGCATTGCAGCTGATGATTGCAAACAGTACGTGTATCTCCTATAACAGTAGAGGCTAATGAGAATGTGAAGAGACTCACGTATGTTATCTCTGCTGAAGTCGGAGGCATGGCTGAGGGGTCGGCTGTCGTCGCTGCGTTTGTCTTCCTCGGTAGACTCCGTGCGGGAGTTGCGTACTTGCAGCTGTAGACAAATACATTAGTTCTCGTTAATTACATGAATATTTACCATCTAAACCAAGGTGATCACAGACTTTCAATTTATAACGCAGAATAATCCAGCCTAGGGTGTAATCATACCTAACCTTTATTGCTTTACCTATATATGAGGTAGTAGCATGGATCTTAAAATATATTTTAGTACAGTACAGGTCATATACGCTAAACGCACGCAAGATGCCAGGGGTGCGTCCACACATTGGTGAATATGCCGCGAATGCGCTGCAGTTACTGCAACTTTAAGATGTACCTACGCACATTTATCAGAGGCGAACGAGCCGAAGGAGGCGAAAGAATCGAATTTTAGAATTGGTTGTATGAAATTCTATGACACCTCGCACACATAACCGCGGCGAATCGTCAGAAGAATTAATAGGAAATTCGTTTCGTTTGCCTCCTTCGGCTCCTTCGCCGCGGATAGATATGCGGTCACCCTTATGAGCAGATTAATTATACGCGCAGATAGATTATTGTTCCTCTTTAATGCAACTTACGAAATGCTGGACTTTTTGAGAAAATGCAAGGTGACATTTTATGAACACCGTTAATGCTGTGTTGCGACGAGTTGGAAAAAGGCAGAGTCGCGTGTATAAGTAGAGAAATCATGTTGGAGGGTTGGTAGGTGAGACAATACTTACTAGCAGAGGTTTAGGCGAGCACCTGAGGTCCCAGCGAGAGCTCTTTATGAGCGTTATCCACAACGACATAATAGTGTTTGATTTTGTTATATTTACTCACTTGTTATATTTACACGTTTGCTAGTATTATTGCACGAGGACTAGGAAAAACAAATGTGTTTTAATTTTATATCCTCGAATTCCGTCATAGCAGTGATATAAGAATTAAAACCAGTTTTTATGTCTAATCATAAGCTTTTAAACACAGAAAGTTTCACCAAAATCGATCCCGTAGTTTATGCGTAAAAATCGCTGATTTGGAGTCAGTTTTCCGAAATCTAGTGTAAACATAAATCTCAATTTGAAGAGCATCTAAAAGCACTGATGATATCGTCCTAGACACAGCGTCTGGTCGGCCGGCTGGCGTTATTCATACAAAACCGAAATAAACTTGTTTCGCTCCCACTCCGAATTTTTGTGGTGATAAATACAATATATTTGAGCACATTGATGTTGGGAAACAGTAGATGAGGGTAAGGTACTTTGCAGGACGCTACTATCTTTCTTATTATTTTAAACGATTTTATCGTATTGATATTTAATTTCAATTTTATATTATTCTTTTTTTAACCGACTTCCAAACTGGACTTTTGCTTATAACATATTATTATTGCGAGACATTTTACCTGATAAAATTATTGTATTGCAAAGTGTAACCATGTGTAAATTAATACTACATAGGGTCCTTCTTAATATGCTGACACTTTTTTAAGGGGATGATCAGACCATCAAACTGAACAACTTTCTCTATGGGACCAACATCGAAATCGCGAAAAAAAATCAGCCCCTCTATACAAAACTGCAAACCTTCTCGAGCCAAATGTATGGGACAGCTGATTTTTTTTTCTTGATTCCCATGTTGGTCCTATAGAGAAAGTTGTTCAGTTTGATGGTCTGATCATTCCCTCAAAAAGTGTCAGCATATTATTAAGTTGGAACCTATAATTATGTATAAGAATCTAAGCCCCACTTGCGCCAACCTGGGTTAGCAATAAACTCCAGGTTAAGTTGGTAACCCATGACTTTTTGTATAGAAAAAAAAACTGAGAGAGCTATTTTATCCGGAGTTAATTGCTAACCAGTGGTTGGCGCAAGTGGGGCTTAGCGTTTAAAATGAGTATTACGTCAAATATACTAAAACTTTAAATATTTAGACCTGGCGGTCTAAATGGCCTTGTATCTTTTTTGTTTGGTTTTAATATTGTTTTTTATGTTTTTGGTGTGCAAATAAAGAGTATTGTATTGTAGACCATCACAATAAAAAAAACAGGATAACTTTCACTAAATATCTTCTCGCCTAAAATTGAATCGCGAAAAAAAATCAGCTGTCCCCATACATTTGGGTCGAGCAGGTTTGCAGTTTTTTTATGGAACAGCAGATTTCGATATACAGAGTGAAATTGATATCATTTGCATCCTTTTAAACTAAGAGTCTACCCATCAAACTGAATAACTTTTACTATGGGAGCAAACCAATTGGAGCAAAAAAAAAATCTATTGTTGTATACATTTGAATCGAATAGACATTGCAGTTTAGTATGGAAAAGCAGATTTTTTTGCTCCGATCGGATTGCGCCCATAGGAAATGTTGTTCAGTTTGATGGGTAGACTCTTAGTTTAAAAGGACGCTAATGATATCAATTTCACCCTGTAAATCCCATAAGAAACAAGTTATTTAGTTTGATGGTCTGATACATACATACATATTATCACGCCTGTCTCCCACTGGGGTAGGCAGAAACAACGGAACGCCACTTGCTACGATACTGACCAACCTCCCTAGCTTCCTCCACATTCATTAGTCCTTTCATGCTTGCTCGTCGGTTTCGGCTAGATCTGACCAGCACAGCTAGCATGCCACCCACGACAAAGCGTTTAACCGAGAAAAACGTCATGCGCGCTCTTTCTGGCATACGTAAAATAATAAGGATGGGGCACATCTCGATTTTTATCGTTTCCTCGGGGGTAGCATGGCTTTTGGGAAGTGGTCCTTTTGGGAGTGGTCCTTATGGGAAGTGGTCCTTATGGGAAGTGGTCCTTATGGGAAGAGGTCCTTTTGGGAAGTGGTCCTTATGGGAAGTTGTCCTTATGGGAAGTGGTCCTTTTGGGAAGTGGTCCTTATGGGAAGTGGTCCTTTTGGGAGTGGTCCTTTTGGGAGTGGTCCTTCTGGGAGTGGTCCTTTTGGGGGGTGGTCCTTTTGGGAAGTGGTCCTTTTGGGAGTGGTCCTTTTGGGAGTGGTCCTTCTGGGAGTGGTCCTTTTGGGGGTGGTCCTTTTGGGAAGTGGTCCTTATGGGAAGTGGTCCTTATGGGCCGAAAGGGCCCTACTGGCCCTTCTAAAGCACGTCGCCAATTTGGTCCGAATATGGTCTGATCATACCTTAAAAAACCGTCAGCATATTAACAAAGACCCTATACATTGACTACCCAGAATAGAATATTGGTCCAGAACCCTTGAAAGTCGTGACATTAATGTTTACGTCCCGTTTACTGAAACGTAGTTGATTCTTCACCCTCACAAGTCCCGAGACAAAACTCTTGAGTCAACGCCCCGTAAGAACGATGTGTACTCATTCAGGAGACTTCAGGAACTATCGAAATGTGGAACGGAGTTTAGTGGTCATTGCAATGCGTTAAATTTACAGATTGTTTACACATTAACAAATCGAATTGTTGAGGAGAATGACGCGTTAGGTCAGGGTTGGCCAACCATTTTTGAAGCGTGAAAATTTTTCCATAGAAAAATTTTTTTTCAAAAATCAAACAGCTTTTTCAATAAATACTAACCAATGAATATTAGTAAAATTGAATTTATAAAAAAATGGGTACACTACCTATTATAAAAATATGTAACAGAAGTGGGTCTGTAAATTGAAGATATTTACAAAAAATGGTTACGATATGGTGCTAACGTGTCCCTGAATAAATCAGTGATTTTTTGTAATTTATTTTTGTATTGGTCTGTCTGTTTGTTTGAGAATCACGCTGGAAAATCGCGTCAAAAACTACAGGACCGATTTTGATTAAAACTTTGTGTGTTTAAGAGCTTTTTATCTCGCTACGTTGAATAGTAATTAGGTACTTCAAAAGATAAGTATAAAATCTTTTTTATAAGAATTTGCTTAAACAATCAGTTTTTTTGCATGTTACACTGTGTAGGTGCCTTTATACATTCTTCGTTTACCTATTTATCAATCATAAGCATAAGGTTGATTGGAATAAACTTTTTAACTAAATAAAAGACCGCCTTATTTGCACCTATTTGTTTTTTTTTCTAAATTGAGTATTAAAATTTTTTTTTTTTTTTTTTTTTTTTTACTATAGATGGGTTTGCTCTTGACCTCAATCTAGTCCTCAAGACCAGGATGGGGTCGAAGATGTAGCGAGCTTACCCAGAAGTGCACTGGCACTCCTGCACACTGACGGAACGCAGCAAGCTGCTTGGCGCCAGACTCCGGCAGGAGTGTGGTTGCGAGCCAGGCGGCTCCTTGCGGAGCCTACCACACCGCTGTGGGGGATCGTTCAGCCGCCACCACAAACTTGGTAACTTGGCTATTTTAGGTGTATTGCAATAAATTTCATTGGTTGTAAAATATTTTTATAGATTTCAAGTTATTTTTCTAAATAGAGTAAGTAGGTATTTAAATTTTAGGTGTAAGTATGCAATAAATTTTATTGATAGTAAAATATTTTTATAGATTTCAAGTATGGAAGTAAAATATTTTTTTCACTTATTTTGAAACACTTATTCACTTTTCGAAAATTCCTGCGTCGATCGATCGGAAAAGCGTTCGGTCACCGAATTGTTTGCTTTAAATACGGCGGTCGCCCTTGACTGTTCGTCTCACGGCTTCACACTGAACTGACACTTTGTGAACCAATTTTGAATGGTTTATTTTAGTTCATTTGGGATTCCGATTATTAATTAAAGGCAGAGATGTGGTTTTACGCTCTTCTTGCCCATTCAGATTTTGTTAAATCAAATTGGAGCTAAGCGTCTCTCTCTCTCCCCCATTCGCCACGGGGCGGGGTTTAAATATTGTGTCCAAATAGCTCTGCAGAATTCACTGAACGAGAATAATTATCACTTGCGTATCTTCATATTTTTAACGAGGCATAGCCTTTTTACCCGACTGCGCCAGAAGAAGGGTTATGTTTTTAATATTCATCTCACTAATATTATAAATGTTAAAGTTTGAATGTTTAGATGTTTCACACACATAATTTGGATGAAATTTGGCACGCAGATAGAATATGTTCCGGATTAACACATAGGATACTTTTTTAAAGGTCCACGCAGAAGGAATTGCGGCCAACGGCTAGTAATATCCATAATTTTGAGGAGATTTTTTCTAGTAGTGGGCGGGTTTTAAAAAAACAGCAATTTTGTTTGGTTTAAGACGTAGAATTTTCACTTCGAGAAATGAGTCGCGATTCAGAATTTTATAGTCTAAGTTCTAACTCCCGTATGTAAAAATCCATAAATTTTCACGCTCAAAAAACGTATCTTTGTCTCAGAAAGTCCCATTCTCAGTAAAGCCCTTCCTGAAGTTTATTTTATTCTCTGAGAATTAAAGATTCACCTATCTATAACTCTAGTCATTGCTCCGCTACTTCAGTATTATTTTTAAGTTCCGTAATATTCGTGGGCTTGAGAATGCGATATTAAAGCAAGCGTAAAATAAAACGACTGGTCATTTGTTTTCTGATCATCATACGCACGCAGAAGAGTTGTTTTCAATTATTTTCTTAGAAGAGTGGGTGCTTTTCAATGTTTCGTTGAACCGGAAACCACGCCTCCATCAAAAATTCCCGTTTCTAACAAAGTATGTCAAACTGAACAACTTTTACTATGGGAGCAAACCAAACGAAGCAAAAAAAAATCAGCTGTCCCATACTAAACTGTACCCGCCGCCGCTGCCTACACGACTCAACAGATTTTTTAAGCGATTTCGATATTGTTCCCATAGAGAAAGTTGTTCAGTTTAAAATAAAATATACATTTCAAAAGCAACTTAAAAATGTGCACTATTTTATGTTATTGTGTGCAAAATGTGCACCATTTTGTTTCTTTATTTCTTATATCTTATCTATTAATAATATTGTATGTCAGACATCTGACTAAATGTGCTGATCTATTTGTAATTTACCCAGTATGTACCACATTTATCGCAATAAATTTCATTTCATTTCATCCCCTTAAAACAGTTTCAGCTAATTTTGATAGACCTTATATTGCACGAATTAGTTAAAGGTCTTCTTTAGGTAAGTATTTATTTATAAAACTTAGGTTTGACAATCTGGGACATGTGATATGTTTATTCACTCTGTGATTTCAATTATACAAATTTTTTAACTTGTGCCTTAGGAGTGCGATTTTTGAAACTCATTCGGCTCAGTAGTTGAAAATCAGCAGTTGAAAATGTCAAAATTACTATGGAGATACGCATCTTTCTACTGCTGATTTGACTCTCAAAAATCATACCACAGGAGAGCGATTTTATAAAGCCAAATCAGTAGTAGAAAGATGTTTATCTCCATAGTAATTTTAACATTTTCAACAGCCGAGCTCACCGAATGAGATTCAAAAATCGCTCTCTAGGACGTTAAGTCCAAGAAGGCGGTGAATAATTACTACTAAAGTAAGGTTTAATGCGCTAGTAAGGTATGCGCCTGCGTAATACGTTTGTTTTTATTTCACTCTGTTTCCATCAAGATAGCGTTATGTTTTGTAATCGTTAAATTATTTTCAGCTTTCAACTACAGTACAGAGGAGGTACCTACGTCCATGTTTTATATACAAACCACACGCATTCATACGTCGAAATTCGAAAATACATACCTAACCATACAGGGTTCAATTTAATATGCTGACGGGGTCTTAAGGGGATGATCAGACCAATAAACTGAACAACTTTTTCTATGGGACCAACATCGAAATCGAGAAAAAAATCAAGAATAAAAATCGGTCAAGTGCGAGTCGGGCTACTCCCGCATCGAGGGTTAAGTACCACATAACCACAGAACACAACATATTAAGACGCTGTTATCCCGTCGAGGACGTTTTTTGAACACGAACGAAAGTGTTTTAAACTGTGTTTTAAAGTCTGAAATTTAATTATGTCTTATTTAAGGATCGGGCGGATGGGCGACTGTTCTCAATTACACGATTAGATTAAGTTTACTAGATAGAAAAACATCCCAAAGTTACCCCTTTTTGTTATGTTTTTTCAATACTATGATTAAGGCTAGGTTATCCCAGTGCAAGCGTCTCTTTCTTGCAAGCATAAGTTTACAATTAGCCATCCCGCTCCAATTGAAAGCAGGATCGCAAAAAAACGTGTTTTTCGTCAATATCTTTGCTCATGGGAGTTTCTAAGCTAAAACTTCTCCTGAGTTCACTAGAAATATTTAATGTATTTAGTTAAGTATAAGAATAAAAAGTTAAATATCAGTATACTCCATTCAGGAATTAGAGCGACAAAATGTAAACAACGATGATACCAGTGTAGAAAATACCATCTCGAGATGGAAGAAAACTTATCTCCGGAATGAATAACAGTAAATTATCTACTCTACTCGCCAAGGATTACGACAAATGATATGTTAATTTTGGATGGAATATAATTAAAAAATACGCAAGCTATAAATTATTTTAGATTAAAAGAAAGCGTGACTGTAAATATTTTATTTCGTGGTCTGGCAACAATCAGATATTTGAGACCTTTGGTTCGTTTTAACAAAGTTCTTAATAAAAAAGATTTTATATTTTGTAAACGCATCTCTTGATTGTTTAATACATTCGTCTGAGTCCGTACGCTATGCGCGGATGCTACGCATGGCACAAAAAGCCCACACAGACAGAGTAGCGGGCTACATAACATAATTTAAAAATTTCATTCAAATTGTCACGATTGTTTATATTATTTATAGATAGACGATAAATTTTTAATGCCAACGCAATTTATTAAATGCCGTGCCGACATAATTGTATTCTTAAAAAATGTACCAAAAGTTTCTGACCACGTAATGTCACTTTGACAGTGACGTTTCTTTGTTTACATTTTGTCGCTCTAATTCCTGAACGGAGTATAGTTTAATCATAGTATTGAAAAAACATAAGAAAAAGGGGTAACTTTGGGATTTTTTTCTATCTAGTAAACTTAATCTAATCGTTTAATTGAGAACAGTCGCCCATCCGCCCGATCCTTAAATAAGACATAATTTAATTTCAGACTTTAAAACACAGTTTAAAACACTTTCGTTCTTGTTCAAAAAACGGCCTCGACGGTATAACAGCGTCTTAAACTGCTGATATTTAACTTATTTATTTTATTCTTGTACTTAACTAAATACATTAAATATTTCTAGTGAACTCAGGAGAAGTTTTAGCTTAGAAACTCCCATGAGCAAAGATATTGACGAAAAACACGTTTTTTTGCGATCCTGCTTTCAATTGGAGCGGGATGGCTAATTGTAAACTTATGATTGCAAGAAAGAGACGCTTGCACTGGGATAACCTAGCCTTAACTTGGAAAAAAACGTTTTTTCTTCGGGACCTTAAGCGTAAGACCGACTCGCACTTGGCCGGTTTTTATTATTTGTTGTTATACTGTAGAGTTTGCTCTGTAATCATACTAAGTTTGACGCTTGTATGTATTACCGTTTTTACTATAGAGCGAGAAGAAAAAACGTCGATAAAAACTAGTTTCTTGTTGAAAACCGAAAACCCCCCTTAATTTTTTACTTATTGACATTTTTATTATTTGTCAACAAATCCGCCGTAATAACGCATATTCTGTGAAAATTTCAACTATCTAGCTATTACGGTTCAAAAGTTAGGACGGACGGACGGACGGACAACGTAGGCTTAGTAATAGGGTCCCGTTTTCACCCTTTGGGTACGAACCAAAAAAACCTTTGGGTGGAACCCTAAAAAAACTGCTGTTCCATTAGTATGGTAGTTGCAATTTAGTAATTGCAAACCTAGGTACTCGACCCATTACGTATGGGCCTGCTGGTTTTTTCATATCTATGATTTCGATGTTGATCCCATAGAAACTTGTTCAGTTTGATGGATATTAAGAAGGACCCTATATGTATAGATAGATAGATAGCGACCGCCGACCACCCATCCCACATTCTCATAAATGTACAAAGATGAAGGAAAGACAAATTAATATCGCAACAAAGCAGGATGCGGCTAACAACATCCTCCGTGTTCCTTTATTGGGTATAATAGATATTTACAGAAATAGTCGCATTTTATTTTGGATGCATCCGCTTCAAACTACTTCTTATTAATTCTATCTTTTAAGATAAATCCTTTAAATTAAGGACATGAAACGAATAGGGTGATTATAAAATAACTGGCCAAGCGCGAGTCGTGCACGCACGGAGGGCTCCGTACCACAATACAATATTACCAGAAACTAAAGAACCCTTTAATTTTAAACTTTTTGTATTTTTTATTATTTGCCATCAAATCCAATAAAATGATACATTTATTCTGTGAATTTCAACCGGCAACCTATTACGGTTATGAAGAAGATACAGCCCTCTAAAGCTATGACGGACGGACCGACGGACAGCTTATGAATAGGGTCCCGTTTTCACCCTTTGGGTACGGAACCCTAAAAATACAAAATTGTAAGGGCCGAATAACACAAGCGTATCACAAAACCGTCAGCGTGATTAAGAATGACCCTACGTAATATCCATGACCTAACCCAGGACCCTATGGTCTGATAGTACGGCGTGGTAACCATAACACCTACCGGGTCGTCACTATAAAACCTTTTTCTAACATTTATAACAATTACTACAAAAGTCAACAAGACAAAAGTGTAGTTAAGTCAGAAACATAGTGGTCAAGTGCTAGTTGACATTCCTTTTATCCTTATCATCTGTTATCTAAATGTATGTTTGCTATAAAAAGTAGGTAAACTGATATAATTAATATTTTCGTGAGCCGATAATACATATTTCTCGTTAGTGTCATGTCAATGACAATAGATCATTGTCATTTCGAGAGATACCTACAAGGCTTTAACAATTGAACCGATATGTATTATACAAAGATTTTTTTTTAATATTATTAATAATAATATAAGTGTTTAAGGAAAAGTATCATTAACTTTTAAACCACATACTCTACCCATCAATCTGTATCAGAAAGGGCACGTCTGGCTATTCACAACGGTGTGTTGCTTACCCTGATGTATGGGAGTGAATGTTGGGTATGGAATAAAAGGAATGAAAGTCGAGTGAATGCAGTTGAAATGCGCTCCTTACGAAGTATGTGTGGTATTACTTTGGTTGATCGAATCAAGAACTGTGTGATAAGGGATTGGTGTAAGTTGAAGGATGATATAGTAACAAGGATTGAAAGGGGTATGCTTAGATGGTTCGGTCACGTAGAGAGAATGAATGAAAGAAGACTAACAAATGAAATTTATCAAGCAAAGGTGAGCGGAAGTGTTGGGAGTGGCCGTCCGAGGAAAACATACCATGATCAAATCAATGATCTTTTCCGAAAAGGACAAGTGCGTAGCACCCTCAATCGACGGAAGTGCATGAAGAGATGTATGAATGTGAATGAGGCTAAAGAGGTGTGTCAGAGTCGTAGCCTGTGGCGGTCCGTGGTCTCTGCCTACCCCCATGGGACAATGGCGTGAGCTTATGTATGTATGTATGTCTACCCATCAAACTGAACAACTTTTACTATGGGAGCAAACCTGTCAGAACCAAAAAAAATCAGCTGTCCCATACGTTTGCATCGAGTAGTAGTAGAGCAGCACACTGCTAACGTATTTAATTACCCTTTTCATTCATTCAACTTATTATTAAAAAAATCTACGAGTAAACTAAAGTATGAAAAGAGGTAACACTTTTTTTTCGAATTTCAGACGTTAGAATCAAGTTATCGATTTTCTACAACTTCGGATTTTGCTTTCATTTCGTTCAACACCTTTAAGGGTATAAATTATTCGGAACGCGCTCCATACAAACGTACTATGGTGATATTTTCAATACTAACCAATTAAAATCAATGAAATTTTGCAGAAACAATCTAGAAACAAATTTCTATGCTTGTATGGAGTCAGATTTTCGTTAAAATGTATAGTTTCCAAGTTACAGTGCCTCAAAAATTTCCATACAAATCTTAAATTAATCCTAGCATTGAAACTGTATATTTTAACGAAAATCTGACTCTATAGAAGCATAGAGATTTGTTTCTTGATTGTTTCTGCAAAATTTAATTGACTTTAATCGGTTAGTAGGTATTGAAAATATCACCATAGTACGTTTGTATGCAGCGCGCTTTTTCGCTCGCGGAATAATATTCTCTTAACACAAAAAACAAAGGTAAGTTTTATTTCCCACATAAAATTCCATATTTCACTACACGATACGCTCAAATAGAAGCTATGTAAGCGCGTCAAAATCTCAAAATAGACAACTATTATTCTACACAACAAGTCTCTTAAACCCACTTTTATATCTACAGACATAAGATTTAAAATAGCTCATTTCCAGAGACGTGATACGCTGGAAAAATACGAGCGAAGCACTATGAATCTATTAGAAGAGCCATTTGTTTTAACTAAGGTTGTTATTTGTCATAATTTGTTGATAGATGTTTTAGTTTGTTGTTTCTAACGGCGAGCTTTTGAAGGGTTGTGAAATTATGAGTTTTATTTTTAAAATAAGCATTCGACTAATTGTATAAGTTTGTGATTTTTGTTATTAAGTAGAGGGAACCATGTCCTCTGCGAGCGGTATCGAATTAATACAGGGTGTAACGGACAGCCCTCCGCAAACTGAAACGGTGAATTCAGACCATCAAACTGAACAACTTTCACTATGGAGCTTACCTCAGGAAACACGAAAAAAAATCAGCTGTCCCATACAAAATTGCTGTACCCACCCGACTAAAATGTAGTTGTTTAAGTTTGCGGAGGGCTGTCCCTTACACCCTGTATAATTTTGAATAAAATGCATGCTACTCGTTGATTTAAAAAGAAACTCGAAAAATTAATTCCAAGTTAAGAGGCCTTTTACCCTCATAATTTTCTTTAGAGAAAACCTACCTACCTACCCGACCAAGAGCGTGTCGGACTCGCCCATGATAAGGTTCCGTAGCCATTCTACTTGTACAAGTAAAAAAGTAAAGTAAGTAGGAAAATAATTAAAAATTGTTTTTCTTACTAAATCAACTTGAGCGCGTCTATTAAGGCTCTCTTATCCGAGTGCAAGCGTCTCTTTTTTGCAAGCATACGTTTTCAATTAGCCATCCCGCTCCAAGTGAAAGCAGGATCGCAAAAAAACGTATTGTTTATCAATATCTTTGCTCATGGGTGTTTCTAAGCTCCAAATTCTACGAATTTCACTAGAAATATTTGATGTATTTAGTTAAGTAGAAGAATAAAAAAGTTAAATATCAGCTGTTTAATCATAGTATTGAAAAAACATAATAAAAAGGGGTAACTTTAGGATTTTTATCTATCGAGTAAACTTAATCTAATCGTGTTATTGAGAACCATCGCCTATCCGACAGATCCTTAAATAAGACATAATTTCATTTCAGAATTTAAAACACTGTTTAAAACACTTTCGTTCGTGTTCAAAAAACGGCCTCGACCTGATAATAGCGTCTTAACAAACATGAAAATCAATTTTAATATGTAATTATATTTCAGTTTTTTTGCGCTATACTTTTCATTGAAAGTATTTATTAAGAGAGAGTTTGATAGTAAAACCACATCTAAAAGTTTATAGCACTACTTCATTCATAATCCGACTCGGAAATGAACCATATGTCCCATTCTCACTGGATTTAATGCCTAATGACGTCTTTGCTATTTCTAACCGACTTGAAAAGAGACAGGTTCTCTATGTGATCGAACATTTATAAGAAAAACTACTGCACCGATTTTGATGTTTCTTTCACATTTCCATGGGATTTATTCAATTCTGGGAGGGTTAAAAGGTAGGTACCTAAATAAAATAAAGGCGATATTATCGAGCGATATTATCGCTGCGATTTTGCGATAATTGTTCTCAGTACATTTTGTATGGGGACGCGCTCGATCTACACACTGCCGCGATATTATCGAGCGGTAATATCGCTGCGATTTTGCGATAATTGTTCTCAGTACATTTTGTATGGGGACGCGCTCGATCCCACACACTGCCGCGATATTATCGCAACCTGACGCAATCTTTTTCTACTACATTCAGTGAAGGGCGCATGCGTGAAGCGAATCGCGGAATCGCTGCAGTGTGTAAGGTGTCGCGATATCGCTGTCGATAATATCGCTGCAATGTGCGGAAGCCTTTAATCACTCACCTCTTCTATCGACGATGACATAAGGCCGGAACTGCAACAAAAAAGACACATTAAACTACATTATTTTAGAGGATATAATCGCGTTTGCACGCTTGATACAGACGAAGTTTAATTATACAGGGTGCTAGGGTATATAGTAGTTGCATTACTTTAAGGGGTGATTGTATCCATGATAGTGAACAACTTTCCCTAAGAAACCTATGTTTCTTCAGTTGTTCAGTAGGTATCATTACAATACTTACAATAATTTTTACCATAACTCCCTGTATAGGGTCTTTCTTAATATGCTGACACGTTTTTAAGGGGATGATCAGACCGTCAAACTGAACAACATTGGGACCAACATTGAAATCGCGAAAAAAATATCGACTGTTCCATGCAAAAGTGCAATCCTACTCGAGCCAAATGTATGGGACAGCTGTTTTTTTTTTCATTCATTAACATCGAAATCGCGAAAAAATATCGGCTGTCCATATCGGCTCGAGTAGGTTTGCAGTTTTGTATGGAGCAGCTCATTTTTATTTCGCGATTTCGATGTTGGTTTTATAGAGGACTACCATTCTGTCTAACGAATAAGAAAACTTACCAACATAACAAACTGTTCTTTTTGACCGTTTTAGACATTTTGGTAATTTCACTTTTTAGTTCAGTCTCAATATTTAGTTTTCACATAAAAAATATTCACATTTCATTTTTGGCACTATACGAAATTCACAAGAATTAAAATCATGTTTAATAAATAGTCTTTCGAGACGGTCACTTTGCCAAATATAATTTATAGAAAACTTATGTATGTTAGGTACATACTATGTCACATATCATTTTAATTATAAACAAACGTTAAACGCGATACGAAACCGATAAAGTATTATTTATCGTTTTTTATTTTTTAGAAGATGAAAGTTTTCGCACGACAACCGTATACTTTCATAAATGGACTATGTTTAACTAATTGAGCTGTGTTTGTAACGTGTGTGTGTGTTTGTGTGTTGTATGTATGGAGGGAAAACATCTGTGTACTCGATCGTGACAAGCGGAGGAAGTTCATAGTATCGGTTGACACGCCGTTTGTACGGGGTGATCTGTTTTCGATATAAACAGTATACATATTGTGTAGGCACACCTTTGACACTTTTTCTTCTTTTCGGGTCATCATGAGCTATATCGAATGACAATCACTCATAGTGTAGTTTAAAGATTAGCCAGTCAGCAATGGTGGTATCGAGGCTGACTATCCAGGGGGCGCTAGACTAACTCAGGTATCGACATGAGATTTAAAAACAAAAGCGAGCGAACCGAACGAACTCGAGATTTTGCTTCATTACCATTGAGTAATTATGTATAGAGCAGACAACGCGAACAAAATCAGTGCACCATGATCAGCAGTGTGGGGCGCGTGCTGGGAGCGTCAGGCTGCGACGAGCGCCTGCTGATTTTGATTTACGATTACAGATTTGCTCCCATAATTATATTCGTAAACTATACGTAAAATATGAAGAAATAATCAAAATAAAATGTTAATAAGAATCACATAATATTGTTCCTAATCGAGTGTAATACATTATTCCAATTCATACACGATTAGTGCGCACTGCGTACTAGTGCAGTATATTCTGTAACCAGTATTTGGCGTAGAACATTCCGAACTATACTCAGTTATTGCGTACTACTGATGTATAGTTTGGAAGACATCCATGCGAGTCTTGTATTCCAAACTATACTCGATTAGTTTCACACCCTTGCGTTCTGGCCTTGTATACAACGGAAATACGCGGCACAGGCTAAGTGGGTTAGAGCGCGTGCACCCTAACAAGTGTTACAAAACATGACTTCTCTAGTTAACATAGTACCTCAATGTTCATTACTCGTATAACTCTATTTTTCCAGCTCATGCCGAAATCGAGGCAAATCACGTATGCAACAAATAGCTGAAACGAGCTTATGATTTCGCTATATAATAAGTAATAACTCGATTGTAGAGCTCATCTTCAAATAGAGTAGTTAAGTATAAAAAAATTGGAGCGAACGAATAGAGTTCTAAAATATAAACCAAGATTAGACTCAATTTTAGCGAGAGCTCGGTCTCAAAGTAGGTAGATAGTCCTATCAAAAAAGCTGAGCGAGCGAAGCGAGCTCGAATTTTCGAAGTACATTCTGACTACTTTCCAGAAAGTGGACACGAGAAACGAAACACAAGAAAATAATAAAGTTTTTTTATTATTGTAGATGTCTCTTATTTTGAGAAATTGATTCATTTCATCATTCATCTAGGGTGGGCCAGAAGGATTCTGGTGTGGGCCGGCCAACATACCGCACGTTTTGCGCGTACCGTCTGGGAGTAGATAATAAAAGCGTGGAAATTGATCGTTTTTAAGGTATAATCTGTTACAGACGTGAAGGTGTAGCTGCAAAGATGATAGTTGTAAGCTCGCACTACGTCTACGCCTCGCATTAAATGAGTTTAAATAACAATCATGCTGTACGCGATCTTAAATAGGCATCCACTTTATAAGGTCGACCTAAATCTATGAGTCACTGACTGCATATTCATTTAAACGTGATTGCTGCTACATATTTTCACGTGACGAGACGTGTACTATAAAGATTTGTCGCTAAGTCTGATTATTAAGAAAATATTTAGTTAGATAACATAGTAAATGGAATATGTCGTATCAGGAATTTAAGACATTGACGGAAAAGAGACATTGATTGATTGACGAATACTCTACCGACAAGAGTGTAGCTCTGAAATACGATTCTTATGATGAAATGGAATATGTTTTTTGACAAGATGCCAGGCTAGACAAGACAAAGCACGGACATGCCGAGAAAGAACAGAAACAGATCTTCCGTTATCACTTAAAACCAAGCTCATGAACTTCTCTAATTTCCAAGTTGCACGTAGCACAAACGTGTTCTTTGACGAACAATCAGAAGTCAAGCCTCAAGGTTTGTCAGAGCTATGAATTGCAGAATCCTTAGCTTAAAACTGATCGACCGGGTCATAAATGATGACGTTGCTCAAGAACCCAAGTGACAGATCTTGCATGTCGTGCCAAAACAGCTGCTAATCTAAAGTGGGATTATGCTTTTTTTTATCGTGCATGGGCCCAACACAAATTCCCACCGCTGTAACTATTGTAAAACAGAATACGGCTGTACCTATCACGTCTATCTCGTTCGTTCGCGCGCAAATAGAATAGAATAGAAATAGAGCGATGGTGTGATAGCGCTGTATCACGGTGGCATGCTACCCATGCAGGATCAACAGCTTAGACAATGAAGTCCAACGAGCCCGGGGATGACTCTAATCTGTCTTGGAACCCGCAATGAATTTAATCAAAGAAGATAGGAGCAGGAAAAACAAATATGCGACTTCCCTCCATTGCATATCTTCATGGGATTTGGCTTGACATGTCTGCCTCATGCCAGATGACCTTTGGGCCAAAACCATCTCTTATTGGTACCCAATGAAACGAAACTAAAGAACTGGTCTATCGAAGAGCAGAAAGGAGTCTCTTAAGGGGCCATAGGTCCCGACGAATATTTTCTATGAGAAACGCGATTGCCGAGCGCTCCGAAAAGTGTGTGCGTGAGCCGTATTTTCGATTAAAACAACTAACCAAAGAACTTTTTCTAGAATTTTTTTATGATTGCACCAGTTAAACTAATGGTGAATATGTGAGTATAAATACCAACAATCGGAAACTATTTTAAGTTCTTCTAAAATGAGAAAAATGTTTAAAAATGCATGAAAATACGTCATCTTTGTGACGATTTTCTATCGAGTGAAGTAATTCCAATCGTGTATTCAGTTTATGATTTCACTAGATGAACTATCCAAAAATACTAAGGTATGACTTTAGTTTCGGTAAATGGTATAAATCTAGTCGTAAAATCCTACTGAATCCTAATCCTAAGTCGTAATTCCACCTACTATTACATCTTAAACATCGGGACATCAATTGATGAGTAAGTTAAAGTTATAGTTTGTCGGATCCCACTGCAGGTGAGAGGGAGTGGGCCATCGGCCGGCGGCGTGTTGGTGGAGGCAAGTTAGTGGTCAACTTGCTGTCAGATAATTTTCAAGCCGCCAATAGGCCTCTGACCTGGCTTAACGAATAGTTACAACACCGTCTGACGGAAATTTCCGGGACCAACAGCATAACGTGCCTTCCGAAGCACGGAGACTCTCCAGATGAAATACCACTAAATGGTCACCCATCCAAAGACTGACCGGACCTGACGTTGCTTAGCTTCGGTGATCGTTTCCGATACCCAAGCTTCACTACGCCAACGAGCGCAACGAGGACATCAATTGATGATGTAATCATAAAATAACACGGCTAAACATGCTTCTATGCTACTATATTCCCTGGTGATATTCCTGGCCTATTCAAAAGATACACACACACGCTACACAATCAATTGGCGGCAGCAGAGAAAGGTGCCGTTACGAACAACTAGATTATTGTTTCCTTATTTGTTTATCATAAACAACTTATAACAATGCACGATAAATTCCATTACAGTAGGTACTGATTCATCTAATTCTTAGAATAGGTCAGTAGACAGCCCATTTACCTACTTCACAGCAACATTTGTACACACTATCGGTGCAAACGTGCGATAGTAAATATTGATTTATCGTTCGCAATCTGTCACGTAGCGCTCCTAAACTTTGTCTCGACATGTTTGTTTGGGATATACATAGTCCAACTTAATGTGCTGACGTTTTTTAAGGGGATGATCAGACCATCGAACTGAACAACTTTCTAAATGGGACCAAGATCGAAATTGCAAAAAAAATCGGCTTATCCATACAGGGTGTCATGAAAAGTATCATTAACCTTTAATCCACATAATCTACCCATCAAACTGAACAAAGAGCAAAACTGTAAGCGCAAAATAAAATCTGCTGTTCCATACTAAACGCAATACCTACTTGACTCAAACGTGTGGAGAAGCAGATTTTTTTGCTCTGACAGGTTTGCTCCCATACTAAAAGTTGTTCAGTTTCATGGGTAGAGTATGTGGTTTAAAGGTTAATGATACTTTTCCTTACACCCTGCATAGAACTGCAATCCTACACGACCAAAATGTATGGAACAGTAAGTTTTTCGCGATTTCGATTTTGTCCCATAGAAAATGTTGATCAGTTTGATGGTCTGAGCATCCCCTTAAAAAACTGTCAGTGAAAACATAATAAACAGAGAAACTTTCGCATTTACTTATAATGACACATAGACTGGCTATAAATTGACGCGACGTCGAATAGCATTAATTTTGATTTCGGTAAAAAAAGTAGAACAAATTATTTCCAATGTGTAAACCTATACTTAACCGCCTGTAACCCGACTTTAAGATAACAATAGATAAACTATGGGTGGTCCAATAATATCGCGTCAGTGGGAGTCCATCATATATACGCCTATACAGGGTCCAACTTAATATGCTGACACTTTTTTAAGAGGATGATCAGACCGTCAAACTGAACAACTTTCTCTATGGGACCAACATTGAAATCGCGGAAAAAAATTCATCTGTCCTATACATTTGGCTCGAGCATGTTTGCAGTTTTGTATGGAACAGAAAATTTTTTATTCGTGATTTCGATGTTGGTCCCATAGAGAAAGTTGTTCAGTTTGACGGTCTGATCATCACCTTAAAAAAGTGTCAGCATATTAAGAAGGACCCTATATACGTCCCACAGTAGGGCAAAGGCCTACCCTCAGGAAGGGTGTATGAGCGATAGTCCACCACGCGTGCACAATGCGGATTGGTAGACTTCACATATGCATCAGAATTTCTTCTTCAGCGTATGCAGGTTTCCTCACGATGTTTTCCTTCACCGTTTGAGAGCAGTCGGTATTACGTACATAAGTTATAAAAACTCATTGGTACATGGGTTAAGTCACAGTTTTAAGTTGCCACAACATTATGAACACAAATCAAACTAACAAACAATTCACCGGCTTATTAAGTTTCGCGTTAATAATAGTTAAAACATCGATACGGCGAGCGTTCGTATTCGCGTTCTAGTCGACACTGCGTTATCTTATCAACTGACCGATTGTGAATCATTCGTTTAGCAAGCAGTTAGTTATTTAACCAGAAAACCGGCGGCGGAAGAGCGGCAGTTTGGTAGAACCGTCGCTGCTCATGTAGGGGTGTACTGGCCGCCGCGAGCTTGTATGAAGCTGATTGGAGTTGCTTTGTGGGTCTGCTATCGGGTGGTCACGTTCGCGTCGGTTGCCCCGTCCCCGGCCCACAGTGGAACTCCAGTGGTGGCTCAGGATATTGTTCTTTTATAAGAACAACCCTTGAAGTCACCAAAATATCAATTTAACCGTACAACGTCAAGCACTTTTGCTATAAAAACTCTACATTGGCAAAATCATCACATACCTAAGATGGCAGCCATTTTTTAAAATATTGAATAGAATAGAAGCTGATTTTCTGGCAGGATATCTATTCTGTGACTATAGTTTGTTTCACGTAGTAATACTTGTCATATTGGTGGAACTTATTCGAAACCATTTTTTCTAATATTTTGTCAATATTTTATTTATTTTTTTAATTATTTATCATTTATTTCGTTTTTGGAGAACTTACAGCTAAACAACAGTCGGATTTCAAAAGACAAATTGATAGTCAGATGCTGACAACAAGTTCCCACATATAAAAATAGAAAGAACAAAAAAGAAGACATATAATAAGCAATGTTAAAACATCTCTAGGGTATAACAACATTATTATGGGCCATCAAAAAAGTTACGTGCTAGAATATTTTTAACTCTATTGGTGCTTGTACAAAACAAAACACGACCCATTTAGTGTAATGAATGGCATCAGGGCTTGGAATTGGTACCATAAGTACAGCTTCTGTCCCGGTACTCCGCCCAACAGGTAACGGTAACTAATTCAGGTACCGCCGCTTATGAATGCCGATTAAATATTCTATTTACCACACTGTTTTCTCAGATGATTCCGTGCTTCGGATCTCGCGTTAAGCCGTTGGTCCCGGCTACTATCTCTGGTGGTAGTAGTCGTTACATAAAAACCACGTCAGAGGCCGTAAGACGGTCTAAAAAATTGACACCTGCATAGGTAGCATGACACCGTGATAAAGCTCTATCACACCTTCGCTCTCTTTCTGTTTGCACGTTAACGAACGAGATAAAAGGCGTGAAAAGCCGTATCACGTGTAACATGCTACGAGTGCAGGGCTTAATGCCCACACGATAAGAAGAAGACAGTATTAAAAGCACTCACCTCTCCTCATGGACAGTAGAGCCCGTCATATTGAAGCTGTCGTCCATACAATCGTCGACCCTATCTACATTCCTATCAGGAATAAACTCGCTCGGCAGGCTCTGGCAGTGGTCGCTCTCGATTGACTTCGACTGTTCCCTGGATCTCTGGTCCCATAGCTTCTTAGTTTCGTCTTGAACTCGACGCTTTAGTTCCGATATTTTCTCTCGCTCGTTCTCTATTACTTGACAGCCTGGAAAAAATAATTGTCGTAAGTTTTCAATCAATTATTTATGCCCTCTAATTCTTTAAAAACTGGTTTTAATAATTTGAATATAGGGTCCTTTTTAATATGCTGACGGTTTTTAAGGAGACGATCAGACCATCAAACCAAACAACTTTCTTTATGGGACCAAAGTCGAAAACTCGAAAAAACAGCTATTCCATACAAAACTGTAACCTGACTCGACCCAAATGAATAAGAAAGCTGTTTTTTTTCGCGATTTTGATGTTGCTTCCATAGACAAAAGTTGTTCAGTTTGATGGTCTAATCATCCTCTTTAAGCTTGATCGAACACAGATCGAATAAAAAAAAAACACTGAAGACAACGGCTGTAAGTAAGGACTAGATCCCATTGCATTTCCGAAAGGAAGAAACAAAAAATTAAAAATAATTTGAAAATGACGCTTAAGACGTAGTAGTAGGTGGAAATACCTCGGAGGCATCTTTTATTTTTATTTTACGACTAGATTTATACCATTTACCGAAACTAAAGTCATACCTCAGTATTTTTGGATAGTTCATCTAGTGAAATCATCAACTGAATACACGATTGGAATGACTTCACTCGATAGAAAATCGTCACAAAGATGACGTATTTTTAAACATTTTTCTCGTTTTAGAAGAACTTAAAATAGTTTCCGATTGTTGACATTTATACTCACATATTCACCATTAGTTTAACTAGTGAAATCATAAAAAAAATCTAGAAAAAGTACTTTAAATTAAATTAAATTAAAAATTATTTAGGTTAGGTGGTTGGTGGTTAGTTGTTTTTAATCGAAAATACGGCTCACGCACACCCTTTTCGGAGCTCTCGGCAATCGCGTTTCTCATAAAAAATATTCGTCGGGACCTATGGCCCCTTAACTCACATTTTAAGTGTGAATACTATTTTTTTAAAACAGGATAAACTATAAAAGTAAAAGTATAATAAATGAGATCATTATCATACTATTACAGATTTTACAGTACAATGTTCATACAAAGCGCGTTTCATTCGGTAAAGAGTTGCTGATTTGACTAGGTTGGCAAATATTTGCGGACATAAGCTAAAAAATTTATTACCTTGTTCTTCCAGCATCTCCATTCTCTTCCTTTCTAATTCCATAAAGCTATCCAAAGTTCTCTTGCCCAAAGAATTCATATCTGTATCACTAGAAAGCAATGGAGCATCCATCGTTACCTTAGATATCCTATCAATATCATCCTGCGAAGGAATCTTACCAGAATCAGACATCTTTTGGAATTCAGATATTTTTGTATTAGGTTCGTCTCCACAGCTTTTTCTGTGCATAATTCTCGGTAACTCTTTCTTTGGTTCAAGTTTCGGAGGTTTCTCCGTTTCTTCTTCTTCTTGAATATCTTCTTCTTTGGACATTAGTTTGTCTGGCGATAACGACTTTGCTTTCACGTATTTGTTTTCAGTTGTAACCGGTTTAACGTTTTTAACGTAACGGTTTCGAACGTTATCAACCGTTTCGTTATTTTCGTTTTTAATACTGTTCTCTCGAGATTTTTTGCCGAACGAATCTTTCTTGATAATTTTTCCTAGGGCTGCGAAAGTCGGTATTTTAGACGAAGAGTTACTTTTGACAGGTCCGTTATTTTTCTCTTTTTTGCTCTTCGAATGTCTTAGACTGTTAAACTTATCGAATGACGTATCATTTTCTATACTTTCATTATTATAAAACATGTTTTCATTCAAACTCTGAGACATTATATCAACTTTTTCAGGTGATTTCTGTTTCTTCTTTCTTTTTAAAGAATCGAAATTCCTTTCCCAAAATCCTTTCTTCTCTTTAGAAGAAGTAGAAGACTTAGATGGACTTTCGTTATCGTCAACTATATCGGTAATAACTCTTCTTTCAATGTCAACAATCATTGATTGTGACATGCTATCGATACAGTTGAATTTATCTTTCATTTGTTTAGTATGGTCTTCGAAATTAGTCATTTTAGTCAGATCTAGATCATCGCTGTCTGAACTTTGTGGGGAATAACCGAATTCACCAGATTTTGCTCTAGTTTGGTCTGTATAAAACGCGCTATCAGGTGATTGAGTTCTTTCTATATCATTTAGTTTAACGACGATAGGTTTAAGTTCTTTCTCTATAACTTGAACTTTACTGGTTAGTTCTTCTACGTTATTAAGTAATCGTACATATTCGGCTTGAAGTATTTTAGTTTCGTCTAAAGCGGAGGTTAAATTGTCATTGGCTTCGGATTTAAGAGTTAGTATTCTTGATTTTTGAGCGTCTATCTTTTTGGTTAGAAGTATTATTTCGTTTTGTATGTCTTCTCTGTTTGCTAATCTGTAAATAAATGTGTAAATGTAAATAAGTGTGTTCAATTAGAGATTAAAATGTCACATTATTGTATGGCTAATATTCCACCGATAAGAGCGTATCGTAGTTCTTAAATAGCATAGCATAGCATATGCTCAAGACTATATTCTCCGAGGGGGTAGTCAGAGATATACTGAAACCTCAGAACATCCACGTTTCACCAGTATAATGTCGTTGTGCCCGTCGCCACATATAATGGACAGTGGGTACAATACAAACCTCGAAATTGAAGCATGCAGGTTTTCTTACGATGTTTTTCTTCACCGAAAATCCAGTGGTGTTACAAATCGTACATAAATTCCGAAAAATTCTTTGGTACGAGTCTGCCTGGACGGGGATCGAACCATCGCCTCCTGAACGGTAGGCAAGGTTACTCGCCACTGGACCACCACAGAATAGTTCTTAAATAAATGATGATAACCAGATTATAATAATAGGGCTTACAATTCAGATTCTTCCTCCAGGTGTTGGAACTCCAGGTCCTCGTAGATCTTGGTCTCGTTGTCCAGGATGTCCTGCGCGTTCTGCAGCTCTTCAAGTGTCGCTGTACTGTCTTTCAGGTCCTTCTCTATCCTGTTTACGAACCAGTCGTTTGATACGAGTTAATTTTACAAGCCTAAGACTGTTTCACCACTTTTAGATGAGTTCTTGTTAGCTTATCTGACAGCTAGTTTGACATATTATGTACCATGAAATATATGTTACCGGATCTGTCAAAAAAGCTATCAGGAAATTATTCAGAAGTGGTGAAACAGGCCCTAAGTGTAGCGACACATCTATTTGCCAAATTTACGCAACGTAAATTACGCGTGCATTGCTTTTCCCTACACCGGCAATACACCCGTATTCGCCATTTTTTTCTAGTAAGCGCCGAAATTACGCCGCGTAAATTCGATAAGATTCTTTGACCCGTACACCCCTCCGTCACTGTGCAAACCTGACTCACACTTGGCCGGCTTTTTGTTTAACTTAACTTTAGCAACAATCACACCAAGTTTGATGCTTGTATTACCGTTTTCACGACAGAGCAAAGAGAAAGAAAAGAACGTAGAACAAAAACATACCCATACTTTATTTTAAATTATCTTTGGCAAATCCAACATGGTCATTATGCTGTGAAAATTTCAACCGTCTAGCTATTACGGTCCAAAAACTCCAAAAGATACAGACCTTTAAAGTAAGGAAGGACAGGCGGACGGCGTAAGCTGAGTAAAATGGTCCCGTAGGGACCTTTTGGGTGCGGAACCCTAATGTAGTTAATAAACTAGGAACTAAATACAATGAAATTGTAATGTTAAAATTTGTTATTTGCTGTGCCCTCACAGGGTTCATGACAGGAACTTGTAAAATATTTTTAAGAACATCTTGTAAACCACATGAAAAAGCAATAAATATTGATTGATTGATCTTTGATTGTAGTTGTTCGTTTTTACACTTAGAAGTTCCGAAGTCTAATCACACTCACCTTTCAACCTTCAAAGTAGCTATTTCAACGCGATCTCTCATCTCGTTCTGTCTCGCCTCTTGCCTCTCTTTCATCAGCCTGATATCGTCTTCGATACCCCTCGCCTTGCCCATAAGGTCTATTTTCTTTTTCTGTTCTATGTTTAATATTGCTATTTCTGAATCGTATTCGCCTTTTATTAGTGCTTTCTCCATTTCGAGCTGTGAAAAAGAAAAATAATGAATTACCTAATTAATAATAATCGATTTATGTGCAGAAGTAAAGCAACGTCAGGTCCAGTCGCTCTTTGGATGGGTGACCGTTTTAATAGTATTTCATTTCAACGCCTCCGTGCTTCGAAAGGCACGAAGTTGGTCCCAGATCCTAAGGGATCCTATCGAAGGGATCTAAGGCCAGCGGTGTGAATTTAGTAGAGGCCAATTAAGGCAGCTTCAACTTATAACTACTATACTTGAAGACTAATTTATTTCCACTGATCCTCACTGGGCGCAAGTGGTGGAGTATGTCCTATTTCCTTTCAGGAGAGGCTTTGGGATCTTAGAATATAAACCTTACCCAATAAAAATAAAATCTGTTTCTTAAATCTTTTTCGCATTGTACATACATACATACATAAATACATACATACATATACTCACGCCTGTGTCCCATTGGGGTAGGCAGAGACAATTGATCGCCATCGGCTACGATCCTGACATACCTCTTTTGCCTCTTCCACAGTCATAAGTCGTTTCATACACGCTCGTCGGTTTCGGGTACATTTGATCTGGCCCTTCTTAAGTATGCTGCCAATTTGGTCTGCATACGTACGTAGTAATAGTTAATAGTTGCAACTTTGCCGAAAAAATGGGAACTAAAATGTTGTAAATAGCAGGAAACAAACGCGTTAAAATTGTAACATACCTCTCTCAAAATATCGTCCTCCTGCGATCTGATTTCAGACATTTTACATTTAATCTCATGTATTTCTGTGACCAGCTTCCTCCTTTCTTCTTTCAACTTATCGTACCTACTTTTCAATTCGTCAGCATTATCATCCAATACGCTGTCTATGGAATCCGCTTCAACATCCATTCTCTTTATATCTTCTGTTATGTGTTTAATCATTTTCTCTCTCTTACTTTCTTCTAAGTCTTTCTCGAATTCTTCTAACTCTGGTATATCTGCCATTAGTTCCTTCTTCACGTCATCAAAGCTTTTATTCTTTGTTAATTTCTCCGGAGCTATTTCGATCTCCTTTTGGATGAATACTTTAGTTTCTGTAACTTCGTCTTTAAGAGATCTTCTCTTTTCTTCGTTTTGTGGCTTTTCTATTTTAGAATATCTGAATTCTATGTCATTTGTTACATCGTCGTCGATCATAGGTATTTCTTCTTCTAAACTTAATTGTTTTTCTATGCCTACTTTGTCTTCTTTTCTAGGACTTGTTTGTGCTGAATTTGGCATTTTATTTTTTTGTTCAGCATATTCGATTTGTTCGTTAATATGTTGATTGAAGTTCGGTTTTTTATTATTATCAACTGGAGGCGGTGTTGGGAATACGAAATACTGAGGTGAAGGTATATTTTTATGAGCAAAAGTAGTTTTTATTCTCGTTCTTGGGCTTTGGGTATTTGGACTCTTAGGTTTAAAACTTAAAGCATTATTTCTATTGTAATAAACGTTCTCGTAAGGACTTCCGATTGGAGATGTTGAAAGCATTCTAGTTTCGCCATTTTGTAGTTTTCTAATCATGATTGGACTAGATAGGTCGTGGCGGGGGCTTTCGTCGAAGACAGGAATGCCGATTTCGTCCATTCTGCCGACATTTTCGTAGTTATTCTGTTTGATGATTACTTCAGGGGTCTGGCCTTGGTCGGATAGGTCGAAGTTTTCGTAGCTGGACAGATTTCTTTGTACAGGCAAAGATTTGCTTAGTGAATTGTTTCGGTTGTGACTAGTATCGAATCTGGAACACATAAATAAATGTGAATTAAAATTAAATTTTTATGACAGTCTAACAGTCAGTTGCATAAACGCTCATTAGAGTTAATTTTAGACGGCCCGACAGTACAGTCTGTAGCGAACCTGCCTGCTGTGCCGGGGGTCGCGGGTTCGAATCCCGTAAGGGACAAATATTTGTATGACGAATATGAATATTTGTACCCGAGTCATGGATGTTTGTATCTATATTATGTATTCTATATCGTTGTCTAGTTATCATAATACAAGTCCAGGCTATATTCTGGAACTTTGAATGTGACTAGATAATTTGTGTGACACTGGTATCGATTCGGTATTGCCACGACTTAACTTAACTAAATTTATTCCTGTCATTTTCTAACATTCGACTAAGAAAAGAGACAGAAAACCAACAACTGACTTTAGTGCTGTCAAAGTGACGCTACACGCCCAAAAACGACTTTAAATAAGATGGCGTGCATTATGATGCCATCTTATTTTGGGCGTGTAGAGTCACTTTGACAGCACTAAAGTCAGTTCTTGGTTTTCTGTCTCTTTTCTTAGTCGAATGTTAGAAAATGACAGGAATAAATTTAGTTAAGTTAAGTCGTGGCAATACCGAATCGATACCACTGACCAAGAAAAAAAAAAAAAAAAAACCTCCATAAAATCTCTTGCTAGCTTTTACTACGTCAACAAGACAAAAAGTGACAGCAAGAAATGGAGGATTAACTTTAATGAGCGTTTCTGCAACTGATTAAGAAAACTTTCTACGTATTTTTCTAATCTCTCACAGTTAAAATATTTACCTCCAATATCTTATCATTATCAAACAACTAATAACATGTCTACTAAGAAACGACTTCCTGTTGACGTGAAAAGAGAATTTCATTGGTGTGAATGGAATAGAACATAATTTTTTATGGTTGAAAGGGGTCGCCCTTGACGCACGTACGCTAACCAAATCGGAACTCCCTCACGAGACTAGTTTTCATGAGTTTTATCAATGAAAATGACAATCTTAAAGTAATGGAATTAAATCCAAAATTGGCTTAGAGCAGCGAGGCTTGGAGTGCAGAATGCAGATTTTATGCTTCCTCGTCCCCCGCAAAAAGTGACCGAAAAGTTTGTTAGTAGACGTTTAGTAGTTGTTTGTTCACATGACACGCGTAACTGGTCCATAGTTAAATATTCTAAGCTGGCAGTAGACTTTCTATGTATACTCACTTGTAGTAACCTTCGCTAGTTTGTACAAAGTTAGGGTTGGTGAGTGCGACGCTGCGAGGGAGTGAGCCGTTGGTTATTATCTTGTTGTGGGGTTTAGGGTACTGTTTGTTTCTGTGTATAC
The DNA here is from genome assembly GCA_963693445.1 of Agonopterix heracliana. Classification (NCBI taxonomy): domain Eukaryota; kingdom Metazoa; phylum Arthropoda; class Insecta; order Lepidoptera; family Depressariidae; genus Agonopterix; species Agonopterix heracliana. The sequence continues at coordinate 10,403,427 of OY856331.1, forward strand.
TCACTTGTAGTAACCTTCGCTAGTTTGTACAAAGTTAGGGTTGGTGAGTGCGACGCTGCGAGGGAGTGAGCCGTTGGTTATTATCTTGTTGTGGGGCCGCTTCTCCGTCGGGGTTATTGGTGTGCCTGGAACAGAGACGTATTTATACAAGGTGTGACAAAACATCTATTGTCTCTGCCCACCACAGCTGGACATAGGAGTGAGAATAATGAAAAATAAATATATAAAAATATTTAAATAAAATAAAGATATTCTTAAATTATTATTATTAATATTCTTAGGGCCTGTTTCACTACTTATGAGTAAGTTCTTGTTAGCTTATCCGACAGATATTTTGACATATTTTCATACAAAATACGTCAAACTATCGGATAAGCTAACAAGAACTTACTCAGAAATGGTGAAACCGGCCCTTAATATTGATATTTAAAGGGATAGCTTCCTTTAGACCAAATGACCAAACAGACCAAACTGAAAAATATTCGCTATTGAGATATTGAGAAAAAAATAATCTGCTCTCCCATACATTTGAGTCTATGGTGGTAATACAGTTTTGTAGAAAACAACAGATTTTTATTATACAAATACACATCATTTATTGCAACCATGGGTTTATAAGATGTTACATAGTGTATTTAAAAATCTATGTTGGTTCCATAGCGAAACATGTTTTTTTTTTATGGTCTAAAGTAAACCATTCTTTTATATATTACTAGGGTGGCTTGTTACATGCATACATAGTTACATACATGCATACAAATTAAAGTTGTTCAGTTTGATAGTCTAAATCAGCCCTTTAAATATTTCTATACTGTATGTAGAAAAGAGAATCCATATTGGGCTTTGGTCCACTCTCAGAAAATGTAATTGCATAAGCATAAGCATATGCTCACGACTATATTCCCCGAGGGGGTAGTCAGAGATATTCTAAAAAAAAAAATGTTTATTTCACTTGCTTAGCCTTAGATACATTTTATGATGCTCAAAATGTTAGTATTTTTTTAGAAAAATGCTGTGACACTAATTAGGGGAACTCTAACTCTCAAACAAAGAAAATCTGATCTATGAGAGTCATTCTGAAACTTAAGAACACCCACGTTTCACCAGTAGTACCGAAACTATGTCCAATGTGTCAGGGGGTGAGCCCGTCGCCACTGATAATGGACAGTGGGTACAATACATGCCTCGAAATTGAAGCATGCAGGTTTCCTCACGATGTTTTTCCTTCACTGAAAAGCTAAAATGTCATTGTCAGTGAGAAAATGTCTGATGATGAGGATGATGATGATTAAACTTTGTAAGGTTACAACAACAATACGTACTCACCGCTTTTGTCACTGAATTTTCTAATCGATATCGTTTAAGTATTTTGTACAAACTTGTTGCAAGGAGTAAAACTCGGAAATAAAATAAAATTGCCGTTAAATAAATTACTATATGGATTCCAGAGCAGATTAGATTAGATTTGGACAACAAAAGTGTGATTCGTATTAACATTATCTATGGATTAAACATACTATATTTTCTCTTCAAGCAATGGACAACATTTAATTTTAGGAAAATTCGAAAACCATTTGGAGCTTATTGCCATAAAAAGCTTATATTAAAATTAACTGATTTTTCTTTACATTATTAGCATAGGCATATGCTCACGACTTTATTCCCCGAGGGGGTATCCAGAGATATTCTGAAACCTCAGAACATCCATGTTTCACCAGTAGTACCGGAACTCTGTCCAGTGTGACGAGGGGTGAGCCCGTTGCCACTTGTAATGGACAGTGGGTACAATACATGCCTCGAAATTGAAGCATGCAGATCTATCCATTATTTCTCGAGTTATTTGAAAAATTATGTTTAAGGCTGAATGGGATAGTTTCCTTTGCCTGAATCTGAATCGAATCATTCTTTGAAATGTCTCAGAAATTTTCCCAATCATTTACTAACTACTACGATATAATAGGCCATGATGCCGTCAATGGCGAATTCAGTTTTGCTTCCATAGTAATAGTTGTTCAGTTTGATGTTGTCTTGATAGAAAAAGAAAAAAAAAATACACCCACAAACTACGCTAGTGCTAACGCACAAGCAAAAGTCCATTAGTCATAAATAAAAAATAAAGAATATCAAAACTTACCAGAGGCGATTTGTCTCTCGTACTCAGCACACATGTTCAGTATCTCCTCAAGCCTCGCCGTCTCAGCTTCTTTCTGCTCCTCTTCCTTTATTCTATCCTGGTACGCCTGTGACAAACACACAACTCATTATAAGCTTGTTTATAAGTCTATCGACATTAGCTCGATGGTTGGGGGTTTGAGATCTGGGGTCCTTATTGTGTAACTAATAAACTTCAACCCTAACTTCAACTTCTTTTTGTACCCGAGTCATGGATGTTTTGTATCTATATATGTATTCTATATCGTTGTCTAGTTATCATAATACAAGTCCAGGCTAGATTCTGGAACTTTAAATGTGACTAGATAATTTGTGTGACACTGTCCAAGATATTAATATTTATTATATTCAACTTTAACATGACGCAATAAATACTAAATATCTTGGACATTGTCACACAAATTATCTAGTCACATTTAAAGTACAAGAATCTAGCCTGGACTTGTATTATGACTAGACAACGATAGTACAGTGTTAAATTGATATCATTGGAATCATTTTAAACTAAGAGTTTACCCATCAAACTGAACAACTATTACTATGGGAGCAAAGCAAACCATCATCATCATCATCTTAGCCGATGGACGTCCACTGCTGGACATAGGCCTCCCCCAAGGATCGCCACAACGACCGGTCCTGCGCTGCCCTCATCCAACGGTTTCCCGCCGCCTTCACCAGGTCGTCGGTCCACCGTGTGGGGGGCCTACCCACGCTGCGCTTTCCGGTACGCGGCCGCCACTCGAGAACCTTCCGGCCCCATCGGCCATCGGTTCTGCGAGCAATATGCCCCGCCCACTGCCACTTTAGTTTAGCAATTCTTTGTGCTATGTCAGCTACTCTGGTTTTCTTCTGCGGATTTCTTCATTTCTGATCCGATCTCGCAGGGAAACTCCGAGCATAGCCCTCTCCATTGCCCTTTGGGTGACTTTCAGCCTTTTTATGAGGCCTTGAGTGAGCGACCACGTCTCTGTTCCATATGTCATCACTGGCAACACACACGGATCGAAGACTTTCGAAAAAAACAAACCGATCGGAGAAAAAAAACCGCTATTGCACACATTTCAGTCGAGTAGGCACTGCAGTTTAGTATGGAACAGCAGATTATTTTTTGCTGCGATCGCTTTGCTCCCATAGTAAAAGTTTGATGGGAAAACTCTTAGTTTAAAAGGACGCTAATGATATAAATTGCACCCTTTAGATACAAACATCCATGGCTCGGATACAAATATTCATAATACAAATATTTGTCCCTTACGGGATTTGAACACACGAACCGCAGGATCACTGCCGACTGAGCTATGGCCGACAAATCATTACAGTTACACAGTATATTAAAATTAAATTAGTCGCAATTCGAACCTTTCCTTTGTCCACTTTAAGAAGGAAAACCGCATACTTTCCTGTTGCATCATAAACAATTTTGTGTTTACTTGCTTACCAGTATAATAATTGTTTTCATAAATCGAACTGACTTAAATTCGTCATCATCAGCACGTCCCACTGCAGGGCACAGGCATAACCTCAGGAAGGGTGTATGAGCGTTAGTCCACCACGCGTGCTCAATGCGGATTGGTAGACTTCACATACGCATCGGAATTTCTTCTTCAGCGTATGCAGGTTTCCTAACGATGTTTTTCTTCACCGTTTGAGAGCAGTCGGTATTACGTACATAAGTTAGAAAAAACTCATTGGTACATGGCATGCCGTCCGTGCTGATTCGAACCCGTTGTGATAATTAATTTCCGATGTTATTTCAACGCAACGTCGATAATAGTTTGTCACTAAAAAAACTCTCCTCGTTTGACACCCAAGAGAAGAAATGGGGTAGTTTATTCAATGAAATACTAATAATTAAAAACTTATTAAACACACTTACCATACCGCAAAACAGTTTATCAATCTTCTTAATAATAGTATTATAAATTTCGTTTCTAACTGATAGTTGGTTGAACTGACTGTATTTCATATCATTTACCATGTAAACATTACTGTTTTGAATAGGTGCAGAAATATTTTTAACGTCATCCCTGGCAACATTGTCCGCCATCTTGGAAATGACATCCTTCAAATCGTCGTAAGAATTTTTGATTTGTTTCTCTAATTTTATTATTTTACCGTCAACATTATTTTCGTGATTTTTAGTTTCTTTTATGTAGTGATTTGTTAGAATCGTGTTTATAGTTTTAAATATTTTTATATCGTTTCGCAATTTATGTACTACATCGAGTTTTTCGTTGACAGAATTAGTTAAATCGATAATTTTCTCGTAATTATCTTTTCGATTTAATTTTGTATCGATTGTGGATTTCAAATCTTTCAATGCTAGAGTGTTTTTCTTTAAATTTGAAACGAATATCTTTAGCAAATGTTTGTGAGATGGTACTTTTACATTTTTGTTCGTTTTTAACGTCATTTTCACAGTATCACTAATACAGAATCACGTCTATTCGCATCTAACTCTGATCTTCAACTGACAGTTAAAAATAATTGAAAGTTGTAACCTAAAACTCTGCCATTGATCACCTATATCACATTACAAACAAAAAAGTATCAAAACCACTGTTTCCTTCTACGTTTTTTACACTTCGTCGACTTTATACGAAACATCGAACGTAAAAAAAATACTTTTAGGTGTTTTTTTCGACGTAATTAACTGAAAGGTATCGTAAATACTAAAGTAAACTGTCGCAAGAAAACCTGCAGTTTTATTATCGCTACGTCAATCGTTATCAAATGATAAGCAATTGTTTCATTTGAGTTAATTATACTTTGTGTTTATCTTTTCTATTTTTCTTATAGTCAAGGTTGAGTGAGGTATTAAAATTATAAATGTTGTGCGGTGTGCCAATAAAATATCAATTTATAGTATTCCATTCGGTAGTTTACTACGAACTTTGGCATAAGCATATGCTCACGACTATATTCCCCGAGGGGGTAGTCAGTGATATCCTGAAACTTTAGAACATCCACGTTTCACCAATAGTACCGAAACTCTGTCCAGTCTGACGTGTGACGGACAGTGAGCCCGTCGCCAATTATAATGGACAGTGGGTACAATATATGCCTCGAAATTGAAGCATGCAGGTTTCCTCACGATGTTTCCCTTCACCGAAAAGCCAGTGGTGTTACAAATCGTACATCGAACTTTGGAAGATTGGATAAACCATAAAAGGTACGGACATGCACTCAATCAGAGGGTCCGGGTTCGAATCCGCACGGACGACATGCCATGTACCAATGAGTTTTTCTAACTAATGTACATAATACCGACTGCTCTCAAAAGGTGAAGGCAAACATCGTGAGGAAACCTGCATACGCTGAAGAAGAAATTCCGATGCGTATGTGAAGTCTACCAATCCGCATTGGGCACGCGTGGTGGACTAACGGGCTTACACACTCCCTGAGGGTAGGTCTGTGCCCTGCAGTGGGACGTATACAAGGTCCAACTTAATAAATAAATAAAATAAAATAAAATAAACTTTATTGAGTTACTAAATGATTCAATTCGGTGTAGCCCTGATTCCGAAACTAGTAAATGGGTAGATCAACTATTTTTTGTCCATACCTAGTCCCAGTCATCTGCATAAAATTTTTTCAATGTTCATGCTCAGGCTCAAGCTCAGGTTTTGTTTGCCCCAAAAATTTATGTTTGTTGAATAACTAAGGATTGCATTTATTAAATGCATACACGGTTTTGCAAAATTACTTGAATTTTACTTGAATTTTGGCGGTTGTCCGATGGACGCTTTATTTCGTTGTCCCCGCGCTTTTTGGTCTATCGGACAACCGCTAAAAACTTCTAGTAGTTCAACACAAATGGTGCAATGTGCATGTGTGTAGAAGAATCATATCATTAGATACAATATCCATCTTTCAAAATTATTGAATGTCAAGAAAAAAGGAATAAAAACGTTTTTTTAAACAGTACTGTGAGGACAAAAAATAGTTGATCTACCCAAATACATTGACAGTTTTTTAAGAGGATGATCAGACCATCAAACTGAACAACTTTCTCTATGGGACCAACATCGAAATCGCAAAAAAAATCTGCTGTCATTTGGCTCGAGTAGGTTTGCACTTTTTTATGGAAAGTCTGTTTTTTTTTCGACATTGGGCCCATAGAGAAAGTTGTTCAGTTTGACGGTCTGATCATCCCCTTAAAAAAGTGTCAGCATATTAAGAAGGACCTTAAACAAGTAGGTATTGCACTTTAGTATGGAACAGCAGATTTATTTTTTTCTCTGACAGGTTTGCTCCCATAGTAAAAGTTGTTCAGTTTGATTGGTAGAGTATGTGGTTTAAAGGTTAATGATACTTTTCCTTGCACCCTGTAGGTATAGGCTGATGATGATGATAATCTAAACTATTATAAAACTGTAACTTAAGTGTGTCTGTACATTGAAGATATTTACAAAAAAAAGATTACGATATGGTTTTTAGGTATCCCTGACTCGAAATCAACCTTTTTTAGAAATTTTGTCTGTTTGTTTGTTTGTTTGTTTGTTCGCGCATCACGCAAAACTTACTGAACCGATTTTGATGAAACTTTTTTTGTTTGATAGCTTATGATCTGACTTAAAATCTGGTATATAATTTGTGCGGACGAAGTCGCGGGTAAACACTGGTTTAGTATAAAGTACAGATACATACCTTCATCCTCCTACTTTCAGCTTCCAAACTCCTGTCATAATGACAATTCGCGTACACAGGGGAGTATTGTGGATTCCTTTCAAAAGGGGGAGTCGGCAATCCTTTCACATTAACATTCCTATCAATCCTCCCGTACACCTCATTCCTTTCTTCGAAGCTTTTCGTAGATTCCGTCATATTTTTCGAAGTATCCAAATTATTTTTCGTTTCAACATTAATTTTCCCGTAAATGTTATCTTTCAATTGCTGATCGTTGTTGATTTTCTTCGGCAAACGTGAGTTTTCATCGAAATTTCTAACAATATCGTCGATTTTTGTTTTATTTCTGATAGCTACGTTAGCGTAGGAACAGTTTTTGGGTTCTAAAGAGTTATTTTCACTTAATTGGATGACCCTTTGCTCTTTTAACTTATTCATGTAGTTGGGTACGTTTTTGCCACCCAAAACGTCTTTTGCTGGAGTGTTGACGGTTAAAGAATTGCTGCTAAAAACTTTGGGTGATATTTCGTTTTCGTTTGAAGTGTAAAATTGACTTCTGCCGACATTCTTTTGCTGTTTAGCGTAGTATTCGAATTTTGATACTTTAGCCATGATACTTGATACTTTAGGTCTAGATTCTTGGTCGGAGTTCGAGTCTGATTGGTCCAGGTCTCTGTAGGGCTTGCGTGGGGCTACAGGCGGCTTTTTTCTGGATAGGTCTTTTAGTGTCATGTCTAATTCTTGATCTAGTTGGGAGAGGGTGGTGTCTTTGTATATTTTTTGAACGTTTGTGTTTTGGTAACATTGGTTTGATTGGTCTTGTTGCATGTAGCCTGCGAACAAAAATAAACGTTATTAACATAATATAAGATACAAAATAAGATGAACATAAGGGTACAAAGGTGGTAAGGATAATTGATGTGCATATATACGCTGTAAAATAAATTATAATACGTATGGGCAGGTACTACTTCGACGAATAAGGAGACCATGGAACATATCCTTTGTGAATGTGATGTCTTGGCGGCAAAACGCATTTGCCTCCTCGGAGTTGTATACCCCAAAACCGGGAGATCTTAGGTTTCTTCCCCTCAATGGTATTGCCTCTTTCATAGATGATGATGTCCTCCACGACGTATCCGTCGACGGCGACCCTCATTGGTTCCTGGCATGAGCTCGAATGTGACTGGAGCATCCGAGTTCTGTCTTAAAGAACCTGTTACACGTAGCACAGTAAAGTTGCCCAGTCGAGTTGTACGTGTAATTGTATGTTGGTTTGTGACGGGTCTTGCGGTCTTGGCGTTTGGCTTCAAGGGTTGCCAGCCTTGCAGTCTCGAAGTACTCGGTCCCCTCCCTGACAGCTTTTCGCCACTCAGGTCTCGTCTGCGCAAGTTTCTCCCAGGAGTTCGAGGCTATGCCGCTTTCCGCCAGCTGACGCTTCAGGACATCTTTGTATAATCGCTTTATATACTGGGAGTTTAGTTTGGAGTCGTAGGTCGTGTGAGTTCCAAACTCTGTGGCTCAGCTTCCCAAAAGCGGCTGCAGCCTTGCCAATTCTTGACGATATTTCGGACTCCAGACGGTTGTCACTTCGTATCAGGCTGCCAAGGTACTGGAACTTTTGCACCTCCTCTAGCGGTCTCCCAGCCAGGGTGACAGGTGTGTCGCTCGCAGATACGCCCCTTGCAGGTCGTTTTAGGATCTTGCTAGCCCCCACAACAAGACAAGATAAGATACGTCGACGAATAGATCAACTATTTTAACCTTGTGTAAATGGGACTTTGTATCCTGTAATAAATAATTTATATATATATATTATAGCCTATTTTGTGTCCCACTGCTGGGCAAAGGCCTCCCCTCTTTTCCTCCAATCTTCCCTATGCAACGCGAAATCAGGCCAACCGTTCAGGAAGGTATTCAAGTCGTCACTCCATCTTCTCTTGGGTCTTCCTCGACGTCGGCAACCGTCTTGTGGAACCCATTCTGTGGCCATCTTGGTCCACCTCTCCGGGTGCATTCGGCAGATATGTCCTGCCCAATCCCACTTTAGCAGAGCTGTTTTTAGGCCTACGTCCGCTATACCAGTTTTGGAGCGCAGATCTGTGTTTCGCACAGATCTGCGATAATTTATATTTAATTTTTTTATTTAACTCTATTTTTAAATGGGGGCTTTTAACCTCATTAGTCATATTCGCTGCTAAGCTCAAAACATTGACACTGCTAACACTGTGGAATGCTATATAATTCTGACTCACGGTGTGAGTCGTGCGCACTGCGCATTTGTCGCCGACCTACCAAGTCAACCAGCTGCAGTGGGAGTACCTACTACCATAGGGTATTTAAAAAAATGTTCTCGCGGGTCCTTAGCGCGAGCCCGACACCTACTTGAGCGGTTTTTATTATTTGTTGTCTTACCTTAGTATATACACTATACTCACACCAAGTTTGATGCTTGTATTTATTACCGTTTTTGTGATAGAGCGAGAAGAAAAAACGTTAATAAAAACCAATTTTCTTGTATCCGGGGACTCTGAATTTTTGTACTTTTTGTTTTTTAATTATTTGTCATCATATCCAATATAACAATACAGTCATATTCTGTGAACATTTTAACTGATTACCTATTACGCTTCAGAAGATACAGCCCTCGGAAGCTGGGACGGACCGACAGCGTAGACTTATGAATAGGGTCTCGTTTTCACCCTTTGGGTTTCCCCTCCAAAAGCATAACACGGTTCATGGAATCCGTGGGCCTAGGAAATAAACTTTAGTTCAAGGGTGACAGCTACAATAGATCTGTCCAGGAGGCCTCGCATGCCAACCCCGAGAAAACGATAAAAATCGAGATGTGCCTCCATCCTTATTATTTTACATATTATGCCAGAAAGAGCGCCCATGACGTGTAAACGCTTTGTCGTGGGTGGCATGCTAGTCGTGCTGGTGCTAGGTTATTGGCCAGTGAGCAAGCCCTAGCAACAAAATAATATATACCTGTGGCGATGCAACTCTCGTTGGGCTGGAACTGTATGGGAGCCATGGAGACGTGCGAGGAGACTAACACGGACTTCATCAGCTTGGCTTCCTCCGAGTGGTTGAAGCTATAAGTGTTATGTATACCTGTGGCGATGCAACTCTCGTTGGGCTGGAACTGTATGGGAGCCATGGAGACGTGCGAGGAGACTAACACGGACTTCATCAGCTTGGCCTCCTCCGGGTGGTTGAAGCGGAGGTAGTTCGACCGGCCTATGGTCAGCATGCTCCCTGAAATTACACATGAAGGTAAATATATAGTCTTCAACAAATATAAAATATAGGGGTCGATAGAATACAACGCTTCATGACTTCTAATCGCACTTATGACAAACGTTCATTATAATAAGAGAGACATCAACACTGTACAAGATAACATACTGCGCCCTGGGTACATTAGGAGGCTTTTCGTTAAGTCCTTAGCATAAGGTTGAGATTTGAGTAGTAGTTGAGTAGTTGCTGATATTGTTATTCTTCAGAGTCAAAGAAGAAACACAATTTCAACTAAGTTATGTTCTTTTATAAGACATCAATGAAGTTATTGTACTTTTATTACAAAGTGTTGTTATTTTCGTACGATCGAGAAACTTGACCAAAACGGAAACTAGTGATTGATATAATTTGTTTATTTAGCTATTTGTATCATAATGAGAATTGCTCTTGTGGCCGACCGAAATATGATTGATTGTAATGTACTGCCATAAGAATAGTTAATACAGTTATTAACTATTCTTATGGTACTGCCTGATATCGGGTACAGAGTGACTACGAGTTCTCTACGCAACTATGATACTGATGACTTATATACTAGTTACAAACCTTGCGACAGTCTCGTAGGCTTGTCTGCGGGCAGTCCGTCCAGTAACGTACTGCCTGATATCGGGTACAGAGTGACCACGAGTTCTCTACGCAACTATATGATACTGATGACTTATATACAGGCTACAAACCTTGCGACAGTCTCGTAGGCTTGTCTGCGGGCAGTCCGTCCAGTAACGTACTGCCTGATATCGGGTACAGAGTGACCACGAGTTCTCTACGCAACTATATGATACTGATGACTTATATACAGGCTACAAACCTTGCGACAGTCTCGTATGCTTGTCTGCGGGCAGTCCGTCCAGTAACGTAATGCCTGATATCGGGTACAGAGTGACCACGAGTTCTCTACGCAACTATATGATACTGATCACTTATACACAAGTTACAAACCTTGCGACAGTCTCGTAGGCTTGTCCGCGGGCAGTCCGTCCATTAACGTACTGCCTGATATCGGGTACAGAGTGACCACGAGTTCTCTACGCAACTATATGATACTGATGACTTATATACAAGCTACAAACCTTGTGACAGTCTCGTAGGCTTGTCCGCGGGCAGTCCGTCCAGTAACGTACTGCCTGATATCGGGTACAGAGTGACCACGAGTTCCCTACGCAACTATATGATACTGATGACTTATACACAAGCTACAAACCTTGCGACAATCTCGTAGGCTTGTCTGCAGGCAGTCCGTCCAGTAACGTACTGCCTGATATCGGGTACAGGGTGACCACGCCGTGTGAGTTCTCGACGCGACAGTGTACGCTCGCCACTCCGGTTCCGACGACGTATATGTCACATGTCGGGTCTGAGCCGATTGTCACGCGACCTGCAATGTAAGGTAATACGAAATAAATACTTGGTACTGACAAAACAACGCTACCCACGGTCAACCCACAGAGAAAGAGCCTCATAGAATCGCGCTACGATGGGTACACTACTACAAGGCGTGGCGGTGTGTGCGTTGACCTTTCACCGACGAGTTCACCTACACGCCGTCTGTGGACGAACTGACTCAGCAGGTAGACAATCTATGGGCAAGCGCGTGATAATTTTGTGTGCTCCTTAGGTTTGTCTCTGTAGGCTATTGACTTTTGTGGGCCAAAGGAACGCAGCAAGTAAATTGCTGACAGTAAATGTAAAATAGTGTCATCATCATCATCATAGCCTCCTCTACACCGTGTTCCTGAGGATATGCGTCAATTTTGGCCTGTTGTTCATACCATTGGTCATTTTTCACTCTGGGGCCAATATTGCAATGTCTTCTTCAGCGTATGCAGGTTTCCTCACGATGTTTTCCTTTACCGTTTGAAAATTGTATAGTAAATGAACATACCCTGTTTGATGGGGTGTAGCGTGACAGCGGTGCTAAACCTGCCGGTGCCGAGGCTTACCAGGTGAGGGGTGTTGGTCGCCACCCTGAAATAGATCAATAATGATTATTAGTTTTAAAAGACAAAAAAAGTCGTGAGGCCCTGAATCCCACATAGGATTGCCACCTTTTTTGGAGGATTGTGGGAATTCAGTTTGATGGGTATATGTGGTTTAAAAGTTAATGACACTTTTCCTTACACCCTGTATAATATAGTACGGGTGGTAACCCTAATCCCACAGCATGGTTGTCGGCATCCAGGTCAACCTGCACTCGTAGCATGTTACACGTGATACGGCTGTATCACACCTTTTATCTCGTTCGCTCGCGCAAATAGAAAGAGAGAGAAGGTGTGATAGCGCTTTATCACGGTGTCATGCTACCTATGCTGAGAAGAGCGATGATAGTCCATACGGAAGAGAGCTAGCGACTCAATCAAGAGGCGGCGGTTCGATTCCTGGCCTGTACCACTAAGTTCTACGGAATTTAGGGATGTAAAGAAACATTTTTATTTTAGGTAAATTATGCGACTCAACTCTATAGAGTTGCCATTTGCTACAAAATTACTAATTTATTTGAACATCAGTGTTTCGACTTTCGATATCGAAGGTTTTTCAGGTTTCGTGTTCATGCGACAAACGCTATAGCATTTTTTCATCAACCAACTTCAACCCATTTCAGTATACTCGTAGTAATAAAATGTTTACGACCGGTCGCCATCAATTAAAAGCTTTTTCCCAGCGTGTCGCTGCACATGCGCTAGCGACGATGACGTCATAGGAAGCGACAGTCTATTTCAGGCGCCTGCGCCGGTGGCCGAGACTTTTAGCTTTATGTGGCTTTCACCCTTTTACGAGACTCGCTATGTTATTGTTTAATTAATTGGTTTTAGTTGACGGCTATGCTTTTTAATTTTGGTACTTAACCTATAGCAGTTTAAATTCTTTTTTAGGGTTCCACAGTCAAACAGGGAAATTAAATCGCGCTATCATTAAGTACCAAATTTTCTTTTAGGTAAGAGAATCGACATTACTACTATTTTTTCTAATTCTACTTATGCAATGGCTACGGAACCCTATGGGCGACCGACACGCTCTTGACTGGTTTTTTTAATTTAAATTTTGATTAAGTAATTTAATTATATAGGGTCCAACTTAATATGCTGACACTTTTTTAAGGGGATGTTCAGACCATCAAACTGAACAACTTTCTCTATGGGACCAACATCGAAAACGCGAAAAAAAAATCAGCTCTTCCATACAAAACTGCAAACCTACTCGAGCCAAATGTATGGGACAGCAGTTTTTTTTTTTCGCGATTTCGATGTTGGTCCCATAGAGAAAGTTGTTCAGTTTGATGGTCTGAACATCCCCTTAAAAAAGTGTCAGCATATTAAGAAGGACCCTGTATTTCTTGTTATGTGGTAACTTGACCCCCCCCCCCCCTTTTGTTTTGACCCCCTCTTCCCAAAATGGCATTCTTATTAACAAGGACCCCAAATTATTTATTCTGCGTCGGAGTTTCTGGGGATGATCATTGATCAACCTGAACAATATTCTCTATTGGACCAAAGTCGAAATAGCGAAAAAACAGCTGTTCCATACAAAACAGCAATCCTACTGGACTCAAAATCAAATGTAATTTTTTTTTTCTTTTATTTCCGCGATTTTGTCTTTGGTCCCCAGTCTGATGGTCTGATTATTCCCTTAAATTAAAACCGTCAGCACTACGTACACGCCGCCGATGATCCGTTCCCATAAATAAACCACCTGCCACAGACGTAAACACAGGATCGATTCCAGTAGTTGCAACATTATTTATTTACAGTTAACACGTTTATTTATATACAAAACTGACTGTAATGCATGTCTCATCAAATGTTCAGACTATTTTTGACATGTCACACTGTATCGCATTTAGATCCTAATGCGAATGCTTTTAACGTCCAAAGTTGTTTGGTATGTTATTATTAACTTGAACTTTACAGTTCATTCTATTCAAGTCTAATGTCATAGTTGCTACGTGTTTAAGATAAGGTTGAAAATGGCTTGATTTTTGTGACTTCGTATGGACCATAGGTAGATGGAACTTATAGAGTTGACACATGGAGAAATACCAAAATATGTTTTGCTTTTAATAGCACCTTATGTCCGTGTCGTAAGGTGTATTATAGCTACAAAATGTCTAAGTAAGTTTGTGTTGGACACAGTAAATGCGTACACGCACGTGGTTCTCGTTTTGTGTGATAGATTTATTATTTAGGTTTGTGATTTTAAAATAGATCTTGTTTAGACGCGGTGCATGAGAGGTAAACTTTTGTTTCATCTATGATTAAAGTTAAAATGTAGCTTTTATTTTTATTTCAAATATGGGAAAATTATGTAAGTTACTCATGTCCGGTCAGTCTTTGGATGGTGACCGTTTAGTGATATTTCATCTCGAGCGTTTCCGTGCTTCAGAAGGTACGTTAAGCAGTTGGTCTCGGATAGTTCCGTCATATGGCGTTGTAACTATTCGTTAAGCCAGGTCAGAGGTCTATTGAGGCGGCTTGAAAATTCTCTGACAGCAAGTTGACCACTACCTTGCCTCTACCAACACGCACTGGGCCCACGTGGTGGAGTATGACCAGAGGAGGCCTTTGTCCTGCAGTGGGATTCTATAGGCTATAACTTACTTACTTACTAAGTAAGTTACAAAAAAAAATATTATTGTATCTCATTTCTGATTTTGGGTTATTTATAACCTGTCTTCATGCTAAATTTTGACTCAATGTATGTGCAAAAATGGGAGAATAATTTAAGAGGGACATACCTACAGACTGACAGAGACGCGGTAGAAAGTATAAGGGTTCCTTGTTTGACTAGACAAAATAGTAGATTACACACCGAGGGCAGGAAAGTAAGAAAGGTCTCAGATCTCTTTACTGCCCGAGGTTAGTATACTATTTTTCTCCTCGACGGAGGTGGAAAGAGGCTCCGGAGGGGAGAAAATATAACAAATCCATTATTTTTGAAAGTATTTTAGGTCGGTTTCTTACTTAACATTACAATCAAGCTTTTTAAGTGTAAATTAAGACTAGGCGGGAAAATGCTCGAGGAATGACAAAGAGGATTCCACAGGATGTCCACTGCTGGACATAGGCCTCCCCCAAGGATCGCCACAACGACCGGTCCTGCGCTGCTCAAATACAAATCGACGGGGAAGTGCTAACAACTCCTAACTTACTTTTTTTTCACACCATCTTGGTGATATCTTACATTATTACATATTATCTAAATTTTGATTATTACCTTACAAGCGGGTCCATTTAAGTATAAAATTGCCATTTACTTAAACAATTTTTCTTAAACTTCTGGGAAAAATTAAAAACTTTTTTTTTCGCCTCCTGTAAAATTTGGTTTTTGTAAGTTAGGAGTTGTTAGCACTTCCCCGTCGAAATAGGATTATTTAACCCTTCGTATTCGAAACCCTAAAGATTGTCATATATAATACATCAAACCATCTCACGTTTCATATCTCACGTGTAAACTGACACCCTGACCAATGAAGCTAAACGTTTGAACCTCAAGTTACATATTAACCTATCCCGTGTTAGGTTCCCTAGACATTGAGCTATCACTAATCAAGCAGTATCGATACTAATTGACTTTATTATTGATTTTAAACATGTTACAGCCATGTTGTGCTATTTCGAATCAAATTAAAGATTGAATTTTTTTTTGTCTCGGGCGGGACTTGAACCCGCACTCTTCCAAATCGGGGAAACGTGCTAACCAATTACATCACCGAGCCCACTGCCCAGATAACGAAATTTCAATATGTTACGTCTTAAGGGGACGTGCGCGCCACACACAGCCATGTTGTGCTATTTCGAAATTTTTCAATCTTTAATTTGATTCGAAATAGCACAACATGACAGTAACATGTTTAAAATCAATAATATTGGAACAGGGTGTGCCATCTATATTGTATGAATTCAAGTTGTAATGCTTGACTTGCAAGTTGGTTTGTTGTAATACTTCCAGTAGATGGCGCGCAGCCGCGCACGTCCCCTTAAGACGTAACAGATTGAAAATTTCGTTCTATGGGTTCTATGGGCTCGGTGGTGTAATTGGTTAGCACGTTTCCCCGGTTTGGAATAGTGCGGGTTCACGTCCCAACTGTCCCAATTGTCAATCTTTAATTTAATTGACTTTAGTTATGTATGAATCTCGGCGGTTGCGACAGGTCAATTGCAAATTAAGAGGATAGGCGAGTACTGTTTTTTCTATACAAACGTATTCCACTGTTTTCTCCCTGGATAATGACACTAGATAAATTTTTTTTTACTATCACTCTATGTTACCTATGCTATGTCCCTGTTTTGATTTTTGCATTAATTAATAGCTGTATGGACTTTCGAAAATGACGAATTTTTCCGCCCGTTTTCAGACATCCAGCAAACAAACAATAAAAGCAAAACATACAGACATAGCCAAAGTCTTTCTCATATTATTCTTGAAATGAAATAGGTAATTATTAAAATCGGTTTAGTTTTGGACGAAACAGGGGAATACGAAATGCTGTTTTCTTCTATTTTATGTAGATAAAATCGAATTTTATGTGGAATAAATAGGCTAAAAAAAAAGTGTGTGGATTTTGATTTGATTACTGTTCAGCAAGGATAGCAAGTCAAAAATAAAATAAGCCTTTTTTTCATTCAAGTAATTGGAACACGTAAGCTCAGTGACGGTACTACATTGTTAGTATATTGCAGTATGTATAGTATAGGCATAGAGACCTATAATTACGTATAGGCTAGTATTACCACCGCAACCGGTTAGCACTGGTTTTGATAGAGTCAATTGACAAGTGATAGAATGCAATTGTTAGTTTATTTGTCTCCTGATGACTGCATGGGCGTAGTTAGCAATGTTTTCTTAGAACTATCATCGCCTATTGAAGAGCTAAACGCTCTTGTCGTTGGAGAATTCGCAAATCGTATTTTTTTCGCATTATTAAGAGGATCGCGATGAATAAAAAAGAAGTTTGATCCTATTATACAATTTCAATGTAGTATTAATCAAGTATACAATTAACATTTTTAATACGATCTAGAAACTCTATGGTTTATAGTTTCAAAATGATAAGAATAATTTAAGATTTGAATCCACTGTAACTTTGAAAATATACATTTTAACGAAAATCTGACAAACCATTGACGCAGATATTATATAAAGGACAATGTTTAAAAAAACTACAAGTGAAACGTGGATGTTCTGGGGTTTCAGAATATCTCCGACTACCCCCTCGGGGAATACAGTCGTGAGCATATGCTTATGCTCATGTTTAAAAAGTTTATTGAATTAAATTGGTTAATATTCAAATTAGAATTAAGAGGATAGACGAGTACAGTTTTCTCCATACAAACGTATTCCCCTGTTTTCTCCCTGGATAATAACACTAGAGCAAAAAATGTTTCACCATACAATTTATGTCACCTCTGCCATGTCCCTATGTTTTGCTTTTTTGCATTAATTAAAAACTGTAAGAACTACGGACCTTCGAAAATTACCCATTTTACCGCCCGTTTTCAGACATCCAGTAAACAAATTTGACGAATATAAACAAAAAAAGGAAAACGTACAGACATAGCCAAAGTCTTTCTCATATTTCTGGGATTATTTTTGAATGAATTAATAAAATCGGTTTAGTTTTGGAGGAGAAAACAGGGGAATACGAAATGCTGATTTCGTCGATTTTTTGTACATAAAATCGGTCCGAGCTGCAGTTGTCTCTTTCGCACTCTATTCGGCGGGGTGTATGGGTGGGGCGCATCTGATAAATACGTATAGGTACAGTCAGAAAAGTGACCTATTCTTCAAATTAGCATTTCAGCCCGCCTATCCTCTTAAACTTTGTTTGTATGGTATGGTATGCTAACTGGTGTAAAAAGACCAATCTTATTATCTAGTGGTCTAATGGCAGGGACCAGTTCTTCAAGAAGCCATCGATTTCGTCCCGCCCGCCACCTTATTCTAGGTCTGCCTCGACGCCGGTTTTGCCGACTGGGGGACCAGTTGGTAGTAATTCTAATAAATAAATAACCAAAATATGCGGCCTGTCGATAAGCCGAGTTACATTACCGAGAAGTCGATAAGACATTCCAATTGTGATGTCACCGCGTATTAATAGTTGGAGACAAACAAGGACTCGAATTGCTATTACTGCAATTATCACGAGTACTTGCGTAGATGGAATAAGTCTTGATTGAATATTAATAACTTTGTTTAATCTTCTATTCTTGTAGAAAAGTACCTGAGAATATACAGGGTGGAAATAGGAAGTACAAATTTGGGTTACATGACAGTAAAAATATAGGTAGGAATATACAAATTTGGGTTACATTACAGTAAAAATAAATGAAAAAATCAGGGACATATAACTAATTAAAAATATGAAGGACTTATAACTAACTTAACCTAAAATATGGTGCAGGTTTGGACCGCGCAGGAGGGTAGCCAATATACTGGTAGCGTTTCCTCGCTGAACGGCTAAACTGATCCGTTGAGCGAGGAAAGCACCAGCCCTTGGATCCCCGGTCGAATCTACCAGGCGCTATGCCAGGTCTTTAAAAAGCGCCTGGCACCGGGACACCATGGTCCAAGGGTTTCGACACCGAATGCTATGAATAAGGGTTGAGGGTTGTTTAGACTATCAAACTGAACAACTTTCACTATGGGACCAAAATCGAAATCGCGAAAAAAAAATCTGCCGTCCCATACATTAATTGCTCGAGTAGATTTGTACTTTAGTATGGAACATCTAAAATATTTCTATCGGGGTTTAGGTCTATTCTAAGATTTCTAAGCCGAGGTGAACACACAAAAAACGATGTTATAGTTCAAGAAACTATACTATAAATGTACATTTCTAAGTTAAGTAGGTACCTATATGCATTTAACCACAATGTAACTTGTAAGGTGATTTGCATGCCTCTTGAACATTTATTACGTCAAGCAAGACGTGGTCTGTGTCAAGTTAGAATGATCTCATCGGATCTAAATTCTATGAGATGAGACCTATAGCCAAGCCTATTGGAACATTATTTTAACATCGGGTAGCTTTGTGGTTTTCGGCTCAGAATAAGCCACTATGATATCCCAATGTGGTCGCTTGGGTGAAAACACCAACATGTTATAGTAGATTACAAACCGAGGACAGGAAAGTAAAAAAGGTCTCAGATCTCATGTAGTTGTTCAGGATCACAAACATGTGATCTGAGGCTTTCTTATTTACTGCCCGAGGTTAGTATACTATTTTTCTCCTCGAAGGAGTTGGAAAGCGGCAACTTCGTTTAGCGCAGTAGGACGAAAATTGACGCTTTCCGTCCGGAGGGGAGAAAAAAATATTATTTCACCTTCTATGAATTGTATATCGTTGGGTCATCCTAATATGTATGTGTAAGTCTTGATCAGTTTCCTGGTAAAGTACCTACTTTAAATGGGAGCAGATAGTTTGTGTGACAGACAAATTATCCTAGATTTCTTTTCACCTCGCTTCGGAATTATCTGACAGCCAGGTGACCACTAACTTGCCTCCACCAACACGCACTGGGCCCGCGTGGTGGAGTATGGCCCACTCCCTCTCACCCTTATTCGTGAGAGGAGGCCTTTGCCCTGCAGTGGGATTCTACAGGCTATAACTTACTAACTTACTTACTTCTTTTCACCACTATGGCAATGACATTCTGAATAGCTTTGAAGAGGTATGTTTTGAATTAGGTTTTGATAAATAAAACCGGTCAAGAGCGAGTCCGGCTACTAGCGCACCGAGGGTTCCGTACCACACCACCACACAAAATATTGCTTACAAAAAACTTTCGTTTTCTCTGGGACCTTTAGCGTGAGACCGACTCACACTTGGCCGGTTTTTATTATTTGTTGTTATACTGTAGAGTTTGCTCTATAATCACACCAAGTTTGACGCTTGTATGTTTATATGTATTACCGTTTTTACGATAGAGTGACAAGAAAAAACGTTTGTAAAAATTAGTTTCATTCAACAATTATTGATTATATGAACATGTTACAGCCATGTTGTGCGATTTTCGTTTCCGTTTTTAAAATTTCGTTCTCTGGGCAGTGGGCTCGGTGGCGTAAATGGTTAGCGCGTTTCCCCGGTTTGGAAGAGTGCGGGTTCAAGTCCCGCCCGAGACAAATTTTTAAATCTTTAATTTTATTAGTTTCTTGTTCCCTAAACTTTTTACTTTTTGACATTTTTATTATTTGTTAGCAAATCCACCGTAATAACGCACATTCTGTGTAAATTTCAACTGTCTAGCTATTACCGTTCAAAAGTTACAGCCCTAAATAGGTATGACAGACGGACGGACGGACAACTTAGCCTACGTTAGGCTAATACTTACGTAAGGCGTTAATAGGGTCCCGTTTTCACCGTTTGGATACGGAACCCTAAAAACGATACATCAACATTTAAAATATAGAATCACAATTGTCGACATTCTTATCAAACTAAAATTTCAAAGTGACAACACAATACTGCGAGATTTATTCAAACTCAACTCATATCTAGACGAGCAAGAGTAAGTTAAATTTACATAAGATATCGACTAAACTAAACAGATAATGATGGCAAGGTCACATATACCTTTTATTTGTTTAAACAATGAATACATTTGTTAGGGGGGCTATCGGACAAGATAACTGGTCCCATACAAAAATAAATAAGAATTCCATTCTTGACGGATTCAAGAAAATGTAAAAAAATCAAGGGAAACCGATATTTCTTTATGGTGGACCGACAACCTGGTGAAGGCAGCGGTAACCCGTTGGATGAGGACAGCGCAGGACCGGTCGTTGTTGTGATCCTTGGGAGAGGCCTAATGTCCAGCAGCGGACGTCTATCGGCTGAGATTATGATGTAGCAAGGCTGAGATGGTACAGCCGCGTAATGAGACCATAAATCCAACCTATTCCTATTGTATTTTTGTCTGACTGTTTGTTTGTCCGAGCATCACGCAAAAACTACTATTTAGACTTAAATCTTTTTCTGTTTAAGGGAGGACACATATCTATCCGCGGTGAAGGAGGCCTGTGTCCAGCAGTGGACGTCCGTCCGATGAGATAATGGTCTTCTTATCGTGTGGGCAGCAAGCCCTTGTTTCAGATTTATCAAACCGCCTTATGGTATCTGACATGGTGTTTTTTTAACGACTACTACCACCAGAGATAGTAGCCGGGACCCACGTGCCATCCGAAGCACGGAATCATCTTTCTTTTCAGACAATCAGGTGATTCAGCCTGCAATGTCCTAACAATCTGGAGAAAAAACGCACAAAGTAACATTTCAGTAGATGTCCCCTGTGGGAATCGAACCCACTACCTCCGTGTCAAGAGCCCAATGCTCTTAACCATTAGACCACGAAGGCAGTTATGATGATGATCAGATTCAAGAGGGTAAATGAGAGACCGCAGTATTTGATGGCCGCTCCACATTCATGCGAAGTTCACGCGTGAACGCGTGAAAAAAAAGTGAATGTGGAGCCGATTCGCATATTTTTCGCGGGTTCGCGCCTTGTTAACCACTTTTTGTCGGTTTTTGGCCCGCGTCAAAGAGCCTCAAGCGCCTCAAGCGGCTCAAATCGCAGCGCGAATCACGCGTGAACTCTTCTTGGCTCCACATTCGCAGTGTTATCACTACGCAGCTTTTGCGCGTTCGCAGGCTCTTTGACGCGGGCCAAAAACCGAGAAAAAGTGGTTAACAAGGCGCGAACCCGCTAAAAATATGCGAATCGGCTCCACATTCACGTTTTTTTCACGTGCGAACGCGTGAATGTGGAGCGGCCATAAGAAATCACAAGTCACAGAAACTCAGACCAATACAGAACCGATACTCTCAAAGTTATAACCAATAACCTACATTCCCAAGATAAAAGTTCCCAAGTAAACCACTCTCCATCCTGATTCCCGACCATAAAACCAACCGCCGGCGTGTTTACAGCCACCGCGACGTATCGAAGATAAGATAGCTCGAAACAGCTTGAAACTTGAGTCATCTTGTAAAGTGATACACAAAGCAGATGGCTAGAGGGCTATTAACAAATTATCCAAAGATTTGGCTTTATCCCTTAGGGATATTACCGTTGGCGCGCTCCATACAAACGTAGTCTGGTTATATTTTCAATACCAATGAATTAAAGTCGATGAAATTTTTCCGAAACAATCTAGAGACTAAATCTCTATTGTTTGTATGAATTTCGTTAGAATTTATAGTTTTAAAGTTACAGTGCCTCAAAGATTTCCATAAAAATCTTAAATTAATCCTAGCATTAAAACTGTATATTTTGCCTAAAATCTGACTTCATTATGAACATAGAGATTAGTTTCTAGATTGTTTCTGAAAAATCTCAATCAATCAATCCATTATACCTTATTTTACACCAAAAAACAACAACTCAACAAAAACAACAACACAACAATCTCATTGCCTTTAATTGGATAGTATTGAAAATATCGACGATTTTTTCGTAGAGAAAATTGTTCAGCTTAATAGTCTGATTATACCCTTAAAATCGTCAGTATATTAATCATCATATTGTATGTAATTTTTTGTCTTCCGGCTTGGGATCCGGGGAGGTTTAAATTTCAAGGTGTTTAGCCAGTCTTCCGCTGCCGGGGTTAACCTAGGAGTTCTTCAATTCCACCGGGGAAACGGCGCAAAGTGCACTCATTTACAACATGGGTTATAGGGTTTGGTCAGGTGTACGGTGGGAATTGGTCTCGGAACTACCACCTCGCGGTCCACCCTGGGCAACGGATTTATTTCCGGCTAAACGTTCTTGACTATCTCTGACTCACCGGACTATTCTTCGCGAATCTCCCGGTGTTTTTGTTTTCCCTGCGATATTATACCATATTTTGGGATGGTTGGGGATCTACCTTCTAGCAGTCCACCCCAGGCAACGGCATCACAAGCTACTAAGTTTTGGTGGCGGCTGAACGATCCCCCACAGCAGTGTGGTAGGCTCCGCAAGGAGCCGCCTGGCTCGCGACCACCCTCCTGCCGGAGTCTGGCGCCAAGCAGCTTGCTGCGTTCCGTCGGTGTGCAGGAGTACCAGTGCCCTTCTGGGTAAGCTCGCTACATCGTCGACCCCATCTTTGTCCTGAGGACTAGATTGAGGACAAGAGCAAACCCAACTATAAGTAATAAAAAAAAATGTAGGTAAACTTACTTATTTTAGTCTTAGCTAAGTTAAAATTCGAAAGTCGAAAGTCGTAGGTACAGTCTCATTGTTTCCCATTCCAAAAAAATACTAAACCACAACAGGCTCGTCACAAAATTCAAATCGCACCATGACTAGCAAAACAAGCTATAAATAATTTATTAAAACAAAAGAGAAGACAATGCAAATTGCGTTATTTTCTAACGTTTCCACTCAATCGGCACACTTTCACTGTCACTAAGACAATTGTTAAATTGTCCAAAACTATTGTTTGAGAAACTTTTGTGTTAAATTAAAAAATCTGAGTGCGGCAACGGAAAAATGTTGAGATCACGATAACTGTAAGCTATTAGAGA
Organism: Agonopterix heracliana; assembly: GCA_963693445.1. Lineage (NCBI taxonomy): Eukaryota > Metazoa > Arthropoda > Insecta > Lepidoptera > Depressariidae > Agonopterix > Agonopterix heracliana. Next base: position 10,427,029 of record OY856331.1, read on the forward strand.
GAAAATACTCAGGTTTAGGTTATAGGTCCTTAATCCAGAACATAATATCTGCGTGCTAAATTTCATTCAAATCCGTTCATACGTGATTGAGTGACAAACATCATCCGCGTTTCATACATTTTAAGTCCAAATTTGAAAGAGCCAACAAAAACTAACTGTAGCTGTAAGTTTTATTAAATCAAAAATGTATGAAAAGGCAGAACTTCCAAACTGATATGAAACCAAGGATAATGGATCTTCATTTTACTTTGATCTATGAATGGCCTACAGCTTTGGTTCCATACCTACTAATAAATGTTTAGACGGTACTAACAGAATAGCGCATTTTTTGTCAGGCGCACTTTCACCTTTTGGACCAAAAGGATGATGTCTTTTGACACTTATATTAGTAAGATATCCAACATAAGAACCAGAAAATACTTTTTAGATTTTTCTAGCCATTACATCAATCATCCATTATCAGATATCGTTTCGGATCTTATATCAGGACTTTAAATGGGGCATTTAAAGTTAAAGCATTCCTAAAGCTACACACTATCTTAAGGCGTATCTGCTATAGACCACGACTCTCCATACTAATCGATGCGAAGGAGCGCGTGGCTCCGGTCAGAATTTAGCTGTTTTCTTTGAAAAATTAGATGATTTTTTATTAATTTCTAAAAAGTAAGAAAACCACATCATTCTAAATTGTATTGTGAACAACTTCGATCAACAATATACAACTAGATAACGGGTCGCATACAAAATCAAAGAGAAATTCTGTCCTCGTGAATATACAACATTTTTTGTTAACGAACCGAGAAAACAGTCCGAATACATTATAATTTCGACCTCAAAGCAACCATAATTCCTAGTAATTTAAAAAAGGAACACTGCGGCATTGCGAGACGTGCTTACGTTGGCTTTGTTCGAAAGCAACTAATTCAAAATAAGACCTCACTCCAATAGTGAGGCGTTATTTGCCGGGACATGTTTTGAGCGCTGACGCGTTATCTAGTTAGATATTGTTGATCGAAGGTGAACAATATTGTAAATTTTCATTTTCTTCCGATTAAAAATGTAAGAGTAAAATGGTTACAACTGGAAAAAAAGCGGTGACTTTAGAGTCCCTTTTCTTCGGTTTTATTAATTAAAATCGAAATCTAGAAAAACCACATCACTTCTCATATCCTGTAGATGGTTCAGTTTATTTTTTAGCTCAAAAAGTGCCATAGTTAATTAATAAAATGGTTACAAAGTTACCCAAAACCGGCAGGTAGCCCCTTAAACTTGTAGTAATGCTCACTTTTAACATTTTGAAGGTGAATATATCAAGTTTAGTGGTGATAAGAGGCTAGTATTTCACAGACTGCATAAGAAACTTATTTCTTAGTCTCCTTATACGACAACAACGGGAAGAAATGAGGTTGTCCATTCTTAGCCGGAACCAAACCGGACGTCGATAAATCTCAAAAGAGGACCAAACTTTTTTAATTGATACCATAAATCTATTATAATTAATCGCTATCTCTTGCCCCGAAGGTGCAAAAACTCATAACAATAAATTTAATCATTCACATTCAGAATTTGAATCCTAAAATAGTTTTTTATATGTGAATGAATCATTTCACGGCTGGTAAACGACGCCATTATAAAATTAGAAGGCAGAACTAAATAAAATACGAGATAAACACATTCTTACTATCTTTCCTTCGTCATGGTTGCGTTCTGTCAAAGATTAAGAAGACTAGTCTACAATTATATTATAAAGAGGAAAGATTTGATTTTTTTGTTTGTTTACGGTAGTAACATTAATATCATTGTTTGTTTGTGTTGCATAGGCTCCGAAACTACTGCTGGACCGATCTGAATAATTCTTTCACCACTAGAATGCTACATTATCTGTGATGAACATAAGCTATATTTTATATCTACCAGTGCGAAGCCGGGGCGGGCCTATAGTACCTAGTATATAATCAAGAATGATTTTCGTCTTACTGCCCATGTCGTAATACTGATGGTGAACTTGTGAAGCTAGCAGCAACCATAAAACAAGCTAAAACATTGTAGCGCAAATTGAAATGCTTATCTAAGTTTGTTGTTAACCTGTAACGAAATTAGAAAAAAAAAATCAATAACTACGAACGTGCGGCCGTAGTATGGCAGCGTGATATAACTTTCTCTCTCCGTCAGTCTGACATCTCAATACGTATTTCAGGGCCCCTAGACAAAATATCTATCGATTAGCGTAAACGACAGTGGAAAACATAAAAATGTATGGACTTGACGTATGGTGACGAAAGCAAACGTCGAAATGTTTCGATCGCCAATGTCAAATCCATACATTCTGTCATTTCTAATAGCGTCTACGCCAATAGAAATGTTACTTTGTCTATAGGCCCAGGTGACGTTTCGTCAAAATAAAGGCAATATTTAGTATCAATTGTTATTACTCATTTTCTTTATTTGAAATGTTCGCGTAAGCATCCATTCCTTTAACTTTGATCGAAGTATGGAACCCCAAAAAGTGTCAGCCACACCATATGTTTCTCGTCACACTCTGGCACCTCAAAACAGTGTCACCTCTACCCTAATCTAACAGATCACTGACAAAAACCAGGAATAAACAGTCGTAAGTTCATCGACCTCATAGTTGCATCAATTCAGTTTAATTGTAACTGCATTCGGTCAGTTTGTTTAGCTAGCCGCTAAACTGACGCCTTTGAAGTTACATCTGAAAGATAGCTTCCTCTTTCCGTTTGTTTACGTTTTTTAGATGTTTGTTGCTTTTTCTGAGAGGATATCGTCGATAAGTGTTCTTTATTGAACGACTAGGTTTATTTCCATCCGAATGAACGAGATAAACGGCGCGATAAAGCCTTATTTCGCGCATTGTGCAGCACCCCTTGTTGAAGTCTATATGTCAAGTGCGGACCACTTGACATATAGACTTCAACAAGGGGTGCTTAGAGCATCTAGACGTCCGGGGTAGGTACATAATATGAAAGCTTTTTTTTTTAAATTTTTTATTTATGGGTTTGCTCTTGACCTCTATCTAGTCCTCAGGACAAAGATGGGGTCGAAGATGTAGCGAGCTTACCCAGAAGTACACTGGCACTCCTGCACACTGACGGAACGCAGCAAGCTGCTTGGCGCCAGACTCCGGCAGGAGGGTGGTCGCGAGCCAGGCGGCTCCATGCGGAGCCTACCACACCGTTGTGGGGGATCGTTCTGCCGCCACCACAAACTTGGAAGCTTGTGATTCCGTTGCCTGGGGTGGACCGCTAGAAGGTAGATCCCCAAAGCTGTAGGTAAACTATGGCAAATTCGCCATCAAATGAAGATTGGTGTTGGGAACGAAATTCTAAACATAATTTCAGTTGTTAGATTGGTAATTGTGGCACCTCAGGCCCATGCCCAGCAGTGGGCTAGCGGTTGATGATGATTATCATCGGCACAAAAGTACTTTAAAATACGAAGGATTGATTTTGTAATACAAATGGGAAAACTGTTCCGAAATAATAGTCAAATCATTTTAGGGTATGACCCTAACAATAATTCATCTATCGCTGAAACTTTGCAGTGTGATAAAGTAACGTGTCAGATTGTCAACCGTAATCTGTATACTTTACTTTATCACACTGCAAAGTTTCAGCGATAGATGAATTATTGTTAGGGTGTCCCATACAAGGAAACTCTAAAATGACTGGACTATAAAATATGATTTCTTAAATACGAAGGGAAGGACTGATTTTGTAATACAAATGGGAAAAACCAAAATAAATAAGTCTAATCTAATATTAATTTTATGACTATTATAAAGGGTTACCTATCGTACTTTCGAAAAATAGTTTTCCGAATTTTAGTTCTCCGAAATCGTTATACTATTTATTGTTTCCCTTTTTTTTTGTTTCCCCGAAATATTATTCGCCATATTTTAAAAAGCCAGATTTTTTATTGTCCTTTTTTTCTTTTAACCAATGGATCAAAATTCTGTAACACAGTTTTCCGAAGTAATGTAAGTCAGATAATTTACTTTTTCGAATATTTGTTTTTCCGTACAGTCACATTTCCGGAGAAATATTTAACCTAACCTATCCTATAATTTTAAAAACACCAGATGGTTTTTTTCAGGCAGGGGGCGTCCAACTCCCGCACCTTCAACATACATTATAAGCAAACAAGCAAGCATGCAGCAAGCAAGCTAGCATGCAGCAAGCAAGCAAGCATGCAGCGAGCAAGCAAACATGCAGCAAGCAAGCAAGCATGCAGCAAGCATTTTGATGCTCCGCTCGCTTCGCTCGCTCCGCTAAGTGCTTTACATGTTCTAACCTAACCTAACCTACAATTTTAAAACCACCAGGTTGTTTTTCTCAGGCAGCGCAGCCCCCCTGCACCCCCCAACATGCATACAAGCAAGCAAGCAACATGCAAGCAAACATGCAGCAAGCATGCAGCATGCATGCAGCAAGCAAGCAAGCATGCAGCAAGCATTTTGATGCTCTGCTCGCTTCGCTCGCTCCGCTCGCTCCGCTAAGTGTTTTACATGTTCTAACCTAACCTAACCTACATTTTTAAAACCACCGGTTTGTTTTTCTCAGGCTAGAGGGCTTTCCCCCGCACCGGCCCCCCTAACATGCATACAAGCAAGCAACAAGCAAGCAAGCATGCAGCAAGCAAGCAAGCAAGCAGCATGCTAGCAAGCATGTTGGTGCTATAATCCTGGTATCATGTATCTACTAGTTTGTGTCAGTGTCCTAGTCATACTTTGGAAGAAGTTGCTTCTACATTTTAAAACTTCGAACCCAGAAGACCCTTGTCAAAAGAAATAAAATGATTATGAAATCCTGATTTTAAATTTTCTGGAAAATGATACTTCTGTCAAGTCTTTATAAGGAGTAACAAATGTATGTGTAACAAAATATCTGTCACTAGATAATTCTATAAACCGTTTTCGAACAACTGAAATTCGGTCAGTGAAATTTCGAAAGTAAGATAGGTTACCATTATAAAGCTATCATAATTGTAATACCTAATGCCATTAGGCTAAAACTACTTTGAAACGATTTTGTTGACTTTTTATGAGTGCAATACAATGTTAGTTTATTAGATTAGATATAGATTTCGATTTGTTAGATAAAGATTGGATCGATAAATAAAATTGTTGTTAAAAAAAATTTTCCACTTTTGTGAGTCAGTGTTTAAGACGACTGCGATACTAGCAGCCTCCATACAAAAAGCGTTTATCATCATCATCTCAGTCGCTGGACGTCCACTGCTGGACATAGGCCTCCCCCGCAGATCGCTACAACGACCGGTCCTGCGCTGCACTCATTCAACGGGTTCCCACCGCCTTCACCAGGTCGTCGGTCCACCTTGGCCTACGCGCTGCGCCTTCCGGTCCGGAACGCAGTCGCCGCTTAAATTGAGAACTCAAAGACGCGGGATTCGTTCCGTTGACAACTGACACTAGGTCCATACAGGCTCATAGCGTGTTCGGAATGGTCTCGTCTATCTATCTCCTAACTTTCTCATCAGTATATCATCATAGCATAACACAAAGAAAAAAGAGACATTTCTCAGATCTAACGTAGTATACTATAATAAATCTATGGGATTAACTTTAATGAGCGTTTCTGCATCTGAGTGTCAAACGTACAAAAAAGCTCACGTCATTGTCCCATAGACCGCCGCCACATGAATAAATATCCATACAGAACGAAAGCTTCACACAAGCGCCCGCTTTGGTGCACTCACACATATCGCAGGACGTGCGAAAAAATCTGCAAACCTGTAGTCGTAGCATGCTACACGTGATACGGCTGTATCACGTCTTTTATCTCGTTCGTTCGCGTGCAAATAGAAAGAGAGCGAAGGTGTGATAGCACTTTTTATCACGGTGTCATGCTACCTATGCAGAAGTCGTAGCATGCTACACGTGATACGGCTATAATATCACGTCTTTTATCTCGTTCGTTCGCGCGCAAATAGAAAGAGAGCGAAGGTGTATCCAGTATCACGGTGGCATGCTACCTATGCAGAAGTCGAAGCATGCTACACGTGATACGGCTGTATCACGTCTTTTATCTCGTTCGTTCGCGCGCAAATAGAAAGAGAGCGAAGGTGTGATAGAGCTGTGTCACTGTGGCATGCTACCTATGCTGAATTCCTATTGCATGATGAGCACGAAAAGGCTGTGTAAAAAAGAAAAGGCACCCTTTTGTCCCGCTGCCATGCTAGATCATCAGGTTATGACGAATCTACAAACATTTTGCTTTAATTGCATTGTAAACACATTGTTATTCACTTTAACACTGCATACGTGATGTCAACATGAAGGTATGTACTCTAAGGTTTCACCTCGACCTTCGGAGACATTGTTTATTAGATTATAGTTGTACAAAGAGACAGATTGTACATCTCACGTGTTTTACAATTTGTAAAGAACGTCAAATCTTTGTAAATACATCTACCTGAATAGTACCTGCACGCACGGCGACTGTACAAAACGTAGAAAGAGAAGGAACTAGAAGCAAGCACGAGTCTTGTCATATCACTCAGTAAGAGATGCACATAGCAAATTCGCTCTAGTTAAAAAAGGAGATCGCTACTTATTGCTGTCCTTATCGACGTAGCCACTTTTTTGTTCTACGACGGCTGTCTGACTCCGGAGTCAGACATCTATTTTCATACAAATTGTATAGGATTTTATGACTATCGCTGTCTCATACGCGGTTACACTGATGTTCCGTCTATCAGCGTAAGCGAAAAATACTTCGCCTATGGTACAAAACCAAAATAAGTTCGCCGCGCGACGTTATACGTAATTCACCCTACGCGTGGCCAGCTTATGTTGGTTTTGTATAGCTTGATGTGTCGCCGTGTGTGCCTACATCTACAGGGTTCAACTTAATATCCTTACTGTTTTTAAGAGTATGATCAGACCACGAAATTGGTTCAAAAAACATTCTCAAAAAGCGTCAGCATATTATTAAGTTTTCGGTAATATTAGTGAAACGTGGATGTTCTGAGGTTTTAGGATATCTCTGACTACCCCTTCGGGGAATATAGTCGTGAGCATATGCTTATGCTTATACTACATATTAAGTTGGACCCTGTATATTGAATCTGATACCTACTTTAAATAATTTGTGTGGCAATCTCAAAGGTATTTATTTATTTTATTTATTTATTTATATTGAAATGTTACAGTAGGAATTGTAAAATACCATTATCATTATGTATTGATCTTTTATTTACTTTATCGTATGTAGTATTTACATTTTATTTGTACGACAGAGTGTTATTTACTTTGAATACATGTGGTTTGATTTCAACATTTCTTTAGAAAATATACAGAATAAAATAAATATTTAAATCAGAATTAACGACCTTTTTTTACGAGTATAGAAAAATAATTTCAACTTGTCATACAAAAGAGGCAAACAGCAACAGTATGGCAAGTGCTAATTTCCTATAGTTCCCTAGTGGACAGTTTTTCAGCATCATGAGTAGGTACACACGGGGACAAATCAAGCTACGAAAAAAACCAATATAAGCGGGCCGCGCAACGTTATACGTTATTCAACCTACGCGCGGCCAGCTTATATTGGTTTTGCGTAGCTTGATGTGTCGCCGTGTGTACAATCACCTTATAAAGTAATGAATCTGTATACATAAACACCCTACCAGGATCAACAGTATCGATCACCCACATAACATAACTATAAATATAGTTATGCTATGCCCACAACAATAGACTGTGGCCTAAATATCATAGTGAACCTGCATGCAAAGCCGAGAGTCATAGGTTCATATCCCGCCAGAGACAAAATATCCAGAACACAACGTCACACTCAAAATAATTTATTCAATATAGGAGCCTGAAGCACACTTATTAAACGTCAATTCTTTTTACCCGACTGCGACAGAAGGAGGGTTATGTTTTTTAAGCTACCACCCCGTCGGTACGTGTTGTCGCTGTAGACAAGATGCGGCCAGAAACTCTACAGCAACTACAAGAGTTTGTAGTTTTGTGTATAATTTTCTTTCTAAGTAGAACATAAATTCCAAGGTTCTCAATAATAAGTCCCATCAACCACGTCATTCTCGTCCTTATCACGAAATGATAAACGTTTTTACAAGGTTCTTCTTTAATGGGGTACTGGAGTAGTCATTAAATTCGCAAATTATAGAGAAGTTTCATTTTAATTTTGTACATTAATAGCTTATTGTCCCATGCTATTCAATGTCTCAACTATTCCCATGGGAATTGATGGCCCCTTCACTGCGTCCGTGGCTTTCTTCCCTTTTGTCAACTCTACTCATTACTGCTTTATTCCCTTTTAGCAAAATGCATTTAATGGCGACATAATTTATACGTGTGGTTTAGAATAGTTCACCTCAAGCAAGTATTGAGATTGGGGGGGGGGGGGGGGGGGCAATATTCATGTTCTGGGGAAAATATTCACGTTCGCGGGAGGGACATTCATGTTTGGAGGAGGAGATTCATGCTCGGGGGAGGATATTCATGTTCCAGGGAAGACATTCATGATCGGGCAGGGCATTCGTGTCCTGGGGAGGACATTCATGTTCGGGGGAGGACATTCATGTTCGGGGGAGGATATTCATGTTCGGGGGAGGAACATTCATGTTAATGGGAGGACATTCGTGTTTGGGGAAGGAACATTCACGTTCGTGAGGGACATTTGGGGAGGACATTCATGCTGTGGGAGGGACATTCATCGAAAAAACAATGTAAAAGAAATCGCTATCATAAATAGCTTCTAATTTCGGGGGGGATAGATCCAACCTATGCCCCTTGGATACGTGCTTGAATCACCTAATTTCTTCCCGTGGTTTTTACGAGTCTACTAAAGGAGAGGATAGAATAGATTCCACGGGCAAGAATATCTCGATCTAAATCCAAACGTGTAAACATTCGAACTGCAATTTCGACCCTCACCTCTAGGAATAATATCGTAACTCACTTTTTGCTATTTTCAGGAGAGCACGTCACAAATTCAATCATTTTTTGCTTTAACGTCTAAGCGCGAGCGGTCTGTCAAAATGGCTATAACGGCTGTCAAAACGGCAGTACCGCGAAAAGCGCAATACCAAATGTGTCAAAAGTTAGTTCGTACCAAGAAGTTTGAAATCCTCTATAGTGGAGCACAGACTGCCTAACAAGCGGTGAAAAATGATAATAATCCTTGGTGGTCGGTAATGATCGTTCTTCTCCGTAGTTGTTTTAGTGACGTTAACTTTGTCCCTTTCTAATGTATGTCTTGGCATGACGTCACTCAACTGTCGTTCATGCCATTGTGACGTCATTGGAATAGAAAGGGACGCACGTAAAATTGGAAATATCGACGACGGAGACAAACGTCAAATTTTCTTGTATCAATGCTTGTAAGGAGGAGTGCTATCCTTTATGATTTAAATCCATGGTTCGGACGTATACATACCTAGTACACCTACTCTGAAATGGAATCCGAGATCAAAAATTTCAAATAAAAGAGCCTCTTAAAAAAAATCTGCTGTCCCATACGATTGCGTCGATTAGGTTTAGTATGGGACAGATGATTTTTATTTTGCTCTGATCGTTTCGCTCCCATAGTAAAAGTTGTCCAGTTTGATGGGTAGAGAATGTGGTTTACACGGTTAATGATACTTTTCCTAACACCCTGTGTAAAGCGTTCGCTGTATTCAACGTCTATTAAGAGAATATTATTCCGAGAGCGAAAATGCGCGCTACATACAAACGTACTATGGTGATATTTTCAATACAAACCAATTAAAGACAATGAAATTTTGCAGAAACAATCTAAAAACAAATCTCTATGCTTCTATAGAGTCAGATTTTCGTTAAAATATACAGTTTCAATTCTAGGATTAATTTAAGATTTGTATGGAAATCTTTGAGGTACTGTAACTTTAAAACTATACATTTTAACGAAAATCTGACTCTATACAAGCATAGAAATTTGTTTCTAGATTGTTTCTGCAAAATTTCATTGCCTTTAATTGGTTAGTATTGAAAATATCACCATAGTACGTTTGTATGGAGCGCGCTCCAAATAATATACCCTTAATCAGAAATAAATAGGTACCTATCTAAATAAAGAAATAAGTTTTTCTTTAAGACAATAAGGAAAATCAATGTCTGACGACGACCTCAATGAGACCTTGACAATTCCAAACGAGAGAACTCTTAGCAAAGCTCTTGTCACGACGTCATAAGAACGAAAATTACTTGTCTCATGTGACTTGGCCAGTAACGATGGTACAATTAACCAAATCGAGTCATCAGCTCAGACGATTATGAGCCTTAATAATTGTAGAGATAATTGCATAATATTCTGCTGGAAGAGAGGTTAGTAGAAGTAAGTATACTAGAATGATGAAGCAATTAAGGGGCCATAGGTCCAGACGAATATTTTCTATGAGAAACGCGATTGCCGAGCGCTCCGAAAAGTGTGTGCGTGAGCCGTATTTTTGATTAAAAACAACTAACCAAAGTACTTTTTCTAGATTTTATTTATGATTGCACTAGTTAAACTAATGGTGAATATGTGAGTATAAATACCAACAATCGGAAACTATTTTAAGTTCTTCTAAACCGAGAAAAATGTTTAAAAATGCATGAAAATACGTCATCTTTGTGACGATTTTCTATCGAGTGAAGTAATTCCAATCGTGTATTCAGTTGATGATTGCACTAGATGAAATATCCAAAAATACTGAGGTATGACTTTAGTTTCGGTAAATGGTATAAATCTAGTCGTAAAATGAAAAATAAAAGATGCCTCCGAGGTATTTCCACCTACTATTACGTCTTAAGTTGAGAATGTTCCGACGACAACATATTTCAACGAATTGTGAAGATTGTACATTTAAGAGAAGTTTATTCTGAGACCGCAAACGCGCGCTGCATCACAAACGAATTGTGGTGATATTTTCAATACTATCCAATTTAAGTCAATGACATTTTTCTGAAACAATCTAGAAACTAATCTCTATTCTTGTATGAAGTCAGATTTTCGTTAAAATATACAGTTTTAATGCTAGGATAAATTTAAGATTTGAGGAATGGAAAGAGGAGGATGGAAATCTTTGAGGCACTGTAACTTTAAAACTATACATTTTAACGAAAATCGGATACCAGCTCAATATAAACGTAGAGATTTGTTTCTAGATTGTTTCTGCATTCATTGACTTTGGTTAGTATTGAAAATATCACCATAGTACGTTTGTATGGAGCGCGCACCGAATTATATCCCCTTAATATCTACGTAATTACAACCACAATAAATGTAGTCAGAGCTATTTAATAAGTAATTAATCGATGATCCGCACAGATAACAAAACAAAACATTACGTTTTGAGGTTGTCTTTATCTGCCTTACAGATATTATATCATTGGGGTCAGTCACTTTATGTTATCATTATAATTACTACTTACTATTGAATCTGTTTAGCACAAATATATTATAATTATATAAGTAAGATTTATACATAACCATGGGGACCAGGAGTGCGATTTTTAAAAGTCACACGTTCAAATCAGCGATAGCAAATGTCAAAATTGCTATGGAGATTATGCATCTTTCTACTGCTGATTTGAACGTGTGACTTTCAAAAATCGCACTCCTGTCCCGCGTTTGTTAGTTTGTTGAAATGTAATGGAAATGTCTCCACGAATGTTTAAAAAAAGGCTTTTTGGGTGGCTACTGGAGAAATGTTTTTATTCTGTCAACGATATTTTTAATAATGACATGACTATGTTTGATACAATTTAATATGATTTACTATGACATAAGATTTGATTTTTAATATTTTTGTTTTCTTTTGATTTGTTTGATTGTTATTGTAAATTATAATATTGACATGGTTGTGATGCTAACTATGTTTTCTTTTTGTTTTGACATTACCGTAGAATTTTGATTTGGAATGTTAATAACTAATTATTTTCTTTGTATATTTAAATCTTTGCACGCCTTCTAGGCAGAATGTATTGGATCCTTTTTTATATGTTAATTATGTTTACTACCTACATTATTGTGTACCTACATTCTAGCAAAAATAAAGAATCTGAATCTGAATCTGTTAGTAGAATCGAGCGTATCTCGTCCATATTTAAATGGTCTAAGGTTAATTTTTGTTGGACCTTGTTTAATTCAACATACATTCATAAACTAACGACCATTATCCTTTTCAGAATGACCAGAAATCTTGCTACCTTTTTAAGAGTGTGTGAGTTTTCTTGTTTTTGGATATAAGTGTAATATTGAACATCAAATCTAGATCAATAACGTGTTAATTACAAAAATATTTCCTACATAAACTTACTAAGCCGTAGAAATGGTAAAAAGATATTATCATCAGCGAATAACTAGCAATTTTTCGCTCTACTGGTCACCCCCTTGCAATCTTAGTTCATTCCAATTAAAGTCTCACAAATCAAGCAATTTTAACACTTATAAACATAACCATAAAAGCTTTGTCAGAAGAATAGTTTATGTTGTAACTTAAAAGACAAAATCACTGCAATTTCAACCCTATTTTTCAGTTAACTAACCAGAAAATTGCTTGAGTTATTTCTTTGTAGTTTTTTATGTTAAACACTAATCTATAATAAATCTAAATATTCAAGATAACGAAACTGTTAATAGGTAAAATACTTTTACCTATACGGAAACGGATATAGCTAGTTTTCATTGAATAACTACGCTATCATGATCTGTTAGAATAATTAACGTTTGTTTTGTCGTGCTAAGTACGAAGCCAATTTTTTTATTCCTTTTTAGAGCTTTATGAACTCGAGAGAGAAGTTTATTCCGAGAACGCAAATGCGCGCTGCATACAAACGAAATCGGGTCATATTTTCAATACTAACCAATTAAAGTCAGTGAAATTTTTCAGAAACAATCTAGAAACTAATCTCTATGTTTGTATGAAGTCTGATTTTCGTTAAAGTGTATAGTTTTAAAGCTACAGTGCCTCAAAGATTTCCATACAAATCTTAAACTTCATACAAACAGGGGTTAGTTTCAAGATTGTTTCTGAATTTAATTGGCTAGTATTGAAAATATCACCAGACTTCGTTTGTATGGAGCTCGCTCCGAATTGACACTATTGTTGAGTGTAGGTAGGCGATGTCACAACTGCACCGCAACTACATCGCAACAAACTACAGAGTGTTATCGCTGCGATTTCGCGGCGACAATTATTGATCTCTGAAATACCGCGGCGATGTATCGGCGGTAATAGTGGAGATGGCTTACGCTGAAAAACCGATTTGTGTGATAATATGATGGCTCCGCAATACTTTAAAAATCCTGTTTATAATTTTCTACTGCTCCTGTAAAATTGTTCATTTTATGACTTCACATGCTCTACCTCTGAGGTACATAACATGATAATGTTAGTAGATCGTATCAAAACAAATCGTTCACGCAGTTACACCTCGCTTCTTACGATCCCTGACAGTTCTTCTTATCAGAACGCCGCAATAGCAGAAATGACCATTAAACTGTTCTTTTCAGAACTACCTTCTTGATGCTATCTACGTTTACTGCACCTTTATAAGACTAAAGGACATTTTAATCGAGACTAGGTCCTGCATAGGTAGCATGACACCGTGATAAAACGCTATCACACCTTAGCTCTCTTTCTATTTGCACGTGAACGAACGAGATAAAAGACGTGATACAGCCCTATCACGTGTAGCATGCTACCAGTGCTGGAGTGCAATTCTCTAAGCGAAAGCATCGGTTGAAACCATAGACGAAAATTTTTTCGCTTACGCTAGTAGACCGAATATCAGTGTAACCGGGTATGAGATAGCGAATTATATGAAGTGACATCTCGGAGTCAGGTGGTTGTCCCATACAATTTATATGAAGTGACATTTTGGAGTCAGATGGCCGAAGTACAAAAAAGTGGATACGTCGATAAGGACAGCAATAAGTAGCGGTCTCCTTTTTTTAACAAGAGCGAATTTGCTATGTGCATCTCTTACTGAGTGATATGACAAGACACGTGCTTCCTTCTAGTGCCTTCTCTTTCTACGGTTGAAACATACAACAAGCTGTCAATTCGGTATGCGTTGTGTCAAACTTAATATGACATCTTCGACGATCTGAAGGATGCAAGAAGGAAGAAATCACCTTAGAGAAATCAACGGATATATGGACGCAAAAAGAGGTAGATGCCGCATGTTGGACGTATGTTTACGAGATGGATGCGGTCAAAGAAATTACCGACGCAACACTACAGGCCAGCAAACACCGGGCCCAAGAACGAGCGGCCTTTAGGTGATACAAGCATCCCACGATGGCCACGTGCCTCAGCCATGAAGTTACGACTAAGAAGAAGGCTCTGGCTGGTTCAACGGCAGCGATCAATCTCAACACTAGAGAGCAAAGTCCAGCGAGCCCAAGACTTTAAAGCATCCTTTAGATTGGCAATTTACCGCAGACTTTTTTTCCAAGAAAGATTGCTATTCGGGTGGAGGGCACGCGCTCCTTATTGGCTGAGATCTGGCTTCCCCGAGGGGGTAGTCAGATATATTCAGAAAACTTCGAACATCCACTTTTCACAAGTAGTACCGAAACTGTGTCTAGTGTGACGGGGTGTGAGCAATCTGGCTATCTGCCTTTATATTTGCGATTTGACTAGTTGGAAATTTGACCTTGAACAAAAGTCCGCGATAAATCGCAGGTAAAGCCTGCTTAATCCGTCTTGGAACCCGCAACGAATTTAATACAATAAAAAGAAAACAATACTGACCTTAATGCGCTTCCTTGCTCCCTCACATCAACTCCGTTGATAGAATCATCTCCTCTCGCCTGCAACCCCGACATCTTCCAAACACCGATGACGTCACGCCCCGCCAATCAGGAGCGCTATCACGTCATCGCGGACCAATCAGAGCGTCGCGCCGCGGATCATCGTCCTGCAAACGGTCGAAGAATTTAAATTCGGAACGCGGCTTAACGAATAAGGCGAAAGGAAAGGAAGCTGGCGTTTATGGCGCGTGTTATGATGGCGGAACAGTTATGTAACAGTTCAGTTTAAGTATGTAGTGAATTGTCGGCTTTAAAGTGATGATCGCTATATTTTGCATTGATATAAGGAAACGTGTTTGTTTGTTTCGTCAGTTGTTATGTTAACGGCTATGTCAGAAGGAGGGTAATGGTTTCCGAGGAGACCAAAGTATGTACACCGTTGTTTATTTATAGATTTAAAGAATTTGGTGTGTATTCTTTCGATGGCATGTGTGGAGTGTTTTGCTATCGTGTGGTGAAGATAGTTTAGTGTCCTGAGAAGAGACTAATTCCCATGCGGGTGCCGGTTATAGGCACTACATCACCCAGTCTGATCATATCGGTTTCCCGTTCAATCAGATACAGGAGAGTAAGGACCAGAGAGTGCACTTGCTAGTGTTTAGCGCGATGTACTCTTGCATAAGCATAAGCATATGCTCACGACTATATTCCCCGAGGGGGTACTCTTGTTTGTAGCTTATTATACCTAGTTGATTGTTTGTCGACCCACATGTTGAACCAGGGCCTCTACCTGGACATTTGAACTTCGTAATTGCGAGAACGTTTTCGTTCCAATGTCAACTCTATTACAACGATGTTCGGATCGAAACTGTCGAAATGTATTGAAATTCGAAAGTCCGGGTACAGTGCCTTATCTCTTTATCCGATATATAGTTCAGATGAATGAAATGCTTGCCGAAAAGAGACACCTAGTGATATGTCATTTTGTGCGTTTTTCCCCAGCTAGTTGGTTAGAACATTGCAGGCTGAATCACCTGATTGTCTGAAAAGAAAGATGATTCCGCGTGCTTCGGGTGCCACGTTAAGCCGTTGGTACCGGCTACTATCTCTGGTGGTAGTAGTCGTTACATAAAAATCAAGCAGAGGCGGTATGAAAAAACTCTTGACACCAGTACCTAGGCCTCGCATGCCACCCCCGAAAAACGATAAAAATTGAGATGAGCCTCCATCCTTATTATTTGACGTGTGCCAGAAAGAGCGCGCATGACGTTTTTCTCGTGGCTGGCATGTTAGCCGTGCAGGAATTACTGCCCAAATGATAAGAAGAGAAGGGTAAACATATTTGGTAAATAATCAATAAGCGCATTCGTTAACAACGTGCAGATAGTTTTAATTTCGTAAACAATATCTCAAGTAGGTCAAATTAGTAAAGATCAGCGCGCAACCGGTTTGGATAGCGTATCTATTGTTCTTTTATCTCGATGGTTTTATTATTGTTACGTAATTTTTACAGACTTTCAGTCGAGATTTGCGATTTCTGTTGAAGCTGAATTTGATGAACCAATTAATGAAATGGAGAGCTTCGCTGGAGCGTTGCGTATAGTTTTTTTTTTATTAGTGTAAAGCGGCTATTCGAGTCTTCTCTAGACTAGTATCACTTCGACCTTATATAAATCTTTTGTGATCGCCACAATAGTTACAGTTCACTGCTAATACCCACTTCCTTAAGGAATTGTAGGATTTCTTTAGCAGTGAAAGATTTTACTTCACTCGGGTGAACAGAGTGTTTACCCAAGCGAGCATATCGTTTGTGCATTAGTGGGCCACAGTCACAAAGGAGGTGAATAGGGGTTTCGTCCTCCTCCAGACAGAATCTGCAGAGTTTCGTGTCCCTTATGCCTAGGGTCGTAAGGTGTATAGAGGTATTGAAACTCAATTAACACTTTAACTGCTGACGACCTACCTGGTAGGTCAGCGACCTATGGGCCGCAGTGCTCATGACTCACACCTTGAGTCAGAATCGTATAGCATTCCACAGTGTCAGCACTGCGCGAATGTCATTGTTTTGAGCTTAGCATCGAAAGTGTTAATCAAAAGTCTGCCAATCCGCATTGGGCACGCGTGGTGGACTATTGCCCTTGCACCCCTGAGGGTAGGCCTGTGCCCTGCAGTGGGACATATACAGGGTGTAAAACTAAATGCAACACGTATTGATCAGGGAGCTTCAGACCATCAAACTGAACAACTTTCACTATGGAGCCAAATTCGAAATCACAAAAAAAATATCTGCTTTTTTATTGAAACAGGCGTTACTTTGCGGAAATCCATGACTAACAGGTAGATGACAGGATTGTGTCGAGACCTCCGCTTCTAAATACGTAGTAGACAAAGTTGTATTACTTATACAATACAACCTGCCCACCAAACAATCAAAAATAATCAATAATAATCAAAAAACTCGGACGCTCGGCGGGGTAACAACTCTGTTTCGAACGTTTGTCGGTCTAACTCCTGAGGATGCTCCTTGGTGGAGCGAAACACGTGTAGAGTAGACATTATTTGGTGGGCAGGTTGTATTGCATAACGTAATACAACTTTGTCTACTAGGTATTTAGAAGCGGAGGTCTCGACACAATCGTGTCATCTATCTGTTAAGATATCTGCTGTCCCATACAAAACTGCAGTACCCAATTCAAATGCATAAATAGGACAGCAGATTTTTTTTCGCGATTTAGTAGTGAAAGTTGTTCAGTTTGATGAGTAGAATACATGCTGAAGTTATCCGCAGTGATATAAAATTTACCCTGTAGGTATATGGATATGGAACCTGATGGAACGCATTTATCTTATCTTATCTTATCTTGCTGCGGGGGTTGGCAAGCCAGCAACACTTCGACCAAGTGGGATCTTTTGTGTTAGCCCCTATACTTTTGCTTTCTTCATCTTCACCCTTCAAATACATGGTCAATGAAGGAGGCAATACCATTAAGGGGAAGAAATCTAAGATCTCCTGGTTTTTATCCATCTCCGAGGAGGCACATGCGTTTTGCCGCCAAGACATCGCAGTCGCAAAGCAAAAACGCATTTAAGTTTACACCCTGTACATAGGCTGATAAGGATGTTAGGACGGACGGACGGGTAGAGTAGACTTATGAATAGGGTTCCATTGGTAGCCTTGGGTACGGAACCCTTAAAAGCCATACTTCCAAAGAAGCCCCTTAGTAGACTCGTAGTCATACGTACCTACTACGTATGCGGGACTTCGTCTCACGAGATATTGTGTGTAAGTAAACGTAATACTTAAGAAAATACTATAAATCAAAAGTTACAGACAAAACAACATGCATAACAAAATAATTCGAATACTCTACATACCCACACGAAATCCCCCGATTCAAGGTATAATCGAACTTACTTCCTAAATAATAAGAGTTTTATGAGGGAGCTTCTTATGTGTAATAAACTAGGAAATAGACACGCATTTGGCAAGTTCCTTCGAGCGCAAATCGCTCAGTTCAATTGAAGTTTAAAATTAGAAATAAGTACATTTCTTTATTACGGATGGGTTTGCTCTTGACCTCAATCCATTCCTCAGGACAAAGATGGGGTCGAAGATGTAACGAGCTTACCAAGAAGAAGCCTATTCACTCGTACTTTAAAGGAATTCGGGTTGTAAGCGCTCTGAAATACTGACGCAGGCAAGGCATTCCACTCCTTGGCTGTGCGCATTATAAAAGATTCTGAAAGGCGCTTAGATATGTGGGATGTCAACCAAGTAGGGGTGATATCCTGCGGTGCGTCTGTCCCCGTTTCATCAGATATACCATAACATGAGTCCATAACGGTTTTACGAAATACCCTTCATCGAAATCACGGTTCTCAACCGATTCGTTCGACGAAAGCACTGTTCAACGATAGCACGGTTCGTCGAAAGCACCGTTCGCTAACGGTCTCTTTGACGAAATAACTCTTTACCGATAGCACGGTTCGTCGAAAGCACCGTTCGCTAACGGTCTCTTTGACGAAATAACTCTTTACCGATAGCACTGTTCGTCGAGGGAAGAGAGAATGCATCTGTGTTTAGCGCGCACATTTACACACTTAAAAATATCCTGCGAACCTGACTGTTTTCTGATAAAGTAGTCGCTGTAGTCGAAGTCTGTTACAGGAATTAATCAGAAATAAATACCTAAATAAAGAAATAACGACCGACCATTCATTTACGTAACCTTAAAATAGTAACAAATCAAGAATGATCTTTTATAATCCAGATAAAAATAAACTCGCGCATTACGTGAGCGTCGAACTAAAATACCGTTTTGTTTACAAAACTTTTATGTCAAACGTGACGCTTTCATCTCTTCAGGGTTTAATACTTCCATCGTCTTTCTTGTCAGCGTGAGTTATATCCGATGACGATCACTCATGCTGAAGTTTAAAGATTAGCCAGTCAGCAATCGGCTTATCGAGGCAGACTGCCCACAGGTTTCGCCTCTCGTGGAGTTTCTGCCTCCCCATTATGACACTCGCTTTCCTGTCTTGTGCCAGACGCATCCAATTGTTTCCAGCCGTCTTTGCAATATCATCAGGCCACCTGGCTGCTGGACGGCCCACTCCTCTCTTGTCTAATCTCAGCCACAACGCAGTCAAGGCCACTCAAGGCTTTGCTCCTTCTGCTGTCCTTCTAGCTACGTTGTGTACGCCAATAAAACATATAGTGAGGAGAAATCATGTGTGATTCCGACGAGGCTTCATCGTGGCGGACAATAGACATGATTTTCATTTATTATTTTGTGGCTGCCGAAGAACTGACAACCTATGGGGAGTTTGGTTTCTATAATGGCGACCGGGATTCGCGTTGCAGGTTACTTGCCTTGCGTGGTTTTCGCCCGTAGCGTTTTAGCTGTCCTCAATCTCTTCTTGTTCTTGATGAAAAACAATCCTTGAGATTGGTATAGATACTTCCACTAATTACTTGACATTGGCGGCGTGCTAGCGCACAAGCAAACAGTCCATTTATTATAAGTAAAAAAAATAATGGCAACCAAAACCTGGCTTCCGTTGTGTGGGGCGCTGGACCGATTATCTGAGGTGGAGGGAAGCGACTGGACGAGGAAAGACCAGCATTTATTTTTGTCACTATCTAACGCATGTGGCTTTGTGGTGTGCCTTGGGAGAGGTGATGTGGACGTTTGTACGTAGAAGTGGACGATGACAGGCTGACGATGATGGCAATAGATTGGTCAGAATCAGAACTATCGTGAGAGATGGTTTCGTATTATTACAAGCATAAGAATCTATAGTTCTTACGTGTTTCTGAAAATATAGGGTCCTTCTTAATATGCTGACACTTTTTTGAGGGGATGATCAGAGCATCAAACTAAACAACTTTCTTCAAAAAAATCATGTGTTCCATACAAATCTGCAAACCTACTCGAGCCAAATGTATGGGACATCTGTGTTTTTTTCGTGATTTCGATGTTTGATCATCCCCTTAAAAAAGTGTCAACAGATTAAGTTGGACCCTGTATGTGTTCTACTTATGAGTCTATTCCATTGCAATGAATGTATTACGTACAACAGACGGCGCTAATGGACGCCAGTTGTAGTACTGATTCCGACCTAATTCGTACAGTTTAACGAACTTCTAGATTCCCTGTCGGGTTATGAAACCTTGTTTAGTACAGTTGCGCTTGCGCATCAGTTACATCAGTTCCTGATTACTGCGTTTGTTTCCCGATATTCATTGTTTTTAGTAGCAAATACCTTATTCACTTGGATGAGCAGTGAAAAAGAATATGGGCCTGTTTTACCACTTCTGAGTAAGTTCTTGTTAGCTTATCCGACAGTTATTTTGACTTAATTTCATACAAAATATCTCAAAATATCTGTCGGATAAGCTAACAAGAACTTCCCCCTTATTTACGAGAGCTGTGCTAAGACTGGTTTATTATAATTTTATAAATTGTTTTAGAGTTAAGTACCTACAACTCAGAAGTGGTGAAACAGACCCTAAGTGTTATTTAAATAGAATAAGCTAATTTTGATGATCTGAGCATCCCCTTAAAGACCGTCAGCATATTAAGAAGGACCCTATATTGCTACCAAGCATAAAGTTTGCAAAAACTACTTTGCTCGATAGTAAATATAGGTAAGCAATTCAGCAAAGTCACTCCAGTCAAAACATCTAGCATTAGGTTCAGGTACCCAAACTTGAAATCTATTCCAAGAAATAGCACCTAACAAAAATTCCTTCATGTGCCTAAAACGGAATTTGCTTGAAAGCCTAGCTTACTGTACCGTTTGCAATTAGCAATGTAAATATAGTGCTTTTGATGTAAACGCCGTATTGTCCTCGAGTCTGTTTGTCTGTCACCTGGTAAAAGCCTTAAAACGTTTGGACTAAGTCTTGGGGAAGCAGCGATTGTAGTTTGACCTTTCGGCAGTTTAGGCAAAGACAATAAAAATATACCCTTGCGTATCCTGGACATTCCAGATACACTGTATGAAAAGATCATTGGTATTAAACATCAGAAAACAATTAGGTATGTTTACGCTCAACCAAGGCTGCCTTGCCTACGTCACAATAATGTTCATTAAGGGGAGGAAAGTCACCTGCCTTGGTCATACAGGAACAAGGTATTAGGGTAGATAGTTGCAGTTTTTTAATGGAACATCAGGAAAATTCGCAAATAAAATTGGCTTTTCAAACAGTCGTTCGTTCAGCTGATTGCATTTAGTATGGACACTATTTTTTTTGTCAATTTCCTATAGATTTCTTAGAGAAAGTTGTTCAGAATCATGGGTACCTCTTGCAGTAATGCAACTGTTTACCCAAACACCCGATCGATACCAGCTGCTCCAGACTAACAGAATACAGGGCAAAATAGAGGGCAAAAAAGGGTTTTTGTCAAGAGTCTCATGGAGTGAACAGGCAACGCTAGCGAAAAGCTGTTTCGTTTGGCGAGAAATAGGCAGGGATATGCAGAACTGACTGCCAACCTTCAGTAATGGAAAGGAACCCGAAGAAAGTCTCGACAGATGTTTGGCGGCATGTAAAAGAAAACCGCTGTCACTTTTAACTTGTAAACACAAGATACGTGAGTAGAATGTGAATTTTTGCGCACAATCACAACAAGAGGTTGAGTGGTAAAGTTGTCCCCATTGTCAATTTAAACACTTATTGAGGATAATATGTTGAGTCATGGTCAAGGCAATACACGTTCCACTGTATCTCTTGCGAATGAGGGTAAAGAGGAAAAACCACATAAAGTCCTAAATAGTACCTACTAGAGAGTAGTACTACATAAGTCCATAATACTTCACAGAGTGCAGATCAAGTGACTCGCTCGTCCATAGATTGTCCACTGGCCAAGATATTATTATTATTGGTTGGTTAAGGGCCTTATTAACAGACATGTGCCTGTACCACTGCGACCATTGCTTCTTGTCTTTGTGAATTTTTGGTCTTTTGTGAATGCCCTTTTTATAGTTCCCTACTGCAGTCAAGAACTGCAGCTGATTTCTAACAGGGAGAGTTTGTAACTCATCTGGACAGGAAAACCTGTCTACCTAGATGGATACTTCGATTGTACATGAGTGGGCCATATTCGCATAGCAGATGCAGGGAGTTTCCATCTCCTCCTTGCAGAATCTGCAACTGTTTGAGTCATTTAGTTTGCAGTGGCTAAGTCCACGGGCGGTATGTAAGTGATCTCGTCGGTGAAATGTCACGCACACTGCCGCGCGTTGTAGTAGTGTACCCATTGTAGCGCGATTGTCTGAAGCTAAATCTCTGTGGGGTATTTACTCATGTGGTAGTATTTACTGCTGGAGGGCCCAAAGTGATCATCACTAATATTAAAATACGAAGGTTCCTCTGTCCGTCTGTTAAGTTTTCACGGCAAAACCTCTGAACCAATTTGATATAGAGATAGCATGAACCTAGACAGAAAAGAAGAACTAATCGAGGCTAAAAGACACACCGTAATGTGAAATATGATAAATATGGATGTGGTGTTGTAAATAATGGTAACTCTTACAACAAGCGGATATGAAGGGCCGCCCACGTCGTTCCTCAACCAAATTGGTAACGACTCAAGGGCCGAATTAAATGTGCCCAAACCTACGTGTTGTTTGCAGGTTACAGATCTCGCAATGACACTTGAGCTATGGCCTTGAATACGCAGCAAATTCGGTTCTTTTTGGCGAGGGGAAGAGGCCGCCGCGCGAATGCCATTGGCCGATTAGTCGCCTGTTACGTCATCGAACTGCGCGAAAATCTACCACTTTCCCCCAGCGCTCATGATTCTTTGCGCGATTTTTACGAATATGTATGTAGAGCATCCGTGGTGTCAGGTATGGCCACTCAATAACGATGGTTCGGGTTTGAATCCGCACGGACGACATGCCATATACCAATGTCTGCTCTCAAACGGTGACAAAAAAACGTCGTGAGAAAACCTGCATACGCTGAGGAAGAAATTCTGATGCGTATGTGAAGTCTTTCGACACGCATTGTGCACGCGTGGTGGTCTAACGCCCTACCTGAGGGTACGCCTGTGCTCTGCAGTGGGACGTATACAGGTTGTAAGGAAAAGTATCATTAACTTTTTAACCACATACTCTATCCATCAAACTGAACAACTTTTACTATGAAGATGATCATATCGATGTCAGAGCAAAAAAAAATCTGCTGTTCCATCCATACTACTAAAATCTACGAGACAGCTGATATTTTTTTTGTTACGACAGGTTTGCTCTCATAGTAAAAGTTGTTCAGTTTGATGGGTAGAGTATGTAGTTTAAAGGTAAATGATACTTTTCCTTACACCCTTGTAAAGGCCTATGATTATTACCTTATAAACTATAGATATACTAACTTAGTTCAATCATAAACGTACAACCCACATTAGATATCATTACATAACTCATGTATGGAGCAACATTGACCCACTAAGTTAGAACTGAGGTCACACCTACGTTTTGGACTATAGCTGTTGTGCTGATAATTAATTTAGCAAGGAGTATAAGGCCAATAATTGGACCTATTGGTCGTGAGATCATCAGTCAATGGAACAATGATATTTATTTTAATTACTTACTATCTCTGCTCTCGAAATAATTATGTTTGTTAACACACGAAAGCTATTGTACCGAATTCCAATAATGAAATCCACCATGTTTATGCCTTGTGTATGGATAATATTCGTACAGCTGATGCCAAACAAATATTTTATTGTTTTTATCTATAAATTACATTTTTATACAGGGTCAAACTTAATATGCTGACGGTTTTTAAGGGGTTGCTCAGACCATCAAACTGAACAACTTTCTCTAAGGGATCATGGAAATCGCAAAAAAATCACCTGTCCCATACATTTAGTTAGGTCGAGTAGGACTGCAGTTTTTTCCCATTGACAAAGTTGTTCAGTTTGATGGTGTTGGACTAACGCCCATACACCCTCCCTGAGGGTAGGCCTGTGCCCTGCAATGGAACGTACGTATACAAGGTCCTTCTTAATATGCTGACACTTTTTGAAGGGGATGATCAGACCATCAAACTGAACAACTTTGCCTATGGCACCAACTTCGAAATCGCGAAAAAAAATCTGCTGTCCCATACATTTATATAGGTCTAGTAGGACTGCAGTTTTTTCCCATTGACAAAGTTGTTCAGTTTGATGGTGTTGGACTAACGCCCATACACCCTCCCTGAGGGTAGGCCTGTGCCCTGCAATGGAACGTACGTATACAAGGTCCTTCTTAATATGCTGACACTTTTTGAAGGGGATGATCAGACCATCAAACTGAACAACTTTGCCTATGGCACCAACTTCGAAATCGCGAAAAAAAATCTGCTGTCCCATACATTTGGCTCGAGTAGGTTTGCAGTTTTGTATGGAAGAGTTGATATTTTTTTCGCGATTTCGATGTTGGTCCCATAAAGAAAGTTGTTTAGTTTGACGGTCTGATCATCCTCTTAAAAAAGTGTCAGCATATTAAGTTGGACCCTATATAGGCTGATGATAATGGTATCAAGAAAAGCCCTATATATTTTTTTGGAAATTTCTTAGACGTCATCTTTAAAAGTAAAAAGTCCTTTCCGGTTCTGCAATACTTAAGCGTCTTCCGAAGCCACCAGCACCACTTTATAAAGTGCATAATGTATGCAAAAAAACAGGTATTCTCGATAAGGTACGGTCGGATATAATTTTGGGATGTAAACTGTTGCCCTGCGTCCGCGCATATTTTCTTGTTTCTTTGTTCTGGTTGTATAGAGTTGGGGCCTTGCTTTCTACAAGCTCTGGGCTAAAAATAGTAAGTTATCCATCAGAATTATTGTGAATTATTTTATTAATTAAGGTGTTTGTGAAATGAGGAAGGAAAATGTGCGAGACCACTTCATTAATCATGCCAAAAACGTTTTAATTATGTGCCATAGTATTCCACCGACAGAAAGAAGCATTGAACTTTTAAGGCTAGGTTATCCCAGTGCAAGCGTCTCTTTCTTGCAAGCATAAGTTTACAATTAGCCATCCCGCTCCAATTGAAAGCAGGATCGCACAAAAACGTGTTTTTCGTCAATATCTTTGCTCATGGGAGTTTCTAAGCTAAAAATTCTTCTGAGTTCACTAGAAATATTTAATGTATTTAGTTAAGTACAAGAATAAAAAGTTAAATATCAGCAGTAACTTTGGGATGTTTTTCTATCTAGTAAACTTAATCTAATCGTGTAATTCAGAACAGTCGCCCATCGGCCCGATCCTTAAATAAGACATAATTTAATTTCCGACTTTAAAACACAGTTTAAAACACTTTCGTTCGTGTTCAAAAAACGGCCTCGACGGGATAACAGCGTCTTAAGAAGAGTTTAACTTAGTTAAATAATAATGCAGGAAATAATTATTTAATAAATAATAATTTAATTATATACCTAAGTACCTATAGAATACAGATGAAATGATTTGATGAATAAAAATTGCAACGAGTCTGGAATGTCAACAAAATCGTTCCTACCACGTTTTCAGGACATTGACCCAGAACGCATAAAATCAGCAAACATTTGCTGATTAATTAACCACCAACCTTTAAAAACAACCGGGTTCCGAAATCAGCAACCAGGTCAAAACTAATAGCTACCGAGAACGGCCCAAATCAACGCCTTACAAAAACTGGGTCGAATTGCTATCTCACGAATTATTACAGTAAACATTGTGACTACATAACATGGTAATGTATGTTACCGTAATTTGCAGCATCTTTACTATACACCGAATTTAATAGATTAATTAGTGTAACGTAGGAATTTGAAAGCCGAAGAATTCTGGAGTGAAATGAAATAAAAAAATGCTTTATTTCCAGTGGCGACCGCATTCCAGAAAGCGCAAAGGGTAGGCGCTCCACAAGGTGGACCGACGACCTGGTGAAGGCGGCGGGAACCCGTTGGAAGGCAGCGCAGGACCGATCGTTATGGCGATCCTTGGGGGAGGCCTATGTCTAGGCAGTGGACGTCTATCGGCTGAGATGATGATGACGATGAGGAATTTTAAATTTACTCTTTACATCATGATTGTTATTGTTGTATATGTTGATTCGTAAATATCTTATTTTCGCTGACTTCCTGTCGTCATAAAATTCCTTGCAGACGAGTTACTAACGGTTCATCATCATCAGCCTATATTCCCACTGCTGGGCACAGACCTACCCTCAGGGAGGGTGAATTGGCGTTAGTCCACCACGCGTGCCCAATGCGGATTGGTGGACTTCACATACGCATCAGAATTTCTTCTTCAGCGTCTGTAGGTTGCCTCACGATGTTTTCCTTTTATGAACCCGATATTTTTGGTTTGATACTACTAACAGTACCTAGTACTGGCGGACTGAGAGGCTGGGGCGGTGACTCAGTATAGAGTAGCCGCGCAGTATCTATCTCTTTAGACGTAGTTTTATCGAAGCAACGACCCGTTTTTGCACATCTGCCTATGAAACCATAAAATTTTATGTTCAACCCGAATTAGAACAAACGTAAGACCGCTTTAGAACTAAATACCTACATAAATAAGCCGCCATGTTGGATTTTATGTGACGTCATTATAGCCTAATAACCTTCGATCAAAGTAAAATTAATGGATAGGCCCAAAGCGCGTAAGGGTTGAACTACACCAGGCCGCACAGCATCGCATTTTCCGTCGCTCCATCCTTTTCTGTCACTCAGGAACGTCATTTGCTAGAGCATATAAGATAGACGGAACGGAACAGCACGGAACAGCACGCCGCGTGCGATCGCGTTCCGTCTATCTTATATGCTCTAGCAAATGACGTTCCTGAGTGACAGAAAAGGATGGAGCGACGGAAAAATGCGATGCTGTGCGGCCTGGTGTAGTTCAACCCTTAAGTTGAAGCACACTACTGGTGCACTTGGTCCATACAAACTGGCACACTTGTCTGTCATCTCGGTACATATTTGAAGTATACCTGTCATTTGTTTTGCCTTATTTTTCTGGATTGAAATGTTCGCGTAGGGCCTATCCATTCATTTTAATTTGATCGAAGTCTATAACCCGCGAAACAACACGCATCTAGCAATACCTCATTTTACAATAAACGACAAGTATTTACATCTAAGATCCATCTCACACAAGCAATTTTTGAGCGTAGGCGATTTCGCAACCGCAACGCAACGACATTGCAACTGCACTGCCGCGACGTCGCAATGCAACTCAATCACCGATTCTCACTGAGTTTATACTTATACAGAAATATCACGAAATACATCGGCGATATCATTTCAATGCCTACGCTCAAAAATTGCTTGTGTGATATGGCATATATGAACATTAGCTTGGTAAAATCATAATACGTATAGGCACAGTTGGAAAAGTGACCTATTCTCCAAATTTTCTCGAGAGCTTGCTTATCCTCTTACGAAGATACGTATGGGAGTCGCGTTGCAGGGTTTGCCTCGAACAACCTTGTCTCTCGCGTGGTGTTCGCGCGGTTCGCGTTTCAGCCTGCCACGAGGCTCCAAAATTTTTCTCAGTTGTTCTTACTCAAAAACAATCCTCGAGATTGGATAGACAATCCCTCATTGGCGGAAATGCGGTGCTAGCAAGAAGTCCATAATTATAAATAAAAAAAAAGATACGTATGTAGGTAATTGTAGCAAAGTTTCTGAACACCCCGAAACGGGATGACTTTAAGTATATCTTGTGTATTAACACAATACATGCCAGTGGTCTTGAATTTGAAAGTGAAACAATTTAAAGAATTAACCCGCTCTGTCCGACGCGGGCGCAGGCGGACGGTTAACAATGGCTAAATATTGCTGAGTCATCTAATTCAATGGTGATTGTTAACATAACCGTTTGCCATAAGTCATGAGCTTTCGGATGGGGGAATTTCCGCTGTAGAATTATCTAGAATAACCTTCTGGGGGCTAAACTTCCCATAACATTTTTGACATGGACATGCAAATCGAAACTAAATATATACAAAAACTATAAATTTTAACAAAAACTTTTCTTCATACAAACATTAGTTTCTAGATTGTTTCTGAAAAATTTCATTGACTTTAATTGGTTAGTATTGAAAATATAACCAGACTACGTTTGTATGGAGCGCGCCAATGGTAATATACCCTGACAAGTAAAGTTATACCCTGTAGGATCCCACTGCAGGGCAAAGGCCTCCTCACACGAATAAGGGTGAGAGGAAGTGGGCCATACTCCACCACGTCGGCCCAGTGCGGGTTGGTGGAGGCAAGTTAGTGGTGAACAACTTGCTGAGAATTTTCAAGCCGCCAATAGGCCTCAGACCTGGCTTAACGAATAGTTAAGTAGTTAATAGTTACTCCGCCATCTGACGGAAATATCCGGGACCAACAGCTTAACGTGCCTTCCGAAGCACGGAGACGCTCGAGACGAAATACCACTAAACGGTCACCCATCCAAAGACTGACCGGACCTGCCGTTGCTTAACTTCGGTGATCGTTTCCGATTTCGAAGCTCCACTACACGCCAACGAAAACACATAACTCATAGGTAGCCCCGCTCACAACCTACACTTTGACCCTACGACAGCAGATCATACATTAGAAAGTGACCGTC
Organism: Agonopterix heracliana; assembly: GCA_963693445.1. Lineage (NCBI taxonomy): Eukaryota > Metazoa > Arthropoda > Insecta > Lepidoptera > Depressariidae > Agonopterix > Agonopterix heracliana. The sequence continues at coordinate 10,455,908 of OY856331.1, forward strand.
GACATCACAATATGGGTAATTTATACTATACTTACACATTATACTCGCGTACTATAATATCGATGGGTATTGTTACGAAAGTGCTACGTGATGTCGTCGCTAGAACTATGTAGAAGGGTTCCGTAGTCAAACAATAGTATAATACTATAATAATTATTGGCAAAATAAGTTAGCAGAGTTTCGGTACTACTGGTGAAATGTGGAAGTTCTAAGATTTCAGAATAAATAAATAAATAACGCTCACAGGCACATACATTGTAATGATCCGAAGTAAGCCTCAGGCTTTTTGTTATGGGAACCACACAACAACGGCACACACATATAAAATCCATGACCGAACCGGGATTCGAACCCAGGACCCTGGTTTGGCAGTCCGGCGTGGTAACCATCACACCAACCGGGTCTTCAAAAGAATGTCGCTGACTACCCCATCGGGGAACATAGTCGTGAGCATATGCTATGCTTATTGGCAAAATGTATGGCTTCTGACCGATTTCGGGGACTGCTTCAACAGCGTTGTTGGCGTTGATGAGCTCTCATATGGCTAACATAGCCAATCTTCTTGGAGAAGATCCTCACACATAGCGGTCACGTGAGGCCGCAATCTTCATAATTATATATTGATATTGGCAAAATAAACCTTGGTAAGCCAAGAATGTTGGCTCGCGAACCTGAAGGTGTGGTCAGGTATCGCCAGCTTCGAAGAGCTGTTTCCTAGGCTGTTGTAGTGGTTTGTAGAGATAGGCAGGGATACGGAGATATCTGCTTTTTGAAGCCGTAAACCACACGGTAATAAGCTAAAACTTCTTGGAAATATCGAGAAAAATCCCCATCTACAAAGGTTTTGAAACGTCTCTTTTCGGCAAGCATTTCATCAGCACATTATCTTAACTAGATATCGGATGAAGTGATAAGATGCAACGTGTGGGTCGACAAACAATAAACTGGCGTACACAAACTTGTATCACCTACATAAAACTGTTGGTGATACAAGTATGTCGCAAAATCAGTGTTGGAAAATCTTGCAACATGAATAGGTATTAAAATGGATTTTCTCGGCTAGATACGATAGATGGATTCGCCAGGGTCCTTCTTAATATGCTGACACTTTTTTATGGGGATGATCAGACCATCAAACTGAACAACTTTCTCTATGGGACCAACATTGAAATCGCGAAAAAAAAAACAGCTGTCCCATACATTTGGCTCGAATAGGTTTGCAGTTTTGTATGAGACAGCAGATTTTTTTTCCCGATTTCGATGTTGGTGTCATAGTGATAGTTGTTCAATTTGATGGTCTGATCATCTTAAAAAAGTGTCAGCATGTTAATTTGGACCCTGTATGCTATGAATTCGCTCAAGGGAATTAAATCGCGCTATTGATTGCTTTTGAGGATTTTTAAGTTATCTACCCTGTCTACCTATGTCTGGGTAAGCTTCAAAATTACTACGGAACCCTTTCATGTTCATGGGCAAGTCCGACACGCTTTTGGCCGGTTTCTTTATTTTAGGTCTTCTTGCGAAATCTCGCTAATTCTCACTAATATTATAAATGCGAAAGTTTGTGACGATGTTTAGATGTTTGGATGTTTGTGACTCAATCACGCATAAACGGCTGAACGGATTTGGATGAAATTTGGCACAAAGATAGAAGGTGTTCTGGATTAACACATAGGATACTTTTTAAAGGTTCTCGCAGACGGAGTCGCGGGCAACAGCTAGTCTTAAATATTGCAATGAGGCCAATGAACGGTAAAAGGAATTCTAAATCAGTCGCTTTGTTTTCCATCTAGATTGGTATTGCTGAACCAAAGCACCCACGGTCAGAAATGTAGTGGTCCATTCTAAATTAGAACCACACAGCAGTTATAGGCCCAGTCACAAGTTAGGAAAACCTAAACGGAAGAGGTTCAAAAAACTTCAGAATAAAAGCAAAAAGACAGCAATTTGAATAAGTAGGTAGTAGGTACATTTAAATGCCCATAAAACACGTCTCCTAACATAGCATTTAATACCACGTCGTAAGAGTGAAAATATATCGAGTTGTGAGACTTTAAACAGACTATTTGCGTAGTATTTCAAGTTACGTCAAAGTTAGGTACATTGAAACTGGAAAATCTCGTTTTAATTCAATTCAGCGTTGCGGAATGTGTTATCTAATTTGGGTATTAAAATACCACATAGTTTGAAAATGCGAGCGGTTTTTATACATTTATGCGTATTAGCAATGACCTTGGGGATTGACCGGTTCCAAAAAAGAAGGTTATCAATTCATCAAAAACGTTCATGTTCCGCTACAGATGAATATAAAATGAGTCTGTGACTTTGGTATTATCGATGGAGATCTACTGTGCATATGTGAATGGAAGTGTCGATATACAGGGTGTAAAATTAAATGCTTTACATATACATGGTGATTCAGATCAGACCATCAAACTGGAAACTTTAACTATGTAAACAACATTGAAATCGCCAAAAAAAACATAACGTTTGTCAACATAATAAAATATCAATGGCACAGCTAATTTTTTCTGGCGATTTCCATGTTGGTCCCTTAAAAAAAGTTGTGCAGTTTGATGGTCTGATCATGCCCTTAAAAATCGTCAGCATATTAAGCATTACAAAACTGGGATCTAACTTGACCCAAATGTTAAAGACAGCATATTTTTTTCGCGTTTTCGATGTTTGCCCCCTAAAGAAAGTGATGATAGCTGGGCTTTTGACCACAAAAAAACCACAGAGCAAAATCCTTTATCCCTTAATTATCTTGGTAACAATTGCGTTTTCCATTCAAAACCTACGTGGCATTGATACTTACTAACATTTTTATTTAAAAATCAAATCTATCATAGTAACAGAAACACAGACTAAATTGAGTTTTATTATAGTTAAATTAACTGAACCATCCAGTTGACCCAAATAGTAAGACGTTAAACAAATTAACCGAACGAAAGTGAAGTTTATTACAATGAAAGTGACTTTAGATTCGGCTGTTATTAATAATTGAGTGCGGCGACAGTAAATTTCAATCAAATTCAGCTTTAGATTGTCTTTTAGAATTCATTGTTGAACTATAGGAAGGAATGTTAGTCACGACTCTTTTCTATTGTATGTTATTTGAATTTGAAGGACCGGTTACGGAATAGTGTGATTAGCTGAAAGAAGATGTAGTGACAAGGATTGAAAAAGGCATGTTGAGGTGGGTTGGCCATGTGGAAAGAATGAGCAAAAGTAGGTTGAAGTATGAAATTTACAAGGCAAGTGTGAATGGAATGGTTGAAAGGGTCGCCCTAGGCGCACGTCTGAAGGGCCAAATAAAATGTATCTGGAACCGACGAGCCTGTATGAAGAGACTTATGGATGTTGAGGAGTCGAGAGATATGTATCAGAATTGTAGCATGTGGCGATCTGTTGTCTCTTTCTACCCCAGTAGTGGGGCATAGGCGTGAGCATATAGCATGTATGTATTTTATTTGTTATCAAATAAAAAAAAAACTGTGGACCAGCAGTGTCAACATAAAAGGGAGGCCTATGCCCAGCAGTGTGTTAGATGGGGAGGCAAACAACAAATGTTTCTGTTTTTGGGTTACTATTATCTCCCGTTACTATTGTCTCTGTCAACCCAACTCAACATGATTTATTCAAAATAATATCACATGAATAGCTATCTGACGTCATTTTTGCCTCTACCACCGATGCCTCTACATGCCAAATTTTGGTATGAACAACAGGTTCCCAAATTACAGAATAATTGAGGCATGCCCCGCCTCAAAAATTTGTTTCTTTGTAACATATTTATGTTTTTGGGTAACTGTTATCCGTCTTCATGCTAAATTTCGAATCAATAAGGTGCTAATAAGGTGCAATAATGAGCGAGTTATTGAGGCGGGGCATACATACGGACAGAATTGACGAAAGTATAGGGTTCCTTGTTTGACTACGGATCCCTAAAAAGGAGAATTTGGCAGGAAAGGCGAAACGATCCGCTTTAGGGTTGAACCTCATTTAATAGCACCGCATCGCATTTTTCCGCCGCTCCATCCTTTTCTGTCACTCAGGAACGTCATTTGCTAGAGCATATAAGATAGACGGCACGCGGCCGTGCTATCGCGAGCGACCGCGTTCCGTCTATCTTATATGCTCTAGCAAATGACGTTCCTGAGTGACAGATCAGGATGGAGCGACGGAAAAATGCGATGCTGTGATGTAGTTCAACCCTTAACTGTGACCAGAAGCCGTAGCATGCTACACGTGATACGTATCACGTCTTTTATCTCGTTCGTTCGAAAGAGAGCGAAGGTGTGATAGCGCTGTATCACGGTGGCATGCTACCCATGCAGATTTCCTGCGGTTAATATTGTAATTCATAACCAGTCCTGTTTGCGGTTATCAGGTCTTTAGTTAGTTCTAAGTATTACAAAACGAAACATACACAAACGCAGACATGTGGTTAAAACCAGATAGGTAGGTAATTTACAGTTATTCTTCATATACAGGGTGTAAGGAAAAGTATCATTAACCTTTAAACCACATATTCAACCCATCAAACTGAACAACTTTTACTATGGGAGAAAACCTATAGGAACAAAAAAAATCGGGTGTCCCATACTAAACAGCAATACCTACTCGATTCAAACGTATGCGACAGCAGATTTTTTTTTTTTGTTCTGAAAGGTTTTTTGTTCGGACAGATAATTATGCTTTTCTTTACACCCTGTATAATATACTAACCCTTATATCTTGTCTGAAATAATGAATTGAATATACAGGTCCAAATTAATATGCTGACGGTTTTTTAAGGGGATGATCAGACCATCGAACTGAACAACTTTCTCTATGGGACCAACATCGAAAACGCTATAAAAATTGGCAGCTCCATACAAATGCATATATCCATAGTCCATCCATCCATACAAGATCGTCCTCTCAAGAGAAGTGTATTCCAAAAGCGCTAATGCGCGCTGCATATAAACGAAATCTGGTTATATTTTCAATAGTAACCGATTTTTTTCAGAAACAATCTAGAAACAAATCTCTAAGATTGTATGGTATCAGATTTTCGTTAAAATATACAGTGTCATTGTTCAATGCTAGGATTAATTTATGATTTACTCATAATTTGTAATTTTCTTTTGACATTTTGTACCGTTTTTGAATATTTTTGCTAATTATTAATTATTAATCATGATGATATAATATTGTAACTAATGTAATGTAATAAATAACAAACATAATTGTTGCTGTGCCCTGACAGGGTTCATGTATTCTCTTTAGCTATAACTTGTAACACCTTATGCTGTATGTACATGAATGCAAATAAATTACTATGAAACTATGAAACTATGATTTGTATGGAAATCATTGAGGCACAGTAACTTTAAAACGCTACGGCAATTTGCATGATGCATGTAATATTCGAGTTGCGTATGAAAATTAACCCAAATGTTTCAAAGATGCGGTAATAAACCGGCTCACTGAGTTATCTATCAGTGAAATGATTTTTATATCTATCACACTATCAGTCATTGACCGAACTACACTGCAAACACTCGAAAAATAAAATCAATGTTATTAGAAAGTATCTCAATACCTCGTATGTTATCTTACTACCGAAGCAGAGCAGAGGGTTCGAATCCCGTAAAGGGCAAAATATTTATTTGATAAATCATCACCATCATCAGCCTTTATACGACCCACTACAGTACAGGGCACAGGCCTATCAGAGAGGATTTAGCGTTGAACTACACATGGCCGCACGCGATCGCATTTTTCCGTCGCTCCATCCCTTTCTGTCACTCAGGAACGTCATTTGCTAGAGCATGTAAGATAGACGGAACGGAACAGCACAGAACAGCACGCCGCGTGCGATCGCGTTCCGTCTATCTTATATGCTCTAGCAAATGGCGTTCCTGAGTGACAGAAAGGGATGGAGCGACGGAAAAATGCGATCGCGTGCGGCCATGTGTAGTTCAACCCTTATAGGCGTTTGTCCACCGCGCGTGTATAAATAATGCGGATTGGTAGACTTCACACACGCATCGTTCCAAATCATGGATATTTGTAATGTGTATATAAATTGTATTCTATGTCGTTGTCTAGACATTATAATACAAGTCTGGTCTGAACTAGATTCTGGTTACATTGGGAGTAGACTCAGCCAATGCCCCAAATTACTTTAATACAGAACTCAAATAGATAGCAGGTGTTGTGAAATATTCCGAAAACGAAAGACAGTAGAAGAGAAAAAAAGAATTGATATACACAGGGTGAAATTGATATCATTAGCATCATTTTAAACTATAAGAGTCTACCCATCAAACCGAACAACTTTTACTATGGGAGCAAACCAATCGGAGCAAAGAAAAATTCAGCTGTCCCATAAATTTGAGTCGTGTAGGCAGCGGCGGCGGGTGCAGTTTAGTATGGGACAGCAGATTTTTAGTTCAGAGACTGGGTGAACCGATTTTGATGAATCTTTTTTTTATTGGACGGATGGGCAGAGACCATCGATCGCCATCTGCCACGATCCAGAATAAAACCAATAACAAATATCTTCTTGGAAATATGAAATCAGAATTAGTCACTTCTATTTTTGTGGATCGTTTTTTCAGGTCCAAAAATAATCAGCATTTCGTCATTCTGCTGCGTGAAATGTAAAACCCTAATGGATGTTACGTTTTGGCTTCTTCGTTGAAGGTAAAAGACAATATTGTGAGATTTAACAGACTTCAAAAAAAGGAACAGGAATATGGAGATTATCATTCCGGGGCGATTTTTAACGTTCCGTACGTCAAAAGCAAAAGGGTTTTTTGTCTGTCTGAATGTCTGTCTGACCGCCTGTTAAGACCCTTTATGGTAGTATGAAGTATTAGGGTTGGACTACACCACACAGCACAGCATCACATTTTTCCGTCGCTCCATCCTTTTCTGTCAATCAGGAAAGTCATTTGCTGGAGCATATAAGATAGACGGAACGCGATCGCGCGCGACAGCACGCCGTGCGATCTGCTCTAGCAAATTAAGACGTGATGTAGTTCAACCTTTAAGTTGAAATTAATAGCCAATACTAAGGTCTACGGTTTCTTGAAGGAGTAAAAATTCAAGATTCTAAGTCAACACTATCAAAAGATTTATCACTCAGTTGAAGAAACACAAATTAAAGTTAATCCTCCATTAAATCTCTTGCTGTCACTTTTTGTCATGTTGACGTAGTAAAAGCTGGCAAGAGACTTAATGGAGTATTAACTTTAATGAGCGTTTCTCAACTGAGTGTATGTCACATATTTTGACACTCGCAAACAAATCGAAACAGGACTCAAAACACAAAATCTGAAAGTCGTTAATTTGTAGTTAGACTTTCTGTAATATCTACTGCATTTTAGGCAGTCTGCATACTTTTTTTAAAAAAGCTATTAAAAGACTTCTGTATTTAACATTTTAATCTATAACAATTGACCTACTACCAAAGAACAGATGCATTAGATCATCTAATTGGTTTCATTTAACTTTCTAACGCCTACTGTACTGCGGAGATATCATCTGATTGTTTAGTTATCTACATCTTGAATGAGATGTTGATGACTCATGTTTTAACTGACCATGATAGATTTATGATTATACAGGGTGTAAGGAAAAGTATCGTTAACCTTTAAATTAAACCAAATACTCTACCCATCACACCTGACAACTTTTACAAACCTAATAGCGCAAAAAAAAATCAGCTGTTCCATACTAAACTGCAATGCCTACTCGACTCAATAGCTTTCCGCCTCCGTCGAGGAGAAAAATAGTATACTAACCTCGGGCATTAAATAAGAAAGCCTCAGATCACATGACCTTTCTTACTTTTCTGCCCTCGGTGTGTAATCTACTATAGATTGATGGGTAGTAGATGAGTGGTCACACCTGCGTTTTGCCGACGACATTGTCGTCATGGCGGAATCGCTGCATGACCTCAGTGGGATGCTTAGCGACCTTAATGCCGCTTCCCGACGGGTCGGTCTCGGCATGAACTTAATAAAGTAGACAAGACGAAAGTCATGCTTAATTCTCATGTCGAGCCAGAGGCGGTATACGTCGGTGAGGCGGCGATAGAACTTGTGCAAGACTATGTCTACCTTGGACAGACTATAAGACTAGGTAGAAACAACTTCGACAAGGAGGCCGCTAGGCGTATCCAGCTAGGATGGGCTGCTTTCGGGAAACTACGTCATATATTCTCCTCGGCCCTACCACAATGCCTCAAAACGAAGGTGTTCAATCAGTGCGTTCTGCCAGTGATGACCTATGGTGCGGAAACGTGGACCCTGACGATAGGGCTAGTTCATAAATTCAAGGTCGCTCAGCGAGCTATGGAGAGAGCTATGCTCGGTGTTTCTCTGAGGGACCACATCAGAAATGAAGTGATTCGTCACAGAACTAAAGTGGCTGACATAGCTCAGAAAATTAGCAAGCTGAAGTGGCGATGGGCTGGTCATATCTGTCGAAGAACTGACAACCGATGGGGTGTCAGAGTTCTAGAGTGGAGACCGCGAACTGGTAGGCGTAGTGTGGGACGCCCTGCTGCCCGCTGGACAGACGACCTAAAAAAAGTAGCGGGGAGCGACTGGATGAGGAAGGCCGAGGACAGAGTTTTGTGGCGCGCCTTGGGAGAGGCCTATGTCCAGCAGTGGACGATGATAGGCTGATGATGAGATGAGTGGTAGAGTAGGTAGTACTCTTAGTTTAAAAGGATGCTAATGATATTATCAGCTTTATCCTATTTAGATGCCTACACTACATCTACATCCAAAACAAACTTTAAACGGATCTCTCTTTCGCATTTCGTCACCTATTAGCATTAAATCACTTTCGCATAATAATATCTTAATATCTTCATTTATGCATTTTGCAGAAGATTTTTTTTTCCAAATTTACGATAAATGGCTCGACGCTTAGACTATTTAGTGCGTGCACTCATATTAATCGTTAAAGTGCATCTTTGAATCTGCTATTTTTGCATCTAGTTTATTACATTTATAAGTTTTATAAGTTGTCAGGAACATTTAATAATAAAACTATTTCAAGTGGGTGTGAACCAACATGTCTGTTATAATTACAAACGGAGAGACATCGTAAAATTGTCATAGATGAGAGTTGAATGCACGCAAGCCATTAGTTACTCTCAAAGGGGTATCGTGGATTAGTCATCAAATGTCAGTTGGGACTTAACTAGCTCGATGATAACTGTATGAACGGAGTCACGTTGCAGGGTTTGCCCCGGACACTCGTCTTTCGCGTGGTGTTCGCGCGGTTCGCGTTTCAGCCTGCCACGAGGCTCCGCATTCCATCTCAGTTGTGTTCTTACTCAAAAACAATCCTCGAGATTGGATAGATACTCCCTCAAACCACTTGACATTGGCGGAAATGCGGAGCTAAAGCAAGAAGTCCATTAATTATAAAAAAAAAATGTATGAACCATCTATGTATACTTTCCACTGAAGGGCACAGGCCTTCCCTCAAGGAGGGTGTATGAGCGTTAGTCCACCACGCGTGCCCAATGCGGATTGGTCGACTTCACATACGCAACGGAATTACCTCAGCGTATGCAGTTTTTCTCACGATGTTTTCCTTCACCGTTTGAGAGCAGTCGGTATAACGCACATAAGTAAGAAAAACATTGGTATATCGCATGTCATCTGTACGGATACGAACCCGGACTCACCGCAACGCGCCACCAACCCCGTCTCAATTACTCACTCATTTTTGCACCTGTTGAATCTAAATTTGGCATGAAAACGGATAACAGCTACTGAATCCTATCATGAGAGAATCCGACACGCTCTTGGCCGGTTTTTTTAATATCTTCGAGGTACAGACACACTTTTATTAAAGTTTTATAGATAGAGTTGTAAACTTGCGTGTACATTGAAAATTTTCCAAAAATAAATCAAACAAAAGCTCCTAAAAACAAAGAGGTACTTACTTACTTAACATAAAAAAATGTGTAATTCACAGAAGTGAACAATTGCATTTAATTTGTAATTCAAATAGATTGGAAGCAATCAATGTATTTACATTTGGTATAGCACTCGGTGCATTTACCAAGTCTCTTGAAAAAACTCTTGAATATCTTTGTCGGAAGTGTCAAATTGGCTTGAATAATGGGACTGGAACAAGCTGTTACCGTTCAATTATAGCCTTTATTTACAAGGAGATAAAAGCTAAACAATACAGGAAGGGAAATGCAAGTGTTGAAGACATTAGCATATTAATAGTTTGGTTCTTTGGAAGGTTTTTGCTGAACTTATCGTTCAATTTGTTTTTCTCTGCATGAGTAACTCTAAGTCAGGCTAGCACCATATACTTACTACTTTTTGGTGCAAGTATTTAGCGAACGCGGAATTTTTGTCTGTCTGTTTCTTTATTTATTCGAGCATCAATCGAAAACTACAGGACCGATTTTAATGAAACAATCATAAAAATTACTATAAAATTGTATTTCATTTTTAAACCCCCATTCCCATAGGGCCAAAAATACATTTGGAGGGATTCATAATTCAGACATAATATTTTTGTCAAATGAATGATTGATGACGCATCTTTAGCCTGGTTTTGAGCATTGTCGTTTACAAAATGTTCTTTGTCAAATTAGAAAAACATTATCGTCAAAGGCTTCGATCAAAATAAAATGAATGGATAGGCCTTAAGCGAACATTTCAAACCAGAAAAATGAGGCAAAACAAATGAAATTTTTACTTGTCACTTGTATGAAAGTGCCCTAGATTTGACAGATAATGGCGCTAGTTTGTATGTACCAAGTGCACCAGTAGTTTGCTTCAACTTACCGCGCTTTAGGCCTATCCATTCATTTTATTTTGATCGAAGGTCAAAGGCACTTTATTCTAAAAAGCAAACAGCAGCGGTTTTAGCAAAAAACCCGCGGGTTTTACAGGCGGGTTTTACCCAATTTAACCCAGTGGGTCTTTGTCAGGCCTGGAACCCTGACCCTCAGTGCAGATATGGTTATTTTATTACTCGCAAGATTACAATATATTCTACCAATAATATAATTTGGGTATTCCAGGAAAATGTTTTGGCTTAGCTAATTGCTTTTATAACACACACGCTTTGATACACTTTGACTGTTTAATACAATAATAATAATAGCATATTATACTTTTTACAATATCATCTACTTTTACGGCAGTCATTAATAAAATCTTCTGCGAAGTAGTCTTATTCGGGGATCGAAATTATCAAGATAATAATTTTCTTTGATAATTAATCAATTATCTAAACTAAATCTTAGTTTTGACTAAAATGTCTAACCTAAAGTTCTTAAATTGCTGTAGATGCAAAGATACATATAACGATGCCAGAAGCAAACAAAGAACTTATAGAGAAGTGGTATAACAGGCCTAAGTGTTACAAATTTCTGTTTCTTCTAATTCATACCAAATAGCCATTGCTATTCGGAATAGAGTATAGGTATATGTTATGTTTATGCGCCGAATTATGAATGTTGTTATTGTTTAGAGTTTATAAATTTTGTCAATTTAATTGAATGATTGTTAAAATTGCAATCTAGTAAGTTTTGTCCTACTCATATATGTTGGTCTACTACATATCATAATTATGTTGGTCTACTCTACTTTGTAATATCTTTTATTTACTATATGATCGCATGAATAAATTAATTATGAATTATTTTAAAGATGCTGGAAAATACTATCTTATCTTTATATGGGAGTGAGTAGATGACTAACTTGCCTCCAGGAAAGTTTGTCACGAACTGCATAAAGTGCTCCTTTATTATCAAATTATCTCTATAAAGGGGCAAGGGCTGAGTGTTGTTGCCTGCTTTTGTTATTTTATATTCCGTTTTAAGCATAAGTTGCATTGTGAAAAGGTGTTACCTGTATTTCAATGTAATATTAGTGTAAAATAGATTAGTTACCCTCTCCAAGACTGGCCTAATTCGGTGTTGCATTACTTTAGTGATTGTTTCTATTCTAGTACCTTTAAGCAAAGAACTATTTTCATCTCACAGCATCATAGATAAAGTGATAACTATGCCAAACATGTCATAGTGAGATAACTATAATGGTGATCCAAACAAAGATGTGGATCGGACAGTGTCATGAAACATGGAAGTGTAATGTGAGATCTAGAAGATTGATAATATCAGTGTTTGTGTTAATTTCTTGGTAAGTATTAAATTTCATGGTCCTTCTCAATATGCTGACAGATTTTTAAGAATTTGAGGACCCTAAATAGACCCTTTGATTCTGTCATCAAAGTAAACAACTTTCACTATGGAGCCAACATTGAAATCATGAAAAAGAACAGCTGTTCTACGGAACACAAAAACAATCCTCGAGATTGGATAGATACTCGAACAACTTAACATCGGCGTAAATGCGGTGCTAACGCACAAGCAAGAAGTCCATTAAATATAAAAGAATTGTATGGTAAACTTTGAGCCGCAATAACTTCGAAACATTATATTTTAACAGTAAAGCACAAATATTGGTTTCTAGATCGTGTCTAAAAATTTTCATTTACTTTCGTCGGTTAGTGTTGAAATTATAACAAGACTATGTTTGTATGGAGCGCGCTCCGAATTATCGCACCTTAAAAATGACAATTGCAACACCTGGATGCAATACAGCCGGTGGTTGTAACAATATTTCTAACCACCCCGAAAGGGAATATGGCCGTGAAATTACATACCCAAAGGGTACAACGGGATCCTGTTACTAAGATTCCGCTGTCCGGCCGTCTGTCTGCCTGTCACCAGGCTGTATCTATTCTATACTATTCTATTTTTATTTAATGTCGTTTCCTTGGATTTCGCCAGTGTTGAAGATAAATTTATTAGATATTGTACGGTAATAGGATATGGCGATCTCAAAGCCCAGTTTTTAAACAAAAACACACACTCGAAACCACCATAAAACGGCGGAGCCACGTGGCCAATAAAATCACAAGACGACGAAACGTCTACTTGTTACCCCCTTAGCCACATGACTCCAGGCTATATCTCATGAACCGTGATAGTTAGACAGTTGCCATTTTTACAGATGATGTATTTTTGTTGCCGCTATAACAATGAATACCGTGAAATGTGGCAACTTTACCAATGGACGTTGACTTTAACATCAGTTATGGGCATTCATAAAATCAGATTAATTTAGTTCAAATTTAATTTATAATTTAACTTTCTATTAAAAGTGGCACAGCTTTAAAAAAGTTAAGTTTGGACTAAGTTAATCTGATTTTATGAATAAACGTAACTGATGGCAAAGTCAACGTCCATTAAAGTTGCCACATTTCACGGTACTAAAAAATACGGAATAAAATAAATATTTGAGGGGCTCCCATACAACAAACGTGATTTTTATAGATAATGGTACGGATTCAATCCAACTGCGATCGCCAACCCGCCTGCCAAGCGTGGCGATTATGGCAAATCCCCCCCTTTTTGGGGAGGCCTATGTCCAGCAGTGGACGTTTATCGGCTGATATGATGATGATGATGATGAACCACAGAATTCCAATTAGGTAGTTTTATCAAAACTAAATAATTTCCACTTATTCTAGTAACATTTTTCTGTCTCCTAGAATCAAGTAGAGCTTACATCGAGGTCAATTTGAAGTCTCGAGCAAAAAAAATTTCGCAACCGAACTGTCGAAAAAGGCGAAAACAACATCTACCTACTTACACTTAGCAGCCGTTTCAGAACTTTAAAATCACTCGAAAACTAACTATAAATTCTATTAAACTATTGAACCACTAACCTTGCGATCCCACAATAATTGTCACGACAGTAAATGTTGTAGTAAACACACAAATTAACTTAAAAAATCACAATTACAAACAACCAAATTTTAACACACAAATGTCACAACAAAAAACGCAGTTTTCTTGTAAACAATATCACAGCGATGCACAACTTCCAGGTTTTATAATAGTTCGAACTTTTTAAAAGGTATTTAATAGAACAGGAGGGCGAAATAAATAATTTGTAAAATAAAAAGTAAACAAAACAACACACGAGTGAGAAGAACCGGAGTGAGTAACCGAACTGAAGTTATTTTTTTTTTTTTAATATTTTACTAGCCTGGTTACAAGACCTTTAGGCTAAAAGTTAGGGTTGCCAGACTTGCCAGACGAGGTTCCAGAAATACCCCAATGATAATTTTTTCCCCCCAAGTTGATAGAAGTTTTGAAGAAAAATCCCCCAAAAGAGTTTTTGTAATAACAGAACAAGAACACCTATATTATTTACGTTGATAATGTTTTTATGAAATATAAAAATTGATAAATTTATCAACAAATAAAACCGTCGCCGTCGCAGTCTTCGAAACTACAAAATGTAAAAAATAATATTACGTCATTTACTTTCTAATTTATTAGAACATTCTATTCTATTACATTTTTTTTAATATGGCTGTCATCTTGGTTATTGATGATTAGGGAATCCCATCCCGCATACGGGATCCCGCAAATTACGTTACGTTGTAGGCCGGGGAGGGGGGCAACCGACGAGCGACACGCGACACGTGACCACCCAATAGCAGACCCACACCGCAACTCCTAAACATTAATTAGTTTCATCCGAGTCTCTGTCAGTTTTTTTTTTTTGTAAAAATTGTGTTTATTTATATCATGGTTTCATTTCCCCAAACATTACCCCAAGATCATATATTTTTCCCCAAAATCGCGGAATAAACTCCCAATCTGGCAGCCCTAACCGAACTGACTGAAGTGAAGTGAGCGGCAGATGCTCTTGCATTTGGATATACTTTTTTTGTTGTTATTTTACGGCTTGAATTATTGCATCTTGTTGTGAAACTGTACCTAAGTTGAACTAGGAAATCTATTCGAAAAATTTAATTAAAATTTTCGATCGTTAGTGATCTATTCTAGAAACATAACGTTTGATAAGGAAATATGGTAAACGGTGTAATACTAGTAAAATTCATGTAATTTTGCAGTCCATTTTCAGAATCAGGGGCCGTTAATTCCTTGAAAAAAAACTGACCGAGTGTGTCAAATTTAGCTATATCCTTTTCCGGGAAGGTAAAGGTGCCTGGCCTAGCATGCCACCCCCGACAAAACGAGAAAAATTGAGATGTGGCTCTGCCTTGATTACTTAACGTAACTATGCTAAATATATGCCAAAGAATTATTTTGTGCAATGAGGGGTTTTCAGAAAATCATTAAAAAAGAAAAAGTTGTTCCTAATGGCTCGATAGATGGCGTTGACGAGACAGGGGCGAGCGACCTTGCAGATAATAAAATACAAATAAAATAGTAAGCATTTGTGTTTTTAAGTATTAAGCATCAAAATATGAGCATACATATTTCGTCAACGGATGCGTCTGACTCAGTGACATGCATTTTTGTTTACTTTTTAGCCTAAAATTTTCGTTTTCGGACCCCTCTCTGCACTCGTAGTATGCTATACGTGATACGGCTGTATCACGTCTTTTATCTCGTTCGTTCGCACGCAAATAGAATGAGAGCTAAGGTGTGATAGCGCTGTATCACTACGGCATGCTAGCTATGCTGGTCAACGCCATCTATCGCCGGTATGATGAATTACATTTGAGTAGCTGACAGAAAACTCCTCATTCTTTTGTGTAGGTATCTCGTCGTGCTAATGTTCTTTCGCAAATTCGCTACAATGAATGTCTTTTCGAGCAAATTTCTTTCGCGCAAATGTCATTCCAAGGCAATCACTCGAGTTAAATAATTACAGCAGAAACATTTTTTATTTTATTTTTATTTTTTTAATTTTATGAAAACTCAGGCCGAGATTCAGAGACGATTTTTTTGGCTTAGTTCGAGCTAAGTAGGGTAGAAATGTATGGATTTTGACATACGGAAGTTCGAACTATAGTTCAAACTCCCGTATGTCAAAATCCATACATTTCGACCCTACTTAGCTAGAGCTAAGACTGAATAAATCGTCTCTGAATCTCGACGTGAATCTCGGCCTTAGGGACTAATGAGGAGTTTTCTGACAGCTACTAATACGTAGTTCATCATACCGGCGATAGATGGCGTTGACCAGAGAGGGGTCCGAAAGCAAAAATTTAGACTAAAAAAAAAAAAAAAAAAAGAACATACGGGTCGAATTGAGAACCTCCTCCTTTTGTTGAAGTCGGTTAAAAATGCATGTCACTGACCTGAGTCAGACGCATCCCCTGACGAAATATTATATGCTCATATTTTGCTGCTTACGAGCTTACTTAAAAACACAAATTCTTACTATTTTATTTGTATTTTATTATCTGCGAGGTCGCTCGCCCCTGTCTCGTCAACGCCATCAATCGAGCCATTAGGAACAACTTTTTCTTTTTTAATGGCTTTCTGAAAATCCCGAGAGCGTCTATTCTATTCTAATTCTATATTTTAAAAAATGGCTGCCATCTTGGGTATGTGATGATTTTGCCAATGTCGAGTTTTTATAGCAAAAGTGCTTGACGTTGTACGGTTATATTGATATTTTGGTGACTTCAAGGGTTGTTCTTATAAAAGAACAATATCCTGAGCCACTGGATTTCCACTGTGGACCGGGGATGGGGCAACCGACGCGCACGCGACCACCCAATAGCAGAGCCACAGAGCAAATCCCCCGAGAGCGTCGGTGGCGCGTTGCGGAGTGTTATGGAAACTCAATCTTGAGGTCCGGGTTCGAATCCGCACGGACCGCATGCCATGTACCTACCTACCGCTACCAATGAGTTTTTCTAACTTATATCTTAATCTTAACTATTATAAAACCGTAAAATCGTGAGAGGAATAAAGAAGTGGCGGTTCACTTCATACAAACTCAAATAACACTCGATAGCGCGATTTAAATGACGTGCAGCGCCATCTATTGTTTGTTCGCGCATCACGCAAAAACTACTGAACCGAATTTGATGAAACTTTTTTTGTTTGATAGCTTATGATCTGACTTAAAATCTGGTATATAATTTGTGCGGACGAAGTCGCAGGAAAACACTAGTAATATAATATAAGTAACTACGTAATACTCGTACCGACTGCTCTCAAACGGTGAAGGAAACATCGCATCGTGAGGAAACCTGCACACGCTGCAGAAGAAATTCCGATGGTACCAATCCGCATTGGGCAAGCGTATGGTGGACTAACACCTTGAGGGTAGGCCTGTGCCCTGCAGTGGGACGTATATTATGGGCACACACAAGTTAGAAAAACTCAAAACTCAGGGCCGGGTCATATTTTGCTGGTTTTTAGAAGCTATCTTCTCGTTATTTGAAAGTCAAAATTATTGAAAAGTGTAGCAAATTAGCTATGATGTATTCAACATCTCGGCGCTTTGTAGATCATATTTCTAATTTTTCTATAAAATACCTACAATAACGAATCCTGTGTTCAAAGAGAAGCCTAAATAATGAAAAAAAAAATGTAGGTATTAACTATGTGCATCTACTTTTTAAGTTGAAGTCACTTTTACTTGAGAGTCTTGAGTCACACACCTTTGTTAGATACCTAACTGTTAAATTTGGTGCGAATTCTTATGATTTTAGAATGTGATTTCCTTGGATTAGAAGGCACCACAGTGACATAATGAAGGACCTACCTACTAAAATAACGTAGATTAGTAGAGGTGAGGCCATGGGCGTACCCAGGGGGGGGCAGGGGGGGGCAGCTGCCCCCCCCTGGAATCGGCCTAACCTGCCTTCCGTACGTGAGAATTCTGGTCAAAGCGAAGTCATGTCACTGAAAAATTTCGAGCTCGCTTTGCTCGCTCTGATTTCTGTTCATTATGGCACTGTTATGTCGGCCAAATTCTGGTCCAGTTACGTTGTATTATTCATAAATTTCGTACTCATTTCGCTCGCTCTTTTTTCTATTCTACTATAGCAGCATTGCTTGCTATAGACATGGTAGTCTGTGATGAGAAATTTTGAGATCTCTTCGCTCACTTTGCTCGCTCCAGAATTGGGTGAAAACTCGCTTCGCTCGCTCTAGGTTTTGGATCGTATATCTTTTCATAGTGTAGTTAAATCTTGAGCTTGCTTTTAGGTCGTATAAAACTCGAGCTCGCTTCGCTCGCTCCATAGGATTTAAAACTTATAATACTGATCTCACTATATTGCAGTAATATCTCGAGCTTCGCTCGCTTTTGGCTAGACACTCCAGAATTCGTTGAATTGTCGAGCTCGCTTCGCTCGCTCCTGGCTACGATTGTATCACAAAGACCTAGATGCATTGCAGTAAAATCTCGAGCTCACTTAGCTTCGCTCGCTCTAGAATTCAACGAAATTTCGAACTCGCTTCGCTCGCTCTAGGTTTTAGATCCTATATGTTTTTATGGTGAAGTAAATTCTCGAGTTTGCTTTGCTCGTTCGAGCTTTTAGGTCGTAAAAAACTCGAGCTCGCTCGCTCGCTCCAGGATTTAAAACTTATTTCACTGATCTCACTGTATTGCAGTAAAATTTCGAGCTCGCTTCGCTCGCTCCAGTATTTAAAACTTATTACACTGATCTCACTATATTGCCTTAAAATCACGAGCTCGCTTCTGGCTAGACACATTGCAGTAAAATCTCGAGCTCACTTTGCTCGCTCCAGAATTTGGTGAATTGTCGAGCTCGCTTCGCTCGCTCCTGGCTACGATTGTACCACAAAGACCTAGATGCATTGCAGTAAAATCTCAAGCTCACTTAGCTTTGCACACTCCAGAATTCAGTGAAATTTCGAGCTCGCTTCGCTCGCTCTAGGTTTTGGTTCCTATATGTTTTTATGGTGAAGTAAATTCTCGAGTTTGCTTTGCTCGTTCCAGATTTTAGGTCGTCAAAAACTGGAGCTCGCCCAGACTTGCCCCCCCCAAGACCAAAAGCTGGGTACGCCCATGGGTGAGGCGGCTCTGAAAGAGTAAAGGTCGTTCAGTCAGGGAAACCTCTTAATATGCTGACACTTTTTAAAGGGATGATCAGAACATCAAACTGGACAACTTTCTATATGGCACCAACATCAGAGAATAAAATTTGCTGTTCCAAATAAAACTGCAAACCTACTAAGCCAAATTTATGGCACAGCAGATTTTTTTTCGCGATTTCCATGGTGGTGCCATAGAGAGAGTTGTTCAGTTTGATGGTCTGAGCATTCTTTTGAAAAACTGTCGGCATATAAAAAGGACCCTGTACAGGGTGTAAGGGACAGCCCTCACATCAGGAAATGCGAAAAGAAATCATATGTCCTATAACTACAAAACTGCTGTACGTTCCGACTTAAATGTATGGGACAGCAGATTTTTTTTCTCGTTTCCTGAGGTAGACTCCATAGTGAAAATTGTTCACTTTGATGGTCTGAATTCAACGTTTGCGGAGGGCTGTCTCTTAGTAAAAGTTCGTCAATTTGATGGTCTACTCTAACAGGGTGTAAAACAAGCACGTATCCAGACTTTTGTTTCGGGGGGATACCTATTTAATTTTCGAGGAGGGGGGGGATATTCATAGAAAAACAATGAGAAAGTAGGTGCTGTAATCACTTCTTCATACAAATATTCGGATTTCGGGGCGACAAATCCCTCCTCCCCCCCCCCCTTGATTACTTGCATGGTGTAAAACAAATCAATACCTAGGTAGGTACATGTCTTAGGGACCCTGACCATCAAACTGAACAACTTTAATATAGTTCCAACATTGTCTCTTAGTTGTCGACTTTTGAATCTCATTCGGTGAGTTCAGGTGTTGAAAATTTCAAAATTACTATGGAGATACGCATCTTTCTACTGCTGATTTGACTTTCAAAAATCGGTCTCCTGTAGTATGATTTTTGAAAGTCAAATCAGCTGTAAAAAGATGCGTATCTCCGTAGTAATTTTGACATTATGAACTGCTGAGCTCACCGAATGAGATTCAAAAATCGCTCTCCTGCGGTTCCATCCGTTAGATTTATTTTCTCGATATTTCAATGTTGGTCCTATACAGGGTCCAACTTAATATGCTGACACTTTTTTAAGGGGATGATCAGACCATCAAACTAAACAACTTTCTCTATGGGACCAACATCGAAATCATGAAAAAAAATTCAGCTGTCCCATACATTTGGCTCGAGTAGGTTTGCAGTTTTGTATGGAGCTGCAGATTTTTTTTTCACTATTTCGATGTTGGTCCCATAGAGAAAGTTGTTCAGTTTGATGGTCTGATCATCCCCTTAAAAAAGTGTCAGCATATTAAAAAGGACCCTATATAATGAAAGTTGTTCAGTTTCATGGTCTGAAGTCTGAAGCCACCCGCTTAGTACCTATGTAATGCATGTAAGTTTACACCCTTTATTTAGAGGGTGCTCCATCCCATCAAATTGCACAACTTTTACTAAGGTAGCGGTGCCGGTGATAGCCTGTCGGAAAAGAGCTGGCAACTCAATATAAAGAGGCGGTGGTGGTTCGATTCCTGGCCAGGAGTGCGATTTTTGAATCTCATTGGGTGAGCTCAGCAGTTTTAAGTAAATGTCAAAATTACTATGGAGATATGCATCTTTCTACTGCTGATTAGACTTTCAAATATTATACCTGAGGAGGAGATTTTTGAAAGTCAAATCAGCAGTAGAAAGATGCGTATCTCCATAGTAATTTTGACATTTTCAAGTGCTGAATTCAGCGAATGAGATTCAAAAATCGCACTCCTGCACACTAAGTTTTACGACATTTAAGTACCTACGGCTGTATTGAAGCGAAAAGTTAATATTTAATAATGTAGTTACTTAGATAAGATTTCAGCACATACGAGTAGGTAGGTAGGTAGGTTTCCCCAGTTGGTTAGGACATTGCAGGCTGAGTCACCTGATTGTCTGAAAAAAAAAGAAAGATGATTCCGTGCTTCGGATGCACGTTAAGCTGTTGGTCCCGGCTACTATCTCTGGTGGTAGTAGTCGTTACATAAAAACCACGTAAGAGGCCGTAAGGCGGTTTGAATAAACTCTGACACCAGGGCTTTGCAGCCCACTCGATAAGAAGAAGCACATAGGTATAAATATGTAAAGTACCTATTTAATAAAACAGTTTAGGTATTATTTTTATCGAGGCTCCAAATAATGAGAAAATAAAAAGCTATTAACGTATTACCATTTTTATAAGATTTTCCACTATAAATACTGGAGCTTTTAGTAAAAATCTTCAATTCGAAGAAAACAGTCTTCAGGATAACATTTCGAAATGTTTATTTCTTATTTCGTGAGGTTTTTCTTCGCCATTGCTACTTTACTCATGTAAGTATAATCACCATCACTATGTTGCTGTTCTCTTCTAACGCACGCAAACTTCTAATCCTTTCCTCTCTATCACACGCAGAAAAAAGATGTGCTTATGTAATTTTGCGTGCGTTTGAAGAGTAGAAGAACATATAGGGTCCTTCTTAATAGGTATGCTGACACTTTTTTAAGGGGAAGATCAGACCGTCAAACTGAACAACTTTCTCTATGGGACCAAGATCGAAATCGATACCAAAATAGTTGTCTCATACAATACTGCCAACCCTCGACCCTAATGTATGGGACAGGACAGCTGATTTTTTTCGTGATTTCGATGTTGGCCCCATAGAGAAAGTTGTTCAGTTTGATGGTCTGATCATCCCCTTAAAAAAGTGTCAGCATAGATATTAAGTTGGACGGTTGGACCCTGTATTATAGCGGATTTTTTTGTAACGTCATTGTTGGTCCCATTGTAAAAGTTGTTCATATTGTTGGGTACTTTCACCTCTTAGAGTTTTCGGAAGTGATTCCCTTACCACCCCTGTATAGGGACCTTCTTAAAATGCTGACGATTTTTAAGGGGATGATCAGACGATCAAACTGAACAACTGTGTCTATGGGACTAACGGTGAGACTGCGAATAAAAATTCAGCTGTCCTATACATTTGGGTCAAGTAAATTTGCAGTTTTATATGGAACAGCAGATTTTTTTTCGCGATTTTGATGTTGGTTGGTCCCCTAGAGAATGTTGTTCAGTTTGATGGTCAAATCATCTCCTTAATTCAATTCATTTATTTTGTATCAGGAGTGCGATTTTTGAATCTCATTCGGTGAGCTCAGCTGTTGAAAATGACAAAATTACTACGGAGATACGCATCTTTTTACTGCTGATTTGACTTTCAAAAATCATGCTTCAGGAGTGCGATTTTTTTTTAATCAAATCAGCAGTAGATAAAAAAATAAATTAAGAAATCAAAAAACCCGTCTGCGCAAAAAGTTAATTTTAAATAAAAACTGAAAAGAAAAAAACAAGTCCAGTAGTCTAGAATTCTGTTATGTAATATAGAAGCGACTTTCACAGTCGGGACCCATTATTCGGAAAATTTTATCCGGTCTAGAATTTTTAATGGATCCCGACTGTTAAAGTCGCTTCTATATTACATAACAGAATTCTAGACTACTGGACTTGTTTTTTTCTTTTCAGTTTTTATTTAAAATTAACTTTTTGCGCAGACGGGTTTTTTGATTTCTTAATTTATTTTTTTATTTTACACTTTTTAGTTTTTTCAACTTTAAATCGCTATAGATCCTAAATGGTCCCTCAGAATGAAAAACTATAAAAGAAACCTAAAGATGATTTTCAAATACCTATTCAATAATACCCCACTCGATATAGTTCGTCAACTTTATTTTTTTTATTTGTTACAATATGGCGTCTGGTAGTCGCCATATTAAATTTTGATTACTGTCATGTCTTTAGTGACACTCGCAAGATTAAGACGAATCGATTGACGTAAGAATCATCAAAATCGGCCTACGCGTTTGGTCTCTAGTGTGCCACAAAGGTACAAACTTACATACATAGGCTGTTAAACACATTACCCTTCCTTTGCGTCGCGCAGTCGGGTAAAAAGATGCATTTCTCCAGAGTAATTTTGACATTGCTACTGCCGAGTTCGACGTACCTATGACATTCAAAAAGATCCATAGAGGTGTTAGTAACAAATGACTTAACATCAAGAAGTTTGGAATCCTCTCTTAACATTCTACATTTATTTATTTAAGAAACCGTCAGGATATTAGAAGGATCATGTATACGTCCCACTCCCACTGCAGGGCCCAGGCCTATTCTTGTGAGGGTGTATGGGCAGGGCCGGATTAAGCCATGCATAGGCCCCTAGGCAATGCAAGTTCCGGGGCCCCTATCTCCGTATGGCCGTAGCAAATAACTGAGGAGATCATTGTAACACCGTCTCAAGCCAAGAGCGAGCAAAGCGAGCTCGAGTTTTTACTACAATGTTATAAAATCGCGTTTCGTAATGCGATCTAAATCCTGGAACGAGCAAAGCGAGCTCGAGAAATCTCCAGCTTGCTTAGCTATTTATGAAAAATACGAGACAACTGAAAAATAAGAGACAACTGAAAAATAAGAGACAACTGAAAAATAAGAGACAACATGATAGTTGTCTCTTATTTTTCATAATTCCTTTTATGTCTGGGGTGGGCCTAAATCTTTGAGTTTTCATTTATTTTTCTCCTGAGCCGCGGGGCCCTTTGGCGGCGCTGGTCCCATAGGCAGATGACTACTTTGTCTGTATGGTCAATCCGGCGCTGTGTATGAGCGTTAGTCCACCACGCGTGCATAATGCGGATTGGTAGACTTCACATAAGTACGCATAAGAATTTTCTTCTTTAGCGTATGCAGGTTTCCTCACGATGTTTTCCTTCACCATTCGAGAGCAGTTGGTAATTTAATTACGTACATAAGTAATTATTAAGTTTGAGCGTCGGTGGCGCGTTGCGGAGAGCTATGGAATCTCAATCTTGAGGTCCGGGTTCGAATCTTATGTAGGTAATACCGACTGCTCTCAAACGGTGAAGGAAAACATCGTGGGGAAACCTGCATACGCTGAAGAAGAAATTCCGATGCGTATGTGAAGTCCTACCAATCCGCATTGGCACGCGTGGTGGACTAATGCCCATACACGCTCCCTGAGGGTAGGCCTGTGCCCTGCAGTGAGACGTATATGGGCTGTGATGATGATGATGATATTAAGTTAGGAAAACTTATTGATCTCTACATGGCGAGTCGTCCGTGCGGATTCAAACCCGGACCACAAGATTGAATTTCCATACCCCTCCGCAACGCGCCACCTATAGCTACGCTCTTTTTATAATTAGGTATTAATTATAATAATTACGTAGCCTCTTCAATGTCCCACTGCTGGGCAAAGGCCTCCCCTTTTACTCTCCAATCCTCTCTGTTGTGTGCAACTTCTGGCCAACTCTCCAAGAAGGCATCCATGTTATCTCTCCACCTTTTTCTCGGTCTACCTCGACGCCGGTGACCATCCTGGGGAACCCAGTCTGTGGTGATTTTGGCCCATCTTTCGGGCCCATGCGACAGACATGTCCGGCCCAGTCCCACTTCAGCTGAGCTGTCTTGCGCCCTACGTCCGCTATGCCAGTTCTGGAGCGATGCCACGCTCTTTTACAAATTTTTAATCCCTAAATGTCTTTTCCAGTTTTTTCAAAAATGAAACAAGTGCGAACAATATGAACGAAGACTACGAAGCTTTCATACCCGATACAGAGAAATTTGTCGACTTAACGAATTTATATACATCTCATAATGATGTTTGCTACGACATCTGCCTGATGCTGCAACGTGCTAAGTCGCAATCACGAATTTCGAGGCGAAGTGAAACAAGTACCCATAGACAAGTTTCTCCTCATGGTCTTGTTAAGCCACCACCAACCAACCAAAAACAACGACCAACGACTATTAAACAACAAATGGAAATGGAACTAAAAAAAAATAATACATCTAAAAGATATCTTGAAGACAGTCTTATTAATAGATTAAATAGATATTTGTTGTGGAATGAATTGCCGCTAAAAAAATAAGTAATGTATTTAGATAGGGAAAAAAAGGACAACAAGGATACAAAATGGCTGCTCTTTTATGGAAATTGATTAAAATCTATTTAAAATAATAAAACTCTGTTAAGTATTATTAAATTAAGTACCTATATAAATTTGTATTTTTAAACAAAAAATACCTACGCTATTTGTCTTATAATTAAACTATGTTCAATAGTGAACTAATAGGTAGGGTAAGGGCTGATGATGACGAAGATATACAACGTGTTAACGAAAAAAGCGAAATCGAGAAAATTGTTTTATTTTTGTTTTTCTTTTTATATTTTCAACGATACTTACTTATACAGGGTGTAACAAAACACCAATGAGTGTTTCAGACCATGAAACTGAACAACTTTCACTATTATGGAGTCAACTTCGAAAACGCAAGAAAAAATCTGCGTCCCATACAAAACTCCAGTACCGAGCGACTTGACTAAAATGTATTGATATAGCAGTTTTTTTTTTCGTGATTTCCCAGTTGGCTCCATCGTGAAAGTTATTCAGTTTCATGGTCTGGGTGTTGTATGTACAAAAGACTTAAATAAAGTACTTAAGTTTCTCTTGAGGGTTTCGTTGAATATGCAACAAAATTTGACGTCTATTTATTATTCATAAGCGTATTAAAGATTTTTAAACTTATTCATATCTCATTGTACTTAAAATATTAATGTTATACTTAAGAAAATTAAAGTTGCAATGAATGGCTACTTTTGTTTCATTCGCTCACCCCTGTCTCGTCAACGCCATATCGAGCCATTTGGAACTACTTTTCCTTTTTAGTAGCTTTCGGAAAATCCCTCATTGATACGCAATCAAGCATGATAGCGAGACAAAGTAGGCACCTACTTGTAACAATTTATACGCACAACTTGTGACAAATTTGTAGGTAGGTACGCAAAACTTGTGACAAATTTGTAGGTAGGTACGCAAAATTTGTGACAAATTTGTATGCAATGCAATCAATCACGCACGATCAAAACTACATAATGGAGTTGCTCTGTGGCTCTGCTATTGGGTGGTCACGTGCGCGTCGGTTGCCCCATCCCCGGTCCACAGTGGAACTCCAGTGGTGGCTCAGGATATTGTTCTTTTATAAGAACAACCCTTGAAGTCACCAAAATATCAATATAACCGTACAACGTCAAGCACTTTTGCTA
This sequence comes from Agonopterix heracliana, assembly GCA_963693445.1. Classification (NCBI taxonomy): domain Eukaryota; kingdom Metazoa; phylum Arthropoda; class Insecta; order Lepidoptera; family Depressariidae; genus Agonopterix; species Agonopterix heracliana. The sequence goes on from OY856331.1 coordinate 10,481,924, forward strand.
TAAAAACTCGACATTGGCAAAATCATCACATACCCAAGATGGCAGCCATTTTTTAAAATATAGAATAGAATAGAATAAACTACATAATAAAACTGTAACAGAAGTGTGTCTGTACATTGAAGATATTAGGTACAAGAAAAAGATTAGGTATGATATGGTTTTCAGGTGACTTCAAAACTTGTCTGTTTGTTTGTTTGTTCGAGCATCACGCAAAAACTACAGAACCGATTTTGATGAAACTTTTATGTTTGATAGCTTAATCTGGTACCTATCTAAATAAATTGTGCGGACGAAGTCGCGGTTGAACTCTAGTACTAAATAAAACAATGAATAAACGTGTGCTCGATTGTTTATTACACTTAATTAATACACAATTAACAGGTACATAATAAAATATTATAGGTAAGTACATTTAAATAAATTTTGAGTGTTTTCGATAGGTACATTTATAAATTCTCGTAGCCAATAGGAAAATAAAACTATTTTTAACTAGGTACTTAGTGTATCCTTTGAGATGCTCTGAAAATAAGACAAATAAATTAAAATAGGTAGTCATAGTCGAGGTGGTCTAGCTAGTGACTAGTAGCCTCGTCTTCCGTGCAGGAGTCCGATTTTTGAAAGTCACACGTCCAAATCATCAGTGAGTATGATCACTGAGTAAAATGGCTGATTCCCCCTGCCCCTCCGCACCCCAGGAGTGCTAATTTCGAATGTCATACGTCGAATTCAGCAGTAGCAAATGTCAAAATTGCTATGAAGATAAGCATCTTTCTACTGCTGATTTGACTTTCAAAAATCATACTTCAGCAGCACAGACTTAAAAGGAGAACCAGACGTAATCTCGACTAATCATGTGTGAAGCACCCATTTTTTTTGTGTGCGTACTGTCACGCGGTACATAAGGTGACGGGTTGTAGCACCTGCGCCTAGAGCTAGTGCATCTGTGTGAGTGTAGGTCCCTTGTAGAACAAACGAGATTGTATTACCTTGCATGCTTCACATCTTTTTAGTGCAATATTCGGTCCGTATTTCTTTCAAGTCCGTGTAGACTATTTTAATATTCCTTCTTCATGGAACTCATAATTGTATCTAAAGTACCTTTGCTGTTTCAACTTACTGTCTGAATTTAGGTGAGAACCGCCTCCTCCTCGTTTCGTTGGTCTCCGCTGCCTCCGAGATTGGATTTGCCTGAAGATATCAAAATGAAAACACATTAGAAACTAACAGTTACTTTTATATAGCATACTTTTAGGAGGAACCTTCGCACATGAGACCAGAGTGGCGAAAAGCTGTCAGGGAAGGGACTGAACATTGAACATAGGACTGCCACGCTCGCAGCCCTTGAAGCCAAACGACAAGACCGTAAGACCCGTCCCAAACCAAAATAAATACAGCACATACAATTGTGGCCTGGCTGGCTGGCTGGCTGGCTGACTGGCCACTGTATTGTGCTGCGTGTAACGGATATTCAAGACAAAACTCGGATTCTCCAGCCACATCCGAGCTCACGCCAGGAAATCATGAGGGTCGCAGTCGACGGATACGTCGTGGTGGAAATTATTACCACTTTTAGCCTTAGGATAGGCCTATGTCATGCTTAGACCATTCAACTAGTGACCAGTCTCACGTGAGCATTCCTGTCTGCCAAAATACAAGACATAATCAAGTGCAGTTATAAAAACGACTCACATGGTCCTAGACGTCACGGAACACTGCTATTATGCCTATGTTCAGCAGTGAGCGATGATAAACGGATGATGATTATGATGAACCAGTTTTAACCACAATTTATAGACCACTAATTTTCTACCGCATTGGGCACGCGTGGTGGACTAAAGCTCATACACTCTCCTTTAGGGTAGGCCTGTGCCCTGCAGTGGGACGTACTCGTATAATAGACTGATGATTATGCTGAATTTTCCGTAAAACTAGAATATTTAGTTAGATAGGGGTTACCTCAATAACAGCTTCGGATCTGAGGAGCTCATCCTTTGGTGGTCCGTACTCTCTGAAGCCAGGAGGTCCATACTCGAGGAACCCTTCTGGCACCTGCTCTTGAGCTCTGCAATTTTGAAAAAATATACAATTATTTTATGTATTTAGGCCCATTTCAGTCAAGAATGTGGTGGATCGTAGCGGTGGCCTTTACGTTCTTTTTTATTGTCTTATGTTTTTGGTGTGCCAATAAAGAATATTTAAATTATGTTATGTTATATGGGGCAAATGTCGTTTAGACAAAAACTATCGTTCAACAATCAAATTGTTGATCGAAGCAAAAAACTAGTATTTTTCCTAACATGAATTTGAGGTACATACCCTGTACTTTCCTGAACAGATTTGACTTCAGCTAGTTCTTGTGTCTCCACCTGAAAAAAATATTATAAGTTATATTCCACTACGAGTATTATAATAGGTACACTCGTAGAGCACGTAAGACTCATTAACAACGTACTACTGTAGGCTTTATGCCTAAGATATGGGGTTAAATTACCAACGAGAGTATAACTATTGTCAAATACCTGTTGAGCCTTAATTTCATTTTCCAAATTAACAAGAGCCTCAGCTATGTTATTAACTTCTTCTACTGTCTTCGCTTCAAGTTCTTCCTCAATCTTCTCTACTGTCTGAATTTGAGCCTCAAATTCCTTTTCTACTCTCTCTTCTACCCCATTAATTTTAAGCTCAACTTTTTCTTCAACTGCAGAAACAATGTTGCTATTAGAATTTTCGGTATCTTGGGTTTCAACGAATTTCTCAGTAGTTGTCTCTTCTATTACTGTAGCCAGAGTTACATCGGTTTCAGTATCGAAGTCGATAGATTTTCCTTTAATGACCTGTTCAGTTACATCTAGTGTTATTTCTTCAGTAGTCGCCTCTTCAAAAGCGGTAACGGTAGTCGCTGATTGTTCAGTCGTGATGGTTTCTTCTGTTATTTCTGAAATTATGGTAATATTATACTTTAGTGTTTGATACTGAATCCCCTATGCGTTCGGTGTATCCTGAGCAGTCAGTGAGTCTGTAATGCTGATGACAAATCAAATCTCTAATGACTATGACTAGTAAGTCTGAGGAAGTGAGTGAAAGGAATTGTCACATCGATCACAGCGTACGATGCGGGAGCAATTCGTTTACCCAAAAACTGTATCTGCTTGAATGTGTGCTAATCCACCTACTCACTCAACCAACATGAAAGCTCCTCAACTACAAAGACTACCAACTTAAAATTTGGCATAGATGTTTCTTTTGAGATCCAGGTCGACACGTAAAAAGGGTGTTTCACAATTCAACCAGCAAAGGTGTGAAATGAGGGTGGAAGTTTGTATGGGAATTTTGTAGCGATGAACGGAGTTTCCAACTAGTTAGGTAAGGTACCCTTTATTTACCTACTTACAAATGCCCGTAGGCAATAGGAGCTCCTAAGCCTAATCAATTGTCTTATAATAAATGGTTTTGTGTTTCGCATTGTCACAAGGAGCTTCTCTACCTATTATCCAATGTATATTGGCAGTTGATACTCGATACCAGCTTCGTACAATTTTCTTTCAAACTATTTCTAACTAGAAATCATTCATCAACGACTTACCTTCAGTAATTCCTTCTTCAGCTTTAACCTCTTCATACTCATTAAACTTGGCTTCAATCACGACGAAGCTCTGCTCAGTGACGACATCTGGGAGTGCCTGCTGGGTCAGGTCTTGGGAAACTTCCTGGACCTTCGGCGGTCCATACTCGCGGAGGAAGTCGGAGCCTGATGCTTCGGATTCTTGGGCTGGTTCCTCTTTGATTGGGGCTGCTGGTTTCTGTTTAATAGGAGATACAATTTTGATTACGTTCGTTCTCAGTTTAAATCAAATTAAAGATTGAAAAATAAAGGCCGGAGTTGGCCCACGGGCCGCTTTGCCCATCACTGCACTAGAATGTTGAGTTCCGAGATTTACTTTCTTATTTAATTAAAATTCATTTTTCGCTAGAATTGATCTTACGAGGTTTTCACTCTCAAGCGACGATATGTACGTACCTATAAGTATGGTATAAACAATTACTGATGATGTTGGTGTTAAAATTATAAACAGTTTTGTTCAGTCCCTAACCTTAGAAATGACTAAATTAATAGTTACCGCTACTTCAGAAGGCAGAAAGAAGGCGGGTCCATCGGGTTTCCAACCGCTGGGTAAATAAGGTCCGGAGCCAAGAGCTGCTGCTGATCCAAGAACCAGGATGATGCAAGCGAGGACCTGGGCAAACAGGACAGCATATACAGGGTGTTATAAAACACACTAGTAATATTTAAGGGGGTGGATTAGACTTTCTTAGACCATCAAAAATCTATGTGTTTTTGATCCCACAGTCTTTCACTGACAAGAGCGTCGCTCGTTAAGACCATCAAACAGAACAACGGAGGCAACATAGAGACAAAATTTGACGTTGTCTTCATTGTGTTTTATTATTGATGGGTTTGCTCTTGACCTCTATCTAGTCCTCAGGAGTGCGGTTTTTGAATCTCATTCGGTGAGCTCAGCAATCGAAAATGTCAAGATTACTATAGAGATATAGAGATACGCATCTTTCTACTGATGATTTGACTTTCAAAAATCGTACTCCTGAAGTATGACATTTTCAACTGCTGAGCTCACCGAATAAGATTCAAAAATCACACTCCTGGACAAAAATGAGGTCGAGAATGTAGCGAGCTTACCCAGAAGTGCACTGGCACTCCTGCACACTGACGGAACGCAGCAAGCTGCAGCAGTGTTTGTTTAGTTTTTATCGTCTAAAATACCCCTTTAAATATTGCTGGGCTGTTTTGCTACACATTCTTTGTCGAAATACATTTTAATCCTTGTTTCTTTCACATTTCACTATTTGCACTAATAATGAAATTAGCGTTTTTCAAATCCAATTTACTACCTAATAATTTAATGAACTTTTTTAAAAACGTTTACCTTCATCTTGACACGATTTGAGATCTTTGAAATACGAATGATGCCCCACAATTAGTTCACTCGCATTTTATACCAATATTCTTTGCTTATTAGAAAAAAATCAAACAAATCAAGGCAGTTTTGATCCAATATTTATTTTATCATTTTGATTGACTTTAAAGTCTCGCGTTTAACATACAAGCAGTATGGGTTTCGTGGGACTTCGTGTTAAGTCAATATAGGAATTGGATTATATTCAACCGTTGTGCAATTTTTAAAGCGAAATTTGTAGTTTCGATAAGTACATTAAGGAAGGTTAATTTTAATGAATAGATCCGAGGCTTTTGTTTGTGACCACGGACATGAAAAAAAGACGGACGTAATCTCGTCTAATCACGAGTGAAGCACCCATTATTTTTATTTGCGTGCTGACGCACTGTCGCGCGGTACATAATGGTGGTGGGTTGTAGGACCTCCGCCTATAGTTGTTGCATCTGTGTGAGTGTAGGTCCCTTGTAGAACAAACGAAAATGTAGGACCTTGCATGCTTCACATCAATTTAGTGTCATATTACGTCCTTCCTTTTTTCAGGTCCGTGTTTGTGACACCATTGTGTTCTATTTCACAGGGTTTCTCAAAGTGGGGTACGCGTTCCACTTTGGGTACGCCAGTTAATGGTATACGCGACATTTAGGTATACAGGGTGTTAGGAAAAGTATAATTAACCCATCAAACTGAACAACTTTTACTATGGGAGCAAACCTATCAGAGCAAAAAAAAACTGCAATACAGACGCAAACAGATGGAACAGCAGATTTTTTTCTGTTCTGATTTTGCTCTCATAGTAAAAGTTGTTCAGTTTGTTGGGTAGAGTAGTTATTGTGGTTTAAAGGTTAATGATACTTTTTATTACACTCTGTGTAATGGCGGCGGCTTAGGGTTGAACTACACATGGCCGCACGCGATCGCATTTTTCCGTCGCTCCATCCTTTTCTGTCACTCAGGAACGTCATTTGCTAGAGGATATAAGATAGACGGAACGCGATCGCACGCGGCGTGCTGTTCCGTGCTGTTCCGTTCCATCTATCTTATATGCTCTAGCAAATGACGTTCCTGAGTGACTAAAATGGATGAAGAGACGGAAAAATGCGATCGCGTGCGGTCATGTGTAATTCAACCCTTAGCTGATTCGTTTGGGTAGTGAGTAAAGAAGAACATCCGGAGCTTTCACGTAAAGTGGACGTTTAAATTCCTTTTGCCTTCGTGCCAACATACCGACTTATGTGAGAGTAGGTTTTCTGAAGCCGTAGCATTGTAGCATGCTACACGTGATACGGCTGTATCACGTCTTTTATGTCGATCGTTCGCACGAAAATAGAAAGAGAGCGAAGGTGTGATAGCGCTATATCACGGTGTCATGCTACCTATGCTGATTGTTTTGTGTTCCATGTCTTATGCTTGGAGCCGCTGGCGGTTAAACTGCATTGAGACAGGTATTGTAGCACCTTACTATAAAAGTCAAAAATCATTCACAATCTCGGCTTCATACATCTATCGTATGATTTTTGAAAGGCAAATCAGCAGCAGAAAGAATTGCAAATTGCATATTATTATCTCCATAGTAATTTTGACATTTTAAACTGCTGAGCTCAGCAAATAAGTTTCAAAAATCGCACTCCTGGTCATGATCAAAACGAAATACAGGAATCGACTGAACGCTGAATCTTGAACAAAATTTCTCCGAGAATCGACTCCATTTACGACACAAAACAAGCCCACTGATCACATACTGTTGCATATATATCAGAATCTAATAAAATAACATATCGGTTGCTCCTTTTGTAGTATTTATTTTCTGATAAAATATACCTTATCTGTTCTAATTATAGTCCGTTTTTTTAAAGGGGCTGCCGTTGTCTTGAAAGTCTAATTAGGGGTAGGTACGTGGAGCTATAAGTTTGAGAAACCCTGCTCTATTTCATTGGAACGTCTACTTGGGATAAAATATCATAAACTGACGATTCTTCCAACATCTATTTACTTTAGTTTCCTCAACAGCACTTAGTCTTCTCGTGAGGTTCTGAACTATGCGACTAAGGGATGGTATATCGTTTGCTGTGTTTGTGTGGGTGAGATTTGTTAAGTATTTAGCAGTACTTGACACGTCAATCCATCCTGAAGAAACTTGGACAAAATGAAACATTGACGAAATTCAACTTTTGCTTTTGGACGAAATAACACTTGGACAAATCCGTAGAAATTAACTTGTTCCCAAGTAATTAAGTTAGTTCATTCTAATAATTAAGTATTGATTCAAATCCCCGTCCGATCGTCGTCCGCCCGGCGATGGTTCGATCCCCGTCCAAGCCGACTCGTCCGAGTTTTTCGGAATTTATGTACGATTTGTAACACCACTGGCTTTTCGGTGAAGGAAAACATCGTGAGGAAACCTGCATGCTTCAATTTCGAGGCATGTATTGTACCCACTGTCCATTACAAGTGGCGACGGGCTCACCCCCCGTTACACTGGACAGAGTTTCGGTACTACTGGTGAAACGTGGATGTTCTGAGATTTCAGAATATCTCTGACTACCCCCTCGGGGAATATAGTCGTGAGCATATGCTTATGATTCAAATCCACCAGAACCTTGTCATCATCATCAGCCTATATACGTCCCACTGCAGGGCACAGGCCTACCCTCTGTTTGGGCGTTAGTCCACCACGCGTGCCCAATGCGGATTGGTAGACTACACATACGCATCAGAACTTCTTCTTCTGCATATTATGCAGGTTTCCTCACGATGTTTTCCTTCACCGTTTGAGTAAATAAAACAATTTAAAAATAAATCCACAATTAATATCGGAAGTGCCAAAATGGGAAAAAGTTTCAAGGTTGCACTGACAGACGTATTATACCAATATTGACCCATTTGATGCTCTATCGCTATTAAACACGCATTTATATTACATAATCCGTTGGTACCTACTTTAAATGTGTACACACCGCTAATTATTGTAGTGCTGGGTTTATAATATTGAAAGTTTAAAACAGTGCTGTGTTTATAAATATTGAAACAGATGATAGGACCTAAGAGACCGACTCAAGAACCTTTTAATAATTGCTCTTTCAAAATGTGGAGACTAAACTCAGTTGCAGAAACGCTCATGAAAGTTAATCCTCCATTAAGGCTAGGTTATCCCAGTGCAAGCGTCTCTTTCTTGCAAGCATAAGTTTACAATTAGCCATCCCGCTCCAATTGAAAGCAGGATCGCAAAAAAACGTGTTTTTCGTCAATATCTTTGCTCATGGGAGTTTCTAAGCTAAAAATTCTTCTGAGTTCACTAGAAATATTTAATGTATTTAGAATACAAGAATAAAAAGTTCAATATCAGCAGTTTAATCATAGTATTGAAAAAACATAACAAAAAGGGGTAGCTTTGGGATGTTTTTCTATCTAGTAAACTGAATCTAATCTTGTAATTGAGAACAGTCGCCCATCCGCCCTATCCTTAAATAAGACATAATTTAATTTCAGACTTTAAAACACAGTTTAAAACACTTTCGTTCGTGTTCAAAAAACGGCCTCGACGGGATAACAGCGTCTTAAATCTCTTGCTGTCACTTTTTGTCTTGTTGACGTAGTAAAAGATAGCAAGAGATTTAATGGAGGATTAACTCTAATGAGCGTTTTTGCAACTGAGTGTTAGCAACATAATAATTCCCTTTTCCCTTTTATATGAAAACGCCGAGGGACAAGTAATAAAGTGACTTTCACTCGTCGAATTAGGTGATTTATACTACAAGATACATATTTTCGCTTTCATATATTTTGCTTCTTTCACAACGGTTAATGCAATTTTCAGTATGTTTAAGCTGTAAGATTTGTCCCAAAATAGCGTTAGGTAAGCGCTTTCTACGCTTTTATTCCACTACTATCAGACTTTTATAGAACTTTAAACGGGCTCTCGACTTTTTAATACGCCTAGTTAAGAAGAGCGTCGTGTCGGTCGGTGGCGCGTTGCGGAGAGATATGGACACACAATCATGATGTTCCGGGTTCAAATCCACACGGACAACATGCCACGTACCAATTATTTTTTTCTAACTAAGGTACGTAATACCGACTCCTCTCAAACGGTGAAGGAAAACATCGTGAGAAAACCTTAGATCAAAATAAAATGAATGGATAGGCCTAAAGCGCGGTAAGTTGAAGCAAACTACTGGTGCACTTGGTCCATACAATCTAGCGCCATTATCTGTCAAATCTAGGGCACTTGCATACAAATTTGAAGTAAACTCTTCATTTGTTTTGCCTCATTTTTCTGGTTTGAAATGTTCGCGTAAGGCCTATCAATTCATTTTATTTTGATCTAATGAGAAAACCTGCATACGCAGAAGAAGAAATTCCGATGCGTATGTGAAGTCTACCAATCCGCATTGTGCACACGTGGTGGACTAACGCCCATACACCCTCCTTGAGGGTAGACCTGCGCCCTGCAGTGGGACGTGAAGGCTGATGATGATGATTGATTATCAAAGTTATATTTGTGATGTAAATGTACTATTGGTTTCTTCTTTGAGTACTTACTCAACCAATGTAAACTCAGCCTAATGGATTAAGTACTTGAGATCGGTATTTCTGAGTAGGTACTAGCTTTTGTCTGCCATGATTTAAACAAACACGTTTTAAATAGTTTTGGATTAAACACGTAAATTCACGACTGTGTGGGAATCACACAGGGTTCGTCAGAAGCTTTAGTCAAGCTTGCAGTTTAGCAAGGATATTTAAAGGATGGTTATGAAGTGACAGGTATATTTGTAAATGAAATTATATCCTTTGAATTTTATTCCGAGAGCGTAAATGCGCGCTGCATACTAAACGTTAAAAAAAAGTTATAGCCTGTAGAATCCCACTGCAGGGCAAAGGCCTCCTCTCACGAATAAGGGTGAGAGGGAGTGGGCCATACTCCACTCCACGCCCAGTGCGTGTTGGTGGAGGCAAGTTAGTGGTCACCTTGCTGTCAGAGAATTTTCAAGCCGTCTGACCTGGCTTAACGAATAGTTACAACGCCATCTGACGGAACTATCCGAGACCAACTGCTTAACGTGCCTTCCGAAGCACGGAAATGCTCGAGATGAAATAACTACCACTAAACGGTCACCCATCCAAAGACTGACCGGACCTGACGTTGCTTAACTTCGGTGATCGTTTCCAATACCGAAGCTCCACTACGCCAACGAGCGCTTTCAATATATGTTTTTCGACTTCACTCATGATATTGTACCAATAATTGCTATATCTTTGCCAAGTTTTCGCATCATTATGTCTTACGGTCTCTGAGAAACTCATTGAACTCTTTCTCTATGGGACGAACATTGAAATCGGGAAAAAAAAATCAGCTGTTCCATACACAACTGCAAACTTACTCGAGCCAAATGTAAGGCGGACAGCTGATTTTTGTCGCGATTTCGATGTTGGTCCCATAGAGAAAGTTGTTTAGTTTGATAGTCTGATCATCCACTTAAAAAGTATATAGTTACTCCAACCTAAGGTGCCCTTTACCTTATGTGACGTAAATGTTGATGGATTGTAAAAAAGGCTTCTTTGCACCCCTTTTTGACGAGGGGTAAAATAAGTCACCATCATCATCAGCATCTGCATTTAGGGTCTTTATTAAAATCTGCTGTTCCATAACTGCTAACATAGTTAATCAAACAACCAAGCGGAGTGTGGATTTAATGGAGGCAAGTTAGCAAAGCTCAGAAAATCAGGTAACTGAATGGGCTGGTCATACAGCTGCCGAAGAACTGAAAACCGATGGGTGTCAGAGTTCTAGAGTGGAGACCAGGAACTAGCAGGCAGTACCTAGTGTGTGATGCACCGGGGCTGGACCACCAATTAATAATAAGTACTACGTAAGCTGGACCGACGACCTGAGACAGGTAGCGGGGAGCGACTGGATAAGGAAGGCCCAGTAGAGTTTTGTGTCGCGCCTTGGGAGAGGACTGTGTTCAGCAGTTGACCATGATATGCTGATGATCATGATGATGGTGAAGTTAGAGGCCAAGTTTTTGTCGAAACTGCGTTCACACACGATGACGCACTGACGGAGCGGCAGAGGTCAGTCCATAGAACCACACCCGGTGCGTCAATGCGTCACCGTGTGTGCTTCTACGTGCGGTTTCATACAACTCCTTTCTTCACAAATGACGGACTGACGTTTGCTGCTCCGTCAGTGAGTCATCGTGTTTGAACGCGCAAACATTTTCAAGACCAAAAAAATTAATACGCATTGAATATGGAATTAAACCTAATTCTACAAAGGAGAAAAATGTAAGTAGATAAGACATGACAGACAGTAAATTAGAAATGAATAACATCTACATCGAGAAAAACGAAATTTATTCATCAATTAAAATTAGTAAGTAAAATAAGCCTATTAATATTATAAAAAGCAAGCTTTGAGCTCAAAAGAACTATTATTTTTTGTATTTTTATTATCACGTAAGCAAATTAACCTATTATGTACTTGCTTGTGTCTTTTTCATCATTAAAAAAATATACAATAACAATAAATAACTACACAAGAAATATCACAAGAGCATTAAAGTAAAATGAGACCTATCAGAATTGTTATACGATCCAAATTGAGTCAGTAGCCGCTGGAACGCGCGTTGCCATTGTTGCCATGGCTGCCATGGCCGCTGTAGCCGTCGCCATGGTCGCCGTGGTTGCCATGGTTGCCACGGGCTTGAACGTTGTTTGCATTCGCATCATAGCCTCCTGAACGGCCAAGAGAGTCTGATTCTTCGTAAGAGATGTGTGGCTTGAAGCCACGCTCGTCAGCTTCGTAGCTAACTGTCTGAAAATTAAAACAATTTCATCATCATCAGACACAAGCCTACCCCTGGGCGTTATTCCAGTTTATTCCACCACTCGTGTCCAATGCAGATTGGTAGACTTCATTTATACATATGCAAAAGTTCATTAAAGTGAATCCGTCATTAAATCTCTTCCTGTTACTTTTTGTCTTGTTGACTTAGTAAAAGCTAGCTAGAGATTTAATTTAATGGAAGATTAACTTTAATGAGCGTTTCTGCAACTGAGTGTCTTAGTTTAAAAGGATGCTAACCATTTTACCATACCTATGTTAAATTGTATATAATTTTAATAAAGCTTCCTTTATTAAAATGAGTGCTAACCTGTTTCCTGCCATCAGGCAGCACGACGTGGTACTCCCCCTCCGCCCGCTCGTCCTGCCTCTCCTCGTGGTGGCCGAAGTCGGTACCCTCCTGGTAATCGCTCACCATGTAGCCGAAGTTGTAGCTCGCTGGCTCCTGTTCACAGAAACATATTTTCATTAAGGCCCAATGGTAGGATGAAATACCTTGGAGGCGTCTTTTATTTTTCATTTTACGACTAGATTTATACCATTTACCGAAACTAAAGTCATACCCTCAGTATTTTTGGATCGTTTATCTAGTGAAATCATAAACTGAATACACGATTGGAATTACTTCACTCGATAGAAAATCGTCACAAAGATGACGTATTTTCATACATTTTTCAAAAATTTTCTTGTTTTAGAAACTCAAAATAAGTAGTTTCCGATTGTTGGTATTTATACTCACATATTCACCATTAGTTTATCTAGTGAAATCATATAAAAAATCTTTAAAAAGTGCTTTTGTTCATTCTTTTTAATCGAAAATACGTTACACGCACGCACTTTTTGGAGGGCCGGGCAATCGCGTTTCTCATAGAAAGTCTTCGTTGGAACGGAACCCATGGCCCCTTCGTGCGTTCACACACAATGATGCACTGACGGAGCGGCAGATGTCAGTCCCATAGAACCACACCCGGTGCGTCAATGCGTCACCGTGTGAGCTTCTACGTGCGGTTTCATACAACTCCTTGCTACACAAATGACGGACTGACGTCTGCCGCTGCGTCAATGCGTCATCGTGTGTTAACGCACTTAAGCATGTCGTCAGCGAGGGAGGGCTGGCCCGGGTGGCACGTAAAGTGCCGCCAAGGGCGGCAAATTCGGCAAAAATATAGATTGATTGAGCTCTATATAGACCTTTTTATTTTGTTTCAATTCAAAAAGCTATAAACAGTCGATTTCTTTAATAAAATTCTCTTATTTATAGCAATTAAAACGTTGGTATTCGACGTTCGATCTATAGAAAAATAACATTTAGGTACTCACGCCACTAACGTCCTCAAGAGCATTCCTGCCGAAAGGAGAAGCATTCTGATCGTAACCCTGGTCTCCGTGACCCTGGGCACCAACTCCAAACTTGGCTTGAGGTCCGTGGCCGTGGCCGGCATTTCTGAAAAACAAGAACTATTAATGCTTGCCAATGAATACCGGGCCCTTCTTTATAATGCTGAAAAAAATCTGCTGTCCCACATTTGGGTCAAGTAGGTTTGACATGATGAGCCAAGCTACTAGGCATTTTATTATGGACACCATACAATAACAACACAAACATAATAGGGTAGTTCTTCGTTTCGGCATTCTCCGTGTAATTTTCGTGGCGCATTTTATTTTTAAGATTTTTAGATAAATAAGGTCAAAATATGAAAGTAGCTGACAATACAAGTCAATTCATCTATTGCGCACTTAGATATGACTGTTACTTTCAGTAGAATTCAATTTTAAAATTTTTGGTGCCACGAAAATTACTAAGCCGTCCACGAAAATTATGCATACATTTTGCATTGTGTTTTTATGTCTTGGAGGCCTTTGCCCTGCAGTGGGGTCCTACGGGCTATAACTTACTTATTTACTTACTTATTTTAATGTCTAAACAGAATAAATTATTTACATTACAATGGCTAAACCTGCCAAGCTAGCTTTTTCACTATTTAGTAAAGTTCCTGGATTGATTGTACAGTGTACACATCAAAAATAAAGAGTGTTAAGAGGAAATAAGTTTCACCTATGTAGACAGTATTCGTACCTACATTTCTATGAAAATTTGCATTTGCTGAGACGAAACCTAGCGACACTGTGTTAAATCCTTTCTTACTCACACATGTCACCTTTCACACAAAGTAGTTACCTACGCATTCAATTTTATATCTCTTTTGTTGGGAGGGAACCAAAGAGTAATATAAGTATATTAGAAAAGAGAACCCACTCTTGGCAACATTATGCATCCACCTTATGTCAAATTGAAAGCTACCTAACTCCATCTATGTTCCCGTTCTGTTATTAAACCTATACTATACATACCTACTTATATCTACTCATACGGATACATATTATTGTTTTGAATGCTAGTTTTCGTTCAATCCCGCACCGATCCAGTTAAATTTCAGTCTCCCTACTATTTCTGTAATCTGTATATTAGTTAGAGAACAACAGAAACTCCAGAACATCACTAAATCGTCACGAAATTGAACTAAAACTACAAACAACACGCACATAACACAAATAGGCAGCCATCTTGTGAATTTGGCAATTTGACATTGACATAGACCATAAAATCTTTTTTTTTTCGTAGTTTGCAGAACGTAATACTAGATGGCTGCACTTTCTATGCAAACTACATTGAAGATACCTGCCAAAAGGCAAATGTCCTCCCACTGGAGGGAACTGACAATCATGTACGAGACTAGATGGAGAACTGGCCCTGAAGAGCTGGGATCGGCTTTGACCTGACCGACATGGGCCCTCCTAGTACTAACTAATAGGTTGCCGTAATTCTGTCTAAGTAGATCAAGGATAGCACTTTAGAGGTGAAACGAAGTAGCAATGGACTTGTGGTTTTGAAGGTGCCTGTGAATGGAGTGAAGACCTATTTATTAAGTGGATATTCGCCATAAGATGGTTGGTGTGACAATAATTTGCCGTTAAAATGAAGGGGCGTCCCGATTTTAGTAATGATGCCCTGTAACGTTACAGTCAAAAGAAATCCCACTAAAATTAGGAGTTTTTGTCATCGATGACGCCTGAGAAAGTCCATAAAGATCTTCGCTCTTCTGCGGAACCGGATGGTCCCGAGGTGTCCATTGGAGCCTGGTATGTTAAGGAAGAGCAAAACTTAATGGAGAATGAATACTATGTTTTGTTGTCTTCAAAGGCAAGGCTTTTTTGCAAACGATTCAAAATTATCATTAACAATTTCGGTAAAACCTGCGAATGTCACGCACGTCCTAAATTTTACGAGTCGTTCTCCTAATCCAAAAAGACCTACAACATGAGGACACACTGCTTCAACTATCAGTGTCACCTGAACAAAGGCTCGTCATTACTAATATAAGGTACTTTTTTTGGGTTCTGAACCTATAATGGTAAAAAGGATAGGTACTTTATGGCGTTGTCATTGTCAGTTTTTAATTCAACATTTTTCATCATCGCCTTAGCTGAAAGACGAGCTGGACATTAGCCTCCCCCAAAAATTGCCACAACGATCGGTCCTGCACTGTCCTCATCCAATGGGTTTCCGCAACCTTCACCACCCGGTGACCAACGAACTCGTCACCTTATTCATGCAACGCCTTCTGGTACGCGATCAACACTCGAGAACTTTTCGTCCCCATCGGTGCTCTATTCTACGATTAAGCCCATTGTAACTTGAGTTTAGCAATTCTTCGGATTTTGTCAGCTACCTTGGTTCTTCTGAGATTCTCTGACCTCTGAGTATCTCATATCGTATAGTAAGCCACCACGTCTCAGTTCCGTATGTCATCACTGGCAGAATACACTGATCAGTCCTCTTGAGATGCTGCATTATTTAGGATTAGAAGATAATATAATATGTAGCCGAATGCTGTCCAGCCGCCCAATTCGACGCTTGACCTCAGTCTCGAAATTTGACATACCTAACTGCATAATATTGTTTACTATCTTCTTTAACCTAAGGTTGTCTGGAAGAAATAGCTTATTAGTAGTCAGACCGCATTACTTTGTGCCTCTTGTATTTTCTCTCCTTATTTTTTCTGCTTATGTTTTTGTGTGAATAAATTATATTTTATTTGATTTGAAAGTTGGTTCCTGGTGTATTTGTTGATAACAAACTCAAGCACAGATTTTCCGATCTTAATAGGAGAGTAGGTAGAACATGGACAGGACATGATCCTCGTCTAGTCAATGTTCATTTTCAAACCATCGCTCATCAAAAGCTTCCTCATAGTCCACGAATGCTGAAGCCTTTTTGGAACCCAGCTTTTTCGGGAAGCTGATTCTTATGCCATCGTTTATCATTCGTTTGTTCTCATTAGCAAGCTGAAGTTGGAATGGGCTGGTTATAATTATTATCTATAATGTCAATGAACTGATGATGGGGGAATGAAAATGAATTGGAGAGTCATGATAAGAGAATGGAGACCATGCACGGGCTACCATAGTATATAGTAGGACGCCGCCCTACTGCCCACTACTTGGACTGAAGATCTGAGACAGATAGCAGGCAGAGACTGATTGAGGATGGTCATATAAATAGAATTATTTTCTATCACACCGTTAGGGAACCGGCTTTGTTTTTACCCATAAGACCACCACATATTCCACCACTGTAACTCTGTAAACCAGGATCAACAGCGGCGACCACTCATAACACTAGACACTGAAGTCCAGCGAGCCCATGGGATGACTCTTTAGCTTGCGACCCGCAATTAATTTAGTTAGCTACAGAAGTAGGAAAAATAAGTATCGGACTTCCCTGCATTACAAACAGGAAACATCAATAACAAAATTATGGCTATTATTAAGTCAGCTCCAGAGATAATTTTATGGCAGAGTTGAATGCCCTTTCGCAATAGCACTAATGAAACACCATTATAAAACCAAAAGAAGAAAATAAACCTAATTAAATATTATGACCTAGTTTCCTTTCAAATATAGGTATATAAGTATGGCAAAAACATCTGAACGCACCGAAGCCGAAGTAATCCCTAATTGCATCAAGACCCATGAATTAAGGGACACCAGAAAACGATTTTATTGAGTCAAGCATGGTCTGGCAGTCGCCGTGCCAAAGTTCACATTCCCATGAATATGATGGGCGGTCTGTTCTAAATCGGGTTCTGGGACATGGCTGTTCACATGTCTGAAAGTCCAAAGGGTTCAATTGCCTATGTGCTAAATAATAATAAGATCAATATGCATCGGGTCACCTTTATTTGTGTACCTTTACTTTAAAAATATAAGAGCTTTCCCTTAAAGCTTTGGGGGGTGGTTGGGGATCAACGTCCTAGCGGTCCACCCCGGGCAACGCCACCACAGACTACCAAGTTTGTGGTGACGGCTGAACGATCCCCCACAGCGGTGGTAGGCTCCCGCCTGGTTTGCGCCCACCCTCCTGCTGGAGTCTGACGCCAAGCAGCTTGCTGCGTTCCGTCGGTGTGCAGGAGTGCCAGTGCTATTGCGGAATGGGAGAAAGTCATTTGCGCTGTTTGGAACCGGTCTTGGCCTCTGAGCAACACTGTACCGGGAAACTCATTCTGAAGGGTAGCGGGATCTGTTGAACGGTGACATTCGTTGGCCGACCGAAGTTAGTAGGGGGCCCAAGTAGTGCGTTAGCCACGTGTGAAAGGCTGCCCCACACAACTAGCGAAAAATCACGCAATGCCCCACCGTGCCAGTTGGCGACTGGAAGGGAGGGCCCGGTGGCCTTTGCGGGGGGGTTCGGGCGTCCCCTCAGTCTCCAAGTGAGTTTCCCATCAGTCAGTCGAGCCCAAGAGGTCCATCAGGGTATCTGAGGAGCGTCTTGACTTTCTTCCCACGTCTCCACCATTCACTACAAAATTATGAATCGAAAAGTGAAAAAGAAGAAAAAGGTTACACAACGGCTGCACTTCTCCCACTCAAAATGCACCTCAGTAACATACGAGGTTTGCACTCAAATATCGATCCGGTCCACCACCACTTTGAGACTGAAAGGCCACACCTATTCTTTTTAACGGAGACGCAGACCCCGTCTGATACGGCGCACCTCAACTACCCAGGATACTAGTTGGATCATAAGTTCAAGAACCGAAAATCCGTGTCGATCTGCTCTCCTCCCGATGACAGCCCTATGGGCACGAGGCGAGTCTGGCTATACGGATCGGCAGATTGGGATGAGATGCGAGACTTCTTTGCGTCTTATCTGTGGCGGCAAGTGTGTTTTTCTTCGAGTGACCCAGCCTGTTCTGCTGATGCGGTTGCGGATGTGATTCGGCAGGGAATGGAATATTATATTCCATTCTCCGACATCGCACTCGGTCACAAAGCCCAACGATGGTACAATGCGGATTGTGCTCGCGCTGAGGCTCGAAAGGAATCCGCCTACTAAGCATGGGTCCAAGCTCGCGACCGCAAAGTTAGAGCACGAAGGGTCCGCGGGAAGTAGAGGGCCTTTAATTCTGCCGCCAAGTGCTGCAAACGGGTGATCCGGAAGGCTCGATTCGATCATGTCAGTCACATTGGAGCCAGACTGGCATTCTACCCCTCTGGTATTAAACAGTTCTGGTCGCTTTCAAAATCGGTCGAAATCAATTTCTGCCGTCCCACTTTGCCTCCCATGCAGAAACATGATGCGTCGCTGGCTCACTCCGCAACTGAGGAAGAGAATTTATGTGGTTTTCTGTTTGCGAGCAATTCACGTCTGGAAGCTGGTGCCAAACAGCCACCAACCATCCCTCGTTGTGATTCTTCGATGCCGGATCACAATACACACGAAAGAGGTCCGCAGAGCATTGCGTAGTCTGGATGTGAATAAGGCATGTGGTCCTGATGGCATACCTGTAAGAGTGCTGTGATATTGTGCGCCTGACTTGTCTCCTGTTTTAACACGCCTGTATCGCCTCTCTCTCAGAACAAGAACGGTGTCAAAATCCTGGAAGCTTGCGAATGTGCAACCGGTTCCCAAGAAGGGCAGTCGTGCCGACCCCTGCAACTACCGACCTATAATAGCCATCACTTCCATTCTCTGTAAAGTCATGGAAAGAGTACTTAACAGTAAGTTGCTGACATACCTAGAAGATAATGATCTACTCAGTGATCGTCAATATGGCTTTTGCCGGGGGCACTCGACTGGAGATCTTCTTGTGTATGTCACGCATTGCTGGGGCGAGGCCATCGAGAAACACGGTTTAGCACTAGCTGTGTCACTTGGCATCTCGAAGGCCTTTGACAGGGTATGGCACGTAGTTTGCTGAGCAAGCTTCCTGCTTATGGCATCCCCGCTGATCTCAGCAGCTGGATATCTAATTTCTTGAGTGAACGGTAGATTATAGTTGTCATTGACAGCTGCTCTTCTGACTTCATGGCAATTGATGCTGGGGTTCCTCAGGGGTCTGTTCTCTCTGCGACACTTTTCCTGCTACACATCAATGACCTCCTTGTGTCAGGTATTGTTGGGTATGCAGATGACAGAACTGTCACAGAGAGATATCTATCCGGCTTTGGGGCCAGCGGGGATGAAATACGTTCGTAGGGGAGGCCATGGTGGAGCCGTCAAACTTGACTTAATGTCTTGTCTCGCAGTGAGGTGACAATAATCTAGTCAACTTCAATGCCACCAAAACTCAGGCTTGTCTGTTCACCGCCAAAAGGAGCGTTTAATCGGACTCCTACTTTCTGGGCTACATCTATCTCTGTTTCCGAGCTTCTGGGCATGAGGTTGACTACGAAACTCAACTTTGGCGATGATATCGAGTCTAAGGCTCAAACTGCAGCCAAAAAGCTGGGCATCTTAAACAAGGTGAAGCGGTACTTCACTCCTGGATAGCTCTTAATGTTGAATAAAGCTCAGGTCCGATCGTGTATGGAGTATTGCTGCCACATGTGGGTGGGATGGCTCAGCTAAGAATCAACTAGACGCTCTCAACTCGGTTGAACGCAGAGCCAGTAGGCTCATTGACAGTAAGCTGGTAGAAACCAAGCTTCATAGCCTAGCCCACCGCCGCAGAGTAGCCTGTTTGTCGGTCTTCTACAGATTGTACATCGGTGAGTGTGCACAAGAGCTGCATGAGCTCATCCCGCCGTCTCCTTTCTACTATCGGACTTCCAGACGCACCGCGGGATACCACCCCTTCTTGGTTTATATCCCATGTATACGCATAAGCTACGATTCAGCGGATCAAAATGCGCTATGATGATTACTCTTACTTCTCCGTCATCAAATAAACTTTTCTTTAGTCAGTCAGTTAGTCACGGAACTCTTCTATAAGACAAGTATGATAAGTAAAATGCCATGTCAGTTTGATAATCATTATATTTTATGGTACTTTGAAGAGACACATTTCAATTTTAAACTACCATTTCGACAAATAAAGCATAACAGACATTTAAACAATCGATCAATTACCCAAATTCACAAAGAAATGCTATATTTCATGATTAAATTCACTCAAAACAGGTGGGTAATAATTTTCGTGGAATGAATAGTAAGTTTCGTGGACAGCATTCCACGAAAATTACGCCACGAAAATTACGATTTTTGACTATTTTTACAATTTACTCCTTATTTATCATTTAATTTCAAAGGATCAATACCTTAGGAAAATCTCGCCTATATTAGCACTTCTAAAAGTTAACAATAATAAAAAACAATGCATCCTTTCTATTTAATGCAGTGTCCACGAAACTTACCTAAATAGGTGAAAAAAAAGTTGATTCCGGAGATAAGCTTTTATATCTTAATACACATTGTATATAGCCTCAAATTGCATTAAATATTGAATTCTGGGATAGATTTCCGTGCCTGTTAAAACAATAAACTTACTAATAGGTTGTAATTTGTATACATACGAAGCGTTTAAACCTGCGCTCCCAGAATTCATGAAATCGTGTGACCAACACATATTGGCTTCTAAATCTTAAACAATCTTTTAAATCTACAAATAGAAATAAGAAATGAATAAAATAACTCTTGACTATTATTTTGATATGCAAAACATATCTGTAACACAATAAACTAAAAAGTTATATGCGATTGTTTTACGCGAGATGGGCGTGGGACACTCGAAGAATAGCCAAATTCACCCCGTTTTCAATGTTCGGACGAAGTTTTAAGTTATTAGTTTTATTTATTTTGATAAAATAATTAGTGTTCCAGATAGATTAATAAATGATGAAACGTATAAAATTTGTTTGAATGCTGTATCTTTCATATCTAAGGATTTATAGCCGTGTGACCACCATTTTTGAGGTTTCAAATAATGACCCAATAACATTTGGGATTCAAACCGAGGACATCATGTTAGGCAGTCCGGCGTGGTAGGTAACCATTACACCAACTGAGTCGTCGATGATGTATGAATGTGAATAAGGCTAAAGAGGCCATTGGAAATCATATCAGTTCGTATTCTCTGTTTACCCCCATGGGACAATCATCATCATCATCACAGCCTATATACGTCCCACTGCAGGGCACAGGCCTGTCCTTAGGGAGGGTGTATGGTCGTTAGTCTACCACGCGTGCACAATGCGGATTGATAGACTTCACATACGCATCGGAATTTATTCTTCAGCCTAGGCAGGCAGGTTTCATCACGATGTTTTCCATCACCATTTGAGAGCAGTCAGTTTTACGTAGTTACGTACTTAAGTGGGATCACACAGGATGACGCACTGACGGAGCAGCAGACGTCAGTCCGTCCAGTGCGGATTGACGCACCGTGTGTGCTTCTACGTGCGGTTTCATACAACTCCTTGCTTCGCAAATGACGGACTGACGTCTGCCGCTCCGTCAGTGTGTGACAGCTCTAAGTTAGAAAAACGTGGGACAATGGCGGCAGCTTATTTAAACAAAAACTAATTTTTGATTTGCTTACCTAGCTAATCCACCAGCACCAGGGGCGCCAGGTGCACCATGGCCCTTATGAGCGCCATGGCCTCCAAGACCCGCAGCCCCATGATCCAAGGCCCTAGCAGCGATGACCTGAGGAGCTGCTCCGAAGCCCTGGCCGCCTCCATGAGGACCTTGAGGGTAGCCTCCTGATCTGCCGGCTGCTGATGGCGGCAGGTAGCTGGAAGGATAGAGGTATTTTTAACAGCGTAACTCTCAAAAACTGTATTTTTAATAGACTTTTATCACAGATCACCTCCAATAGATACCGCATCAGGGCCGCCGATGCGCACCACACATCTATGATTTTGCACTGATATAAGCAACGGGATAGAGCGAGATTGGAATAGTGCGACCTTGAAATGGCCAATCATGTTGCATTATTTCGTGCCCCGCTACCCGCACCTACCGCGAAAAATGGTGACTTCGGGCCTGTACGAAATTGTCATCGTGCGGTATCTATTGGGGGTAATCTGTGACTTTTATAGACAAAGGGAGGATGAGGTTCTCGACTCGTTTTTAATTTTTTTGCACACCTGTGTTCCACTGTAAAGTGTAACTTCGGCATTTCTTCATCCATTTGGATATTTTTTTGTTCTAAAGGAGATACAGCCGAATTTTTAAAGATTTTAATGTTTTTGGGAGATCTAAATTAAATTATTTTAAATTGTTTATCTATTAATTTTTCAACTGAACAGCTTCAGCTGAGCGGCTTTCTATTTTTCAGAACTGTTGGACCAAGGCCGGTCCCCAGGCTTCACACTAAGCCTGGTGGAAGATCTTCCCTTTTCAATGGAGGAATATTCCCAAGTACCACCTCCATACTTTGCTAAGTAGTAAATCTTTGCATTGGAGATAGACAATTTAACTCCTCAAAAGTTGATAGCGAATCAAGGTGATTGACGGAATTTTGTTTCCATGTAGGTACGCTCTATGGGTACCTCAGATGGGTACTATATTGGTTATATTATGTACTTACCTATTATTTTCTACTTTTCAGTTTTGAAGTCTATTGTAATTTTAAGGGGATTGAGCGTATTGAAACAGCAAGCTTCACAATAGAAACGTCTATTCTTACCTGTTTGATGGTGGAGGTTCGGCTAAAGTCAGGGCCACGAGGCAAGCTGTTGCTATCAGGGTCTGGAAATTTAATGCGTGCAATGCATGCATATTAAGTATATACTATTACCTATTCTGTGACTTAGGTTGGTACACGTCTTTAGGTTCCATAATATTTTCTATCAAAATGTAATAAAATAAGTAATCATTATACAGGGTCCAACTTAATATGCTGACACTTTTTTAAGGGGATGATCAGACCATCAAACTGAACAACTTTCTCTATGGGACCAACATCGAAAACGAGAAAAACAAATCTGCTGTCCCATACAAAACTGCAAACCGACTCGAGCCAAATGTATGGGACAGCAGATTTTTTTTTCTCGATTTCGATGTTGGTCCCATAGAGAAAGTTGTTCAGTTTGATGGTCTGATCATCCCCTTAAAAAAGTGTCAGCATATTAAGAAGGACCCTATATATTTTTGTTAGGTACCTAATTAGAACTTTGTCGGGTCCTTTGGCTTGGTTTGACTTTGTCTTTCCCACACAGCACAGAATATGCGCTAGATATCTATTAGATATTTTGTAGATATCTGTTAGACATTTTACAGACATTTGTGCTGTTGGGGTTGTATTCCAGACTAAAAATAATTTAAGTCAGTAATCAGTATTTTCGTTTACCTACACTTATTTAACACTTTTAAACTGAATAGAAGATATTAGTAAGTACTTAATAATTACTAAATCAAAATAAAGAATAGTGGCCAATCTGGGATCTTTCTACGCAAACGCATCTTTCTACTGCGGATTTGTCTTTCAAAAATCGCACTCCTGCCCTCGTAGTATGCTACACGTGATACGGCTGTATCACGTCTTTTATCTCGTTCGTTCGCACGCAAATAGAAAGAGAGCTAAGATGTGATAGCGCTGTATCACTGCGGCATGCTAGCTATGCTGAAGTATGATATTAAGACCTGATGAAGTTTTCATTTATGTACGGTCCCTTATAACTGAAACCGAAATAACCAGGATTCGCCTTTTTCGTAAATATGAAAACACTACAAATATTTCATATACTTATTATATTTTTTTTTATTTTTAAGCATTTTTATTACTTAGGTATATATATTTTTTTATTTTTCAATATTTTTTTAAGTATTCTATCCCTGATTACCCCCTCGGGGAATATAGTCGGGAGCATTATGCTTATGCTATGCTTATTAATATTTTTAATAACTCAAAACACTCAAATTGTAACTACCTTCATTTTCCAAAGAGTAAACTGTGACACAAGACACGAAATGAATAAGACACGAATGATGTTGTTGTAACATTTTGTTAAGCTTTTATACTGAGACGTGTTTAGGCGGCTTTTAGACGAGTAGGGGTTGAAATATTGGGTCTCATTAGCGGATAATAAGAGCTTTCAAGGTACAGGTTATGTGGACAGAGGAGAGAGTGGAGTCGACGTTGTGATATTTTTTTTTGCTTTGAGATGTAGCATGGGAACAGAGTGACATGTTGTGTGGTAATGTAGTTCACCCGATAAAGTATAGAATAATAATCAAAGTGAAAGTCAAAAGTCAACATAATTTATTTAATAGGTATAGGAACTTGAAGCCCACTTAATAATCGTGAAATCTTTTTTGAACGTTTTTTCGCTGTAAAGAAGATGCGGCCAGAAACCACCACATAACACTTGCTAATAACTATTACAATATAAAATTATTAAGCCTAGCTTATGTATGTGTAGCGACATAAGACAATTGACGATGGCACATTAGAAACCCGTAAGCTGCTGCACTAAGGTTCACAATCGCTGGCAAGACACAAATCGCGCAAGGAGAATTATCATTATCACACAGTCTCAGTATATATACAAGGTTCCGACAAACATCAGTAGGACCACGGCCGGTCCCCAGGCATCACACCTAGCCTGGCGGCAGTACTTCCCTTTTCTATGGAGGAACCTTCCACCTCAGTTCCTCTATATATGCATAGATATTATTTACAGTCAAATACAATATACCTAGTTATGCATACAATATTATATTTAGGTACTTATCTAACTTGGCTGAAATAATGGGACATAGGTAGTTCAACTTAATATACGTAAAATATGGACAGATATAAGATCAACTACAAGTTAAAAAATTACCAAGAGTCTTCAGCAAGTAATGAAGAACCAAATGACAGAAAATGTCGATGTTAGTCTCATAGAGAAAAATCTTCAGTTTGATGGTTTTATCGTTTTATCATACCCTTAAAAACGTCAACATAATTGACAACATTTCATTTTTTTAACCACCTGTTTTTAATGAAAAATATAAAAAAAGGTTAAAAAAATAAGAGATACATATTTTTTCGATTTTATTTTTGATTAATATTTCTATTTTTAATTTACTTTTGAATTTTCTGAAAAACATAGGCTTTATGGCTAAGATACCTTGGCCACGATGAATGTACGCAACTGTCAAATACAATAGAAAAGCCAAGCAGACAAAGGAATAAAATCTCATTCAACCTATATTATATTTTTCAGTATTTTTCAAATAACTCGAGAAATAATGGATAGAAAAATCTGATAATTTTGATATACAGGGTGTTTCATAAGTAACAATAAATTTTTAAAACTCATAAGGGGTTGTTCAGACCGTAAAACTGAACAACTTTCTCTATGGGATCAACATCGAAATCGCGAAAAAAAAATTATATCCCATACATATTTTAGCTCTAGTCGATTTGTAGAGTATAGAACATTTTTTTTTCGCGATTTTGATATTGGTCCCATAGTGAAAGATGTTCAGTTTGATGGTCTACACCACCCCCTTAAATGTTTATTTGTAGTTTTGTAACACCTTGTATAAGCTTTGAATCACATAATCTCTAAATGGTTTTCTTATTTTGGTACCTTTCCTAAAATGAAATGTTATCATTTATTAAGAAAGACTCTGTAATTCTGTATCCTTTAAGGTCTTATTCGTTAATGTAACAAAAAATATAAAATAGAGATAATAAAAATATAAATAGAGGCTGACATAACCTCAGGGTTAAAAGCCCCAATGTAAAAAAAAATATTAAAATACTTAAAAAAAAAATAATATCCACTCCACATGTTTCTCTGTCCCCTAATCTCAGTACGAGGATGTGCAGACGTGACGTATTGTCTGCTCTGACGACATTGCATTCTAGGCTTCCTAGTGAACTGAACAAGTCACCAGATACAGCTCTTATGTCGATGACATTAGTAACAATATTGCCTGATTCAGGTGACTTCAATGGGGAACGGTGTGTGGATTAAGTATTGTTTGACCTTACCACAGAGGATTATATTGTACAGAGTTACAGCTTCAAACAACCTCGCAAAAGCGGCGCATCACTACATGCGCAGTATGATTGTGTGCGCGTTCACCTACGGGGCTCACGAACGAGGCCGAGGGGACATTTTGGCTATGCTTCGGGTGGTTACGGCGTAACGAGGGTGTGAATTTAAGGTGTGAGATATTGTCCATTCTTCCTTTCGGAAAGAGATTGGAGCCACTGACCTCTGTTAATATTAATATGTCTATGGATTATTTTCTGTTTGATCGTCACTGTCATTGTAGAACGTCATGTCATGTGAATTTAAAGTGTGAGATATTATTATCGTTCATTTTACTCGAGCATGTTTAAAAGTAGTTTAATAATATTAAACGAAATGGTTAATAATTGCACTGTGTGCTTTAATAATACGAGGAGGAACACAAACAAAAACATCTCCTTCTTCATATACCTACCCCAAAGATCGTGACAGGTAAGTCAATTTCTGAGTCACCCGCGTAAAGCGGCGGATCGGGCGGCAACGTTTTTTTAATTTTAACTCATTTTATTCAACTAAATAACAAATAATAAATAACACAACAAACAACAACAACAAAAAAGAAAAACAATATACCTACATATTATAAAACATTATCCTTCATACTTCAATTAAATTTATTTCCTTTAGACAGCCCTACAAGAATAGGCTAATGTAATCGAAGCTCCTATGAAGCTGTTGCTCTGTACAATATAATCCTCTGTGACCTTACTCTCAATTAAGGAGGAAACTTGAGGGTTTCAAGGTTTTTAACAAGGTCGTGAGATTATGTAGTTCTTAGAATAAGGGTTGGTACGGTAGATACGTGGTAGTGCCAGTTTATAAGTCTAACACCTGGGTTCCTAACCTGGGGGTAATTACCCCCGCGGGGGTAAAACAGCTATTCTGCGGGGGTAATAAGAATGGTACAAAGACGATCTTTTTACTCGTAGTAAGAAGATGGGCACGGCCCACGTGGCGTACGTCCCTCCAGATTTTTGAATATATGCAATTACGTAGGTACATAGTGAAATTAGTGAAGTATATTACTGAAAAATCGCTCGCTTCGCTCGCTCCTGGTTTTCATCCTAAACGTACCTATTAGCCGTATTGCAGTCGTATCGCGAACTAACCTGGACCTGCTCCTCCCTCTCCCCCTCTGCTGGAAAAAATCATTGGCCATAGCTATAGCCATTGCGCATACCCTCGGTGGATTTGGCCCCACGTAGTGTATTTAGGTACGCCGCTGTTTTAAAGAGGGGTAACAACAGTTTTCCAAATTGATCATGGGGTAACAAGATTGAAAAGGTTAGGAACCACTGGTCTAACACTAAAGAGCAGAAACGCTAATTAAATCTCTTGCTGTCACATTTTGTCTTGGTGACGTAGGTGTGGGGGTACCCACATTGACATTTACCTCGGCGGTCCACCGGCGAATAGGGAACCGCCGAGTTGTATATAGATAGGTTATTTTTCGGCGCCCGTGTCGATGAGGAAACGCTCCCCGCTGTCACGGTCAACGACACATAAGCGGTTGCTAGGGTTGGGAACATCGATGCCCGCCAAAATCGATGCGTCCTCTAGTTTTCCGTCGGTGGCGTTTTTTCCATGAGCAAGGCGCCACGCACTCCCATGCTCTCTCTCCAAACCTTCTATGGAAATGGCACACTTGCGATCTCTCTCTCTCGGCCGGTGATTTGAACCAAGTACGCCCGCGCTGCGGCCCGCGACTGCGAGCCTGACTTCGACTCTGGTAACTGCGTGGGCGATACCCGCTCCTGTCGTCGTATCGCGTGTCGCGAATCCCTGCTATCTCTAAGCTTAGCCTATCCAG
This sequence comes from Agonopterix heracliana, assembly GCA_963693445.1. Lineage (NCBI taxonomy): Eukaryota > Metazoa > Arthropoda > Insecta > Lepidoptera > Depressariidae > Agonopterix > Agonopterix heracliana. The sequence continues at coordinate 10,509,867 of OY856331.1, forward strand.
CTTGTCGGCCAATGCGTCCAGTCGGGAATCGCCCTGTTGCGACTGCGTTACAGGTGGGGAAACTGCCGTAGCGGCTGCGATGCTGGCGCTCGGCGCGTAGAGCATCATCGTGTCGGCCATTACCGCTAATGTATCTAAATCGCCCGCGCTGACCGACAACACCGGTCGCACATGGGCGGGCATCTGCTTTAACCACTCTATCTTCAAACCTTCCTCTGTTATTAACCCGCTGCTTAGCTCTCGCATCTGCCTAAGAAACTGAGTCGGCTTTAGGTCGCCTAGACCTAATCCGTTAATTAATTTCTGATAATTCTGAATGTCCGTGTCCTCGTAGGACGCGATCAAGCGGTTTTTGATTGTGGTATACTTGTTGCTATCGGGTGGCTTCCTTATTATGTCGGAAACGTGTCGAAGGTCCTGTGCCTGTAGTTGCTGTAGAACCCATCTGTACTTGTTATCGTCTGAGGTCTTTAACGGCTCTACTACTGCTTCGAATTGTATGAACCACAGGCTGGGGTATTCACGCCAGAATGGTATAAGGCGTGACTGTATAGAGACTGCTGCCAAATTTAAACTTGATGCCGCGCCGCTGCTGGTCGACGTGTCGCCGGAGGGTCCCTCCATTTTTCTAATTTTTCGGGGTCACCAGTTTGGGGAACTCTCGTGCGGAGCGTGTGAGGATGGTAGTGGTGGCTAGGGCAGGAGTAGTGAAACCAGTTGAGTCTCAGTTCGTACTAGTTTATTGTGCAAAAATAACCTATCTATATACAACTCGGCGGTTCCCTATTCGCCGGTGGACCGCCGAGGTAAATGTCAATGTGGGTACCCCCACATGCGAAACAACAAACGCACTTAGACCGTACTTGCCGGCAGCCTATCGTTTTGAAGCTTTCAAAGCACAACATGATTTATGCCACTCCGGGACAAGAGCGACACGCAAACAAGTTACGGCGAAATATTTCTGGCCAGGCATGAACCGTGACGTAGGCGAGTGGACTAGAGCGTGCGTCGCGTGCCAAAAAGCCAAAGTAAATCGGCACACAATCACACCATTAGCAGAATTCCCTACAGCAAAACGTATGGACCACGTGCACATTGACATCGTCGGCGCTTTGGCTCCTTCAGACGACTGCCGTTATATAGTCACAATGATCGACAGGTTCACGAAGTGGCCTGAGGCAATTCCCGTCCATAACATCACGGCAGAGACAGTAGCAAAAGTATTTTACGAAAATTGAAACTACGCAGCATGAATGAACAAGAATTATTAAAGATGGAAGAACTCTTCAGCGGATCCAGCTATGCGACGCAACAGCGACCAAGCATACGCAATCCTAAATAAACATCGCCCGTCCCCGTACCAGAAACGCCGCCGCTCCATCGTCAGCACATACTACACGGTAGCGAAAGGACAACGCAGCGAAAACCACGCACGTCGTCCTAAGCACCCAAACTCCGAGGCATGAAAAGTTAGCGCAGCGGAAACCGCCGCTACTACCCCATCGCCAAGAAAAAAGGAAGACAGCAACATTCAGATGTACAACCCAAAGGGGTGTAAAACGCGCCAATAGCGCCACTCAGCTGTTAAGCTTCCACCTCCCGCAGAGGGAAAGAACGCCATTCTACAAAGAAGACACCGGCACACCGGTGAACGAGTAATCAATTGATCAGCCGTAAAAGCGACTATTGTTACCAATATCTTCATGGCTAAACGACGTCGCGACGCCACGCGATGCGTCGAAATCATAACGGTCAAATACATTGACTAAAAAACGTGCAAAGAAAAAAACTCGTCGCAAACGGCTACATAACTACGTATGCATTTAAAGCGCGCAGATATATACCCATACGCACCGAGCAACAGAGCAGGCTACACGCACAAAGAAAGGGTACCGACACAAACGGACGGGACAAACGATGACATCACAGCAAGACAAACATTCCAATGCAACATGCACCGAGTTAAGAAACCAACTAACTACCTACTTCATGCAACATCAAAATACAAATTGTTTCGGCTGCTAAATACATGCACTAGCCGAACTTGGGAGACACAGGGTAAATAAAACAGCGTCAAGATTTTATTGCAAGACTATCAAGACTTCGTCGGTGGCTAGGGCAGCCAGACACTTCGCACAACATCTGAGCAACATCAAATATCAATATTATAAGTATATATTTATCACACAAAAAAAAAAAAAACAGAAGGTACCACTAACAAAAAAGATACAAAAAAAAAGTACTTACCTACCAAAAAAAAAAAAAAAAAAAAAATGTTAACAAAAAAAATACAGCAAAACACAAAAAAAGAGACAAAAAGAGCAATGTCCAACAAAAAAACGAGTTACAAAAAAATCAATGTAACATAGCCTTACCCACGACATTCCTTTCCCATACAAATCCTATCAACCCCAGAATCCAGCAGCGAGCAAGAAGGGCAACGAGCAAACGGGCAACGAACAATTCAAGAAAGCCTGGCTAGCACCGTACCTACACAAAAAAAACGGGGAATAGCATATAGAAAAGGCAAACTACAGTCAGCAGAGAACAGCGAACACCATGAAAACGACCACTGACACAATAGCGCACTAAAAAACTTCAACACAACCTGAAAAATAAGGAGCCGATAAACACTGACAGGAAATAACACTTCGAGCAAACACAAAATAAAATAACACAACACCAGATTTATTTGTCAGTATCGTCATTCGAAACAGGAGAAAGTCGCCTTGAAAAAGACGGTTTTTGTTCAGAACCAACGCATCGCGTGCAGATAACGTTGATTCCTACGGGTTGTATATCGTTCGAAACATTGAAGTCCGCTCTGAAAAGAACGATTTTGTGAGACATCGTTTTCCCATTGCGTGCAAATGGTCAACGGTCATATTAGATTCTTCGGCAGCAGAACACAAGTGCAGTGTTCGAAGAGGCAGGCGAGTGCAGCGGACGGCGGTCGACGAGATAATGAGGCGGCAGGCGGAGCACGGCCGCGTCGAGCATGGCACGGACGAGGATTGCCGAGACGCGCCGAGTACCGCCGAACGGTGATGTGGGCATTGCGCAGGCGCAGTAGATGGGCGCGACGTCACAGCACATCGGGTTCACGAGCCCAAACGGAGACAGACGAGCGCAGACGCGCGCAAATTCAAAGTGCGCGACCCACTTTAGTATTAAGTTTTTTTTTTTTTTGTACATAGAAGCATTTTATAATATATTAGCTATTAAGTAACGTTAGCACTTGTGAGGGAGATATGTGGGGGTACCCACATTGACATTTACCTCGGCGGTCCACCGGCGAATAGGGAACCGCCGAGTTGTATATAGATAGGTTATTTTTGCACAATAAACTAGTACGAACTGAGACTCAACTGGTTTCACTACTCCTGCCCTAGCCACCACTACCATCCTCACACGCTCCGCACGAGAGTTCCCCAATATAAAAATATAGTAAAATATAGTAAAAGCTAGCAACAGAATTAATGGAGGATTAACTTTAATGAGCGTTTCTGCAACTGCGTGCTACCGATATACCAGCGCAGTTGACAGGGCGCGAAATAATCCGTTGCCGCGATTGGCTAATTGATTTCGCACCCTTTTCGCTGCTAAACATGGATTCGCGCAAACGAAGAGGATTCACTCAGTTGCAGAAACGCTCGTTAAAGTTAATCCTCCATTAAATCTCTAGCTGTCACTTTTTTCTTGTAGACGCATTGTTGACGTAGTAAAAGCTAGCAAGAGATTTAATGGAGGATTAACTTTATTGAGCGTTTCTGCAACCGAGAATGCAGACCTGTGTGTAATCCTGTTTAGTTGGCACCTTGGCGTTAGCATTTTGCGGGTTCGGGGGTTTCTGATGAACTGATGAGATCACAGGGATCCCTATGGGGGTTTGGCTAGAGGATCCTATTGGCCGAACTCATCTAAACAGGGTGAAATTGACATCATTGCCATCTGAAGTATACCCAATAAACCAGCAACGCGTGCCAACACGTGCTCTAAATTTTGTTATGTACCTACTTACGCTTGGCCAAAAAGAGTAGAAATTAAATGAGGGCGCTGCCTCCACGCAAGAACGTCAAAATCACGCATAACCTGGCAACACCACCATATCTACTCAAATTTTAGTTCCACCAGTCGCCACGATCATGACTTTTTGGCCAAGCTAGGTCCCTAAATAAAGGGATTGATACTCTAGAACAGTTCAACAGTCATAAGATCAACATTCAAAATCATCATCATCAGCCTATCATCGTCCACTGCTGGACATAGGCCCTCCCAAGGCGCGCCACAAAACTCTGTCCTCGGCCTTCCTCATCCAGTCGCTCCCCGCTACTTTTTTTAGGTCGTCTGTCCAGCGGGCAGCAGGGCGTCCCACACTACGCCTACCAGTTCGCGGTCTCCACTCTAGAACTCTGACACCCCATCGGTTGTCAGTTCTTCGACAGATATGACCAGCCCATTGCCACTTCAGCTTGCTAATTTTCTGAGCTATGTCAGCCACTTTAGTTCTGTGACGAATCACTTCATTTCTGATGTGGTCCCTCAGAGAAACACCGAGCATAGCTCTCTCCATAGCTCGCTGAGCGACCTTGAATTTATGAACTAGCCCTATCGTCAGGGTCCACGTTTCCGCACCATAGGTCATCACTGGCAGAACGCACTGATTGAACACCTTCGTTTTGAGGCATTGTGACATTCAAAATTCAAAATATCAAACCCTTATTGTCAGCAAATCAAATGATCAACGTTTCAAAATCTCAACACTTAAGACGTAATAGTAGGTGGAAATACCTCGAAGGCATCTTTTATTTTTCATTTTACGACTTTATTTATACCATTTACCGAAACTAAAGTCATACCTCAGTATTTTTGGATAGTTCATCTAGTGCAATCATCAACTGAATACACGATTGGAAATACTTCACTCGATAGAAAATCGTCAGAAAGATGACGTATTTTCATGCATATTTAAACATTTTTCTCGTTTTAGAAGAACTTAAAATAGTTTTAGATTTTTTGCATTTATACTAACATATTCACCATTAGTTTAACTAGTGAAATCATAAAAAAAATCGAGAAAAAGTACTTTGGTTAGTTCTTTTTAATCGAAAATACGGCTCACGCACACACTTTTCGGAGCGCTGGGCAATCGCGTTTCTCATAGAAAATATTCGTCGGGACCTATGGCCCCTTGTAATATAACCATTCTACACTGTACCTTTCTGTTTGCATCAAACTGAACAACTTTTACGATAGAAGCAAACCTTTCGTAGAAAAAGGAAATCTGCTGTTGCACACCTATTCTTAACATTTGAGTCGAGCAGGCACTGCAGTTTAGTATGGATATGGAACAGCAGATTTTGTTCGCTACGGTCATTTTGCTCCCATAGTAAAAGTTGTTCAGTTGGATGGGTAGTTTAAAAGGATGCTAATGATATCAATTTCACCCTGTAGATAGACCGTTGTCGACTGTCGTCCCAGAGTGTTTCTCAGGTTTTTTCATAGTTAGGTATCTAATAAATGATTGCGAGACTATTAAGCACACTTGTTTGGTGAATTCAGATATCATCATCCGCCGAGAATTTGCATTGGTGATATATTGCAACTCGAACTTGGCCGATTTTCTTTAAACAGGAGGTACATTTTTGATTCACCACATCAGTAGTTAGGTAACCAACAGAAATAGGTGTCCCTTCTACTAGTAGGACAAAGTAGTAGGACCACGAGAAAACGCCGGAGAAGTCCTCGCTGCCGAGTCGAGTTTGGGTGTAGGGTATGGCTGCAGAGGCGGCGGCGCAAGACCTAAAGATGTGGGCAAGATGAGGTTCTGAAGATGAGGAATTTCATTCAAATCCAGTCAGGCATTTATGCGAGAATGACATTCACACACAGTTGCAGAAACGATCATTAAAGTTAATCCTCTTTTAAATCTCTTGCTAACTTTTACTACGACAACAAAAGACAAAAAGTAACAGCCAGAGATTTATTAATTGAGGATTAAGCGTCAGTTGCAGAAACGTGCATTAAAGTTAATCCGCCATTAAATCTCTTGTTAGATTTAACTACGTCAACAAGACAAAAAGTGACGGCAAGAAATTTAAGACCATTGTTAAGGGTCCTTCTAAATATGCTGACACTTTTTAAGGGGATAATCAGACCTACAAACTGTGAACAACTTTCTCTATGGGACCACATCGAAATCGCGCAAAAATAATCAGCTGTTTTGTTTCATATAAAACTGCATACCTACTCGAGCCAAATGTATGGGACAGCTGTTTTTTTTTCGCGATTTCTATGTTGGTCCCATGGAGAAAGTTGTTCAGTTTGACGGTCTGATCATCCTCTTAGAAAACTGTCAGCATATTAAGTGTATTAAGCATATTAAGACACTATATGGATTTACTTAAATGAGCGTTTCTGCAAAAGGAGTGCGATTTTTGAATATCATACATCGAACTGAGCAGTTGAAAATGTCAAAATTACTATTGGAGATACGCATCTTTCTACTGCTGATTTGACTTTCAAAAATCATATTTCAGGAGTTACGAATAGGTAGGTACTTAAGTAGGTAATAACGAATAAAAGAAAAGAACAATTAACATCAATAACGATATTTATTTGCATTTCACTACGTATCACTACAATAAACTATCACAAGCTTTTTAACTTATAAACTAAACATTTTTTTTTTACATTTTTACAATTTGCTTATATAAAAAAAAACAATAAATAAATTGAGTATTTTTCGTTTTACATCGATCCATTTTCGGTACAAAATTCGTTTTTTATAAATGAGAACATTGTTTTAAGTTGCGAAAGCTCTATCTATAGACTAGTAATTTGCTTTTTTTTGTTATTTTATTTTTAATGTTTTTACTACGGCTCTCAAAATTATAAAACCATGTTCTCATAAAGTTTTTTCGTTCGTTTATATAAGTCGTAAATCAATTCCAAATCCAGTCCAAGTCATCGAAGAATATTTTTTCCTATTTTTCATCAATAGTTCATAAGAAAAAAAAAAAGATTTGTGTGGAGTGTCGACCACTGAAGCGCAATAGGTACCTACCTATTTCAGAAAATTTCATACTTATCCTCAAGCAAGTAGTTAGTTACTTTTTATTAACATAGATAGAAGCAAGGTAAACGATGAAGAAAATAAAACCTACGTGGTAGTCGTAAAAAGGGACCTTGAAGCAAAGTGAGTTGTGACATTTTCTGCTCCTCTGTTTCGTAAAAGGCAATGCACAAAAATTATATTCATGCAAGCTTCGTCAAAACACAATTAAACAAAAGACAGTATCCTAAACAACCCTGTCACTAAAGTCCCCAATATTGCCTCTCTAGTATGCATGCACCCATCCGAGGGGTCACATCCCTTAGCCCTCTGTTTTGTAAGTTCCTAATAATGTTGACGGTTTTTTTAAAGCGATGATGACCATAAAACCATACAACTTTCTCTATGAGACCAACATCGAAATCGCGATAAAAAATATACCTACAGTTCCATACAAAAATTCATATCTACTTGAAAGCCTGTATGGGATTTTTTTTATTGCGATTTCGATGTTAGTCCCTTTGAGAAAATTGTTCAGTTTGATTGTCTGATCAACCTCTCAAAGAACCATCAGAATATTAAGTAGGACCCCCATATATTTTTATAAATGATCATAATCACTATATAACAATAAAGTCGCATGTGATGCCAACCTTAAGGTCCTTTTTCTCTTGACCTGCCACGAATAAGAAAGTCAAGTCACGCGATGAACCGATTTTTATATCGGTTCGATAGAAAATTGCGCGATGGAATTAAACCCGTACAAATGAGGACTAAGGAGCGGTTTATACAGAAGAGACGTGTGGCGGTGGCGGATAGTCAAAGTAACACAATATAAACCTTAAAGTGTGTAGCATAGCGTCGTTTTTGAAGTAATGGAGAATCGTACCGGCGCGGGCGTAATTCTCCAAACGACGCTCTGCTACGTACGATAAGGTTTATATTGTGTTACTTTTACTATCCGCCACCGACACACGTCTCTTCTGTATAAACCGTGCCTAAGGTCGAGATTCTAAGAAGTCTTTTGAGCGTGAGCTTAGTCTAAGTAGGGTTGAAAGTATATGGATTTTGATATAAGAGACTTCGAGCTTAGACTTAAAGAACGTCGTTAAATCTCAGCCCCAATCTCGACCTCATAGTTCTAGAATAAAGAAGGAAATAGCATGATCAAAGAGTCTTGTAAATCATCAAGTTGTTAGTAAGGACCGTCTCCAGATCTTGCAAGGTCAGCAGCGTTGTCATCGTATCCTCCAGCCCTGGCTGACACATCAGCAGGCTCCACCGAGATCCTGGGCTTGAAGCCTCTCTCATCTGCTTCGTATTCCACGGTCTGGCGAAGAAAGTGATGGGTTAGTTGTTTTTTAAAATGATAGGAAGAAGATGGATGTGGAATTGCTTAAAGTAAATATCTTCTGCTAAGAATGCCTCGGATACTTTGGAGTGCTAATAATCTTGGATTTTCATAGAGCACGTTGTACTGAGAGAAAGAAAGGGCCTGGCTATTTTAATTTGTCTGGCAAAAGCCCACCACATCCCCATTAGTGTAACTCCTGTAAGCCAGGATCAACAGCGGCGACCACTCACAACACTAGACAATGAAGTCCAGCGAACGAGCTGGGGATGACTCTAATCTGTAGCGGAACCCGCAATGAAAGCACCTGGCTATTATAGATAAAAAACAATCTTCACAATTTGAATCTCCATTCTAATCTCCCAAGGATTTCAAGACCTCACCTGTTTAGTGCCATCAGGTAAGACGACGAAGTAAGACCCTTCAGCTCGGTTCTCCTGTCTGGTCTCCGTGTGGCCGAAGTCGCTTCCTGATTGGTAGTCGTTCACTTTGTAAGAGAAGTCGTAGTTGGCTGGCTCCTGAAATTGGTTACAGACTTATTTAGCAAATTCTTAATCGACCTTGTAGTGACTAAAAGAGTAGACGGCAGCCCAGGTGGAATTGTAAGAGGCGAAAAATCTATTCACCTCGCTACCGGTTAGAGTCACTGGATCCGATTTCGCTGATCAGCAGTACCTAGCAGTTTCCATCAGATTCAGGAGGGTACGGACGAGAGAGTTAATAATATCCTGCGTGCTTAACTGCTTTTGAAAACAGTCGCTGCTGTAGTCAGCTATGACAAATCAGATCAGTTAATCGTGGTCTTGGGTATAGTCATGGGCGTACCCAGCTTTTAGCCTAAGGGAGGGAAAATCAGGAATTTCCTGTAGGGATAGGGAGGCAGCTGCCCTCACTTCTTCTGTAAATGTGTTCCTCCCCCTGGGTAAATGGCATACGTCCATGGACCTGCTTCTATTCCCATACTCTCACATCCGCAAATCGGTATCGATATTTCAGACAAAAGCTTTTTTATATGTAGAAAAATCAACTCTAGACTAGACTAAGGCTGGCTTCATATGGAAATTGAAGCTATTCTATTGGTAGATTTTTTTCCACGTTCATCATCTCGCTACCCCGCGAAGCTCTGATGGAAAGTCAGCCTAAAGTAAATTATGTTCAGAGCTAAACATCCAGCAGTATCAATGACAATTGTGTTCTGTCCCAGCTTTTCAAACCAAATCGTACCTGGTTAAGTTCATCTTCAGCATTCCTGGCGTACGAGTAGCCCTGGCTGGAGAGCGTATTGTACTGGTCGGGTACTCCATATTGGTCTGATGGCATAGCGTCGCGAGCTGAAGGTGCTCCGTACTTTGAGGATGGGGTCCTGGAACTAAGAGCAGAAGTTATAGAGGTTTCTTCAAGAATTTTACAAAGGACGAATGAAATAAAAAGGGAGCACAAGCTAGATAGATTTTAATTATTGTGCGATAGGAATTTGGTGTTTAGTCATGCAAGAAGATTAATACATGGGAAAATCTGAATAAACATACAGAAAGGTATATTTTCCGGAATGATTAAGCATCAGCCTGGTCATTGTGAGACTCAAAGGTAATTGGGGGACAATTAATCCAGTTTGAAAATACACTTTAAATTCCTGCATTGGTTAATCATAAGCAGGTCAAAAAAATTAACGCCGTTCGCCAATAAGAACAAAAATTCACAAACCTGGCTGCACCGAAAGACGACGCCAAAGCACTGGTCTTCAAACCAGCAGCTCTGCTTGATGGAACACCATATTCCTGAGATATTCCTCTCGCAGCAGGAGCACCATAGGTATCGGACAGACTCCTCTGACTCGGTGCACCATACGACTGAGAAACAGACCTAAAACCTTGGGAATACGAGTCAGAATTCCTTGCACTGGGAGCTCCATATGAGGTAGAAAGAGATCTTGAGGCTGGGGCACCGTAAGATTGAGATGGAGCGCCAAAAGACGAGCGAGCTCCAAATGAGGATTTGAAGCTGCTAGGAGCACTGTAACCGTGAGATAAAGAATTGGTCCTGGCACTTGGTGCTCCATATTCCTGAGAAGGAGAAGAACGGAATGAGGATCCAGGGGCTCCATAGCTTTGAGACGGGGTACGGGAACCGAATCCTGAACCGAAACTTCTCTGATTAGGAGTACCGTATTCTTCGGAAGGTGTTGATCGAAAATCTGGAGCACCGTAAGTAGAAGACGGAGAAGACCTTTGAAGAGCAGAAGCATAAGAATCTAAGGGGGAGCTTCTAAGACCGGGAGCACCGTATTCTTGTGATAGACCGCTTCTAAGTCCAGGGGCGCCGTATTCCTGCGATAACCCGCGAGCTGAAGGAACGCCGTATTCTTGCGAAATGCCACGAGCTTCAGGGGCGCCGTATTCCTGAGATAGTCCACTTCGGGCGTTGGGTACACCATACTCCTGAGAAATACCTCTTGCGCTAGGCACTCCATATTCCTGATTAAGTCCACTACGAGCACTAGGGGCACCATATTCCTGAGAAAGACCGCTACGACCACTAGGGGCACCATATTCTTGAGACAGGCCACTCCTTAGACCAGGGGCATTGTAGCCTTGATCTAAACCACGAGCACTAGGTGCCCCGTACTCCTGGGAAATAGCGTTGCGAGATCCGAAGCTTCTGGATGAAGGTGCTCCGTATTCTTGGGAAAGGGAGCGGCTGAAGTCAGCACCGTGGCCGTGGCCGAAACTGTGGTCATGGTCGTGGCTATGGTCGTGGGAATGGCTGTGGCCGGATCTTGCTGCAGCGTAGCCATCGCTGAAAATGTAGGTGCTTTTTTAGTTGGTTAATTCGATTAGATCAAATAACTTGTTATTTTCGCTCTGGTATCTGCCTACCCCACTGGGAAAGAGGCGTGACGTTATAGATAGATCGACTTGTTATTATCAGTCAGTGCTCTGCCTTTCCCAAGGGAAAAAGAGCCTGAATTATATAGGATGTTAATTGTTATAAAACATGCTAGTAATATTTAATAGGGTGGTTGAACTGAACAATTTTCAATATGGAGCCAACAACGAAAAAAAAATGCTTATTTTATACAATCCATACCGCGACTCTTTGTACATTTAAATCGAGTATTGGCTCCATAGTGAAAGTTGTTCAGTTTGATGGTCTAAACCACCCCTTTTAATATTACTAGCACGAATTGATACACCTGTTTCGCTATTGTAAATAGAGAAAGTATACAGGGTGTAAGTGATATCCTAACAAATACTGAAACGGTGAATTCAGACCATCAAACTGAACAACTTTCTCTATGGAGCCACCCTCAGGAAATGTGAAAAAATCATCTGTTTCATACATTTCAGTCGAGTAGGTACAGCTGTTTTGTATGGAGCAGCTGATCTTTTTCTCGTTTTCTGACGGTGGCTCTTTAGTGAAAGTTGTTCAGTTTGATGGTCTGAATTTACCGTTTCAGTATTTGCTAGGCTGTCACTTACACCCTGTAGATTTTAAAAAGGAGGGTTATGATTAAATTCCTAAGGTATGTACACTGACATATACTATAGCGATAGACAAGCTCGTTCAAACAAACATGTCACACAAAACAACACAGAATGACACATTGCTGTTTGTCATTGCCCTAGTGACGAAGTGAACTCGGGAATATCAATCAGGTGCGGGCACCGCATTCAAGTGGAACATGATGCTTCTATGAAAGGGCCTGTCTATCGCTAGAGTGTAAGTTAATGGGTATGTAATTGTATATTTACTATACATACCCGACTGGTGGTTCGGCTAACGCTAGAGAGAGGAGACAAATCAGTGGTATGAACATCTGAAACAAAAAACTAAATTATTCAATCTGATAACAAGAATACACACGTATGCTCACGCCTATGTCCCACCGGGGTAGGCAGAGACAATAGATCGCCACATGCTACGATTCCTACGCACATCTCTCGCCTCTTCATACAAGCTCGTCGGTTCCGGGTACATTCACAGAGGCTGCTTTAGATTACTTAAGTAAGGCAAGTTAATTAATAAGTTACCTATTATGTTATCAATTTGGGTGAAAACCTGTAAAGATAATGTATTTGTATTTTTAGTATAAATAAATACATTTTATTTGGTCCTTCTTCAGTATGCATCCGATTTGGTCAGCGTACGTGCGCCTAGGGCGACCCCTTCCAACCATTTCATTCACACATGGCTTTTTTTAATATTTGACTTTAATGAGCGTATGATCGTGTGGTTCCCGATTCGGGCCAGACCCACAACATTTGTGCCGTGGGTGTCGCAGGAGACGACTAATGACTAACTAATTATTGACTAAGAATAAGTTTCTTACCTTCATATTTAACTGATTTGAAACTCTGTTTTGATTTGACGACTTTGAATTCTGAAAAAATTAACAAAACGATAGAGAGAGGCTGATGATGACAATATAAATAAATACATATTTTAAACATACTTTATTAATTTAAAACATTTACAGGGTCCTTCTTAATATGCTGTTACTTTTTTAAGGGGATGATCAGAACGTCAAACTGAACAAGTTTCACTATGGCACCAACATTGAAATCGTGAAAAAAACAGTTGTTCCACACATTTTGGGTCAATTCACCATTGACGTTTTCTATGGAAAAGCTTTTTTTTTGTCGCTATTTCAATATTGGTCCCGTCTTGAAAGTTGTTCAGTATGATGGTCTCAAGCACCCCAATAAGTCTATAAAGCAATTAAGTTGACACCCTTTCAATTTAGGGTACAGTACAGGTTTCCTCTCAAGAATAAGGGTGAAAAGGAGCGCGCCATACTCCACTACTCGTAGATTAGTGGAGGATAGTTAGTGGTCAAGTTGCTGTATTCAAACCATGGTTAATGATTTGCAAAAGTGATGAAATCCAAATTATTACTTGGTGGAATTTAGTTATTAATTGGAAGTTTGGAAGCTATCAAAACATCATAAATGTAAAAGTTTGCGACTATGTGAAATGATTTGGATGAAATTAGACATACAGATAGATTAGGTTCTGAATCACTGAATCAACACTTATGACAAAGATGTCGCGGGCAAAAGCTATGTAACTATAAAATGTTTTATTTTAAGTTTTTCTTTTTTAAGTAACTATGGGATTTTTATTCAGTATAAAATTGTTTACTGAATTTTTTGTTATTGTAAGGTCTCTACCAGTACCTGCCCTGCCAACTCTTGAAGATACAAGTCCAGATGAGAGGTGACAGTCGAATGATACTATTCCAAAAACCTAACAACTATTTATACTGATCAAACAATACTTATGATAAACAAACATAACTATGCACTTACCTTACTAACTTTCATCCTAATTTGAACTTTATTACAATGGTAACAAAGTCATGGTACATCTTTGTGATGGTGGAAAGGATGCCGTAGAATAGTTTATTGTGTTTGAAACCTTCGGATCACGTATGACGACACTATAATAAATGATCTAGATCACCATCGATCTCGGATTTGGATGATTCGATTTACTATAGCAATGACTATAAAATTTTGGCATAACTTTAAAGTCTATTAAACGTGTTAACCAATAAACACTCATACATTTAAAAATACATACGTATCTAAAATAATGAGTAACACTCGGTTGCAGAAACGCTCATTCGAGGGTCGCGGGTTCGAATCCCGTAAGGGACAAATATTTGTATGACGAATATGAATATTTGTACCCGAGTCATGGATGTTTGTATCTATAAATGTATTCTATATCGTTGTCTAGTTATCATAATACAAGTCCAGGCTAGATTCTGGAACTTTAAATGTGACTAGATAATTTGTGGGACACTGTCCAACATATTTATTTATTTATTTTATTAGAGTTAATTCTCCATTAAATCTCTCGCTAGCTTTTACTACGTCAACAAGACAAAAAGTGACAGCAAGAGATTAAATAGAGGATTAACTTTAATAAGCGTTCCTGCAACTGAGTGTAAATCCACTATCATAGTACCTTTCTTTAACGCCATACAAAAGACATCAACGAAACATACAAAATAGCAACAGTCAATGGTAGAGTTTTAAGTTAAATAAAAAGAAAAACCTGGAAATCCGGCTTAGAATGGACCACCACATTTCTTCTCGTTGGTGTCGTACGAGGTGACTAATGGATAACGTTTCTCATGCAGCGTAGACTGAGTATTAATCTGGACAAACGAATTTTTATGATGAAAAAGGGGTAGAGAGAGGTATGACAAAAATTTAGGTTCTCACTCCGTCCTTGAATCTCGGAGTGTGTGGAGCATAAAGGTATTATACCAGGAATAGAGGAACTGACAGCTGAGAGAGCGAGATGTACCTAGCGGCACCACTGTATAATAGAAACAGATACGTGACGCGAGGCAATAGAACCGTTTTCTAGTCTCTTATAATTTTTTTCAATTCGGTTTCCGTGAATAATTGCGAATCTAAAATGAAATCGTAGATAATTTTGTGAAATATACTGACACTACATCATTAATTTATCCACGATTTCACGTTAGACTCAGAATTATAGACAGTATTGGAATTTTTGCGTGCGAATAGTCTCCTGAAAACATCCAAAAACGGTTTCATTTGACAACTCGTGTCAGTTCCTCTATTGCTGTAAGGTATAATACCTTTATGGTGTGAAGTGTGGAACCACAGACTTAAAAAAAAGAACCAGACGTAATCTCGTCTAATCATGAGTGAAGCACCCATTTCTTTTGTGTGCGTGCTGTCACGCGGTAGCCGGTACATAAGGTGACAGGTTGTAGGACCTGCGACTAGAGCTAGTGCATCTGTGTGAGTGTAGGTCCCATGTAGAACAAACGAGATTGTATTACCTTGCATGCTTCACATCTTTTTAGTGCAATATTCGGTCCGTATTTCTTTCAAGTCCGTGTGTGGAACATTCGAATTCTACCGGATTCTACTGGTATCAAATCGATATGTTGTTTTTTGGCAGTTCTTACCGAGTCTGCTTCCTAATAATTAGGTAGGTACCTAATTAATTTTAGACAATGGATATTCTTTCCGTGTCAATTATTATATGATTGTGTTCATATATATTTAATTGGCAGAGAATTCGGCGAGCCTGACAGCGTCTAGTGTAGCTTTATTGAGGTCCACTCTCGTGCAGGTGTTCGTGCACAGCGGACATTCTAGCAGCTGTGCCATCGACTGGATAGGTTCCTCCTGTACCCCCAATTGAATAAATGTTAGCAACGTCCAACTTGAGTAAGTTATAGTAAGTTATAGCCTATAGAATCCCACTGCAGGGCAAAGGTCACCTCTCACGAATAAGGGTGAGAGGGAGTGGACCATACTCCACCACGCGGGCACAGTGCGTGTTGGTGGAGGTAAGGTAGTGGTCAACTTGCTGTCAGAGAATTTTCAAGCCACCTCAATGGGCCTTAGACCTGGCTTAACGGATAGTTACAACGCCATCTGACGGAACTATTCGAGACCAACTGCTTAACGTGCCTTCTGAAGCACGGAAACGCTCGAGATGAAATACCACTAAACGGTCACCCATCCAAAGACTGACCAAAGTCAAAGTCAATATAATTTATTCAATATAGGAGCTTGAAGCACACGTCAAATCTTTTTTAAGCTACCACCGCGTCGGAACGTGTTGTCGCTGTAGAGAAGATGCGGCCAGAAACTCTACAACATAACACGACTTATAACTATTACAATATAAATTCTTAAGCTACGGTTATGTATACAATAATACATAGTCTATATAATAAAATAATTGATACTATACAGTAATGTAAATAAACTATAAGTTAGTGACTTCAGACCCAAGCATTTTGATCATTCCGAGAGCGAAAATGCGCGCTGCATACAAACGTACTATGGTGATATTTTAAAAACTAACCAATTAAATTCAATGAAATTTTGCAGAAACAATCTAGAAACAAATCTCTATGCTTCTATAGAGTCAGATTTTCGTTACAATATACAGTTTCAATGCTAGGATTAATTTAAAATTTGTATGTAAATCTTTGAGGCACTGTAACTTGAAAACTATACATTTTAACGAAAATCTGACTCCATACGAGCATAGAAATTTGTTTTTAGATTATTTCTGCAAAATTTCATTGACTTTAATTGGTTAGTATTGAAAATATCACCATAGTACGTTTGTATGGAGCGCGCTCCGAATAATATACCCTTAACTTCGGTGATCGTTTCCAATACCGAAGCTCCACTACGCCAACGAGCGCTTCAGCCAACTTGAGTGAGAATTAAGGACTTCAACACTGACCATTGCAGATTGTGCCCAGGAGGTAGATATTCCTGTGGGGAAATAAACTTAGCTGGACTATGGATACCTAATTGATGATTACATCAGTACAGTCGTCATAAGTTCATTACGTAACGCATTCAATTTTACACCCTGTATAATGGGCTGATGATGACGTTACCCTTCAAACTATCCAAAGTATCCCTGACCATGACCAATGTTTAGACCTCTGTAACATCACGCTACACCAAAAGGGGGGGGGGGGGGGGGGGATAAATTAAGGACAAGGACCATCATGTTCTACCTATGTTCTTAAAAACAAAACTACAATTTTATAATCACGCATTTTCATTCATATGCATTCGTTAATTTACAGATTTATTTAAACATAAGATAAAGCTTTTATTCCTGTGACATAAAGTTAAAAATCGTCCCTTCAAACGGTATTCTGAATTTGTATACCAGCAGATTTTCAATTTTATTTCTGCATATGAAATAGCTTTTGTTTTCAATGTGTTAGAGCTTAAAATCGATTGGTAAGTATAAGTTTTAAACTGGTAATAGTTAGGCATTGTTTAGCCAAAGCATGCGTGAACGTGCAATGTCATTTGTTGACAAAAGATGCACAAAGTCGGTTTCAAGAAGTGCGGTTAACATTGAATTTTGTAAAAGTCTGTTAAACCGTCGAATGCTTCTTAAAAACACGCATGGATTATGTTCTTGACCAGGCTAATCATAGGTCTCCCATCAGGTAATTCATACATTCTTGATCAGATATAGTCATCGTTTCTTGACCAGGCTAATCAAAGGTTCTAGATGAGACAAAATCACAAGTTCTTGATCAGGCATCGTCAACATTACGAAATTATTAAAAACAATATCTTCGTATGCGTATTACACACTTATTTAGTTTTTGGAGGATTATTTTTAACCAAGGCACTTTAAAATCTGTTATTTTAGGGTTGTTTTGAAAAAACATTCATGATTATATCGAAAACCTAAAGTCCGATCACTGTGCTTTAACCGACGTTTGCTACACCGGCCTTCATTAAACCTCTTCATTGTAAAGAGTTCTAGTTCGTACAATCCGTAGATCTGAACGACGCTATTTAGTTAATAATAGAGCTAATAGATATAACCTGTTTAATTCGAGCTATCGTTGCGCAATAATGTACCATTTTGGGTCAGCAAACGTACCTAATTGATTTTAATAGCAATTGACACAGTCAGGCCAACAAAATGCTGAATGTAACAGTGCGGAAAAAGAAATTGAAAACAAATTACAGAAAGTTCATAATTATGTCAAAAAACCAGATAATTTAGAAAAAAATTACACTCCAGGCCAGCTCGTACACTAGTGTTCATTGACGTAGCTAAGGATTTTGCCAGCAGAGCAGCAGATCGAAAATTTCGTATCAGTCTATTTGTAGATATACCTACATACAGTATAGAACATAGATGATCTACACTGTAGATTCCGGTAGTCCATAGCTCGCACACAGAGTACCTTCATCATCTCTGTCTATGTAGACGTCCACTGCTGGATATAGTCCTCCACCCCAGGATTGCCACAACGACCAGTCCTGCGCTGCCCTCATCCAACGGGTTCCCGACGCCTTCATCAGGTCGTCAGTCCACCTTTTGGACCTACCCACGCTGTGCTTTCCGATACGCGGCCGCCACTCGAGAAATCTTTAGCCCCATCGGCCATCTGTTCAGCGAGCAATGTGCCCCGCCCAATGCCACTTTAGTTTTATTCTTTGGGCTATGTCAGCTACTCTGTTTTTTCTGCGGATGTCTTCATTTGTCATTCGATCTCGCAGGGAAACTATAAACATAAGCAGCGATTACATTACCCACCATGCTGGGCCTGATCTGGCATAGATTGCCTGTTTTGATCCCTACATTTTGAAATAGAAAGAACAAATCAGGCAATGTAGATACGCCGAAATCAGGCCCGACCAACTGCAAGTGTAATCGCTGCTATAGCCCTCTTTGTTGCCCTTTGTGTGACTTTCCGCCTTTATGAGGCCTTCAGTGATCGACACGTCTTAGTAGTTCCATGTCATCAATTCACTGGTCAAAGACTTCTTGAGACACTACGGTATTTGGGTACCTTATATGGAGTACAAAGCGTACATTACGTGGATTTAATGTGTCAAAAATAAAAAGCAAAATAACGTTCTAACATTTTACTACTTCTTAGTGCTAGAATAGCTAGTAAAAAAAAATTACAATGGCACTTTAGTAACTTTATCAAACACTTTCAAACTGGCATCCGAATAAAACCCAATCCTAATAAACTCAGTTGTCAAAAACTCATTCTTCAAACCTCCACTTTTCATCACATTTTCGATTGGGGGGCCCCAAAAATGATGGCCATTGAGTTTCTTTTTGAAGTTCACGGCTACATTACCTCTTAGTTTTGCGATATATATGATCTCTATTTCTAAATATCCCCTAGTCGCTGTCAACACAGCCGTAGCAGCTTGGGATGGCTTCAATTCTGTTTCAACAGCACTTGTCGTTCCAATTGTAACAGTTTCGGTTTTCTCTTCGCTTTTACCCCAACTAGTAGTGTACGAAAATCCTGTATTTCCTGTAACCTTTCCAAACATAACGTTAACTTCGTATTCTATCTCTTGGGACACCTCTATTTCGTTATTTTTCGACCAACTTGTCGTTATTGTGTTTTCGACGGTTTGACTTATTCCTGTGTTCACTTTTATCGTGTTATTAGATACATTTTCAAAGTCTTGTGACATCACTATGACAGGATGTTTAGTGATGCTCTTTACTCTAGCAGATTTTATCGATAGAATTCTCGACACTTGTTCCCAATTGTATTGTTTGTATAAATCACCCCATAAGGTAGGACTTTTTAAGAACGCGTGGCTAGGACTTTTTCCGTAATGGGTTTTGAGGGCTTCCTTTAAATTTCTATCGTCTATTTTAAATAGTTCTATCTCATCGTCGGTGATTACTCTAACATCGACTCCTGAATTTGCTATCGATACATCACTAGAGTCGTCAGTTGTGACATCGATAGTTATTTTCGCGTTTATTAACTTTAGACAAATTATCAAAAGAAAGATTTTCATTTTACTTTTGGGATATTAAGTTATTTTTATAGACACAAGCAAACGATTTGTCTGATTGAAAGACACTAAATTTATTTAAGATAACTTTTTTGATAAAATATACGTTAATCAATCTGAAATAGGATCTCGTCGAGCTCGTCACTTAGGACCTTTTTAAACGCCTCTGTATACAATAAACATATCGGTTATAATGGTAACGTCGTAAGCCACAAACACAATAAGATACCATTTTTTATGGAAACACAAGTAAAGGTTCATAACCTTTGCCGTCCTATCTTTTACATAACTATAATTCCTCGTTTTTTTGCGCTTGTTTTGTTAAAAAACTGGCCAAGTGCGAGTCGGTTTCGAGCACGGAGGGTTTCGTACGATACAATATTACCAAAAAATAGTTTTCTCCGGGATCCTTAGCACGAACCCGACACACAATTAGCCGGTATAAGTATGTTATTTGTTGTTTGAATTAGTTAGAGTATGCACTATTAATAATCGAACCAAGTTTGACGGTAGGTATGTATTTTCGTTTTTACGCATGCTATGCTTCGATCAAAATAAAATGAATGGATAGGCCTAAAGCGCGTTAAGTTGAAGCAAACTACTGGTGCACTTGGTGCATAAAAACTAGCGCCATTATCTGTCAAATCTAGGGCACTTGCATACAAATTTGAAGTAAACCTTTAATTTGTTTTGCCTCATTTTTCTGGTTTGAAATGTTCCCGTAATTCCTATCCATTCATTTTATTTTGATCTAAGATGCTATGCCTATAAAATAGCTAGAGCAAAAACAAAAAACGTTGAAATAAACAGATTTCTTTTATAACTACTTAAATATTAGTTTTTTTTAGTTAATCCACCATGATAACGTAGGTACTTAATTATTCTGTGAAAATTTCAACTGTCTAGTTGGAGGATAGACGAGTCGCAACCCATTAAGTAGGTAACATTTAATTTTACACAGACATCCATGACGTAACTAGGTACAAAATATATTAGTATGATTGATCTTAAAAATATTTCCTACTCGCTGGTTTCGAACCCGCAAGCCTCGACTCAGCAGGCAGGTGCACTCGCAACTACGCTATCGGGAAAGGTAGACAGCTAGTTAATTTGTACGTTTAATAAGTAAATGTGTAAAGTCGTAGGCAAAAACTAGTTTAAACATTTATCAGAGAGTAATCTTGACCTTACAATGCTCTGATAAATTAGGTCATGTTATTTATTGTATAGATAAAATTAATCATTCATTAAACACTATTTATTGATCAGTTTCTTGTTTTTGTTCATTCGAAGTAACTAGTAGATAACTAGTTTCAATATCTGACTGTATTATTTAAATAATAATTAAAAAAAACATAAAAAATGAAAATAATTTCGAAATTAATTGTGTTAGTGTTGCCAGTACTGTGCACTGCAAAAATAATAATAAATATAAACGTAGCATCAAATATCGAGCGTGCTTCAGTAAAATTCTACGGTCAAGACAACAAAGTGGTAACAGATGAAGACGTAAAAACCTTTAATCTAACAAAAGAGAACTTAAACATCGGAATGAGAGTTGAACTTGGCAAAGTTCCACAGGACATATTTCTAAAAGACCCAACACCATACGAAAATTTATATGAATACTTCGAATGGCCTGAAATAAAACGAAATTTACGCATCAAAAAAGCTAAAATACTCGAAATAATCAATGAAAAAGTAACTTTAGCTACTTATGAGCATATAAACAACACCACAGACCCCATAGAATCGAGAATTAATTTCGTTGACAACACTGAATTGACAAGTTTTTCTACCTGGTCACACTACGGGTTGCCAGTTGACGATATGTTTTACGAAATTAATTTAAATGTAAATCATTTGAAGTTTAAGTACGAAAATAAATGGAGAAGTAATAACATTAGCAGCTTCGACATGCCATTTGGAATAAAGATAGAAGAATTAATAAAAATAAAATCGGGTCAATTAGTGACAAGCGAATTGACCGCAATAAAAACTATATTTCTAGTCCAAATTGATTACGAGGCGAAAATTATAGGAAGTTTCATAGCAGACTACGATCCTTTGTATGGTAAGTATCATTTTTACGCGCCAACTGCAGCAAATATTATGAGAGCAGCAAAATTGAATAATTACTCGAAAACAACAGAATTGATAGAAGTACGTTGTTTTTTGGATCCGAAGCTGCGTATTTTTGATAAATCCGGAGAAATGGTGGAAATTGTTTCTCCAGCCAGTCAAGTTCATAATAAAAAGAAAGTTCGAAAAGGCAAAGTTTTTTTGTTTGATGGTTGGTAAACTGGAAAGTTCGAAGTAGAGAGCGTGGAAAGAGAAGGCACTAGAAGGAAGCACGTGTCTTGTCATATCACTCAGTAAGAGATGCACATAGCAAATTCGCTCTAGTTAAAAAAGGAGACCGCTACTTATTGCTGTCCTTATCGACGTATCCACT
This sequence comes from Agonopterix heracliana, assembly GCA_963693445.1. NCBI lineage: Eukaryota > Metazoa > Arthropoda > Insecta > Lepidoptera > Depressariidae > Agonopterix > Agonopterix heracliana. The sequence continues at coordinate 10,532,060 of OY856331.1, forward strand.
TTTTTGTACTTTGGCCATCTGACTCCAAAATGTCACTTCATATAAATTGTATGGGACAACCACCTGACTCCGAGATGTCACTTCATATAATTCGCTATCTCATACCCGGTTACACTGATATTCGGTCTACTAGCGATAGCGTCAGCGAAAAAAATTTCGTCTATAGTAGAGAGGTTCGAAGAAACAATGTTGTATTTGTTGGAGTTAGATTTGAGTCAACGACCGAATGAAATCAAGGATGTGATGGAGAAAAGCTTCTAACCTAAGGGCCTCTTTCACCACTTCTGGAAAGCTATTGTTAGCTTAGTTGACAGATCGTTTGACATATTTCGTATGAAAGAAATGTCAAATTATCTGTCATACAAGCTAACAAAACAATGTGCTAACAGAAGTGGTGAAACAGTCCTTAAGTAAGCCCCACTTGCGCCAACCTGGGTTAGCAATAAACTCCAGGTTAAGTTGGTAACCCATGATTTTTTGTATAGAAAAACAACTGAAAGAGCCATTTTCCTGTAAGGTATAATAACTATATGGGTGAAACATATATATCAAATCATTTTACCCCATTGAGTTAGCATATTATTTTTAAGTGAAACAAAGTTATTAGGATTTGATCTGACGTTTTAAACTTAGAAAAAGTATATGTCTAGAATGAGCCTCACGGTTATACCGTATAAAACAAAAGGGGTCAACTTTCATAGGTTGGTGTGCGTGAGGCGCCATACAAATTATGTATGTGTGCGTGTATATGTACTGGTTCCAATTTTTTTCGACGCTTTCGTATTTTCGATTGTCAATCTTGACATATACTTTATCAAAGGTTTTAAAGCTGATTTTATTTTATTTATTTATTTATTGATACATGATAATACAATGTTTATAATAGTAAATTAAAGAATAGTTTTTGATTTAATTTAATTTTGTATTATTTAAGATTTTGCATGCCTATTTTTTAGCTAAGTGTGAGATACCTTATTTTATTTTCTTGTATCTGTAACTCTGACATCGAGTGTAAGTCAATGATCTGTAAATAATATACTTACTGCAAATAAAACTAAATAAAAAACTACAATTAATAAAAACTATTTTTATTTACTTAATCTTAATAAATAGAAAGCAATAAATACGTATAATTAAGCGATTCTGTCACCGTGCCAAATCATCTAATAATATCACTTGGTTCAATTTGTCACTAATTGATCTACGTAGCTTCAAGTGTTGCGTGGAATTTTTCAATGACAGCTCATTGATGATTTTTGACAAAATCTCTGTAAAGAAAAGAAAAAAATGCTTTTCAAATGGGGGCAAGTTAATGTTACGGAGTATGAGAATGCCGCTCCTCTGTTCCATATGTCATCACTGGAAACACACACTAATAATGTAAAGTAAACAAACCCAACAACGTCGTGTAGATCCTCGGCGTTGCAGATCCACTTGTGTCCCAGGTTCTCTCTTACAGGACGAGTGAAGCTTAGTGTAGGTTACTAATAATGTAAAGTGAACAAACCCAGCAACGTCGTGTAGATCCTCGGCGTTGCAGATCCACTTGTGTCCCAGGTTCTCAGTCTTACAGGACGAGTGAAGCTTAGTGTAGGATACTAATAATGTAAAGTGAACAAACCCAACAACGTCTGATAGATCCTTGGCGTTGTAGATCCACTTGTGTACCAGGTTCTCTCTTACAGGACGAGTGCAGCTTAGTGTAGGTTACTAATAATGTAAAGTGAACAAACCCAACAACGTCTGATAGATCCTTGGCGTTGTAGATCCACTTGTGTCCCAGGTTCTCAGTCTTACAGGACGAGTGAAGCTTAGTGTAGGTTACTAATAATGTAAAGTGAACAGACCCAACAACGTCGGATAGAATATTGGCGTTGCAGATCCACTTGTGTCCCAGGTTCTCTCTTACAGGACGAGTGAAGCTTAGTGTAGGTTACTAATAATGTAAAGTGAACAAACCCAACAACGTTGTGTAGATCCTCGGCGTCGCAGATCCACTTGTGTCCCAGGTTCTCTCTTACAGGACGAGTGAAGCTTAGTGTAGGTTACTAATAATGTAAAGTGAACAAACCCAACAACGTCGTGTAGATCCTCGGCGTTGCAGATACACTTGTGTCCCAGGTTCTCTCTTACAGGACGGGTAAAGCTTAGTATAGGTTACTAATAATGTAAAGTGAACAAACCCAACAACGTCGGATAGATCCTTGGCATTGTAGATCCACTTGTGTACCAGGTTCTCTCTTACAGGACGAGTGAAGCTTAGTGTAGGTTACTATTAATGTAAAGTGAACAAACCCAACAACGTCGTGTAGATCCTTGGCGTTGCAGATCCACTTGTGACCCAGGTTATCTCTTACAGGACCAGTGAAGCTTAGTGTAGGTTACTAATAATGTAAAGTGAACAGACCCAACAACGTCGGATAGAATATTGGCGTTGCAGATCCACTTGTGTCCCAGGTTCTCTCTTACAGGACGAGTGAAGCTTAGTGTAGGTTACTAATAATGTAAAGTGAACAAACCCAACAACGTCGGATAGACCCTTGGGGTTGTAGATCAACTTGTGTCCCAGGTTATCTCTTACAGGACGAGTGAAGCTTAGTGTAGGTTACTAATAATGTAAATTGAACAAACCCAACAACGTCGGATAGATCCTTGGCGTTGCAGATCCACTTGTGTCCCAGGTTCTCTCTTACAGGACGGGTAAAGCTTAGTATAGGTTACTAATAATGTAAAGTGAACAAACCCAACAACGTCGGATAGATCCTTGGCATTGTAGATCCACTTGTGTACCAGGTTCTCTCTTACAGGACGAGTGAAGCTTAGTGTAGGTTACTATTAATGTAAAGTGAACAAACCCAACAACGTCGTGTAGATCCTTGGCGTTGCAGATCCACTTGTGACCCAGGTTATCTCTTACAGGACCAGTGAAGCTTAGTGTAGGTTACTAATAATGTAAAGTGAACAGACCCAACAACGTCGGATAGAATATTGGCGTTGCAGATCCACTTGTGTCCCAGGTTCTCTCTTACAGGACGAGTGAAGCTTAGTGTAGGTTACTAATAATGTAAAGTGAACAAACCCAACAACGTCGGATAGACCCTTGGGGTTGTAGATCAACTTGTGTCCCAGGTTATCTCTTACAGGACGAGTGAAGCTTAGTGTAGGTTACTAATAATGTAAATTGAACAAACCCAACAACGTCGGATAGATCCTTGGCGTTGCAGATCCACTTGTGTCCCAGGTTCTCTCTTACAGGACGAGTGAAGCTTAGTGTAGGTTACTAATAATGTAAAGTGAACAAACCCAACAACGTTGTGTAGATCCTCGGCGTCGCAGATCCACTTGTGTCCCAGGTTCTCACTCTTATCGTAGGAGTGAAGTTGGACAGTCGCGTCGCCTTCGGAGCGAGATTGTTTTATTGATCTGTATAGCTGAAAATAAAACAAATTTATACAGGTTGTAACAAAACATGTTTGTAATATTTTTGAAGGGGTGGTTTAGTTCGATCATTAAACAATTTGCTGTCTTATTAGGCTTTTATCTAGCATGGAATTGTATTATTACGACTAGACAACGATATAGTCTATATTATAATCTGTATTCTAACATATAATCTATATCATATAGAATACATGTAGGTACAAACAAACATCCATGAAGCGCCATACAAATATATGCCCCTTACGGGATTCTAACCTGCGACTCTCGGGTCAGCAGGCAAGTTCACTAAGTTAAGTGGTTACAACCTTAGATCAAAATAAAATGACGAGATAGGCCTTACGCGAACATTTCAAACCAGAAAAATGAGGCAAAACAAATGAAAGGTTTACTTCAAATTTGTATGCAAGTGCCCTAGATTTGACAGATAATGGCGCTAGTTTGTATGGACCAAGTGCACCAGTAGTTTGCTTCAACTTACCGCGCTTTAGTCCTATCCATAAAATTTATTTTGATCTAAGGTTACAACGTGCTTTCCGAAGTGTAAATTTTTAAATTTAATACAGACCTTATCGCCAACGACATAAGGAACTATAACATCATCCCTCGCATGCAGTATGAGCACGGGCAGAGAGCGGGCGCGGCTGAGATGCGCGTCGGATCGGAACGTGTGCTCGGGCGCGGATATGAACGGGGACACGAACGTAGACTCGTAGTATGGCAGCCAGGTTACTAGCTGTCGACAACATGGTAATAGAATCAGTGAATATAGCACAGCATGCATATGCTCACGACTATATTCCCCGAGGGGGTAGTCACAGATATTCTATACCGGGGTTTTTATTCATGGGCTTAACTTATAGTTTATTTACATTACTGTATTGTTAGAATAATCAGACCTAACCGACCAAATAGAAGAGGTTTTCTATATGGCGGCCGACTTAGGAAGGCAGCGTTGCTACGCGGCACGAACACTTCTCGTTAGGCGCGCGGACTGAGAACATCGGAAATATAGATAACTAGGCTTGTGTCCTTATCGGTTACCATTATCCTTTTCGCATAGTGAATTAGTGATTAACGATATGTGATTGAGTGTTTTGTTGTGTTGTGATCATTTGGCGGGTTAATTAAATAAGTGTTCAGTTTGTAATTTGCTAAATACCTTCAAAATTCTCATCTAATCCTTCAGTATAGTATCAATTATTTTATTGAATAGACTATATATTATTGTATGCATAACCGTAGCTTAAGAATTTATATTGTATTAGTTATTAAGTCGTGTTATGCTGTAGAGTTTCTGGCCGCATCTTCTCTACAGCGACAACACATTCCGACGCGGTAGTAACTTTAAAAAAGATGCTTCAAGCTCCTATATTGAATAAATTGTATTGACTTTGGGCCTTGCGTTTTTTTGCATGCGAAAAAAAAGACTACCTATCAAACTGAACAACTTTTACTATGGAAGCAAACCTGATATCGTTCGAGTCGAGTAATCAATGGCATTGCAGTTCAGAATGGAACAGTTGATTATTTTTTTATCCGGTTTGTTTCCACACTAATAAGATGTTCATTTTGATAGTTAGTCGTTAGTTTCAATATAATATGTCATTGATTTCCATTTCACTTTGTATAACCATTTATAATTGTTGTATTTATAACCAAAACATCTGAGATAAGTCACTTTTACCCCGAAACTGAGTAGATTTTATATGGCACGACCATTAAATCTTGAATTTAATAAGTAAATTGATTACCTTAGAAAGCGGATGATTGGCTACTTCATCGGCCAAGTTGTTGAAGGGCGCCTCCAGTATGAGCCCCTTAGGTAAGGGTAGAGGGGTCGATCGCTCCAGTATTGTTGTCGATAGTTCCGGCAGGTTGCCCAGTAGGTGCGACGATATACCCGTGCCTGGGGATTGTTCAATAATTAAACTAAATATCATCATCATCATCAGCCTATACATGGTGTAAACTTAAATACGTTGCATACTTAAGAGGGTGCTTCAGACCTTAGATGAAGCACACTACTGGTGCACTTGGTCCATACAAACTAGCGCCATTATCTGTCAAATCTAGGGCACTTGCATACAAATTTGAAGTAAACCTTTCATTTGTTTTGCCTCATTTTTCTGGTTTGAAATGTTCCATTAATTTTATTTTGATCATTTGATCATTTTACAGAATATCAAATTGAACAACTTTTAGTATGGGAGCAACTTCGAAATAGTGAACAAAAATCAGCTGTTCCACAGACATTAGCTAAAAACCTTGCGAAAAGAAATCAGCTGTTTAAGCAGATTTTTTATTTTAGGAGAATATTGGCTCCTTAGTGAAAGTCAGTTTGATGGTCTGATCATCCCCTTAAAAAATTCAGCATATTAAGTTGGTGATCATCCCCTTAAAAACGTCAGCATAATATGTTGGACCCTGTAGTTACAACTCCTACGCTCAACAAGTTATGATTTTAGACCGCCCCAGTTCTTTTTGTGTTTATTTGTATGTATGTAAATTTTGTAAACTCTCACCTAGCGAGTGTCCCCACACGAACACGGAGCCTCCCCTCCCCACCGCGTTGTGGAGCCACTCATACACCACCAGGGAGTCCTCCACTACTTCGTCCTCCGACGGTATCACATTCATTGAGTCACCATAAACAACAATAAATAGTCTCTCACCTAGCGAGTGTCCCCACACGAACACGGAGCCTCCCCTCCCCGCAGCGTTGTGGAGCCACTCATACACCACCAGGGAATCCTCCACCACTTCGTCCTCCGACGGTATCACATTCATTGAGTCACCATAAACAACACTCTATAAATAGTCTCTCACCTAGCGAGTGTCCCCACACGAACACGGAGCCTCCCCTCCCCGCAGCGTTGTGGAGCCACTCATACACCACCAGGGAATCCTCCACCACTTCGTCCTCCGACGGTATCACATTTATTGAGTCACCATAAACAACAGTCTATAATAAATAGTCTCTCACCTAGCGAGTGTCCCCACACGAACACGGAGCCTCCCCTCCCCGCAGCGTTGTGGAGCCACTCATACACCACCAGGGAATCCTCCACCACTTCGTCCTCCGACGGTATCACATTCATTGAGTCACCATAAACAACACTCTATAAATAGTCTCTCACCTAGCGAGTGTCCCCACACGAACACGGAGCCTCCCCTCCCCGCAGCGTTGTGGAGCCACTCATACACCACCAGGGAATCCTCCACCACTTCGTCCTCCGACGGTATCACATTCATTGAGTCACCATAAACAACACTCTATAAATAGTCTCTCACCTAGCGAGTGTCCCCACACGAACACGGAGCCTCCCCTCCCCGCAGCGTTGTGGAGCCACTCATACACCACCAGGGAATCCTCCACCACTTCGTCCTCCGACGGTATCACATTCATTGAGTCACCATAAACAACACTCTATAAATAGTCTCTCACCTAGCGAGTGTCCCCACACGAACACGGAGCCTCCCCTCCCCGCAGCGTTGTGGAGCCACTCATACACCACCAGGGAATCCTCCACCACTTCGTCCTCCGACGGTATCACATTCATTGAGTCACCATAAACAACACTCTATAAATAGTCTCTCACCTAGCGAGTGTCCCCACACGAACACGGAGCCTCCCCTCCCCGCAGCGTTGTGGAGCCACTCATACACCACCAGGGAATCCTCCACCACTCCGTCTTCGGACGGTATCACATTCGTCGAATCACCGTACCCTGTAACATTATAAAATAAACATTTATCTTATCTTTCCTTGGCCTATTTCATCCCACTGTTGGGCAAAGGCCTCCCCCTTCATGCGTGCCTGTCCTAAGCCAGTTCCATCCACTCTTCGTCGAAGGCATCCAGTAGGCCTCGCATGCCACCCCCGAGAAAACGAAATGTGCCGAATATAAATCGAGATGTGCCTCCATCCTTATTATTTTACGTATGCCAGAAAGAGCGCGCATGACGTTTGTCTCGTTTAAACGCTTTGTCGTGGGTGGCATGCTAGCCGTGCTGGTCGTCTCTCTATCTCTTCCGGGGTCGACCCTGACGTCCATTCTCAGGATCATGAAATAGTTCTATTTTAACTATCCGAGAAATCTTCTGTTATAATTTTCATCCACTTCCTGTCAACCGATTGTTGAAATTTGATATAAGTACAGGCACATTCCTGGCACTCTATAGAACGATCTTACGATACTTGAATCGTCGGTCCACCTTGGCCCTTCTACGTACGTACTTACTACATACATTCTGTATGAATTTCGTATTTTTTATCACTTTCCAACCCCTCCAATGACAATTTTTACAATGATCAAAGAATCGCCTGTCCTGGGCGACTTTTTTAGAATTTCCAAATTGTTCTTTTTTTATTAAATTTCTTTCTGTATACCTACAGGGTACCACTTTTCTCGATCCTGTAAAAGTCTCACGAAGGTCAGCCTCCAATACGTAATTTCATCGATCCACAGGACTTCGGCTAGAAGGTGGTCGACCCAGATACGCTTACATGCCGAACGAAATTTTTTATTTTTCCCTTCGTTAAGACTTACCTCTGTAATCGAAAGCGATCGTGTGAAAATCCATTCGTTGGAAAAACTTGTAGAGTTGTATCCTGTGTGATGCGGCGCGCGAGTTTGAGTTACCTGTCAAGTAAATGAGTGTCAGTTACCATTATTTTGCGATTCATTGAGTTAATCAAAACAAATAAAGATTTTTTTGAAATTATTTTAAACGGTGATCTCAAATTGCAACAATGGTCGCAAGAAAATCATTCGAACTCCACTCAGCCCTCTCTTTCTAACAGTATACTGGAAAAAGAAATGACAAACATCAAATGTCATTGTGAATTATTTTTTTCTTAAATGAACACGTTTTAACATAAAACAACATTATTTTATTGAAAACTAGCGACCCGCCCCGGCTTCGTACGGTGCAATGCACGTATAAACCTTCCTATTGAATCACTCTATCTATTAAACAAAACCGCATCAAAATCCGTTGCGTAGTTTTAAAGATCTAAGCATACATAGGGACAGACAGAGGGAAGCGACTTTGTTTTATACTATGTAGTGATATAGGTATGTAATCCTTTCGTTTTAAAATCTATGACATAGAAAATTTATTAAGACGATTATATAATTTCCAAAAATAAAACTTGTACTGTTATACCGAATTAATCACATCGTTTTAAGGCATCATGAATGTTGATTATGATACCGTAACATAGCATATGCTCACGACTATATTCCCCGAGCGGGTAGTCAGAGATATTCTGAAACCTCAGAACATCCACGTTTCACCAGTTGTACCGAAAACTCTGTCCGGTGTGACAGGGGGGTGAGCCCGTCGCCACTTATAATGGACAGTGGGTACAATACATGCGTCGAAATTGAAGCATGCAGGTTTCCTCACGATGTTTTCCTTCACCGAAAAGCCAGTGGTGTTACAAATCGTACATAAATTCCGAAACACTCATTGATACCGTAACAAGTGAGGTTGCACCTGCCTATTGTAATAGCTTTAGAACTGTGATTGTATCTGTGTTAACTTTGTTAGTAATCCTAAATCTGAATAAATAAATAAATAAACAATAGTATGAAAATTACTAACCATGACAGTACATAAGTATAGGTGTCTTGGAGTTAGCCAGTTCATGGTCGAGTAGCTTGTTCAACTCCTCCTTATCCGTGTCAGCTTCGAAGCTTCCCTTCAGTCTTTCGTATACACTTTTGGGCAGAATATGCCATATGCCTGAATCAGAAATTTAGTTTAACTATTAAACCATCTCATCGTGAACAGCCTTTATACACAGAGTGTTAACTTAGCTTGCTTCAGACTAGCAAACTGAACAACTTTCACTATGTAGCCAAAATCCAAGCCGCGAAAAAAAAGTATTTTACGGAAAACGTCAATGGTTTGATGTTGAGATTTTAATGTTGGTCCCATGTGTAGTGAAATTTGTTCAATTTGATGGTCTGATCTGAAGCACCCCTTGAAATATGTAATGCATCAAACTGAACAACTTTCTCTATGGTACCAACATCGGCAACGGAAGCTGATCTTTTTTCACGATTTCGATGTTGGTACCATAGAGAAAGTTGTTCAGTTTGTTGGTCTGATCATCCCCTTAAGAAAGTGTCGGCATATCAAAAGGACCCTTTACATTACAGGGTGTAAGGGTAAAACGTTGCACTACTTTCCCTAAGAAAGCAACGGCAAAATGTCAACTTTCATACAAACGTTCGATAAGCTGATTGCATTTAGTATTTAAGAGGCTCCCCATAGGTAAACGCAGGGCTGGGCCAAATTTTGTTGGTTTTTAGAAGCTATCTTCTCGTTGTTCTGAGGTTTCAGAATATCTCTGACTACCCCCTCGGGGAATATAGTCGTGAGCATATCGCACGTTAAAACCAATACCGTCACTAAACGAAAAACCCGCATTTTTAGATTTTCGCACCACGTCCCCCACCAATCGGAGCTTTGTCCAATGCAAAAACACCTGTTACGAAATTCCATGTAATTCTTATAGATGTCAGTAGCATCGCACCGACTTTAAACAAAATTCACCCGCCGACTAACCGCTTTACCGACACCATTTGGGTAGTGACGTGAACGTCAGACATACCAGAGTACTTTCTAAGCGCAAGAGTGTCATTTTTTGGATAAGAACGTTATTCCATTAAATAGACCAGCCAATTGAATGTACTTTGATATGTGGAGTACCGTAATTTTTTGGTTAGTGTCATTTTCACGTTAATTTAATAGCGTAAATTTGTTACAAATAAACGCAATACTGTCCGTTTTTACATAGAGCCATATTTGCTTTTACTTTAGGCTAAAAATCTGTTGCAGTTTCTGGGAATAGTGTATTTTTGACGATTAAAGTCGTTCGTTCTGTTAATTTTTGAGCGTAAAACGCATAAGGATTCAAACAAGACTGTCATTTAATGTTTTAAACCTATTTTTCCTTTACTTAAGATAAAAGATCTGTAGATAATTTCAAGAAATATTGTCATTTTTTATAAATTCATACAAAAATGATAACATTTTCTTAGAGTCAGTATTGTTTGTATCTTTTATAAGTAAACCGTGTCATGTTTCGTTTGGTGTCGATATTACCCAAAATTTATTATAGACTGTGAATGTTAAAAATAAATTAGAACACATTTTAACTTTTTACTATTCAAGTTTTGTATTCTTTTGCCGAAACCAAGAGCTCTTTTACCTTGATTTCATAGGTATTAAGCTAACTAAAAACTCAAGTGAATTGTACCTTGCAAAGAAATCGGGTTGACTTCGGCTTTTAGAGATTCCCAAAACTTAATCAGCCCCGTGGTATAGAATTACGTAGTACATTTTAGCTCATAAGCCGCAAAACAAAATCTATGCCGGACAAGTGCGTAGCACCCTCAATCGACGGAAGTGCATGAAGAGATGTATTAATGTGAATGAGGCTAAAGAGGTGTGTGAGAGTCGTAGCGTGTGGCGGTCCGTGGTCTCAGCCTACCCCCATGGGACAATTGCGTGAGCTTATGTTTGTATGTATGTAGAATATGAGGTGTATTAGATTCTCGTAGGACAAAGTACTGTAGGAGGTCGTATATCTTGCTTCGTTGGCTGGTTTGCTTTCGATGTTTGAATTAAATTTGGAACGTCCAGAAGAATCGAAGGTTTGTCAGGACGAGGATTCTTTTGTTAGATCTGTGACATGTCGGTCTTGCGTTTTACGAAATAAAAGATAATTTTACCGAATTTCCGTATTTTAAATAATCTAAATCTTTATATTTATTAGGTGCTGGTCTATGGGGCTCATTTTTTGTAGGTTTTTAGAGCCTCAAAGTACGCGGATGCTCAGGTGGGGTAGATTTAGAGATGTTTTGACGGGTTGTTAAGGCTGATGAACCACTGACATGGCCTGCCGGTATCCGGGTGCTAGTTATTAGCAATAACTGGACCAGGGCTTATGCATTAGCTTAGGATAAGTTGCTCCTGCTTAGGTAGTCTTTCTAGTGTAGGTTAGGCAGGTAGGGAGCGTTGTAATGTGTTGGGATCCTTGGTCTGCTGGACTTTCCAAATTTCCAGTAGGGGGAGGATGATGTAGGAGGTCGTATATCTTGCTTCGTTGGCTGGTTTGCTTTCGATGTTTGAATTAAATTTGGAACGTCCAGAAGAATCGAAGGTTTGTCAGGACGAGGATTCTTTTGTTAGATCTGTGACATGTCGGTCTTGCGTTTTACGAAATAAAAGATAATTTTACCGAATTTCCGTATTTTAAATAATCTAAATCTTTATAGTACCTAAGCCCCATTTCAGATCATGAAAACAGTATTTGATTTCAATCAAGACAACAACGTCCCCAGCAGTTGTCTTGCCAAAACTTTCTACGGGAGTCAGGAAAATTGTAGTACCAACCACCATACAATTTTACGACGGCCAGATGCAAGATTATGCCAGTATCAAACCCAAAGCCCTTCGTCAGTCAAGATCAAAATACCAAAGTCAAAAATCAAACTATTCTTCATCAGAATCCGATTTTGTTTTGGAAGAAAATGCTATTGAAAAGCCATCGTTGGTCAAGAGTTAAATACCAAAATCTAAACTAAACGGGTGTTCAAAATGAAGCCCGTCAGACCTTAAATTCAACTTTGAAAGAGGTGTCATGAAACAATGTTAGCGCTAAACCAAAATGTAGCCCGATCCAGTCCTCTAGCTCTAGCTCGTCGTCTTACTATATAAAAGTGGAGTAGGACCCAAAATTACTTTGTGCCTAACACAAAGTTATTTGGGGAATTACTTTAGTGTAGTTTACTTTTACATCTACACAGTTCCTTGTACATTTTCTTTATACCTATGTTTCTGATGAATTAACAGCGTGTTTAAGTGCTATTTATTAGTTTACTTCTTCCTTTGAACACGGTGTATAAGTGTGAGTATCTAGGATAGCCCGCATGGACATAGAAGTAGTAACGATGCGTACATGGAATAGCAAGAAGTATTCATATTTCTGTATTAGTCCTATTGTAACACTTATTATACCTTTTGTACCCCTCTTTTTACGTCGGTGTTTAAGAACGGTCTATTGACAACTGTTTTTTATTATTTACATTAGTTAATTGCTCATAAAATGCATGTTTTTTTAAGTTTTCTTAAGTTTTACTAGAATAGTGTCAGTCAATGTACCCTATTCTCCACGACATACTAAGTAAAAAAGTTAGAGGAATAATGACACTAAAGTAGATATTTTTTAATAACTGCAATCAAATGTAATATACCCTGTACATAATTGAACTACTAGCAAGATTAGTACCCAAACTATCATTTAAATTGATAAAATCATAAAAAACCACTAGCAAAAAAATATAATTAAATAATTCGTTTTGCAAAAACTTTGAACGCCATTTCCCGAAAGTTGCATTTTTTGCATAGTGACGGTAATGGTTTTAACGTGCGATATGCTTATGCTTATGCTTCTCGTTATTTAAAAGACATAAAAATTATTGAAAAGTGTAGCAATGATCTTCAACATCGCGGCTTTATTTGCTATACTTAGATCATATTTCTTATTTTTCTATAAAATACATATAAAAAAAAAAAAAAAAAAAAAAATAACGCTCACAGGCACATACATTGTAATGATCCCAAACTAAGCACTAAAGGCTTTTATTATGGAAACCATACAACAACGGCATGAACATATAACATCCATGACCGAACCGGGATTCGAACCCAGGACCCTGGTTTGGCAGTCCGGCGTGGTAACCATTACACCAACCGGGTCGTCATATGAAACCTGTGTTCAAAGAAAAGTCTAAATATTGGAAACAATCTGTATTATGTGCATCTACTTTTTAAGTTAAAGTCACTTACACATCGCTCGCTCCATCTTCGGCCCCATCTTTGTCCTGAGGACTAGATTGGGGTCAAGAGCAAACCCATCAATAATAAAAAAAAAAAAAAAAAAAAAAACTTTTACTCGAGACACACACCTTTTTGTAGACAATGTTAAGATCTAAAATTGCTATTAAAGCAAAATTTAATGAGTTAATTAGATAATTGTTAAATTTGGTGCGAATTCTTATGTTTTTGGAATGTGATTTCCTTGAATTAGATGGCACCACAGTGACATAATGAAGGACAAGCCATTCATAAATAGGTATATCTACTAAAATAACGTAGTTTAGTAGAGGTGAGGTGGCTCTGAAAGAGTCAAGGTCGTTCGGTCAGGGAACATTTTTTGCGAACTTCCAAAGGTTTTTTATGGAAAGTTGATCAGTATCATAGTTACAATCACCCCTTAAAATAATGCAACTGTTTACCCAAACGCCCTGTACAACTTACCTATCTTAATTTTACAGTTGTCAACCTTCGAGTGGTACTCTATGCTGAGGTTGCGTCCCCCGTCTATGCCGCTAGCAGACGGGTCCTCGTAGTCTATATTCAGAGGCCATTGCACTGCAAAACGTTGTTTAATATCTTTAGGTCGGCTTATTTACGTATGGGGTCACAGGATAGTCAAATAACAAAACAGATGGGGAGTCACGTTGCAGGGTTTGCCCCGAACACTTGTCTCTCGCGTGGTGTTCGCGCGGTTCGCGTCTCAGCCTGCCACGAGGCTCCACAGTCCTCAGTTGTTCTTACTCAAAAACAATCCTCGAGATTGGATAGACACTCCCTCAAACTACTTGACATTGGCGGAAATGCGGTGCTAACGCACAAGCAAGAAGTCCATTAATTATAAATAAAAAAATAAAATAGAACAGATGGGAATTATCTTTCTTTTCGGACAATCAGGTGATGCAGCCTGCAATGTCCTAACCAACTGGGGAAAATCGCACAAAGTTACATATCAGTGTCCCCCGTGGAAATCGAACCCACGAACTCAGTGTCAGGAGCACAATGCTCTTAACCATTAGACCACTAAGGGCAAAAGGACCAAAGCAAACACTATGAACAAAAACGCACTTACCAAAGTTAGCGAATATGAGATGCCTTCGGAAAGTCTTGGAGTACTTGAAGATTAGAGGAACTACGGCGACGTGGAACACAAATAGACCAGCTGATATCGACGCCCCGAGCAGTAGGACCCTGGGAACATAGCGAAATGGAATGGACATTTAAATTTATACGGGGTGTAGAATACAATGCGTTGCATATCGAACAGGATGCTTCATACCATGAGGTTGAGTAACTTTTACGGCGACACATCAAGCTACATACATACATACATAAACTCACGCTTTTCCCCAGAGGGGTAGGCAGAGACTATGGATCTCCACTTTGGGCGGTCCTGACACTCTCTGACCTCTCTTGCTTCCTCTATACATCTTGGCATGCTTATTTTGGCTACTTTTAACTTCTTAATATGCTGACACTTTTTTAAGGGGATGATCAGACCATCAAACTGAACAACTTTCTCTATGGGACAAACATCGAAATTGCGAAATAAAATCTGCTGTTCAATTTGGCACTCCATTTGGCTCGAGTAGGTTTGCAGTTTTGTATGGAACAGCTGATTTTTTTTGGTGATTTCTATGTTGGTCCCATAGAGAAAGTTATTCAGCTTGTAGGTCTGATCATCATCCCCTTAAAATGTGTCAGCAGCATATTAAAAAGAACCCTATAATAGTCATAATAGTTTATTGCTTGGTTGGTGTTAATAAACTCACGTCACGTCACGACCATAATCCCTTGCAGGGTGGTCAGCAGGGCCGGATTAAGCCATGCAGAGGCCCCTAGGCAATGTAAGTCCAGGGGCCCCCATATCAATGGGTTTCGCAATGATTTTTTCCTATGGTCGCAGTAAAATATTAAATTAAATAACCACCAATCAAACAACATAATAAAAAAATGTGGAGCGAGCGAAGCGAGCTCGAGGTTTTACTACAATATTATAAAGTCACGTTTCGTAATGCTATCTAAATTCTGGAACAAGCGAAGCGAGCTCGAGATTTTACTGCAATAATTGCAGTGAAATCTCTAGCTTGCTTCGCTTTTTATGAAAAATAAGAGACAACTGAAATACAGTTCTCTTATTTTTCATTATTGCTTTTAAGTCTGGGGTGGGCCTAAATCTTTGAGTTTTCACTTATTTTTCTCCCGAGCCGCGGGGCCTACTGATGAGATTATTGCACAACATCTAAAACCAAGAGTGAGCGAAGTGAGCTTGAGATTCTAAAATCGTTGCGCAATGCGATCTAAACCTTGGAGAGCGAAGCAAGCTCGAGGTTTTACTACCATATTAGAAAGTCATTGTGTAATGCGATCTAAATCCTGGGACGAGCGAAGCGAGCTCGAGATTTTACTGCAATAATTGTAGTGTAATCTCCAGCTCGCTTCGCTATTATGAAAAATAAGAGACAACTAGAATACAGTTGTCTCTTATTTTTCATTATTCCTTTTAAGTCTGGGGTGGGTCTAAATCTTTGAGTTTTCACTTATTTTTCTCCCGAGCTGCGCGGGGCCCCTTGGCGGCGCTGGGCCCATAGGCTGGAGCCTACTTTGCCTCTATGGTTAATCCGGCATTGGTGGTCAGAAACATTGCTACAGCTGTATTGCAGGCAGTTACGGTAAGGCTCACCTTAGCATATTGAAGAATTGAAGATGGAATGACAAGTAAAGTGGTATAATAGGAGGCTAGCCTTTCGTCCACAATGTATTGCATATGAAACTCTTATCCAGTAGTTTGCGTGATGCTCGAAAAAACAAACAAATACAAAAAAAATAAAAAAAAATAAAAAAAAAAAGCATTTTTTTTTTATATTTTATAAAAACGTATTTTTTAATTGTAGTATAAACAAAAATCATTTAATAAATTCAGATGAGCTAGTTTATGGTACGATTCAGACCTACCGGCTCGCATCGGCCCGCGCGCCCGTCCCGGACGGCATTTTTTAATGCGGCAAAGGATATTGAATTGTGTAAACAGGAATTACAAAACATATTTGCTTGCAACTTATGCATATTTTCTCCGTTCGTATTCCGCGACTCGTCGCGATGGCCGTACGGCTCCACGGCTGCCGACGGATTCCGAGACATTGACATGTGATCGGTTCGGTGCTGCGGCACGCGTATGGCTCCGTTCCGGTAGGTCTAAATCGACCCTAAGAGTTTTGACATTTCGAAAATAAAATAGTAAAATAATAAAAACTGTCGGACATCCACAATAATCCACATGCATGTCCATGCGTAGCGAAAACAGTCGACAATCGAAAAGAAAAAATATACAGCAGATTTTTTTTGATACATTTTGGTTTGCTCACATAATAAAATTATTCAGTTGATGGTTCTTCTTCTTATCGTGTGGACAAGCCCTGGTGTCAGAGTTTATTCAAACCGCCTTACGGCCTCTGACGTGGTTTTTATGTAACGACTACTACCACCAGAGATAGCTGTAGCCGGGACCAACATCTTAACGTGCCATCCGAAGCAAATCATTTTCCTTCTTTTTTTTTTCTTTTTCATCAGTTTGATGGGTAGCCTCTTAGTTTATTAAAAGGATGCCAATGATATCAATTTCACCCTGTATCCGTACTTTTTTTCAATTTGTGATAAATTACATGTAGGTTGTAATGTAGAATACAATATTTGAAAAATATTCATAATTCAATTCAATTTTTGTTTAATGGCATCCGATGTGTTATCTATCACAATTCAGCCAACGTCTCGTTATATGAATATTGTACGTAGGAAAATGATCAGTAGTGTAAGTAGTTTAGAGTCTCAAGTGATTGTTTTAAGGTTAAAACACAAAAGAGTCACGAAATGGCCGACCCGCATGGCCAGAACAATCACGAGCCGACGCTGAGACGTCCTCTCGGTAGACCTCTAGCGACGCGAGTAAATATTCACAATATACACACATGTACGTACGTACAGACAAGTGACAGAGGCCTATCTGGGTTAAATCACACATTACTACTTAGTTTTATTAATGTATCACTCCAATTAGAATTTGCATACAAAGGGAAATAATATAATTCATTTGAATATTATGTGAAATCATTTGACGAACAAAAAGTAGTTAAATTAGCAATATTTGCAACATTTTGGTTTTGGATTTTGATTTAGAATATACACAGAAAAACGACAATGGATGGGCGTTTATTAGGGATGCAACGATTCGGCCATACTGGTTTATCATTACGATTAATCGTAATCGTAATCATTCTGGCTGAATTGTTGCGTCACTAGTTTAACACTTTCGCTGCTAAGCTCAAAATCATGATCCTCGCGCAGTGCTAGAACTGAAACCCCTCGTAGGTCGTGCGCACAGCCGTAACGTAAAACAACCAAAGCGGCTCATCTCGTGGGTCGGCTCGCACAGGCGTAAGGTTTGGGTGACTCACGCTGTAGGTCATGAGCACAGGCGAGACTTAACCCCACTCGTAGGTCATGCGCACAGTCGTAACTGTGAAATGATAAACTGGCTCGTCTCGTGGGTCACCCGCGCAGGTGTAAGGCTGTCGGTGACTCGCTTGGTAAGTCATAAGCACAGCCGAAATGCAATATAACTGACTCGTGACATGGGTTCTTTAGCACTGCGGCCGTACGCCATAGGTCGTCAGCAGCGAAAGTCTTAAACGAGAAAAACAAGCTCTCTTTTTCTGGCATATGAAAAATAATAAGGATGGAGGCACACACATCTCGATTTTTATCGTTTTCTCAGTGGTGGCATGCTAGGGCTAGGTACAGTATGACGTATTTGACAGAGTGCACAAAGGATTTTTTTATATCCTTACACAGGATTTCTGACCACTCCAAAAGGGAATTTTGGTCGTGAGTATATGTCTCATACGCGATTGAAGCCGGCAAAAGCTAGTTGAGTGCCAAGTATTTTCTCACATTTATAAATAAAAATAAATACACAAGATCACAATAAAACTATAAATAAGTTATTTTGACAATTAAATGATAAATATTTAATGTTTATACTCACGCAAGGCTATACAGGGGCACACAGATTAATAATCCTTGAAAGTCTAACATTTTTATTAGTTTTTGCGCACTCTAAAATAAAATTAGAACATGCTATTTTACGTACAGAAAACAATGATATAGAGTTAATTTATGAACTAGACATGAAGAACAAGATATTTAACACACTATTTGATAAGAATTAACACTAAATACGTGCGTTTTACAACAAATTTGTGAAATAACGGTACACAACAAAAAAAGGAAAGGAAAAACTGAAAATCGGAACAAAACTAACATTTCTTTCGGACGAAACTAATTTAATTTATCTGTTCGAGCGGCAGATATGATACGAAGGGGATTAAATGATAAATAATGGGAGTAAAGAGGCAAAATTAAATTTAAACCTTCGAACTTTTGACGTAATCCAAATTGCCGATTTTTAGCGCATCGCAAATCGCAATGACGTTGACTGACATTGACAGTTGACATTTCATGACACAAGGGGTACGGTTCAAAACATGTAAAAATCACTCGGGGAGTCTATCTATCTATCTTACTCTTGCATACTATATCCTTGAATGCTTTTTCTCTTTCGCATCGGCGCCTTGAGTGATTTTTACACGTTATGAAACGGATCACGATTTTTTTTTAATTTCATCTTTATTTCGGAAGTGCAATGGGATCTAGCCCTTACAGCTGTTGTCTTCAATAGTTTTTCCGTGGTCTATTATCTATTATAGGTATTATATTGGAAGTTCGCGCGTTTCCACCAAAATAAACATAGGGGTACCGGGGCAGGGTACCTATTCATTCTCCTTTCAAGTTCTTGAAAAGTGCTCGCCGAAAATTCTTCTCAAAATTGAAACTAAAAACAACAAACAAACACTTTTTCTATTATCTTCCTTCTTTGAAAATAAAACAAGATTAAAAACTTTTCGCTTTGACAACAACAAAATCATAATAGTGAAACGTCAAAAAATGACATAAAATTTTTTGTGAAATGCTTAATTAAATAATTAAAATCACTAAAAAATTTAAAATGTTTACAAAAAATCATAAAAACAACGATAGCATAATTACTAAGGATACTACATTTTTTATACTTACAGGAATTTCAGAATGGTAATCGGGTTAGTTTTTTTTTTCATTTGAACAGGAACGAGCTCGGTACGAATCGTAGAAAGAGAAGATACTACAAGGAAGCACGCGTTAGAAGGAAGCACGTGCCTTGTCATATTCACTCAGCAAGAGATGCACATAGCAAATTCGCTCTAGTTAAAAAAGGAGATCGCTACCTTATTGCTGTCCTTATCGGCGTAACAACTTTTTTGTATAACGATGGCTGTCTGACTCATGAGCAAAAAATTTGGAATACCTATAATGGAGGACAGACCTATTTCTTGTTTCAAAGTCATCTAGTTTCATCTATATTGTATAGGGTTTTCTGACTATCGCTATCTCATACGCGGTTACACTGATGTTCCGTCTACCAGCCTAAGCCAAAAAAAAAAACGTCTATGGTACGAATCTTTAGTACAGTCTGTCTATAGTCTTGGCAAAAAATGAGGGCGCTGTCTCCACGCAAGAACGTCAAAATCAAGAATAACCTGGCAACACCACCATACTAAAATGATTAGTTCCTCAAACGTTCATGCCACGACTTTATAGACACACTATACCTAGTTACCTTTTTGTAGGTACCTATCTACAACATGGGCGTAGGTATCTCGGGCTATTTTCCCCTTAAACTTAATATATTCGGGGGGCCTAGCCCATAGTGGCCAAAGAACACAATATAATCCGGTGTAGCGTAAGTTTAGGTAGGCCGCTCGAGAAGAGACTGAATTTGACGCCCCCATAACCTACTTACAGAGAACAGCAACCTATGACAAAATTACGGAGCGAGCGAAGCGATCTCGAAATATTCAAAGTCAAAAGTCAAAGTCAAAGTCAAAATTTTTTATTCAAAATTATATCACATAGATAACTTTCTGATGTCATTTTTGATTTGAGAAGACGCGGCCAGAAACTCTACAACACACTTCTTTTAAACAAAACAAAATATACAAAGTACAAATATTGAATTACATAGTGTAACATTGTCAAGACCAGACATTTTGGTCATTCAAATAATCATCGAGTTTATAGTAACCTTTTTTACAGAGGACTTGTTTAACATGGGATTTAAACTTTTTGTCTGGCAAGTTTAGAATATCCTCTGGTATCTTATTATAATAGCGTATACAGTGCCCCATGAAAGATGTGTTGACCTTACTCAGTCGAAAATGTGGGAACACTAATATAGGGTAAACTATACAAAGATTGGCACCTTAAGGCTTAGCCAGACTTAACTTACTTATAACTAATTTAATTTTATGTTTAGACATAATTAACCAATTTCTAATTATCGATTGGGGTATAGGTTATTAAATAAAAGAGTATTCTAGTATACATTATCAGGGCTTTAATGAAAAATTTGCGCATTAAAAAATATGTACCCGAAAGTATAGTCATTGGCACCTCAGGTACAAACATTGGCACTATGTATCAGTCATTGGCACTAAACATAAATATCTTTTATTTTTACAAATTTGTACAAATCATTGAGTACAAACCAACAAAATTATAATTTTACTGAATACTACTCGTGTCTCTACTTAGCAGCCTTAACATTTTAGTAGATTTCTTTAATTATCGGAGTCTTGAAATTGTATCAACAAATTAGATAGTTCATCTTCATTACGGAAAGGTCTGTTCCTTTCAAATATTTTTTCATAGGTTTAGGAAGCACAAAATTCTGTGGTGATTTTCCCTGTAAAGCACCTAGTTTTGGTTTAAAATTTTTTTTTAAAATAATGTTATAATTTTATTCAACTACCTTGCTATCAATTTCTGCCACTGCCAATTATTATACTCAGGTGCAGTGCCAATCACTGTAATTCGTGATGTAATCAGAGAAAGGTACATATTATCTAAACTTAGATATTCCTGTACCTTTATAAGATATAAGGTTTGCAGAATCTTTAATCCCAGGAGTTTGTGTAGTCGCGCTGATATCTTCCTTATTGTATTTTGTAAGTGGTTGATCAAAAGTAATCATAATTTATTCCTCCGTGCCGTCCGTCTGCCTCCGTGGTCTAATGGTTAAGAGCATTGGGCTCTTGACACGGAGGTCGTGGGTTCGATCCCCACAGGGGACACCTAGTGACATTTCACTTTGTGCGTTTTTCCCCAGTTGGTAGGACATTGCAGACTGAATCACCTGATTGTCTAAAAAGAAAGATGATTCCGTGCTTCGGATGGCACGTTAACCCGTTGGTCGCGGCTACTATCTCTGGTAGTAGGTAGTAGTCGTTACATAAAAACCACTTCAGAAGCCGTATGGCAGTTTGAATAAACTCTGATACCAGGGCACACCACACGATAAGAAGAAGATTGGAGTCACGTTGCAGGGTTTGCCCCGAACACTTGTGTTTCACGCGGTTCACCCTGTCACGAGGCTCCGCAATCCATCTCAGTTGTGTTCTTCCTCAAAAACAATCCTCGAGATTGGATAGATACTCCCACAAACCACTTGACACTGGCGGAAATGCCGTCCATTAATAATAAATAAAAATAAAACTTCTAGACATTTGTGACAGGTGTTTTAAAAATATTAAACAGTAAATTATCATCCCTTGACACCATGACAACAATTGCAACGATTGGCACTCAATACAATTACAGTGATTGGCACTGTACCTGAGTATAATGATTGGCAGTGCCAGAAATTGATAGCAAGGTAGTTAAATAAAATTCGAACATTGTTTTCTAAAAAACGTTAACTTGCAATACTTCTCTTGGTCTAATATTGAAGGTTAAATGTTAGAATTGATTTTTAGTGATTGGCATAGGTGCCAATGAATTATACTATAATACAAAATTAAAACTATTGATTGGCACTCTATTAATTTAAGATTTTGTTAGAAAAATTGTCGTAAAACCCATTTAAATCTATTATTTGTCGTAAAACAAAGCAAAATAACACACTTAATATCTTATGTTTATATATTTATACGTAAATAATTGTCGTTCAAACTTACCCAAAGCTAGTTAATTTTTTAAAAAATAGCGCCATAATGGTTCTTTCTCCCGTCAAGGAATTTGTTATTTATACAGCGTTGTCAGGTTATATGTTACAAAAATTACCATTGAAATTTATGAATGTAGACATTTGAAAGAACCCAAAATAAATACCAAAATGTATTTTCTGATATAACAGTTCTTAATATTTGTGTTGAAAACGCCAAGTGCCAATGACTAGTGGTGTGCCAACAATAGTATAGTTTACCCTATTTAGCACCATGTTGTCCACGAGGTGTATTAATTTTCGGTGTTTCGTGTGAATTATTCAAGTGGGTTCGGTAGGGTTCGTTCGGTACTCAATACATTCTGGGGTGGGCGTAAACTTAACATAAAAGATTTGCTAATTATATTTCAGAGCCATCCTGTTAACAGGCGCGTCATTGACCGCCAGTGTGTTTGTGGTACAAGTGGCGGTCTTACCGCTCGTCTTCAAATACAGCAAGTCGCTTCAGAGGAAGATGATATTCTCTAATTGCAGTTAGTATTCATTCGAGAAGCTAATGCGACCTATTCTTCTTTACATCTAAAGCTGGCAGTACCTTCATTCTCTCAATAAAATTACAAATAGTAGGTACCTACCCAGATACGTCTATCTGTTGAAACATCCGATCCGAGTCGCAAACGATGCCGAGACAGCTACTCAAACGTAGTTCATCATACCGGCGATAGATGGCGCTGATCAGAGTTGATCAGAGCAGAGTCCGAAGACGAAACTTTTAGGCTAAAAAGTAAACAAAAATGCATGTCACTGAGGAGTCAGACGCATCCGTTGACGAAATATATGTTCATACCTATGTTGCTGCTTACTTAAAAACACAAATTCTTACTAACTATCTTATTTGTATTTTAATATCTGCAAGGTCGCTCGCCCCTGTCTCGTCAACGCCATCTATCGAGCTATTAGGAACTACTTTTTCTTGTTTAATGAATTTTCTGAAAATCCCTCATTGATTATATTCGACACCCATCGTACAGCAAGTGCTATTAAAAATGCCTGCAGTAAATAAATAGCAAAACATTTTCAAGACACTTAGAACTCAAATTGCATTATGAAACTGCCAGGCGCTAATCTTTTTTCAGTAAATTATCCAAAAAACTTAGACTACGACAACCCTTCGAGTTGCAATATTGTGGGTGGCAGAAACTTTAACATAGAATTTGATTCTAAAGTTGACGATTGCAGAATAAAATTAGGTATGTTCCATAACCATTCAAACTTTTTTCGCTTAAGAGGAAAGGCGGTCTGCGAGAAATTTTAAGAACATGATAGAATATGTTCAATATAACAGATCTATTTGCTGTCGCGCAGTTCCCGAGCAACCAAACTACCAGTGCGAAAGTGACAACTGCGCCTCGGACTGATTTTACCTACATGAAATGTTTGCAAACACGATGTCGTATTCATGCCCCTGTTTTCTCCTCCAAAACTAAACCGCTTTGATAAGATGTATGTCGAGATAGACAGTCGAAGCTACGAACGCGTCGAAAAAAATATCACCGTGATATACCGTGTCGCTATACACGCACACAGACATAAATTGAATGACTCCACGTACAATAACCTAAGAAAGTTGGCCACTTTTGTTTTATACGGTATAGTAGAGTGAGGCTTAATCTGGACATAATTATACCTTATTTGTGCTAAACCGATTTTAATAATTCTTTCAAAAGATTTTGGCTGTCTGTTTGTTTTCTTTATACTTATTCGTCAAATTTGCTTGCTGGATGTCTAACTAAACACAACCGTAAGTAAAAAGATAATTTTTTCGTCATCTTCGAAGGCATATACGGAAAAAACAAAAGATAGTGTCATGGCAGAGGTAAGTAAAGCCTGACCAGGAAAATAAAAAACCTCGCCATGTTGCGGAAAATCATTGGAACTAATTTTTGTACTGGGAACACTAACATTAAAGGTGACAGTCGATTGCAGCGCCCCCAATCCAGGTTTTTTATATTCCTGGTCAGGCTTTAACATGTATTATTGTATGGTAAAAAAATATTTGCTCTAGTGTCATTATCCAGGAAGGAAACAGGGAAATACGTTTGTATGGACGGATATACGGATCCCGCCTTTACTCTTAAGTAAGTAATTTTTTTTTGTGCTATTAATCGAATTGAAACCTTTTTCCTCAGGAGTATGGCACATAATCCCCTGTTCGATGTTTCGTGAAGTATTCATAATTCGCGACGTGTTGTCAGTCGATATGAGGCTTTATAAAGAACTGAAGAACACCCAGAACACAATCGTTTTGTACTGTCATGGTAATTTGAATTCTATTATCAGTAGTTTAGGTTGGTATTCCAACAATGAAAGGATACATAATTATACAAGGTGACTAAGGTGTCAATGTTTAACAACCCCCTAGCATATTTAAAGGGGTGATATTTTAGTCTAGACCGCCTACTGTCTAATGAGACCAAGACGAGAAAATCTGCTGTTCCATACATTTGGGCCGAGTTGGTACTACAGTTTTGTATGAAACGGCTGATTGAAAAAAAAATCTGGTGGCTCCATAGTGAAAGTCGTTCTAGTTAAATGGTCTAGTTTAGTCATAATATTTAAAGGGACCACCCCTTTAAATGTTACTAGGATGATGATATAGTTGATTACACACCGAGGACAGGAAAGTAAGAAAGGTCTCAGATCATGTTTGTTGAACTCGGCTTCGCCTCGGTGTGATCTGAGGCTTTCTTATTTACTGTCCGAGGTTAGTAAATACCCAGACGTGCCCTTTTTGATACAGACTGGCTACTCACCACGGGGTGCAGGGCACCATGTACCTTATTTCCCGCAGTCACTTTTTGAAATTTCTGAATGGCTTATAATAAATAGTATTTTCAGGTAACTCAAACCACCGAGCTTCTCCGCATCGACTGCAAATGTACAAAGTGTTCCAGGAATTGGACTTTCATGTCATCACTTTCGATTATAGAGGTTAGAACATTTTCTTTATTATCTAAAAGTATCATTAACCACAATATATAAATAATTTACGATAGTATATAGGGTCCTTCTTAATATTCTCACACTTTTTTAAGGGATCATCAGACCATCAAAATGAACATCTTTCTTTACGGTACCAACATCGAAAACGAGATAAAAAATCCGTTGTTCCATACAAAACTGCCAACCCGACTCTCCGAGAACTCCGACTCGAGCCAAATACATGGGACAGCGGATTTTTTTTCGCGATTTCGATGTTGGTCCCATAGAGAAAGTTGTTCAGTTTGATGGTCTGATCATCCCCTTAGAATCTTCACAATGATGCCTTCGCCAGGTTATGGTGACTCAACGTACGTGCGACCAACTGAACGAGGGGTGGTCGAAGACGTACTCCATTTATACTCATGGCTGCTGGACTCCTTGGACACTGACAGCAACAAGAGACCCATGGTTGTGCTGTGGGGACATTCGCTGGGTAAGTTGGTTTTCTTACGGATCTCCTACGAGAAGTGGCTGTGTATAATGGCAAACTTCTTGAGTAAGGCCTTGAATGCGAAGAAACCAAATTTGGAGGCTTATGCCTCACCGCAGAGCCCCCTCAATCCCCAAATTGTTCAAAATGTTTTTGCCAGGAACTGTACCAGCGTTGGCAAAGCGGGATTTTTAAACTTTTTGAGTAAATAAAAAAGCGGGATTCTTTCGTCGAAACTAGAACACAATAACAAAAACGTAAATAATCAATAGTTTTTCACTACTTAATCTTTAATTTGAGTGTGATATTAAGTTTCCAGTGATAGAATAGCTATAGAAAATATACTATCTTTACTATTTGACTTACTAATAACAAGAAGTCCCTGGAAAGTGGGACAGGAGCCTGTTCCGCGTGGGACATTTCTGTGTGTCCGGTGAATAACGGTCCAACTCAAAAAATGCAACTTTACAGGAGAGCCTAAAAACATAATTTTTTGGTTAAAAAAAATATTTTCTCGAAAACCGTTTCATATTTTTTCAAGCAAATCACTGTGTCTTCTAGATATTTTTATGGTCTTTTATTATTATATGGTTTAGTCTATGAAATACTTACCGTGCTGGAGATATTTCGTTCAGAAGTTGAATTAAACCTTTTGACACAAATAAAAATACGTTACATTATGATTTAAATTGAGTTAGGGCCTTTTACACTTCACAATAACCTTGGTATAAAATGGTTTATGTTATATTTTAATTTCATTTTTATTCCATCCCTTTCTTAAATACACACCACCGGAAAACTTACTTTGTAAACTGAATCAAAACGAATTGATAAAAGTAGTTTAATTTAGGTAAAACAAGCTCATCACAAAATTACAAAGTGTTTTTTGAGTTAAATTCTTTTTCACAAAGGTAACATTTTGTGCGTATGGATTTAAATCTAATATTTAATAATATTTTTAAGGAAAAATATAACAAACACTTGCAAAATGTACTTTCTAAGCTCACTGTTTAAGCTTTTAATATCCACCATATTCAGCATTAAACTTAAGTGACACAAAAATTTAGATATTTTCTAGAAAAAATATTCATTTCGTTATTAAGTAGGTAAGTAGTTTTATCATATATAGGTATATTTTTTTGATGGGTAACACTAGCTTATATGCAAATTTTGTGACGTGGGTAACGCCATGTGGTATCAGTAATGCTGGAAAGTGAAATATTAAACAACAAACCAATATAAAAACAATACAAAAACAAATTCTAAAGCGACACATGCTTAAAAACTTATCAAGTTAGAACTCACGATTCTATGCCACAAAATTGTATGACCAGTCTGATGTATTGTCATTCTTAAATACACGTTTGATATCCGGTTCGCTTTGCAGTGTTGTTATTATACAAAATACAAGATATTTTAGGAAAAAAATAGTTTAATTTCAAAGAATAAACAACAGATTCTTTCTTTACCACTCTATGTACAAGCCTATGTTTGAAGTTCGGTTCGGCAATCCCTTACTAAAACAAGGCCTGACATTATCACTTAGTTCAATATAACAGTACCACCCTTAAAAAAATCGCCAGATTGTATTCATACTAAGTGGTTCTTATTCTCACTACATAAAAGAAAATATTTGGTGATTGACGGTTTAACTCACTTATTCGACATACATTTTTGGTGAGACGTATAGCGTTCTCCCCAGTCCAAGATGATGTCAGTTTCCGTACTTAGCCCGCTATCAAACGCGCATCATATTCATGAGCTACACTTGATTTTTTATGTAGGTATTAACTATTAAGGTTTTTGAAATTTGGTTTAACTCAGATAAATCATATTTCACAAAACAAAATAAATTGTGTCGAAGGATTTAAGTCGAAGTAAATCCATGTTCACCTAATTTTATATTGGTTTTATGATCTAACTCTATTTCAACCATTGTGCACGATAAAAAAATGGACTTAAATCGTTTTGTAATAAGTCTATCTCTGGAATTATTAAAGGTATGAATATTCCAGTAACACCATTTTGTAGAGAAAAAAAATTGAGTATTATGGCATTAAAAACTCATTTTGGATCTAAGTTGAGTTAGACCGTTATTCACCGGACCCACAGATTTAATTTTGACCTAAAATCGGAACGTCTGGCAACGCTTCTGTGTTTTTACACTTTACGACCATAAACTCTTTCGGGGTAGTGAATGAAGATTCATATTCTTCTTCTTCGAGTTCCTCCCCATTACTGGAGGTTGGCAGTCAGCTCTGCATATCCCTGTCTATCTCTCGCCAAACGAAACAGCTCTTTGACGCTGGCGATGTCTGTCCACTCTTTCAGGTTTGCGAGCCACGACATTCGTGGCCTACCGACGCTACTTTTGCCCTCTACATTGCAATTTTTATACCAAGAGCCTATTATTATAATTTAACATACTTCTTGTTGTCTATCACATTATTCTAACAGGTACAGGCGTGGTATCCCACTTGATGGCGCACATGGGCACGTTATGTCCACAGATGGGCAAGCCCTGCCTCCCGCTGCCTGACGCCGTCGTCTTAGAAGCACCCTTCAATAATCTGCTTGATGAAATCGAATGCCATCCATTTTCTAAGGTACGCTATTGTAGGATTTTTATTTACTTTGCTTGCTTGCTTTGCTTGTGACGAAAGCTGCGCGAATACCCCGCGAATAACACAACCGCACTTGGCCGTTTGGCCACGTTGAATGTTGCATGTTCATGCAACGTAGAAATCGCTGTAATCACTTTGTATATACATATTATTCTCCCCTCCGGAAGTAAAGCGTCAGTTTTCGTCCCGCTGCGCTAAACGAAGTTGCCGCTTTCTACCTCCGTCGAGGAGAAAAATAGTATAATAACTCCAAGGGCAGTAAATAAGAAAGCCTCAGAACACAACATGAGATCCGAGGCCTTTCTTACTTTCCTGCCCTCGTATGTAATCTACTATATTATACGAGGTGAAACCAAACATGCTAATAATATTTAAAGGGTGGTAGTGGTGGACCAAGTGAATCCAACTTCGAAATAATGAAAGTCACAGCACTTACCCACCTTTCCCTCCTGGATATATGACTTCCTCCTTTGTTTATTATTACATATTTATTAGGTTATTTTTGTCTCTCGAGTGGCGACCGCGTACCGAATATCGCAGCGTGGGTAGGCAGTGACAAGGTGGACCGATGACCTGGTGAAGGCGGCGGGAACCCGTTGGATGAGGGCAGCGCAGGACCCGTCGTTGTGCAAAACCTTGAGGAAGGCCTGTGTCCAGCTGTGGATGTCTATAAATAAATAAATAAATGAGTATCTAGGACAGTGTCACACAAATTATCTAGTCACATTTAAAATTCCAGAATCTAGCCTGGACTTGTATTATGATAACTATACAACGATATAGAATACATTTTATAGATACAAACATCCATGACTCGGGTACAAATATTCATATTCGTCATACAAATATTTGTCCCTCACGGGATTCGAACCCCGGCACAGCAGGCAGGTTCACTACAGACTGTGCTGTCGGGCCGTCAGCTGAGATGATGACATATTTCTCACCAGCTGGTATCCTGGCTGCCGTACTTCAAGGACACATTCGTGAAGCCGTTCTCGTCATCATCAGAGTACGCCTTCAACACCGACCAGTACCTCGTCCAGGTTCCCACTCTGCCTATACTGATCCTGCACTCCAAGGGGGACAAGATTGTACCTTACGATCTAGCTATTAAGGTAAGTTATTAAACCCCCGGACTGAAAGCGTCAATTTTCATCCCGCTGCGCTAAACGAAGTTGCCGCTTTCCACCTCTATCGAGGAGAAAAATAGTATACTAACCTCGGGCAGTAAATAAGAAAGCCTCAGATCACATGTTTGTTGACCGAGGCGAGCGATAATGACCAATCAGGATGTGCCACCTATACGCGCGCCTGAAATCGCTTGCCGATAGCAGCAACACGAAAACAATTTGCCAATAGTGGCTAATGGTTTTCGAGCCCTTTTCTCAGCATTCGACATGGGAAGAGAGAGAGAGGGAGAGAGAGAGAGAAAGATATAGTAGCACCCGATTTTGCACTCTTTGACTACCGCTCGTGATCGATTTTTAATAACTAAATGACTGGTTTTGACGGGGACTCGAGTCTGCTCTGCGCAATCGAAGATTGAAGAGTGGAATTTATTTCCCAGTCTTATTTTAAGACTTATAAACATTACAGTACCACTGGCTAAATCCCCCACTTTTCTATCGCCAGCTCCACCAATCCATAGCGTCATCGAGGACAGACGGTGGAGCTCCCCTGGTATTCCACTCGTTCGAGCGAGGTCTTGGACTAGGACACAATAACCTTTGTGAGGCCAAGGATCTCCAGCGTGTTGTCAGGTTAGTTGGAGAGTGAAACGAATTATTACTCAGCAGCTTAGAGAGTATCTTCACAATATCCCAAATGCCGCAGTATCTAAAAACGAAAGTCTTTGACCAGTGTGTATTGCCAGTGATGGATGACATATGGAATAGAGACGTGGTCGCTCAATCAAGGCTTAAAATGGAGAGGGCTATGCTCGGAGTTTGCCCTGCGAGATCAGAAATTAAGAGATCCGCAGAAGAACCAGAGTAGCTGACAAAGCCGAAAGAATTGCTTAACTTAATTGGTAGTGGGCGGGGAACATTTCTCGCAGAACCGATGGAGCCTGCTAGTTCTCCGCTCTGGCGACCGCGTACCGGAAAGCGCAGCGTACCGTGGGTAGGCCCCCCGCAAGGTGGACCGACGACCTGGTGAAGGCGGCGGGAACACGTTGGATGAGGGCAGCGCAGGACCGGTCGTTGTGGCGATCCTTGGGGAGGCCTATGTCCAGCAGTGGACGTCCATCAGCTGAGATGATCATGAGCTTAGAGAGGGTGTGTGATGGACTCACACCAATACATTCTCCCTGAGGGTTGGCCTGTGCCCTGCAGTGGGACGTATAATATATTGATGATGATGATGATACCTGTCTTTAATCTTTACCGTAATACAAATATTTGCCGTGTTGTAATGTTTCTTTTTATTTTCCAGCGACTTCCTGTCTCAAGTGAAAAAGAAATAAAATACTTATCGATTTTTTGTACTTAGGAATTTGTGTCTTGAAAAGTTTGTTTTTCTTTAAAAATCGATTTTAAGACGACTAATGAGTTTTATTCAGATTTTTACTTGGTTTCCTAGAAATCATTATTGGAGAAGTTGGTATTTTCTTACATGCATATGCTCACGACTACATTCCCCGAGGGGTTGTCAGAGATATTCTGAAACTTCAGAACAGCCACGTTTCACCAGTAGTACCGAAACCGAACCGAACCGTGGTATTTTCTTATGGGCAAACTCAAAATGTTGTTATTATGAACCAAGAGTTACCTGCATTGTGAATCATTGAATAACATAATTAATAATACCTACTTACTAATAGGTACCTTATTATTGGTTCATTCATTGTTGGTTCATAAATCATGAACCAGGTAGGAACGTACCTAGTTAAAACCCGACCAGAAAAATAAAAAACCTCTTCATGTTGCGGAAAATCATTGGAACTAATACTTGGAACACTGTAAATAAAGGTTATAGTCGACTGTAGCGCCCCCAAACCAAGTTTTTTTATATTTCTGGTCAGGGTTTACCGAGATTGTAAGTAGTTATAATACCACTATCAGAATAAGGTGCGCAACGAATATGTAAGAGGGATCTTTAAGATCGCATCGAGATCGAAGCGAGGCTGAGATGGTACGGTCACGTGATGAGAAGACCAGACGATCACGTGGTTAAAAAGTGCCTTTCCATTGCTACAAAGAAAAGGGGAAGAGGGAGACCTCAAACCACCTAGTTGACGAATGTCCACAGACATGAAAGCGTTAGGTCTCCGCCAACAAGATGTCTACCAAAGGCCTGAATGGCGTCGCATGATTGGGAAAGCCGACCCCGTGTAACGGGACAAGGCGAGGCAGAAGAAGAAGAAGAATTCAAAAATCAAATGTAATCGAAATCATGCAAGTTAATTTTGTGTTCTTTTTTAATTTGTACAAATTGAAGGCAATATTTTATGGGTGTTTTTAGTGGGCAGTTCACGGTCGTCGATAAATCTTTTTAATTTTTTAAGACTGGCCGCTCGAAACTCGAACGGTAGCCGAAAGAAGAAAATAATTTATTAGCTGTGGTCTGGATGTCCGACCCAAAGGGGTTTGCAACATTTTTTTTAAAAGTGTTCATTTGAATTATTTTGTGCATATTTTTACTGACTTTTTAATAACTGAGTCTCAGTTCAATAAAATAACACAGGTAGATACACTATTAACTATTTAAAAAACGGGTGTAAGTGACAGCTTGGCAAATAATGTAACGGTTAATTCAGATCTTCAACAACAACAGCAACTTTCACTATGGAGCCACCCTCGGGAAACACGAAAAAAAATCTGCTGCTCCATACAAAACAGCTTACTTGACTCAAATGTGTGAAACACCTAATATTTTTTCACGATACCTGACCTGGGTGGCTACATACTAGGTAAAATTGTCCAGTTTGATGGTCTGAATTTACCGTTTCAGTTTTTGCTAGGCTGTCACTTACAACCTGTATTAGTCCTAACCAGAACATCTACGCCGTCGTAGGCTACACCATCATTATCCTCAATTATTTCAGGTCATTTTGTACTACGCCATACTTTAAACTAAAACGTATTTATTTAGTGAAGATCTATCTCTCATACTGCTCGTAGTTTATATCGGTAGGTAACATGTTTGAAATGGTAGACTGTTGTCAAGTGACAAGTCGATCTAAGTATTCGTTTCGGAAATTATTCCACCACAGCATTTAATAACACAGTCAATAGCCAACCTCCGATAGGAGATGGCACTACAAGAAGAAGAAGAAGTCAATCCATGTTCACTTCATGGTTAAAATTATTGACAAATGAAATAATGTAATTGGTTAACTCTCAGAAAAGAAGTTGGGTATAAAAGACTTCAACGAATCATATTTTTTATTATTGCACAATTTTTTTTAAATATTTTCAAACATTTTAAAACATTGTACAGGAACGTAAATGTTCCAAACCCCTGTTCATTAAACAAGTGTGAATCAAATATTCTTTATTTGAATTTACCCATCTCTCGATCGCGCCACAATGAAACGGAAACTCATTGTAACTTTTACTAATATTATAAGGCCTGCCTCTCTTTGGAATCTGAGACGTTATTTGGGTTCTATTTAAAGTGGTTAGGTTAGTTATGAAGGGATGGCATGACTACAAACTATTATAGGAACCTAAATAGGTACGTTCCGAAGTGACTTTTTTATGTATAAAAAGGTAGGGTAGGTATAATTTAATTTGTGCCGACTTTGTGCTTTAGAAAGACTGTGGCCTCATACATTTGGGTCGAGAAGGTATGCAGTTTAGTATGGAATAGCAGTTTTTTTCGCGAGTTCGTTATTGGTCCTATAAAGAAAGTTGTTTAGTTTGATGTGTTGATCATCCCCTGAAAAAAGCGTTAGCATATAAGACAGTTAAGTCATGCATGACATTTCAAAACATTTTTTAAGTCGTGATTATAATATCTACCTACCGATTGAGTTTACTTTCCAAACAAACTGACCATTAAAAACTAAGCCACCGTTCTTAACACTCATCACTTCACTATTTTACCCCTATTTATCTTTTTACCCCAACCAGGGAAGCGTGAAATACCCCAAAAGTGGGTACTCGATGCGGTCTGGGACGCAATCTCGCCACATGTGCATTTAGTTTCGGAACGCACCTTACAAATATTCATTACTTGCAACCCCGCTGCGAAAATTGGCGCGAAACTGTCGGCGGGAATTTCACTTGAGTTAGTGTTGTGATCGTTTTATCGATACAATTTTTGTATAGGTAAGCAAAATGATTTTTTTAAATAAACAAATAAGTTATGCTTATTGCTACATAACAAGTATATTTCATAAAACTATTTTATAAAACTGTAACTGAAGTGTGTCTGTCTGTACATTGAAGATATTTACAAAAAAAGATTACGATATATATTTTTAGGTATCCCTGACTCGAAATCAACCTTTTTTAGGAATTTTGTCCGTCTGTTTGTCTGTTTGTTTGTTTGTTCGCGCATCACGCAAAAACTACTGAACCGATTTTGATGAAACTTTTTTTGTTTGATAGCTTTATGGTCTGACTTAAAATCTGGTATATGATTTGTGCGGACGAAGTCGCGGGAAAACACTAGTATGCACCCACTGCAGGACACAGGCCTACCCTCAGGGATGGTGTATGTACATTAGTCCACCACGCGTGCACAATGCGGATTGGTAGACTTCACATACGCATCGGAATTTCTTCTTCAGCGTATGCAGGTTTCCTCACGATTTTTTCCATCACCGTTTGAGAGCAGTCGGTATTACGTACATCAGTTAGTAAAACGGATTCGAACCCGGACCTCAAGCAAGATTGAGTTCCCATAGCTCTCTGCAACGCACCACCGATTCTATTTATAGTAGTACCTAGTAGTATCCAATGTTATTTAGCCAGTAGAAGGATGGAATAGCTAGATGAAAACATCCAATCAATTTCACTTAAATTGCTTTCAAAGTTTAATCCTTTATCGATGTCGATAAAGTTAATACAACACCAAGGAGAGGGTGAGGGATGAAATGTAATATTATTCATAACAGCAATATGGGTTAGTTTTGCCATTTTGACGCAAGATTCATATATTCATCCCCTCCGTGATTATACCACATGATACCGATTTTTTAAATTGGTTACTTGATTTTAATACAGTAAATTGTATGAATGTAGCAAGATTAATGTAAAATTCAGGTTAAGTATTTGAAATTTTTCAACCTATTTCACCTTTAAGGGACGTTATCGTCATCATCAGCCTCTACAGGATAAGTGTTTAGGCGGTGCGGAAACGTTTGCCACGCGTTCTACTGGCCAAACTGAACAACTTCTACTAAGGAGCCAAATTATTAAACCAGCTAAGTGCGAGTCGGAGTCGAGCACCGAGGTTCTGTACCAACTTATAAACCATAAAAACATTTTCCGGTTTCTGTTATTTGTTGTTTTATTTTAGAGTATGCTCTGTAATCATACCAAGATAGACGCCTTTATTATTATAATATAGCCGTTTTACGATCAAGCAAAAACAATAATATATAACCTTGAAAATAATAAAGTTTATTGTATACAGGGTGTTTCATAAGTAAGAATAAATTTTTAAAACTCTTAAGGGGGTTGTTTAGACCGTCAAACTGAACAACTTTCTCTATGGGACCAACATCGAAATCGCGAAAAAAAAAATTGATATCCCATACATATTTTAGCTCTAGTCGATTTGTAGAGTATGGAACATCAATTTTTTTTTCGCGACTTCGATATTGGTCCCATAGTGAAAGTTGTTCAGTTTGATGGTCTAAACCACCCCCTTAAATGATTATTTGTATATTTGTAACACCTTGTAGAGACCCTCAAAATTTAGCATTTTGCAAAACCTCCATATTCAGTGAATATTTCAACCGCCTCTATTATAGTTCAAAATTTTTATAGTTAGGACCGACAGACGGACGGACGGACAGCGTTAAGCTTATGAATGCTCCCGTTGGCACCCTTTGTGTCCATTTGTATAGGGAATCCTAAAAACAATACAAAATTAATCCAGTAGAAATAATTACCTTGGTCTGTACCTACTTACATTAAAGTAAAGTCCGTTTTAAATCTTGCATTTCGTTCCATTATGAAAATGAAAATGTCCCCAGGCGACAATCGGGGTAATTTAATGGACAGAGTCTAAGGGATTTCAGTTTAATTGTGAGAGAAAACAATTTTTGTACCATGACAGCTGTTCTGCTGAGCTTTAGAACTAATTTCTTACGTTTTTCCTTATTGCGATTATACCTACATACCTACCTACCTAAGGCCCGATTCGACCAAACGCGAGTAAATTTTATTCTTAGATTAAGTCGCCTGTTACTATAGAGTAAACTGATTTTACGTTTTACCAACCCTAATCTAAATGAAATGTCAATGTCACATATTTGAAAAAATTATAATAAAAAGAAACCTACCAAATTAAAACTGTATAACCTCACATTGCAATAAGTACGGATACATTGACCTCTTTCTTTAGGTGAATTATACATTCGTTCTTTTAGTACGGGGTGTGTAAACATCAAAAGTAAAATTGTTCCTTGTATAGTTACTCTTCTATAAATCTAAGTTTGGTCGAATTCGGCCTAAGTAATACAGCAAAAGCATTTAAAAAAGAGGAAATATTTTGGTATTTTGCCAAGGAGTTTATAATTGATCGTAGCGCCCCAAGGCAGATTTTTTATTTGTTGGTCAGGCTTTCGCTACCTAATGCTTTAAAACAACAATGTAAAGTACATGACCGGACTAATTTTAACGTCGACTTGAAACAGAAGCCAGAAACCATACAAGTGCCTTACGTGGACTGTCTACGTATCAATTTGTGGCTAAACTTCAATAGACTTACAACACCTATGTTTTAATTTGTGGTGGATGAATTGAAAATAGACAATAAGACGTCAGGATAATCAGCATCAGAGAAACCTGACCCCTCTATCTTAATCTGTATAAGAGCAGGGGGGTCCGATTTCTCTGATGCTGTCCGTACTTACATAGGTACTTACCTTTATACAGTGTGTAAGGAAAAGTATAATTAACCTTTAAACCACGTTCCTACCTACTCTACTCATCAAACTGAACAACTTTTACTATCGGAGCAAACCTGTCAGAACCATACAGGGTCCAACTTAATATGCTGACACTTTTTAAGGGGATGATCAGACCGTCAAACTGAACAACTTTCTGTATGGGGCCAACATTGAAATCGCGAAAAAAAATCAGCTGTCCCATACATTTGGCTCGCGTAGGTTTGCAGTTTTGTATGGGACAGAAGATTTTATTTTCGCGATTTCGATGTTGGTCCC
Organism: Agonopterix heracliana; assembly: GCA_963693445.1. NCBI lineage: Eukaryota > Metazoa > Arthropoda > Insecta > Lepidoptera > Depressariidae > Agonopterix > Agonopterix heracliana. Next base: position 10,568,926 of record OY856331.1, read on the forward strand.
ATAGAGTAAGTTGTTCAGTTTGACGGTCTGATCATCCCCTTAAAAAAGTGTCAGCATATTAAGAAGGACCCTATATACTCTACCCATCAAACTGAAAAACTTTTACCTTCAGAACAAAAAAAATCAATTTTAATTTTATAAATTTTTTTTGTTCTGAAGGTAAAAGTTTTTCAGTTTGATGGGTAGAGTATGTGGTTTAAAGGTTAATAATAGTTTTTCTTACATCCTGTATTCCTACCCCCCTCGGGGAATGTAGTCGTGAGCATGCTATGCTAAATTTTTCAGCCATGAAAGCGAAACAATAGAACCATTTATAATGTTGTTTTTCTCGTATAAAATTAGCTGAAAAGCAAGTAAGAAGTATTAAGTAACGCATTGTAATTTAAACCAGATGTAAAAGCACTTCCTTCAAAGTTCGTTTCTATTTAACATTGTACCTAGTCAATTGCCATTAGCAATTTTTCAGAAACATGAAAATACCTGTCTACTAAGTTATTTGATACTCCATAATTTCAAAATAAATCTTGAAACCATTCTAAAAATATATGAAATAAAGTCTATCTGAAGATTCTCGCAAAAAAAAAAAATGTTCTTCAAAATAATCGTATGGATAATTAACTAAGACTAGACCAAAATCAGCAAGCCCTAACCTAATTGAACGCTAACCTATTCATAGGTAGGTACGAGCAACCTCCATTAAACATTAAACTACTAAGTAACAGCACTACAATCTGAATACACCAGCCCCAGGGCCCGCCATTAATCATAAATACGACCATTATTTATTACAGATTCAATTTCACCCACCTACGTCCTGTTGTTTATGGATACTACGTTATATAACAAAAAAAATGCGTTGTACTGGATGAATACGGAGAAAAAAAATACATCTCTTGGGCCCATTCTCTTTTTAAATAAAACAAAAGAGGCTACAAAGACATGTCGGTAAAACAATTGAGTGTTTATCGATATTAAACGTCACATCACTATTTTAGATGTAAACGATTTTGAACCTTTTAGTGGTAACTTTAAAGGCTAGTTTTGAAGTTAGAATGAAGGCTGTTGGGGCTGTTTGATTAGAGGCAGATGAAAGTGGTTACATATTTATAAAATGGAATCGATTTTTAAATGAGCCAATGGTCGGGCTCGGTTTGAGAGGCGGGATGCAGTAAGCTCCTCCCAACGTTCGCTGTCAGATGAGTGTCTCGAACGCTTTTTTGCTCATTCGCTCTGCGTCCGCCGACGTGAGCGGTTGACTGTTAAGGTGAATGAGCTCTGGATATTTTTTTCAAAACACTATTAAAAAAGTAATTTATCAGTCCCTTATTATTTTGACAAACTACAGTATTAAGGTGGTACTAGTGGGTTAATTGGCTGGAATCATTGGCTAGTGATTTATTTTTCTAAATTTAAGCCTATATTGTCTTTTTGTGCACTTTGATAGGTATTTGTTATTACAATTAAAAATGTTTACTCCAAAATATCCATAAATATTACATAACAACATTAAATGTCAATGCCATGCCAGTAAAATAACAAAATATACAAATAATAGTTTTTTTTCATTCTTTCTTCTACACATTCATCACTAGATGTAAATAAACCTTGGTTTACGTTACACTGGTTTTCATAAATTAATACCTGACTTACGAAATGCACCACTTCTAGAATAAGTAACAAAACAGACTTCTCCTTAAGTTGCAATTGAAACGTTGCATACATTTGTCGTGTTCGCATATCGATGTTTTACGAGCACAGCACTAGCCATAAACTTGCAGCTAATTCTGCTGGCTTACAATCTTTGATACACGAGGTTTTCCAGGCTACCTATATTATACCGATTTAGCTTTGAAATATTTTCCATTGTGTCGCGTAGAACGAGCAACGAAGCCATCTAAAGAACATCGTACCTTATAAGATACTTATTGCTAGTGCTACTAACAAAGCTTAGCGTCGTATTTCAAAATTATGTTACGGTACGAAAAAAGACCTTCATTAAAATTCGAACAAATAAATGTCCATCTACAACAATCAATTCGCTTGACATAAATAAACTGGCAACGTTATAAATTACAGAAATCTGCTACAGTTTTAAAAAACATAAAAAAAATTAGTGTCCAGTGTCCACCTCACGGTCCAAGCTTCGGAATGTCTATGGCCGTTCATTTTTTCTGACGTTTCTTTTTTAAATATTCAAATCGAATCACCCAAATTAAGTAGCCATAAACGGAATCAGCTTCCAAATTTGAATATTTCATTCGTTTCATGCTCGTACGAGCGCGTGCTTTGATTTGTGTGTGGGAAACGGGCATGTGTGCGTGATTATAGGGCAGTCTTAATATCGATAAAGATCTTTTAACACGAAAAGTTTGAATACCTAACAATTCATTATGACCGTCATGAACAAAATATTGTCTTAATTTTTTTTTTATATCAAGCCACGATTTTGTTCTTTTTTAGCAAACGTGAGCTCACGTTAAGTACAACAAAATACAATCCAGTTTTATACATACATTATGAGTAACAAGCAGCAATAAATGAAAACGTCTTAATTTGATTTTATTATAATCTGGGTAATGATATTCCATATTTAACCGATTAATTGGATTACTTGAAACTTGCAGTCGAGATATAATCGCTTATGTTGTATTGTTATGAGTAAATTTAAATACATTTAAGAAACGATTAGTTCTTTCGCAAAATCTAAAATTCCATGCTTATTGCAATGGATTAATTATTGAAAATAAATAATACTTAGGTGCCAACTTTTATGTCACATACCTAGGTAGGTACTTCAGTCTCCATTTTAAATTTGTTATTAGGTACCTATTAATTTAGTTTAATTAATATTAATATTGGCGTCTAAACTGATTATCTTATATAAAATAACAATGTTTCTTTAAAATAAATGGGTAATATAAAGGTCATCGATATCGATATTTATAATTTCAAAACGTGTTACAACACTACTCCTTTTGTCGCAGCTCGCCGCGCGTTGATAAGGAAACATTTTAAATTAGTAGTAGAGAAAAAATATTATAAAAATTTATTTTTTATTTATATTTTATCACTCGCTCACAAAACGGGTAGCCGCTGCTACCAGCTCGAACCGATATAAATTATATCATTTTTCACTGCGACATCCCTAACGAATCATCCCAATAAAACATGTCTTCTGACTTTGTTCTTATGTTCAGGGCATAAGAACGTAAATGCCTTGTTTCGCAGTACAACACACTTGGAACGAAGATTAACAGACGTAAAAAATGACGTTCCATTGAGTTCCAAGTTTGAAAGTTTTGCCGCGTTTTTTATTCGTTTCCGGGGGAACGGATTCCATAACGTGCCCGTCCTTTACTTGATTTTTTTAAATTAGGTCTTTTACATTGCTCGCTTCTAAACAGCCCAGAAATAAATTCTTTCACAATCAGCATTGTATCGATAAATTTCAAAAGGCGTCGATTTTTTTCTATGTTGATAAAGATGACCTCAGAATGTCGGTGTTTTTATGATTCCCTGTGTTATTGTTAAGGAACCGGATTTTAAGGTTCATAATATAGGAATTTATAATTGTGATTTTTAGGATATTATGAAGGTCATCGAACTATAATGGGTAGGGAATCAGATGGGTAGAATTTCATTGACCATAGCAACAGTAAAAAAGGTTACTTTTTACGATATCGTCTACAACCTGTGGTGCTTATTTAGCAAAAGGACTGGCACGCAGGAATACAGGGTGTAAAGAAAAGTATCATAAGCCAAATAACCACATACTCTACGCATCAAACTGAACAACTTTTATTGTGGAAGAAAACCTGTCAAAACAAATCTGCTGACTCATACATTTTAGTCGAGTAGGCATTGCAGATTGCAGTTTAGTATGGAACCGCAGATTTTTTTTTTGCTCCCATAGTAAAAATTGTTCAGTTTGATGGGTATAGTAACTAACTATGTGGTTTAAAACTTTAAAGGTTAATGATACTTTTCCTTACACCGTGTATACCATGTAGGCTTAGATTATCAATATAGACAGTCAAAGCTACGAAAGCGTCGAAAAAAATAGGAACCAGTACTGGTTCCAAAACCCTATACATATACACGCACACATACATATTTTGTATGGCGCCTCACGCACACCAACCTAAGAAAGTTAGCCCCTTTTGTTTTATACGGAACAAGTGTGAGGCTCATTCTAGAAATATACTTTTTCTAAGCATGTAGGTATCAATGAGTTTTTCTAACATAAGTATGTACCTACGTTATACCGACAGCTCTCAAACGGTGAAGGAAAAAATCGTGAGGAAACCTGCATACGCTGAAGAAGAAACCGATGCGTATGTGAAGTCTACCAATCCGCATTGGGCACCCAACTTAACGCCCATAGACCCTGGTTTAAGGTAGGCCAGTGCCCTGCAGTGGGACGTGTATAGGCTGATGTGATGATGCGTACCTCCGAACTTCTAGTATATTCTTTTCACTCTCGGGAATGCAGGTTTCCTCACGATGTTTTCCTGCACCGCCGAGCTAGTAAATGATAAATACAACGGCACATAAATCCCGAACTTAGAAGTACCTACAGGCCAGGAATCGAACCGCCGCCTCATGATAGCGGCGCTAGCTCTCTTCCGTCATCGCTCAGTAATTGGTGTTTTTTTTTTTTAATTTGGGCTTTTAACACTGGGTTATGTCAGCCCCGTCGTGCCTTTACCTTGAGACTCTACACAACAAAGAAAAGAAAACCTAACACTTCCTAAGTGGTTAGTCGGCTAAAACACTTGTCCGCGCGTCTCTGGTAGGTATGTTTATACTCTCGTATATCATATGTGTAGGTAGGGAATGATATTGTAAAGACCACCAAGTGTTACGTTAAGTTAGAAAAGAATTAAAACTAGCAGTTTTGGAGGTGCCGTACCGCATCTAACTGCAATAAAATACAATGCATACTCGACTCAAATGTATGCAACAACAGATTTTTATTGCTCCGATCTTTTTTCTCCCATAGGTGAGTAAAATTTGTTCAGTTTGATGGGTAGAATCTTAGTTAAAAAATATGCTATCATATTAATTTCAACTTGCATATCACTTATTATTCTCATACCTATATCATATATGACACAGGAAGAAGTATGATGGTGTATTCCTTTCCGGTTATCTATCACACAGCTATCTAATCATCTTGACACAAATTCTAAAATTATTTAAAAGTTCATTTTTATTGCTCCACTGCCGCACATTTTTTCATTCTAACACCTAAATTCGGTAGTACATTTACCAACTGGATGACTCTAAAGGGCATAAAATGCGGAGCCGACACAACGGGCCACGGCTCAAAGATAAACAACCGACAAAAATATCATAAATTTATACGAACGGCACTGAAAAGTAAAAAAATATCATATTTAACATATATCTCACTTTTGTTGCGAGCCGCCCAAGACTCGTTCGATTTGTGTGGATAAGACAAGAATTAGTAGAAGATAATGAACGACTTACTTTTGCCCTCGTCAGTCGTCACAGAGTAGCTAATAGTCCTTAACGACGCATGGACATTGATGTAACTCCAACATACCCTATATTCTACTCCAGGGTATCATCATCATCAGTTTATAAATGTACGCACGGCGACAGATCAACCTACCCATAGTTGGACCTTATGTCCATGAACATAGTGAACATTAGTGAAAGTAGGTTGATCTGTCGCCGTGTGTACTTACGTCTAACTGCTGCAGGGCACAGATCTACCCACAGAGAGGGAGTTTGGGCGTTAGTTCATCACACGTACCCAATGCGGATTGGTACACTTCACATACGCATCAAAATGTCTTCTTTAGCGTATGCAAGTAAAAAAGCAATCTTCGAACTTTTAGTAAGTAATTTCTCTCAAAACTAAGAATCTGCTTGGATAATTATCCGATAATTATGTGATAATTATCATAATAATTATCAAAGAAAATAATTAGTTATCTTGATAATTTCGAACCCTGGTTCTTATAAAGACATATCCATACTATTCCAGCGTACCGATATTCTGAGCTCCTTCATTAGCTGGACAAAACCAATGACATTTACCATCATAACTTACCATTTTATAACGTCATAACTACACAAAACCACAACAAAATACCTACCTTGATCAGGTTTAAATAGGGCTAAAAATCGATTGAAAAAATTAATCGAATAAAGTCTTTTTGATAGGTGTGAAACGTGTGACATTTGAAAATGTACGCAGTTTGAACGCTCGATTCCGATTCTATTTTTTTTTTCTTTTACTTTTTTTTCTGTTGGCGGTGCAGGGGAATAAGTAGCATCTTTATACCTCTAGTTATGGTGGTCCTATTTATTGGGTGGTATTTATTAAATCGAAAGTTTAGAGGTATATCAGGTTATTATAACGCTTTCGGAGAGATGGTCTCAAATCTCTACTGGGTTCTATCTAGTTATAAAAGATAAAAGGAAAGGCAAGCACACAAACTTACTAACGGTATTTTTTTTATTACTAGAAACGTTTTAAGGGTGTATGATGTTGTTTCATTTTTCCTTACGGAAAGGCAAAGGGTAGGTACATAGCCCATGCAGCCTAGTCTGATTTTTTTTAGGGTGTATTCAAATAATGAAATGAAACAATTTTCCCTAAGGAGCATGGGTCGAAAAATAAGAAAAAGTTATGGACCTTCCATACTAAAGTTCGGATCAGTCGATTTTCAATAGGAGTTAAAATAATATTGTTTTGTTTTTCGCCTCATGACGTTCAGGGGATAATCAGATCATCAAACTGAACAAGTTTTTCTATAGGACACATAGAATTGCCGAAAAAAAATGTTTGTCCTTATACAGGATGTTATGGTATAACACCCTAGTAATATTATTAGGAGATTTTTAGACTATCAAACTGAACAACTTTCAGTATGGAGCCAAAGTTGAGAAAAATTTAAAAATCCGTTTTTCGTACAAAACATTGCAGTAGTAGTAGGTACTCCAATCAAGTTGTTCAGTTTGATGGTCTATTAAAAAAATCTAAAAGACAGCTTACTAACAAAGACCCAGTAAAACCAGTAGTCATAGTCGAAATCATCATCATAATTTCGAAAAAGGTTACAGAGAATCCATAGACAATGCGTGTCTAATCGCCTCTAAATAAAACTAAATTTTATTATTAATACTTTTAAAATACAGTAAGGTTATAAAAATTATGCTATAACCATTTCATCCGCTGTAACAAATCGTCAGCTCTAACTCCTAAGTCTTTGCAATAAGTGTGATAATGGGTTGGTTCAAGGAGCTTCGTATGATGTTATCAACTAATGGGTAACCAGTAGCTGGTGGAAGCTACTCAACTTTACGATAGTCGTATCAATTAGTTATGAGTTGGGCCGCAAAATTAGCGTTTCAGAGTTTAACACTAATGAGTTGTTGTTGTTGTTGTTGTTGCATTTGTTTTTCTTTTCTTTCTATTCTATTCTATTCTATATTTTAAAAAATGGCTGCCATCTTGGGTATGTGATGATTTTGCCAATGTCGAGTTGAGTTGAGTGCTTGACGTTGTACGGTTATATTGATATTTTGGTGACTTCAAGGGTTGTTCTTATAAAAGAACAATATCCTGAGCCACCACTGGAGTTCCACTGTGGACCGGGGATGATGCGCACGTGACCACCCAATAGCAGACCCACAGAGCAACTCTCTTTCTTTTCTTTTTTAAATTTAGTTCCTAAAAAACTCGACAGATGACATGTTTATCGCCCCATAGAGCCGTAAGCGAGATCCTGTCAAAATCTGGTAAAAGTCTGTGCCTGCCTTTTTTTTTAATGCCAAGAGATAGAGCCCATTCAGCCATGTCAGGCGTAAAAGTTTAGAATTTTCGATTAAAATTATTAGTAAATAATGAAATATGTCATTAAAAGATGCGTTGGCATCTTCTTGATCATCTTTTCACTCTTTACTATTTTAACGAAACACTTTTTGAAATGTTGACGTTTCTTCGCACAGACCGTAGCGCCATCTATCGATCCCCTAGAAAACAAAAAGAAAAACGCTCATTGTAGAGGAAGTTACGGTTCATGGAACAGGAGTGTACTGAACACGACTATGATAGGGTTCCGTAGTTAATCTTTGTAAATCCTGACCATTATTACATTGTTCACAACACAATTTAGAATGAAGTGGTTTTTTTAGGTACTTTTCGAAATTAAGGCTAGGTTATCCCAGTGCAAGCGTCTCTTTCTTGCAAGCATAAGTTTACAATTAGCCATCCCGCTCCAATTGAAAGCAGGATCGCAAAAAAACGTGTTTTTCGTCAATATCTTTGCTCATGGGAGTTTCTAAGCTAAAATTTTTTCTGAGTTCACTAGAAATATTTAATGTATTTAGTTAAGTACAAGAATAAAAAGTTAAATATCAGCAGTTTAATCATAGTATTGAAAAAACATAACTAAAAGGGGTAACTTTGGGATGTTTTTCTATCTAGTAAACTTAATCTAATCGTGTAATTGAGAACAGTCGCCCATCCGCCCGATCCTTAAATAAGACATAATTTAATTTCAGACTTTAAAACACAGTTTAAAACACTTTCGTTCGTGTTCAAAAAACGGCCTCGACGGGATAACAGCGTCCAAATTTTTCAAAGAAAACAGCTAAATTCTGACCGGAGCCACGCGCTCGTTCGCATCGATTAGTATGGATTGTCGTGGTCCAGGGATGATCCTTCTAATAGTTCAGTGGAACTAACTGGAAAAAAAAGGCTTATTGCGGAACTACCTGCATGGAACTAACTGGGAATAAACGCTTGTTTCGCGGCCACAAATTACAAGCATCATTTCGAAACGTTATTAAATGTTGGATATTATACTAGTAGGTGTGTACCACCTATAGATCCCTAGACTTTACTACCTGGCTTTTATTATTATTGAATTATTATATCGGGGAGACCTTTTGCAGTGGGATATACACACCATTATATCATATCTATCTTGGGCTATACTACTATTCCGGTTTGGCATTGTATGGATTGTCTTGGCGAGAATCATAACTGTATGGATACATAAACATACGACGAAAATTCCTTTCAGGGTGGTCACAGACTTTGCTATAACTGTCAACGAAGTGCTAAAAGATGGCTGGAGTTTTGCCCGTAGATTAAAAAAAATCTAAATTGTTCTTTATGATGAATATAAACATACATTATTCTTCTACATGTTGAAATTGATATAATTAGCACCCTTTTAAACTAAGAGTCTACCCATCAAACTGAACAACTTTAACTATGGGAGCAAAAAGATTGGAACTATTCCATACTAAACTACAATACAATGCCTACTCGACTGAAATATATGGAACAGATGATTTTTTTTGTTCTAACAAGTTTACTTCCATAGTAAAAGTTGTTCAGTTTGATGGGTAGATTATGTGGTTTAAAGGTTAATGATACCTTTCCTTACACCCTGTATATTGTAGAAGGGATCCGAATAGTACCAAGCAAATAGATATCAGCTAATTAAATATATTTTTCACAGTGATTAAAGTTAATTAAAAAAAAACTTTGAAATGACAAAAGGTGTGTAACCACAAAATAGAGAATTTTCTGTGAGGATTATATTCTTATTAAACTTCTGTGGCAAAAGATGAGTTAAGTAATCTTTTTAAAACTACGACACATTAGTAGCAAAATCTTCAACTTTTTAGAAAATCCCTCAATAATCCTTTTTCAACAAAAAGGCAGGAGTTGTTTAACAAGAAATCGAAAGGAGACATTTAAAACCAACTTTCATTAAACTTAGTTAAAAGGGAGGGATTAGAATTGACTCTATTGAATACAGATTTATAATCTGTAAGATAATTTCTGTTTTCTACAAACCTACACTTTGGTTCTTTTGTGTTGAAAACAAAGGTAATGATTATTTCTCGGTTAATCTGTCATTTATCAGTTATCACTTTTTGGAAGCTGATACTAACTGTGGGAATCTTTACCAGTTTTAAAAAAGTTGACACATTATACCATATTTCTTATCATGGTGGCCAGACAGAATCTTTACTTCTAATAGTAACCATATTCGTAAGAATGGTTTGCTTTTAACCGAGTTATACAGGGTCCTTTTTAATATGCTGACACTTTTTAAAGGTATGATCAGACCGTCAAGCTGAACAACTTTTTCTATGGCACCAACATCGAAATCGCGAAAATAAAAAACTGCTGTTTCATACAAAACTGCAAACTTGTTATTTCGCTTTTGATCCCATAGAGAAAGTTGTTCAGTTTGATGGTCCTTGTATAGGTATCGCGATGAAATTATCAAGTTTTGATAGCCTATTACAAAAACACACTTACAGAAATGATATCCCTTAGTCACCTCCTACCAGATACAAAGGAAATGGGCTGGAAGATACGGCTATACCTAATGGTCTGAGGGAAAGCGACATACTCCACTACACGTAGTCGAATATGGCTTAATTCCCTCTCATTATAGTCCAGAGCTAGTCTAGGCTCGATTGTGGTGACTTCAAAAAGGGGATCCAAAAGTGCGTTTATTGTAATAAAGATATTTCTTCTACGCCATTGAAACTTTAAGCATTTAATAATGTAGTTTTAATTTATTTTTATGTCATGCTATAGGTAAATTTAATTAGGCCTATTTTAAAGTATGCCATCTTAAAGTCAATACCAAGTAACCTCAAGAAAAACCCTCTTATAAAATAAAAAAGCCAATAGCCACCCACACGTGCTTAGCGCCTTAACGCAACCAAACACGCCCCCAAAACAAAAGAACTTCCCTAATACCCAAACAAAAAGGACCACCTACAACAATCACGCCTTTTGTGACACCCATAAAACTACTAATTTAGAGGTAACCAAAAACTGTCGCCAAAATAGATAATAAATATTTGTTATCGGGCCTTTTTTACCTGAAAAATAGTGCGGGAAGGAGGGGCGGGGAAGCGAGGGGCGACCGCGCGGCAGTCGGATTTGAGACGCGGGCGCGTGTGTAGCGCATCGCGATAAAACGAACGAGCCCTCACCACAGACTGTGTTGTGTATTTTATTTCCGAGGCCTAAGTTTCTGCAACGAATTAAAAAAAAGAACTGTCAAATTAAAAATATACTTCATTTATTTTTTTTGTGAGACATTCAAGGATAAGAAATCGGGAGTTACAGATTAAAATATAATGTGTTTTTTTTATCGATAAGATAAAAACGTAGGTGTTCGTGCCAAGTGATAGATAGACGTGATTAATTAACGTTTTTAAAAGTGAAAAATTTTCTAAGTTCTTTTTTGCAGTCGTGTGTTGAGTTCGTTGACACGAAAGTTTGGATTTTAGTATTAACAGGTAAGTTTCTTTTAATTTCTTCATTACTAAACACATTTTTCATTAAAAACAATCATGCGACGAAACAACGCAGTTCATATTAAGAAAAAAAAAGTTTTTAACTACTTTTACTACAATAAATCATAGAAAAATTACAAAGTGTCATTACAACGTATGTCATTGACCTTTGACTACTGTTTCTACCGCCATTTGACAAAATTCATTGTTTTTGGGTTACAACTTTTTGTCACAATACCCTCTTGACTTAATTTTTGATATATTTTTTTAAATAGCTTTTGTATTGATTAGGTATGTAACTAATTAATTAATCTCATCTCTTCAATCATCATTTAATCTGAATTTACTGAGAGAAATCCCTACAGATATAAGCCTAACTCTCATATTTGCATCAATGTAGGTGTCGGTGTGCAGAAGAAAGTGCTAAAATAAACCTACCTATTTAATAGGTAGGACCTACCTATTTAATAAAATAATCACTTAATGTACTTACATAATTACTATCATTAAAAATCACCCGCCGCGTTTTTCTGTCGGCCTATCCGTGTGTATAGACCAATCTCAAAAACTACTGTAGGGATTTTCATGCGATTTTCATTAATAGATAGATTCACAAGAAAGGTTTGTGTACCTACCTGTACCTGTGTAGTATGTACCTTTGCAGGCATAATTTAAAAAGAAATCAATCTTTTATTTCGAAGTAGGTTTTAAAACTATCTTATTTTAGGCCTAATGGTAAAATTTTAAATATTGGAAGAAAAAGATTAGAAGATTGTGATTGAATTCACGGAACTGAAAACCAATAATAAGTTGTAATTTTCTGCAGTGTTTTTATAATGGTTTTTAGCGATAAGTCATTCTTATGGCATTGGGAGTTTGGGACCCAATTAAATAATTTACCACCGCAACTTTTGTAAATGTACCTAATTAAAGGCTGAATAAATGAAATGAATCAATTACTTATTTATTTATTTATTGATATATGACAATACAATGTTGTAGATTAACAAATAACTTAAACATTAACATAACACATTAACTTACTTATTTAATCGTAATTTAAAATTTTTTGCGTATTGAAGCGTAGGGTACCTACCTGCCTAGATATTAGGTAGGTACCTATATCTATTATTTTGTTTTCGATACGCAATAAAGTCTATTTGATTAATTAATCATTTTTATATGCGAAAGGATGGTGAAAGGTTAGCCACATATTTCAAACCTTAAAATAAGTGTCTATACCTAGTTATTTATGCGAGGAGTAAAACCAACAACTGCACATTTTATTATAGGTTGTACAGTCAGCAGCAAAAGGATATATGCACTTTTACTACGTCGTAGTATAAATATGTTTACACATTAGTACTAAGCGTAGTACTAAAGTGTGTACATCTTTATACTACGACGTAGTAAAAGTGTATTCATCTTTTTGCTGCTGACTGTACTTACCTATACTCCATTCCAAATAGCAACGAAATTTTAATGCCATTTCGCATAACTAAAACAGAGATTTGAAACACTTACTCTCACTTATTCTTAGAACAGCTTTTGTACCGTCCAAGATATTTCGGATAGTATTTCTATTTAAAAGTTAAAATAAATAATATTTAATACAGAACAAATAAATTAGGGTTACAGTAAAAATAAACGAAAAATATAAGGGACTTATAACTAATTAAAAATATTATAAACATTTAATTGTTAAATAAATTACATTTGGTAATCAGAATTGGTCAGAAATCGAAATAGGAATCGGAAATCTTGTCGTCCTTATTTGGAATTAAATAAGTATAGTATTAAACTGAGCAAAGAAAATAAATGTCGGTCTTAAAACCAAGATAAGACAAGATAAGAATGCGGTTCACTTTTGAAACAAAGTCCCTAAACTATTCGTAGATACGAGTACCTAATGAAAACATAGCTTATTAGATACCTATACGTTTAAAACAATACGTTATATACCTAAGAAACTACTACTAACCTGCCTATAATGAAATTGTATGTTGTAAGTACATTAAAAGAATTACTTAGTAGCAAAAAACTAATTATTATAAACCTATAATAAGTATTATAAAAACAGAAAGTTTGTTACGTGAAAGTTATGAGGTTTCAGAATATCTCAGACTACCTCCTCTTGGAATATAGTCGTGAGCATATGCTTATGCTAAGTTTGTTACGATGTTTAGATTATTAGTGGCTTATAATTTATAATCATAATCATTATGTCATGCATGAAATTGCTGAAACGATTTGAATGAAGATAGGTACGAAGGATAGATAGATAAACAATTTATTTGCATAAGTAACACACACATAATATAAACAAAGAGACAGATAACGAGGATTAATAATAGGGAGAGCGAAAATGCGCGCTGCATACAAACGTACTATGGTGATATTTTCAATACTAACCAATTAAATTCAATGAAATTTTGCAGAAACAATTTAGAAAGAAATTTCTATGCTTCTATAGAGTCAGATTTTCTTTAAAATATACAGTTTCAATGCTAGGATTAATTTAAGATTTGTATGGAAATCTTTGAAGCACTGTAACTTGAAAACTATACATTTTAACGAAAATCTGACTCCATACAAGCATAGAAATTTGTTTCTAGATTGTTTCTGCAAAGTTTCATTGACTTTAATTGGTTAGTATTGAAAATATCACCATAGTACGTTTGTATGGAGCGCGCTTCGAATAATATACCCTTAAGTTAATAATAGGTCAATTGAAGTCAACGTAGACGAATTCGCGAATAAAAACTAATCTAGGTACTTACACTATCATAAAACTGTACCAGAAGTATGTCTGTAAGTAGTACATTTAATTTTAAAAAAGTTAGGCCTAAAAACTGCTCTAATATTGCTCACGGGAACCGGTGCGAAAGAAGTGTTGGGCAAAATCGAATCTATCTATACGGTGTAAAGAAAGGTAAAGATGTTCAGTTTGATGGGAAGATTATGTGGTATAAAGATAATGAAACTTTTCCTTACACCCTGTATGTATGTATACTTTAAAAATAAAAAATTGTAAACTTTGCGTGGCAAAAATATTTTAAGATACGTAATGGAATGCATTTTTTAAATGTTTGTCTGTTTATTTGTGCATCCATCACTTAAAAATTACTGAACCGATTTGGATGGAGTTTTCACAAAAGCATTGGGCTGAGTTTTGATGAACAATTAGACTTTATTTCATTGCAATCGTTTTATTAAATCAAAAGTTACGAGTACCTATTTCAAATGTCTTTGCGTACGAAAGTTGCGGGCGCCACTTATAAGTAGATAAGTAGTAATAAATAAAATATCTTTGACATTTTAACACAGATTATCTCATAGAGGTAGGAATAGAGGAACATACAGCAGAGAGAGCGAGATTTACCTAACGGCACCACTGTATAATAGAAAGAGATACGTGACGCGAATCAATAGAACCGTTTTTTAGTCACCAATAAATTTTTACAATTCGGTTTTCGTGAATAATTGGGAATCTAAAGTGAAATCGTAGATCATTTTGTGAAATATACTGACACTACTTCATTAATTTATCCACGATTTTACGTTAGACTCATAATTATAGACAGTATTAGAATTTTTGCCTGCGAATAGTCTCCAAAAAACATCCAAAAACTGTTTCATTTGACAACTCATGTCACTGACTCTATTCCTGTAAGGTTATAATAACTTTATGGATTATCTAGTCCCTATTAAATTGTATTATTATAAACGGTATTTAATCATAACCGATGTGACATATTTTTATAATAATGAGGTAAAAACAAGTTATTTTCACAAAAAATAATTATCTATCTATTTTATCATTTCTTGTAAGTGTCAAATAATGATATAGTAGTTCGGTATCTGTTCACAATTAGATAAATATCGAAGATAACTGAAAATTTTGATTAATCATTACAGACCTAGTCAAGAAATACGGCCAAGAGCAAATATAGTTTGCGTAATTAGTCCTCTTCTTATCGTGTGGGCAGCAAACCCTGGTGTCAGAGTTTTTTCTACGGCCTCTGACGTGGTTTTTATGTAACGACTACTACCACCAGAGATAGTAGCCGGGAACAATGCCTTAAAGTGCAATTCGAAGCATGGAATCGTCTATCTTTTTTTTGAGACAATCAGGTGATTCAGCCTGCAATCTCCTAACCAACTGGGGAAAAACGCACAAAGTAACATATCACTAGGTGGAATCCACGACCTCCGTGTGTAATTAGTAAATTAAAGTAAACTAGATTTTGATAAAATCCAGTTTTAAAGTCAAATCATAAACTTTTAATCGCAAAAAGTAACATCAAAATCGGTCAAGTACTTTATGCGTGTTGCTCGAATAAACAAACAGAAAAAATTCAAAAAAATTTGTGATTCACCTTTTTGTTCTAAATATCTTTAATGTACCAGACACACTTCTGTTACAGTTTTATAATAGTTTAGATAAGTAGTTTACATACATTCATATTCTCATGCCTGTCTCCCACTGGGGTAGGCAGAGACAACGGGACGCCACCTGCTACGATCCTGACAAACCTCTCTAGCTTCCTCCACATTCATTAGTCCTTTCATGCATGATCGTCGGTTTCAGATAGATCTGACATGTAAGTATACTGTTTTTACATAGCAAAATTAAATAGGTACATTTTTTATTATTCTTTTCTATCAAAGGATCATAAACCTTTCTTTTCATTATAACAATAGAAAATACACCCCTAACGAATTAGCAACAATGTATTATATCTTTGTATGACAAATAAAATTGATTCCAAGTCTCTTAACATAGCCCTTATTGTGTTCACGATAAGTGTGATAACGGCTTGACACATGGGATGTTATGGAAGTGAACAGTGTTGCCCTAAGTGAAAATAAATTATTATTGAACGAGGGGTAGCTTTCACTGTGAAATGAATTAGTATGATTGTAGTTATGTAATTTGTTAATAGAAATTATTTAGACGTGGTATACGAGGAGACCAATGGAGGAGGTACAATGGAGAGTTTTAGGCTCAGTTTCAGAATTTCAGAGAACTTTTACACACGATGACGCATTGACGGAGCGGCAGACACGTCAGTCCGTCGTTTGTGACGCAAGGAGTTGTATGAATCCGCACGTAGAAGCACATACGGTGACGGATCAACTTACCGTATATGCTTCTACGGACTGACGCGACGTCTGCCGCTCCGTCAATGCGTCATCGTGTGTGTTCGTTCCCACTTACACGATCCCGGCACATACTTGGCCGGTTTTTATTATTTGTTGTTTCACTTACGAGTACGCACTATAATAAGACTAAGTTAAACACTTAGCCCTCTTATCTCTGACTACCCCCTCGGGGAATATAGTCGTGAGCATATGCATGGTATGCATGCAGTGAGACATTTTGTATGTAGGTAAGTATTATCGTTTATAGAACTAAAACAAAAATCGTTAAAAAATTATCAGCTTTTCTCCCGGGATCAGTTTATGTACCTTTTCATAGCATATGCTCACGACTGTATTCCCCGAGGGGGTAGTCAGAGATATTCTGAAATCTCAGAACATCCACGATTCACCAGTAGTACCGAAACTCTATCCAGTGTGACGGGGGGAGAGCCCGTCGCCACTTATAACGGACAGTGGGTACAATACACGCCTCGAAATTGAAGCATGCAGGTTTCCTCTCGATGTTTCCCTGAAACCTTGCACGCACCTACCTACCATGCATGTACCTTTTGCTTTTCTTATTATTTGTTAGAAAATCCTTCGTTATAGTATTTGGTGAAAATTTCAACCGTCTAGCTACTATGGATCAAAATACATTTACCTAGATGTAGAGGACAGACGGACGACGGACGGAGAGCGTATAGGCTACTTATATCAGGACTGGTCATCACCAGCCTATATACGTCGCACTGCAGAGCACAGGCCTACCTACCCTCTAGGAGGGTGTTTGGGCGTTAGTCCATCACGCGTGCCCAATGCGGATTAGTAGACATCACATTATGCATCAGAATTTCTTCTTCTGCATATGCAGGTTTCCTCACGATATTTCCTTCACCGTTTGAGAGCAGTCAGTAATACGTACATAAGTTAGAAAAACTCATTGGTACATGGCATGTTTTCCGTGCGGATTCGAACCCGGACCTCATGATTGAGAGTCCATACCTCTCCGCAACGCGCCACCGAGGACTGGTAACGCGTGTAATTCTACTAACAAACATTTCTGCCACTTTTTGCGGGGGGCGAGGTAACATGCAATCCGCAACTTTGGATTTTATTTCCCATAACTTTAGATTCTAATTTTGAATGTTAAAAATCATGAAAAGTAGTCTCGTGCGTTAACCCCAAAAGTTCCAAGTTCGAAATTATTGTTTCGCAATTATAGCCTGTCTCGTTTAGTGATAAGGTATAAAATTTAATGTAAATGCACATGATAAATTGATCTTATACCGTGGCAGAGGGGAAATGCTACCGCAAGGCGAGTCCTTATCATAAATAGTCAAAGGTATAGGCTTAGTAACAGCTTAGTGATATAGGCTCCCGTTTATTGTATCCTTCGGATAGGGAACCCTAAGAACCACGTTCGGAACACTATAATTGCGCTCGTTTTCTTGTTTGTCGCATCGGTTACCAACGTTTAGATCTACAATCTGCATTTGAATTTTATTCCGAGAGCGAAAATGCGCGCTGCATACAAACGTACTATGGTGATATTTTCAATACTAACCAATTAAAATCAATGAAATTTTGCAGGAACAATCTAGACACAAATCTCTATGCTTTTGTATGGAGTCCGAACTTCGTTAAAATATACAGTTTTAATTCTATGATTAATTTAAATACAAATACAAATAAATTTATTTGCCAATAAATAGGGTACAATTTCAGATGTTATTATAATAATGAAAGAAGTTTGATCACGCCTATTTAGCCATTATGTCAATAGCATGCAAAATTGAATATTGAGATCATCACGGATAATTAAATTTATACAATTTTTGTTGCTCTTCTCTGGACCTTTTCTATCAGATCAATGTCTTTTTTGAAGTATGGATTCCAAATTTGGAAGCCATATTCAAGTGATGGTCGAATATAGGTTTTATAAATCTTCAAAAATAACTCCTTGTCAATGTAGCTAAAGGTTTTCCTGATCATGTATGTTAGTTAGTTAGCCTTCTTAGTCATTGCCAGTATGTGAGCATCCCACTTCAAATTCTCTGTAATTGTAACACCAAGATCTTTTTGTGATGAAACAGCTTTCAGAGATTCAGAGTTCAAGGTATATGTTAGTTTTGGTTTTTTTTTACCAACATGCAAGACGGTGCATTTTTGAGAGTTCAGGGTAATAAGCCAGTCCTTAGTCCACTGAAAAATGCGATTAAGGTCGTCCTGGATGATATTGTTAGATATGAGCGGATTTCCCATTATCTTTGTGTCATCGGCAAACAAGGATAGTCCTGATTTTATTACATCTTTCAGGTCGGTCAAGAAGATGCCAAATAGAATTGGACCAAGCACAGAGCCCTGTGGGACACCACTAAGAACGTCATAATGATCTGAGAATTCCTTACCAACTCTGACCCTGAAAGTACGACCACTCAAAAAATTTTCTATCCACAGAAGAAGACTACCGCGAATTCCAAAATGTTTTAACTTTGCAGTTAGCCTTTTAATAGGTACACGATCAAAAGCTTTTTCGTAATCCAGATATATAATATCAGTTGGTGTGTGTTCCTCCCAATCTTTAGTCCAGTAATCAAGACAGCATAATAGATTTGTTATTGTTGATCTTCTAGGTATGAAACCATGTTGTTCTTCTATTAAAATATTTTCCTTGGACAAAAACTTTCTCATTTCCTTGGCAATTATTTTTTCCATTGTTTTACACAGTATACAGGTCAAGCTTATTGGTCGATAATTAGCAGCCACAAGCTTATCTCCCTTTTTATAGATGGGCGTCACTTCTGCCTCTTTCCAGTCCTGTGGTAAACTTCCCTCTCTAAAGGATAGCGTCATGATGTGCGCAAGCTGACCACACAGTACACGGTGACATTTCTTCAAAAGTATTGCTGGTATTCCATCAGGTCCCATTGCAGTATCATCTTTGAAAGTACTTAGTGTTTTGGCTACATCTTCAGGTGTAAAGTCAATATGTTCTATAGAGTTTTCAACAACAGGGGAGGACAATGTTGGTATTGGTTTATCCAGGGGTTCTTTCACAAAGGATTTATTGAACTGCTTGGCAAAAATATTGGCAACCTCCCTTGGATTACTTGTTACCATTAGAGTGGAATCATCCTTTAATGATGGTGGTACTGTCACCTTGGAGCTAAGATGTTGGCGTATATATCCATAAAAACATTTAGGACTGCTGCTAACAATATTTCTCTCTAACTGTATCCTCGACTTCCTTACCTCAGCAATAATTTTGTTATTTGTTTTCCTATAGTCCTCATAAGATTCTTTTGTCTTATTTAGTTGGTAAAATCTCCACTTTTGTAGTTTTTCTTGCGACAAGCTGACTATATCTGATCCGATCCATGGTTTTTTATTATTTTTCTTTTTATTTACTCGTTGGAGTGGTACTTTATCTTCTATAATTTTGAGTGTCATCGTTTTAAAATCTTCCCACGATTGCTGAATATCAGTGTAGCTAGAATAGACTGAACTGTTTTCCTGAATTTGGTAAGAGATAGCATCATAATCTGCCTTAAAAAAATTCTTACGCGGTAGTATATCAGCTTTGTTAAATAGTTTTTCACTCTGGAATTGTATTTTTCCAATAAGGACCATGTGGTCGCTTTTACCTATAGGAGGATTATGCATTATTTTGGTACATAAGCTTTCATCATTGCAAATAACAAGATCTAATAGAGATTCCTCATTGTTTCGCTTTCGTGTTATTTCCATATTATGTCAGAGAAAAGGAAGTTAAAGCCGTGTCAAAACAATACCTACCAAGTTAAACCATGCATTGATTATCGGTTACCGCCAAGATCAGAGTACACTAAAAATTCATCCACCGAGTAAAAAGTATTATCTAGGAGCCATCTTTGCAGTGATGACTTAAACCTATTAAAATGATTAATTTAAGATTTGTATGGAAATCTTTGAGGCACTGTAACTTTAAAACTATACATTTTAACGAAAATCTGATTCCATACAAGCATAGAAATTTGTTTCTAGATTGTTTCTGCAAAATTTCATTGACTTTAATTGGTTAGTATTGAAAATATCACCATAGTACGTTTGTATCGAGCGCGCCAACGGTAATATACCCTTAACATTATTTATAACAATATAATTCTTATAAAACGTAGATACCAAAGCTTCCGAAAAATTCCCAAAAAACCCCAAACATTTTATGTTACCACATAATAGAGATGCTGAAGGCGGGGTAGCTACCCCTCGTCTCGAGGGGTCTAAACAACCCTTACGTTCAGAGGCGTGGCATAGACACGCCCTCTATTGGGTAATTTATGATATTTTGAGTTACATTGGGTGGTGTGGTTTACCTATGTACCCCTGAATTTGGGATGATCAAATCATTTATTTATTTATAGACAACTTAGACCCATCTTTGATGGACCAAATGGAATGGAAATTCCAAGGGAAGTAAAAATGAAATTAGCAGATACTGCAAAAACATTTGATTGTAAAAAACTGGTTGTCTATGGTTTGTTTATGGTCTGGTGTTGCAAGTAGATAAACTGCTCAATACTTATAATTCGCAATAACATCGGAAATGTTAGTCTGTTGTACATAAACGAACATAAACTCCATAAAAAGTCGATCAATTCAAAGTATCAATACGTCTTTCATATTGAAACCATCAAAATCGTATTAATTATCAACAAATTTCTTATTAAAATAAGGGAATGTGGAAAAACACAGAACATAATATCGATCTGACAGCAATATTTTTTAAATTGTAAGATTGTAACGCCATCCAGGATCAATGAATTTAAAAAAAAAATGTAAAACGCCTTATTTTTTTAAAATAATTATAACAGTTTAAACAGGTGCTGTGTTGCAGTTGCAGGCTGCTACATCACTCAGTTCCAGAAACGCTCATTAAAGTAAATCCTCCGTTAAATCTATTGCTGTCACTTTTTATCTTTTGACGTCGTAAAAGCTAGCAAGAGATTTAATGGATTAAATTTTTAACTTTAATGAGCGTTTCTGCAACTGACACTAAGAGAATACTTATTTCATTATAATAAATAACGTACCCTGAAACCTTTACTAAAAGTGTTTTTATAACATTTTTTCAGAAGATTCCAACCACAAGTCAAAATTATGTACTTTTAAGAAAGCGAAATAAACTATTTTTATTTTTTTTATTTATTTTTATAAGTGAGTCTTTGCTACAACGTAGCCCATAAAACGATCTTGGTAGTTGTAGCAGCTCTCTGACTACCCCGAAAGGGGTTATAGTCTTCAGTGTACATGTCATTAATTGCCAAAAACGTATAATAACTCTAATTGACCATTAAAAAAAATCAAAGAGGATCTCTAATCAGCAAATATTTAGCACGGGGGGTTACACCCCGCACGAAACAGACAAACACAAAACAGTACACTTAATTGGCCATTTGCATTCCATCTTCAGATTTAATCTCCGCTTAGTGAGGGTTAACTTGGCGTTACTAACCTGTGATGTTAACCCTTCATTAGTTTCGTTAGTTGATCATCGATTTTAGTTTTTACTAGTGTTTTCCCGCGACTTCGTCCGCACAAATTATACACCAGATTTTAAGTCAGATCATCAGCTATCAAACAAAAAAAGTTTCATCACAATCGGTTCAGTAGTTTTTGCGTGATGCGCGAACAAACAAACACACAAACAAACAGATAAACAGACAGACACAATTTCTAAAAAAGGTTGATTTCGAGTCAGGGATGCCTAAAAACCATATCGTAATCTTTTTTTTGTAAATATCTTCAATGTACAGACACACTTCAGTTACAGTTTTATAATAGTTTAGATTAGATTTGATTGATGTACCTTTTTCACTTAAACGCATAGTGGCCTAAATCAGGACTGATCGTTTTTGCGATACTTTTTCATCATCATCAGCCTAATATACGTCCCACTGCAGGGCACAGGCCCATCCTCAAGGAGTGGGCGTTAGTCCACCACGCGTGCCCAATGCGGATTGGTATACTTCACATACGCATCAGAATTTCTTCTTCAGCGTATGCAGGTTTCCTCACGATGTTTTGCTTCACCGTTTGAGAGCAGTCGGTATTACGTACTTAAAAACGTAAACGTAACGTAAGTTTATGTACCTATGTAGGTATACAGGGTGTTAGGGTAAACGATTACATTACTTTAAGGACGCGTATGCAGAATTCGTAAAAACTGCCTGTTTTCCGGTACATTTTCACGAAAAACCGCATCGTTTTATGAATAGTTATTGATACCTACAGATACATGGAACCTTTATCTATAAATGGTCGGAAAAACAATTAAGAGAATAGCCATTTTTAATACTAAAATATCAAATTTCCATACCCTCCTCTCTTGAAATCTTCTAAAATGGTGTGTCTTTCGGTACATTTATCTCCAAAACCAAATTATTTTTATGCGAAAAAAAATTACTGTGATATAAAAGACATAGTCAGCTTAAAATGGTCGGGAACAAAAATATGAAATAATTCTAAAAACACTCAGAAAAAAAGAAAATACTTTTAAAGTAAATATGCATAATTTTTGGAAATTTTGCTAATTCATGTAAACCTTGACGTCCTGACATAAAGATTAGTTTACTTTGGCAAGTTCACCGGAATTCTTTTTATATTCACAAGCATTTCACTAAAGGAATCAGTCGGCGTCCACGCGCCCTTGTGGGAACACCTCCATGTCGCTCTACAGCAGCTCCTGGCAGTAAAATACATCGCTGTACGGACACACAATTGTATTTGACCATTTCTCTTGATACTTGATTTGGCTATACAAAATAAAATAATTCCACGGTTACAAGACGATACACGACGGTAAAATATTGCTTTTTTTAATATCCCTCGAAGGTAGGCTCGTTAGATCTGTCTCGATTAGTAGGTACTCTCATGCATGTGGTCATAGTCAGTTAAAATAATAGTAATAATATGGAGGATGTAGGCATAGTTTCGATTTTTTTTTAACATAATAATAGTAACTTAGTACGGTACGGTACCTATAGACGGAGAGGCCTAAACGGCTTGATGGATTTTGACTTTAGACATGATGAGGTGTGGACTTTGTTTTATTAATGTTAATTTATCAAGGTGGTTTTTGTATGCTTTTTCGCGGTTGACAGCGAAAAATCGACTATTGTCAAATTTGATTTTACCTCTGTACCTGTGTACAAATAACATATTTGATTGATTGAGCATATTTTTCTCTTTTCATTTAATAATCTTTTCATGCAGTCGGGTTTTTTGTTTTTCCTAACTGTATTCTTAAAAATTTACAATTTATGATAAAGGCATTCAAATTCGATCGCCGCGCGCCGGTACACTCAAAGGTTTAGAGTCAAAAATAGTCACAATGCTCTTTACGATATGCACGTGTTTCCAAGCTACAAACTGTTATCCCATTGTTGGGCGTTTATCACTTGCGAGTCGTGGCTACTTAGATAGCTTTGTTTGTACGTTTTTTTGGAGTGTTGTTTCTTGTGATCCCTAACAACTTAGCTTCTGTTTTATGATATGCCTACCTACCTACATACTTTTTTGTAAATTGGCCGGTGTTTTCCTTTGGATTGACGATTTACAGCTACGAATCAAGGACATTACGTTATCACCACCGTTATTTTTGTAAACTATTGCAATTTCTATTCACACTTGAAGCTCATAGTTCCTACTTAGCTAGGTACCTGTCCAGTGAGTAAGAATTATGACTTTGCTCTATTTTCTTTTCGTATTGTGTTGTTTAGATTTTGCTCTTACCTACGTCTACAAAAGCAACTTACCAATTTATTTTTATTTTTAGGTAGTTTTCATCTGCGAAATATATACCAGTTTGTCTTATTTTTTGTCTTTTGGACACAAGAAGCTTCATCAAAATCTGTCCTTCAATTTTTGCGCGATGCCCGATCAAACAGACAGGCATAAATCTATGATTTGGACATGGATACCAAAAAACCAATAGATTGATAGAGATATAGATTATGTGCTATCGACAAAGTTCACGGTTGACCCCCCTAAGATCTACTTTTGCCTGCAGAACCCGTCCGGTACCTCGCTTATGACACCCAATAGCGTCAGGGTAGCACCATAAAAAAAAAAAAATTTCTGTGCTAAGAACCCAATGTCTAGTATTTAGGGTCCCGTTCTACAATGAATCGTTACCAAATAGTAAAAATTCGGGGGCTTGATTTTTTCAACGTTTTTGTTTTTGCTCTATCGTAAACATGGTTATACAAATAAGCGTCAAACTTGGTGTGATTATAGTGCATACTTTAATGTAAATAAAACAACATATAATCAAAACAAAACTAAAGTGTGGTGGTATACCGAACCCTCGGTGCGAGAGTCCTACTCGCACTTGTTATATTTTCTGTCGTGTCTTCAAAGCTCGATATGTAGGGAACTAATTATCCTAGTAAAGCAAGTATCCAAGTTGGCCCCACTTTGAGCAGGTAGTCGGCAGGATAGGTTGTGGATTGTTATTGTCTAACCAACTTTCTCTACACTATCTGTTTCACTGATGTTTTTTTGTTTACTAGGTCCTTATTGGTCAACAAAATAAAGGGCGAGACTAACTGTGATGGTAACTTGCAAAGGAAAAATGCTCGAAAAGGTCCACCGTGTACCTTGTTGATGGTACCTACTAAAATAAAAGATTTGAAAGTGAAAGTTTTTATATTAATTTAAGTTTCATATTATTAATTTAAATGATAAATAAATGACTCTGCAAAAATAGAACGAAAAATATTACAAGTATCAATTGGTCTCAGTTTACTCATACTTTTGCCGCTTGGCAGTTATCTCTGTATGCGTGAGCCTTGCGCGTGTAGTAGTACGACCAAAGGCAGGAATTGGAGTGAGAAATTTTGTAAACGCGTCCTTAAGGGGTGACTTTACCCATGATACTGAACTACGAATAAGAATGTATAGAAGTGTAAATGAAGCTCAAAAATTATTTAGATTTTTTAATTCTATAGTTATTTTTATTCGTTGATACTGAACAATTTTCCCTAAGAAACCTATAGGAAATTAGAGATTTTTGTTTTCGACTTTTCATGCCAAACGTTCGAGCTGATTGCATTTATACTCCAGTAAAGTTACGGGTAGCTTGTATGGCGAATGTAAATAATTTATAATAGCCGGTTTTTTTCTTTCATATTTTAGATTATAATTCTAGTTATCATTTAGATTGAAAATCCCCCTAAAAATTTTATTAAATAATTAAGCAAAGTAAAAAAAATCATGTAAAATTGGAAAAAAATAGTATATACCATTTTTTTATGCCATTTGTTAAATTCATTTGTATTCTTTTATATTACAAGTAAATCCAACGAAAAATCACCTCGGAACCTTCTTTTTTAAATATGTTGAAATTAAGAAAAAATCAATTTTAGTACAAAATTTACACAGTATATGTAAACTCATAACCTAAAACAAACAATAATAATGAAAAAAGAAAGAAATCTGACACTATAAATAAAAAAAATTATATTTTAGTACTAAAAATTAAAAATACGAAATTTAGTGGGATTCGTTAATAAAGTATCTTAATATCATTTGTATAAACGATCTAGCGAAAAAAATTGCTTATTATAAATTATTTCTTTTCGACCCGTATTTTTACTGGACTATTAGTACGGAAAGTCCGACATATTTTTTGCGAATTTCGCGTAGGTTTCATAGGGAACGTTGTTCAGTATCATGGGTCCAATCACCCCTTAAAGTAATGCAACTATTTACCCTAACACCCTATATAAATTAAACGAAAGATCAAACATAAATGCTTCGTACAGCTAAACAACAATAATTGGGTTTATCTACCATCATTAATTTTATAAAGGACTAGCACGCTTTGTATATTCAGGCCAATTAGCGTGCTAGCGCTTAATACACGCTAATAATCACGTGTGTTAGTGTAGCTCTTAATGAGTAGGAAATAGAGTAGGTTTTTGTTTGGTGATTAAATATGAAGTAGTCGTTGATATATCAGTGATTGCTATCTATTGTTTTTGTGCGATATTTGCTAATTTGGTGTTGATTTGGAATTAAATTTATTTTGCATTCCACTATTTCGAGATTGGGGCAATATTATAGGAACATAGATAGGTAGGTATATTATTCAGAAAAGTGTTCATCAGTGTCATATGTAAACATCTTGTAAAATGGCTTTTTGTGAGAATTTAATAAATTTATTATTATTATATACCCCACATGACAGGTAGTGACAGTGACAGTGACATGACAGTGACATGGTAACAGGAAGAGAAGAAGAAGAAGATTATTATTATTATGTGTTATATGTCCCACTGCAGGGCACACGCCTACCCTCAACGAAGGTGTATGTGCATTAGTCCACCACGCATATTTGGGCTATAAAAACAAAAAAAGTGGTAAAAAAACCAAAACTAGTAACTTTTAATGAGCTTTGTATAGCTAGTCATTTTTTTAAACTTTAAAATTAAATATCTCCGAAACGTTACACCGTTGGATAATTTTTTTGCATGATAATGTAAGGTAATATTAGCCCTAAAATACCCACCACATTTGGTAACTGGCCGCTTAAAAAAAAAAAAGACGCCAATATTACCAATACCCCTTAGAAAAACTCATGACATTCACGGGAAAACATATTGAGGAAACCTGCATACGCTAAAGAAGAAATTCTGATGCGTATGTAAAGTCTACCAATCCGCATTGTGCACGTGTGGTGGACTAACGTAAGTAACAAGTCCCTGAAGGTAGGCCTGTGCCCTGCAGTGGGACGTAATCTGATCTTGATATAATGAATGGTGGTAGGTAGTTAATTTTCAATTTCTAACTCAAATTCTTGCAAGGACGGCTAAAAGAGGACATAATTCGAACGGCGGCGTTCCATACTAAACGAAGGTCCGTCCTAGTTTGAAGATTTAGTAATTAATGTAAACTAAATGTTGTGTATACAGGATGTTTCATAAGTAAGAATAATTTTTAAAACTCAGACCGTCAAACTGAACAACTTTCTCTATGGGACCAACATCGAAATCGCGAAAAAAATAATTTTATATCCCATACATATTTTAGCTCTAGTCGATTTGTAGTAGAGTATGGAACATCATTTTTTTTTTTTCGCGATTTCGATATTGGTCCCATAGTGAAAGTTGTTCAGTTTGATGGTCTACACCACCCCCTTAAAGGTTTATTTGTATTTTTGTAACACCTTGTATAATACAGAAACCATGGAGTAAGAGGAGATGGCATATCGGCTTGTTTCTATAGAAAATTATGTCGCCGACAAAGGGGGTGAGGGACGGGTGAGGGGAGATAAAAAGCATTAGGGGAGCGTGTAATTTCTCTATGGTATACAATAACCGCAGTACAAACTAGTGCACAATTGGTGGTTACTGTGCACACTTTGTTACACCATCTCTACCAAGAGGAGCGTGTAATTTCTCTATGACAGAAACCAATAACTGTGTCGGTACCTTTTCGGATTTCCGTTAAAATATATAGTTTCAAAGTTATCGTGGCTCAAAATAATAGATAAATAACGCTCACAGGAACATACAAAGTTTTCCATACATATCTTAAATTAATCCTATCATTGGTTATTATTGAAGATAGGACTTCGTTTGTATGCAGTGCGCTCGGGAGCTTTTGGAATAAACTTCTCTTTTGAATATCTATAAAAACTGCATTACGCATAATCTCAAAATCCCCTAAAATTACTAATAATCTGACAATACAGTCGCATTACTCGTGTTTTTAATAAAGACACTGTAGGTATTCCTTATCGGTAATTACCGAAAAAACCGATAAATTATCGATAAAGCGTTTGGCAATTACCGATAACATCAACTTGTCAGGATGTCTGATAATTGGGACGATTGATGACTATTTTATTTATTGATTTTATCTGATAAGTTAGGAAATAGTGGAATGTAGAACGATTCAGTTATCTATCTTCTATAATGCTATATCTATACATCTATATCTAAACTATTATATAAAAACTGTAACTGAAGTGTGTCTGTACATTGAAGATATTTACAAAAAAAAGATTACGATATGGTTTTTAGGTATCCCTGACTCAAAATCAACCTTTTTTAGAAATTTTGTCGGTCTGTTTGTTTGTGTGTTTGTTTGTTCGTGCATCAGGCAAAAATTACTGAACCGATTTTGATGAAACTTTTTTTGTTTGAAAGCTTATGATCTGACTTAAAATCTGGTATTGTATAATTTGTGCGGGCGAAGTCGCGGGTAAACACTAGTCTATAATAAAATTGTAAACTTAGCGTGGATATTATTGCATTGTATATTTTGCAAAAATATTAATTGGGGGCGTTTAGGGTACGTAATAAAAAACAGTGAGACTATTTTTAGAATTTTTGATTATGCAAGCATCATTAAATAACAACTGGACCGATTTGGATAGGGGTATGTGTCAAGTTTTTTTTAATTTTTTATTTATTATTAATGGACTTCTTGCTTTTGCGTTAGCACCGCATTTCCGCCAATGTCAAGTGGTTTGAGGGAGTATCTATCCAATCTCGAGGATTGTTTTTGAGTAAGAACACACACAACTCAGATGGATTGCGGAGCCTCGTGGTAGGCTGAAACGCGAACCACGCGAACACCACGCGAAAGACGAGTGTTCGGGGCAAACCCTGCAACGTGACTCCGTCAAGTTTTCTGATCAGTCCAAAATGATTTATGGTCGTAAGCATATTTTATTTTATAGGTACTGCACTAATTTGCGCTGCATAAAAACGGCACTTTACTTTAAAACTATTTATTTTAACGAAAATCTGATAAAATGCAAGCATAGAGATTAGTATCTAGATTGTTTTTGAAAAAATGCATTGACTTTAATTGGCTAGTATTGAAAATTTAACCAAATATCGTTTGTATGGAGCGCGCCAACGGTAAATATGTTTGAGATATAAACAAGCACATTGCACAATACCTATCTTATAACCATAACGTTACTAAAAATAAAGTTAATCTCTGAGTTAAATTCGAATTAGTGATGGTTATGGGCCCAGACATGGTCAAAGATAAATTGAAATTTAACTGAGAAGTGACGCGGTTGGCGCCACATCAAGGCTGTATAGTCTACTCCAGTAGCATTGTCTCAAAATGTCAACAAAAACACAGTCGAAATGTGTTCACAGTTAGAATAATTCGGGTTAAAGGGCCCACCTCATTATAAAGGGTGCGTTAAATTTTACGCCATATCTAAAAACTGTTTTTCCTTAGTTAAATCACAATTGTATCTGACTTTTTCGTGAAAGAAAACCGACATGCTTCAATTTCGAAGCATGCAAATTATTGACGGCGTCACTACGCGTCACAATGTACAGAATTTGGGCACATTTATTTAATTTAGACTTTAGACTTTTAGACTTTAGTTAAATCTACCAGAAGTAGGTACCTACATTTCTGACACTATTTTTTCTACTAAAGTCTACTGATGATGCATATGCCGCAGGAAAAAGCTGGGAGGCTCAGAAGAAGGTCCAGCTCGCCAGAGAAGTCAGAATCGTTTAGCTGCATTCACCGATAGGTCAATGAATCCGTTGCCCGGGGTGGACCACAAGGAGGTACTATATTCTAACAAATTACCACCTCTAGTGCCTCTAGTGATTCCGTGCTTCGGATGGCACGTTAAGCTGTTGGTCCCGGCTACTATCACTGGTGGTAGTAGTCGTTACATAAAAACCACGTCAGAGGCCGTAAGGCGGTTTGAATAAACTCTGACACCAGGGCTTTGCAGCCCACTCGATAAGAAGAAGACCACCTCTAGTCACAGACTAAAAAGAAGAACCAGACGTAACGTCATCTAATCATGAGTGAAGCACCCATTTCTTTTGTGTGCGTGCTGTCACGCGGTACATAAGGTGACGGGTTGTCAGACCTGCGCCTAGAGCTAGTGCATCTGTGTGAGTGTAGGTCCCTTGTAGAACAAACGAGATTGTATTACCTTGCATGCTTCACATCTTTTTAGTGCAATACTCGGTCCGTATTTCTTTCAGGTCCGTGCCTCTAGTAAAGTCTACTAAAATAGATAGTTGTCTCAAATAATGGAATAGATTTTTCTCCTTGTACTGCTAGTGAATATTTTAAATATCGTATTTTTTCGTCTCTGACTACCCGGAAAACAATTCTAGTCGTGAACTTACGATAGTTTATACGAGTAGTAGGAGTAAAAATGAATTAATTGCGTTTTTTCTCACATTATCGCGGTAAGTTATATTTTATGACATGGAGGATGAGTAAGCGATTCTCATAGATTCAAAGCGCTATAAAAGTCAAGTTTTTGTGTAAATAAACGAGAAATTATTTTATACGTAAAAAATAGGTGTAAATACAACTAGTTTACACATTTTTATGAGTACCTAAGTCCATAGTAAGTCAGTATTTTTAGGTCAGAAGTATTTTGATTTATATGTGATTGTAAGTACCTATACCTACTATCTGTCTAGTAGGCCTAGCATACCATGCACGACAAAGCGATAAAATATCTTTTAGTCAGTGTTTTTAAAACATGTTTAGGTCAACAATATTTTATGTAAATTATTATTTCTATGGTGATTGTAAGATTTGTAAGTACATGTCTAGAAGGGCTAGCCTAGCATGACAAAGCGATAAACATTTATTTTTCGCAAACGTCAAATAACAAAGATCACATCTCCATTTTTATCTTTTTCTCGGCGACACATCAAGCAATACAGAACCAATATAAGCTGGCCATGGGACGTTATACATTACTCGACCGACGCGCGGCCAGCTTATTTTGGTTTTGTATAGCTTGATGTGTCGCCGTGTGTACTAGGTCTGCAGTTGCAAATCTGTCCACTTGAGAATACGTCCAGTTACTATGGAGCTGTTTAATCGTATAGAATCTAATTTTTTATGTTAAACATAGGCTGGGTTTGGGTGTAGGTTATCACAGTTTTTTTTTTTTTTTTTAATTTTTAATTAATGGCTTGTTGCTTGTGTGTAGCACCGCATTTCCGCCAGTGTCAAGTGTAATTTATGGGAGTATCTTAGATCCCAATCTCAGGGATTGTTTTTGTTCAAGAACAAGAAGAGATTGAGAGATTGAACCACGCGAGACGTGTGTTCGGGTCAATTCCTGTAACGTGACTCCAAACACAGTTTTTCTATGGTGTTCTCTGATTTTATTGCGTTTTTGTGTTTAATAAATGAAACTTCATATATTTAATTAAACATGGGATTGCGTTACACAACTTAAGTTAAGAAAACTATTGCGACATGTTTAGCATGCCACATACAGGGTGTAACAAAACACCCTAGTAATACTTTAGGGGGTGCTTCAGCTCGTCAAACTGAACAACTTTTTCTATGGATCCAACTTCGAAATCGCGAAAAAAATAATACTGTCCCATACATTTTAGTCGAGTCGGTACAACAGTTTTGTATGGGACAGCTAATTTTTTTTTCGCGATTTCGAAGTTGGCTCCATAGTGAAAGTTGTTCAGTTTAATCGGCTGAAGCACCCCCTTAAGTATTACTAGGGTGTTTTGTTACATCCTGTATAATAAAGCGACGAAACAAGAAAACCAACATGCGCGTTCGCTTATGCATACTTAACGTAACAAAGACGATAACGTCTCGATTTTTGTCGTGTTCTCTGTGTTTACATGCTAGGCCGCCTGGTGTAACTCGGTAGTCGAATGCAAACAAACAACATAGCTGACTCACTGCGCGCTGTGTATGTTGTATGTTTGTAACGAGTCATGTCCAATTAGAGGAACGTGAATGACGGTTTAGTTTTGAATGATATGAATAAAATTTGGTTGAGAAATAATTGTATTTTGTTTTGGTTATGTTGGATTTTTTTAATAATATGTTTATACGGACGCTTTTTTTTTCTTAAAACCGTGTTGCAAGCCGTTTAAGCCGTCTTGAAAATTCTCTGACAGCAATTTGACCACTAACTTGCCTCCACCAACACGCACTGGGCCCGCGTGGTGGAGTATGGCCCACTCCCTCTCACCATTATTCGTGAGTGGAGTTCTATGCCTTAGTGGGATCTTGCAGGCTATAACTAAGTACCTTTTTATGGTTTGCGAAATTATGACAAACCACAGGCATAGTGATTTGTTTCTAGTTCATGTTTAATAAATTTAGGGGGTAAGTAGTCAGAGATATTCTGAAACCTCAGAACATCTACGTTTCACCAGTAGTACCGAAACTCTGTCCAGTGTGACGGGGGGTGAGCCCGTCGCCACTTATAATGGACAGTGGGCACAATACATGCCTCGAAATTGAAGCATGCAGGTTTCCTCACGATGTTTTCCTTCACCAACAAGCCAGGGGTGTTACAAATCGTACCTACATAAATTCCGAAAAACTCATTGGTACAAGTCGGCCTGGACGGGGATCGAACCATCGCCGTTAATAAATTTAATTGACTTTAAATTGGTTAATATCCAAAACTTCGTTTGTATGGAGCTCGCAAACAGTTAGATATTAACGTCTTAAACAGTAGTGTCACAAAAAAAAACAACGAAACAAAAACAGACGCCCGCCATTTTAAAAAGCACTTTTTTTTCGTCAACCCAAAAGGCAGATGTTTGATACACATACAGCCAATACATAATGTGTCTATACGAATAATAATAATTAGTACAACGCCCTTACCCCCTGCAGCGAACTATAGACAACGCGGACTACTGAATGAACGCCCTTTGGTTGAAAAAATTAATTGTCTATGGCACACCCGTTCTGTTTGGGATAATAACAGTAATGTAGTTGTTTGACTGGTTTTCGCGTTGTATTTTCGATGCAGACGAACTATACAGGGTGTAAAATTAAATGCTTTACTTATCGAACAGGGTACTTCAGACCATCTAACTGAAAAACTTTTACTATGGAGCCAACATAGAAATCAGCTATTCCATAGAAAATGTCAACTCGACCAAAATGTATGAAAAAGATGTTTTTTTTTTCGCGATTTCCTGTCCTTAATGTGTAACATCTATGCTATTAATATATATATTGTTGTAAGTTGTCCGTCACATACACTGAAAACATTTTTTTACCGATAAAAGAAATTTTTTTTGATTAAAACCGAATATTTTGTTAAAAAACATCGAAATCACGAAAAAAAATGTATTCGACTCTAGCTAGTAGGTTTGCAGTTACCTATCTATAATTAACAGCAGGTTTTTTTTTCGCGAGTAGATACCATAGAGAAAGTTGTTCAGTTTGATGGTCTGAGCTTCCCCTTATATTAAAAAACCTACAGCGTAGGAAGGACCCCATATATATCTTAAATTCATGCCAATGCATTAAATTACCAAAGATTCTACTCATCCTGTACACAAATCTCCAATTAGTCTAGCTACCTAGATAGTATCTAGATCTTATTCATTTAGACACTCTGTGTAAATAAATCTTGTTAAGTAAAACAGTAGGTTTACCTAACTTGGAGTTACTTAACTTTGACATAATCCTATGTAGTTAGTTTTATTAGAACTAGTGTTTTCCCGCGACTTCGTCCGCACAAATTATATACCAGATTTTAAGTCAGCTCATAAGCTATCAAACAAAAAAAGTTTCATCAAAATCGGTTCAGTAGTTTTTGCGTGATGTGCGAACAAACAAACTAACTAACAATTTTGTCAATAGATGGCGCTGCACGTCATTTAAATCGCGCTTTCGAGTGTTATTTGAATTTATATGAAGTAAACCGCTACTTTTTTGTTCCTCATGATTTTACGGTTTTATAATAGTTAAGATCAGAGACTGAATTTCGAACGACGATAACTAAATTTTTAGTGAACCTAGTAAAATATTATGCAACCCAACAACCTACATTTACGCCTTTTTTCCAGAGAGGTAGGCAGAGACTATGGATCTCCACTTTAGGCGGCTCAGACACATCTCTTGCCATACATCTCTTCTCTAGGTCCATACATCTTGTCCTTTGATAAAGTAATATGTCAAGATTGACAGTCGAAAGCGAAAGCGTCGAAAAAAATTGGAACCAGTACTGGCTCCAAAACCCTATACATATACACGCACACATACATAATTTGTATGGCGCCTCACGCACACCAACCTATGAAACATTGCCCCTTTTGTTTTATACGGTATAACAGTGAGGCTCATTTTAGACGGTATATACTTTTTTACAACGATATCAATGTACTAAAGTACTGTCTATGCTTTTTTAAGATCTTGTCATACATTCCCGTCAATTTCGGCTACTGTTAACCTAGCGTTTTATAACCAACTTCAAGAAAGAAAAAGGTTGTTAAAACTACTGTATTTTTTAATTTCTGTAATTTAATTAAAAAATAATAATAATAAATTACAAAAAATAGCGGTCAGCACAAGCGTCGTCAATAACAATGATACACAAACAGACAAAAATCAGCAACATGCTTCGTCAATACAAAGAGATACAAGCTCAGTCAAATAATTGTAATTTAATTGTATGTTTCGGCGTTACCTACTTCGACCTCTGGACTCAATGATAATAAAGGATAATAGGTACATTATCGAACTTTTTTGTTTTGAAGTCTGTTGTAATGTTTTAATCATGCCACAAAGAAGTTAGTTGAAGCTTGTAAGATCCCTTTGCAAAAGCCTCCTCTCACCTCACGGCTAATGTGAGGGAGTGGGCGTACTCTTTGGAGTGGGCCATATTCCACCGCTCGGGCCCAGTGCGTATTGGTGGAGGCAAGTTAGTGTCAACTTGTTGTCAGAGAATTTTCAAGATCGGTGTAACTAACACCGCTATTTGCCACAAAATACCTACCTATTAACCGTTTTTTTCTAAATTAGAGTTTATTGTTTCTTAATTCTAAACATAAAAGTCTTTTGGAAATGATCGCTTCATAATTTTATTACGTGTCAAATAATTTAGAATTCTATCCAAAGCCTAAGAAAGCATTTTAACGGATACGCGCAAATTACGTTCTACGCCCACACACGACATAAAATTAAAATACGTTCTTTATAATACCACAATCGAGCTATTTCATTTGTTTGTATCACGTATTAACTATTCATTCAGATGCGAAACTTGCACGATAAAATACCTTATTGTTGCGTTCCGTTTTACAAAGAGTCACGTAGAGGAAACATTAATTAAATTTCTAATGTCATGGGTTTGGTTTTTTGACAATTAAAGTTTTTTGTGCACAGTGGTTTGTATTGAGAAAAATATGGGACAAAAGGTTTATAATAATTAATGTTTATTCAATTATCCAACTACGTTCTTAAACAGAAAGTTGATAGTTGTTGCTACAACTGTGATGTTTCTAAATTCAATGGTTTTGTATGTATTATGTAAGTATTCAATTATTTTATTTCAATAATAGATTGAAAACAAAACGAATACTTACCTAAGTTCAAGATATTAAATATAAGTTAACCTTATGTAAAAACCGATTTTCTAATATCATTTTAAAGAAATCAAGTTAAAAACTTAAAAGTTAATATTTCCAAGAATTATTTTTATACTTCTAAAATAATTTCCATAAATAGTCCGTGTACTAAAAACGAAAGCCGTAAAACCTTCGCTTTAAAAACGAATCTAGAATTCACAGAAACTTAGCCCTGACACTAGAAAATACCTAATTTGAAAGTTATAACTGCACAAAAAATATAGTTGTCTTACTCACTCTTACTGCTTAAAATCGGGTTCAATATCCCCGTCTCTTCCTGTCACGAGTTCATATTCTTGATACTAGGCGGGTATAAGCCACGCCTTGTAACACCCCCTCTAAATCCCCCATCCTCTTCTTACTTACACAAACTTGATTTTCTGTCGCGTTCGCTCTTGAACTATCGATTTTCTTTAGAGCGCTGTTTGTTTATTCGGCCGAATTCCGTCGGTGCTCAGTTTATATGAGTTCGCGGTAATATCTATGTTGACTTTAAACGGTCGGGTTTTATGTAATTGTACTAGAATTTATGGTTTGCTAGAGTAGAAAATGTTTTTAGCCGAGGTATTTTATGGACGCGTTTATGAATTTTATTAGCTTTTTATTTTTTTCTTATTGTTATCGAGTTTGTGTAATTCACGATTCATCGATAAGAATTTATGAAGCTTCTGATATATTCATCACTTGTCTTTTTTTCATCTTGAGCGTCACCATGCTTCGGAAAGCACGTTAAGTAGTTGGTATCGGATAGTTCCGTCAGATGGCGTGTAGCTTACTATTCGTTAAGTCAAAGGCCTGTTAAGGCGGCTTGAAAATCCTCTGACAGAAAAATTTACCACTAATTTGCCTCCACCGATCCCCACTGGGCCCGCGTGGTGGAGTATGGGCCACTCCCTTTCATCCAGTATTCAGAATTCAGAAGCCTATACCCAGTGCCCTGTTACTTATTTTTGTCTTTTTTCATTCGGTTAGGATTTACCTCTCATAAGATAAGCTAGATAAAATAACATACCTACCAACTTATAAATATTTTCATAATTATTTATTAGATTATAAACTGCTTCCGTGGTCTAATGGTTAAGAGCATTGGGCTCTTCACATGGAGGTCGTGGGTTCTATTCCCTCGGGGGACACCTAGTGATATGTCACTTTGTGCGTTGTTCCCCAGTTGGTTAGAACATTGCAGGCTGAATCACCTGATTGTCTGAAAAAAAAGATGATTCCGTGCTTCGGATGGCACTTTAAGCCGTTGGGGCAACGACTACTATCTCTGGTGGTAGTACTCGATACTTAAAAATCACGTCAGAGGCCGTAAGGCGGTCTGAAAAACTTTGACACCAGGGCTTGCCCACACTATAAGAAGATTTATTTTCTCCCCTCCGGATGTAAAGCGTCAATTGTCGTCCCGCTGCGCTAAACTAAGTTGCCGCTTTCCATCTCCATCGAGGAGAAAAATAGTATACTAAAGCCTCAGATAACATGTTATACATATAAATGAGATCTGAGACCTTTCTTACTTTTCTGCCCTCGGTGTGTAATATACTATAAATAGGTACGTTTAAAAAAATCAAAGAATTTTTTAATTCTTTATCAAACTCGTTTTATTATCAACTCGAATCAAATCAACAAGAAAATTATATTCCCGTAAGTAATAAGTATTTTTGCTACTGGTAACCCACTTAACTATACTTGACAAATTAGATCTTAAACCGAAAGCTATCAATTTGCTACATTAATTTTATGTCAACAATAGCGACACGCGCCCATTGTTCCCGCCAAAAGCGTGGGGGACAAAAATGCTAAGCATTAAATTGAAAATATGATATTAATTTAGATTATTATCTCAATAGGAAACCATAGTTGCGATTACTATTGCAGTTGAGTTCAAGATTCGATTGATATTCGAAGATTAGTTTTTGAAAATGTTTTTTTTTAAATGTCCTAATATGGGAGGATTATGGAATAAGTATAGATTATGTTTAATAATTATTAGTTTGGTATAGGTTCTAAATTGGTTTTTTTAATCCTATGTTTACTGTTTTAAGTAACATCCATTTAAAAATTAACAGAGTTAAAAAAAAGATTTTTAAAATTATAATTTGGGATGGTAAAATTAAGAGGAAGTGAGTCAAGTTACGGAACATTTTTATTACCGATACGGTAATACCAGCGACATACACGTGACATGCCTAAAACAAACCAAGAAAAATCTCATTTAATTTTCAGCTTACTCTATAACTGTTACAAAAAAAAAATTTACACTATATTTTACTTTAAAGTATTAAAAGATGAAGTTTCCATTCATCACTTAATTAAAGATAAATATCAATAAATTAATTTCCGAACTCCCGCTGTTTAACAACCACCATTTTAAACTGCCAACATTATCATAAAATTCATGAACCATGTACCAACATCAGGGCACAAAAAAACAATTATAAAGCAAGCATCCCACGCCCTTTCGACCGCATCTGTAACATAACACATTATTTGGCAACACGCGCTCCATTAGCCATCTCCCAAGAGACTCCCTTTTAGTTAAGATTTTTGGTACAAATAATGGGCTGGAGCGAGTGCATTGAGCTGGGGCTCTTGACGTTTATAGATCCGCATCCGGTAAGGTAAAGACCGCAATATTCAGTTCGAAATTTAACTTTAAAAGTTTGTGTAAGAGAAATAATACACCCCATATTTAATTAAGGACCCACAAAATTTTGAGGGTACATTTAGATTTTAGATAGTGAAATTAAACAACATTCCTTATGGAACATGGGTCGAAAAAACAAAAGTGCAGATCAGCCGATCGATTTT
Source organism: Agonopterix heracliana (assembly GCA_963693445.1). NCBI lineage: Eukaryota > Metazoa > Arthropoda > Insecta > Lepidoptera > Depressariidae > Agonopterix > Agonopterix heracliana. The sequence continues at coordinate 10,607,610 of OY856331.1, forward strand.
CTATGGGAGGACCAAAATTTGTTCTTGTTTTACGTCCCATATTCCTTAGGGAAAGTTGTTTTGTTTAGTTTAATTATCTCAATGCACCCTTACAATTTAGTTGGTAATAAAAAAATAGGCGTGTATAATTTTTACATTACCTACTATTCAACCAATAGTAATTTATATATTATTTATTTCATACTTACTTGTATTTTGTCTAAACGAAGCACAATGTCAGAATGTTAGAATAAATTAATTAAATTAAGTAAGTACCTAAAATAATAAAAGCGGAAAAAAAATTATGCAAAATGTTCTAACATCATAATTTTTTACCCCTTTTTTGAACCCGCTCGCCACCCATAGCATGCACCACACAAATCATTTATACAATCATTGGGCAAGTAATGAGGCTATCGAGTTACGTCCTATGGGAGTCGAACTGATTTGCTTTTAGCATTTTGTCCGATGCTACTATTAGATTTGAACCACTGTGCACTGCGGGCCATAAATTGTTTTCTATTCTCCTTGTATTCCATTCTCTTTGCTCCTTGTATTCTTTAGGGAGTACTGTTTTGTGTAGAATTTTATACGCGAACTGTGCAATTTTTACTTTTTACATTTCTGCGATAGCTATACATGGTGTCAAAAAACACCCTAGTAATAATTTACTTTTCTCCCCTCCAGACGGAAAGCGTCAATTTTCATCCCACTACGCTAAACGAAGTTGCCGCTTTCCACCTCCGTCGAGGAGAAAAATAGTATACTAACCTCAGTTAGTAAATAAGAAAGCCTCAGATCACATGTTTGTTGACCTCGGCTTCGCCTCGGTCGACAATTACATGAGATCTGACGCCTTTCTTACTTTCCTGCCCTCGGTGTGTAATCTACAATTATTTTGAATCTTTTAAATTTCTGACCACCTTCATACGGATTATGGTCGTGAATTGGTGAAAGTACTATGTAGGTAAGTATAATAGGTAATACTTTTTTCTGTAATTTTTAACCTTTCGAAATACTGTTTAAATTTATTGCATACAACTAGATTTCGTTAGAGTAAAAGACATCAACGGGTTAGCAAAAATTTATTTGAACATTATTCTCAATTTTTCATCGATATTTTAAAATAGGTATGGGTCCTTCTAAATATGTTGACACTTTTTAAGGGGATGATCAGACCGTCAAACTGAACAACTTTCTGTATGGCTCCAACATCGACATCGCGAAAAAAACATCTTCTGTCCCATACATTATTACGGACCCTATACTTACATAGGCTAACCTATATTTATCCAAAAATTTCTGAAAACTTAAAATTTCTAAAGCCCGACCAGAAATATAAAAAACCTCGCCATGTTGCGGAAAATCATTGGAACTAATTTTTGTACTGGGAACACGTACATTAAAGGTTATAGTCGATTGCAGCGCCCCCAAACCAGGTTTTTTATATTTCTGGTCAGGCTTTACAATTATTATTTACCCTATCACTATTAACGCACACAGAGATAAGTTTTATGACGCCTCACGCACACCGACATAAGAAAGTTGGCCTGTTTGTTTTAGTAAGTTAGAAGCGTGATGCTCTATCTTGGGTCTTGACACATAATTATACAACATTAATATTAAAATAATGCATAATTTAAAACATACCTAGTTCCGTGGAACTATTGGAAAAGTTTCTTTAGTTCCGTAATGGAACTTCCACCACGGAACTACTGGAAAAAACAATAAACCGTTGTGTAGTATATGTTCTGATCACCCCAAAAGGGAATAAAAGTATATTCTACATTCAAAGATAAACAAATATAGAAGTAAGAATAGAGACGTCCCAAATACAATTCAAAACGAAATAACAATGTTTAGAAAACTGTCAGATGTAACAATAGTTGATATTGCTATGTCTGCGTCCCAAATGCGTGTTCAATAACAAATTTAAATTTTTTTCTGTTTGAGAAACGAAAAATTGTAGGCTACCGTTTTATATTTCGTGAATCTTTGACTCGATTTTTTAAAAATATTTCGATGATAATGAGGGCGTGTGTTTCACTATACTTTCTAGATAATAGCATATTAGGTACCTACTTATAATAATTATTCTCAAAATATCAACTCAACGAACAAAAGGTGGGGTCCGAAGACTAGATGGATGAACAGTTCGCAGTAATACTTGTCCTTCTCTACTTTGTCCTATTTCTGACATCATCCGGACTGCCAAAAGTTGTGTTTCCGAAAACGACGTCAGAAATAGGAATAGAATGCCTGCCGAATGTTATGTCTCCGAAAACAAGTCAGTAACAAACAGGACAAAGTGGAGAGAACAGACGGGGAAGGCTGACCCTACCATCATATAGGTATTAATTATCACTGTATTTATTATCTGTGTGAGAGAAAAATAAAGAACTTTTGTATTTGTATTGTATTTGTATTAACAAGCCAGAAAGAGAGAGAGAGATAGAGAGAGATCAACTCAAACTATGTCCCGTCCAGTAAGATAGGTCGTAAGGCAGTGGTGTTATAAATTGGACATAAAAGTTCCTAAAAACTCATTTGCAATTTGGCACTAGTCTGATGTTATCACATCCCAGCCTGTAGGCTGGGATCGAACTGTGACCTCCTCACCGGAGATACTTGTATTATAATATCTGTGCCGGAGAGCAAGGCTGGCCACTATAATACCATGACTTTTTAACCTAGTGCCAAAATGTATAAATATGGAATATCACATTATTTTTCATGTGATGTTTATCAATAAACGTATAGATATTAGTATTCTTTCTTATATGCTGTAGCATTGGGCTTGTGCCCTGCAGTGGGACGTATATAGGCTGATGATGTATTTGAAGTATAAAATTGACAAACATGTTTCTAATTTCCACATCCAAAACTCGTTCATTCACAAGCTAACCGCCACAAAAAGTGCCGAAAGGTTATTGTGGCCACGACAAATGGTTACTCGGAAATTTTAGAAAAAAATCCCATAGGAGGCTATTGAAATAGCTAATAGAGTGTTGCGAAGCGAGAAATTTGTGACAATGGCAACCCCCGTACAATTATCACGCCCGAAATTAATGTCTTTGTCACAACACAGGGACTTTACTTTCAGTTTTTGGATCTAATGCGGGACTGCGTTTTTGTGATTGATTTTGTACATTATGTGCTACCATATGCGAGGTGGTTAGAGAACTGAAGTGGTTGACAGAGCTCAGAAAATTAGCAAGCTGAAGTGGCAATGGGCTGGTCATATCTGCCGAAGAACTGACAGCCGATGGGGTGTCAGAGTTCTTGAGTGGAGACCACGAACTGGCAGGCGCAACCCAATGACCAACAAATTATTTTCGCTAGTATTAACCCTACTTCATTCCAAATAAGGACGGTAAGATTTTCCGATTCCTATATAGCTTTCTGGTCAATTCTGATTAGCAAATATAATTTATCAGAAAGATATCCGACATATCTTGGCCGTTTTTAAAGCTGTACATACATACATATATACATGCATAAGCTCACGCCATTGTCCCATGGGGGTAGGCAGGCAGAAACCACGGACCGCCACACGCTACTGACCCACTTCTTTAGCCTCATTCACATTCATACATCTCTTCATGCACTTCCGTCGATTGAGGGTGCTACGCACTTGTCCGTTTCGGAAAAGATCATGGTATGTTTTCCTCGGACGGCCTCTCCCAACACTTCCGCTCATTTTTGCATCATATAAGTGGGAGAAAGGGTTTCAAATAAAATCGTTCTAGGTTTCAAATCTCTGTTTCTGTAATTGAAAACAGCCATTAATTTTCGTTGCTATTTGGAATGGAGTATAGTAGGCACAATACTTCTAAGGATGTCCATGAGAATGGGTAGCAATTGATACCTACCCAGTGTTCACATTTCATCGCTCCATTTACAAGCGTCAATTTCATATTATAACTTTTACAAAAAGAGAGCCCCCCAAAAAAGACGGGTGTCAATAACGCCGAAAATCTATTTGTCAACGCAATGAACGCCATAAATAATATCGCCGAGCAAACAGCGCGCATTGTGTGGCGCGAAGGAAAACAAACATTTGCGCCCTTTTCGCTGTAATTATTCGTCGTGTTTGCACAGTTGGCAGCACTGCCTGTCACGGCGATGACAAATCGCGGAAGCTGCGCGTTCCGAACAGAATGATACATTTTGAACGGTTTTTATTTTGTATCCGAATTGGAGTGACTAAAAAATTATATTCGAAATTTCTTGAAAAAAATCTTTTTCTGAAGGGTGACCGCTTTAGAGCTCTTACAGACGAGCGACACTTTGTGGTCGCCGTGGGTCGCAGAGAGTCGCGCTCATAGACTTTATGGTCGCGCGACCCTCTGCGACCGCAAAGTGTCGTCTGTAAGAGCGCTTAGTGGTATTTTATCTCGATCGCCTCTGTTCTTTAATGGCCGTATCACACAAGCAATTTTTAACATACGCGTAGATAATACGATATTGTCGCCATAATGGTGCGATACCGGATTATTTCTAAGATCAATCAGTGTACAGCGATAACGCAAACAACACCTGAGTCAAATTACGGCGATCTAGTTGCGATGTCGAGGCTGTGCAGTTGCGCCGTTAAAAATCACTTGTGTGATATTGTCTCTAAAAGTCCGATAAATTTTCGTGACTTGAAAATACTCTGACAGTAAAATTTTCCTCCACCAATCCGCATTTGTTGAGTATGGCTCCCTCATCCTCATTAGTGAAACGACACACGCCATGTTTACTTCCTGAGCATTTCCAAGCCGTCTTAGAGACCTCAGACTTGTCTTGAAGAACATCGCCATCATCTAACGACAAAACCTCCAAGAGTGACATACTGAAACCCTGATACATTCAGTGCACCCTGTGTTATCACATACTGAACCCCTGATCTATCCCGCGCACCCTGTGTTATCAGCAAGCGTCTACGCCGATTGCAAAATCTCTTCACTATAAGATAGTAAGTCAAACTTCATGAGTCATTGACTCGATAAAAGTCCTAATCTTGCTCTAAGGTCCTAATGCCAGTTGGTATTCCGCCGAAAAAATGCAGCAGATTCTTGCCTGAAATACTAAATTGGTTGTCTTAGATAAGAGGGATTCCTAGCATATTTCTAATATGGCGACAGGATATTTTAAAGTGCATAAGTGTACGCGCTAAACACAGATGCACTATCTTGTCCTTACCCTCCTATGTCTGATGGAATGGGAGACCGATTCGATCAGAGGTGAGGTCAGATGCAGTGGCTATAACCCGCAGCCACACAGTTTGGGTGTCGAAGATGTGTAAGACGCCTGAAGGAATTATTCGCCTCTCATTACACCGGTCTGGGCTGTTGTTGGTGCTATTTGCAGTGGGATGCCACACGGCAGCGGCGGTGGTCTACACTAGGCCTAGCTATTAGAAAATAATGATGCACACCAAGTACTCTTGTACACGGTATTCTAAAGAACCACTGACGTAAAAACACTTCTAAAACCACGTACCGATCGAAAAAACAGTTTCTTAGAGTTACACAATCGAACACCTTTCAAGGCTTTTGCCGCCAAGAACGCGAATTTGCAATCAAGCAGAAATCTTTTACACTTAGGAAACTAGCGAAAAGAAACTTTGTTGGTCAGAACTTAGAGTAAAATTTCAAATAGGGCGGTAGATAAGATCGGGTGGTTTTGGGATAATCTTTTGTTGACGGATTGAAGGTGCCTTGAGGAAAGTACGGCGGTTTCTGGGAATAAGGATCTGTTAGACGCCGAAAGTTAAGAAAAAAGTTGTTGGTGACCAAAGAAAGTCGATGTGTTCCGTAAATTTTCAAATCTATTCAATGGTTTTCATGAAGTTGTCTAAAAATGAAGTCTTGTTTGCAAAACTTGCAAAACTTTTAGTCTTCTTCTTATCGTGTGGGCAAGCCTTGGTGTCAGAATTTATTCAAACCGCCTTACGGCTTCTGACGTGGTTTTTTATGTAAAAACAGAGATAGTAGCCGAGACTTAACGTGCCATCCGAATCACGGAATCATTTTCCTTTTCAGACAATCAGGTGATTCAGCCTGCAATGTCCTAACCAACTGGGGAAAAACACACAAAGTGATATATCACTAGGTAGGTGTCCCCCGTGGGAATCGAACCATTAGACCACGGAGGCAGGCAAAACTTTAAGAAGTCGTAGGTCACGACGATGTTTCAGAAACGAAATTTGAGTTCGTGCTTGGATCTGTACAATCAATTCAGTATGGATCAGAGATATTTTTGAAGTTTGAAGTTCGTATACTCCCGTATGTCAATATCAATATTTCCAACCCTACTCAGATTCGTAAATGACGCTCAAAACACTTCTTTGAATCTCATTCTCATTTTTTAGCGTTTCTCTGACTGAAAGGCCATCATGTAACTAGGTATGTGACACGTCATTCTACGAAAAAACCTAGGATCATTCACGGACTTGAAAGAAATACGGACCGAATAGGGATTGCAATCCGGTTTTCCGGATCCGGTAATCCGGCGGATCCGGCATCATTTACGGCCTACCGGATCCGGCACTAGCTGGCCGGATCCGGTACGGATCCGGTAAATGGCTTGAAAATCGAATAATACCGTTTTTTAATTGAAAATTCTCGCGGTGGACGTCGTTTACGACGTTATTGAGTCACCTGCTACGACAATCCGCACCTACACGTACATTTAAAATAGAAATTTGTCCTAGGTTATAGTTTTTGTTCTTCACTACCATATGAATATGTCATTATAGAAATGACTGCAGAAAAGTTTTATTATGTTATCCTGTTAAAAGTACTTTAATTATATACAAATTAACAGTAGGTATAGTAGTACATACCTGTCTCAGTCTGACAAAAGAAAAATAACCATTAATGTGAAAAGTGTGGATGTTAGGCGGTCTCTCTTTATGTTAGTCAATGCCCTGAGGCCTAGAAAATGATTTTTCGCATTATTAATACAATAGAAACTATCACTTCGTAACAATAATAATTTTTTTCACAGTTGCTAGAAACACCTTTATTGTTTTACAGTTGATTTTAAAATGAAAACGCAAATGATTATGGATATTACCAATCCGGTCGGATCCGGCGGATCCGGCCGGATCGGTGAAAATCCGGTCGGATCCGGCCGGATTGAAAATTGCACCGGATTGCAATCCCTAGGACCGAACATTGCACTAAAAAGATGTGTGAATCTCGTTTGTTCTACAAGGGACCTACACTCACACAGATGCACTAGCTCTAGGCACAGGTCCTACAACCCGTCACCTTATGTACCGCGTGACAGCACGCACACAAAAGAAATGGGTGCTTCACTCACGATTAGACGAGATTACGTCTGGTTCTTCTTTTAAGTCTGTGGGAACATTGCTATTTCGCTACAATTTAGTACTTGATTTAGTTTCCATTGATATGACAAGGAACGGCTTGGCTGTCTTGAATCGGATAAGTAAGTATTTAAATTATCTGAAGATATTTTGTTTTAGGTGTGCCAATAAGGTTTCTGTCCATCTAAAACGGGAATAAGGTCTTAAGTTTAGGCATGTGAGGCTCTACCTACAGCAAAAAAAATCATGTTAGGTGTGATGCAAAATCTGTTATTAAGGGGCCATAGGTCCCGACGGATATTTTCTATGAGAAACGCGATTGCCCAGCGCTCCGAAAAGTGCGTGCGTGAGCCGTGTTTTCAATTAAAAAGATCTGACCTAGTTACTTTTTGTAGATTTTTTTAATGATTTCACTAGATAAACTAATATGTGAGTATAAATACCAACAATCGGAAACTATTTTAAGTTCTTCTAAAACGAGAAAAATGTTTAAAAATGAATGAAAATACGTCATCTTTGTGACGATTTTCTATCGAGTGAAGTAATTCCAATCGTGTATTCAGTTTATGGTTTCACTGGATAAACTATCCAAAAATACTGAGGTATGACTTTAGTTTCGGTAAATGGTATAAATCTAGTCGAAAAACGAAAAATAAAAGATGCCTCCGAGGTATTTCCATCTACTATTACACCTTAAGCTCAGTTCATTATTATCATGGTATTCTTCCCAAAGGAAATATTTCACCGTATCTCTGAAATAAGACCTTGAGTTTGATACGTATCATATAAGAGCACAAAGCATTTCCATCTCAAATGTCATCACTTTGATACGGCTCGTCAATTTTTTTCCAACACAATGGCAACACAAGCGATCATAGCCCCCTCAATTTGGCAAGGGACCTCAGGTAACAAACTACAAAAAAAATAAACGTGACAAAATGTCTGTAAACATGTACCTACACGTTACCTTTAGCCAACACAAGAAAAAAAACGCTTTAGAATTTGGCAAAACGATTCATTCCGAAATCGTGACGAATGGTACCTTAAAATGGAACATTTTCAAATTTGGAAGGCGTTCCACGTGTTTGACTTTTTACTTTTTTTCTGCAATAGCGCATAACTATACAACCGGGTAATTGAAAAATAGTTTTAGATTGATGCAAAAAACATGGAATCATCCTTGCTTGTAATTGAAATTGAAGGTTAAATTGTATGAGAAATTATTGAATGAGGCGTAAATAATTGTTGCTTGAGGGTACTTGGAAGTTGATTTGCTAATAACATTGCAATTATTAGCTTGTTAACCATGTTATTTGCTGGCGATATCTTCCGATTTGCTAGTTATAATGGCAGTTTAATAGTGACAGAACTGTCATTATCCATTTTGTTATTAGATCTTCGTGTCTATTATAGATATAGAGCAATACTGTGACAGCCAATGACATTCTATCAAGAATATTATTTATACAAAATTTTTGCATTCTATACACAAGGACTTACCACGTCATATCCCAATAACAAACCCTAAAAAAACACATGTCTCTAATGACACCTTAGTATGCTTCAGTTGTGCTCTGCTGCCATACATTGCCGCTGATATTCCAGTCCTTTTATATGTCCTTGCTTAGTGACCAGCAGTAATGTTAAACAAATAAGAACACTTTTGTATAGAATGCAAAAGAATTATGTTAGGCGTCTCTTGCTTGTAGTAATAGTAGATTAAACACCGAGGGCAGGGAACTTAGGCAGGGAATCAGGGTCTCAGATCTCATGTAATCGGCTCGGCTTCACCTCGGTCAACAAACATGTGATCAGAGGCTTTCTTATTTACTGCCCGAGGTTGTATACTATTTTTCTTCTCGACGGAGTTGTAAAGCGGCAACTTCGATTAGCGCAGCGGTCATAACTGCAATCCATCTCCAACGTAACATGATTAAAATGAATAATATAAAGAAATCTTTCCATTTGTTCCAGAAAAACACCCGCCAAAATGTCACCAGCACGGCCATCTTGGAAGCACCAAAACAGACAGTAAACCCGTCAACCATGTCAATCCACACACGGAAAAGGTTGACGCGGTGACTACCTTCGTCTAAAAAAAAAGCGCTATGGCGTTACTTACTAATTCTGCATCGGCGAATGGGCCCACGGCTACTGGGCCCGCGGCGCCGCAAGCCCACCACTCGACAACCCCTCTGCATCATTACTTCCACTATTTGAAGCAGCCATCGCCGTTAGCCCAAAATCCTTATGCCCACCATTCGAGTGCGCACCACATGGGCATGGGGCCTGGTCCGTTGGGCGGATTAGGCCCATTTGGGTTGTCGCATCATGGCCTAGAAGTTGGATTCCCACAAGGTAAGCTCTTGGGCCTTTAGTTTTTCTTAGTTTACATAAGTCATGTTTTTAGTAATTTGCACACCAAAACCGTGGATTCGTATCTTAAAATATTTAAAAGGTTAAATAGGCGACATCTGGAAGCCTTGCCAATCAAAAAGTTGTCATGATAAAAGATCTCGCAAAATTCTCCGAAGTACTTACTTACCTAACATTTTCGGGAAATTAAAACTTGTTCAAAATTAATCTCACCGAGCAATTTTCCTCGAACTTTCCTGTGAAACTCTTAAAATTATGTCTATAAATTGTATTGCGGTCGTTTCTCAGTAGCTATAATGAGAAAATAACAATTCTAATTTCGGCGTGTTGTGCTTCGAAACATCAACATCGCTATGTTTATCACTAAGATCTCTCGGTCAGTGAACCACTTTTCGGTGAATCGTATTCACTAAGATTTCTTGGTCAGTGAACCACTTTTCTAAGGTTTTACATACTTACTCATAAACTACTGATAATACTGTATTCGGTCAAGAACGGTGTAACTAATCGTAACTAAATAAATACAACTAACTAATAAGTAACTAAACTAAGTAACTAAATAAAACTAACTAACTAGGTAACTAATTCGTTGTAAGCAAAGTGTAAGTTATGTTACAAAATAAATAAATAAAATAAATAACTAATATCTATGAGCTACATTTAAATTTTGAAGCAGGTAGATAAAGCAAGACACTACTGTAAAAATGAAATCGAATAGAAACAAATTAGATCTTAAAACAATATCCACATTTTTTTTTGCAAGGGCATTGTAAATAAATTGTAGAAACAAAACAACATTAGCATTATGTTAATGGAACGCTCTCACAACAGGAGTACCAACGTAATAAACGAAAATCACTAACATCAAAACAACAGCGCGGGAACAGAAAAGCATTGCATAATTTACGTACCAAGAAGACATCCTTGGAAATAATCAAAACAGGCCCGTCTACCCCCCACTTAAGCCGCTTATACCCCCTCCCCCAGGACTCAATGTTGCCACGCTACCCCCGAAATGTGGAAGGAAGTCGTTGCTTGTTAGTTGCTTTAATTAGTACCAAGTTTGAGTTTTGATGTTTCGTTATGTTGGCGGCGCGTGTGGTTCCTTTTTTGAAAAAAGCTTAGATGTTTTTTTTTCTTTTCTTTTTTAAAGGCATATCTTTGCTGGCAGGAACAGGGGCTTTTCGGGAAATCTCGGAGTATCGATATTTGTTAAAATTATCGGGTATATAATATAACATCGATGTTCAAAAAAGACTGACTTCATTTTTATAACCGAATCGGTTCATATGCATTGCTTCGGCAACACGGAAATATTACTGAATAGGTAAACTATGCAAAGCAATGTATAGCTAATCAACCCAAGAAAAATCTTTACCAAATCTTTCAACAGACTCAGGACAAGGGAAAGAACACTTTTTTAATGGTGACGTCATATTTTCTCCGAAGATGCGGCGGATTAGGACTCTCCCTTTCCGATTTCAAATGAAAGAGCGCGTTCGAAGAAAGGAGCTTTTGAAAACGAAAAAAAACCGTCCGTTTTCATACTTATTTTATTATTAAATGTTGGTGCTACTGTTCAAAGTATTCAATGAAATTATTATCAATATCAATGATTAACTCTAAAGATATATTTGTTCTTCAAGTTTTATCTATTAATTAATAATACACATTCATTGTTGTATGGAAGTGATAAAGTTTTTAATGAGTTTTTAAACTCATAATTTGTCTTTTGATTGCACGTTTTGTTTGAAAAGTCACGGCGATTCGGTATGTCAAGTTTTTTTGGGAGCGCTCAATCGAAAACCACAAACTATCATATTCGAAAACCGTTTCTAGATAATTGTCTCAATAACAATATTTTCTATGTCAGACACTTAGATTATCAAGATAGACAGTCAAAGCTACGAAAACGTCGAAAAAAATAGAAACCAGTACTGGTTCCAAAACCCTATACATATACACGCACACATACATATTTTGTATGGCGCCTCACGCACACCAACCTAAGAAAGTTAGCCCCTTTTGTTTTATACGGAACAAGTGTGAGGCTCATTCTGGACATATACTTTTTCTAAGGTCAGACATTTTAAAAATAAAGGATTACTTTAGGAATAATCCTCTAGAAGAAAACCATAGCGTTCCTCGCTACGCTGAAGAAGAAATTCTGTTGCGTATGTATGTGAAGTCTACCAATACACTAACAATAGATGTTGATTGATGATTGGCAGAATTCGGTAGGTACCTAAGTATAACAATTCTTTTTGGCTATATTTTATATTTTTTCCGGATAGAAGACATCATTTATAAAAAAAAATTACATCGAGTTTATTAATACTTTAATTTTTAAAACTTTTATTTATAAAAGGCAAAAGTGGTCGCGTAAAAATCATTCGAACTCCATGGACCTTTGCTTAGTATAAAACAATTAAAATCACCTACCTCCTCTTTCTAACTCAACTGGAAACAGAAACAGCAACATCAAATGTCAAATTTGATATTGTTATTTTTTATTTTAAGTTAATTTTAAGTAAGGAGCATAGACGAAAATTTTTTCGCTTACGCTAGTAGACCGAATATCAGTGTAACCGGGTATGAGATAGCGAATTATATGAAGTGACATCTAGGAGTCAGGTGGTTGTCCCATACAATTTATATGAAGTGACATTTTGGAGTCAGATGGCCGAAGTACAAAAAAGTGGATACATCAATAAGGACAGCAATAAGTAGCGGTCTCCTTTTTTAATTAGAGCGAATTTGCTATATGCATCTCTTACTGAGTGATAAGACAAGACACGTGCTTCCTTCTAGTGCCTTCTCTTTCTACGGTAAGGAGTTTGCAGGGCCCTATTCAACAAACGTTACAACTTAGAAAAAGTATATGTCTAGAATGAGCCTCACAATGGCCTCACACTTGTTCCGTATAAAACAAAAGGGGCTAACTTTCTTACGTTGGTGTGCGTGAGGCGCCATACAAAATATGTATGTGTGCGTGTATATGTATAGGGTTTTGGAACCAGTACTGGTTCCTATTTTTTTCGACGCTTTCGTAGCTTTGACTGTCTATCTTGATAATCTAAGCGTTACAATTGTAATTTACAATTACAATTCTGGGTACATTGCCGGTTACTTATGACGCTAAACTTGCAGTAGCTAACATATGCCTAACATTCTCAGCAATGTACCCAGAATTGTAATTGTAAATTACAATTGTAACGTTTGTTGAATAGGGCCCAGGTCCAACGTGTGACTTCATCACTCGTGGCAAAGGGTTTCATTTTAACACCCTTTCATTTTAAAATGTCTGACATAGAAAATATTGTAAGTGAGACAATTAATCTCGAAATGGTTTTCGATTTAGCCCTCCGAAAAAAAACATGACATACCGAATTAGACCTTGCGGATTCGAATCCAGACTCCCATGATTGAAAGTCTCCACTCCTCCGCAACCAAGACGTAAGCATGGTTGGTTTTGTCTTCCATGAATGGGTTTTTGTAGACTTTTTTGGGATATACCTAATAAAGGAAAGCCGCAAGCATAAGGAAGGTGCCCTCAAAATAAGTCCTACCAACTATACATTTTGACAGTTTTTAAAAAAATACGATATTTTAATCCCAAAAAGGGTTGTTCCGTGAAAATCTTCCTTTTATTTATCGACGGCCTTCAGGTAATAACTTTTTTTAATAAAAAAAGAATACTTTTTCGCCTTTATGTGACATTTATTGTTTAGTTCGGAAAAAAATGAAGGCAATCAAAAGTAGGTACTTATCTTTTTTTTCTTAGTCTATGATCTTACATTATATTTTTCTCTCCACCGGACGGAAATCGTAAATTTTCGTCCCGGCGTCGAAGAGAAAAATAGTATACTAACTTCGGGCAGTAAATAAGAAAGCCTCAGATCACCAGCCTGAGACCTTTCATACTTTTCCTGCCCTCGGTGTGTAATCTACTATAGAGGTAAATATTCAATAGATTTAGAAACGTGGAAACTATCGTTGATCACCTCAGTTTCTAATTAATTGAGTCGTTTCACAAAATTTGCCATTACAAGCGTTCCATAGGCGGTTAATTAAAAACGGCCGGCGCCATTTTATTAAAAGCCTGAACGAGGTTTAGCTATTTAGTCGAATATGGGTTTACATGTATTTAATGCATCAATAGCGGCAATGGTTTGTGGCAAATTTTTTATTTAAAGCTTAGTAGTTTTTCTTTCATAAATTAGTTTTATTTCTGAACAGAAATCGTCCACAATAAAATTACTTGTATAAAATCTATAAACAAAATTAACGACATTCGACCTATTAGATTTAAAGCCCAATACACATTTAATACGGGAATAAAAATAATCCTCTACCTCTCCATTTTTAATCCGTACAACCGTCCTTGTCGCCCACACACAGTTTCGTATGACCTCGTCCCTCTTGCACACTAGATGCGCGGCGTAACAAGGCAGCTGAGCGTTCTTTTTTTGAAATTTATTTTTTTCATTGTATGTTTCCTTTTTATTGGCATCCCTTAGAATATTATACGGCCAGTTGGTTTTTTAATCTTTTGGCGGTATAATTAATTGATTTTTTTGTTCAATTTCCCGTTTAGAAATAGGAAGTTGAATTTTTCGAACTGTGTCAATCTATGGTCAATCTATCGCATCAATACAGAGTGTAAACTTAAATGCGATGCATATAGGGTCCAACATAATATGCTGATTTTTTTTAAGAGGATGATCAGACGGTCAAACTGAATAACTTTTTCTATCGGAACAACATCGAAATCGCGAAAAAAAAAACGGTTCCATATATTATAAGAGATAAGTGTACTTTTTGCAACCATCAGCAGCAAGGCTGATTCAGTGTTTATGTGGTGTAGAGCATCTCTGTGATGGGGATGGACCAGGTCTGCCTGCATAACTTCAGTCGGTTTATGAGTTACAGACGTTTAAAGGTCTGGAAAAAAATTACGAACAGCTGCAGGGCTGATCGTATGATATTATTTTAGTATGCACTGTAGCCATGTGAACACTACAAAAACTGACATGGTTCATCAGTCGGTTTCGGAGTTACTGACGTTCAAAGGTCTGACCTTTGAACGGCTGTATCTCCTAAACCGACTGGCAGTTCATGTCAGTTTTTGTACTTTTCGCATAGCTACAGTGCATACTACAATAATATCATACGATCAGCCTTGCTGTGGATCTTAATTTTTTTCCAGAGCTTTAAACGTATGTAACTCCTAAACCGACTGAAGTTATGCAGGCAGACCTGGTCCATCCCCATCACACAGATGCTCTACACCACATAAACACTGAATCAGCCTTGCTGCTGATGGTTGCAAAAAGTACACTTATCTCTTAGTCTAATACAAAACTGCAAACCTATACTCGAGTGTCAGCATATTAATTTGGACCCTGTATGTCTAGATTGAGCCTCACGCTTCTACTGTATAAAACAAAAGTGGCCAACTTTCTTAGGTTGGTGTGCGTGAGGCGTCATAGGTACAAATTATCTCTGTGTGCGTGTATAGCGACACGGTTCGTCAACCAGAGTTAGGTGATATTTTTCCACTCCTCTCTCTCTCTCCCACTCATCTCCGACTTTCTATCTAGACATATTATAACTTATCACAGCTACCAGCGTTGTATCAAAAGCAACAACGAAGGCATGGAACAATCTCCTTAACACTTATAAGGGTTCATAATCCTCGAACATTCGACACAATGACCCGAATATCGATTCGTCTGACCGCTCCGTTCTATCGATTTACGAGTCGATTGTTTGGACATCCGACGTATCATAACTCCGTACAAGTAGTGGAGGAGTATGACACACTTGATTCGTTTCCTGCGTCTTTCGATTGTCTCCAAAAACTCCAAAGAACCATCAAACCGTCGAATACCAACGTTTTAATGTAAAAGCAGAAGAAAATTAAAAATAAAATAAGATTTAGCCAAAAGGTCTAGTAGCCAGGCTAGTAAAATTAAAAAAAAAAAGTGGTGTATGACACACATTGACTCGTGAGACCTCGCGAACTGCAGTGAAACGTATGGAATCGAAGAAAGACGTTGATTTGACGTGATCAATGTCGACTCCATCTCCATAGTGAAAATAGTCCATATGATAGTCAAGAACACAAGAAGATTCGTCAAAATCGGTCCAGCAGTTCTCACTTGATGCGCGAACAAACAAACTGACAGACAAAATAAGTAATTTGAAGTCAGGGACACCACAAACTGTATCGTAACTTTTTTTTTGTAAATATCTCAATGTACCTACAGACCATTATTGAATGAATGAATGAATGAATAATGAATGAATGAATAAGCCCTTCTTAGACCATTATTCGCATAGAGTAAATAAATTATACACAACCATTAGTTATATTAAGTTTAATATACAGACACACTTCTGTTATAGTTTTATACCTAATAGTAGAGAAGCCTATACCTATAAGCACTAACAATCAGTTGCAGAAACGCTCATTAAAGTTAATCCTCCATTAAATCTCTTGCTATCACTTTTTGTCTTGTTGACGTAGTAAAAGCTAGCAAGAGATTTAATGGAGGATTAACTTTAATGAACGTTTCTGCAACTGAGTGTTAGCATATGCTCACGACTACATTCCCCGAGGTGATACTCAGAGATATTCTGGAACCTCAAAACATCCACGTTACACCAGTAGTACCAACGATATCAATGTCTACGTCTATGAGTAGTAGGTACCGTAACTCTACAATACAAATTGGCCTCGAAATTGAAGCGTGCAGGTTTCCTCACGATGTATTCCTTCACCGAAAAGCCAGTGGTGTTGCAAATCGTACATAAATTCCGAAAAACTAATTGGTACGATTCGACCTGGACGGGGATCGAACCATCGCCTCCTGCACGGCAGGCAAGGTTACTCGCCACTGGACCACCACTTAGTTTCTTATAAAAGCGAAGCCCGCACTACAAACAGTCCAACGTAAAAGAAACTCTATACTTATCGATTTAAGAATCCTTTCAACAGTTAAGCCGGTGACGTCACACGTTCGTTGGACTTCCTAGTTTGCTACGCTATTCTTTATTATTGTTGTTGAGGGAAAATAAATTTTATAAGATGACCTGGGTTTGTTTTTTAACCGACTTTGAAAGGGAGGTTCTGACTTTGACCCATAATTAAGTATGTATCTCAATAAGAAATGAACGTATCATGATGATTTCTTTCAAATTAGAGAATCGTCAAATGTCTGGGAAGGTTTCAGAATCAAATGAATGAATGAATGAATGAAATGAATGAATGAATGAATGAATGACAGCAGAGTTTAAAGTTTAAGGGTATATTATTCGGAGCGCGCTCCATACAAACGTACTATGGTGATATTTTCAATACTAACCAATTAAAGCCAATGAAATTTTGCAGAAATAATCTAGAAACAAATTTCTATGCTTGTATGGAGTCAGATTTTCGTTAAAATGTATACTTTTCCAGTTACAGTGCCTCAAAGATTTCCATACAAATCTTAAATTAATCCTAGCATTGAAACTGTAAAATTTAACGAAAATCTGACTCTATAGAAGCATAGAAATTTGTTTCTGCAAAATTTCATTTACTTTAATTGGTTAGTATTGAAAATATCACCATAGTACGTTTGTATGCAGCGCGCATTGTCGCTCTCGGAATAATATTCTCTTAACTATACTACTATTGCACCTTTTCTTATCATTTCGGTTGGTGGTTGTGTAGAAGTTTTTGACTACCCCGAAAGGGATAATTGTCGTTATATGCTGTATGTTTTTGATTCAAAAGTAGCTCGTTAGCAACCTTTACTAAACATTTTTGTTGTGAGGTAGCTAATAATCTAGAATTAAACATTTTAACGGGTTCTTACCGTGTTTTAGCTAATAATGTGTGACGCTCGTCTTAGACGAAATACAACAGAATTAATACCTGAAATCTAAAATACTAACAAACCCTAACAATTAGCTCAAACGACCTCTCCTAACAGTTCACTGACCGTAAACAAACATTTTTTATCCAAATCAACACAAAAAACCATACGTTTATAAATAAGGGACCAGACCGCGTGAAATCGAGGCCTCACTGATGCGGTCATTTAAATTAACCATCATATTTATCACTCGGTAGCCTTAAGGCCGCCGTCTTGTTTACTGAGTGCCCGGTAGCAAGTCACCGGAAATACAGCGTCCAATTTAATATGCTGACGTTTATTTAAAGGGATGATCAGACCATCAAACTGAACAACTTTCTGTATAGGACATCGGTATAACTCTCACCTAAAACACATTTTCATACATCTCTTCATGCACTTCTCTTTTTCGGGGAAGAAGCTGAGGGGAATTCCTCGAGCATTCCCGACTTCAGTACCATATAACATAATGTTTCTTTGTTTTTTTACTGAAATCTTGTCCTTTATTTACATAAAATCCCATACTTATTTCATCATCATCATCTCAGCCGATGGACGTCCACTGCTGGACATAGGCCTCCCCCAAGGATCGCCATAACGACCGGTCCTGCACTGCCCTCATCCAACGGTTTCCCGCCGCCTTCACCAGGTCGTCGGTCCACCGTGTGGGGGGCCTACCCACGCTGCGCTTTCCGGTACGCGGCCGCCACTCGAGAACCTTCCGGCCCCATCGGCCATCGGTTCTGCGAGCAATGTGCCCCGCCCACTGCCACTTTAGTTTAGCAATTCTTTGGGCTATGTCAGCTACTCTGGTTCTTCTGCGAATTTCTTCATTTCTGATCCGATCTCGCAGGGAAACTCCGAGCATAGCCCTCTCCATTGCCCTTTGGGTGACTTTCAGCCTTTTTATGAGGCCTTGAGTGAGCGACCACGTCTCTGTTCCATATGTCATCACTGGCAACACACACTGATCGAAGACTTTCGTTTTAAGACACTGCGGTATTTGGGACGTCATACTTATTTAAAGAAAATATTTTTTTAAATAAAATAGTAACGCTACTGTAGGTAAAATCGATTATTATAAATCATTCATTCATTCGATTTATAAACCACAACTTTCACAGTAAGTAAGAAATAACCCGTCTAAACGAGCTTACATTACAATTACATGATATCTGCGCATACGGCTACTAGTCATTAGATGTGGAAACCAACGCCTTAAACGTTGAGTTGTTAATACCACCGCGAAGCTTCCGTAATGACTTTTATTGGCTGACCGCTCTTAATGCGATCAAGTTTTATTGCGCTCATAAGTTTATTTTATGTGTTGTTGGAGGAAATCGAGAAAACAGTTAATGTATTTCTTTTTTATAGACCACATTATTCTACTGAGCAAGGGGACCTTTCCTTTACTTGTTACCTACAAGTCAAAATATTTGTGACTTTTAGCCCCACTTGCGCCAACCACGGGTTAGCAATTAACTCCGGATAAAATAGCTTTAGCAATTGTTTTTCTATACAAAAAGTCATGGGTTACCAACTTAACCTGGAGTTTATTGCTAACCCAGGTTGGCGCAAGTGGGGCTTAGTGTATTACACACTAAATGTGTAAATAAAAAAGCTCTCGACCCATAATGCCCTAAAACCAATAATTTTCTTAAGGGGATAGGCGGGTACCATTTTTTTCCATCCTGTTTCTTCCCAGCACGGCTTGCATGCCACCCACGACAAAACGTTTAAACGAGAAAAACTTCATGCGCGCTCTTTTTGGCATAAGCAAAATAATAAAGATGGAGGCGCTACTCGATTTTTATCGTTTTCTCGGGAGTGGCATGCGAGGCCTACTGGATAATGTCCATATGTTTTGCTTTTTTGCATTAATTAATTACTTTACGAACTAGGGACCTTCGAAAATTACAAATTTTACCGCCCGTTTTCAGACATCCAGCAAACAAATGTGACGAATATAAATTAAAAAAGGAAAATATACAGACATAGCCAAAGTCTTTCTCATATTGTTATTATTGGAAGAATTGGGTTTAGTTTTGGAGGAAGAAACATTGGAATACGCTCTTATATCTCTTATATCGCTTCTTAGCGATAAGACCGCATTATTTGTGCCTACTGTTTTTTTACTGTTTATATTTTGGAGTAAAATAAAGTATATTTGATTTAATACGAAATGCTGTTTTCAACGATTTTATTTAGATAAAATTGGTCCGAGCTGCAGTTGCACTCTAGTCTGTGGGGTGGGGCGGATATGTATATAGTCTGAAAAGTGGCCTATTTTCCAAATTAGCATTTCAGCTTGCCTATCCTCTCGCATTAAAAGCCTTCACTTTAGGTTAAGTGGTCTCTATATTAGTATCTTTTCGGTTTTTAATATGAATTTAAAATTTCAAAACAAAAGAAACAAAAAAAGAGAGAAAACAATCAAGCTCAATTAATATAATTCATTAATTAAAATTTAAAATCCTTGATTCTGAATCGATGATTACCAAACGTAATTAAAGCTACCGAATTTCAAAATCAACGATACCATTGTCACACTAAAATGATACTTAATCTCACTATAAACAGCTCCAATTAATCATTGAACATAATAAATAATATTAAAATTTATCATTTATGAATTCCAACGTAAAAAGCCGCTACCGGTTCCTTTGACTTACCGCCATCTTGAGCCGCCATGTTTGTTTTTATTTTTTTTAACTTTAATGCAATGCCCGTGTCCCAGTCAGCCTTTATCAAGAAACGTCAACCTTCGTGAAATTAAAAAAAGTTTTGCTACTTTAAAATATTGATAAAATTATCATAGATTATATTGTTTCGTTAATGCATTCGGTGAAGAATTTTATGTGATGCAAAAAATTCTAGTTAGGGCAAAAGGTTTGTGGACTCAGTAGCCAAGATTAGAAGCATTTTTTCTTATATTTAAAGTTAAACAACATCAAAAACCGTAAGCGCGCTCCATACAAACGAAGTTTTGTCCTATTTTCAATATTTAGCAATCGAAATCAAAAACATTTTTAGGAGCATATAATTCGGAGCATATAATCAAACGAAGTTGAGCAGAGAATTTGCGAAATCTGTACTCTTGATCGTGTTTAAGGGGACATAATTCGGAGCGCGCTCCATACAAACGAAGTCTGATTATATTTTCAATACTAACCAATCAAAGCCAATGAAATTTTTCAGAAACAATCTTGAAACTAATCTCTATGCTTGTATGTTATCAGATTTTCGTTAACAAAGTCAAAGTCAAAGTCAATATAATTTATTCAATATAGGAGCTTGAAGCACACTTATTAAACGTCAAATCTTTTTTAAGCTAGATTGGGGTCAAGAGCAAACCCATCAATAATAAAAAAAAAAAAAAAAAAAAAAGCTACCACCGCGTCGGAACGTGTTGTCGCTGTAGAGAAGATGCGGCCAGAAACTCTACAACATAACACGACTTAAAACTATTACAATATAAATTCTTAAGCTAGGTACTGTTATGTATACAATAATACATAGTCTATCTAATAAAATAGTTGATACTTTACAGTAATGTAAATAAACTATAACCTCACCATTTATAGTTTTAAAGATACAATACCTCAAAGATTTCCATACAAATCTTAAATTAATCCTAGCATTGAAACTGTATATTTTAACGAAAATCTAAAAACATACAAGCATATAGATTAGTTCCAAGATTGTTTCTGAAAAATTTCATTGACTTTACTTTGTCAGTATTGAAAATATAATCAGACTTCGTTTGTATGGAGCGCATTATGTCCCCTTAAACACGATCAAGAGTACAGATTTCTTTCACAAATTCTCTCTCTCTCCCTCTCTCTCTCTCTCTCTCTCTCTCTCTCTCTCTCTCTACCTACTTCATGTTGCATATTCAAGTTTTTTTTTTAAAGATATTGACAAATAATTTTTCGCTTTCCTTTTCTCTCTTCGATTTATAAACACGGTATAGAAATGAGAGAGCAAGGTAAATTGTATCCTACGTTGATGTCTTTTGTATGGAAATTTTGAAAATCTTGAATTATTTTGTGTCGATTTTTTTTTCGCCCGCCAACTACAAGCGCCATAAAAAAGACTTTAGTTGTAATTTTTAATAGGACTCTACCTTAAGGGGCCATAGGTTCAGACGAATATTTTCTATGAGAAACGCGATTGCTAAACCCGCTCAAAAGTGCGTGCGTGTGCCGTATTTTCGATTAAAAAGCATTAACAAATGTACTTCTTATCGATTATTTCATGATATCACTAGATAAACCTAATGGTGAATACCTATGTGAGTATAAATACCAAAAATCTGAAAATATTTTAAGTTATTCTAAAACGAGAAAAATGTTTAAAATACATGAAAATACGTCATCTTTCTGACGATTTTCTATCGAGTGAAGTGATTCCAATCGTCTATTCAATTTATGATTTCACTAGATAAATTTATCCAAGAGTACTGAGGTATGATTTTGGTTTCGGTAAATTGTATAGATCTATCTAGTCGAAAAATGAAAAGTAAAAGATGCCTCTAAGGTACTTCGTCCTACTATTGCGCCTTAATACAAGCTTTTCCTGTGGCTTTTGCTATTGTGACAACATACCTGTACACCGAAATACCTGAAAAGCGAAATTATCGTCATATCAAATACCATAGTATAAGAAACAGTTAGGTATTACCACAGACTTAAAAGAAGAACCAGACGTAATGTCATCTAATCATGAGTGAAGCACCCATTTCTTTTGTGTGCGTGCTGTCACGCAGTACATAAGGTGACGGGTTGTCGGACCTGCGCCTAGAGCTAGTGCATCTGTGTGAGTGTAGGTCCCTTGTAGAACAAACGAGATTGTATTACCTTGCATCCTTCACATCTTTTTAGTGCAATGCTCGGTCCGTATTTCTTTCAGGTCCGTGGGTATTACTCAAATACTCAATTTAAATCAGTTTCATGTCAAGATACTGGTTTGTGTGGTTGACAAGTGGTCTAATGGTTAAGAGCATTGGGCTCTTGACACGGAGGTCGTGGGTTCGATTCCCACGGGGGACACCTAGTAATATGCCACTTTGGGCGTTTTTCCCAGTTGGCTAGGACATTGCAGGCTGAATCACCTGATCGTCTGAAAAGAAAGATGATTCCGTGCTTCAGATGGCACGTTAAGCCGTTGGTCCCGGCTACTATATCTGGTGGTAGTAGTCGTTACATAAAAACCACGTCAGAGGCCGTAAGGCGGTTTGAAAAAACTCTGACAGGGCTTGCCCACACGATAAGATGATATCAAAATACGACATTATTGATATAAACGTATAAATTAATTTTAACTCGAGCTTAAAATGTAATTATCCGATATATGAGACAGCTGATATATTTATGAGAAGTTTTTAATCGTATCTACATATGTCATCAAGTTTATATTTAAATGTAATTTATCAATGTGGCGAAGTTTGACCTTTAAAACTTTACAGTTATTGAGCGTGTCAACGGCGCGTTATGAAGATCCTTGGACATCGCGAATCATTCAATGACACGGACAAAAACATCAGTGACAATGACAACTATTTTATTTTAGTAGACTTTACCACAGATTACTTACTAGTTACTTCGAAACAGATACATTCATGGATTTAAATCATATAGGATGCCACTCCTCCTTACAAGCGTTGAAACAAGAAAATTGGCAATGGCGTCGTCGATATTTCCAATTTTAGGTGTGTCCCTTTCTAGCCAATGACATAGTTACAAAAATTAACATTTTTGACGTTGGATTAGAAAGGGACAAAATTATCGTCACTAAAAACAACAACGCGACGGAAAAGATCGATCATTATCGACCACCGAGGAGTATTGTCATGTTTCACCGCTTGTTAGGCAGTCTGTCCTCCATTATAGGTTTTCCAAACTTCTTGGATACATCACATCCTTTGATAAGTTTTCACGCTTTTAGACACCGAGGGCAGGAAAATAAGAAAGGTCTCAGATCTCATGTAATTGTGATCACAAACATGTGATCTGAGGCTTTCTTATTTACTGCCCGAGGTTAGTATACTATTTTTCTCCTCGACGGAGGGGGAAAGCGGCAACTTCGTTTAGCGCAGCGGCATGAAAACTAACGGTTCCATACAAAACTGCAAACCTACTCGACCCAAATGTAGTGGACAGCCATTGAGGTACTATGTTAACTAGAGAAGCTACCGAGAAGTAATGTTTTGTAACACGCGTTAGGGTGCACGCGCTCTAACCCACTTAGCCTGTGCCAGGCGCTCGTCGCAGCCTGACGCTCCCAGCACGCGCCCCACACTGCTGATCATGGTGCACAGATTTTGTTCGCGATGTCTGCTCTATACATAATTACTCAATGTGGACAGCAGATTTTTTTTTCGCGTATTCGATGTTGGTCCCATAGAGAAAGTTGTTCAGTTTGACGGTCTGGTCATCCCCTTAAAAAAGTGAGGATCCTGTATAAATATAACTTATCAAAGTTTATATTTTGTTTAAAAAACATTGTCACAGAAAAACTAACACGTTCTAAATTCAAAAATTAACCCCTAAAGTGATTCGTGTGAAACCCGACACTTGGTTTCCCGCCCTCTAGCTAGAGGGTGCGTTCGTTTCACTAACAAGGAACAAATCTGAGGATTTTGCGCGCCTGATTGAACCCACCATTGTTTCTTTACGTTACATTTACATAAACTTTTGTAAACAACCAAATTGTTTTAAGATTAGTCAATTTAAAAAGTTTTAAATTTGCTATGTTTCGAAATTTATTTTTCTCACAATCATTGACAAACTTTTTTTCTTCGGCGATTAGAGTTTAGCAAGTTTTGAATTTTGTTATCACGCGCAGTTACTATACCTACAGAATCCTTCTTAATATGCTGACACTTTTTTAAGGGGATGATCAGACCATCAAACTGAAACTTAACTCTCTTTTTGGGACCAACATCGAAATCGAGAAAAAATATCAGCTGTCCCATAAACGTTCAAGTAGGTTTGCAGTTTTGTATGGAACAGCTGTTTTTTTTCGCGAATTCGATGTTTGTGCCATAGAGAAAGGTTTTCGGTTTGATGGTCTGAAAAAAATTGTCAGCATATTAAGAAGGACCCTATTGAGCTCCCGCTAAGCTCTCAATTGAGTTTTGGAGATTTTTTTTATTAATTTCGATATTTAATTTTTGCAAATTTCGTATGGGTTTCTTAGGGAAAAATGTTCAGTATCATGGGTACAATTACCCCCTAAAGTGATGTTTACCCTGAACAACTATTTACCCTAACACCCTGTATTGATCATTGATGTTTTAAAAGCAAATGTATTTGAAGTTATTTTAAATACTATGTATGATTTGTTTTTTAAAACACAAAAATATTAAAATCTGTACAAAACATCAACTACATATTTACTTTTCTCATTTACCCTAAACAACTATTTACCCTAACACCCTGTATTGATCATTGATGTTTTAAAAGCAAATGTATTTGAAGTTATTTTAAATACTATGTATGATTTGTTTTTTAAAACACAAAAATATTAAAATCTGTACAAAACATCAACTACATATTTACTTTTCTCATGTCTCCAATATAGTACCTGAAAGCACTCAACTAAAATAACAAAACACATTTACAATGTTACTACAATATTTTCAAACTTACATTGTACTTTATTTAAAGCTCAAAACGTTCAGACCATTTTCAACTCTAATTCAATGACCATAGTACCTAGAAATTGTAACAAACTGTTGTAGTACCAATTCACAATTCAAAAACATCTCTTTGAAAGTTTTAAATGCGCGTTAGACAACTTTAAACTCTATTGTATTGTGTGTAGTGTACAAAATTGTATGTTACACTGAAAGTGGTTTGTGAAACATAGCACTTCTGTATTTGTTTATTTATTTATACAATGGATAAATGGCCGACGGCGTTAGGGTTATAGGTTCTTATGCTGCAGCCCGGCAAGCTTAGGCAATTCGCTGTACATCGACTCGTCTGTAAAGTGATTGTTACTATTTAACTTTATAGAAGCCTCAATGTACAACGAACTTCCCAAACTTGCCGGGCTGCACGGCGTGCGTGTGAACGTGGCATTAAATTTGAATTTCGCGCGATGTAGAAGTAATAATAACGCTATGGCAAGCTACACTAGGTCCATTTTTGCGCGTACCGTGTGGCAGTAGATAATTGAAGCGTGAGAATTTATCGTTTTCTAACTTAGACAATTAATATTGGGACCTGCCTCGCCGTAGCATGTCCCCTCGGCCACCGTGCAAGATCAAGAAATCTTATGCATTTACATACAATTACAGCCTATAATTGAGGAACAATAACTTCGATCTTTTCACGTTTGTGGTTCACACGACACTGTTTTTTATTATTTTTAACATTTAACTACCTCCGTGGTGTAATGGTTAAGAGCATTGGGCTTTTGACAAGGAAGTCGTGGGGACACCTCTTTGTGCGTTTTCCCCCAGTTGGTTAGGACATTGCAGGCTGAATCACCTGATTGTCTGAAAAGAAAGATGATTGCGTGCATCGGATGGCACGTTTAGCTGTAGATCCCGGCAATTATCTCTGGTGGTAGTAGTCGTTACATAAAAACCACGTCAGAGGTTCAGGCGGTTTGAATAAACTCTGACACCAGGGCTTGCCCACACGATAAGAAGAAGACTCCAAAATGTTACTACTGTCAAACTCTCGAATGCATTTACCCCGATAAATGGGTAATGGGTGTTTCCGTTTCCCCTACAAAGTAACACTAATTGCAAAGTCAACAAGCCTTGTTTGCGCGCTTTGGATTGTTTTAGTGTTTGTTTGTGTTTTTTGGCGAGTGCATGCTAGGGGTGTCAACACTCTACACCCCCGGGTGTTTATTGTGGGTAAATTGCGGGTAAAAGTGCAGTGGCGTGATAATGAAATCTTGTAGGGAATAGGGTCCTTCTTAATATGCCGACACTTTTTTAAGGGGATGGTCAGACGGTCAAACTGAACAACGTTCGAAATAGCAAAAAAAATTTGCTATTCCATACAAAACCGCAAACCTAATCGTGCTAATTGTATGGGACCTAAAACTACTGAGAATTATTGCAAAAGCAGTGTTTTTTTCGCCATTTTGATTTTGGTCCATAGAGACAGTTGTTCAGTTTCATGGTCTGATCAATCATACCCTTTAAAAACCTTCAGTATACTCAGAATTACCCTGTATTATACAGAGTGTAAACTTAAATTCCTGTACATATATTTAAAGAGGTGCTTGAAACCATGAAATTGAACAACTTTTACTTTTACTACCAAGTTTGAAATCGCAAAAAAAATCTAGTACTTTTTGGTCGAGTATCAATTTTATTGCTTTTTTTTTCGGAATTTCGTTGTTGGTCCCATAGTGATAGTTGTTCAGTTTGATGATCTGAAACACCCCCTAAAGTATGAAAGTAAAGCCAAAGCCAGAATTAACCAAAAACCTGTGTTCAAATATTGACCACATCTTGCTGCTATATCTAACGCCCAGTTAACTTGCTGTCCACCAACTCCAGACAACCCTGACCATTGAACTGTGAAAACCTGTGAATTTGTTTACCTTCGACACCACTACCCTCAAACAAGCACTCCACAGTATCCATTGAATAAAATAACACTTCTGTTAACCGTCTACCCCCGGGGTGCATCGGGTGCGTGTAGGCGGGGAGGGTTATTGACGTGGGAGTGGCACGTGCCAGTAAATTGCTGAATAACTTTACCTTGAGTGGACACTTTCTTCTCGACTGCGGTAGGAGGTTAATTTGTGAATGAATTGTCTTTTTGCCGATTTCGACAAAAGCGATTGCTTTGAGAAAAACAATAGGATAATTATTATGGGCGAGTCCAATACGTTCCTGGCCGGGTTTTTTAACGAAGAGCAAATAGGTAAATGTAGGTAAGTAGTGAACAGCAGTCCAGAGAATAATGCTCGTTGTTGTCGAAGATCATTCCTTATCGACCTTTTTCCCTGTAAAGAAAATACTACGACCATTGCCTAAGGTCATCCAACCCCTCAGCTAAGTGATTCCACATTAATTTCAGCATTAAGTGCGGAGTGTAAATTGCTGTACAAACAGATAGGAGAGGCCGCGTGTCTGCCACGTGGCTCAGAATAGCGGGTATAACGATAACTTGATGACTTTATAGTTTCAGTTCAAGTAGGAATACGCATCCCACAGACGCTAGAGATAATTGGAGACCAGAGTTACAGCATACGAAAAAAAAGTCATAGGAATTACGCCTTTTTATGGATTCTAACTTTTCAAATTCAACAATAGCACCCCAGACGTCGATGAATATCTCAGAGTCACATATCTTAGCAAACTTTTACTGTCAACATAATACTAAGTGTGATATGATATATGTCTTTTTCACCCCTCCGGATGACAAGCGTCAACTTTCGTCCCGCTGCGCTAAACGAAGTTGCCGCTTTCCGCCTTCGGAGGAGGAGAAAAAAGTATACTAACCTCGGGCAGTAAATAAGAAAGCCTCAGATCACATGTATGTTGACCTTGGCTTCCTTACTTTCCTGCCCTCTCGGTGTATAATCTAAACTATTATAAAACTGTAACTCAAGTGTGTCTGTACATTGAAGATATTTACAAAAAAAAGATTACGATATGGTTTTTAGGTATCCCTTACTCGAAATCAACTTTTTTTGAAATTTTGTCTGTCTGTTTGTTTGTGTGTTTGTTTGTTTGTTTGTTCGCGCATCACGCAAAAACTACTGAACCGATTTTGATGAAACTTTTTTTGTTTGATAGCTTATGATCTGACTTAAAATCTGGTATGTATATAATTTGTGCGGACGAAGTCGCGGGTAAACACTAGTCTACTATAATATTAGTGTTCCTAGTACAATTTGTTCCAATGATTTTCTGCTACGAGGTGCGAGGTTTTTTATTTTTCTGGTCGGGCTTTTTATTGAAAATTATGAAGCTATACTTTTTTCAATTAACCTTGTCATTCAAACTATAATTATATTTTCGTTTCTAGATGGTGTTGGTCTAATTTGCATTGAAGTTAAAACTATAGGTATATCCACAGATGGTATATCGATATTCGACTGTTTTTAGGTCAATATTTCTTTTAAAACCGCCTATAGGTACTGTTGTTTAAAAAACATGCTTTGTCACCTAGCCTATGTTTTGTATGGTATGGTTCTTGCCAAAAAATAATCCAACAAACGTTACCCCTAAAAGAATCGAACCCCAGACCTTTATCTGCCCCTCCCACTCATTCCAAGTTTATGCTAGTGCACTCTGATAAGTTAATCCGAAGAAAGCTGCACTGTTGAGTTTTAACCGACCTCGGGTAAGGAGGGTTTTATGTGTGAGGGATTCAGTGGGCCAAAAAAAGTTACCGGTCGTAAAGACAAACGATAGAAGTGAAACCAGCTGTCAAATTTAAATTTCGAATTTGGTTCCCGATTCAAATTTCAAACCCCTCCAGAAAAGATTAACTTCAAAAACCTATTCGAACCATCTACTTAATCCGCGAGTTTCCAACTAGTCAAATTAACAACTCTTTATTAAACGTCAAAATGCGTGCTAAAAATTTAATAGTGACGTCATTGTTTTTTGTCGTCGTTTTGCCTTCCGCAGTTTTGCCATGGGAGGACTCCAAACTTCTTGGTTTTCGCAAATGAAAGACGTTACGTCAAAAGCACAGTAGGCACAATAGGTAATGGTACCTACTCTGTGCCTATAAACAACCAGATTTTTTATTAACCTTGAAATTGACCGGTTTTTGTTCTTAGTCAGATTTTATTTTTACTGTCCTTGGAAAATACCTTGTGGGGACTTGCCATAGATGTCAACACCCACAAGTTATATCAAAGAAGCTAACAGATGGCGATACCGTCGCGCTCAGAAATATGCTAACCTAACCTAACCTACTACAAATAAGGTTCACAATCGAATGCGAGACATAAATCGCGCAAGAGAAATAATCACAGAGATTCGATATATATACAAGGTCCAACTAAGAACTGTTGGACCACGGCCGGTCCCCAGGCTTCACACTAAGCCTGGTGGAAGATCTTCCCTTTTCAATGGAGGAACATTCCCAAGTACCACCTCCATAACCTCATTAAAAAAAAATATGAAATTTAACTAAAGTGTCGGAATGGTGGCCTCATCACTAGAAGCTATAACTTACAGTTTAGAATTAAGTTTGTCTCGTGAAACATACCAACCTAATATCCTAAACTAATCAACGAAAAAGGCACAAAGTAAATCATGACCTCCTAAATAATATCAACGAACCACCCCTATATGGTTCACTTCAACAAATAAGCAATAATTTATTAGATAAATTTCAATTTAGCAACAATTCGGTTAGCACACCCCTAGCGGTAGGGCTGGCAACATTGTCATGCTAATAGATTGTTGCGTGCTGCCCCTATTGTTAGGGGACGTTCATAAAATAAGTGGGTACGCACGTAAAAAAAGTTTTGATAAAATTGTGTCTTGCTACGAAATGAAACGTCAGAATAAAAGACATCAACGTAACCGGTTTGTATAATTTTATACGTTAACTGAATTTTTTCCTACTTTTAAAAAAACATATTTTTAACGCCGGTCTAGGAGTAAAAGAAAAGCTAAGAATGAATCAGCTGCTGAAAAATGATTCCGTGCTTCGGATGGCACTTTAAGCCGTTGGTCCCGGCTACTATCTCTGGTGGTAGTAGTCGTTACATTAAAATCACGTCAGAGGCTGTAAAGCAGTCTGAAAAAACTCTGACACTAGGGCTTGCCCACTCGATAAGAAGAAGAAGCCAACCCTGGCGTA
The DNA here is from genome assembly GCA_963693445.1 of Agonopterix heracliana. Classification (NCBI taxonomy): domain Eukaryota; kingdom Metazoa; phylum Arthropoda; class Insecta; order Lepidoptera; family Depressariidae; genus Agonopterix; species Agonopterix heracliana. The sequence continues at coordinate 10,637,996 of OY856331.1, forward strand.
GTTTATAAATGACTCCTAAGAACAAACCAAACCAAGTAATAAGGTTCACTTTCCAATGAAATTAGGGACACCCCTATTTCAGACGATAATCTGTCACAACTTGTCGCGTCACACCCCTAGGGCTGTGTTGCCAACAATTTATGTGTTAACATGATTTATGAGTTGGCAACCCTCGGTTGGGTGGCGTTTGTGTTAGGTAATTTATTTTGTTAGTTATGTATACTACATACATAAACTCAAATTATTCACGACTACACTTTACATACAACTGTTTCGGGGTGGGCAGAAATTTTGCTAAAAGTACCAACCATTTTGAATGTTGCAAAGTTATAAGCACACTTATATGCGAATACAGTCATAAACCCATGATTTCACGACCATATTCTTCTTTCGGGATGTCCAGAACACAACTGTCTTTTAAGCATGCTGGCTCACTTTTAGCATTTCATGCTCAAATATCAACACGCAGGCTCATGGGCGTACCCAGCTTTTGGTCTTGGGGGGGGGCAAGTCTGGGCGAGCTCCAGTTTTTGACGACCTAAAATCTGGAACGAGCAAAGCAAACTCGAGAATTTACTTCACCATAAAAACATATAGGAACCAAAACCTAGAGCGAGCGCAGCGAGCTCGAAATTTCACTGAATTCTGGAGTGTGCGAAGCTAAGTGAGCTCGAGATTTTACTGCAATGCATCTAGGTCTTTGTGGTACAATCGTAGCCAGGAGCGAGCGAAGCGAGCTCGACAATTCACCAAATTCTGGAGCGAGCAAAGTGAGCTCGAGATTTTAAGGCAATATAGTGAGATCAGTGTAATAAGTTTTAAATACTGGAGCGAGCGAAGCGAGCTCGAAATTTTACTGCAATATAGTGAGATCAGTGAAATAAGTTTTAAATCCTGGAGCTAGCGAAGCGAGCTCGAGTTTTTTACGACCTAAAAGCTCGAACGAGCAAAGCAAACTCGAGAATTTACTTCACCATAAAAACATATAGGATCCAAAACCTAGAGCGAGCGAAGCGAGTTCGAAATTTCACTGAATTCTAGAGCGAGCGAAGCTAAGTGAGCTCGAGATTTTACTGCAATGCATCTAGTTATCTTCAATATAGAGATCAGTGTAATAAGTTTTAAATACTGGAGCGAGCGAAGCGAGCTCGAAATTTTACTGCAATATAGTGAGATCAGTGAAATAAGTTTTAAATCCTGGAGCGAGCGAAGCGAGCTCGAGTTTTTTACGACCTAAAAGCTCGAACGAGCAAAGCAAACTCGAGAATTTACTTCACCATAAAAACATATAGGATCCAAAACCTAGAGCGAGCGAAGCGAGTTCGAAATTTCACTGAATTCTAGAGCGAGCGAAGCTAAGTGAGCTCGAGATTTTACTGCAATGCATCTAGGTCTTTGTGATACAATCGTAGCCAGGAGCGAGCGAAGCGAGCTCGACAATTCAACGAATTCTGGAGTGTCTAGCCAAAGCGAGCGAAGCGAGCTCGAGAATTTACTGCAATATAGTGAGATCAGTATTATAAGATTTAAATCCTGGAGCGAGCGAAGCGAGCTCGAGTTTTTTACGACCTAAAAGCAAGCTCAAGATTTAACTACACTATGAAAAGATATACGATCCAAAACCTAGAGCGAGCGAAGCGAGTTTTCACCCAATTCTGGAGCGAGCAAAGTGAGCGAAGAGATCTCAAAATTTCTCATCACAGACTACCATGTCTATAGCAAGCAATGCTGCTATAGTAGAATAGAAAAAAGAGCGAGCGAAATGAGTTCGAAATTTATGACTAATATAACGTAACTGGACCAGAATTTGGCCGACATAACAGTGCCATAATGAACAGAAATCAGAGCGAGCGAAGCGAGCTCGAAATTTTTCATTGACATGACCTCGCTTTGACCAGAATTCTCACGAACGGAAGGCAGGTTAGGCCGATTCCAGGGGGGGCAGCTGCCCCCCCTGCCCCCCCCTGGGTACGCCCATGCAGGCTCACTTTTAACAAGCTAGCAAAATTTTAGCATACAGGCTCTTTTTTGCCTCGCCATGCTCAATTTCAGCATGCAGGCCCACCTTTTTCATGCAACTGCAACATGCAACTTTCAGCATTCAGACTCACTTTTAGCATACATGCTCATTTTTAGCATAATTATTTAGGTACGAATGACTAAAAACACAAAAGGAAACACTATCCTTTAGTCGCGTCCACACAGTATTCTTTAAAAAAAAGAGAATGTTACTCTTTACTTATTTGCATAAAAGATAAAAAAGATCAGATCAAAGATAGACAATAGATAAAAAACAAAAACTAATTGAAAAGGTCCTAAAACGAACCCTTTCGTTTTCGAAACGCCACCGAGTCGTCTCGCTAAAACAACAATCGGGTTTTAAATCCGAACGCGCCCATTACGGCCCCCTCGGAACTGTCAAATTGACAGTTGATGTTCCCGCCATCTTTCCTAACCTAACATTCACGTGCAACACAAAAATCTAACTTGAAAACTTCGGAATACAGTTCAAAATTGCGTGAAATGAAAATTTGCAGCTGTGTTCGAATCCCTAAATGTATTTTACAGATCATTAAAAGAGATGTACCTCTGGGAGATGTTAGGGGTCAAATAGCGTGAAAAACGGGAAAATAATAAGTTTGTTCGTGCATTGAGGGGTTTGTTGCGGTTCTTTGATTATTTTGGCGTGTGCCATTAGATTTAAAAGTTTCTTGTATTTATAAAAATTATCTTTTTGGTTACTTACGAATTAAAAATAAAAGGCGTTTTGCTTGTGACTATTGCATCTCTTCCAATGTCAAGTAGTTTGAGAAGAGACGGCGGAGCCTCGCAGCAAGTTCAAACGCAAATCGCGCGAACATCACGCGACAGGCACAACCGCTCGTGGTCAAACTTGCAACGTGACTTTTTAGGCAACTTATTTCTTCTTAGATTTTACCGTAAGTATAAAACAAAAGTTGCCAACTTTCTTAGGTTGGTGTGCGTGAGGCGTCATACATCTTATTTCTGTGTGCGTGTATGGCGACACGGTTTATCACCTAGAGTTTGACGATTTTTTTGGCCGCGTTCGTAGCTTCGACTGTCTATCTAGATATATAGCCAAAGAGATTTAATTAAGTTTAAATCTCTTTGTATATAACTTATCAAAGAAGTCTGCAATAAAAAATGGACGTAACAGACGGATAAACATACTTTGGCGTTAATAATATGATTAAGGATTCAACACACATATCATAATCACAAACAAAAACAAACTTTCTTTCTATTTCCTAAGAACTCAAACCACAAAATAAACCGAACAACCGGCTCAAGTAGCAACGGCTTAACCTTTATCGATTGTATCTTAACCAAACTTTCCAAATAATCGATATGCCGTAACGAGATCTCTACAAGACTATGCCATTAGCAGTCATAGTGAAACCAGACCATAAACAAGCAGTAGCCCTATCTGAAATCAGAAGATAAAAATCGAAATTCAAAAAAAGCGCGCCATGTCATTCGGATTAACGTCCAAGCCCCTATTGTGGCTCGCAACAATAGATATACATCCATCCTCGTCTAGCGCACGTCTGTTACATTGAAGCGAGAGAGATGGATGGATGTCTATTTATTTTCACTTTTCTATGGATAGGTAATGTGACAGTTTTCGTATGAAATGTTTGTTTGTTGAATGGGGACGGTTTGGGACAAGGTTCGAACGATATAGTATTATTTTATTTTTAATCCGTAAGCGAGCTCAAAATGAAAAGTGTAATAACGAATTTTTATTTTGGATTGAATTTTGGTCGAGTTTCGTGGAGCGAATTTATTTTTTTAACCTTTGTGCTGCTACAAACGGGATTTCAATCAACTTTTTTTCGATTTAGTTATTAGGTATTGTTTTTACCAACAGCGCAGCGCAAAAAACAACGGCCAAGTGCGAACAAAAATGTAAAAATACGATTCTTGTATTGTGGGTTTGTGGGACCACAAGTTTTTTTTTTTTAAATATTTATCAAATATAATATTTTATCAAATCCGTAATAGTAACAATACATTCTGTGAAAATTTCAACTCGCTACCTATTACGGTTCAAAAGATACAGCCCTTTATAAGCAGGACAGACGGACGGACGAATAGCTTTGGTTATAGTGTCCTGTTGGCATCCTTTGTGTACGGTACCCTAAAAAGTATTAAGGTAGGTAGGTAAATAATACCTATATAGGTATAACCACAGACTTAAAAGAAGACCCAGACGGAATGTCATCTAATCATGAGTGGAGCACCCATTTATTTTGTGTGCGTGCTGTCACGCGGTACATAAGGTGACGGGTTGTCGGACCTGCGCCTAGAGCTAGTGCATCTGTGTGAGTGTAGGTCCCTTGTAGAACAAACGAGATTGTATTACCTTGCATGCTTCACATCTTTTTAGTGCAATGCTCGATCCGCATTTCTTTCAGGTCCGTGGGTATAACTAGACAATACCTAGGTACTAAATCTACAGAGCCGAACTTTAAACGCCATTTTTATCTCAAAAATGAACTGAATAGTAATCGAAGCCGGTCGTAATACTAGTTTAGATATAAATAGTCAAATCTAACATCAACGAAAAATAAAACAGAAGTAACAAAATATTTTCTATTCATTCCTAAACAGTGGCGAAGCGAAAACGATAAAAAACCTGTCTCTAGAACCATTTACAGCGAATAAATATGACTCCATTACAGCTCTAAATAAGAGAATTTACGATTTTTACGAATTTACAAAAAAAGGGTAATCCATAGATTAGGCACCTGGGTCAAAATAGATTCGATCATTTTAAACTTTTAAACCCGTTTACCTATTATAAAAAGCCTAAAATTTTATAGTCGTGAGCATATGCTATGCTTTAATATTTTATGATGAAAATCATTCAATTGAGACTGAATGCAAAATAAAAAAAAATAGGTACCTAGAAACACCTATTTACTTATTATATTAAGTATACAAAGTGTTACGAAAATATATGTCTCATGCTTCTACCATAACACAAAATGGGCCAGCTTTCTGAGGTTGGTGTGCGTGAGGCGTCATACAAATTATCTCTATGTGCGTGTATAATATGGATAGGGTTTAATTTTATTCGACGCTTCGACTGTCTATCTTGTTATAACTTATCAAAGGAGGTAGTTTAACCATCCAACTGTGTATGGCGCATTGGCACCAATAATGACGTGTTACAAAATGGTACTACTTATCGGGAGCGGTTGCCTTACACCCTGTATAGCAACAGGTGTAAAATTACAGATTTTTTTCCACGATTTCCATGTTGGCTCCATTGTGAAAGTTGTTCAGTTTGTTGGTCTGAAGCACCCAGTTTAATATTTTAACGCATTTAATTCTACATCCTGTATGTGTATGCTTTTTAGTAGGCTGCCTACTTATTCGAATATTGTCGTCATCGAAATACTTATTTAAAAGCTTCCTTCTTGTATGTTATACAAAAATTCCCTTTCAATTTACAACTTAAGCATCCATCATTATTCATATTTAAGGGTCGGCACTACCTACGGCCCGTTTGACATATCTGTCAAAAGAAATAGACCGGTGGCCGACAACACTCAACCCTATCTTATAAGATTAATGAACAAATCAATTTGATAGCTTTTGGTAATAAATTTCTTGCAAAAAACTTGGTCGGCTGCAGCGCGCGGCGCAGCTTGGCTGGCATGTTTACTGGTGTGAAGGAAAAAGTGAACCCTACCTGGTGACACAACATTTTACCTCGTAGTAAGGACTAAAAAGTCTGGTCGGCCGACCCTATCCTGTCAGGTTCGTAGGTCCGACCGAATTTAGGGTACCTACTACCCGGAAGGCAGATTTTACCACATTAAAATAAATTAATGTTGAATGTTTGGTTGTGCGTGGCAATACTCCTGCAGCATCTGGATTTGAGAGCCGTAGGTCGAAATTGACATTTACAGCAACAGTACAGTACCGTGCGTGATGGACCTATAATGTGACTGATCAAAGATCACCCCTGGTGGTAGGATAGGATGGGTCCCAACTAATTAGATCACAGTATTACTAAGGCTTAAAAAAACTTAAAATTATTATAACAGAACAAATTAAAACTTTTAACAAAATAAAGAAATTATTATAAGTTTAGGTTATAATAATTTCTTTATTTTGTTAAATGTTTAGTATAAGCAAACTAAGGGTTTGTAATCTTTTATCATCATAATCATCGTCAGATATAATATTTTAAGCACGGAATAAAAGTAAATTTTGCAGTAACTGGAACGATTGCCTTCAAAAACATTTGCGCAAAAGGACATCAGTGTGACCACTTTTAGTAGATTTCTTCTTTATTGGTAGATTTAGGGCAAAATTGTTTAGTGGATTTTAGTAGAAATTGGGTATTCGAAAATTTTTATGTATTTAAAAATGCAAGGATTCCGGCTAATAAAATCTAAGCTGGCAATACAAATGGCTGAGAAAACGATTGCAGGGTTTGCAAGTTTTCCGGAACTTCTAGTACATCATCATCATTACATAAGTTAGAAAAACTCATTGGTAGGTGGCATGTTGTCCGTGCGGATTCGAACTCGGACCTCTTGATTGAGAGTCCTCTCCGCAACGCGCCACTGAACTCACTTCTAGTACAGCAAATATTAATCATATCGCCTAATGTTGTTTTTTTTACAAAAGAGGGCTTCTGAGCAGAGTTGGAATTTTGGTACCTAGCACTTTTAATATGTCAACGGCATTGCATGTTTATCGACTTCCAATAATGTCGATATACGGGTATAGGGTGCGTAGTTGAACAGTGAACCAACCAGATACACTGAGCCACCGCCATATTTCAAAATATACGACATTGCCAGTTTTACCTCACTAATTAATACTTGCCTCGTGGGCACCCTTCCCCTCTCCCGTAGTGAGCCGGCAGCCGCGTTGTGAGCGTTATGTGCTAAAGCAATTTGTTTGTTTTCCGCCAAAAAAAGATTGTTTTCTCACGTAACTGTCTCGATTTTTGTACATTTTGTTATTTATACTAAGAATAAAACTTGTGTGGTGTCAGAATTGTTGTAGTTTTAGTCGTTTTATGAGCATATTGTTTTGTGACAATTAAGCGTCTAACCTATATTTTTGGGTAATTATAAGTGGAATAGTGTGTGTATTGAACAGTGAACCAGGTTTGCATAGTAGACAGTGAACCGGTTCACTACCTAACTTTAAAAAAACTAAATATTTAATAGAAGTTGTTCATGATAATTTTGATTATTTTTTATTTTTCTGTGGTTCTTTGAATGAAGACTGTTTATTATACCATCAAAAAGGTATGTTGTTAATTACCGAAAAAGGTTTATATGAAAAGTTTAAGTAGTTTTTGTTAGAAGTTTTTTTTTTATTGGAATTTGTATGGTAAAAATAAAAGGATATTTCAAAATTATGTGGTTTCTTTTCAGAAATAAGCATTTTTACTAGTAATTAATTGTATGGTTCACTGTTGAAACTCGTGGTTCAGTGTAAACTACCCATAGTACCTACACAGTGAGCCAAATTTCATTTTTGATAAAAACTTTCTTTACGGGTTTAGTTTGTTCCTTGGGCTTATATAACTTAAAACTAAGAAACCTTATGAAATTACCTAACCGATGACATCAAAAAGAAAGTATTAGCTTTATTTTTCAGCACGCTACGTATCTTGGAAAAAAGGGTGGTTCACTGTTCAACTACGCACCCTATTTTATATCACTGCGGATAACTTCAGCATGTATCGAACTTCAAAATAGCGAAAATAAATCAGCTGTCCCATACATTTGAGTCGAATATGTAGGTACTGCAGTTTTGTATACGACAGCAGATTTTTTTTTTCGCTCTTTTGAAGTTGGCTCCATAGCGAAAGTTGTTCAGTTTGATGAGTAGAATCCATGCTGGAGTTATCCGCAGTAATAAAAAATTACCCGTATATGGACACAATCGGAAGTCGATAAACGTGCAATCCGTTTGACATTATTAAAAGTGCTACCAAAATTTCGGATTCTGCTTATGAGACACAGAAAACTGTACTAAATTTAAACTTGCATAGGGACGACCTAATTTAATTTAATATTTATTTGAAAATTGGAGCATCCATGTTACAAAATGATAAGGACCAATAAAAATTATACAAAAATGCGAAAATAACATGTGTAATGATGAGCGTTTAGATAAAATTAATAATATTTTGTTCAAAAACGTGTTTTATATTAAATTTTGACCATCTGTAACGACATAAATATTATTTGGTAGAATTTGAAACAGGACTGGTAGATTTTGGTAGATTTCAGCAGTAATTTTAGTCACGATGAAGAACATTGTGCGACCCAAGAACATATAGGTGTTACTTAGTAGCTAAAGTGGGTACATGAATCCAGAAAGGGCACAGCAATATTAACAAGAAGTAGTTTTAAAGATAAAACAATTTATTACAATGTCAATAGTTCTTTAGGTTCTTTTGGTAGTTTTTGGTTCTTTTGGTAGGTTTTGGTAGTTTTTGGTAGAGTTTAGTAATTATTTTTTGTTGTTTCTGGTTTTTTGGTAGTTTTTGGTTAGTTTGGTAGATTTTCGTTGTTTCTGGTTATTTTGGTAGATTTTCGTAGTTTTTGGTTATTTTTGTAGATTTTTATACTATTTGGTAATATTTGCTAGAAGAATGAAAATTACCAAAAACTACCATAAAAACAAAAGAGTTCTTGACGGCTTGGCTACGGGGTGGGTCTGTTGACATAAATAAAATATTTGTTTTGTAAAAGAGGTGCATTCGAATCGTAAGCGGAATTCAGTCAGTAAGGGTGTCATGCCGATCCTTGTTTACCGACTTTAAATTACTCACTGTGACAGATTTGTATATCCTCGATCTGTGCAAAATCGTGAGACGATACCCCGTAGTATTCCGTAGCAAGAGATTAAATGTAACTCGCAAAAATGAGCTACTAGTACCAAATTACCGACTAGCATCGATGCAAAGGACTACAAAATAAAGTCGAATACTGGTCTTGTGTATAGTAAAATACCAGATAACATTAATGCCGACAAGAAATTTCTGAAGAAGGTAAAAGAATTATTAATCTAACAGTGTCCCTATGACTTTAATTCGTTTCTTCAGTATAAGTAAACAAACAGGCATCAATCTGAGTAGAAAAAAATGTGTTGCAGGTTGCAGATCGATACCTAAGTACCTCAATAAGGTTATTATAATTTTTAACTAATCACACTGAACTGACTTTATAACATTTAACTAATTTAATTGTAGTAGTGAAAGGTGGTAGTTAAGTTATTGTCTGGCACCTATTGTTTAAATTTGTTTTTTTCTTAATGTTTATAAATTATGTTGCAGTGTGACTAATAGGTAGGTACTCTGTGCTTACCATCTGTAACTTATGTACCTACCTACAATTTAAGGTAAATAAATGAAATGAGATGAACCAAAAAGTACCAAATTAACCATAAACTACCAAAAAGTACAAAAAATTACCAAAATAACAATAATCTACCAAAAAGTACGAAAATCTACCAAAATAACTTTTTGGTTACTTTTGTACGAAAATTTACCAAAAACTACAGAAAGACTCAAAAACTACCATAAATTACCAAAATAACCAAAAACTACCAAACAGTGACCGGACAGTAACTTTTGTGAAATTCCTTTGTGTTTTCTTGTGTCGCGCAATGTCTTTTCGCGCAAAATTCTGTCGTGCAAATGACTTTCGAAGTCCAATCATTTGAGTCACCTACTACGGTACAGAATTAACTCTTATTCCATTCTTATTTAAAACATATCTGACGATGATGATGATGATTTCAGATTACCAATCCTTAGTTTGCTAGTAACAATAGTAATACACTTACAGTTATTCTAATATAATAAAGGGGACAAAAATTAACGAGTAATAGTCGACCAATTTATAAAATGCACTTCTAAGTCCACATATCGTTACGGGTAGGGGTCACAAAACCGGAGTAATATTTGAAAACCGGTTTTTCGGTTTTCATTTTATGACAAAACCGGTTTTCCGGTTTTTCGGTTTTGTTTTCGGTTTTCATTTTGTTTTTTAAATAAAACGTTGTTTTAAACAATTGAAGCATTTTTGATAAAGTATCACTTTTATTGCAAATAATTCAGTTTTGAAATGCAACAAATCGTCTATTTAGTCGGCGTATGACAGGTATAACTACGAAAGTACTAAATGTTAGTTCATTCGATTGAACTAACAATCCATACCACCATAAAAATTAATCAGTCGAATCAGCATACATCAGCCCACTGCTGGGCGGGCAAACCTGTGCTGTGTATCCTTCTTATTGCGCCATTCTTCAAAGATCTGTGCTAATGTAAACTCTTCACCTTCACAATGCCATCAGACCAACGTGGTGGTATGCCACCTTATTGACCTCCGTCGTTCTCTTGGCTTCCACTTAGATAATGTCTTAGACCATGCACCGGCCGCCTTCCCATCTTCCAAGTATCCTGCCTATCTCTTCTTCAAATTTGTGATCCGCTTACCCGCCTTCGTATTCGACTCCACCAGTGATTATGCCTAGTAAAGTACCTAGGCGCCATATCTCTTTCTTCTTGACTTGTAAGCGGTAACCTTTATGATCCAGATAATGGTATCCCCTTGTCACATTCTTCGCTTACTGGGAACGAGTTAGGTTAACTCATGTTATACATCTGCATAACTTTACAGCTCCTGGAGAATATCCACATATCTCTTGTCAATATTTTATGGAGAGAATGAAACATGACCAAGTGCTCAACACTGTAGGTGTCAAACAAGGTAGTGGAAATGGAAATCTCTGCATCTTTCTCTCAGCTGCTTGACTGCATGAATGTGGTCTATCGTCGATGAGTCGGAAAGAATTTTCCGGAAGTCTGCCTGTTCGGCAGGCTGATACTCATCCAAGAAAAGGGTAATTTCACAGAGCCTTGGCGAACAGTTTGTAGACTTGAGAAAGTAGACTGATTGGGCGGCGGTGAAGGTTCTTAAGCAAGATCGTGACCACTGCTTTCTTTTGTCAACCTGAAGTCGTCTTAATTGCTGCACCATGTTGTGCAGTTTATACGAGAACTTGGTAGTTAGTTGCCACATTTTAATTTTGCTCAAAGCAAAAAGACTTCATTTTCAAATATCGGGTCGTCGTCGAGGAGCTCCAAACGTTTACCAATAGCGTTTTGCTTGTTTCTAGCGCTGAATTTCTGCCAATGTCGAGCGAGTTCAGGGAATATGTATGACAAAACCGAAAAATCGAAAACCGCGGTTTTGGCTAAACTGAAACCCGGTTTTGGAAATTGTCGTCAAAACCGGTTTACCCGGTTTTTCGGGTTTCGGTGAAACCGGTTTTGTGACCCCTAGTTACGGGCAACTACGGAACCCTACACTGCATGTGGTCCGACACCCACTTGCCCGGTTTTTTATAAGTTACTTTGCCTACTTTAGCTAAAAATGGAATTGTTCATTAATCTTCTAAGACAGGGTTGGGTGTTGCCGGTCACCGGTCTATTCGCAATGATTTTGAACGATTGACGGCCCATAGTAATTTGTATGAAGAAAACGTCCAAAAAAATATGTGATTTTTGGTAACAAATTGCAAAAAAACTAGAAGTCGTATCGAAAAACTGATTTGTTTAAAGTGTTCTTTGATGTTTTGCCATTGATTATAAATATATTTTGTTGTTTTATTTTGTTTCACTAAATCACAGGACTCGGAACGCGGCAGTGCTATTCTAGAATTTTTCATGAAATTCTCGATTACTTTCTGATGTAACTACACAATTTTACTGAAATTTTTTATGTTCATCTTGTACTTCATCTTTTAGAGAATCGATGGTCTTAATTTTGTTTCTAAATATAGCTATTTACTATCCTCAAAAGTCGGAACGCCAAACCCTGTTTTGCCCGATTAGGGTAGTGCCGACCCTTAAACAAACAAATACATAAGAAAGCAGGTCATGTTAGCTTAGACGTTGTAATCCCTTTTGAAATTAAAAATCATTAACTGAACGCTGTTCTAATAAAGAACTCCTCTAACAAAACTTTTATTCCCATGCCTTAAGATTGAAAATGACTTAAATCGTGAGACTTCGTATTTGGGCCATGTCATTACTCAAGCCAAAATTACTGTGCCATGTTTTAACCCACGTACCTACAACTTTATCTGACATCTCTATTACGACGGAATAAGAAACAAAATGCAATGATTAATTAGCTTTTTTTTAATGAATGGTCAAAGACAAGATAGACTGCGTGTCTGCTTCGCGCGCTTTTGTGTACCATAGACAAGAAGTGAGAATAGTTTTTATTTTTAGTTTATGGAATGCTTTAGTTTTTTCGGATTACAAGTTTAGGAAGCTTATTCATGTTCGTAGATTTCATTGAAATCGTGAGTTGAAAGCCTTTTTAACCTTATTTTTATTGTTATAAATTATGGTAGGATGGTAGGATTCGTCCTTAGTAAAGTCAAAAAAAAATTTGTAATGACTTAGTTAAGTACTTAAGGGCCTGTTTCACCACTTATGAGTAAGTTCTTGTTAGCTTATCCGACAGATATTTTGACATATTTTCAATTTTCATACAAAATACGTCAAACTATCTGTCGGATAAGCTAGCAAGAACTTACTCAGAAGTGGAGAAACAGGCCTTAAGTATTTTAAATTATAATAATCATACATACACTATAATAATTAATGTAAGTATTTTTAAAAATTCATACCTAGCACAAAACGCATCATAAAATACAAATTTTAAAACCGGTAGCGCGCCAAATATTCTACAAAAACACCGTTTTTAAAAACAAATTAGAAGCAGATAATAAAACTACTTAACTTTTAAAAACTTAACTCAGCGGGGTTTCTCTCCAGCCAGGTCGATGAAGCCATTAATTTGATCGAATTCGCGCAAAACACGCCATTACTTACTACTACTGAATATATTATTTTGTATTCATTTCTTATTATCCATTTATAAGTACTTTACGGATAGTGATGACAACTTTAGTAATTTTTACACTACCATTTTTGGGCATAGTTCTACCACACATTCCCCACACATTCCCACCGGCATTCAACAGCGGCGACCAATCACAACACTAGACAATGAAGTCCAGCGAGCGAGTGGGGAATGAATCTAATCTGTAGCGGAACCCGCAATGAGTATAGTCTGTCTATAAAGTCGTGACATGAATGTTTGAGGAACTAATCATTTTAGTATGGTGGTGTTGCCAGGTTATGCTTGATTTTGACGTTCTTGCGTGGAGACAGCGCCCTCAATTTTCGCCAAGACTTTATAGACAGACTGTAAATCAAAGATAGACTGAGTAGAATAACAAATATGAAAAGATCCATTACATACCACCACCGCACCACACCCGAGCACGGCGAGATTCCTTCCACGGGGAGTTTTATAGGCTTTTGCCAGAATCTTACGACAAATATGCACTCTTACCTTACTTCCCGCAAGTCTCATAAGTGGAGGCTCTTGGGCCAAGTTCCGTACACTCTTGCCCATTACCCTTTCTATTCTACAGAGGGTTTAGAGGTGCACTAAAAAGGATTTTTCGAAAATCTACTCTAAAAGAGGTTTTAACGTTTTCCGAAATCCAAGTGGACGAAGTCGCGGTCTAAAGTTAGTCTTGTAAAACTCGTAACACGGGAGCCAAGTTCCAATAAAATTAACATAATTAGATTATATTCCGGATTCTGATCGTATCGAAAGAATTTTGATATCGAAACACAAATATGATGCATATTTCATAGTTGTCTGACAAAAATATTAACTAATTTATGTAAATTTTTTTTGTGTACCTAAATTACCAAATTTTATAAGTTTTAGAATACTTATTTTAGATAATTTAAGTCTGTTTGTGGCATAGTGGAGGGCTCTGAAACTTTGAGGTCGTAGTTTATTATAGAACTAGAGGACCGCGGCGAACTTCGTATCGCCTTATCTTCCCAACACACACTTGGCCGTTTTTATAGCCTATGTTAATCAGTGATAATGTAGCATTCTATTGGTGAAAGAATTATTCAGATCGGTCCAGTAGTTTCGGAGCCTATTCATTACAAACATTGTTTGTTTGCAACAAACAAAAAATCTAATCTTTCCTCTTTATAATATTATAAGTAGGTATAGATGAAGAATTAGATTCAACCACTACCTACCTACTTTTGTTTTGAACCCGGACCCTCGTGATTGAGATACCATACCTCTTGGTAACGCGTCACTGACGATCATGGAAGTACACGGACGACATACCATGTAGCTACCAACGACTTTTTCTAACTTATGTACGTACTAACAACTGCTCTCAAACGAAAATATCGTGAGAAAACCTGCATACGCTGAAGAAAAAAATCTGATGCGTATGTGAAGTCTACCAATCCGCATTGTGCAGTAGTGAACAAAATTATGATTAAGGTTATCTTTGCTACTACCAAAAGGTCATACAAGTTGCAACGGGCTCACTCCCCGTCGCACTGGTCAAAGTTTCGGTACTACTAAACGTGGATGTTCTGAGGTTTCAGAATATCTCTGACTAGGTACCCCCTTGGGGAAGATAGGGTCCTTCTAATATATATGACACTTTTTTAAGGGGATGATCAGACCATCATACTGAACAACTTTCTCTATGGCAGCAACATGGAAATCGCGAGTAAATCAGCTCTTCCATACAAAACTGCAAACCTATTTGACCCTGTATAGTCGTGAGCATATTATGCTATGCAAAAGGTCGTAAGTTATGAAAATCGACTCCATGCCTCCTTTAGTCTCTCTGCCAACAAAAGAACCAGTTTCTAGACATAATTAACATTATAATATCTTCACACGCCACGCTACCGGTAACTGACATGATTCAATTAATTTCAAATGCGTTATGATTATTATGCTGGGACTGTTAATTTTCGCTATTTAAATAAATATTTAAATGGTTTTTTGATTTATTTAAGAACTTGTCTATTTTTTTCACATTATTTTTGTTATTAAAAGATAATATTTCGTAAACTGTCTACAAAATCACATGTCTCATACATTTCGAGTCGAATAAGTTCGCAGTTTTGTATGGACCAGCAGATTTTTTTCGCGATTTCGATGTTAGTCCTATGGAGAAAGTTGTTCAGTTTGATGGTCTGATCATCCCAAAGAAGAATCCTATATTTTATTTCGCTATAAGACGGCGGGAGTTATGGAAGTTACAGTTTTGGATGGAAGAGCTGATTTTGAAGTTTCGGTGTTGGTGTCATAGAGAAGTTGTTCAGCTTGATGGTCTGATCATCCCTTTTAAAATGTATCAGCATGGGCCGACACAAAACTTTTTTAATTAAAACATTTTTTAATTAAAACAATATTTCTCTATCAATCCAGGAGTAAACCCGAGGAAGCAGCGGCGGGAGCGAACGACGTTCACGAGGGCTCAGCTGGACGTGCTGGAAGCCCTGTTCGGCAAGACGAGGTACCCCGACATCTTCATGAGGGAGGAGGTCGCGTTGAAGATCAACCTGCCCGAGTCTAGAGTACAGGTGATTATTTTATTTACTTTAGTTTTTGGAGAAAAAAGGAAGATCTTCCACGGGCTTGTCGGAATACCCGGGTTTTCGGAGGAAAAAGGAAGAAGAAATTCTGATGCGTAGGTATGGGTATGTGAAGTCCACCAATTCGCATTTGGCACGCGTTGCTTGGTGGACTAACAGGGAGGCAGGCATGTCTGTGCCCTGCAGTGGGACGTATAAAGGCTGATTATGGACGTATATAGTCAGAAAAAAATTAATAAATGATTGACTAAAAGAATGTTTGAGAGAATGAAAGTTTTTAGTGTAGTAAATATTATTACCATTTTAAAAAGCCATAAACAAGTAGAGTAGGTACTTATTACAAAAACATCTAGCGGCTTACATACAATAAACTGTGTGACTGTGTTAAACTATTTAAATAAACGAATTAATATACCTTGGATAAGTTATAATATGTCAAAATAGAGTCGAAGAGTCGTAGAGTCGAAGCTACGAAAGCGTCTAAAAAATTGCAACCAGCACTGGCCTCTAAACCCTATCCATATACACGCACACAGACATAATTTGTATGACGCCTCACGCACACCAACCTAAGAAAGTTGGCCCCTTTTTAAATACGGTAAAAGAGGCTCATTCTATACATAATATGCTTTTTCTAAGTAATAAACATTTTTATAGAAGTTCGCCAATACGAAAGAGTTTTAAAAGTATCCCTATGTCGATTCTTGAGTCGTGAACGTCTGTGGACCATCTAATGACTCTAAACCAATAACCCAAGTTCGTCAAACAAAGAAGAAAGAAATCAAAGACAAAAGATCAAAAGGCACTTTACAAAGTCTCGGTGAAATCTCGTTTTAAAATTGGTAAATGTGCCATCAAAGCAATGATTCGATTTTCAAATTTCGAACGCGTAATTCTATTGGTCCTAATGCGCTACCCGTGTTAGTGAATGATTGAACGAATGAACGAATTTGGAATCAGTCAACTGTCAATCGATATTCGAATATTTGATGCTGTAGGATTATTTTTTTAATCTTTTTTTAAGGCTTGGGTGGTTTTCCATTATGCCACATTAAAGTTTTATCTAAATAGTAATTGAGGACTTAATAATCTATGAATTTGTTAAGTGTATAAAGATGTAGTTATCTTATAATTATTATGAGATTATGTTAATTATTTTACGCAGCTTAAATGGATAATAATACCTATAGAGTCAGAAAAAAGAAACCTTTTTTGTTATGAACTTATGACGTCGTAGGTACCAACGTTTCAGTAATTGTGTGTTTTTCATATAAGTAAAATAAGCATTATATATAAATTTTACACCTTTTTTTTTAATATAAGTAGATGGGCTTGCCCTTGACCTCAGTCTAGTCCTCAGGACAAAGATGGGGTCGAAGATGTAGCGAGCTTACCCAGAATGGCCTTAATTGATTACCGAATAGCTATATGGGTTCAGTTTATTGCGATTAAGTCAATTCACAAAAAAAGGAGAATCACGCATAGGCAAAAGACTGAACGGATTTGAATGAAATTTAGCACACAGATAGAATATAAGTTCCAGAGTATACTTTTAAATTCAACGCAAAAAATTTCAAGGGTTATAGATATTTAAAAAATACTTTCTAAAAACTACTATGAATCGCAACAAAATCGGTAGCAAAAAACACAAACAGAATAACAAAGTCACTCTTACCACATATTGTCCCACAAATCAAGCAATTACCGTCCTTATTGCTCAGTAATAAGGGTTCCTACGAGGGGTCCTGTTTATTTGACCACACTAATATTTCTGTGACGTGCCTTTTCATACATACGCAGGATTATGTTCTGTATAACGATACTACTTTAATTTGACCTCTCGAACTGCCACAATGGAATGGAATATATATAAAGTAGCTGTGTTAGGTTGTTACAGGGGGGAGTGGAATGTACTTGGCTATATAATATTAGTGGATATTATACATCTAGTTAGGTTAGGTTAGGTTTATACCTTTTTGTGCGATTTTGTTTTATTATTGGCTAAACTCGTGGATACATAGGCAGTTCATTATTAAAATATCGAACCATACATTTTTTTTTAAATTGCGAAATAATTATTTATGTTAAAGTGTGTTATTACAAAAATAAAGGAGAGTAAAGCTGAAAAAATACTGAGCCAAAATAGATACTGAGCTTTAAGCTTTCATATACAAAGTTGAGAGCCTTCATTTGAAAGAAAAAAACCCAAATGAAAGCTATCTGATTTGAAAGCCAAAATAAATGGACTAAACATTTTACGTGCCAGTTAAAAAAGTTGTAGGAAGTTGAAGCAAAGTTTCTAAACACAGAAAGGTACTTTATTGTTAATGTTTATGTATGTTCTCTGCAAAAAGCACTTCGTAAACAAAAAAAAACATAAAATAGTACCTCCGTTTTACTGTGTTTTGACGCACATTTGTTGTGGCATAGCATAAAATAAGCTCACGACTATATTTCTCGAGTCAAAGATATTCTAGAAACTAAGAATATCCACGTTTCACTACTAGTACCTACTGAAATTCAGTCCAGTGTTGACGGGGAGTGAGCCCACGTAAGTTTTTTGAGGCTATACGACTATTGAAAAAGGTTTTAATAGGTAGCACAAGCATAGCATATGCTCACGACTATATTCCCCGAGGGGGTAGTCAGAGATCTTCTGAAACCTCAGAACATCCACGGTCCATTTTAATAGGTAAGCTTTACTTTTCACTTCCGACGAACTTTTTAAACAGAGTAATTGCTATTACTATCAATGTAAATCTTCATACTATATACCTGAAACGTCAAAACGAAAAATGCAATTAATCAACCCACACGTTTAATACAGAGAGATCATTTTATAGTGGCCGAGTTACATTTGCGCTTCATTGTACGCAGTATGAATGGTTAATAAGTTTTATAAAAAAAAAGAGCAGCGAACGAATGAATGATTCGATAGTTTGTAACAGATGCGTTGAATGAATGAAATACGTGCTTATTGCAGTGGAAGTGTTTGAGTAAACAATACAAGATTATGATTAAGCTTTTACCCGTGGCTTTGCTTGCCTAAAATTAGTTTGCTATAACTATAGGTAGATATAGTAAGTAGGTGTAGCAAGTTTTTCAATTAGACTGCTTAATACAACTTGTACCTAACTGTAAGGTGTATGTAAATTATTTATTGTAATTTATGTAGGTAACTAGTTAGAACTAGCTCTATGGGACCAACATCAAAATCGCAAAAAAAAAATCGTAAGTTCTATACAAAACTGCAAACCTACTCGAGCCAAATGTCCCATACAGCGGATTTTTTTTCGGAATTTCAATGTTGGTCCCATAGAGACATTTTTTCAGTTTGATGGTCTGCACATCCCCTTAAAAAAGTGTCAGCATATTAAGTTGGACCCTGTATAGTAACTGTAGGATACAATGTATACAGGTTGAAATTGATATCATTAGCATCCTTTTAAACTAAGAGTCTACCCATCAAACTGAACAACTTTTACTATGACATGGGAGCAATTCGATTGGAGCAAAAAAAAATCTGCTGTTGCAGACATTTGAGTCAAGTAAGCATATTGTAGTTTAGTATGGAACAGCAGATTTTTTTTTGCTCCGATCGGTTTGTTCCCATAGCAAAAGTTGTTCAGTTTGATGGGTAGACTCTTAGTTTAAAAGGATCCTAATGATATCAATTTCACCCTGTAGATCTGAAATAAAGATTGATTTCACCCAAATTCTTACTTCAACCCCCAGATTTTTGCGGTTCAACCCCTACCATTACACTCCCCATACAAAATAAATCACAAACAAAATCTCTTGAACAAACTCAACGCTAGAACGCCCGATGTAATTGATATGTACACACTACAACATTACTCTATGTCCCGAGACTCAAACTATAATCACACTTACGTCTTCGTCATTAAGGGTGTCACATGGGACAAGAACGTGTACTAAAATTCATATCTACACATCGTTCAACGAAGTCCCGTGAATCAAACTATTGTCACACTTATGTCTTTGAGTATAAGGATTGTATCAGGGGATGCAATATATTTATAAGGGTAGCTGACGTAATTACAAGTAATTTGTAACAGTAGTGTTAGGGGTTATTTATTATGGTGATAAATACTTGAGCACCTGTTACCATAGAAGGTTAAATTCACGACTGTTCACTTTGGGGGTGGTCTGAAACTTTTCTTTAACTAACAAACGTGACATAAGTACCTACCTACTCGAGAACGGGGAGCATGTATAAAATGTAGATATGAATGACGCTAAAGAGTGATATACAAGGTGTTACAAAAATACAAATAAACCTTTAAGGGGGTGGTGTAGACCATCAAACTGAACAACTTTCACTATGGGACCAATATAGAAATCGCAAAAAAAAAAAATTTATGTTCTACAAGGTGTTACAAAACTACAAATAAACATTTAAGGGGGTGGTGTAGACCATCAAACTGAACAACTTTCACTATGGGACCAATACCGAAATCGCGAAAAAAAAAATTTATGTTCTATACTCTACAAATCGACTAGAGCTAAAATATGTATGGGATTTAAAAAATTTTTTTCGCGATTTCGATGTTGGTCCCATAGAGAAAGTTGTTCAGTTTGACGGTCTAAACAACCCCTTTATGAGTTTCAAAAATTTATTGTTACTTATGAAACACCCTGTATACCTACTCTACAAATCGACTAGAGCTAAAATATGTATGGGATATGAAATTATTTTTTTCGCGATTTCGATGTTGGTCCCATAGAGAAAGTTGTTCAGTTTGACGGTCTTAACAACCCCCTTAAGAGTTACAAAAATTTATTCTTACTTATGAAACACCTTGTATATGGATGATAGTCGCGCGCTCTAGTCTGCTTACCCCACTGGGAAAGAGGCTTGATGTTTTACATAGAGATATAGTAAAAAGTATAGTAGATTACACACTGAGGACAGGAACTGTCCGAGGTTAAGTATACTATTTTTCTTCTCGACTGAGGTGGAAAGCGACAACTTCGTTTAGCGCAGCGGGACGAGAATTAACGCTTTCCGTCCGGAGGGAAAAAAAGTTGTAACACACTCTAGGGACTTAACATAAGAATGACTTTGAGCCAACTTGTATATATTAAATAGGTTATTGTATTAGGTTAGCCTTTCCCAAAACATAAGAAACCGTATCTTTTAGTCGCCTCATACTATACCCACCCACTGTACCTACTGAAAGTTATTTATTACTATTCTTGTGAATTAACCCCAAAACCTTTGCCAACAGGTCTGGTTCAAGAACCGAAGAGCGAAATGCAGACAACAGCTCCAGCAGCAAACGAACACCCAAATATCAAGCAAATCATCATCCAACTCAAAAACATCCATATCATCGTCAGCTATCAAATCCTCCTCCTCATCCTCCAAAGCGACAACATCCAAATCCTTAACCACAACAAGTTTATCAACGACCCAGAACACCTCCAGCGTATCAACCTCCTCCCCAAATCTACCAATAACACCGACCACTTCAGTCAGTCCACCAATAAACGTTATTTGCAAGAAAGAATCAGCACCAAACTACGAATCGTCACCTATAAACAAAAACCTATCGTCGGTACAACATTACAACTCAGATTTGAGGCTAAGCAAGGAATCGGACAACTCAAATGTACACGGTTACGGTGTCACGCCAAAGCAAGAGCTTTACAGCAGTCCAAAGAGATTGGATTACTCTGGCAAGATCGACTATTCAGAGAAGAGCTTCGGCAGCAGCTTAGTTAAAGACCAATACAGTTCTAGGTTAACTGGTAACCTGACTCCTTTAGGGTCAAACTCTTCGATTATGACGACGCCGTCGCCGCCTATAACTCCGCAGAGCATCAATGGGCCCGGGAACGTCTATCACCCGGATAGTTATAATAGTTTCCATTGGCCGGGCAGTTCTGATTACATAAGGAGTTATTCTACGTCCCACCACCATCAGGGGTATGGGCAGAGCGCTTATAATTCTCCATATTATCCCAGTCAGGTAAGATTTTGTTATATTTTTGTTTTAATATTCAAATAAGTACCTATTATTAAAATGCACATGATTCGATTAAGCTTTAAATCTTGCCGGAACATAAACCTACTACGCGACGAAACAATGGGCGTTTTTCATTTCATTTGATCACCAGCGCTTGTTTGATTCTATCTTAATAGATTCCCAAAAGTATTAAATTCTCAAAAAAACAGTATAGCGACGATTTTTAAGGGGACGATCAGACCATCAAACTTATTTGCTTTCTCTACAGAATTAAAGACAAAATCGAGAAAAAAAAACAGCAGTCCCATACATTTGTGTCTAGCAGGTTTGCAGTTTTCTATGCAACAGCAAATTACTTATTTTGAGTTGATATTGATCCCATAAAGAAAGTTGTTTTATTTCATGGTCTGATCATCTCCTTATAGGCGTCATCATATTAACCCTGTATAAATAGAAAATAAATTAAAATCCAATCTAACCCCCAATCCCCTTCACAGATGGAGTACTTCAACGGCACCTCAGTAAACCAGACGCACGGCAGCCACCACAGCCACAACCTCACAGCCAACGGCAACCAACTGTACAACCAGGTCTCCTTCGGCAACCCCTCGCCCCCGGCAGCCTGGCCGTCCCACCACAACATCCTATCTTCTGGGCCAGAATCCCCAGAAAACCAATCCCAGAATTCTCCACATCTGAGTATGCTCCAAGCGTCGCAGATCTCAAACTTTTCCAACACCGGCAACAGTTACTTCGCCCCGGAGAAGTATGGAATCAACATGGTTTAATGTCTATAATAATCTAGTCTTTGTATAAAGTGTACATTTTTTGGGGTTGGAATTGAAAGGGTTTATTGAAAGGTTATTTCGCTTTTGGACTTTGTGTTTTTTATTGGGAAAGAAGGTTGGTTTTGGGAATTGATACCCAGTTATTTGTCATTTAAAGCATCATGTATTATTAAGAATAATCCACGATTCAAACGCAGTGTCCAAACTATGTGATAGGTGAGTCTGTCGCCATTTTAAAGCATTAAAGCAGCAAGGTGTAAAATTTAATTCGTTAACATATTTAACACAGTGCTTTACACCATCAAACTGAACAACTTTCAATATGGGACCAATATTGAAATTGCAAAAAATATGCTATTCCATACATTTAGGTCAAGCAATTGACTTTGTCTATGGAACAGCAGATTTTTTTCGCCATTTCAATTTTGGTCCCATAATGAAAGTGGTTCAGTTTGATAATCTAAAGATATGTAGTATGTAGGTAACGCTTTTCATTTTACATCTACATATACAGGGTGCTAGGGTAAACAGTTCCATTACTGTAATGAGTGATTGTACCCATTGTACCTCTCTATACTAACATCCTGTATGGGTTATATAGGCTGCTCCAAAATCTGTTAGAATGACTTTGATTGAGAATTCAGTTGTCAAAACCAATTATTACCCCCTATATTGAAAAACTTGTTGAAAAAATAGTTTCAGAATTATCATCTTTTAAACAATCGTATTTCAAATCATTTTCAATGTTATTTCTTTAACATTTATCTTACTTTTTAAGTTTATATTTTGACTCTTATTAAATGTAGATTTAAAGTTGAAAATCCTTTGAAATACGACGTAAGTACATATCAAGAAGTTGAATTTAAAATACCTTTATTTTACAAAGCGAATAATTTTTCAATAAATCGTATTCAGAAATAACTTATGATGTAAATTTTAATAAAAAAAGGGAGGTTTTTGTCTTTTTTTTTTTGTAAAATAAAGTTTTGAGCAATTACTGTCCGTCATGCTATGGAACATTTTCATCGTGTTTGCACTTTTAACTACGCATGGTTTACAAAAATTGCCCAAAATTTTAATTTACATTTTCACTAAACTAATCAACATCAAATTTATTTGAAAATCGTGCTATTTTGAACGTTACCTTAAGAATTTATCAACGAAAAATGTTTTAAAATTTGTTTAACGGAAGGCCTAAGGTGTTATCGAAAAAGAAAAACTATTTCTTGCCATATTTTGAGTTAGTTTTGTATAGAAATTAATTTTTTCCTATACTCCGCTTCCTAAATCCTGATTGTAAAAATCCCAGTCATATCACTTATTATATTTAATTATAAAATAAAAAAATAGTGTAATTTAGTGACAAATTCGCTAAAAATGCGTTTATAATGTAAATAGATACGATTAAAAGTTTTATTTTTAAATGAATTTGTAAATGTGTGTGTTCCGATTGTATATGTGACTTATATTGTCTAGGTTTAGAGTTCCCTAATGTGTTTTTTTTTATTTTTTCGAACCAGTGAAAAACCTTAGAAGAGTAGGTTGCCGATAAAATTAAAAAAAAATGTTTTTTTTTTAAACGAATGCTTCGGTAATAAAAAATAAACTGCCAATTTAATACTAGGTAAGCAATGTTTGAAATTTTTTCGAGTCAAAATATTAAAAAAAATAAAAAAGGTTAATCACACATTTGTAAAAGGAATTGTTGTATAAATTATATTTTTAATTTTAATAAAATTAACTCGCAAACTTAAAGAGATTATTAGTTAATTTATATTTTTTATTCAAAATCAAATCGTAGTAACTAAATGTAATGAAATTTGTAATTTATAGTAATTATTAAGCTTGGACATAGCTAAGTAAGTAAGTAAGTAAGTACACCAAGTTGTACTGCATCCGAAAGAGTCAGTGTATTTTTTTTAGTTAAGTTGTATTAATTATTAACTGATAGGTATTGAAATATTGAATCCGAATATATGCATATAAAATACAATTCGTTGTGTTTTATTTTCATCACGTTCCTTAGCCGAGTCAAAGTGCAATAAAAAAAATGCCCTCGACGTATTATCCTCTAAAACAAATAATTTTCTTAAACACATAATAACGTATTCTCAAAATGACGTAGTCTGCGTTTCCGCTGTTTTCTCGTGGACCCACTAATTCGCCCCTGGTGGGTCTACGAGGGAGACTTATTTCTCGTAGATCCACTGACTGATGCGGGTACCCACTGGTGAGTCCACGAGGGAGTCTACCAGAGATGTGCGAGGTAGCGAGGCGGTGAGCGAGGAAAAAATCCGCCAATGAGAGTATTTCAATTTCCCAATGACGTGATCGAGCGAGCGCGCTATTGGCGGATTGTTTCCTCGCTCACCGCCTCGCTACCTCGCACATGGAAACGCAGCCTTAATCGTAAACCTAGTGGTTCAGAAGGTCGTAGCGACAGCTAGGTCATTGGACTTGAGAGTTGGTCGTTTGAAAAAACAGACGCCTGTAGAATGCTCGCTTCTAGTGGCGGTGGGCAGGACACGTAGCTAGGCGAAATGATGGCAGGTGGAGTAAAGCCTTAACAGAGTGGTGGCCGAGATTAGGCAAAAGAGGAGTGGGTCGTCCGGCAGCCAGGTGGGTTGACGACATCTGGAGAAGTATCGGTTGATGCGACTGGCACAGGACCGAGAAGAATGGCAAAATATAGAGGAGGAGTTATGCCCTGCAGTGCAGTGGGTAGATACGGGCTGAAATTGATGATGATTGTAAAATGCGGCATGTCTCTAGGTGGAAAAATGTCGTTCTCCGACATAGTAGGCTCTATAGTTTAATTGGACGAAAGTAAAGCCCAACCAGCCTAGTTGCGGGTTCTAGTCCAGTCAGAGACCCAATTTTTTTAATGTTTCATTTGTTTTGAAACAACATGTAAAGCCTGACCAGAAAAATAAAAACCCTCGCCATGTTGCGGAAAATCATCGGAACTAATTTTTGTACCTGGATCATTGACATTAAACCTGAGGGTTCACATTGACGGAGCAACGGCTGGCAGCGGTGAATAGGTACCGCGGGACGAGCTGGAGCAAAGCGACACGTTTGAACCCAGGACTCACGACTTCACAGGCAGATTGCTACTAACTAGGTACCGTCAAAATGACAAAAAGATTTAGTTTTGAAATAAGTACTTAGTCTAGTATTTAATTACGTAAAGCTAGCATAATTTTCACGAGTCATCATCGCAGCCTATACAAGGTGTTTCATAAGTAAAAATAAAAATTTATAACTCTTAAGGGGGTTGTTTAGACCGTCAAACTGAACAACTTTCTCTATGGGACCAACATCGAAATCGCGAAAAATAATATCTGATATCCCATACATATTTTAGCTCTAGTCGATTTGTAGAGTATGGAACATCATTTTTTTTTCTCTATTTCTATATTGGTCCCATAGTGAAAGTTGTTCAGTTTGATGGTCTAAACCCCTTAAAGGTTTATTTGTATTTTTGTAACACCTTGTATACTTCCCACTGCAGGGCACAGGCCTATCCTTACGGATTGGTGTTATGTTAGCGATAGTCCCCCACGCGTTCCCATAAACTTCACACGTATCAGAATTTCTTTTTCAGCGAATGCAGGTTTCCTTACGATGTTTTCCTTCGTCGTTCAATTTTCAAGAGTAACTCCTTAGAAAAAGTATATGTCTAGAATTAGCCTCACACTTGTTCCGTATAAAACAAAAGGGGCTAACTTTCTTAGGTTGGTGTGCGTGAGGCGCCATACTAATTATGTATGTGTGCGTGTATATGTATAGGGTTTTGGAACCAGTACTGGTTCCTATTTTTTTCGACGCTTTCGTAGCTTTGACTGTCTATCTTGATAATCTAAGAGTAACTCATCATTTTTACACAAGGTGTAACAAAACATTGCTTTGATCGACGGTGATCGACGGTTTGTCCTTAGAAAAAGCACGATTAATATGGTCACTTCGTTGACGATGCGAAAGTCGATTCATATATTAATTACCCTTAGATTTGACCATCAAACAGAACAACTTTCACTATGGAGCCAAAATTGCAAAAATACAAATCTGCTTTTTCGTACATTTGAGTCTAGTATGCACTGCAGTTTTGTATGAAACAGCTGATTTGTATTTCGTTGTTGGCTCCACAGTAGTGACATATGTTTAGTTTGATGGTCTAAAGGTACACCTTTAATCAAATCACTAACCGCCTGGCCACGGGACAGGGCGACCGGCGGCGCGAATTGCGATTTTAGAATACACTGAGCGTTGTGTCCCTACAATTACGCAAGCACGCAGCGGCGCGTAGGCAGTGTATTCTAAAATCGCAAGACGCGCCGCCGGTCGCCCTGTCCCGTGGCCAGGCGGTAAGGCGTTTTTTTTGTTACACCACGTAAAGAAAACATAATTTTCTTGACTAGGTACCTAATTCTTTATCGAATAGGTGTGAGTAGAGTCCGATACATAGTGAGTAACCCGATACACCAGGGTTCGTCGACAGAAGCCGCACTACACCGACTGGCGACCGTACCTATGTCCTTCGTGTCTACTCGGGTTACCTATGAACATGAAGGTAAAATATAGCGGTCATTCTCAATAAGCTGACGGTTATAAAAGAGGATGATCAGACCATCAAACTGAACAACTTTCTTTATGCAATTTTTGAGAGTTACGCGGTTATTAATTAAGCTAAAGTTAATCATTATAACGGGTTCTTACCGCGTTTTTATTTATTTTGGAGTTCCCGATATTAAAACATCGGGAAATATCGGGAACTCCAAAATAAATAAAAACGCGGTAAGAACCCGTTATAATGATTAACTTTAGCTTAACTTTCTTTATGGGACCAAAGTCGAAATTTCGTAGAAAAAAATCAGCTGTTCCTATTGACGAAGTCAATGGCTGTTCCATACGAAACTGTAATCCTATACGAATCAAAATGTATGGAAAACAAACAGACCGACAAAAATTATAAAACAGGTTGATTTGAAGTCAGGGATACCTAAAAACCTTGTCGTAATCCTTTTTATGTAAATATTATGTACTGAAACACGGCGACACATCAAGCTACGCAAAACAAACATAACCTGGACTCGCGACGATATACATTACCCTAACGTCGCGCGGCGAGCTTATTTTGGTTTTGCGTAGCTTGATGTGTCGCCGTGTGTATACCGACACACTTCTGTTACAAATCAAATCAATATAATTTATTCAATATAGGAGCCTGAAGCACACTTATCAAACGTCAATTCTTTTTTAAGCTACCACCGCGTCGGAACGTGTTGTCGCTGTAGAGAAGATGCGGCCAGAAACTTTACAGCATAACACGACTCAATAACTATTACAATACAGGGTGTAAGGGACAGCCCTCCGCAAACTGAAACGGTGTACTCAGACCATCAAACTGAACAACTTTCACTATGGAGCCTACCGCAGGAAACGCGAAAAAAAATCGGCTCTCCCATACATTTGAGTCGGGAAGGTACAGCAGTTTTGTATGGGACAGCTGATTTTTTTTCGCGTTTCCTGAGGTAGGCTCCATAGTGAAAGTTGTTCAGTTTGATGGTCTGAGTTCACCGTTTAAGTTTGCGGAGGGCTGTCCCTTACACCCTGTATAAATTACAGTTTTATAATAGTTTAGATTTATCCGATTTTGACTACAGATATCGTGTCGAATTGTTACAAAAGCAGGCTAATAATTATATTAGATTAAAGATTAAATACCGAGGACAGGAAAGTAAGAAAGGTCTCAAATCTCAATGTGATCTGAGGCTTTCTTATTTACAGTCCCAGGTTAGTATAGAATTTTTCTCCTCGTCGGAGGTGGAAAGCGACAACTTCGTTTGGCGCAGCGGGACGACAATTGACGCTTTCCGTCCGAGGGGAGAAAAAATTATATCGCAAAGACTACGACTACGCTGCGTAGCGCAATACTACGAAATGCTACGAATTTTCGTAGTCTATGTTGCGCTACGCCGCGTAGTATCTTCATCAAAATTATTATTAGTTGAAGTGACAATAGATGAAATAAATAAAATTCTAAAATATTCACCATTGGCTTTTCGGTGAAGGAAAACATCGTGAGGAAACCTGCATTCTTCAATTTCGAGGCATACTGTATTGTTTCATTATAAGTGGCGACGGGCTCACCCCCCGTCACACTGGACAGAGTTTCGGTACTACTAGTGACATGCGGATGTTCTGAGGTTTCAGAATATAATATAACCTCGGGCAGTAAATAAGAAAGCCTCAGATCACATGTTATTCCCAGAGTATATCCCATGTTTTGTTGCACCCTGTATAAGGTATTACGATTATGATGGTGATGACGATGATATCAAAAGCCGTGAGTGAATCCGGCCATGGACCTATTTCTTCCCATGTGTGACTTATAAGGCAACTAAGGGTAAGAGTTTTTAGCAGTGTGTTTGTGGGTAAAAGACTAGCTCCATATCACCATTTTACTAGTCATTTCTTTCATCTCAATCTTATAAAAGTGGGCCTTGTTACAACAGCAAGACAGCTGGTGTTGTAGCAATGTTTCTGACCACCCTACAATGATTATGGTCGTGAATTTATGTATGTAGGTAAGTACTAAAAGAAAACTTTAACTAAACAACAAACAACAAAATGGCGTTCAAAACTACAATTTATAAAAAAGAAGAGAAACAAAAGAAAATTCTTTGAAAATTTGTCTCCAGCCAGTTTCAAAATTAACTGTTTAGACGCCCGCGGTAAATTGTACAACCGACATAACTATAAGTAGCTATACTAAACGCAAACTTTACTTGTACCGTCGCAGATATTCCCTGGAAAATGTATTTTTATTTTATTATGGCAGCCCTAATTTCGCAACCTACCTTTTATAAACCACTCTAATTTCAACTTTATCTCTTTGAACTAAACTACAAATTCCACTAAACAAATTTTCTCATACGACGTTCTGAAGTCAAACTTCAAGGGCAGAACTTACGCAGTTATATTTGTAGCGGTACGTATAGATGTGTTGCTGTCTAGTTCTCTCTCGTTGCGGGGCGGTGTAGTGCTGTCTCGTGCTGGTGCGGGAGATAAGCCGCTTATCTTCGCCCCGCACTCCTCCCCCCCGCCTCCCTCAGCGGCTGCTGCGCGTAAATGTGAGATATTCTGCAATTTTTTAACATTATTATTTAGTTAAGTACATCGTTTTGTTGTAGAAACTAAAACCAAGGCTAAAAAAAAATGTCTACCTAGGCTTTAGAAATCTTGAGGAATTTTTAATTCTGTACTTACTTACCTATCAATATTTTATTTTGTGACAGTACATATCTGCACAGATTTGAATCAAAATATCAAATTCCAAACTTTGGTCTTTATTTATATATTTTTTTTAATTTTTTTTAGCGGAAAAAATGCTCATATTATATCACGTTAGCGCACACCTTTAACTTAAGATTAATTAAATCAAAATAATCTAAAATACAATTTTTCCATACCAAATTTCTATAAGAATTATTATTACAACGATATAGTTACTATACAGGGTGTTTCATAAGTAACAATAAATATTTAAAACTCTTCAGGGGGTTGTTTAGACCGTCAAACTAAACAACTTTCTCTATGGGACCAACATCAAAATCGCAAAAAAAATAAATTGGATATCCCATACATATTTTAGCTCTAGTCGATTTGTAGAGTATGGAACATCAATTTTTTTTTTTCGCGATTTCGATATTGGTCCCATAGTGAAAGATGTTCAGTTTTATGGTCTAAACCACCCCCTTAAAGGTTTATTTGTATTTTTGTAACACCTTGTATAAGGAATATATGAACACTTAGGCATTTCACATACATACGGAATAGCGATCCGAAATTCCGAATCAGAATTGTGATTTTGTATAGGATTTGACACCTTCGCAATTCCGAACGCAATTGTGGAGGGATAAATCCATTCTTCTTCGGAATTCCTGATTGCAATTCCGTATGTGTGTAACGTAAAGACCATAAAGTTAAAAATGTCGTCAGGTGCATCGCCACAAGACATGGTCCCAAGCATGCTGGCAGCAGCGTTCCCCCATAACCAAGCCAATTCGTTAGCCAAGGAAGCTGCGAACTCTAACGGTCACCGGTTGTGTCGTTTTAATATTTTGTTTGGCCTCTGGGCCCCAAGAACAGCGTCAAGACTTTTATAGTAAAGGTACAAAACTTTTATACGTTTTTTGTAAACATACAAAATTTTAAAAAATATGACGTTAAGTACAATTTAGGTATTTTTGTCTTAAAAGTATCTCAGGCCATGCCTTAAGAGGGCGTCACACTCACGATATTAAAATTAGATCTAGTTTTACTCGTATGCATGTTCTTAGTTTATAATTTGTACTTAATAAAATAAAATTACTGAAAACTAATATTATGCAATGTTTCGGACCCAATAATCTAACCACCTTACCAAGGTTGCCTACCTACTAGTTGATTTATAGTACCTAGACTACATACCGAGGACAGGAAAGTAAGAAAGGTCCCCAATCCCAAGGTCAACAAACATGTGATCTGTGGCTTTCTTATTTACTGTCCGAGGTTAGTATACTATTTTTCTCTTCAACCGAGGTGGAAAGCGGCAACTTCGTTTAGCGCAGCTGGACGACAATTGACGCTTTCCGTCTGGAGGGGAGAAAATTTCAAGGTCTTAAAAAGCTCGATATAATTAAATTATTTTGACTAAACTTGAGAATATCCCACCAACAATATATATTACTCCCAAATACGAGTCTCACTCGTCTCCCTGCCTACCTATATACACTTATACATCTTATATACATAACATCTATACAACCTCCCAACATAGCCACAGTTTCATGCCCCATGCTACAACTCTTATCTCTGAGGAATTAGGAAGAAAATTGAATGATTTGCGTGACTGTCAAGTTTGGGATAACAAAGGCCTATCTTTGGAGTATCGATGCGTTTTGAAGCCTTGTTTTAAGATCATGATTTGTGCCTTTTTGAGAAAAGATTCGATGTCCTATATAAACTCACGACTGTATTCGTTACAGGGCGATCAGAAATATTACTACAACTACTATAGAGCAAGGTATTTCAAGTAATTTTTAGAATATTTTACGGTTTCAGGATGAAAACAAGCGTTTAGTGATGATAGGTGGCCACTGGCCAGTGATTTACTTCCTCCGTGGTCGAATGGTCAAGAGCATTGAGCTCTTAACATGGAGGTCGTGGGTTAGATTCCTATGGGGGGGACAACTAGTGATATATCACTTTGTGCGTTTTTCCCAGTTGGTAAGAACATTGCAGACTGAATCAACTGATTGTCTGAAAAGAAAGATGATTCCATGCTTCGGATGGCACGTTAAACCGTTGGTCCCGGCTTCTATCTCTGGTGGTAGTAGTCGTTACATAAAAACCACGACAGAGGCCGTAAGGCGGTCTGAAAAACTCTGACACCAGTTCTTGCTGCCCACACATAAGAAGAAGTGATTTACATAAAAACATTGATAGCTATTTACAAAGGAAAGCCAATATCCCTAAGTCGCTTCGTTCGACCCCACATGCCGCTCCCTAGGTATCATCCTTATTCTTGAGAGTGTGTCATGCAGTGGGACTTATACAATGAGTGAACAGTGCAATACAGGGAAGGGAATGCTTCAGACCATCAAAATGAACAACTTTTACTATGAAACCAATATTGAAATCACGAAAAACTGGTCAAAATGGATAGTTGCCACATACTACAAAAATCTAGTAAAGCGAATAGATTTTGCTTCCAGTTTACTTGATTCTGAACTCAATTCAATTCAATTCAATTCAAAATCATTTATTCAATATAGGAGCCTGAAGCACACTTATTAAACGTCAATTCTTTTTTAAGCTACCACCGCGTCGGAACGTGTTGTCGCTGTAGAGAAGATGCGGCCAGAAACTCTACAGCATAACACGACTTAATGACTATTACAATATAAATTCTTATGCTAAGGTTATGTATACAGTAATACATAGTCTATTTAATTAAATAATTGATACTATACAGTAAACTATAAGTTAGTGACACTCAGACCCAAGCATTTTGATTTGAACTAACCATTGATATCTTATAGAACTACATAAACAATCAATGCTCCAAATATGGCAGAGCCAAAAGAACTCCTGTAGAGCTCTTTTTCCAACTTCTTCTTCAGCAGCAAGCTCTGGTGTCAGAGTTTTTTCAGACCGACTTACGGCCTCTGACGTGGTTTTTATGTAACGACTACTACCAACAGAGATAGTAGCCGGGACCAATCGTGTCATTCGAAGCACGGAATCATTCATCTTTTCAGACAATCAGGTGATTCAGCCTGCAATGTCCTAACCAACTGGGGGAAAACGCACAAAGTGACATATCACTAGGTGTCCCCCGTGAGAATCGAACCCACGACCTCCGTGTCAAGAGCCCAATGCTCATATCATTAACCATTAGACCGAAAACGTACCAACAATACTACAAAAATACAACGAGTTAGTGCCACCCAACAGCATACTGATACCGATTAGTGTGGATAATTTTTTAGATTCGGACAAAAATTTGCTAAGATTGAGAAGACTGGTGTACATATAGGGCCCCCCCAAAGATCGCCACAACGACCGGTCCCGCGCTGCCCTCATCCAACGGGTTCCCGCCGCCTTCACCGGGTCGTTGGTCCACCTTGTGGGGCTTACCCGCGCGGTGCTTTCCGGTACGCGGTCGCCACTAGAGAACTCTTCGGCCCCATCAGCCATCGGTTCTGCGAGCAATGTGCCCCTCCCATTGCCACTTTAGTTTAGCAATTCTTTGAGCTATGTCAGCTACTATGTTTCTTCTGCGGATTTCTGATTCGAATTCGATTCGGGTCTATCGTAGGTTATGGTAGGTTAAAGGAACTAACCCAAAAAAGCATTAAAGCATTTTTCATTCATTCATTCATTCAAAATGGTGAAGACTTATTTTGATTTAAAACGCAACCCTTTCCCAAAACTTTTTAATAAAACTTTCACCACAGACGCTCAAAAGTGCAAAGTTAACGTATCATGACCGGCTATTTAATAAACCAGCCAGCATGTGGCCACTTGACGCCATTTTAATTCAAACAAATGTTGTTCCTTTATTGGCATTTTGAAAAGCTCCCGTCTTTTGTCTTTAGTTAAAAAGTGTGATTTAGATTTTTAAATTTGGAAAATAAAAATTGGTTTCATAAAGGAGTTGGAACATTTTACTATGGGAGCATACCTAATCGTAAGCCGTCGTTTCGATTTTTTATCAACTCTAGAGTTAT
The DNA here is from genome assembly GCA_963693445.1 of Agonopterix heracliana. Lineage (NCBI taxonomy): Eukaryota > Metazoa > Arthropoda > Insecta > Lepidoptera > Depressariidae > Agonopterix > Agonopterix heracliana. The sequence goes on from OY856331.1 coordinate 10,671,588, forward strand.
TAGACTTAGGGCCTGTTTCACCACCCACCCGACAGATATTTTGAGATATTTTGTATGAAATTATGTCAAAATATCTGTCGGATAAGCTAACAAGAACTTACTCTGAAGTGGTGAAACAGGCCCTTACTAGGTTTTATTAGTCAAGGCCATTCATAAAATATTACATCTCATCATCATCATCACAACTTATATACGTCCCACTGCAAGGCACAGGCCTACCTCAGGGTCTATAGGCGTTAGTCCACCGCGTATACAAAGTGTATTGGTAGACTTCACATACGCATGGGGATTTCTTCTTCAGCGTATGCAGGTTACCTCATGATGTTTTCATTCACCGTTTGAGATTACGTGGGCACTTAAGTTAGAAAAACTAATTGGTACATGGCATGTCATCGTACGGATTTGAACTTGGACCTCAACATTGAGTTTATATAGCTCTCCGCAACGCAACACCGACGCTCATTCAACTACGGACCTGAAAGAAATACGGACCGAGTATTGCACTAAAAAGATGTGAAGCATGCAAGGTAATACAATCTCGTTTATCCTACAAGGGACCTACACTGACACAGATGCACTAGCTCTAGGCGCAGGTCCGACAACCCGTCACCTTATGTACCACGTGACAGCACGCACACAAAAGAAATGGGTGCTTCACTCTAGATGACATTCCGACTGGTTCTTCTTTTAAGTCTGTGCATTCAACATAATACCTATAATTTGTAAACTTAATAAACTTTACATTAATAGAGTCTTCCCCTTATCTTTACTGTATTATATTATAACGAACCCGAAGCAAACCAAATACTTTTCACCGCACCGCCATGCCATCAAAATAGAAAACTCATAACCTACAGATGTATTACGAAAATGAATAATAAATCCTTAGAGCACAATAGGGGCATTAGGTGCACCATAGACAAGGAGCGATCACAAATTTACAAGGGCTGGGGTGCGTTGTAACACAATCCGTACGTCAACTCTATTATTTATGGATTCTTTAACATGTAAGGACCATCGTATGGAGTACGTGGGGGCGCGGGCGTTTGAACACAAATATATCGGACATTTGGCACAAGGAAGTTTCCCTTCTGCCTCGACGATTCCAAAGAGGGATTTTAGGGTATTTTTTTATACCAAATTGTTTTGGGGATACAGGTCCATAATAATAGACAACTAATTTGTTTCGTAATTGAAAAATATGTCAAAGAAAAAGTTATGAAGTAATAGATCAAAGGAGAGACGTAAATTCATGCGCGCATAATGCAATAAATTTACTTTTCGGTCGCGGTTAAATCTAACATGGCGATAAATTGAATCGTAACGGTTTGGCGAACCCAACAGAAGTCCTTTTGAAATTTACAAAATTCAATTTTCTTACACGATCAGCATAAATCAAACCTACGCAAAATTTCTGCCTATCATAAAAAACCGAAACGGCGGGAAATACTTTTTCCGAACGCTTAAAACCTATTTCGAATTCGAATTTAGAACCGGGCGTTTTCGCGGCAAATTTTCTTCTTTTTTTCCACAAACAAAATGGGCAAATGACATTTCCGTGTTAAATCAAGGCGCCAATTCAGCTTGTTTGGTAATTTTTGTGCGATTTATCGAATTAAATTGAAATATTCTTTGATGTGGGTAGCTATTGGGCGAATCGGGGGATATTCGATTACGCGGAACTCGACTTTTCAATTTGTCGTCGTCTCTTTTATCTGTAAAAGAAATTATTTGTGTAAGCACGAAGTGAATTTGATCATCTTAATAAAAATATACACTAATAATTTTATATCTTGATTATTTTGTTTGCTGGTGGTTGTATTAAGATAGCATTTTAGCAAAATGTTATATTATCAACAACTTGATTTAACGTAGTACCTACGACAGAATAGATGCCATCAGATTTTCTAGAGGAGACCTCAATCCTTCAGTGGAACATAGGCTGATGATGATGGTGTACCAACGCTCCGTTTGACAGCTGCGTATCTCATGAGGTACCTATCGCGCATTGACATAAGGCGTATTTTAGTTTTTTTTTCCTGAAAGGGACAGTTCGAAATTTGAAGAAGTACCTACTCGATAATAGGGATGAGTGTGGTATCTGTTACGGTAGTAACTATTGAATAATCTGTGGTTGTAGGCTAGATAACGGTCCTACAACAAAAATCCATCAAAACCATTACAAATCTAATCGGATCCACCCCGATCTATTTATTTTCGTTTAATTTCTGAACTAACAGGGTCAACGGGCCACTTTCTGAACGCATTTCCGATGTTTTCGCGCCCTCGGCTGCCGATTAGCCGCCGATCCTCTTGATTTATTCGATTTTAGAACGACGCCATTTTAGGTCACGTGCTGGCTGCAAATAAGGCGGGATGGAAGCTCTATGGTCCTTGTACAGGCTGATTTACTTTTTGAACAACAGTTTTTCTAAAAATCTTCGAATTTGATGTTTCGACTTTTTTCCTTTCTGGGGTTGTAGCAAATATTCTGTTGCTACAGCTATCAAACACATTTTGTACATTTGTTTGTAACCTGAAGTTCACTTGTTACATAATATTTTAGCTTTCATGGCAAAAACCACGTAGTTACCTACCTACTTCTGAAAAAAACTAAGTAGGTACTTCTGATAACTACATAGTGGTTTCAGAAGTAAGTCATAATAACAATAAAATGTGAAATTAATAGTAAACGTTGCTGATAATAGGTTGTTTAAAGAAAGACTTTTACTCATTTTATTACCATATCACTATTTATTTTAACTTTTTACTGCAGTTTTAACCTTTTCTGGAAGGAACAAGTGTGTAGCACATATACTTATATTACTCTTTGCGTAGCACCCTCAAGTACTCTCAACCGACGGAAGTGCACGAATGAGGTATTGAATGTGTATGCGGCGTTTCGTAGTGTGTGGCGAAGTGTGTCAGAATCGTAGTGTGTGGCGGGCCGTAGTCTTTACCTACCCCCGTGGCACAGTAGCGTGAGTTTATGTATGTGAATGAATGAATGAAATATACTTTATTTACACCAAAAGCAAAATACAATACATAATAGGAAACAACTGATTGTGGTACAAATAAGGCGGTCTTAGACAACCTTAGGGTAGAGGAAATATAACAAAGAATGTATTAAGTATGTTCTTTTAACTCTTGCCTTCAGAGTTTATTTAATTATACCTACCTAGATCTGAAAATAAGGGATGGTTGTGTAGTTTCTGGATTACCGCTATCTATTCTAAAGAAAAGGTAGAGTCACAAAAGATTTCTAACAAACTAATCATGCATTTTTTAATCTTTTAGCTTATCTTTTAAAATAGCTGATGAAACGAATGTTTTCAGAAGCAGCCTGTACACAATGGCTATAGAACACGACACCCGGTAATTAGAGCACTCAATTTGCGCGCCACTTTTCCGCCGCCTCGTGTCCGACACGCGTCTTTTTCAATTGTTCTATCTTTCATTCCAAATACAACGTCCCGGAAACCAATGGATTTTCACTCTTATAGCTTAGAGTTAAGAGTGGTAATAGGAGGCTTTTTAAAGTAACGTTACGCTATCTGCTCTATAATCGAATGTTTTGTCTGTGGTACCCTTTTGAATAAAGAAAACAATAGTTCCCGCGCTTTTCATCTGCAAACAGCTAACGATTGGCGGTATTAAAAATTCATAAGTACGGGGGGATTATCTTTCAATCATTAGATAATCATTTTCATTTTTATAAGTCTTCTTTTTGTTACGTGCGAGTGTGAAACCATACTAGTATGAAATTGTGAGATACCTAGGTACCTACTGCACTGGTAGCATGCGACACGTGATACGGCTGTATCACGTCTTTTATCTCGTTCGTTCGCACGCAAATAGAAAGAGAGCGATGGTGTGATAACGCTGTATCACGGTGGCATGCTACCCATGCTGGTGTATAAGTAATCATACGCCTACGCCTATATTTCCCGAGTGATATCTAGATATTATAGCATCAAGTTTGGACACTATGCTTAAACTTAATCTAGTCTAGTTTGACAGGTAGTGGGCCTATTATAGGTAGGTACCTCACGATGTTTTCCGTCACCTCCCCAGTCGTGTTATGTTATCTCAAATCGTACCTACATTATTATAAGTTCCTGAAAACTCATTGGTCTAATCGAATAGGCTACGATAGACCACGTTCAAATCTAAATGCCATACCATTATAATAGTCCAATAGAAAATTCTATCGTAAAAACTGGTCTTTACATACGTATACGTATACCTGTAAAGGTATACCGTACATCTGGTAAGTATACCTTTCCTATCTACCTTTCTTTTTGTATACTTAACTAATTAACTATCTATTTAAATCTTTAAGAGTTAGTAGTAAGATTTTTGGTATCAAATTAATTCTTTATAAAATCCAGGTACCTACCTATCATTTTGGGGATTAAAATACCCCCTACCGATACAAACCTTGTGAAGCAATTCCTTTTTTACGATATCTTTAAGGGTTGCAGTCACCAATGAGCAAGACGTCCCAATTATAAGGTATTTTGCGAACGCACCTGGATTCGTTAAAAAAGCTTAGCGTAAAAAAAATTAAGAAAAGAAAAAGATACCAATTCTTTCTGAGCGAAAATTATAATCGGCAATGGAGCGTGCTCCTTAATCCATCGACTTGGTTTTTTATTTTTTTAAGAAAAAATATATTTTTTTATGACTACGGGCTACGGCTTTGCGTCAACGGACCTTTGCGAATCTTTTGGCGCGTATTAAAAAAATTTTGATACCCATTTCGAACTTCATGCAAAAATCAACTTAAAACAAGGTATGTTTTAAGAAACATTTTTTATTGATTGCAGAAAAATGTTTGGAAATTTTTTCGCGGAAGTGAAAAGTTCTGAAATTAAAAATAGCATAGCATAGCATAGCATATGCTCACGACTAAATGCCCCGAGGGGGTAGACAGAGATATTCTGAAACCTCAGAACATCCACGTTTCACCAGTAGTACTGAAACTCTGTCCAGTGTGACGGGGGGTGATCTCGTCGCCACTTATAATGGACAGTGGGTACAATACATGCCTCGAAATTGAAGTGCAGGTTTCCTCACGATGTTTTCCTTCACCGAAAAGCCAGTGGTGTTACAAACCGTACATAAATTCCGAAAAACTAATTGGTACGAGTCGGCCTGGACGGGGATCAAACCATCGCCTCCTCGGCAGGCAAGGTTACTCGCCACTGGACCACTAAATAAATCATTGCAAATTGTGAAGTGACGAAAGATAAGATGGAGAGAACCTAATGTACACTAATATACATTGTTTGGAACGGAATGGAGCGACTATCATTTTCGCCAAAGACATTAAAAAAATCTAGATTAAATCTTATTCATCATCATCTTTGTCTAATAGATTTGTACGTATCCAATGCGTATCCAAAACGTTTCCTGTCCAACAAAAATTCTTAACTAAGGAAGAACATCCGTCCTATTCAAACAAAATACATTAAAATAGTTCCATGCGATTAATCCACAAAAAGAAACCTGCATCTAATTCAATAACAAAAAAAACCGAAATAAATAATCCAGATCAACAAAGGTCACCTTCCGATCGGCCAGGAAACGTCTACGGTTAAAAAAATAACAAAATATAACCCCATAATTCACAATTAAAAACAGCTACTGGGCATGCCCCGAAAGTATACATAATAAATTTCTTCTTTAAAAAGGTTTGACTGAAAAGGGCAGGATACTGGCACAATGGCGGGACAGCCTCGAGCACGGTGAGATAAAAAAATAAAGTTGTTTATGGTCATTTTGCCGCCAACGCTCGGTTTTAAATTTAGAATTCTAAACTTTTGAAGCCGGACAGTAGCAAATTATTCTGGATTTATCTGGATTATGGAGGGCACGCACGTCTCGACATTAATTTTACTGATATTTTTGAACTTTATTGTTTCTGTGACAATAAATATTGTAACTACTCTAAGTAGATTTTATCAAACGTATTATATGCTATACCAGTTTGATAAAATAAAATTAGGGTCTATGTAGAGTAGGTTACGTAGTTACTTATTGTCACAGAATACATAACGTCTATAGAAAAAAAATTTACCATAATTATCATGTATGTGTGTGAAGACGAGAAACTGTCAGGATCGTAGCAGGTGACATCCAATTTAAGTACTGACCTATTTAATTTAATTCTTCAATACTTACATAATTTTTAACAAAAAAAAAGATCATACATTTTTGTTCAGTAAGTAGGTATAGTACCTTGAAGCTCACTTTACCTATTAAATGTTAAATCATTTTTTGAAGCTACCACACTTTGATTAACAAAATATCACAATAGAACCTCAAGGTTGTCTGGAAGAAATCGCTTTTTAGCGATAAGACCGCCTATTTTTGTAACTTCTGTATTTCCTGTTTGTTAACTTCTGTAAGTATATTATGTTTTTTTTTGTGTAAAATAAAGTATAAGTAATTGAGTGAATTGAAACTACTAAAACCAATGGGCCAACTTTCTTATGTCGGAGTACCTCCCTAGATATCTAGACATAAAAACTACAAAAACATCAACTAGTCAAGAAAATACTGAAGTATTACCTAAATACAATAAAATATAGATACTTACTTACATAAGTAGGTACCTACTATTTATAATAGAATCTATTCTCATTCCCAAGAGACAAGGGAAAACGCTGACGGCAGGTATAATACGTAATTAATTTGCAATAGCAGTTTCATGTTATTTTCCTGTACAACTTCTGTTATAAGAGTTTATATCCTTGACGTAACCCAGCCCTGACCCCCAATTAGAAGCCATTCAATCTCCTTTCACAACCTTTTCACACTTGGCTGTCATAAATTTTGCTATCTATGGTCATCGAAAAAAAAAACGTGAGAAAACGTTACGAAAAGTTTTTGTCCAAAGAGATTTCGATGCGTAGAATGTAGTTCCGTTTTGTATGAATGGCGTTTTTTTTAAAGATGTCGTGTATGCACAGGTGTTTGTTGAACATCCATCAATTTGTTTGTGTAAGAATGTTGCTAGTTATTTAAATAGGAGCTCGATCTTGTGATGGACTTGTAAGCTTGTGAAACTGTTAGGTAAACAGACTTGAGATCAATGGATCCTTGACGGAGGTTGTTCGCGGGAAGACACTGCAAGGGGATTAATAATTTAATGAAGGGATAAATAGGGTTACGACCTACGAATAAAGAAATAAATATGGAACGATAACTCCGAACAAAATCTCCTTAATTTTTGGCACCATGAGTTTTGGCGGCAAACGCCGTAATTGGAGTCGAGTCGCCATAATGATCGAGTCTTGCGCGCTTGCGTGGTGTACACCAAAGTTCGTGGGGTCATTTTTTGACGTGAATTATATTTCCATATTTATTTCTTTATTCGTAGGTTACGACACATTTATCGACGGCGATCGACGGTTTATCCATACAAAAAGCTCGAATAGCATCATTGGTACGCATCTTTTCGCATCGACGTGGCGAACGAGGTGTCCCATAGGTAGGTAAGTACTAATCGAGATTTTTGTATGATGGACAAAACGTTGATCGCCGTTGACCCTAATTAGACAGAAGCGAAAAACCTGGGGTCTTATTGTGCTTAGCGTAGCATATACTCGCGACTATATTCACCGAGGGGGTAGTCAGAGATATTTTGAAACCTCAGAACATCCGCGTATCACTAGTAGTAGCGAAACCCTGTCGAGAGTGATAGGGAGTGAGCCCGTCGACACTTATAGGATAGGCACAATACATGCCTCAAAATTAAAGCATTCCGGTTTCCTCACGATGTTTTCCTTCACGGAAAAGCCAGTGGTGTTACAATTCGTACTAAAATTCCGAAAAACTCATTGGTACGAGTCGGCCTGAACGGGGATCCAACCATTGCCTCTTACACGGCAGGTCCACGTCATTTTATCACCTACTGAAGAATTACCAAGTACAGCCATAAATCCTGCATATCTATAAACTTACACAATAGTTCCACCGATCATGGTCACTGACTGAACCAAACAACTATTAAAGCTATTACAAAGCACAAAACAAAGAAATACAATACCCCTTAATCTCTTCCATCAACCGACTGCCCCTGGGGAGTCCACCGTGGTTCTAATACACAGCCCACACATGGTCCGTGGAGATTACGTTACCTATTCCATTGCAATAGGACTGCTATAAGACTACTATTAAGAACATGTTTTAAGTAATTTATCCCAGTTTTATCGCAATTTTAAACTGTTTTCGTGACAACTAATTACCACGGACCTGAAAAAAAGACGGACGTAATGTGACACTAAAAAGATGTGAAGCATGCAAGGTCCTACATTTTCGTTTGTTCTAAAAGGGACCTACACTCACACAAATGCACTAGCTCTAGGCGCAGGTCCGACACCCGTCACCATTATGTACCGCGTGACAGCACGCACACAAAAGAAATGGGTGCTTCACTCGTGATTAGATACGAGATTACGTCCGTCTTTTTTTCAGGTCCGTGCTAATTACGTGTTATTTGCCCCCTTCCCTCGCCCCCACGTGAGATTAGGTGAGAATTGAGATTCAAGTTTAAGTATATCAAGCATATTATTTGTTTTATAACAGTACTACTGGAATTACTCACGTGACTTGGTAAAAATTTATATAATATACATAGGAAACTAATGTCACAGACCATTTTGTCTTGAATATGTTGATTTTTACTTCTGGTGAAACGTGGATGTTCTGAGGAATATCTCTGACTACCCCCTCGGGGAATATAGTCGTGAGCATATGCTTATGCTATGCTTATGCTATGCTATGCTTATGCTTATGCTTATGCTTATGCTTATGTTGATTTTTGTTGTGTTTTTTATGTATTGGTAAGTACCGACTGTTTTATATATAGTTTTTGTACTTAATGTGTTTTTTTAAAGACAAATACTTACAGAAATTCTATTCTATTCTATTCTATTTAAAAATACCTTCATAGACTCACGACTTACCTAGTGCTTTCGGCGTGCTTTATAGCTATAAAAGTTTGTGAAACCTATAGTTACTTCTTGTGTGTGGCAAAATTTCTAACCATTTCAAAAGTGAATAAAAAAAGATAAATAATGTAAGTACCTGAGTTAGACAATGGTTTTATTTTTTTCTTTCATATCAAGAAAATAGAAGAATTACTCAAGAAGATAATTTATTTTTAATAATAGTTCATAGATTTTTTTTAATTAGCTTTAAAAGGGATGCGCATAAAGCCAGGCTTAATAGACCCAGTGGTATAATAGACTTTACATTCTCACGTGTCGATCAATGACAAAGTATTGTACCTGAGACATAATAACGACTGACACAAAATTAATAAACCGTGCCAACTCAACATTCCATCATCCCATATCCCACGTAACGTAATGTTTAAAAAAATAATTAAACACAAAAAAATAATCCGGTAACCCCAAAGGATTACACGACAAACGCATTTCGGACTGGCCACACCGAGCTTCCAAATTCAAATTAGAAAAAAAAGCATCCACACGTAGAAAGAGAAGGCACTAGAAGGAAGCACGTGTCTTGTCATATCACTCAGTAAGAGATGCACATAGCAAATTCGCTCTAGTTAAAAAAGGAGACCGCTACTTATTGCTGTCCTTATCGACGTATCCACTTTTTTGTACTTCAGCCATCTGACTCCAAAATGTCACTTCATATAAATTGTATGGGACAACCACCTGACTCCGAGATGTCACTTCATATAATTCGCTATCTCTTACCCGGTTACACTGATATTCGGTCTACTAGCGTAAGCGAAAAATTGTTCGTCTATGCATCCACAAAAATATTTTCTATGAAATTGACAGTTTTATTTTTTATTAGAAATTCGACAAAAGGTGTGATTCCATCGCAGTTCCATCGTGATTCTATCGATTCAAATGTCACAGTGACATTGCGTGCAAGTGTAACCACCTGTCAAGATCTCGTGTGAATGATCGAGATAGAACAGGCTTTCTCAAACTGTGCACGAAATATCAACTGAATGAATGAAGTCCCATAACCTATTTCGACTACAGCGACTGCTTTATTCAATCAATTACATAGCTTACTCAATCATGAGGTTCCGTGGGTTCCGGGTTCGAATCTGTAATGTACCAACAAACTCAATGTGTACCAATGAGTTTTTCTAACTTATTTACTTAATGCAGACTGCTCTCAAACGTTTTGGACACCATACGCTGAAGAAAAAATTCTGATGCATAATATGTGAAGTCTATCAATCCGCATTGGGCCCGCGTGGTAGACTGACGCCCATACACCCTTCCTGAGGACAAGCCTGTGCCCTGCAGTGGGACGTATAATATATGTATGATGATGATGATGTCTGCTTTATAGTCAAGCAGTCAGGTGCGCAGAGTGTTTGCGCTAAACACAGATGCACTCTCTCGTTCTAACTCTCCTGTATTATGTGATGGAACGGGAGACCGACACTCACAAAGATGTCGTCAGATGCAGTGTCTATACCCGGCCGCATATTCGTAAATACCCGCCGCTTCATCGAATATGCTACCCGGCCACCACACGGTGAGGGCGTCAGAGATGTTGCCGATAGTCTGAACGATGAATTAATGAATGAAATATTCTTTATTTACACCAAACACATAAATACAGTACAGAACAGGATACAAAAATAGTTATGGTACAAATAAGGCGGTCTTATCGCTAAAAAGCGATTTCTTCGAAGGAATTAGTTACCTCTTACGACACCAGTCTGTGTTGGTGTTATTCAAAGTCCGTTTCCACACGACACATACACAACAAGTTGGACTTTGTAATATCGGTTATATAAGAGTTGAAATTGAACCACTTATACTAAGTACTTACTTGTAATTAGACTTGAGTTGCTGTTGAGAGAGGGTACATAATTAGAGTCAAGAAAAACTTGCTGACACTTTAAGCAAGAAAGGGTAGCTCGTCGGCGGAGGAAGATTAAACGAAGCTAGGCTAGAGAAAAAACAAGAGAGGAACCAAAAAAGTTTGAGAATCTCTTAAATAGATCTCTATTTATCGTCTATGAATGATTTGGCAATAATTTTTACAATGAACTACTTGGGAAGCTGTTTTCCATTCTGTTTTGATACGGGTGGACACATCGGAGGCTATCGAATGATGACTCTACAAATATTTATAACAATGTATGAAATTGCGTGTGAAAAATAACGAACTGCGTAGGCAAAGAATAGGAACTATCACGTAAAAAAGTTACTCTTCAAAACAGCAGCACTGAAACTAAATAAACAAAACAGCTGCCTCCGTGGTCTAATGGTTAAGAGCATTGGGCTCTTGACACGGAGGTCGTGGGTTCGACTCCCACGGGGAACACCTAGTGATTTAAATCACTTTGTGCGTTTTTCCCCAGTTGGTTAGGACATTGCAGGCTGAATCACCTGAATAAGAAGAACAAAACAGCTGAGGAGGTACAACTTGTGGCTTGTTGGCTCGGGCAACAATGTTGTTAGGTACATTGATATCCAGTTTTAAGGGGATGATCAGACCATCGAACTGAACAACTTTCTATATGGGACCAACATCGAAATCGCGAAAAAAATCTGCAGTTCCATACATAACTGCCGACATAATATATATAACCTACTCGATCCAAATGTATGTACCTATTGTGAAGGACCCTTAGGTATATAGGTAGCTATACAGGGTGTAAGGGACAGCCCTCCGCAAACTGAAACGGTGAACTCAGACCACCAAACTGAACAACTTTCACTATGGAGCCTACCTCAGGAAACGCGAAAAAAAATCAGCTGTCCCATACAAAACTGCTGTACCTACCCGACTCAAATGTATGGGACAGCTGATTTTTTTTCGCGTTTCCTGGCCTGTTTCGTGGCCAGGCAGGATTGGTGTTTATGACTGAGATCATTTACTTTTTTTAAGTCTTAGTTTGAACTCTCGTATGTCAAAATCCAATTACTTACCTACTTATTATATTTTATCATCGACCCGTTCACGCCCAAAAGACGAATCTCTAAATCTTTGCGGATTATCGACCTATTAGTGTTTTTAATGGATCATTGTGATATACAATTTTCAAAGCCATAGTCACAATCAAGGTTGGTATAAAAATGGGTTCAACCAAAACCAAGGTTTAACCGATTTAAACAGATCCTTCGATAAAAAATTACCAAATACTCTTCTTTATTTCTACTATTAGTGTGATCAAGGATGGTAAAAGGTACCTGCTTGAAATTGGGCTACAGAGAGACTCTCCAATTACAATTTTTTACTCCAAACGCACGTAAGTACAGAAATGTGACACAGGTTATTTACGCAGCGTTTAAAAGGATTATTTCTCGGCGGCCATGACACTCGAGATTTTTTAATAAAAAAACAAAAATAATTGCTCCAAGGATTAGCTGCCAGTGTCAAAGTGTTAAATATCGAACACACGGGGCGTCTAATTTGACATCTGTGGCTGTCTGGACCTCGAATTCGTTGCCTTAAAAAAATAACAATTTGACAGGTGTGTCGTATTTCTGTTGAAGTTTGACACTTCTGACAGTTCGATTTGAAGTTAATGTCACCGCGATGCAAGATGGCGCGATGGCTTAATGTTTGATGTTTTTCAACAAAAATTACGATTAAAATATATTTATTAATTACCTACGGTCCGCTGGTATGGACGAGTTTAGAGATTATGTTTCATTCTTTATTCAAACAAACTCGAAGTTCATAGTTTGTCGGTTTCTCGAGATTTCATCAGATTACTAGGTCCATGGTTCGTAGGTCCATGGAATATATACCTACTATGCTCGCGTCATTTTTTCGTGGGGCTAGGCAGTAACGGCGACTCGTTACAAGCTATTAGTAGTAGGTATCATTAAACTTAACAGTTTTGTTACTAATCTTATTATTACAGTTATAATTTCTCTACAATCTTTCATAAGTAGTCAGTAAGTAGAAAAATCTAAATCTGTGATGTATACACAGGTGTATCTATACCTGCATCATACTTACTTAGTTTTTTCGCACTAAGCAACTCTTCGGTCTATGGTGGATGATTCTCGACTATTATCGGCTTAAATATTTACTACTAGTGTTAAAATTAAAAGCTCATCAAATGCTCAAAACAAGCCGTTAAGCCGTTGGCCCCAGCTACTATCTCACTAGGGTGTAGTCGTTAGACATAAAAACCACGTCAGGGGCCGTCTGAAAAAAACCCTACACCAGGGCTTGCTGTCCACTCGATATTAAAGGTACCAAGGTACAGTTTATCGAGAAAATATCCATGCGTTTTCTCCTAGATTAGTACCTCTCACTAGATTAGTTCTTTCCTTGAACTGTATAACCAACAAAGTAGGGCTTTGTGAAAAAACGCAAGTTCTTTCCAGTTTTCTTTTCTCAAAAATATCCTCACAAAATACCTGTTTGAAACCCCAAAATGCACAGTCATGCACAAAAACTTGAAATGTTAGTCACAAACATGCTCCCAAATTCCTCAACGTGATCTAAAATCAAGATATTAATGTTGTACACAAACAATGCTATTATTCCTACGAAAATAAACAACCATTTTGAGGCTTCCAATGCTTCCATTCTGTCGATTCGGATTCGAAATTTGAAAATTAAAAAAATAAACCAGTCATAGACAGTGCGGCGCGTTCAATTTTTGAATTGGAACTAGGGCATGGTGTAGGGTTGGCAAATGGACGTTTTTAGAAATTCACATAACATTATTTATTTAAGTTAGTGTCCTACATAATCCCATGACCTCATCCTTTCTGGTTTAAACCGAAGCTCTACAGTCTGCAGACAAATAACAACAATTTCGGATTGTGAAACAAACTTTAAAACTATCTCTGTGTAATGTTATTCTTTGATGGAAGAAATATCTTTAAATATAATTATTATATCTTTATTTTGGGGTGATTGGGGACCTACCTCCTAGCGGTCCACCCCGGGCAACGGCATCACAAGCTACCAAGTTTGTGGTGTCGGCTGAACGATCCCCCACAGTGGTGTGATAGGCTCCGCAAGGAGCCGCCTGGCTCGCGACCACCCTCCTGCCGGAGTCTGGCGCCAAGCAGCTTGCTGCGTTCCGTCAGTGTGCAGGAGTGCCAGTGCACTTCTGGGTAAGCTCGCTACATCTTCGACCCCATCTTTGTCCTGAGGACTAGATAGAGGTCTAGAGCAAACCCATCAATAATAAAAAAATATAAGCTCGCCTTCTGTTCAGTACTATGTTATTTTTAAAAATGTGTTCTGTTTAGATACTATAAACCTACATAATCAACTTTTACAGTTGCCAGTCAAATCTTTCATGGTATATCGCTAGATATAAATAATAACAAAGAAAGAAAGAAAGGAAGAAAGTATAAATTATAAGCTTATAACATTACTTAATTTTTATTTTATTTTAGGCAAGGATACGCAGCATAAACATACATTTGCCAACCCTAATCCTAGACAATGAGATCACAGGGATGCGCGTAAAATATTTTGTCTGACAAATGTCAAACCTTTGATCGATATCGATATTTTTTATTAAACATAGTTGCAGCATGACGCAGTACTTTTATTTTAAAGGAGATCCCCCATCTAGGTTAGAGTTACCGAAAGTGTTTTAAAAACATAAAAGATTTGTACCTGTATTAAAATTATTCCAGAACAAATAAGTAGGTAGGTACGGTACCTACTTGATAATCTCGAGTAGGTATCAGGACGTTAGAGTATTCTCATGACCCCTCAAGACGCCTCTTGCTTAACGAAATCAACCATCGCAGCGGCAGTTACAGTATAGGTAGGTACTGGACTCCATCAGCCTGTAATGTCATCGTCCACTGCTGAACATAAGCCTCTCGCAAGGCGCGCCACAAAACTCAATATTCAGCCTTACACATCCAGTCGCTCCCCGCTACCTGTCTCAGGTCGTCGATCCAGCGCAGGAGCGTCACAGATGGCTGCCAGATCATGGTCTCCACTCTAGAATTCAGACTCTCCATCGGTTGTCAGTTCTTCGGCAGATATGACCATTTCAGCTTGCTAATTTTCAGAGCTATATCTACCACTTTAGGTGTCTGATCCTGACACTACTACTGCTAAAGTAATAATGTTTTCTCACCTCCGGACGGAAAGCGTCAATTTTCGTCCCGCTGCGCTACACGACGCTGTCGCTTTCCACCTCCGTCGAGGAGAAAAATAGTATTCTATACTATACTGAATGAATGCGAGCGAGACAGGAATACGCCATTGCCTATATTTTCCGACATGCTTCCTGCCAGAGGAGGTTAGTTGTTGTTGGTTGGTGTTCGTCCTGTATGTAGTATACCTACTAAAGTAGTTAGATACGCTTTCTTATAACGCTACGCTATATCGTGGTGCTTTGCGGGCCGTATATTAGGTGTTTCTCTGAGAGATCACCTCAGAAATGAAGTGATACATCAGAGAACTAAAGTGGTTGACATAGCTCATGAAGTGGCAATGGGCTGGTCATATCTGCCGAAGAACTGACAACCGGTGGGGTGTCAGAGTTCTAGAGTGGAGACCGCGTACTGGTAGGCGTAGTGTGGGACGCCCTGCTGCCCGCTGGAAGACGACCAAAAAAAAATAGCGGGGAGCGATTGAATGAGGAAGGCCGAGGACAGAGTTTTGTGGCGCGCCTTGGGAGAGGCCTATGTTCAGCAGTGGACGATGATGGGCTGATGATGATGATATTTTTACCAAAAATTAACAAGTATAGTAGATAACAGAGCTCAGAGTTAGGACTGTGAACTCAGGGGCCGATCGATCGTAGACGAAGCCGCTCGCATTCTAACGGAAGCCCCACGCGGCTATACGACCGACATCGACACTCGATATCTTGCCATTGTTGCGTCACAACACTTGTTTTTTACTTTTTTGTCTTTATAAATATCTTAATTAGTTACTCAAAGTGTTGCGGCTACCATGAGGAATAGCATATGCATATGGTCACGACTATATTCTCCGAGGGGGTAGTCAAAGATATTCTGAAACCTCATAACATCCACGTTTCACCAGTAGTACTGAAACTCTGTCCATGAGGAATACAATGCATGTAATTACCCTATAGCTATAGGCACACAATATAGGGTCCCTTAATATGCTGACACTTTTTAAGGGGATGAGATGATCAGACCGTCAAACTGAACAATTTTCTCTATGGGACCAACAATGAACACTCGAAAAAAAATCATCCGACCCATACATTTGGCTCGAGTAGGTTTGCAGTTTTGTATGGAACAGAAGATTTTATTTCGTGATTTCGATGTTCGTCCCATAGAGAAAGTTGTTCAGTTTGACGGTCTGATCATCCCCTTAAAAAAGTGTCAGTATATTAAGAAGGACCCTATACAGGGTGTAAGGAAAAGTATCATTACAGCCCTTACTTTTTTATTGTTTTTCTATGAATGTCCCCCCCCGGAAAATTAAATGTCCCCCCCCCCCCCCGAAACAAAAGTCTGGCTACGTGCTTGACCAGACCCTCGTCATTGCGTGTCCATACGAGAAGTATGGACAAAGCGCCAAAACATCGTTCTAGGCTACAAGCTTTGATAAAGTTATATGTCAAGATTGACAGTCGATGATACGAAAGCGTCGAAAAAAATTGGAACCAGTACTGGCTCCTAAACCCTATACATACATATACACGCACACATACATAATTTGTATGGCGCCTCACGCACACCAACCTATGAAACTTGGCCCCTTTTGTATTATATAAATCAGTGAGGCTCATTCCTAGACATAGGTACTTTTTCTAAGGCCACAAGTTCTAGGCACACCGCACCGACGCTCTAGTCACACGGCGACACATCAAGCTATACAAAACCAAAATAAGCTGGCATCGCGTGTAGAATAACGTACGTACCTATATAAAGTGTCGCGGGGCCAACTTATGTTTGTTTTGTGTAGCTTGCTTGATACACTACATAAAGTACTCGTAAATACTAAATGCTTCTTAACTATTATAAAACCGTAAAACTACGAACAAATGACTTATTATTTGTTCGTAGCCGTAAAATTATGAGGAATAAAAAAGTAGCGGTTCTCTTCATATAAATTCAAATAACATTCGATAGCGCGATTTAAAAACGTGCAGCGCCATCTATTGACAAAATTGTTAGTTTGTTTGTTTGTTCGCGCATCACGCAAAAACTACTGAACCGATTTTGATGAAACTTTTTTTGTTTGATAGCCTATGATCTGACTTAAAATCTGGTATATAATTTGTGCGGACGAAGTCGCGGGAAAACACTAGTTATTTATAAGTACCTAAAGTAATAAACTAGTAAGTACTTGCCTAAATTATCTTCTCCGAAAAGGACAAATGTCTTACCAGTAGCTTCCTCGCATGAAGTTATGTTATGATTGGATGAGGCAAGAACATTATATACAAAATTTTTGGGATGAGGCGAGAGAAGTAGATAGGTATGTATCATGTCAGTATGTGTGTGTGGCGGGCCGTAATATCTGCCGTATCTGCCTACCCCCGTGGGATAATGGCGTGAGTATATTTATAGTATAAACCTACCCAGGACACCACGTAAGAATTAATTAAGTACGTATTTTCTAGACAACATTTACCTATTCATTTTAAGATTTATACCTACTTAACTAAAAAAAACATAACCCTCCTTCTGGCGCAGTCGGGTAAATACTTCGAAAGATGTGCTGGTAACGACCTCTAGTGGCAACCTATAAAACTAAATTGCTTTTAGTAACTAAACTGTTTATATGTTTATAAAATAAACTGTTTATAATACTAGATGGCGGTAATAAAATAGCGACATCTAGTTACGTTCACATTTAACTTTAGTGACCACAGATAGAAAATTTGTATGTTGCCAGATTTCAAATCCTACTATTTAGGTAGCTCCTGAAAACATTCAGGTTTCTTCAATTTTTAGTCGTCATCAAATGAAAGAATAACAAATAAATAAATTAAAATCAAAATATTTTAGATGCTGATTCGTAGACGTGAATAAGATTAAAAATGAAATTATATTTTGTAGTACTCTTGAGTTGAGTTGGAAAGAAAGCAATAGATTAAACTGCAAAACGTCGTGAAATAATACAATCCCTACATTTGTATAGCAATATTTTTTCAAAATAAATACACTTGTTTGGTAGAATTCAAATAGCGTACTGTATATTAGTACTATTAGTAGTAACAGCTTTTATTTTCATAGCAACACCAAATCAAAAATTCAGACATGGCGCTCCTCCACAAAAATCCGGAATTTTCACATTTTTTCCTTTATTTCGCGATTATTTCGTGTTGTTTAACAAGTTTAGTCAGTGCTAATCGCGAACTCAATGAAGACAATTGGAAAGACATCCTCGAAGGAGAATGGATGGTTGAATTGTGAGTACATATTTGTTCACCGGGCCTCCCGGTTTTTAAAAACGTGTCAATCGCATTTTTGCTATGAAAACTGATTAAAAGACTATACAAAATTGATTCTCAACATTGTTTGTTGTAGAAAAAGTCATTATAGTCGATTAAATAAGTTGTATTAGTCGTGAAAATGATATTTAAACACAATACCGAACATCCCACACTGGCTTGCTACATAAAGGTTCATTACCCCATACAAGGCCATATCTAGGGGTCTCCAAACAACCGTTTGGCCATGACGTGCTTCTGTCAATTGTGTTCCGAGATATTTGCGTAAAAAATTCCTTCTATTCTTCTGTGACAGGAAAACTTAAATGTTGTTCGAAGAATAACTTTAGAGGTAAGCAAGCACATTATTTCTAAAGAATAAATTGCAAGTGATACATTGTTAATACAATGTTTACATTACAGTATAATAAATGTTTACTGTTTGTTTCTTTTGGAATCATTCCATGAACTGACTTAGATTTTTTTTTATTTATGATTCATCACTAGAGATTGGATATTCGGATGCATATTTACCTAAAGTAAACTTTGATAAAGTATATGTCAAGATTGACAGTCGAAGATACGAAAGCGTCGAAAAAAATTTGAACCAGTACTGGTTCCTAAACCCTATACATATACACGCACACATACAGAATTTGTATGGCGCCTCACGCACACCAACCTATGAAACTTAGCCCCTTTTGTTTTATACGGTAAAACAGTGAGGCTCATTCTAGACATATACTTTTTCTAAGACTTTTGGCTAAGAAGTTATGAAAACGGATTCTAAAAAAACAATTTATTAAAATAATAAATCCCGTGATGCAGGGAAATACGGGAAAACGAATTGTATGCATAGTATGGAAGTGACTTCATAAACTTATTTAATAGGTATAAGAAATAATTTTTTTATTTCATTTAAATAAATACCGGGATGCCAGGAAATCTGCGTATCCATACAAATTGTATGCTTACCTGCATACCCGAGAACAATAAGAAAATACCATAGGTTCTGAGGTATGTATGTAAAAATATGGGCGAGCAAGCGGCAAATACAATGGACCAGCAATGGCCACAGTATTATAAGCCTCAGCATGCTAACTGCCTCCGTGGTCTATTGGTTAAGAGCATTGGACTCTTGACAAGGAGGTCGTGGGTTCAATTCCCACGGGGGACACCTAGTGTTATGTCACTTTGTGCATTTTTCCCCAGTTGGTTAGGACATTGCATACCGAATCACCTGATTGTCTGAAAAGAAAGATGATTCCATGCTTCAGATGGCACGTTAAACCGTTGGTCCCGGCTACTATCTTTGGTGGTAGTAGTCGTTACATAAAAACCATGTCAGAGGCCGTAAGGCGGTTTGAATAAACTCTAACACCAGGGCTTGCCCACACGATAAAGGCCTCCGCTCATTGCAGCGATATCGCTGCGATTTTGCGATAATTGTTCTCAGTACATTTTGTATGGGGACGCGCTCGATCCTACACACTGCCGCGATATTATCGAGCGATAATATCGCTGCGATTTTGCGATAATTGTTCTCAGTACATTTTGTATGGGGACGCGCGCGATCCTACACACTGCCGCGATATTATCGAGCGATAATATCGCTGCGATTTTGCGATAATTGTTCTCAGTACATTTTGTATGGGGACGCGCTCGATCCCACACACTGCCGCGATATTATCGCAACCTGATGCAATCTCTTTCTACTACATTCAGTGAAGGGCGCATGCGTGACGCGAATCGCGGAATCGCTGCAGTGTGTAAGGTGTCGCGATATCGCTGTAGATAATATCGCTGCAATGTGCGGAAGCCTTAAGAAGAAGAAGCCTCAGCATGCAGTAGCCCTCCTAAATAATAGACAGTTAATGTTGTTTAATTACGAAAGGCACTAATGCAACCCACTTATTCCAATGTAGGTTAGTGACTGCATTATTACATCATAACTGCAAGACACTAATTTGCATCTCAATGGTTACTCACATTCTGGAATGAGTCATCCTTTAGTTTCGAATCTTTAATCAGCCTCAATGATTAATACAAATATATGATTATACAACGTGTTAATGAATACACGCAAAACTAGGTGAACTTTAAATTTTACTAAATAAAATAATGAAATTATTGTTTCAATCCAATTATTTCGTTAAAAATTAGTTGGGACTTGGGGTGGATGAGGTTTGGCGCTCATTCATTAACACGTCCTTTGCCTTGAATAAAAATTAAGAAAATATTTTTTTTTAACACTTTCGCTGCTATCAATTTTTGGTAACTATAACATGTTGTCACGCGTGCCATCTACCCGTCATAAATTGTACCAAAACCATAGTTCTTGCAGCCCTAGACTCAGTTTTTCATGTGTTAACGTCATCTTGTCACTTTCTGCCCTTTGTAGGCAGTGTCCATGTTGCGCCGATACGATTAGAGGGGATTGATGCACAATTTCTCTGTAGTCACTATTAAAGCCTGACCAGAAATATAAAAAACCTGGTTTGGGGGCGCTGCAATCGACTATAACCTTTAATGTCAGTGTTCTGAGTACAAAAATTAGTTCCAATGATTTTCCGCAACATGGCGAGGTTTTTTATTTTTCTGGTCGGGCTTTACATGTATGATTGTCTATCGCAGCTACGCGCCATGGTGCCCGGCCTGCAACGCGCTGGAGCCGGCATGGAGGGAGCTGTCGACGCGCTCCTCGCGCAAGTCGCTGTCGATGCGCGCGGCCTCCGTCGACGTCACCAAGTCGCCTGGCTTGAGCGGCAGATTCGTCGTCACTGCACTACCTACCATATTCCAGTGAGTTAAGATTCTGATTGCCTTGAGAAGCTGAACCAGGTTTACCACAAGGCTACCTGGAGGGAGCTGTCCTCACGCAAGTGGCTGTCGATGCGCGCGGCCGCCGTCGACGTCACCAAGTCGCCTGGACTGAGCGGCAGATTCGTCGTCACTGCACTACCTACCATATTCCACTGAGTTAAGGTTCTAAAAATTGAGAATAAAGGCTAGAAAGTGGTTAAGGTTCTAGTTGCCTTTAGAATTTGAGATTAAGCAATAAGTTGCTTGATGATAAGCATAGGACTTAGTTTGGTCTCTCTCACTCAATCAATCTTAAGTTAGGACCGACGCAAAACTGCCGAAGCACAGCGCAGAGCATTTTTCACTGCCAAACCATTATAAACTTTGCCTGCGTTGAATTAGCATCGAAAATCAACTACTAGTTCCTGGGAGCAACGATGCAAGTTGTGGCGAAAGTTAGGTAATCGATTTTCTATGTTATTTCAATGCAGGCAAAGTTGATGTGTATGTTTCAGTGGTCTATGTGTAACGAAGTTGTTGCTACTATAATTAACACTTTTGCTGCTAAGCTCAAAACAATGATACTCGCGTAGTGCTAACACTTGAATGCTATACCATTCTGACTCAAGGGGTGAGTCATGCGCACTGCGTCCCATTTGTCGCTGACCTACTACGTAGGTCGTCAGCAGTTAAAGTGTTAAATCATCTCTACCCCGCAGTGTAAAAGACGGTGAATTCCGTCAGTACAAAGGCCCTCGCGATGTGGACTCAATGCTGAGCTTCGTGGAGCAGCAGCGATGGAAGCAGACGGAACCCATCCCCGGCTGGAAGGCACCAAACTCTCTCCAGATGACCCTTGTTGCCGAGTTCTTCAAGCTCAGCCAGGCTCTGAGGGTTAGTCCAGTTTATCTTTATTTCTGTCAGTACTAAGGCCCTCGCGACGTGGACTCTATGCTGAGCTTCGTGGAGCAGCAGCGATGGAAGCAGACGGAACCCATCCCCGGCTGGAAGGCACCAAACTCTCTCCAGATGACCCTTGTTGCCGAGTTCTTCAAGCTCAGCCAGGCTCTGAGGGTTAGTCCAGTTTATCTTTATTTCTGTCAGTACTAAGGCCCTCGCGACGTGGACTCTATGCTGAGCTTCGTGGAGCAGCAGCGATGGAAGCAGACCGAACCCATCCCTGGCTGGAAGGCACCAAACTCTCTCCAGATGACCCTTGTTGCCGAGTTCTTCAAGCTCAGCCAGGCTCTGAGGGTTAGTCCAGTTTATCTTTATTTCTGTCAGTACTAAGGCCCTCGCGACGTGGACTCTATGCTGGGCGTCGTGGAGCAGCAGCGGTGGAAGCAGACTGAACCCATCCCCGGCTGGAAGGCACCAAACTCGCTGCAGAGGACCCTTGTTGCTGAGTTCTTCAAGCTCAGCCAGGCTCTGAGGGTGAGTTGAGTTTATCTCCATCAACCTGCACTGTAGGGCAAGCATGCCCTGAAGAATTCACCCAGCGACGTGAGTACCGACATAATTGCTGATCCTAGTATGTATAATAGACCTGCTGAACCCGCCGCGTCGCTTCTAGTTTGTGTAATGGTCCTGCTGTGTCGGTGGAACAGCGGTGGAAGCAGACGGAACCCATTCCCGGCTGGAAGGCACCAAACTCGCTGCAGATGACGCTCGTTGCTGAGTTCTGGCTCTGATGGTCAGTCAAGTTTATCATCTGTTTTGACTGCGTATTATACTAAAGCTACATACGAGTAGATTGGGTCGGTGTTGTATAAGAAATGAAACGCATAAGTACAACACATATGCGGAACGTACGGCGCCGAACGTTTGGTTGTATACGCGTCTACTAGGAAGAATGGCGCGTACTGGTGTGTCGCCGGTATAGAGAAAAGCGTTGCACGCGTATTCAACCGATCGTTCGGCGCCGTACGTTCCGCAGATGTTTCGCTGCACTAATATCACTTCAATAGAGGATGAGGCATAGACATATTACTCTAGCGATAGACAAGTTCGTTCAAACAAACAACATGTCACACAAAACAACACAAAATGACACATTGCGGTCTGTCATTGCCATAGTGACGAAGTGAACTCGGGAACATCAATCAGGTGCGTACACCTCATTCAAGTGGAACATGTTGCTTCTATGGAAGGGCAAGTCTATCGCTAGAGTTTAAGTCTATGGGATGAGGTTATATGCACGTGCGCACGGCACGGTGGTCGAGTTTACAATATGGTATACTGTATAGTGAGAGGGAACTACACCACTACTAACTGTTGTCCACCTCCCGTACCACCGAGAAGGGTCCGTACTGTATGTTGGGTTATTGTTCATTCTTTTACCACGCTGGAGCGGAGTCGTCTGAGTGACCTTTTGTACTCTTTCTTATGCTGTGCTTAGGTGACTTTCCAATACAGAAGCTCGAACAAGCGCCTCATGGTTGATGTGATACATTACAGAGCGTGCACAACATGCTGATGGAGACGTACGGACTGCCGACGTGGGGATCTTACCTCATATTCGCCGTCGCCACCATCTTCATCGGGGCTCTGCTTGGACTGGTTAGTTTATAATTATAGTTCGACCAAACTCAACATGCTAAATGTATTGTGTGAAATCGACAAGCATTTATTCTTTATATTTTAAAGACCATTGCCCATCTTAGTGGAGCCTGACATGCATTACCTACTTGTCCACCATTTTGAAAAAATCACAGTTTTGCGGACGCTGATGAAACATGCCAATCGACAAGAGAAAATGATTACAATCAAAAAACTTACTTTGAACAAAATGTCGTTTTGTATTCTTACGTTAAGATATATGGGGGTTTGAACATGAAAAACTATATTAAAACAACTGTCCTGATTGTTTCTGGCCAATTGGACGTGACATTGACATCATGATTATGATGATAATTTCCTATAGATTTCGACGGCTAAGTTGTTTAGTATCATGGGTACAATCACCCCTTAAAGTAATGCAACTGTTTGCCCTAACACCCTGTATATTTACTTCGTTTTTTATAAATTTGAAACCAAGATCCTATTACTTATTACGAAAACAACCTTACTTCTATATTTTTCTCACACACAACAAAATAAAAGTACCCAATTCATTCACAGGTCCTAGTGTGTATAATAGACCTCCTATACCCGCCGCGTCGCTCGGAGAAGGTCTTCATAACGCAGGCCGAGCTGAACAAGCACGCGCGCGGCGACCAGGACAAGCGCTCCGACGACGAGCAGGAGCTCATCAACGATGACATTGTCGACGAGAACGAGAACAGCGACGCCGAGAAAAATTCACCCAGCGACGTGAGTACAGACAGAGAAATTACACGCTCCCCTACGTAGAGATGGGGCTACCAGGAAAGTAATTTCGCTCGTCAATCTTCGTTTGCGCTGAGCAGACCCGAGTCCCCGTCAAAACTCGAAAACGCGTGGCAGGGCGCGAAAACAAGTGGCATATCCTGATTGGTCAATATAAAGTCCTTCTTAATATGCTGACTCTTTTTTAAGGGGAAGCTCAGACCATCAAACTGAACAACTTTCTCTATCGGACCAACATAAAAATCGCGAAAAATAAAATCAGATGCTACATACAAAACTGAAAACCTACTCGAGACAAATGTATGGGACAGCAGATTTTTTTTTCTCGATTTCGATGTTGGTCCCATAGAGAAAGTTGTTCAGTTTGATGGTCTGGTCATCCCCTTAAAAAGTGTCAGTATATAAAGAAGGACCCTGCATAATTACGCGCGCTTTGAAAATTTGTCAACTGCGCAGGTAAAGCCTGACCAGAAATATAAAAAACCTGGTTTGGGAGCGCTGCAGTCGACTATAACCTTTAAAGTCCGTGTTCCAAGCACAAAAATTAGTTCCAATGATTTTCCGCAACATGGCGAGGTTTTTTTTATTTTTCTGGTCGGACTACAAGTTTACATATCGACACAGAATAGGTTTGGTATATAGTTCTATATACAGAACGGCCACTCCCCGCCCCCCTCTGACTTCAGATACCCCACCCCCCCTCACACTTGAGGGAACTCGAGCAAGGGAATGCAGTCAGGCGCGCGCACCCGTTAGACTTGAGAGACACATATAAAATTGAGTCTTTTCAGTGCATAAAAACGTTGAAAAATAACGGTAAATTCACATTTTCATTAATTCTTTAGCTCAAAATACTATTTTTAATAACTGAACGAACAATAAAAAGTAATGAAATGTAGATGATGTTTATACAATACGTGCTAAGTCAACCCTACACATATGTCAAAGACAATTTGCACCAAGTGCGCATGTGCGAACGTCATCGTGTCAAATCCAAAATGTTGTTAGTAGTGCCGGACCTGTGATATCGGTATAGGTGGAACAAAATCTGATGGCAAAGGGAAATCAAATTTTTGAGTAAGCAATACTGGGGTAATTAGATTAGGACGCTTTACACTCTGTGACTTTTTGCAGCGCAAAATTGCTGCAAAAAACATAGATTGGAGTCGCGATGCAAACGCGATACAGTCACGATACAAAACTTTCGTAATATTTGATCAGTTATTCGTCGACAGCTTTTGCCACAATGCACACGCGCGTGTCATCATCATCTCAGCCGATGGAGGTCCACTGCTAGCCTGAAAAAACTCTGACACCATGGCTTGCCCACACGATAATTAGAAGAAGTTGCTTACCAAAATATAAAACGCTAAATTTGTATTACAGACATCAGATGAGGAGACAGAGAAGCCGAGAGAAGGCGCCGGGGACACGAAGCCCGGAGACGCCGCCGACAAGCCGACCGAGGTCCGCAAGCGAAGGCCGAGGAAGGCCGACTAAGTACCCCGTCCTACTCGACACTTACACTTGGGGTCAATTCAGATCAGGCGGAAAAATGTTCCAGCTGTTCATAACCTTAATTTTGCACACCTAAAACATACAGCAACAAAACAGATTAAAAAGAACGAAAGGGTATAAATTACGGTCTTATCACTAAAAGCAATTTCTTCCAGACAACCATGGGCCGGAAGAACTCGAAACTTACTCTGGCGGATAAAATACAGGCTTGCAAGTAGTTTTAATTTATATTGAATTCAATTCTATTTAAGTTTTCATTGATAATGAACTCAATTCTGATTGAAATTGAGTTAAAAATAGCGTGCAAGAGATTCAATTGGATTTCAATTGGAATTGAGTTGAATTGAAAACTGCTGGATCATTTTTCCGAGTGATCTGAATTGAGCTTTGGAGCCCAGAATTCACTATGGTTTAGTTAAGGGGAACTCACCACTAGCATTTGTTTCAAACTTTGAACTTTAAATCAGATACATAGATAAAAGCTTACAATACGCGTGAGTTAAAACGAATGTTCGCGTTGAGAATCCTCCTTTATAGTCTGCTTTTAGACAAAATTATGCACAATGAAATGGAGGAAATATACAAATCATAATCTCACTCACTAGGGATTTCTATCCCTCTGAGGGAAACCGCAAACTTGCGGTTAAATTCAGACTATTTAAAGTTTCTCTACTGCTTAACCTAACCTTTATTTTAACCTAAAAGACATTTAGGTATCCAAATATTATTGGTTATTAACATGTTAGATAGAAAGATATTAGATAACTCATTTCATCAGAACAATTCAAAGCAAAGAGTGACTGACTTACACTCAGTTGCAGAAACGCTCATTAAAGTTAATCCTCCATAAAACCTCTTGCTAGCTTTTACTACGTCAACAAGACAAAAAGTGACGGCAAGAGATTTAATGGAGAATTAACTTTAATGAGCGTTTCTGCAACTGAGTGGAAGGTAGATAAATAACAGGTAAACTTGAAATAGTATATATGTTAGAAGCTTCCGTTTAGATGAGGTTCGCGCATTAAATTAAAATTAAGACATCAAATATTAGTGCTTCATTCATTAACATGTCGCGTAAGTATAGTAATTTTATTCCAAAGTGAATTCTAGGCGATTTAGTATGTACACCCCTATTTTTAATTACTAGGAAAAGTTTAAGGGTGTATTCAGACGATGAAACTAAACAACTTTCCCCGAGGAACTTGGAAAATCGATCGATCCGCACTTTTGTATGGAAAGTCCAAAAAAAATCTCGTTTTTCGCCATGTACAGTCAGCATCAAAAGTATCTAAGCATCTCCGGCGTTCAAAAACATCTGAACAATTACACGAAAATAAACCCTATTTCCTACTAGATAACATTTGTTTTTAACTTAACCTTTCGTATGCTTAGTAGCAGATCTGCTCGATGTACGCTAACTGCTAGGGAGCAGATCTGCACCTATGGGATTTGTTCGAAAATCATTGAAATTTAGACCCAAATACATGGTAATAAGGTGTAAAGTTGTGTTTTTTGTACACCTAATGAATGAATGAACCATAGAGAATCGAAGAACCAATCACTCTCCATAGAAAAAAATAAGAAAATTTGCTTTCAAAACCTACCGTTTCCCGCACGTAGACGTTCGAAGAAGGGGCACGGTTGCGCATACGAAAGGTTAACAAATAATAACATGACAGATAAATTAATTTGATTTCTTTGTGAGTTGAAATAAGGTTTATTATCGTAAATTTTGTTCAGATATTTATGAACATTTAACATGCTTAGATACTTTTGATGCTGACTGTACCTTAGGTTTATTGTCTAAATCCACCCTTAAAATTTTGTTACTGATTAAAAACTAGTGTTGTACACAGCATAGATGGCGGATTGTCCGCTGCGGACTTTTTTGTCCGTCAAAGTAGATTTTTGAACGAACTAATAAAGATTGCAGCGGTCGGTCCGCGCGGGGTCTTTACCTTACGGGTCCAGGACACTGTTGGTGTGATATCTTTTTGTTGCGAGTTGTAATTTTAGTGCCTTTAAACAAATTATAATGTTTTCTGAAATTGATTTATTGTAATGTTTACAAAATGTGTTGTTGAATTTTGTTTGTGCATGTCGATATAAAAGTTTTATTGAGGATTGTTCGAATGGATTTGCGTTGTATAATATAAATGAATGGTAATAAACTCAATACTTGAATTTTCTCCCAAATATTAAAAAAATCGACTACGTAAAAAAATCACAAAAGCTTGAAATTAAGGGATTTATTTTATGAAAATTGAGTTTAGTTTCTTATTTATATTTTAAGACATGTTTACTGTTAATATAATAATATAAATGAAAAGATTTCACATCAGCATTGTAGGTATGAACCTACGAATAAAGAAATAAATATGGAAATATAATTCACGTCAAAAAATGACCCCACGAACTTTGGTGTACACCACGCAAGCGCGCAAGACTCGATCATTATGGCGACTCCAATTACGGCGTTTGCCGCCAAAACTCATGGTGCCAAAAATTAAGGAGATTTTGTTCGGAGTTATCGTTCCATATTTATTTCTTTATTCGTAGGTATGAACATAAGAATAACTAATGCACTATGGAAGTGAAACTTCGCGCGCAGTTACCATTATGCCAACACTATACTGTCGGGAATCGCTTATCAGTAGGCGTATACATGGTGTTAGGATAGACAGTTGCCTTACTTAAGTGGCTGATTTTACTCATGATACGAGCGACTTTCCTAAAGGAACAAAGGGAAATTCGAAATGGATAGTCTAACATCATTTTTGCTAATTTCCTATAGGTTTCTTTGGGAAAGTTGTTCAGTATCATAGTTACAATCACCCCTTAAAGTAATGCAACTGTTTACCCTAGCACCCTATGCCCTATACAGAGTGTAAGTGACAGCCTAGCAAATACTGAAACGGTGAACTCAGACCATCAAACTGAAAAACTTTCACTACCTCAGGAAACGCGAAAAAAAATCAGCTGTACCATACAAAACTGCTGTCCCCGACTAAAATGTATGGGACAGCTGATTTTTTTTCGCGTTTAAGGTAGGCTTCGTAGAGAAAGTTGTTCAGTTTGATGGTCTGAGTTCACCGTTTCAGTATTTGCTAGGCTGTCACTTACACCCTGTATAGATTTTAACGCTTCTGGCTTGAGATTTTCACTTCCACAGTGTAATAGTTATTCTTATGTTAAGAAGTTATTATCACGAGTTTTAAACTAAGTTTATAATATTAGACGCTTAAACCATTGTAACGAATCTTTTAGACTGGCTTCCGATACGGAAAGTTGTCTCAAATCACACGCATCCTCATTTATTTCTAGTGTAAATCATTTCTAATCGCCATCTCTCATCCGAACGTATTTTGATGCATTTTTAGCATTTACTCACGAATTTTGTTTTAGTTTTTGCACCAAATTGTAGCGTATTTTACTGTTTAATTTATTAGTTATAATGGCCACACTTTTTTCTATTTAATTAAACACGACGTTTGAAAAGTATTAGGTATTCTTATAAAATTTAGTATTGAATATTTGCGAGTTTTTTAGACTTCATTAATTTTAAGTTTATTTTTACAGAATGATACTGAAAAGTAGAAGAATTGAAACGAAGGTTTTTTTAACAAATTACTGTTCCTTTTTACATTCCTATACTTACTAATTTATATGCGAAAAGCTCAAAATATTGTATAGTAAAATATAATTATTTCGATTTACGTACTTACCGAGATTATCTATTCAATTTATATTTATTTAATTATTTTATAAAATACTCAATTTTTATACATTATTTGTTTATTTTTATCATAAACACTTTTTTTATTTTATTTCTAGCTCATCCCATTTTTATTAAAAGATATAAATTGTAACAGTTAAATAATAGTAGAATAATCAATTAAATAATTTAAAAGTTGGTCATGGGTGGATGGATAGGTAAATGAAATGCAAAAATTATTAACAAGACGTCTTTCGGCCTAACTTTCACTAAATCAATAGCTTATGCTCTCTACTGTATTCCCTAAGGGAGGTAGTCAAAAATGTAGAATATCGTAGAGAATATCAATATTTTACTATACTTAGGGTTGAACTACACCACGTAGCACAGCATCGCATTTTTCCGTCGCTCCGTCCTTTTCTGTCACTCAGAAACGTCATTTGCTAGAGCATATAAGATAGCACGCACAGCACGCCGCGTGCGATCGCTTTCCGTCTATCTTATATGCTATAACAAATGACGTTCATGAGTGACAGAAAAGGATGGAGCGACGGAAAAATGCGATGCTGTGCTACGTGGTTGTAGTTCAACCCTAAGACTTACTCCATTCCAGAAAGCAACGTAATTTTAAGGCTGTTTTGAATTACAGAAACAGATTTGAAAAACTTAGGGCTTGTTTCAGCACTTCTATTCTATTCTATTCTATTCTTAATTAATGGCGTTTCCTTGTTAGATTTCGCCAATGTCAAGTGTTGAGGATATACTCATTAGATATTGTACGGTAATAGGATATGGCGATCTCAAAGCCCCGTTTTTAAACAAAAACACACTAGAAACCGCCATAAAACGGCGGAGCCACGTGGCTGTCAAAATCGCAAGCCGACGCACGAAACGTCCTCTTGCCACCCCCTCAGCCACGTCACTCCTCAGCACTTCTAAATAAGTTCCTAATGGTATCTGACAGTTCGTTTGACATATTTTTCATACGAAATATGTCAAACGTTTTGTCAGATACGCTATTAAGAACTTATCCAGAAGTGGTAAAACAAACCCACTGTCACTTATTGATAGAAAAGCTTTAGTAACGTCCAAGATATGTCGGATAGTATATTTTTCTGACAAATAAATTATATTGCTATCAGGATTGGCCAGAAAGCTAATATCAGAAAACCACCACAGATAATGATAAGGCTAAGCGCCATCGATTTAAAACTTTTCACTTAGCTGAAAGATGGAGCCAAGAAATCGAGAGTGAAATAGCCAGTTGTGAAACCTTACGTAAACAAAAAAGAAAAAAACATTATTTTTTGTTTCGGTCACCGACGTCACCGTGGCCGGTTCCTAGATCCTATAGAATGTTTGCCTAACAAATCGTCTTTTAGTATGCAAAATTCAAACTATTGCTGTTCCATGTGCGGCCACGATATGGCTTAATCTTGAGCGTAAATCTATGCTAAGCGCACAGAATAATCACGTGACGCGCTCGCCCATGTCCACTGGCCAAGCCAGTGTGTCCGCGGGCGACGTGTAGGTGAACGGTCACGCACACCGCCACGCTTTGTAGTAGTGTACACACGGCGATAGGTCAGGTTACCCTGTTTGGACTTTGAACTTTAGAAGTTGAACGCTGCGAATCGTGCGAGAGGGTGCGGTATGTTGTTGTTGTTTCGTCTCACGTCACGCTGCGCCCGAGCCGGCAGCCGCGTCTATGCAGGCTCTCTACCGCACTATTTTGTGTTTTGTACGTAGTGTAGTTATGGGTATATAGGGTGCGTAACATGATGTGTCGCCGTGTGTACCTATCATAGCGCGATTGTATGAGACTTTTTCTGCGGGATCACTCATGTAATTATTAGTGACTAAAGCAAAAATCTCCATCTCGAATGTTGTTAATAATTTTTGTAGTTCATTATAGCGATATAGTAAACAAAAATTGCCTTGTACAAAGACTTAAGATTGTTTTTAAGTGTTGCGTTTGTAATTAACGATTGACCTAGTGACTTGCTGAATAAAATTGTATTTATAAAATATTATTTGTTTTATTTTCAAAGTCCTGGTAAAATGTTTCCTCTTCTCCACATGTCCAATATAATAATATCTGCCCAGGAAGCAAGCTGGCTGGTATTGTTGATGTATCTGCCCTTGGGAAGCTGGCACTGTATAGACTATTGATGGCCCTTTTCCAATTCTCTATTATTCCCAAGAACATTGTATACAGGGTGAAATTGATATCATTAGCATCCTTTTAAACTAAGGGTACACTACCCATCAAACTGAACAACTTTTACATGGGAGCAAACAGATCGGAGCAAAAAAAAATCTGCTGTTGCATACATTTGAATTTGAGTCGAGTCGGCATTGCAGTTTAGTATGGAACAGCTGTCTTTTTTGGTCAGATAGGTTTGCTCCCATAGTAAAAGTTGTTTAGTTTGATGGGTAGTCTCTTAGTTTAACACATTCACACAGGTACCGAGTGGAATAAACCGGACAATCCTGCGTGTCGAGAGGCACCCAGCGTAAGAATTATATGGACAAGCATAAGTGTTCAAGGGCACTAAGCATTGCATTTTTTTGAACAACTATAAATGTTCGGGGCACACAGCTTTCTATGTTTTGAAGTGGCACCTGGCTTATTTAGGCTTACGGGGGAGCACAGCGGGGGAGGCAGTGAATGCGTTAAAAGGATGCTAATGATATCAATTTCATCCTGTATATTATTCCATATGATCATGTGACTGACATACGCTCAGTTGCAGAAACGCTCATTAGAGTTAATCCTCCATTAAATCTCTTGCTAGCTTTTTCTACGTCAACAAGACAAAAAGTGACAGCAAGAGATTTAAATGGAGGACTAATTGATTTAAAACTACCCTATTTGCGTGGACGCCCACATCTACAGAGAGTGAAACCATTTAAAAAACTATCTTGAACAGCTGAGGGACTCTATTGTATATTTTCGGGGACTATTTGACCGTTTTCAGTTCAGCACATCAGCATAGCTAGCATGCCACAGTGATACAGCGCTATCACATCTTAGCTCTCTTTCTATTTGCGTGCGAACGAACGAGATAAAAGAAGTGATACAGCCGTATCACGTGTAGCATACTACGAGTGCAGCTTATGGGAACAAAGCATTGTACAGCTTGGCAAAAAAGTCGTGATAAAACATGAGGGCGCTGCCTCCACGCAAGAACGTCAAAATCACGCATAACCTGGCAACACCACCATACAAAAATTTTAGTTCCACCTGTCACCACGATCATGACTTTTTTGCTGCGTTCAGAACCTACGCCCGTGCACCCCGAGTGCAACTTTTCGCACTAACGCCGTTCCGAGGCTCGGTGAAAAGCGTTCTACCCATAAGAGCGAGCGAGAAGAACAACCGCACCCAAAGGTTCTGAACGCAGCCCATTGCAACAAAAAAGAGTAGAAAACGGAGGCAAAAGGAACTAAATATTTTAAAGCCCGACCAGAAATATAAAAAACCTCGCCATGTGAACTCTGTCATTAAAGGTTATAGTCGATTGCAGCGCCCCCAAACCAGGTTTTTTATATTCCTGGTCAGGCTATAGTACAAATTGTAAGTTGGTCTTGCCAGTTTATACGTGATTTTGACGTTTTTACAAAGTGGCGCCATCAATTTTTGTCCACTCTTTTATGTATAGTCTGTCTATAAAGTCGTGGCATGAATGTTTGAGGAACTAATCATTTTAGTATGGTGGTGTTGCCAGGTTATTCTTGATTTTGACGTTATTGCGTGGAGACAGCGCCCTCATTTTTTGCCAAGACTTTATAGACAGACTGTAGCACTGTATTTAATTTCAGAAAAGAAATGTTTTTAGTAGAAATAAAAACAAAATTCATTCAAATGTTTCTTTATTTAGGTATTTACATAAAATAATTAAGTATTGAGATAATTTCACGTAATTGCAATTTATTATTAGTTTATAATTTAGATTTACATACAAATTATAGTAGGTACAGTATAGTATAGTTGATATATCGTTAGATACAAGGAAGATATTCGGCAGGCTAATACATCATTTTTGCTGTTTTTAAATCTAAATCTATACGTTTTTGGTGGTTTTATAACATAGCAGACGTAAAGACGAACTTAACTCTGTTGGATTGGAGCCTTGAACACATCTGGATGTAGAAAGACAGTTAGCGATTCATAATAGGTGGAAAAATGCTCGAGAATGTTCTTGGCCGCAATTCACACTTAGCGCAAACCAATGCTGCTGTCAGCTGGATTCGATTTTACTGTTGCATACTATTTTCAGCTCTGTTGGAATGGAATAAGGTTCATATTTAATTAATTACCAGATAAAAAGTGCTAGAGCATTTTTCTGCGTAATCTGAATTGAACCTTGTTAATTAATTTCAGACAATGGACATGATGATCACAGAAATAAAATATTACTTGAAATTGCCTTAAAAAGTCAATACGTTACCGATGTAATCGGAAACTTACAGAAGAACCTACTACAGATCCAAAGTTTGTTGGAATTAACAGATAACAAGATATTTAACGAAACATATTTTATTTTTATTAAAATTTATATTCCATGCCGAAAAAGTATATGTCTAGAATGAGCTTCACGCTTCTACCGTATAAAAAACAAAAGGGGCCAACTTTCTTAGGTTGGTGTGCGTGAGACGTCATACAAACTATGTCTGTGTGCGTGTATATGGATAGGGTTTAGGAACCAGTGCTGGTTGCAATTTTTTTCGACGCTTTCGTATCTTCGACTGTCAATCTTGACATATAACTTATCAAAGATCCATGCAAAGAATAAGCCACAAATGGTGCCAGTTTTTTTTAATACATAAAATTAGCAATTAACCACAAAAGTGGCCAAGTCTGTTCTTTGTTTGTTTCTCGTGTGATCGTATTTTTACATCTGCTATGTTTTACATAACAGCCTATTCGATGGCACCCATTTATCAATAAATAAGCACGTTGTAGGTACATGAGATTGGATAAGTTATAGAAGCGTGCAATAAAGTGTTACAGGGTGTTGTTTAAAAGAATATCAACATTTTACTTTGCCTAAATTATCTTTTAGGCTAGCCTGTCAATAACATGCCAAAAGACCTTGTTGCAACTAAAAGTATAGATGGGTATAATATTCATAGTTGGAACAGTTTCTTCATACTTTAAAATACCTCAAATTTGTCAAAACAGATTTTCTGGTAATTCACTTTTCAAATACTGCAAGTTTTTTATAAATGTTGAAAACAACACCCTGTATTGAAGATTATTTAGCATTGTATAAATTAGTGAACAGATATAGTTTCTGGCATGTAACATACTGAAAATCTTTAAAAATTGCGGATATATCGTTTTACAGGGTAACCTTTTTATAATTTTAGGGATATAATATTGTATAAGGTGTAAAATGCAAAAACATTATTTATATAATTTTAGCAAAATCTACGTCTAGCCAGATACATTTTTTTATAACAATACATTTCTTAAACTAAGATAATTTTTTGTTATTATTATTATATCAACAAATTTTGAGTTTTACACAATTTATTAGGTTATACAAATATCAGCCAATTTTTTTTATTCGTAAATATTTTTTCCGATAAATAAATGCTTATTTGAATTGACAATACTATAAATGCAGTAAATAAAGTGTTTTATAGGGCATATTTAGATGCATG
Source organism: Agonopterix heracliana (assembly GCA_963693445.1). NCBI lineage: Eukaryota > Metazoa > Arthropoda > Insecta > Lepidoptera > Depressariidae > Agonopterix > Agonopterix heracliana. The sequence continues at coordinate 10,707,005 of OY856331.1, forward strand.
TTATACTAAAAAGAACTTTACAGCAAAGTTTCTTATAGAAATTAAATCGGATATTTTGACTTACAATTGTAAGTATACCTACTTATTTGCTTTTTTATAGTTTAGTAATTTTTTGTAGTATTTTAAGAAACAAATATCAAGAAAATGCATCTAAATATAACCACAATAGGAATTTTTATACATACAATCCAAATGTATACAATAAAATAAATACATATAAAAATCTGTCATACTGTTTAAAGCATAGCATAAATAAAACACCATTGCAAATAACATTCAATCGAGATGTGTAGGTAAAAATAATCACGAAAATTTTCAAATATTTCGCCGTTGAATAATTTTTTATGGATGGAGTACCTATGAAAGAATTAGCACAGCAAGTGACAAAATCAAAATGTTTTAGACATCATCCTACGTTTAACGCCTCATCTCAAAATGAAACGGGCAATTATGAGCTTTAAATCGTGTTAATAAAGTACAAAGTCAATAAACAGTTAGCACTTTAAAATAAAATCGCCTGAATAGCACACGATTTACAGTTCACATTTGAATGTCTCATTTCAAAATGAGGCGATGTTGGACCGATACATTCGCTTTTATCTTTATTCTGCGATTTTGACGTACCAAAATGGACATAGTAGGGTCTTTGATCGTGAGTATTTGATTCGAGCCAAACGATATTTAATATCTGATATTTCTTGCTACGTCAATGTTCTACACTTTTCGGTTTTTGTCACTTTATAAAGGTGGCTTAAATTCTTGTTCATGCTAGGGGTGTTGGTTTAAATTATAAATAGACCTTATAATATACTATATTAACCCCTTGCTTGTTTTTTTTCTATACATATTTAAAAGCAGTCATTTCTTGGTACATATTTAATTATAAATAATAAAAAAAACACGAATTTCACTAATTATTTCGTACATTTCATCGATTCATTTCTATAATGAAGACAGGCAGATCTTTGGATATTTCATATTTTGTCCGTCAATCAGTAAAAAATATACATAAGTACCTATGTATAATAAAATGGGTAAAATTATCGCTCTTTGTATGAACAGATTCATATGAAATAGATCAATTTTAACTTGAATTGCATGCAACCAACGAATGCAATAAAACAACTAAAATGTTTCATCTATTCCTTGGATAAAACAAAGAAAGGAAGATGAACTAACCACCGTTATGACTAAACAACTAAGTCCACTGGACCCACTTTTAACTCAAAATACCATCAATTTGGGATACATTTCTGATAATTTTAGGACAGCGAATGTTATATTAAAGTAATCATTTTAACGGGTTCTTACCAAGTTTTTTATTGTTTTGGAGTAACCGCGCAACCCTCAAAAACGGAATGTGTGTGTGTGTGTTATGTACCTATCACACCGCATCTTCCTTTTTTCTGTTTTATTTACGATATTGTAGACTATTTTATTATTGATAACGCGTTTTAAATTTTTCGGTATACTTTCATTCGCAAATACCCCCGATCTTCAAACTAATATTAAGCTAAAAAAATCTCGTTTACTTAAACAAATAACTATTTTATTTGTATCCTTAAAAATACGAAAATAAAATCATAGTCATCATAATACATTATGGTCGTATAAAAACAAAATGAAAAAGACTAGAATATTAAAAATAATTACAATTCTGCTTATATTTATTAATATTACAATCACAAACAAGTGAGATTTGATTATTAGTTAAAAAAAAGGTGTGTTAGTGCAATAAAATTACGTTAGTATGAAAGAGTGGTTAAGAAATCTGGGAAAGACAAGACACAATAAATATTTTTGTTCAACCCTTGCGTGTAGCCTGTCAGATGGTATAGCATGAATAGATTATCGATATAGGATGGACGAGTCAAGAATTTTGAATGGTACAAAATTATACCATATTAACTCGCATTTAGAGTTAACTATCCAAGAATCCATCTTCTTGGATGCAATGGAAAAAGCAATGCTCGGAATCACACTAGATCGTAAGCGTAAGTTTATTAGGCGAATACCAAGTTCGTGGACGTGGTAGCCACTATAGAACGTCGGAAGTGGAGATGGGCAGGCCACGTTGCACGTATGGATACTGAGCGTTGGACCAGAAGAACACTGGAGTGGAGACAAAACCACGCGTGGTAGAGGCCGCCCACCAGAAAGATATGTCAATGATATTAGGAGACACGCGGGTCTCAACTGGATGCTGGAGAGGGACAGAACGTCATGGAGGTATATGGAGAAGGCATATGTCCGAAGATGGGCCTGTGACTGATGGATTGATACAATTCCTGGAATGCACATCTCGACGTCAGAAAGCTATCCATGTGATATTATTATGAATAAATCATTCTAAGTTTGAGTTAAAGTTACATAAGTAGAATTAGAGAGACTTATTTTACAATGAATCAACAACAATCAATTAATGTCGTCGTTCCCTGAACCAAAAGTCTGGATACATGCTTGCAAAGGATTTTGGAAGAAACCGACTCAATTTCTATTTAAAATAGAGTCTAATTAGGCTTCAGATCAAGATCAAATATTTTTAAACTAACTGATCCGATGATACACGCAACAATTTTAAAACTAAAAACACAACTCTCCTATTATTTGGGCTATACCGCAATTGGGTAATCATAAAATTAAAACTACGTGTGACAGTTTGTTAAAATAAAGTTCCAGAGGTTAACAATTATTTGTTGACCCATATACACATACATTTAACAGAGTATACGCCTGCGGTAGCGGAGCGGTGCGGGAGGGTGTTAAATATGACGTAATAGCACTCGTCACAGATTACTAGTTACTACGTTTCAGATACACCACTTCCTTACAACAAGATTAATTGCCACGCTTTAATTACCTACTGGCAGAAGGTGCGCGCAAAAATTTACCTAGTGAAGCTTACCACAGCGTTGGTAATACTTCGTACAGCGCACGACGTTTGAGACGTTGCCGTCTGGAGCGAGTGGCAGAAATCAAGCAAGCGCATAGCTTACGATGCGCCAAAGTGTAGGTGGTTATCTCTGGACCTACTGCCGAGTGACGGGGCCCTGCTTTCATGCTAATCATCATCATCATCATCATCATCATCATCATCATCATCATCATCATCATAGGCCTTTACATCTGTGGCCTTTCATGCTAATACACCACTATTTTTTGATTAGTAACGCAACTTTAAGGGTGTATTCAGACCGTGAAATGATAAAAATTTTTGGACCTCCCATACAAAAGTGCGGATAGGCCGATCGATTTTCTATGGGAGGTCTATAAATTTTTCTCGTTTTTCGACCCATGTTCCTCAGGGAAAGTTGTTCAGATTAACGGTCTGAATACACCCTTAAAGTTTGGTAACTAATTAAAAATTAGTGGTGTATAGCGACAGTTCACATTATGTCATACCCCTCCCCCACCGCTCCGCTTCCGCAGACACCTACTCAGTTAAAAGCTATACATGTACTAGCAAAATCTATAACACGTATTTGTGTGTTTCACACAAAGTCAAACAATGGCAGTGTCGTGGATTTATATTCAAAGCTAGCTAGCTAGACGATATTATGCAATGTTTCTGAACAATTTTCAATAAACATATTTAACTTCGGATTTTACAAAACACTTTTTTGGGATACCTACATACATGAATGATTACTAGGAACACTTATAAATAATAAAAAGGACACAACTTAAATTAGAAAAGTAAGATTTTGCGTTAAGGTGAAACGTCACAAGTTGTACACAAACAAAAATGCATTCGGGAGTTGCATGATTTGATATTATCTATTCTTTGTCGAAGGCCCCTATTTATAAACTAACTTCAAGCGTTCGCGAGTTCTAAAGTGCACTAGCGTCACAGAGGGTTTAAAAACGCGCACTTGATTTTAAACGATCCTTAAGATTTGGAGATTAAATAAATAAATATCTTGGACAGCGTCACACAAATTATCTAGTCTCATTTAAAGTACCAGAAAGGAGCCTGGACTTGTATTATGATGACTAGATAACGATATAGAATACATAAATATAGATACAAACATCCATGACTCGGGTACAAATATTCATATTAATCATACAAATATTTGTCCCTTACGGGATTCGAACCCGCGACCCTCGGCACAGCAGGCAGGTTCACTACAGACTGTGCTAACGGGCCGTGCGATAGATTTCTAGCGCTAGATTCAATTTGATCTATTCGTGTTTTTATATTTGTTGATGACATATTCCCATCTCGACGATATTCGTGCAGCTTTGCCCTGCAGTGGGATCGTACAGCGTTTTTATGCAGCATAACCCGTGACGGTTCACCTTAAAACAAGCGGTGGACAGTGCCCGAGTATTAAAACAAAATTAAAACTTAAAAAAATGAATAAATACAAAATTTGGTTCTTAAAACCTACAGCTATGTATATCATTTTTTAGTTATTTATAAATTACGTTGAGATTGTTAATTCTAATTGACCTAAAAGCCACATGGTATTATATCTAGAAAACGACTATTTTATTTTCATTTTTTTATTATTATCATAGAATGGAAGGTAGTTGTCTATTTAGTTGTTGACAAATAAACACAAAACGTTGTTAAACATTTGTATAGAACCGACAGCGGACATTTGCGATTATGCTCACGACTCGTAGAAAGAGAAGGAACTAGAAGAAAGCACGTGTCTTGTCATATCACTCAGTAAGAGATGCACATAGCAAATTCGCTCTAGTTAAAAAAGGAGATCGCAACTTATTGCTGTCCTTATCGACGTAGCCATTTTTTTGTTCTACGACGGCTGTCTGACTTCGGAGTCAGACATCTATTTTTATACAAATTGTATAGGATTTTATGACTATCGCTGTCTCATACACTGATGTTACGTCTATCAGCGTAAGCGAAAAATGCTTCGCCTATGTCACGACTATATTCCCCGAAAAGGTAGTCAGAAATATTCTGAAAACTAAGAACACCCACGTTTCCCTAGTAGTACCGAAACTAAGACGAGTGTGACAGGTAGTGAGCCCGACAACACTTATAATGTTCTAATCACTTATCGATTCCAAACAAACGTTTCTAAGTTTTTGAGTTTATTTGTTAACACCTTGTATATGTAATGCATTTTTTTATATTATATTTAAAGTTCTTTTTATAATAAACAATTTGCAAATAATTTGTTTTTCTTACTAGGAACCAAATATTAGTTTTAAATAATTGCTACATGCATTAAAGACAGCTTAAAACTTTCAATTTGCTAAATATCAATGATTTAATCTAAAAGTAAAGCTCCCTACAACTACAAATGAACGCTTTCGTACTTGTAGCAATGTCGAATACCTAATTTGAGACGAGAACCTACTACGGGACTTTTCATAACTCATGAAATTATAATATCATGAAAATGTAAGCACGATATAGTATCGATGCTACCACGATTTAGTATCGATAATAAAACAATATAGTATCGATAATGTACTACTCCGTACAATTTAATATGAAAGTGACCCTTGCTACAATTGGATCAAAATCACTGACATTTAGCAAATAAATCTAAAAAATGATAATCTTTGTGGAGATTCTCAAGTAATTACAGTCCGTATACAACTAAGGGTAAGGTATAAAGTGGTGTGCACAATAAATAGCGTTCGTTCGCCGAAGCCTCCTCGTAAACAATAGTAATATTTCAACAGAAACACGCGTAAAACCGGGACACGTCCAGGGTCCAAGTGTTCAGTTGACTTCTGCAAATAAAAGTAAACATTTCGTGTCTAAAGAGTTGCTGAATAAAATCTTCCTTCAGGCAATATCTAGTTTCCGAAAATGTCTAGTATTCCATCACGTCGTCTCAAAACGTCCAAAGTGTCAGAATGAAATACATTTTTCCCAAAATTTCCAGTACTCCAATCATCCAGCGACAATCCAAGTAAGGAAAATATTGTTGAAGTAGAAAAAAAATTGCTTGGAGATAGGATTTCTACGTGAGATTTGGCTCTATGGGCTTTACTTCCCTAACTATTCATCATCATCATCATCTCAGCCGATGGACGTCCACTGCTAGACATAGGCCTCCCCCAAGGATCGGCACAACGACCGGTCCTGCGCTGCCCTCATCCAACGGGTTCCCGCCGCCTTCACCAGGTCGTCGGTCCACCTACCCACGCTGCGCTTTCCGGTACTCGAGCACTTTTCGGCCCCATTGGCCAACGGTTCAGCGAGCAATGTGCCCTGCCCACTGCCACTCTCTAGTAGTAAGTACTAGTGACTCACCATCAAGGGTCCTGCTGGTCCCCGTGCTCGTGCTCGTGCTCTAGCTCGAGCTCCCGCTCGTGCTCGAGCATGTCCGTGCCGACCTTCAGCACGTCGTGCAGCGAGCTCATGCTGCCCAGGCTCAGTGGGGTGATCGATCTCTCTAGTAGCAGGGATCCGCTGCCTTGTGAACCGCCACCTATCGACCTGGTTATTACACAATATTTAACATAACGTTAGTTGCTACTGTTTATTTGCACGTCAAAAACATATAACAACAAAACTTAAGAAGATGTACGAAAGGATTTCTTCCAGACAACCATAGGATGAAAGAAATTTCTTCTTCAGCGTATGAACCTAATAATGTTTTTCTTCACCATTTAAGAGTAATCTGTATTTTGTACATAAGTAAAAAAACTCAATAGTACGTCGTCCGTACGTATTCGATCTCGAATAAAAAAATTAGTTTGAATAAAAGATATTCATGAAAAATATTCGGAACATGGTATAGTATTGGGAAACCAAAACACCTAAACAAAACAATTGTTGTGTTTGTTTTTACGAGTATAATTCGAAAATCTACGCTCCAATAGCTGACGTAGAGCCTTTTAAGCAAATAAGTGGCATTTTAGCAAAATGATGCAAAATGATACGTGACTTTTGCGTCCAAACCAGCGATCATGATGCACGTCGGTGACACGTATATCTGCCGCATGTATCCGGAGAGGTGGACTAAGATGGCCACAGAATGGGTTCCACAAGATGGTTGCTGACGTCGTGGAAGGCCCAGGAGGAGATGGAGCGATGACTTGAATACCTTCTTGAAGTACTGGGCAGAGATTGCATGGCATGGCATTGGAGAAGGGGACGCTTTTGCCCAGCAGTGAGCACAAAACAGAATAAAAAAAAAATCACTATCTATTTTCACTATTTGAAAGCTTATGCTCCAACTTCCTAATATACTTTTAACCATGATGATGCTTCATGACCGTGTTCGACCACAGCGACTGATTATGGCTGTTGACTTTGGGAGCTTCGTTGATGTGCTCTCAGGTGGCTGTTGTAGCCTATTTTTTATAATATTTCTAATCATAGACCATCGACTCCATGCAGACGTAGGCATAAGTGTAGGAAATGTAGTAATACGTATGTATAGTCCTCCTAGACGTGTTCGGCTATGGCGACTTCGACTAAAATTATATTAAGAAGTTATTGTTAAATGTAGGAATACACCTGCCACCTTCAAATCGGAAAGCTTATTAGACAGAGTATGTGTGTGTGTGTGTGTGTGTGTGTGTGTGTGTGTGTGTGTGTACCTCTCCATGGGGCGGTGGTGGTGCTGGTGGTGGTGGGAGAGGGAGAGGGGGGGCGAGGGGGGCGCGTCGGGCGCCGCGGGGGGCACCTCGCGCGGCCGCGCCGCCCCGCCCGTCCGCCACGAACCTGACCACACATACAACATTCATTACCATGGGTTCAGACGAACATTATCTATGAGAAACGCGATTGCCCAGCGCTCCGAAAAGTGCGTGCGAGTGCCGTATTTTCGATTAAAAACAATTAACAAAAGTATTTTATATATTTTTTATATGATTTCACTAGATAAACTAATGGTAAATATGCGAGTATAAATACCAACAATCTAAAACTATTATAAGTTCTTCTAAAACGAGAAAAATGTTTTGAACATGAAAATACGTCATTTTTGTGACGATTTTCTATCGAGTGAAATAATTCCAATCGTGTTTTCAATTTATGATTTCAGTAGATAAACTATCTAAGAATACTGAGGTATGACTTTGGTAAATTGTATAAATCTGGTGGAAAAATGAAAAATGCCTCCAAGGCAGTTCATACTACTATTGCGCCTTAATCCACAATTAATAATAGCTCCACAAAAGCCCCAATAAATGGAGCTGTGGCATAAAATTCGTCTTTTATTTTAACATAGATATTTTAGTTCAAACTAACCGTTATAAGAGCCGGTGCCGTGCGATATCGTCAACGGAGACGTCCGTTTACTGCTCTCTCTACTGCTGTACATCTGTTCACAGAAACAATAAACTAGTTAAATACTTTAAACTTACACCCATGTATCATAGTAAATTATTATCAGAGTCCGGAATTTTGGTAGCACTTTTAGGGCCTGTTTCACCACTTTTGGATACGATCTTGTTAGCTCATTTGACATATTTTGTATGAAGAATATGTCAAATGAGCTGTCGGATAACCTAACAAGAACTTATTCAAAAGTGGTGAAACAGGCCCTTAATATCTCAAATGGATTGCACGTTTATCGACTTCCGATTGTGTCGATATTATATACAGGGTAAATTTTATATGACTGCGGATAACTTCAGCATGTATTTTACTCATCAAACTGAACAACTTTCACTATGGACAATCCCTTTGACAAATTAAAAGTGCTACCAAGACTCTGGACTCTGTTTATTATCTATTAGTTAGTCTAATGAACTTGTAAGTTTTATACCTGTGCGGTGACGTCAGCTGTCTCCACGGTGGTGGGCAGGTCCAGTAGCCGCTGGGACCTGATGCCGTCGCCTGGCCCAATGTGGGAGTGGGAGTGGGAGAGAGAAGCTCATGTTGAAGTAGATACAGACCTGTGCGGTGACGTCAGATGTCTCCACGGTGGTGGGCAGGTCCAGTAGCCGCTGGGACCTGATGCCGTCGCCTGGCCCCATGTGGGAGTGGGAGTGGGAGAGAGAAGCTCATGTTGAAGTAGATACAGACCTGTGCGGTGACGTCAGCTGTCTCCACGGTGGTGGGCAGGTCCAGTAGCCGCTGGGACCTGATGCCGTCGCCTGGCCCCATGTGGGAGTGGGAGTGGGAGAGAGAAGCTCATGTTGAAGTAGATACAGACCTGTGCGGTGACGTCAGATGTCTCCACGGTGGTGGGCAGGTCCAGTAGCCGCTGGGACCTGATGCCGTCGCCTGGCCCCATGTGGGAGTGGGAGTGGGAGAGAGAAGCTCATGTTGAAGTAGATACAGACCTGTGCGGTGACGTCAGCTGTCTCCACGGTGGTGGGCAGGTCCAGTAGCCGCTGGGACCTGATGCCGTCGCCTGGCCCCATGTGGGAGTGGGAGTGGGAGAGAGAAGCTCATGTTGAAGTAGATACAGACCTGTGCGGTGACGTCAGCTGTCTCCACGGTGGTGGGCAGGTCCAGTAGCCGCTGGGACCTGATGCCATCGCCTGGCCCCATGTGGGAGTGGGAGTGGGAGAGAGAAGCTCATGTTGAAGTAGATACAGACCTGTGCGGTGACGTCAGCTGTCTCCACGGTGGTGGGCAGGTCCAGTAGCCGCTGGGACCTGATGCCGTCGCCTGGCCCCATGTGGGAGTGGGAGTGGGAGAGAGAAGCTCATGTTGAAGTAGATACAGACCTGTGCGGTGACGTCAGCTGTCTCCACGGTGGTGGGCAGGTCCAGTAGCCGCTGGGACCTGATGCCATCGCCTGGCCCCATGTGGGAGTGGGAGTGGGAGAGAGAAGCTCATGTTGAAGTAGATACAGACCTGTGCGGTGACGTCAGCTGTCTCCACGGTGGTGGGCAGGTCCAGTAGCCGCTGGGACCTGATGCCGTCGCCTGGCCCCATGTGGGACAAGTGCGCGAAGTTGCTTGGTGCTGAGATCAACCGCGACCTTCGCTCCGATCTGTATATGTTGTATGATAAGTATGTTTAGTTATTGTAATAAATAAAGTTTAGGTTAGCAATTAACTCCGGGGAAAATGGCTCTCTCAGTAGCTTTTCTATACCAAAATAAAATGGGTTACCAAGTTAACCTGGAGTTTATTGTTAACTCAGGTTGACGCCAACCAAGAAAATTTTAAAAAAGTTTACAAAATCACCTGTAGTAACATTTAATATTACATCTTGTTTCGTCTTTATAACTTACATAAAACAGATAACAGATTCTGTAATAAATCTACAATTACAGTATTCAACTTTTAGAAATTAAGAAGGTTATGTAAAAACATCGTGAGGAAACCTGCATGCTTCAATTTCGAGGCATGTATTGTACCCACTGTCCGTTACGAGTGGCGACGGGCTCACTCCACGTCACACTGGACAGAGTCTCGATACTATTAGTGAAACGTAGATGTTCTGAGTTTTGAAAATATCTCTGACTAACGTCTGGGGGAATATAGTCGTGAGCTATTATATGCTATGGTAAAAAAGATTTTTTCACTTTGTATTCAAAATAAAATAAACAATAAGGTATGTACAGTATATAGCAGCAGTAGGTACTCACAGCCTGTTGTGCGCCTCGATGGCCTGGTGGGACTGTTCGCGCACCGTGTAGCGTCGCTTGCTGCCCCACGCCGGCACGTGCTCCACGCTGAGCGGACCCTCTAAGGTACACGTATTGTTTGCTATCAACCATTAACATACAAAATAATGGATGTCGGGTCTAGTACAAAATTCTCGAAATAAGTGTCCGAAACTAATCTACACAAACCAAAGTACGTGTAAAGGTATAGAAATATCATCATCAGCCCGGTAAACCCCACTGCTGGGTATAGGCCTTTTCATTTTCACGCCAACCAGAACGGTCCCCCGCTAGTCTCATCCACTGTTTGCCGGCTACTCTACAAATGTCATCCGACCACCTGGCTGCTGGTCTGCCCACTGACCGTTCCCCCTCCCACGGCCGCCACTCTGTCACTGCCCTCGTCCATCTGCCATCATTCCGCCTGGCCAAGTGTCCCGCCCACCTCCACTTCAGAGTCGAAATCCGCTTGCCGATATCAACCACTTTTGTTCGTCGTCTGATCTCGACATTCGGAATCCGGTCCAGAAGTGTGATTCCTAGCATAGTAAATATTGAAAATTGTGAAATTCTCTTTCAGTTTGCTCGCGTACTTTCAACCCCATCGCGGCACGGCGCGCGGTAATGAGAGATGTTAACGATGCCTGGTGGGATTAGTTGCTGATGCATACATCTTTCTGGGTTGATACTATTCGAATCCGGACGCCGCCAGACGGCAAATGGGTATTTAACAGTGGTATAATATGAATACTGAATACGTACGCATGTGTAGCGGTCGCAGGTATATGAGGTAGGGCGCCACGTCGTTGGAGAAGGGGAAGCCGTTGTTGGCGCCCCCCACCGCGCACACCCACCCGCACGCGTCCAGCGGCCGCGCGTGCGCTGCGACCAACCTTACCGTTACTACTTATACACATTGATCTTAGAGGACCTATAGGCTCCATGTCGCAAAATATTCTAGTGATGTCTACTAAAATAAAGTAGATTACACACCGATGACAGGATTGTAAGAAAGGTCTCAGATCTCATGTAATGTTGACCGAGGCGAAGCAGAGGTCTAAAAACATGTGATCTGAGGCTTTCTTATTTACTGTCAGAGGTTAGTATACTATTTTTCTCCTCGACAGAGGTGGAAAGCGACCACTTCGGTTAGCGCAGCGGGACGACAATTGACGCTTTCCGTCCGGAGGGGAGAAAATAGTTATCAAATACAAAGGGTTCTTCTCAACATATTGACACTTTTACGGGGATGATCAGACCATCAAACTGTACAACATTCTGTATGGGACCAACATCGTAATCGCGAAAAAAAACAGGTGTCCCACACATTTGGCTCGAATAGGTATAGTTTAATATGGAACAGCAGATTTCAATGTTAGTACCATAGAGAAAGTTGTTCAGTTTTATGATCTGATCATCCCCTTAAAAAATTATCAGCATATTAAGAAGGACCCTGTATTACTAGATATTTTTCTCCGTGCACGATGCCAAGACAAGCTATAATGACATAAGACACAAAATAAAAGGCACTTACGTATATTAATTGTTTGCACCCACTCTCCGGATTCTATCTCATATATGTCTATATGTGTTGCCGTGAATATTAACAGATGCGTTTCGTTTATCGCTGCAAAATAAACATAGTAATTAGTACTTATGTATACACGAGTTGGTGCGAGGTAGTCTCCGAGTTCTCATGGTTTTATTACGTCAATCGAACTGGTTTCTTGAGGGTTGAACATGACAATATCTAGCACCACAGAATCGCATCACGCTCCATCCTTTTCTGTCGTTCGGAAACGTCATTTGCTAGAGCGAGAAAGATAGCGGGAATGTGACTAAAGCGGCAGTACCGGCAGTTTCTCGCTCTAGCAAATGACGTTCCTGAGCGACAGAAAAGGATAGATCGTGAAAAAAGACGATTCCGTGCTGCCAGATAAAGCTCGACCCTTATTAGGATCAAAAGTCTCCAGAACTTAATGAGGTTAAGAGCACTAGAAATATTATAAATTACACAGTACAATAATTTTACGTTCTACATGTTTTTTTCAAGACTTCATGTTTGATGCTATATAATGTAACCTAATTGAAAAATGTTTGTAAAATAAATGCAATAAAACATCTAATTGAATGAAATTTTATTCGGAAGGCATTGCCTAAAAACCATAAAGATTGAGATATCTCTGAATTTGTTATTTCACAAATGGCATTTTTTTGTTTCGTTCGTTTATTTTTAATTTTTTATTGTATTTATTAAGAAAATCTACAGCGTTACAAATGTGATTTTCACTTTTATACAGGGTGTCCCGTAAATAATGGTCCAACGTTAAGGGGAAGATAGCTTATCTAATTGCCTAAAACTAATTTGAATTATATTTAAAAAAAACATAGGGTTACCGAGAAAATAATTTTTTTCGGGACTTTTCCATTTCATCTACCGGACTTCAAGTTTTATGACGCTGCGCTGTCCCTGCAAATATTAACATTTTCAAAATCTAATTTTTGTAATATATCGCTGAATAGTTTATCAAAGTATCCAGGTACTGTTTTTGTTACTAACTTTTAAGAATGACTTGGAAAAAAATCCCGAGTAGAAAATTATTTTTCTTCCCCTTTAGATGAACGAAATTTAAAAAAATCTCCTGCAAAAAAAATGTATGACACTGAACTGGACCATTATTTTAAAAAGTGCTACATTTAACCAGCTTTTCAAATTTGTATGAAACTTGCGTCTAGTCTTTGTACTTACAAAGTTATTGCTATTAATTTGAGAAGAGGCGCTAATTTTAAAAATAAAATAGTTATTATAATGTGGATTAAACGTTTTGTAGTGTCTAAAATGTCTGCCTACGAGCTGGAATTAGTAATAAAGATACCATTAGGTGTTCAAATTAACGAATTTAACTAATACCTACCGCTCAATGTGCCGTTTCAGAGGAAATGTTGATTTAATTGATACGGTATTTTGATGCATCAATTTTTTAAACAAATGAGGTCTTATAAAAAAATAACAATAACTTTAATCAAAAAATCATTTATTAATAAACACAAACACACACACATGCACACATACACACGAATTAAATTAAATTGATAATGTTTTTAAAAGTTATAATAAATGCTCAAATTGCTTTCCTCTTGCATTTATGCAAACTCTGCATCTCTTGATAAATGAAGCCCTTAATCGTCGAGCAAAGTTGTTTTGGTTTATTTCCTCTACTGCACCTTCGATACGCTCTCTCAGTTCTTCTTCCGTTCTAATCGCTCGTTGGTAGACCTTTTCTTTAAGACATCCCCAATAAAAAAAATCTAGGGGATTTAAGTCGGGGGATCGAGGCGGCCACAAAATAGGGCCAAATCAAAATGGCCAAAGGACCAAAATTGATAATATGATAATCAGTGTCCAAATTTAAAGCACAAGTCCAGAGCTACAACAAGAAGGTAGGAAAAGTTTAGGAACGAAAAAAAATAACAATTAAAAAAAAACAAAAAAAAAAATACTTAAAAAAAAAAATTAAAAAATTGCTGATAAACATTTTGCCTAAATTGCATTTGTTTAGTTTTGTGGCTAATTTTGGCCTGTTTTATTGAAATAATCAACTTAGCTATCCTACGGACTGATAAACATTGCGAATAAATTATGTTTGTTTAGTGTTGTGCTGGAAAAATAGTTAAAAATTAAAATGCCTCGTTATGAGTACACGCCACGTGAGTACGCTAACATGCATTTGATTTTTGGAGAAGCAAGAGAGAATGCCAGGGCAGCTGCAAGATTGTACCGAGAAAGATTCCCGAATATGGAACGTTATCCCGACCACCGCGTTTTTCTTAGAGTGCATAACGCGCTTCTTGAGGGACGGCTTCTTGGCACCGGAATTGGTGGTGCTAGTGAAGGAAGACCGCGGCAAGTTGACGATTTTATAATATTAAGAGAAATCGAAGAAGACCCGTCGCTTTCAGTCCGCACCATAGCACGACGCACCGGTATACCAAGAACGACGGTACACCGAGTGCTTAAACTGTACAGGTTGCACCCATATCACGTTCAACGTGTACAATCCCTGCAGCCAAGAGACTATGCTCAAAGAGTTACTTTCTGTCGAAGAATGCTGATGATGATTCGGGAAGACCCACAGTTCTTTAATAACATTCTTTGGAGCGATGAATCGGCGTGTAGGCGAGATGGATACCTTAATCTACATAATTTGCACAGTTGGCAACTGGTTAATCCACGTATGATGAGAGAGGACAACAGCCAATATCAATTTAAAATAAATTTATGGGCTGGCATAATTAACGGCCGAATCATAGGACCGTTTGAATTACCCGCAACACTGAACGCGCAATACTATCTGCATTTTTTAAGAAATGAGTTGTCTGATTTATTGCAAAACCTACCAGAAGATGTGCGTGAAACAATGTGGTTGCAGAACGACGGTTGCCCTGCACACTATGCGGCAGCAGTAAGGGCATACCAAAATGAGGCTTATCCTGAAAGATGGATTGGGCGGTTAGGCCCTATTTTGTGGCCGCCTCGATCCCCCGACTTAAATCCCCTAGATTTTTTTTATTGGGGATGTCTTAAAGACAAGGTCTACCAACGAGCGATTAGAACGGAAGAAGAACTGAGAGAGCGTATCGAAGGTGCAGTAGAGGAAATAAACCAAAACAACTTTGCTCGACGATTAAGGGCTTCATTTATCAGGAGATGCAGAGTTTGCATAATTGCAAGAGGAAAGCAATTTGAGCATTTATTATAACCAGTGATCGGAATCTCGGGGCATTTTTTGAGCATACAAGTTTGGATACGCCTTGATTTCCCGGAAATATCCGGATTTAATAAATATGGATAAAAATTTCACGGGATTTATTGGGATTACCTATTTAGATGTCAAGAGACGTTTTTTTAAATCAAGAGTATTAGCAGCGCATACTAGAGGCCGCGACTTTGAAACACGCCGCCTGGCACCTATGCCATGTACCGCACTTAGGTAAATATGTTGACCGTTATTAAACAATGATATTAAGTAACTAGATTAGTAGTTAGGGCACCAAAGCGTTGCCACTTCGAAGATGTCTGCAGGCTTCTTTGACTTCAGTTCAGGCGTTTATCTATGGTGAGCTGACATATCCGTGACGTTTAAATTAAGCTACCAAAATGGGGAAATGCGCGAAAAGAATAATAAAGGAAGTGGTGTTACTTTTCACAAGTAAGTTTACTATATTTTGTCAAAATAACATTAAAAAACTAAATACATTTTTCACGCATTGTTTTTGCCATCAGTGTTGCGATCATATACGATTTTGATTTTCCCACACTGTAGGGAGTTTCGGTACCCTCTTCGTTATTTCATACAGGGTTAAGTTTTAATCATTCCGGATAACTTCACCATTCATTCCCCTAATCAAACTGAACAACTTTCACTATTGAGCCAACAACGAAATCGTGAAAACAAAATCACCTGTTTCATACAAAACTGCAGTACCGACCGACTCGACTCAAATGTATTGGACAGCTGATTTCTTTTTTCGTGATTTCGAAGTTGACACCATAAATAAAATAATTAAATACCTAAATAATAAAAATCTTTATTTGCATAGTGAAAGTGAAGAGATTACAATATGGTGACGTTATCCGATCTGGGCTGGTTAAACATTAACCCTGTATAATATGATATATTACTTAAAGTTTATTTATACCTTAATCTGTTCAGAACACACAGAGCCTACATATTCAAGTTTATAATTCAGGTAATAAATTCATTAAATTAAGTAATTAATTCTGGGGAAATTATTTCTAACCACTGGCAACTGTGGCCGTATTTACTAACGTTTTTAAAATAATAACGTCTTTCTCATTTCATCGTAATTTTTTTGACGGCAGAAGAAACGAGACAAACATAGTTTACTTTGGCGTATGTATCGATTTCCAAGCTACATCTTTGAAACTCTGAAGTTGCGCATTTTTGAGTATTGTTTTCTAGAAGCTATCCCTCTAGTATTGTATAAGCTCACTGTTATTAAATCACCCAGGGCAAAATCTCAATAAAATCAGTCGTTTAACCAATTTCAATGTTATTATTGGATCCCAAATTACTTTTTCGAGATTTCATTACCATATAAAATAATGTTTTGGTGCCGTTGTAGTTGGCCGTCTAATTAAAATTCTCTAAAAATGTTTAAAATGTTGGGACTTGGGAGTAAAATATAACGATAATTTCATTAAAATTTAAGTTTGTGGCATCGTTGGCCAAATTGAATTGCTGGATAGAAGAGGTTTCCCCACGCCCCAAAAAAAGTAATGCATCACGCAATTTTTTGGTGATTTTTTTAGTGTTTTTCTCAAAACAGTTTCAATCAAAGTCAGCATTTAAGCTGGAATAAAAAGAAAAGTTGTGTGTACAACACACATTTTTTATTTTTATTTGAATGTCTGATGTTGTACGGTTCTATACACATTCAAATTACATGGATGCGACCTCAAATTTTTTTTATTGACCTTAATTTTATTTGGGAGAAGAAAAATAAAATTAACAAAACAACTTTGAGTTACAATTAAAAATAATCTAAAAGCGCTCGAGATCTTCTGATTTTTTAAAAACTAATTTATGTTGATAGAACCGTACAACATCAAACATTCAAATTAAAAAAAAAATGGGTGTTGTACACACAACCTTTTCTTTTTATTCCAGCTTAAACGCTGACTTTCGATTAGTTTTTTTGAGAAAAACACTAAAAAAAAATCACCAGAAAATTGCGTGATGCATAATTTTTTTTGGGGCGTGGGGAGACCTCTTCTATCCAGCAATTCAATTTGGCCAACGATGCCACAACGATGCATATAAAAAATTTAATGAAATTAAGTATCGTTATATTTTACTCCCAAGTCCCAACATTTTAAACATTTTCAGAGAATTTTAATTAGACGGCAAACTACAACGGCAACAAAACATTATTTTATATGGTAATGAAATCTCGAAAAAGTAATTTGGGATCCAATAATAACATTGAAATTGGTTAACCGACTGATTTCATTGAGATTTTGTCCTGGGCGATTTAATAACAGTGAGCTTTATACAATACTAGAGGGATAGCTTCTTACAAACAATACTCAAAAAAGCGTAAAACCACTTCAGCAGAGTTTCAAAGATGTAGCTTGGAAATCGATACATACGCCAAAGTAAACTATGTTTGTCTCGTTTCTTCTGCCGTCAAAAAAATTACGACGAAATGAGAAAGACGTTATTAGTTTAAAAACGTTAGTAAATACGGCTACAGTTGCCAGTGGTTAGAAATAATTTCCCCAGAAGTAATTAGTTAATTGGGGATGATCAGACCATGAAACTTAACAACTTTCTCTATGGGACCACCATCGAAATCGAGAAAAAAAATCTGCTGTCCCATACAAAACTGCAAACCAACTCGAGCCAAATGTATGGTACAGCTGTTTTTTTTCGCGATTTAGATGTTGGTCCCATAGAGAAAGTTGTTTAATTTGATGGTCTGGAGTGCGATTTTTGAATCTCATTCGCAGAGCTCAGCAGTTGAAAATGTCAAAATTACTATGAAGATACGCATCTTTCAACTGCTGATTCGACTTTAAAAAATCGCACTCCTGAAGTATGATTTTTGAAAGTCAAATCAGCAGTTGAAAGATGCATATCTCCATAGAAATTTTGACATTTTCAACAGTTGAATTCATCGAATGAGATTCAAAAATCGCACTCCTGATCATCCTCTTAAAAAAGTGTCAGCATATTGATTATAGGCTCTGTGTGTTCTGACCAGATTTAGGTATAATTAAACTTTAAGTAATACAGGGAGTTTGGATGCGGTGTGCAAATATTTAAGGGGATGATAGTTGACACCATTTAAAACATGTTGAGCCATACATGTCTTAGACGAAGTCTGATTGTTGATTTTTAAATGCACTTTTTATTATATTTTTGAAAAAACCCGATTTCTGACAGTTAATTGCCAACAGTGCCCCTGTTTATGTTGGTATGTTAATTGTTTTTTTTTTGAGGTTGTCAGATGTGTATTTCTAATCTAATAATCCGGGGACCCATCTCTTGACCCGCACGCTCCCCGGAACTGACCCCGTGGTTTTCACATCTCGGGATGGAGTAGCCAAGGATCTCTTTTACAAAATAACAACTATCGAAGTAAAAAAAGTGTGTAGGAAATCGAGGTACCAACACATTTTTAAAATGAATCATCAATTATTTTTACCAAAAATGTTGTTTCATTTGTCCATTTAAAAACCGAATTTAATCTCTTTCAATTTGGTTTTTAACCTCTAATTCTGAGAATTGCTAAGATATCCGCTTAAATGATACCTTGAAAGAAAGGCCAATAGCCGAGCATGTTTTTAAAAAGGTTTGAACGGTCAAGGCTATTTTATTTATTTTTATAATTGCCATAAACTTCGCAGTATTGTTAAAATTTTTAAAGTTTTTACGACTTTCGAAAGCGTCTAGAATTTTTTTTCCAATAAGACAGGTGCCTGAAACTTAGTTCATTAGATTAATACACATCTGAAAACCCTAATAAAATAAAACAATTAACATAACAACATAAACTGTTGGCAATTAACTGTCAGAAATCGGGTTTTATTCAAAAATAAAATAAAAATTGCATTTAAAAATCAACAATCAGACTTCGTCTAAGACATGTATGGCTCAAAATTTTCTAAATGGTGTCAACTATCCCCTTAAATATTTGCACCCCGCTTCCAAACACCCTGTATATCATATTATACAGGGTTGATGTTTAATCAGCCCAGATCGGATAATGTCACCATATTGTAATCTCTTCACTTTCACTATGCAAATAAAGATTTTTATTATTTAGGTATTTATTTATTTTATTTATGGTGTCAACTTCGAAATCACGAAAAAAGAAATCAGCTGTCCAATACATTTGAGTCGAGTCGGTCGGTACTGCAGTTTTGTATGAAACAGCTGATTTTGTTTCCACGATTTCGATGTAGGCTCAAATATTGAAAGTTGTTCAGTTTGATTAGGGGAATGAATGGTGAAGTTATCCGGACTGATTAAAACTTAACCCTGTATGAAATAACGAAGAGGGTACCGAAACTCCCTACAGTGTGGGAAAATCAAAATCGTATATGATCGCAACACTGATGGCAAAAACAATGCGTGAAAAATGTATTTAGTTTTTTAATGTTATTTTGACAAAATATAGTAAACTTACTTGTGAAAAGTAACACCACTTCCTTTATTATTCTTTTCCGACTGTGATTTACAAATTTTTACGGCGCATTTCCCCATTTTGGTAGCTTAATTTAAACGTCACGGATATGTCAGCTCACCATAGATAAACGCCTGAACTGAAGTCAAAGAAGCCTGCAGACATCTTCGAAGTGGCAACGCTTTGGTGCCCTAACTACTAATCTAGTTACTTAATATCATTGTTTAATAACGGTCAACATATTTACCTAAGTGCGGTACATGGCATAGGTGCCAGGCGGCGTGTTTCAAAGTCGCGGCCTCTAGTATGCGTTGCTAATACTCTTGATTTAAAAAAACGTCTCTTGACATCTAAATAGGTAATCCCAATAAATCCCGTGAAATTTTTATCCATATTTATTAAATCCGGATATTTCCGGGAAATCAAGGCGTATCCAAACTTGTATGCTCAAAAAATGCCCCGAGATTCCGATCACTGATTATAACTTTTAAAAACATTATCAATTTAATTTAATTCGTGTGTATGTGTGCGTGTGTGTGTGTTTGTGTTTATTAATAAATGATTTTTTGATTAAAGTAATTGTTATTTTTTTATAAGACCTCATTTGTTTAAAAAATTGATGCATCAAAATACCGTATCAATTAAATCAACATTTCCTCTGAAACGGCACATTGAGCGGTAGGTATTAGTTAAATTCGTTAATTTGAACACCTAATGGTATCTTTATTACTAATTCCAGCTCGTAGGCAGACATTTTAGACACTACAAAACGTTTAATCCACATTATAATAACTATTTTATTTTTAAAATTAGCGCCTCTTCTCAAATTAATAGCAATAACTTTGTAAGTACAAAGACTAGACGCAAGTTTCATACAAATTTGAAAAGCTGGTTAAATGTAGCACTTTTTAAAATAATGGTCCAGTTCAGTGTCATACATTTTTTTTGCAGGAGATTTTTTTAAATTTCGTTCATCTAAAGGGGAAGAAAAATAATTTTCTACTCGGGATTTTTTTCCAAGTCATTCTTAAAAGTTAGTAACAAAAACAGTACCTGGATACTTTGATAAACTATTCAGCGATATATTACAAAAATTAGATTTTGAAAATGTTAATATTTGCAGGGACAGCGTCATAAAACTTGAAGTCCGGTAGATGAAATGGAAAAGTCCCGAAAAAAATTATTTTCTCGGTAACCCTATGTTTTTTTTAAATATAATTCAAATTAGTTTTAGGCAATTAGATAAGCTATCTTCCCCTTAACGTTGGACCATTATTTACGGGACACCCTGTATACAGTCAAAAATTATCGGTCTAATGGTATACGTAATAACTGTGAAATAATCGATGTTATCGCGCTTTTTTTGTGCGTGTCAGTTTTATCGTTTCATCGTCCGTAGCATGCAGTGTACATACCGTGGTACAGAGGGTGCGCAGTATACATGAGCTCGGTGTCCCTCGCGCGCAGGCCGCAGCGGTCCACGTACAGCGCGAGGCAGTTGAACACGAGCATGCAGTGTACATACCGTGGTACAGAGGGTGCGCAGTATACATGAGCTCGGTGTCCCTCGCGCGCAGGCCGCAGCGGTCCACGTACAGCGCGAGGCAGTTGAACACGAGCATGCAGTGTACATACCGTGGTACAGAGGGTGCGCAGTATACATGAGCTCGGTGTCCCTCGCGCGCAGGCCGCAGCGGTCCACGTACAGCGCGAGGCAGTTGAACACGAGCATGCAGTGTACATACCGTGGTACAGAGGGTGCGCAGTATACATGAGCTCGGTGTCCCTCGCGCGCAGGCCGCAGCGGTCCACGTACAGCGCGAGGCAGTTGAACACGAGCATGCAGTGTACATACCGTGGTACAGAGGGTGCGCAGTATACATGAGCTCGGTGTCCCTCGCGCGCAGGCCGCAGCGGTCCACGTACAGCGCGAGGCAGTTGAACACGAGCATGCAGTGTACATACCGTGGTACAGAGGGTGCGCAGTATACATGAGCTCGGTGTCCCTCGCGCGCAGGCCGCAGCGGTCCACGTACAGCGCGAGGCAGTTGAACACGAGCATGCAGTGTACATACCGTGGTACAGAGGGTGCGCAGTATACATGAGCTCGGTGTCCCTCGCGCGCAGGCCGCAGCGGTCCACGTACAGCGCGAGGCAGTTGAACACGAGCATGCAGTGTACATACCGTGGTACAGAGGGTGCGCAGTATACATGAGCTCGGTGTCCCTCGCGCGCAGGCCGCAGCGGTCCACGTACAGCGCGAGGCAGTTGAACACGAGCATGCAGTGTACATACCGTGGTACAGAGGGTGCGCAGTATACATGAGCTCGGTGTCCCTCGCGCGCAGGCCGCAGCGGTCCACGTACAGCGCGAGGCAGTTGAACACGAGCATGCAGTGTACATACCGTGGTACAGAGGGTGCGCAGTATACATGAGCTCGGTGTCCCTCGCGCGCAGGCCGCAGCGGTCCACGTACAGCGCGAGGCAGTTGAACACGAGCAGGGAGTCCCCGCGCCCCGCCGGCGCGACGCCTAGCGGTCTAGCGCCCGAGTGCGTCAGGAACACTGACACTTGGTTCTCTGGGTGCACTAGCGCTGTGGAGATAATACAATAGTAGATTACACATCGAGGGCAGGAAAGTAAGAAAGGTCTCTGATCTTATGTAATTGTAGAAAGAGGTGGAAAGCGGCAACTTTGTTTAGCGTAGCGGGACGAAAATTGACGCTTTCCGTCCGGAGGGGAGTAAAAGGAGCACAGCTGCACGTATAGTGTGTACTCACAGAGCGCGGGCTGGTCGGCGGCGCGGCGCGGGTCGGGCAGGCAGTGCGCCACGAAGCCGCCGCGGTACCCGAGCAGCAGTCTCCCGGAGCACAGCTGCACGTATAGTGTGTACTCACAGAGCGCGGGCTGGTCGGCGGCGCGGCGCGGGTCGGGCAGGCAGTGCGCCACGAAGCCGCCGCGGTACCCGAGCAGCAGTCTCCCGGAGCACAGCTGCACGTATAGTGTGTACTCACAGAGCGCGGGCTGGTCGGCGGCGCGGCGCGGGTCGGGCAGGCAGTGCGCCACGAAGCCGCCGCGGTACCCGAGCAGCAGTCTCCCGGAGCACAGCTGCACGCTGAGCACCGCCCCCGGCGCGCGCAGCTCCGCCACGCGCACGCGCCGCGCCACCGTGCGCGTGATCTCGTACACGCTCACCGTGTACGAGTTCTGCGGGCGAGGGAAACACTAACATTCACGTACTATTCGCGATACACGTCTGACGAAGAGCATCGGAAGAAGCAGTAGATAGTTGCATTTAGCGGAGCTATGAAACGGCTAATGTAAACATAGATCGAGGTCAGAGCATGAAAATGACACCACACGTTATGGGTATTAACAAAGAGGACGACGACGTGACCGAAAGTTGATAAGTTAGCAGCTACAGTTGATGCTGTCGATAATAAATCATCCACGTAAAAATCATATGTTATTGCTTTTTTCACTAGTGGAGCTCTGGCTTCCTGTGAGTATCCGATTAAGACATCGAACTCCTAATAATAAGGTTGAAGCAATGCCATAACGTAAAAATGTTTTTGAGGTATGTCTGATTGGTCTGTTTAGGTCTAACTTCTGTAAAACCTGCGGTTAAGAGCCATTTTCATCGTTAATCAACATTTGACGATACATTTTTTCGATGTCACCTAAATAACTCGAACCGTGGTCCGATCGTTCTGAACCTTTATTTCCAGTAAATCTGTGGATAATATTGCTAGCTAGCTCTCTCATAGCTCCACTAAAGTCAAACTTCTCAATCTTTTTAGTGTTCCGAACTCTTGAACAGCAAACAAACAAATGTTTATACCTTGCAACATTTTGCTATATTTTACATAAAAAATATACTGAAGTTGGTGTTGGATGTTACGTTATATAGGTCTTATTTTTTGACCAAAATGCGATTAACTTAAGTTGAGAAACGATGTATTAGGTTAATGAGTGTACGGGTAATGTTGGCAGACCTGTCGCTTGCAGACGACGGCGAACCCGTGAGCGTTGGCGTGCAGAGGTCCCACGGCGAGGTCCACGGCGCCCTTACACTCGGCTATCTTCACACACTCCACCTCGGAGCACTCCAGTGCACGGATGGGAACTAGCCGTACGTGACGACTGCGACCCGCTATCACAACTATACGAACAAATACACATTTTACGGTTAAATAGTAGAGGGAGTATCATATAAAGAAGTTACAAGCGTATACTGAAAAGAGATAGATTATTAAGATCTTTCTTAATATGGGATAGTTAGTTTTTCACGATTTCGATGTAAGTCCAATTAAGAAAGTATTTCAGATTGATCGTCTAATCATCTCTAAAACGGTAAACACTGTTTTTGTAACGAGTATCGCGTATGCAGAAAGACACAAGAAACACAAATATTCTGTTGTTCATTAACATTTAATTATTAGATTATACACCGAGGGCAGGAAAGTAAGAAAGGTCTCAGATCACATGTATTGTAATTAACCAAACATGTGATCTGAGGCTTTCTTATTTACTGTCCGAGGTTAGTATACTATTTTTCTTCTCGACGGAGGTGAAAAGTGACAACTTTGTTTAACGCAGCGGGACGAAAATTGACGCTTTCCGTCCGGAGGGGAGAAAAGTGTATTAACGTCACAGAAGTCTCGTTTCCGTGAATTAAGCAAAACCTGAATTCTGTTTTTTTTCTGAAATACAAAAAATGGTACAGCGTTACCAAGTTATTATTGAATTTGTTTGAGGGCCTTAACGGACATGTGCTTGTGGCACAGTGACCATCGCTGGTCTTTTGAGAACGTCCCTTTTATCAGCAGGTTACGTCACATGCGACTTTACCCCAGTTCGGGGTAAGTACGCACACACTCACTATGAACGCTCGCCCCGTCTCGCCACATACACACTCACACACACACTCACCCAGCAGCTGCTCGGCGGGCACGTAGCGCGCGGCGGCGCGGGGTGAGCTCGGCGCGCTCTCACACACTCACACTCACACACTAGTACACACACACTCACCCAGCAGCTGCTCGGCGGGCACGTAGCGCGCGGCGGCGACGGGCGCGTGGTGGCGGCGCGGGGTGAGCTCGGCGCGCTCTCACACACTCACACTCACACACTAGTACACACACACTCACCCAGCAGCTGCTCGGCGGGCACGTAGCGCGCGGCGGCGACGGGCGCGTGGTGGCGGCGCGGGGTGAGCTCGGCGCGCTCTCACACACTCACACTCACACACTAGTACACACACACTCACCCAGCAGCTGCTCGGCGGGCACGTAGCGCGCGGCGGCGACGGGCGCGTGGTGGCGGCGCGGGGTGAGCTCGGCGCGCTCTCACACACTCACACTCACACACTAGTACACACACACTCACCCAGCAGCTGCTCGGCGGGCACGTAGCGCGCGGCGGCGACGGGCGCGTGGTGGCGGCGCGGGGTGAGCTCGGCGCGCTCTCACACACTCACACTCACACACTAGTACACACACACTCACCCAGCAGCTGCTCGGCGGGCACGTAGCGCGCGGCGGCGCGGGGTGAGCTCGGCGCGCTCTCACACACTCACACTCACACACTAGTACACACACACTCACCCAGCAGCTGCTCGGCGGGCACGTAGCGCGCGGCGGCGACGGGCGCGTGGTGGCGGCGCGGGGTGAGCTCGGCGCGCTCTCACACACTCACACTCACACACTAGTACACACACACTCACCCAGCAGCTGCTCGGCGGGCACGTAGCGCGCGGCGGCGACGGGCGCGTGGTGGCGGCGCGGGGTGAGCTCGGCGCGCTCTCACACACTCACACTCACACACTAGTACACACACACTCACCCAGCAGCTGCTCGGCGGGCACGTAGCGCGCGGCGGCGACGGGCGCGTGGTGGCGGCGCGGGGTGAGCTCGGCGCGCTCCAGGTCGACGAGCGCGAGCCCCGCCTCGCCGCCCACGCACAGCCGCGAGCGCTCGAGCACGCACGCGCACTGCAGCCCGCGCAGCATCGACGCCGCGCTAGAGTCCAGCAGCACGCTCGCCGTGTACACCTGCCGACCGTTAGAACACTGCGTGAGATACCTCCGGACCTCCGCCACAAGGCCGTAGGTACTGTAACGAGCGCACAAGCTCGTCACTACCACAGACGACATTGGCGGACAGAGGAAACGCGCAGAACCGCGACCGAACAACGCACCGGTACTACAGCCCGGTACCTAAGCGAACGGAGCAACGAGCCGCGCTAGCAGACTATAAAAGGCGGCCCGGCGAAAACCAGATGCCATTCGCAGGGTGAACGCCCAGGTTGTAAATTCACGCGACTTGAAGAGAACGAGAAGTGTGCCTTACAATCCTGAAAGTGAGCTCGGTGAATGATTTTCCCCCTCCTCCCCTTTCCTAAAGGTTTATTCACGCGGCTTGAAAAGATCGGCAGCCTTCAGCCTGACAGCTCTCCCCGAAAGATTATACGCGCGACTTGATGAAATCAAAAAGTGCAATAGACTTCCAGAATTTCAGGAGCCACCTGAAGGCTTAATAGCGCAGCTTGAAGAACACTGGGTCGTGCGTAATCCTTCAGGCGGATGAAAACTGGAGTTGAAGTTGTATGCCAACTAACTCATTTTGCCTACTGGCGCATTTCGCCTACTTGAGCCATTCGCCGTTATTATACCGTTACCTTTCACATAAACTTAATTATAAAAGTGAAACATGGGAAACAATAAATATCTATTTAATTTTTTTTTTTTTTAAGTTTATCCTTTCGGATAGGCTATGGGAACTAGCCCTTACTGCCTGGTCATTAGTGTCTTTTTTTCTTTGTACTTAAACCTAACCTAACCTAACCTTAATACCTAGCTCTTGAAATGTGAGGGTGGTACACACATTCCAATGGTCAGGGGAGTTTCACGCGAGAATCAATCCGAATCAAACGGGAGCGCCTTCTTTATTTCTCACTCTTACTATATTGCTCTCCATTAATGGCACATTATCAAACTAATTCCACCACATTAACACAATAATAGCCACGAAAAACGAATTTAGAAAATTAAGAAACAAAGCCCGTCTGTTTCTTCACAATTCCTGTGCAAAACTCTCCTGATGACGATGGGATGATAGATGAACGATGAGGATGAAATTTTGGTCGATTTTGTAAGCACGCGCGTTGCCGCCAAAATCACCAGTACGATTTAACTTGCACCAAAACTTTTGTTCTTTCTTCGTATGTACTTGAGATTCCTGTTATGTTGGTCGATTTACGCAACTTTTTGGCACACAATCCGCACGAAATTATGTCACAAATATCACTAAAACCAATTTTTCACGAATATCAAATACAACTTTGACCGAACAAATTTTATGGCGGGAAGCCAATCATATCTATTTAATATTTTGACAAACGTTGGATGTCTAAATGGCAGATGTCAAAGATAACAGGCGTTGTAAAAAAAGGCGTTGTCAAAATGATAGACGTTTTCAAAAGTAGATAACAGACTGTATCAAAATGACAGAAAATGTCAAAAATTATAGGCTTTGTAAAAAGGCGGTACCAAAATGAAAAATGTAAATATATCATAATCAATCAATCAATCAAATATCATCTAAATATTAATGAAATACCTATGACGAAGAGACTGGGCTTCAACGTTTCCTGGAAGTGTGTTATACAGGGTGGATTTTTGAGACGGGGCAGTAAGGGCAGGTACCTTAACCGTTGTAGCTACAGCGAAACGTTCTTAGGAGACTATCCTTAACTTTTTGAAAAATTTCGAACTGCATTCACAGATTTCGAAAAAAATGTACAGTCAGCAAGAAAATTGACAATTTACACAAAAACTTTTTTTGATGTCAATCGATCCTGTTTCTTATAAGGATCAATAGACTCTATAGGACCAACCGAGGTTTGAGTACTAGAAATGTCAGAAATCGCAAAAAACGTTTCCCATACATTTGGTAGGAAATGAGACTCCAAATTTACTTTTATACATAACAAAACTTTTTATTAAGGACAGATTTGCCGCTAAGAAGACTTTGATAATAAAAACATACTGAAACCGTATTAGAAAGAAATGTATTTTTAAAATCATACAATTTACGACACGTTTTGAAGATTTTCTAATATTATTAATATTTTGATCCTTTTTGTTTATTTTCGAACAAACTTCTTCAACTCTTCAAACTTAGCGGCCAGTCTATCCATAATAAAAAAGTTTTGTTATGTATAAAAGTAAATTTGGAGTCTCATTTCCTACCAAATGTATGGGAAACGTTTTTTGCGATTTCTGACATTTCTAGTACTCAAACCTCGGTTGGTCCCATAGAGTCTATTGATCCTTATAAGAAACAGGATCGATTGACATCAAAAAAAGTTTTTGTGTAAATTGTCAATTTTCTTGCTGACTGTACATTTTTTTCGAAATCTGTGAATGCAGTTCGAAATTTTTCAAAAAGTTAAGGATAGTCTCCTAAGAACGTTTCGCTGTAGCTACAACGGTTAAGGTACCTGCCCTTACTGCCCCGTCTCAAAAATCCACCCTGTATAAAACACACTAACCAACGCTGTTGTCGAGTTGTCGACACTGTCGCCAATAACTCGAAATGTGCATTAATAGTGCATATAAATTCAATACTTATTGTAATATAACAATAACTCACACATTTGTCCGGCAGGTTGTTCCTCTTCAGTATCCTGTGCAGTTCACTGAGGGCGACCACCCACTTGGTCTTCTCGGACTCCGACTCCGCCAGCATCAGTGTGTGCGATCTATTACCGCCTTCCAGTTGAGATGTTGATATCTAAGAACATTACACGTTTATACATACGTAAGAACATACATACATAGCGTCAAAAACATTGCTACAACTCTTTCTGTTTAAGAAAGTAGGCACTTAACGGCATATCCCTATTTCATCGAAATCGCGAAAAATTAAAGTGCCGTTCTACAAAAAACAGCAAACCTACCAGCAGTTTTTTTTCGCGATTTCGATGAAACAGACAAATCCCGTAGAGAATGTCGTTTAGTTTGATCGTCTGATTATCCCCTAAAATATGGTATAATATGGTGAAATTTGACATTTGGGTGAGATTGGACATCTGGTTGAAATGAGACATTTGGGTGAATCAGGACATTGATTGTAAATCTTACCCTAAATATACAAGGTATGTCCCTCTTGCTGGCGTGTATCACGTCGGACTCCTTGACGGAGGTCACGCTGAACTCCGGGTCCCGCATGTCCAACACTTGGCTCACACACACGGACGGCAGAGCGTTTCTGTCAACAATATAATACAAATATACAGTACAATTCCCACGCCTTTCTCCTATTAGGGTAGGTAGATATAATAGAAGATAACTCGAAACGATCCTGACAATCTCCCGCTTCCTCATGTCTTTTTTCATACATGCTCGTCGGTTTCTGGTACATCTGGAGTGCAATTCTCTAAGCGCAAACATCGGTTGAAACATCGGCGCGCTGTCAATTAGGTATGCGTTGCGTCAAACTTAATATGAAATCATCGACGATCTGAAGGATGCAAGAAGGATGATTATAAGCCACAATAAAACCCTCGACCCTTTTTAAGCTCATCACATTGCTTTTCATATGACCAAACTATTCAATCTTTCTTCCCATGCTAAAATAAAGCTTACCTGTCTTGTGATATATCGTATAGGAACAACTTGAAGTCGCAGACCACGACGAACTGTCTCATCCAGCCTTTCTTCACACCACCCGGCTTTGGTACCTGCAACATACATCATGTTTGTTTTACTTATTATCCTTGTACGTTCTATTATTACGGGGTGATGTTGTTAACACTTCCCATCAGAGGTGGTTCAGACTTCAGAACAACTTTTACTATGGGAACAAACATGAAATCACAATAGAAAAATCTGCTGTTCCATACTATATAAACAGCAATGTCTATTCGACTCAAATTTGGCATATTGTTTTTTACGATTTCAGAGGGCTCAGGCCTGAAATGTCAGTTTTCCTAAAATGTATCCACGTCACGTCAATTATGCAAAAGACGTGCAGACATTATGGAAAAGCAGACATTTTGGGAAAAATACATTTTAGAAAAACTGACATTTCAGGCCTGAGCCTCTCAGGTTTGCTCTTGTAGTAAAAGTTATTCAATGCACTGGCTGCGCGCGGGGTCTATGCCGAGGGGTCTGCGGCTGCGCTCGGGGGCAGGTCTCTCACCTTGACGTAGCCCTCGTAGGCGGTGCCCTGGCCGCGCGCGGGGTCTATGCCGAGGGGTCTGCGGCTGCGCTCGGGGGCAGGTCTCTCACCTTGACGTAGCCCTCGTAGGCGGTGCCCTGGCCGCGCGCGGGGTCTATGCCGAGGGGTCTGCGGCTGCGCTCGGGGGCAGGTCTCTCACCTTGACGTAGCCCTCGTAGGCGGTGCCCTGGCCGCGCGCGGGGTCTATGCCGAGGGGTCTGCGGCTGCGCTCGGGGGCAGGTCTCTCACCTTGACGTAGCCCTCGTAGGCGGTGCCCTGGCCGCGCGCGGGGTCTATGCCGAGGGGTCTGCGGCTGCGCTCGGGGGCAGGTCTCTCACCTTGACGTAGCCCTCGTAGGCGGTGCCCTGGCCGCGCGCGGGGTCTATGCCGAGGGGTCTGCGGCTGCGCTCGGGGGCAGGTCTCTCACCTTGACGTAGCCCTCGTAGGCGGTGCCCTGGCCGCGCGCGGGGTCTATGCCGAGGGGTCTGCGGCTGCGCTCGGGGGCAGGTCTCTCACCTTGACGTAGCCCTCGTAGGCGGTGCCCTGGCCGCGCGCGGGGTCTATGCCGAGGGGTCTGCGGCTGCGCTCGGGGGCAGGTCTCTCACCTTGACGTAGCCCTCGTAGGCGGTGCCCTGGCCGCGCGCGGGGTCTATGCCGAGGGGTCTGCGGCTGCGCTCGGGGGCAGGTCTCTCACCTTGACGTAGCCCTCGTAGGCGGTGCCCTGGCCGCGCGCGGGGTCTATGCCGAGGGGTCTGCGGCTGCGCTCGGGGGCAGGTCTCTCACCTTGACGTAGCCCTCGTAGGCGGTGCCCTGGCCGCGCGCGGGGTCTATGCCGAGGGGTCTGCGGCTGCGCTCGGGGGCAGGTCTCTCACCTTGACGTAGCCCTCGTAGGCGGTGCCCTGGCCGCGCGCGGGGTCTATGCCGAGGGGTCTGCGGCTGCGCTCGGGGGGGAGGGGACAGCGCGAGGCTACTCGCGCGCAGCAGCGCGTGTGCACGGCGAGGCCGCACGTCTCGCAGACCACGCCCTGACGCGTCAGACCTATCTGTGGGGGAGGTGGAGATAGTTTCATTTACTTAAAGCCAAGCCACACGATCCGGCGCCTTTCACTTTTACCATATTGTTCTCCATTATTGACACATTATTAAACAAATTCCACCACATTATAGTAGATTACACACCGAGGGCAGGAAAGTAAGAATGGTCTCAGATCTCAAAATCAATTATTGACCGAGACGAAGCCGAGGTCAACAAACATGTAATCTGAGGTTTTCTTATTTACTGCCCGAGGTTAGTATACCTACTATATTTCGCCTCGACCGAGGTGGATCGTTTAGCGCAGCAGGACGAAAATTGACACTTTCCATCCGGAGGAGAAAAAACACAATAATAGCCACAAAAAACTAATTTAGAAAGTTAAGAAACAAAGCCCATCCTTTTCTTCTCGGTTCCCGCGCAAAAACTACCAATATTTTAAATGCGAAAGTAACCTGCAACGACAACTTCATAGCATTTTAAATATTGAATTTACAACTCTCAATTCAGTACATTTCGGACGATCAAGCGTTTCGCATTTGCTCACCAACAATATCATTAAACTATCATCAGTAAAGAGTGTTGCCAGCAAACGCAAATCACAAGCGTCTAACACAAATATAACAAATGCACGTTTTCACTCTTCATTAACGCGTGAAATCCACTCACAACATACTTTTTCATATAATCGCGATCCGCCATTTGCAGGGAGAATCTTCTTCTTATCGAGTGGGCTGCAAAGCCCTGGTGTCAGAGTTTATTCAAACCGCCTTACGGCCTCTGACGTGGTTTTTATGTAACGACTACTACCACCAGTGATGCAGTGACCATGCAGGGAGAATGAAATAAAAACTAACCATTAGGGAAGTGCAGTGATTGCATTTGGTGGGACTACTGAACGTTCTGACTAAGAACTGATGTAACTTCTGCTTGCCAGGCACGGCCGGGCCCAACGACGGGTCCTGCGAACAAAAATAACGCGTCGAATGTAAAATTAAAGATAGAAAAAGTCGGACGGCGAGCGGGATTCGAACCCACGACCTGCCTATCCGGGGCATGCTCTACTCCAACAGAGCTGTCGTCGCCCCGCAAGCCACGACGAAATACCATTCGAAGCTAAACATTGCATACATGTAGAACATCGACCTAGATCTATGGACACACACGTTGCTCAGGTAGTTATTACATATTTTTACAACATAGTACGGCATCAAGAACTCGCGTGTGCTCGGACGATCAAACAAAGACTGGCACGCATGTAAGTCTCTTTTTGAATTGTCATACTCTTTTGGTTCGGACACTTTTGAGAGTGGACCCATCTTCCATAGTGTCCTAATTCAATAATGTAGAATCAATAAATTCGTGTCGAATGTAAGTCCTTGTAATGCTTGTATCTCGAGATATTTGTGCTCAAAGTGAAAAATGCAAAACAAACAAAACTTACGGTGGACATTTCACTGGGGGAGCTCTTGCTGGAGGCGACAGAGGCCGCCCTGCCCTCCATCTCATCCTGGGACTCGGCTGAACCGCTCAGCGCCGCAGACTGCTGAGATCCATACATCAACTGCGAATAAAAACATTATTAAGGATTGTAAAAAATATAGAAAGTTATTTGGTAAAACATTCAACGTTTAAACCCAAGATAGTCGAACTCGAAGTTATGACTTTGCCCATGAATATATCAGGTTGGAAACCTTACCCAAAATACATTTGTTTTCATGCCTTCTACAAATTTTCATGATTAAGGTGGACGCATTTTTATCCGCGGAGAATGAACCGAAGGAGGAGAAAGAATCTAATTTTAGAATTCTTTGTATGAAATTCTATGACACCTCGCACAATCATCCGCGGCGAATCGGACGAATCGTCAGTAGAATTAAAAGTAAATTCAATTCGTTCGCCCCTTCGGCTCCTTTAACGCGGATAGATAAGCGTCCACCCTTAGACGGCGGGTGAAAATTATAAAAGTTTCCATGTACATGCCATGTACCTAACAAAAAGTAGGTGTGCAAAAAAACCGGTTGACCTTTAAAGGTTATGTATTAATCAATATGATCCCAGTTGCATCCCAATAAAAAAACGCATGCCATGCATAACAACTTCTTTTTTTACATTAATTTTAACATTTTATAAAACACTTACCATAAAAAACTAGTAGGCCTAGCATGCCTCTGTTAAAACGAGAAAGATCGATATGTGCCTTTTATTCTTGGGAGACCAACAGCGAAATGCGTTAGTCTTTGTTACTTTACGAATGACAAAATGCATGACAGTTCTCGTTTTGCCGCTTTGTCGTGCATGGCATGCTAGGCCTTACTACATCAACAAACAAAATGGAATAGCGAACCAAGAAGATAAACTAAAATACCTTGGCATTGCAACAATGCTGAGTATTTCTGTACCCGTACTGTGGCGACATCTGTGCCGGAAAATAAACGAAAAACAATAATTGCAAACTAATAAGAGAAAGCCAAATAATAGTAACAAAGCTCTAATTAACTAATATTTACAATAAGAAATCTTAAAAATGAATATAGTTTACGACATATTAACTCAGATTATACATTAAGAGCCTGTTTCACCACTTCTGGATAACATCTTGTTAGTATTGGATTTGATATTAAAAAGCAATGATACTTCGAGTAGATTTCTGTAAACTATATTGCAAACAAATTACGTTTTTACAACATTATAGTTTTTCCAAGACAGATGCTTTTTCTTCTATTCTAATGTCAACCACAAAACATAGACAAGTAAAAGGAAATTTACTCTCTAACAGTTAGCTTATGTAAGAGCTCGTTTGACATAATATATTGTATGGAAAATATGTCAAATAAGCTATCTAGAACTTATTCAGAAGTGGTGAAACAGGCCATAAGGGTGCCTGTCCACTGAAGCAGAGCGAGCTGGCGGAGCGGGGAAACGGAGTTTTATCAACCAATAAGATTGCATGAAATCTCGGAGCTGAGATTTTATGCAATATTATCTAAATCTAAACTATTATAAAACTGTAACTGAAGTGTGTCTGTACATTGAAGATATTTACAAAAAAAAGATTACGATATGGTTTTTAGGTATCCCTGACTCGAAATCAACCTTTTTTAGAAATGTTGTCTGTCTGTTTGTTCGCGCATCACGCAAAAACTACTGAACCGATTTTGATGAAACTTTTTTTGTTTCATAGCTTATGATCTGACTTAAAATCTGGAATTTAATTTGTGCGGACGAAGCGAAGTCGCGGGAAAACACTAGTTGGTTAACACTTTCGCTGCTAAGCTCAAAACAATGACATTGGCGCAGTGCTAACACTGTGGAATGCTATACGATTCTGACTCAAGGTGTGAGTCATGAGCACTGCGGCCCATAGGTCGCTGATCTACCAGGTAGGTCGTCAGCAGTTAAGGTGTTAATAAAACTCCGTTTCCCCGCTCCGCCACCTCGCTCCGCATCTGTGGACAGGCACCCTAAGAGTCGCATAAATCGTGGTATACGAGGTTAACCATAGGCATGGTGTCCCATCCCATACAAATTAAATTTTAGTTTAAAAATTGCAATATATGGCGTTATGGTATTGATTTGTAATTAATGTTTACACGTGGGTAGATCAACTATTTTTTGTCCTCACAGTACTGTTTAAAAAAACGTATTTATTCCTTTTTTCTTGACATTCAATAATTTTGAAAGATGGATATTGTATCTAATGATATGATTCTTCTACACACATGCACATTGCACCATTTGTGTTGAACCACTAGAAGTTTTTAGCGGTTGTCCGATAGACCAAAAAGCGTGGGGACAACGAAATAAAGCGTCCATCGGACAACCGCCAAAATTCAAGTAAAATTCAAGTAATTTTGCAAAACCGTGTTTGCATTTAATAAATGCAATCCTTAGTTATACAACAAACATTAATTTTTGGGGCAAGCAAAACCTGAGCTGGAGCCTGAGCATGAACATTGAAAAATTTTTATGCAGATGACTGGGACTAGGTATGGACAAAAAATAGTTGATCTACCCACGTAAACGTGTAAATTGTTACTAAAAGTACATGATCTGCCTACAAAAAAATCTCATGAGCCTCTGAAAATCAAGCAATTTACTTTGCCCGAAGACTGCCCGCGTTACGGCAGTCGCGTTCCATTGTTTGACGTTGGGCATCTGTACTGTATAGTATTATATAATCTGTGCCATAGGTAAGAGAGTAAGATGTGGGTCACACTTCGTGGTGTAGTAAAAAGGTAGAAGACAGAAACAAGTAGAAAATGTTAGACACAAAAGAATTAGCACTCTATTTTATATGTAACAAAGTATTAATTACAGTACTGTACAATTGGGGGTGATATAAGAGTGCACCGTCAGGGGACATCAATGACCGAATCCCTCCTTAGTTAGGTGGGTTAGGATACAAGTAGAAATGAACTTTATTACCAAACAAGAACGTACCGTTTGCTCATTATTGACATTAGGAACGTTGTCGTAGTGCCGTTCCGTTGGCGCTTCCTTCAGAAACTGATCCAAGTAGCTCATTTGAGAAGGCGGCCGATCCAAAACTGAAAAATATTTACACATTATTAATATATTTCAAAACATATTTTGATAATCAATATTATGTAACAGATTGAACAAACTGAATAAATTTTGAATGTAACTGAAACAATTTTTTTTTTTATTATTTTGAAGTTCCATGGAACCTAGAGAAAATAATCAGACTGTTTACAACATAGCCTAATTTAATGAAACTACTAAATGGGATCACAATAAAAAATCTTTACTTATTAAAGTTATTAACACGTCTGTCACCCTTTTTATTAAAACACTTAAAAATAAAACAATTAGGGAGTAAAAAAACATGTAAACCAATCCCAGCCGAAACCACGATCACAAAACGCTATTTTACACACAAATTAAAAAACAATACGATTAATTAGATTGTAAAGTAATAATTCTAAGGTAAAATTGTAAACTTGTGAAACTGTAGAAATTCGGTATGTCATGTTTTTTTGGAGGTCTAAATCGAAAACCATTTCGAGATAATTGTCTCAATAATCATATTTTCTATGTCAGAGATTTTAAAATGAAAGGATTACAGATATTTTTAATAAAATAACGTAGTTTTTCGGTCCACGAGTGACGTCACTCGCTGCCCCTGCAAACTCCTTGGTAAACATAAAATCAACTTAAAGTAACTTGGCCATTAAGAAAAAAAATACTTTTTCAATGACAGAATTTGACATTTGATGTTGCCGTTTCTGTTTCCAAAATAGAGTTAGAAAGAGAAGGCATGTGATTTTTTTTTATTATAGTAGTAGTTTTTCTCTATGGAGTTCGAATTATTTTCTTTCCACCAATTTTGCACTTGGAGATTACAGATCAAAATAATTTAAAAATTTAATTTATATTGATAAACACGATGAATCGCAATAAAAATGAAATAGGTGTCTTAAAATTATGTCTTCTATCAGTAAAAAATATAAAATGAAGACAAAAAAAACTTGACATAACGAATTGCATATTGTATATCAATCAGCGAAGACTAATCATTTATCTAAGTGACTAATAATATACTACTATATGGCTGTAAGGAAAAGTATCATTAACCTTTAAACCACATACCTACTCTACCCATCAAACTGAACAACTTTTGCAATGGCAGCAAATCAGTAGGCGCAAAAAAAAATCAGCTGTTCCATAAGTTTGAGTCGAGTAGCATTGCAATTTAGTATGGAATATAATATTCTTTTTGTTGTTCTGACAGGTTTGCTCCCATAGTAAAAGTTGTTCAGTATGTGGTTTAAAGGTTAATGATACTTTTCTTTACATCTTGTATAGATTAGCTTATTGTATCACAAGTTAACACTTTTAACAAACCAGTTAAGTGATAACAACCGGGGCAGCTACATGCATCGGACTTACACTGGACGCTGTACAAACTAGCCTTTCAATTACAGGACAATAACATTACATCGCGAATGTGATAATGTGCTCCTAATCCTCACGAACAAATAAGCAGAGTAATTACACAAATTATGACATGATCTCTATAATTTAAATCTTTTGCTATTTAAATTTATTAATTACTTTTCAATTTTACCTATACTTATTATTTTTACTTATTAAACAATTTTCATTAAGATTCAGAAAAATTCAGGGGGATTCAGAGGGGTGGTCCGACCCAACCCCCAAAAAAACGACAACATGATACTTGACACTGAGACACGGGACTCCCCGCGCGCACGGGCCCTTTAAAATATGAGATGCTTCGCCAAAATGAAATCCTGGATCCGCCCTTGAAGTATGGTGTTGTTTAAAAGAAAACTATAGTACAAAACATTCAACAGTACAAATTAAACAACAATATTTTTTGTGCGTTATTGTCTTGTAAAATCATAGGATTTTATGTCGGATTTTTCAAAGTAGAATTTAATTGTAAAGCCTGACCAGAAACAAAAAAACCTGGGGCGCTGCAATCGATTATAACCTTTAATGTCAGTGTTCCAAGTACAAAAATTAGTTACAATTATTTTATGCAACACGGCGAGGTTTTTTATTTTTCTTATCGGGCTTTATTAAAATTCAACACAAAAAATCCAGACCATCTAAAGGGTGTCTTACAAAATCTGACGACTAAATTGTACAATAAAAAAACAGATTAGTAAGTAATCGAGTGCTTGTACAAACAAGTGTTAAGGGGGAAAACGAAACCGCGTTAAGTGTTATGTACTTTAAAAACAAACATGGCGGCATAAAATGGCGGACTGGTAAATTTGTAGGTTTGTCACACCCATGCCACCGACAAGCTCAAGCAGAAGCGAAGCGATTTACAAAACGATAAAAATGCTTTCAAAAATTGATAAAAATTGCCAAATAGTTTAACGACCATCACTGTTTTGAAGTCTAAATTTTTAAACATAATATCACTTAAACCCTACGAATAAGAGAATAAATATGGAAGAATAACTCCAAACAAAATCGAAATCATTTTTGGCACCCCATGAAAAATGACATTTTGTATGAGTTTTGGCGGCGAGTTACAATTTTTAAAGAACAAATTTAGAACGCGTTACAATTTTTTTGGTGCCACTTTTTGAGCTTCATTTATACTTCTATACATTCTCTTATTCGTAGCTTAAACCTAAAACTTTTAAAACAAAAAACATAAATTGTCCTTCGTACAGTCAGCATCAAAAGTATCTAAGCATCTCCGGTGTTCAAAAACATCTGAACAATTACACGAAAATAAACCCTATTTCCTACTAGATAACATTTGTTTTTAACTTAACAAAAATAATAACATGACAGATAAATTAATTTGATTTCTTTGTGAGTTGAAATAAGGTTTGCTATCGTAAAGTTTGTCCAGATATTTATGAACACTTAACTTTTGATGCTGACTGTACAGTAAGCTGCAGTTTCAAGTAAACTGGAGTGCGATTGAAAGTCGCACGTTCAAATCGCAGTAGAAAATTTAAAAATTACTATGGAGATTATAATCATTGATTGTGAACGCGTGACTTTTTAAAAATCGCACTCCAGGCCATCAAGTCTCACTAAATCATCAAGTATGTATTGAGTACCTACATGCCTGTGTAATTAAGTCTGCAACCGATGCAAAAATTTTTTAAAATATGAACTCAAAAACTGAAATGTGTTCAGAGCGAAAAAATTTCGGTTTTGTGTTCAACAGTTAACATTTTGCTTGAAATTACACTTCAATATTAACTATAAAAGCTAAAAAGTTTAGCTGCAATAATTATAGCAACCACTTAAAGTAAACTAAAACTCTTAGATAAAGTATATGTCTAGAATGAGCCTCACGGTAATACCGTATACAACAAAAGGGGCCAAGTTTCATAGGTTGGTGTGCGTGAGGCGCCATACAAATTATGTATGTGTGTGCGTGTATATGGATAGGGTTTAGGAGCCAGTACTGGTTCAAATTTTTTTCGACGTTTTCGTATCTTCGACTGTCAATCTTGACATATAACTTTAACAAAGCTAAAACTATACATATAAAAACTACATAATTAAGATAGTACACAAATTATTATTTAACAAACAAAAATATATAAAATACTAATCCAGACCCACAAAACAGTGATATCGCAATATTATTCAAAAATCAAAATTTTCACCTTGACACTTGCTTGTTTACAAAAAATAAATAATAACTAAAAACGCAGCACAAAGACAAATATAAAACTTACACCTTCGATTAAATATAACGTTTCCTGTTGCTTTTCATTAAAAAAAAAGAATACTATTTGAAAATAAAAAACAGACAACCATGTAATTTATTTCAAACTGCCGTCTGACGCCATTTTGGATTTACTTCAATATGTCTCGGTTATGATTATAAGACAATTTAGTAAGATTAACCAAGATATATTTTTTGTTACAATTTATCTGGAGTCGCTTTGCAAGTCTGTTAGTGGGCGGTCGTATATCAGGTTCTCTCCGGCTTGCACTCAGATAAAAGAATCCTACGATACTCCCAAAGCTCACTCGACATTGGCAGAAATGCAGTGCTAGACACAAACTACCATTAATTTATAAATAAAAATTTATCTTATATACAAGGTGTTTCATAAGTAACAATAAATTTTTGAAACTCTTAAGGGGGTTGTTAAGACCGTCAAACTGAACAACTTTCTCTATGGGACCAACATCGAAATCGCGACAAAAATAATTTCATATCCCATACATATTTTAGCTCTAGTCGATTTGTAGAGTATAGAACATAATTTTTTTTTTTGCGATTTCGATATTGGTCCCATAGTGAAAGTTGTTCAGTTTGATGGTCTACACCACCCCCTTAAAGGTTTATTTGTATTTTTGTAACACCTTGTATAAGCAAAATTTGCTAAGTGGGGTTGAATAAAAATACAAAATGGCGGACGGTGGATGGTTTATACAGCTAACTCGTGACCAAAACGCCAAAAAAACAGCAGAAAACTTTATAAGGACAAAAACAAACGCACAATCACATAATCTACTTCTAAGGGACAAAATACTGTTCAATGTGTAAACGAACCATTTTCATCTTTCCCGGTCCAGTAGGTGGAAGACTTTGTAGATCCTTGCCTCGCTGCTTGCACATAACTAGCTACTTTAATACCATTGTATTAGGATTCAAAATACAGTTTTACCCTTGTTCAGATTACGTGTTTATCGAGTGATTTGTTAAACAAATAAAATCTGGTAACATTTTATTCATGTTTCAGTATAATTTTCGAGGGCACATGGTAACGAAATAGAAATGTTCATTTTAAAAGGTGTTCTTTTTTCAAGGGGAAAATTTCACATAGTACAGTGAACTGTTTTTTTACTATTGTTCAAACGGTAAAAAAGAAAAATTAAATTGATTATTTTCTTAAGTTTAGAACAAACTTTCGGAACCCATTCCATTTTAAAAACAGTAGGTATTAATTTTCGTGATGTAAAATTTTGACTACAATGTAAAATTATGACTGTAATGTAAAATAATAATTATAATGTAAAATCTGTAAATTTAATGTTTAAAACCAATTAAGGCCAAATAAAAATTTATTTACCCGATAAACACGTCAAAAAACCAAGTAATTATAATAAAAATAAAACAAAAAAATAAATAACAAGATAATAAAACAGAACTTTAATAACTTATACATCGATCGTACAAATAAGTACAATTTTGAGACAAAACAAGTTAAACGTAATCTAAGTTATGAACTTAATCACAAAGTGTAAGAATCGGATACAAAACATAAATGCAGAGTAAATGTGCTGACAATAACTTAACAATATATTTGGAGTAGTCAACGATTACATTATAATATTGTTTGCGACACTCTTGGTAGTAAAGTGGGTCTTATCGCACTACTTTTAGGTTCATCGCGCAGTTTAAAAACCTCACTTGGAGTTTTATTTTACATTACCACACTATCGCAGTAATCCTGCGTACGCTCAACTAATTTGAACACGAACACACAGCGTGGGAAGAAAGAAAGCTGGGTGCCGTTTTTCATAAATATTAGTCTTAACCTTATTGTGATTTTTTTCTCATATGTCACATTATAGTCTCGGCTCGTTTACAGCACTC
Organism: Agonopterix heracliana; assembly: GCA_963693445.1. Lineage (NCBI taxonomy): Eukaryota > Metazoa > Arthropoda > Insecta > Lepidoptera > Depressariidae > Agonopterix > Agonopterix heracliana. The sequence continues at coordinate 10,748,060 of OY856331.1, forward strand.
GCCTGCAATCCAGGCTGGTCTGTATTGACTAACTTATCTCATATCATATTATTATTGATCTCAGTAGAAACCGGCTAAAGCGTCTGGTTATTTAGAAAAGGAGTTGACTAGTGCATAAATGTGTGTGTGTTTAGACACAGTTACAGTCTCTCGTCCTTACCCTCCAGAATCTGGAAACCGTTACTCACTACCACGGATAGTATCGGATACGTATCGAGATACTATTTCTATCGATGCAAAAGACATCATCGGATTTGGTCCAAAATGAGAAAGCGCCGGCCAAAAAAAAGTGATATTCTGTTAGGACTTGTCCGTAACACTCTTTTTTCTTTATAAGGACAATGGTGCAAATTTATCTTGACTTACACATAAAATTAACAATTTTATTAAATTACGTAATCGTTGAAAACTACTCCGTGTAACCAAACAGGAATTAGGATAAAACAAAAATCTAGTAACAGATTCAAAATTAATCTCAAATTATACGTTACGTCACAGGTTCATATTCCAGAAGTACTAACGTTGATTCACAATGTATTTCGTGCAAAAATTAGATGCATTTTTAGATCGCATAATTAAGAGAAGTTTATTCCGAGACTTCGATCAAAATAAAATGAATGGATAGGCCTTAAGCGAACATTTCAAACCAGAAAAATGAGGCAAAACAAATGAAATTTTTACTTGTCACTTGTATGAAAGTGCCCTAGATTTGACAGATAATGGCGCTAGTTTGTATGTACCAAGTGCACCAGTAGTTTGCTTCAACTTACCGCGCTTTAGGCCTATCCATTCATTTTATTTTGATCGAAGATTCCGAGAGCGCAAATGCGCGCTGCATACAAACGTACTATGGTGATATTGGTTTTCAATATTAACCATTTAAAGTCAATGAAATTTTTCAGAAACAATCTAGAAACGAATCTCTATGCTTGTATGAAGTCAAATTTTTGTTAAAATATACAGTTTTCATTCTAGGATTAATTTAAGATTTGTATGGAAATCTTAGAGGCACTGTAACTTTAATTAGACATTTTAACGAAAATCGGACTCCACACAAGCATAGAGATTTGTTTCTAGATTGTTTCTGCAAAATTTCACTAACTTTAATTGGTTAGTATTGAAAATATCACCATAGTACGTTTGTATGGAGCGCGCCAACGGTAATATACCCTTAAAGATGAACATTTTTATTGGTACATAGTGGGAATGGGTGGGAGCGGGTTGAGTTTCGGTACTACTGGTGAAACGTGCATGTTCTGAGGTTTCAGAATATCTCTGACTACCCCCTCGGGGACTATAGTCGTGAGCATATGATATGCATGCAAAGTGGGAATTATAACCGTAATTCAAAATATACGATTATATTCAATTCTGGCTTCTAATTCAAATGAAATATAAGAATATCTCATTTAAGGTGGTTGCAGAGTTATCAATTTCATACAAAACTTTGTCGTAGAACACTCGTAGACGGTACCTATTAATAAAAGTAATGTTTTATATATGGAAAAATAGCTTAGAAAATCTAGATTGCGGGTATCAAATAATATTTTCAATTTTTAATATAATTACGAAGATATAAAGCTTTGAAATCTAAACTATTATAAAACTGTAACTGAAGTATGCCTGTACATTGAAGATAATTACAAAAAAAAGATTACGATATGGTTTTTAGGTATCCCTGACTCGAAATCAACCTTTTTTAGAAATTTTGTCTGTCTGTTTGTCTGTTTGTTTGTGTGTTTGTTTGTTCGCGCATCACGCAAAAACTACTGAACAGTTTTTAATGAAACTTTTTTTGTTTGATAGCTTATATTCTGACTTAAAATCTGGTATATTATAATTTGTGCGGACGAAGTCGCGGGAAAACACTAGTTATTCATATAAAATTACAAAGCCTTATATCTTCGTAATTATTTTATAAATTGAAAATATTATTTGATACGCGCAATCTAGATTTTCTAAGAAATTTTTCCATATATAAAACATTACTTTTATTAATACCGTCTACGAGTGTTCCACGACAAAGTTTTGTATGGACTGAAACCACCTTAACATAAAATATAATCCTCCGAACCATGTTAACAGCATGCAGTTAAATTGATATTAGTACTTCTGAAACATGTCCTTTAATAACTTAAAAGAGTAAACCAGTAAGTCTCAATGGTACTTAAACACATACCTATAATAACGCACTGAGATTCTACATGGTGTTCTAAAACATAACAACTATAGAATAAATAATTTAAAAATTGCATTGCACGTTGTTTTTTAAACCGCGTATTGACTAGGGTACAAAATGTAGCACGACGATCACACACGACAATACACGAAGAACAATTAATCCAACAATATAATAGCTGGGATCTCGGTCTAATGAATGCTGAGAGTCCGTCCTACCTATCACTGTATTTTGGGCAAAAATTAAATCTATGCTCTTGTGAGAAATCGACAAACTAGGTCAGAAAATAGCGATAGCTCTGGAATAATCCTTTTTGGTCCTTGTGTTTTTACAAGCTTTTTCTAACAGGTCTAATTGTCGGAAAAATTCATTGACAGATGAGACCTCGTAACCATATTTTGAGATTATCACTCGGTGAGCACTCTCAATTGGTTCGTCATGCGATAGCGCCCATACACAGAAATGTACGTACGGATGGTACGAGAAGGGGGAAGGTGAGAGGGGATAGGGATTTGCACTGCGATAGCAAGTCATACTCAGTGGCAAAACGATATGTTACTTGGACCAGATTGCACCTGGACAGAATGACACTTGGACGGAGTGATACTTGGACCACATTGCAACTTGAAGGAATGCAAGTTTAATAGTTGTTCACGTTTGGACGAAATAAGACTACTTGGTAACGTGAGCATTTCATGGCATGCTATCGAATCGACAGAAAGGAGCATGTGTTGAACCATTTGCTTGAAAATTGTCCACCAACCAATTCGCACAAAGTCTGGCGACGTCGTGCAACCTCACATGACGTATATAACGACACTTATCCCCTAGTAAATACTCTTCTTAATAAACTGCTTTTGATAAAGTATAAAATAATAAAATGACTAGTTCGAATGATCGAGGCAATAAATAAAAATTAATAAATTACATTTTTAGTTTAAAATCTTTGGTTAATTTCGTTTTCGACTAGACTAATAGCTTGAAGACTAGATAATGAACACCAGATAGGAGTCCCATTATTTTTTGTTATACATATCAAAGCCTTTCATTTCCATAATCAATTCTGATTACATACTAAAAAAATTACGTCAATTATTGTAAAAATTACTCAAATGTAAAAAAGTCCACTACAGCCTGTTGGATAAAAGGACTCCTTTTACCAATGACAGTGAGAGGGAGTGGAACATACTCCACCAACTTCACAAGGCTCATAATAAGAAAATTAATAACACATTTTTGTACATAAAGGCTTTAAATCATCCTACCAGTATTAAAAGGCAGTATTTGTCAGCGTAATTTTAGGTAACTTTTAGAAATTGTATGGCGTAACAAGGAATTAACAATGAGGCATTTTTCAAGAACAAAAATATAAAAGACGGCAGTAGTAATTCAGGAGTTTTGTCAAAGACAAACATCAACTGCATAAAAAGTATATTTACTCAATGTAAATATTGTTTTGATCGTTGTCAAATTATTTGAAAGGTCTCCCTAAAATTGGGGAATCGAGAAAAACGCTCACTTTAATGCGTTTGACAATTATATTTATGTGATAACGACGCCATCTAGTAAGTGCCCATAGAACTATTTCTTTAAAAAACGCTTCATTGTATACTCTCATACTAATGTAATAACGCCATACAAAAGTACGTAATGTTATCCATCGTATATATGATGATATACCAATATAGCTACACCCCATATACATGACGTCACGCCTATAAAAAGAGGTATATACGGCCTGAACCACGATCGAACTGTCAATTAAAAAAAAAAACAACGAACAATGCAAAGACACGAGTTAAAAATCCAAGATGGCCGCGTCGAACGCGTAAATTAATTAAAAATTACAACAAAAGTAAATGCCACAGTTAATACATAATCGTTTCACGTTAATGCGCCACAAAAGAACAAACAGAAATCCAAAATGGATTCAAAAACCGATAAACAAAAAATGGCACATTTGGAATTTCGAAATCACAGTTCCAATTACGTTCACAGAATAAAACCATAGAGTCCATAGATATTGCCAGTCATTTTTTTTATAAAAAGACGATTGTTTTTTTTTTAATTTATTTTCGTTTTTTTCGTCGCGGACGGCGGTGGACTTTGGTGGTAGGAGACCAAAGAATCCGAAGCATTGGGTTGATTGCAGAAGAACGAATGACAAATAGATTTTTTTTTCGTTTTGAATTGGATGGGATTTTGCGGAAACATGTAACGAAAACAAAAAGAAAAGGTGCACTAAATAAACATATTATAATCCTCGTGTGATGTGCGCTGAAAACACTTGTGATAAAAAACAATTAGGAGAAATAAGATCGAATTTATAATAACCAGAAAATAGAAATTGCGAAAAACTTGTTTCACATTGGCGTATATGCGTGCCTGCACAATGGACAACATAACATTTATATTTTATTTTAAATCATCTATTTTTATTAGCATAAGCATAATGCTCTATAATAATAAAAGCATATGCTCACGACTATATTCCCCGAGGGGGTAGTCAGAGATATATTTATTAAATAAATTAAAAAGTTTTATCGCACTGCTGGGGATAAGTCTCTACTAAACTCTTCCACATCTCTCTATTCAATCTCTATTCAATGTAGTAACCCTCTTCATTCGTTGCAAAAGGCACCACCTTGTCGATTTAACGTTTTTTAAAATATTTTTTTTAATTAAAGCTAGACCAGGAATATAAAATACCTGGTTTGGGGGCGCTGCAATCTACTGTCACCTTTAATGTTAGTGTTCCAAGTACAAAAATTAGTTCCATAGATTTTCCGCAACATAGCGAGGTTTTTTATATTTCTGGTCGGGCTTTACCATTGAATTTGTCACCCTAGGCATTATGGCCATTGTTATCTTTGCCCGGAAAGATGATTTAGAAAATTTCAAAGAAATGATGATTACCTAGATTCAGACTCAGGCAATGGAAATGCATCCCATTCAGCCTATCTTATAATATTTCAAATAACTCGAGAAATAATGGATGGAAAAATCTTGATAATTTTTAAAGCCCGACCAGAAATATAAAAACCTCGCCATGTTGCGGAAAATAATTGGAACTAATTTTTGTACTTAGAACACAAACATTAAAGGTGACAGTCGATTGCAGCGCCCCCAAACCAGGTTTTTATATTCCTGGTCAGGCATTACATTAGATTTGTTTCACAATCTCCCGCATTTAGGTACCTTTCATCAAATGAAATATTGTCCATTGGAGGATATTTTAACACTTTCGCTGCTGACGACCTACGGCGTAGGTCGGCGACCAATGGGCCGCAGTGATAAAGAACCCACGTAACGGGTCGGTTATATTGCATTTCGGCTGTGCGTTACCTTATCGTTTCACCGTTACGACTGTGCGCATGACCTCCGAGGGGGTCAAGTGCTATTGAATTTCGCCTGTGCTCATGACCTAAAGCGCGAGTCACCCAAACCTTACGCCTGTGCGTGCCACGAGGTGAGCCGCATTGGTCGTTTTTTACGTTACGACTGTGCGCACGACCTACGAGGGGCGTCAGTTTTAGCACGAGGATCATGATTTTGAGCTTAGCAGCGAAAGTGTTAAAGATCGGACTGAATACGCGCAAAAGATTATAAAAAATAAAGGAAACGTGTACAGGGTGAGGTGTAGATGTAGAGTATTATACTCACATGAGTTGCCGGGCTGTGACGTGTCGAGCCGGGCTTGCATGTCCACTATGTGCTGCTCCTTGCGCTTCATGTCGCGCGACAACGAGTCCAGTCGCTGCCGGGTCTCTAGCAGCTCCCTGTTAACAATATATCACGTTAGAATCATATCAATATCACACAAGCGATTTATGAGCGTAAGCGTTGACGGAACAATATCCTCATGATATCACCGCGGTTCCGCCGCGTTGTCGCAGCGATATTTCTGAGATTATTCAGCGTCGCGGCGGAAGATTAGCCGTGGTCAGTGGCGAGTAAACTGTTGTGCAGCCGGGCTCGCATGCCACCCCCGAGAAAACGATAAAAATCGAGATGTGCCTCCATCCTTATTATTTTACGTATGCCAGAAAGAGCGCGCACGACGTTTTTCTCGTTTAAACGCTTTGTCGTGGCTTGCATGCTAGCTGTGCAGGAGGCGATAGTTCGATCCCCGTCAAGGACGACTCGTACCAATTAGTTTTTCGAAATTTATGTACGATTTGTAACACCACTGGCTTTTAGGTGAAGAAAAACATCGTGAGGAAACCTGCGTGCTTCAATATTGAGGCATGCTGTATTGTACCCACTGTCCATTACAAGTGTATCGTGGCGACGGGCTCACTCTCCGTCACACGGACAGAGTTTCGGTAGAAACGTGGATTTTCTGTGGTTTCAGAGTATCTCTGACTACCCCCTTGGGGAATATAGTCATGAGCATGTGTTATGCATGCATTCTATGCTATGCTATGCATGCTTAAGGCGGAATCGCGACTGAATAGCGGCGATCTGGATGCTTTCGATGACGCGTGGCCAGAGCATGCCCAGGTTGGAGGATTATAGAAAGGCTTTGCCCAGCAGTGTGATGAAGTAGGCTTAAAAAATAACGTTTTACTTTTCAAGTTGATCTAAATTGGAAGAAAAATATTTTTTATTTATTTTCTCAGTGATGAAACCTATTAACTTGGAAGACGTCGAGCAAAGTTCGATCCAACTAGGTGCACTGTATTGTAGAACTAAGGGATAAACATAATTTTTAGCAATGTTTGTGTGGGCGCAGGATTAGCAATCTATCACAAAACAAGATATGAACGTGAACTTTGCCCAACTGCTTAAAAGGTAGTTGGTACTTTCTGACCACCCTGAAAGGTCGTGAGCGTTATAATATCCAACTCACCTCTGACTAGCCAACAACTCTGCTCTGGTTCTGCTCAACTCCTCGCCGACAGCCTGCAAACATTACCATATTATTAGTTCACATTCAAATCAAAATTGTTTATCTAAACTATTATAAAACTGTAACTGAAGTGTGTCTGTACATTGAAGATATTTACAAAAAAGATTACGATATGGTTTTTAGGTATCCCTGACTCGGAATCAACCTTTATTAGAAATTTTGTCTGTCTGTTTGTTTGTGTGTTTGTTTGTTTGTTCGCGCATCACGCAAAAACGACTGAACCGATTTTGATGAAACTTTTTTTGTTTGATAGCTTATGATCTGACTTAAAATCTGGTATATAATTTGTGCGGACGAAGTCGCGGGAAAACACTAGTTCAAAATAATATCACATAGTTAACTTTCTGAAGTAATGTTTTTGAGTCTACCACCGCGTCGGAAGGTGTTCCGTTGTAGTGAAGTTGCGGCCAGAAACTCTACAACACACATCTTATAAGCTTTCAAACAAAAAAAGTTTCATAAAAATTGGTTCAGTAGTTTTTGCGTGATGCTCAAACAAAAAACAAATAGAAAGGCAGAAAACAATCCATAATTGGAGATTTGGAATCGGGGACTCCTTTAAACGAAATCGTAACTTTTTTTTAAATATCTTTAATGTACAGACACATACAACACTTCACTTGTTACAGTTTTATAATAGTTGAGATGACCTCTCATTTCGGCGAAAAGCCCAGTTTTGTAATGTCATATTCATAAAAAAGTCATGTTCTCAAATTGTCACATTCACAAAAATTCAAGATGTCAATTTGTCATAAATTCACAAAAAATCTAGATGTGATATTGTCACATTTACAAAAAGACAAAAGATCACATTTTAATATTCCCAAAAAGTTGACATTTAAAAATATTTATATTCACAAAAATTCAAGATCTCATATTGCCATATTCACAAAAAGTCAAGGATTCAAATCGCCATATTCACAAAAACTGAAGACATCAAATCTACAAAAAGTTTGTTATAATATCATAATTATTCTATCTTTTAAAAACGGTTATTCAATCAAAAATGTGAGTTATATATGTATTAACATAGGTAAAAAAACAACGAATAAAGTAAATAAATACCGTTACACTCTAGCGATAGACAGGCCCTTTCATGATGTTCCTGAGTTCACTTCGTCACTATGGTAATGACAGCTCGCAATGTGTCATTTTGTGTGACATATTGTTTGTTTGAACGAGGTTGTCTATCGCTAGAGTATATGTCAGTGATAAATACCCTAAAAACAAAGCACCTCAAGGCCTCTCGCCTTGGGGCACCGGGCCATCTTTTAAAAACAAAATAGATACTGTAAAAATGGCATAAGTAATACCTGTTTAGCCTGTATCTCGGAGTGCAGCGATGACTGTAGCGTCAGTATCTCCATCTTGTCCAGCTTCTGCGACCTCCTGTTCCTCCAGCCGCCCGAGGGGGCGGCGGGGGCGAGGTTGGGGGCGCCGGCGGGGAGGGGGGGCGGCGGGGCGCTAGAGAGCGCGGGGGGCGACAGCGGCGCGCGGGGGGCGCTCGCTGCGGGGCGGAGCAGACACATTATATCCACGGCCGCTGTTCAGGGCGGGTGGACTACCGGGTGAGATCATTGAGTCCTCTAGTGACAGAACATTGCCGGACAAAAATAGGGCTCACATTTACCTATTTTTAAGTTTCGGTATGGAACGACGTGTCAAGTGGTGAAAGGTGGGTAGCCTTTCACCCACATAGAAACTACACAAGAAACCATGAATCCCTTAGTCGCCTTGTACGACACCCACGGGAAGAATTGCGGTGGTCCATTCCAAGCCGTAACGACACGGCTAGAGCCAAACGAGCGTAATTTTAGTCGCGTAATTTACCACTTTCGCTGCTGAGCTCAAAACGATGATCCTGGCGCTGTGCTAAGATCGACTCTACTGGTAGGTCGTGCGCACAGTCGTAATTAATAAACGTTCAACGTACTGCGGGTGCGGGCGACCTACACCGCGCGTCAGCAGAGACATTACGCCAGTGCCCACTGTCCCACCAGGTAGGTCAGCGTTCACCTCACCAAGGTGCGAGCGGCTCGCCGGGCGTAGTAGTGATTTTGTAAACATTTTCCAAATTTTTAGGGGCGGTTCAGACTATCAAACTGAACAACTTTTACTATGGGAGCAAACATGAAATAGCAAAAAAAATTATCTGCTCTTCATACTTAATGGTTATGGATGACGCATTGTTGACGCATTGGCTAGCGACGTAGGTCAACCGCACAGGCGTAAGGTAAACGGTGAAGCGCGTGGTAAAATGTTTTTGGCTCACTCCGCGAGTCGCCCGCGCACAGTAATCGGTGACTCGTGCGGTGGGTCATGAGCACTGGCGAAATGCAATTGAACCGGCTCGCTACGTGGGTTTTTCAGCACTGCGGCCCATTTGTCGCCGACCTACGACGTAGGTCGTCAGCAGTGAAAGTGTTACGCTCCATGTGGCGATAGTTTGGTCATATATCTGCCGAAGAAATGACAACCAATGTGAAGTCAGAGTTGTATAATGTAGGTAGACGATGAACTGTCAGACAGTAAATAATAAATAACGCTCACAGGCACATACATTGTAATGATCCCTAACTAGCACTAAAGGCTTTTATTATGGAAACCATACAACAACGGCACGAACATATAACATCTATGACCGAACCGGGATTCGAACCCAGGACCCTGGTTTGGCAGTCCGGCGTGGTAACCATTACACCAACCGGGTCGTAAGTAGTGTGCGATGCTCCAGCGCTGGAATGACAACCTGAGACATGTAGCGGGGAGCGACTAGATGAGGAAGGACGAGGATAGAGTTCTGTGTCGCGCCTTGCGAGAGACCTACCTATGTTCAGCAGTGGACGAAAATAGGCTGACGATGATGAATTTACTTCATAAAATCCATTTGTATCACACGCAAGATGAGTTGTATATTTCAGTTAACACTTTAACTGCTGATGACCTACCTGGTAGGTGAGCGACCTATGGGCCACAGTGCTCATGACTCACACCTTGAGTCAGAATCGTATAGCATTCCACAGTGTTAGCACTGCGCCAATGTCATTGTTTTGAGCTTAGCAGCGAAAGTGTTAAACAGCTTCAAAATAAGAGACTCACTATTCAGAAAATTACACCCGTTTGGCGTTAGCTACTACCAAAACTCAAGGCTGCCCAAAAATATTCATGTCGCTCTCTGTTAAAATAAGCTTACAATTAAATGGCGAACAAAGTAGTAAAGCCCGACCAGAAATATAAAAAACCTCGCCATGTTGCGGTAAATCATTGGAACTAATTTTTGTACTTGGAACAATAACATTAAAGGTTATAGTCGATTGCAGCGCCCCCAAACCAGGTATTTTTATATTTCTGGTCAGGCTTTAAGTAAGAAAGTGAAATATCTATTTATGTTGCAAGTCTCACCATGCTTGAGGTACTCCAACTCCTCGGTCATCTTGGTGGCGAGCGCCTGCAGGTACCCGCGGGCCTCCTTCTCGTCCGCCACCCACCGGATAATGTCCGCTATCTGATAGATATACACGTTCATCTTTATTACAACATCTTCTTATCGTGTGGGCAAACTCTGTAGGTCTACCATGAGTTTTCACCGTACTATACTACTGTAGTTACGTCACCAATTTTGTATTGAATTTCGTACAGCACTCCTAGTGGTTACTTTGAGAACTAATTTCTGTCATACGAATTGGCGACGTTACTACAGTAGTAAAGTACGGGGAAAACTCTCTGGTGTCAGTTTTTTCAGACCGCCTTACGGCCTCTGACGTGGTTTTTATGTAACGACCACTACCACCCGAGATAGTAGCCGGGACCAACGGCTTAACTTGCCATCCGAAGCACGGAATCATCTTTCTTTCCAGACAATCAGGTGATTCCACCTGCAATGTCCTAACCAACTGGGAAAAAACAAACAAAGTGACATTTCACTAGGTGTCCCCCGTGGGAATCGAACCCACACCTCACAGTCAAACTAGTTATATTTATAAGCTCCCGGCGCTTATACAGGATCCTTCTTAATATACTGACACTTTTTTAAGGGGATGTTCAGACCATCAAACTGAACAACTTTCTCTATAACACCAACATCGAAATCGCGAAGAAAAAAAACTGCTGTCCCATACATTTGGCTTGAGTAGGTTTGCAGATTTGTATGGAAGAGCTGATTTCTTTTTTGCGATTTTGATGATGGTTCCATAGAGAAAGTTGTTCAATTTGACGGTCTGATCATCCTCTTAAAAAAGTGTCAGCATATTAAGGGTATATTATTCGGAGCGCGCTCCATACAAACGTACTATGGTGATATTTTCAATACTAACCAATTAAAGTCAATGAAATTTTGCAGAAACAATCTAGAAACAAATTTCTATGCTTGTATGGAGTCAGATTTTCGTTAAAATGTATAGTTTTCAAAGATTTCCATACAAATCTTAAATTAATCCTAGCATTGAAACTGTATATTTTAACGAAAATCTGACTCTATAGAAGCATAGAAATTTGTTTCAAGATTGTTTCTGCAAAATTTCATTGACTTTAATTGGTTGGTATTGAAAATATCACCATAGTACGTTTGTATGCAGCGCGCATTTTCGCTCTCGGAATAATATTCTCGTTGGACCCTATATTCATAATGTCCCATTTCGTAAAATTCGGTGACGGTGCCTTTTTTTATAATACACGTTCTTAAAATCATAATAAACACTGTAATTCCACATTATGGGATAGGAATTGTTCGGAACGTTTCGTATCTTTCACGGAATGTCTCTTCAACATAATATTGTCCCAGGGTAGTCCTTTCCGATAGTGTTGCTTTACCAAAATGTCCCTGTCCCAAAATGTGAGTCATTTTGGGAAAGGGACATTTTGGTAAAGCAACTCTATTACGAAAGAGCCAATATGTGAAATATACATTTTTGAACCCAGGAGTAACAGTAAATATCACACTACTGATCTAACGACTTCATCCAAACCAAACATAACCGCAGAAGTTAGAAGCTCGTCTAACAAAAGATCAAATTTACCTGATTCTCCCAGTGCTGCAACGTTTCCTTCTTTGCCCTGAGCTCTTCGAGCTCCATCTCCATCTGTATCCTCTCCGTTTGCCATCTCCTCCCATTCTCTGCCATCTATCAAATAAATACAAACGATAATGATCGTAGCTGCATAGCTCAAGAACGTCAACAAACCCAATTCGGTATGTCAAGTTTTTTTTGGTCTTCATTTTTATATTTTTTACGGTTAGAAGACATAATTTTAAGACACCTATTTCATTTTTATTGCGATTCATCGAGTTTATCAATATAAATTAAATTTTTAAATTATTTTGTTCTGTATCTCAAAGTGCAAAAATGGCGGAGAAAAAATAATTCGAACTCCATGGAGAAAAACGACCTACTGCTATATTAAAAAAAATGAAAACCTGCCTCCTCTTTCTAACTCTATGCTGGAAACAGATACGGCATCATCAAATGTCAAATTCTGACATTGTGAATGTATTTTTTTTCTTAATGGCCGGTTATTTTAAGTTGATTTTATGTTTGCCAAGGAGTTTGCAGGGGCAGCGAGTGACGTAACTCGTGGACCGAAAAACGACGTTATTTTATTAAAAATATCTGTAATCCTTTCATTTTAAAATCTCTGACATAGAAAATATGATTATTCCGACAATTATCTCGAAATGGTTTTCGATTCAGCCCTCCAAAAAAAAACTTGACATACCGAATTGCAAAGGTGAGGCTACTAATCAACGAGGCTAGCGGGGTCTTTAGTTAATAGTAAACTCACAGCTTCCAAGTCCTTGGCGAGCTTCCTGTTCTCACTGATGAGCATCTGCTTGTCTTCGCTGTCGCTCATCTGTTCGATGCGACGGTTCTCCAACTTTTCCTTCGACGTTTGTAGCTGAAACATTAAAATTGTATATTTTACGATCGTCATTTTAGCCGAAATATCTACTATACAGGGTGTTACATAAGTAAGAATAAATTTTTAAAACTCTTAAGGGGGATGTTTAGACCGTCAAACTGAACAACTTTCTCTATGGGACCAACATAGAAATCGCGAAAAAAAAATCTGATATCCCATACATATTTTAGCTCGAGTCGATTTGTAGAGTATAGAACATAATATTTTTTTTCGTTATTTCGATATTGGTCCCATAGTGAAAGTTGTTCAGTTTGATGGTCTAAACCACCCCCTTAAATGTTTATTTGTATTTTTGTAACACCTTGTATACAGGTTGGTTAACTAAAGCTGGCACGTTCACGTGACTATGGGGCGCGGATATTTGCGCTTCCATTCTGGAGAAGTAAGTTCTTTTTATATCACCTTTTCACCACACCACCCCCCCCCCCCCCCCCCCCCCACCCCAAGCAGCCCCAAGTCTCTCTCTATAATGTAGTGCTCACACGCGGCAATATACGACGCCCGATTTTTTCTTCCGATTGGTCAGTTGCTCAGAGTACATTATCCATACGGGAAGGTACCTAATTAAAATATGTATCCTAACCAAAAGCCCTTAAAACTACTCTATGAATGTCTCCCCCAGCAGTCTGTACCCCTAGGGCGCGCCGCGCACGAAGTTGACGGCCTATAAGCTCCGAGTTGTACCGCGACTGTAGCCACTAGTACTGTATCTATGTACCTCAGAATGATAAACAAAGGTCACAAGTCACCTCTCGGTTGAGCACGTTCCTCATGGCGTCTGTCTCCTGCAGCTGGTCCCTGAGCGCGGCCAGCTCCGAGTTGTACCGCGACTGTTGCTGCGACAGCGACTCCTTGTATTGCATCTGCGGAGGGGATATCATAATCAGCACACTATTATTAGGATCGGACCCGACTTGTCTACATACAAGTAAGTTATTGGCTATATGCATGACACTAGCGCATTACGGACCCGTGAATTATTTCTTACTGTACAGGTCGTTCCTAATATGTTGAGAGTTTTTCAAAGGGATGATCAGACCATGAAACTGAACAACTTTCTCTATGGGACCAAGGTAGAAATCGCAAAAAAAATCTGCTGTCCCATACATTTTGGTCGAGTCGGATCGCAATGTATGGGGCAGCAGATGTCTTTTTCGCAATTTTTATGTTGTTCCCATCGAGAAAGTTGTTCAGTTTGATGGGCCGATAACCCCAAAAAGCCGTCAGCATATTAAGTTAGACCCTGTACATTCAAGCCAATTTGTTACAGGTTTGAGGGGAAAAGTGTACATTGCTGTTACATAGTGCGCTGCGATAGAACTGACAGCTGCCACTACTTCGCATATAGCCATCACAAATACACAATACAATGGCCACCTGCGGGTTGGAGTAGGCAGTACCAAGGACAATCTTATAAAATGGGGAATTATCCCCCAAAACAGCAACACTTTATGTCAATGCGGACTACAACAAACCCCGCACCTAACAATCTGTACAGGTGGACCACAATGTAGGGAGGAGGACCTAATGAGCGCATCAGCCAGTGCGACAGAGGTGGCAAGATACAGAAGATTGTCGATTTGAAGAAGATCACAAATATGTACCTCCAGCGCCTCGACCTCGGCCTGCAGCCGCGCCACGTCCACGGCGGCGGAGCCCGAGCTCGGCGCGCCGCCAGACTCCACGCGCGACGACCGCAGAGTCTCCTCACGCAGTTTGCGCTCCTGTGGGACATTACACTATTTTACAATACACTATTTATTTTATTTATTTTTATTTATTTATTTCCTTTTTGGAGAACTTACAGCTAAACAACAGTCTGATTTCAAAAGACAAATTGATAGGCAGATGCTGACAACAAGTTCCCATCTATCTGCCAACCTATTGAAATCAACAACTATTTATCGAACGTCAAAACGCTCTTGTACTAAAATCTGTATTCTTCTGTATTAGCTTGAGCTATATCGCGTAGTCTAAAGACTCTTCTTCGTCTGTCTTCCTGTTACCCCTACGTGGGGGTATAGGGTACGGATAATAGCTCTCCACCGGTTGCGATCTGAGACAGCACTGTATACAGGGTGTAAAGTACAGCCCTCCGCAGACTGAAATGGTGAACTCAGACCATCAAAATGAACAACTTTCACTATGGAGCCTACCTCAGGAAACGCGAAAAACAATCAGCTGTCCCATACAAAACTGCTGTACCTACCGTACTCAAATGTATGGGACATCTGATTTTTTTTCGCGTTTCCTGAGGTAGACTCCATAGTGAAAGTTGTTCCTTTTAATGGTCTGAGTGCACCATTTCAGTCTACGGAGGGCTGTCCCTATCACCCTGTATATCCTCCCAGGTCATGTTGAGGCTTTTAGCCTCTACTTCCACAGAGCGGCGCCAGGTTATTTTAGGACATCCCCTCTTTCGTTTGCATGGTGGGTGCCTTTCTAAGGCTGTCTTGGATGGGTGATCGTCAGGCCTCCTTAATACATGGCCTAGCCACTGCCACTTTCGATTCTACAGTCTACAGATTAGTCAGTCAATATTCTCAGCAATGTATGCTGCTGCGCTTTAGCATATGCTCACGACTATATTCCCCGAGGGGATAGTCAAAGATTTTCTGAAACCTCAGAACATCCACGTTTCACCAGTAGTACCGAAACTCTGTCCAGTGTGACGGGGGGTGAGCCCGTCGCCACTTATAATGGACAGTGGGTACAATACATGCCTCGAAATTGAAGCATGCAGGTTTCCTCACGATGTTTTCCTTCACCGAAAAGCCAGTGGTGTTATAAATCGTACATAAATTCCGAAAAACTTATTGGTACGAGTCGGCCTGGACGGGGATCGAACCATCGCCTCCTGCACGGCAGGCAAGGTGTTTACGCCTACGAAAACGCATTAGCAATCACGCTAAACGCAGAGATTGCTCCTTCAATGTGTCAGAGATTTTACTGCGCATCTTTTAAATCTACCTGTCATCGTTCACTTTTTTTCCGTCCTTCGGACCTACAACATCAAAATTGTTTTATTCTGTTAAACTATTTGCAAAATAGAAAGTTATTAACTATTTCGGAGTTTCATTCAAAACTCCCATTTATGTCCGCTAAAGACATAAATTGGCGACCGCTTGAAGAACGTGCGCTAAAAATCAGCACGGTCAATCCAAAGAGAACAAAAGAACAAAGGATCTGCGAAGGCACGTGCTTGAGTCAACCATCAAGCCCTTGGAGCCAATCCAGCAGACCCTGTAGCGAGGAATCGTGGTGCCTGAACGTTGGGAGTCGCATGAGACGGGCAGAAAGGCAGCTAAAGCAGTTTCCCCGTGCAAAAGAAGACATCATACGAGATAAGTGCCCTTCCTTTGTTTCCCACACTCACTACCTATCATAGAAACCATTCCGTATCCTAAAAATCACAAATATTCATAGTTTAGCTCCTCCACTTGCGCAATTTAACGTAATTTTGCTGCGTACTCATCAGCTAACAATACATTTCAAATACCTACCTACTTAAGTAAAGGTTAGATTTTGAAACTAATTTCCTCGTTTAAAATCTATAAGTAAGTACCTAGATTCTAAAGTGCGTAAGTACATTCATAGTCGTCACATGAGCGAAGACCAGACAAAATCTTTGTTCATAGTAATAATCTACAGAAGTGTTACCTATTCTTGAATCGTGAGGTTCGAAATCACGATCGAATTAACAAAAACTTCACACTTTTTAGGTCATTTTCTACCGCTGATTTCAACCTATGAATTGCAAGAATCGCACACCAGTTTATTAACGTAGTATTGCCGAATATATTCCAGGATTGCATCGCGGCCGAAAACGTGCGGGTGCTGGTGCATACCTACTCATCATCAGTGCAAGCAAACCGGTTCCCTGGGCAACGGCAACGGTGTCGCCAAGCGAGGAGCGTGAGCTAAAAATAACTTTTTTTGTTCTAACTTATTCCTATTTTTTGCTGACAAACATTCATATGATTCATAATATACTTAAACATAGATAATAAACCAATCGTTATTTTTAACGTTATGGATTAACGTTATTAACTATCGTTATCAACGAACGTAATTGATTAGCTTCGTACGTTTTATTACAAGATAATAGTTGTTGGTTGCAATTAATAATTTAATGTAAGTAACAGTAATTTCATATTCATATAATCACGACCATAATCCCTTCTGGGGTGGTCAGAAACTTGCTACAACCAGAAACTATATTTTCAAGCGTACATTTGAAGCGGGGTCAGTACTTAGTATTTATAAGGCGGTATATTCACGACCATAGTCTCTTTCGAGGTGGTCAGAGACTTTAACACCGCTATTAAACTGTTTTTTAAGCCTTCAAGGCTCATTTAACCCTTCGTATAGCTACATTCCGGATACGATCGATTTATAATTGTTTTTTTTTTTTTTGGCACGGATCTGTGACAAATCTATACGAGAGGTTAAGTGGTAATTATTTTGGATTGTTACAATGCAGTCCCTTGAAAGTAGTAACAAATCTAAGCTTAAGGATTTATTTACAAAACGAAGCTCCTATAAGGGGCAATTAACAAAATTTAAAAATTATGTCGATAAAATATCTAAACAAGAAGCAATGTCAGACATTGAGATAATTGAATTAACCCTCAAGCTTAGTAAACTGGAAGGTTTGTCAGCGAAGTTTGATGACTTGCAATCTGAAATAGAAGTGCTAAATAGTGATCAAATTGATTTCGAGGTTAATGAGCGTGATAAAATTGAGCAGGATATAATAAGCAATATTGCTGCAGCGAAAAATATTATTGAGACTCAAAATAAGATTAAAAGATCATCAGAGCAGCAACCGTCTCACGAAGCTCAATGTCGTCACGATCATGACCGCGAACTAGGATTTAAATTGCCACAAATGCAAATACCAAAATTCGACGGCGCGTATTTCCGCTGGCTGGAGTTCCGCGACACATTTACGTCAGTCGTCCATACTAACACTCGAATTCCATCTATTCACAAATTTCACTATCTTTTGTCGTTTCTTGAAGGCGACGCCGCCCGAGTGGTGTCCAACCTCGAGGTTTCCGCAGATAACTATAAGGAAGCTTGGGACCTAATGCTTGAACGGTACGACAACAAAAGATTGCTTATCAATCACCATTTAAACTCCTTATTTAACATTCAATCGCTCACACGCGAATCTGAAAAAGCGTTGAGGTTCCTCGTCGATCACGTAGCCAAGAACTTGCGCGCTCTCGCTAGTCTCGGTCAACCGACTGACCAGTGGGATATCCTGTTGATTTTCATGATATGCTCCAAGCTCGATGCTCGCACTCTCATGAAATGGGAAGAACAGCGTAATAGTTACGACGAGGTCCCTACGCTCGAACAATTTAAACAATTTTTAATCGATCGAGCTGATGTACTCGAATCGCTAAACCGAAACAAATATGAAAACAATGCTCTAAAGTTTACTAATCCTACTCCACGTCCTACTCCTCCTATATTTAACAACAACAATCAATCAAATAATCAGAGGCCACCGCGCGCGCCCTATACAAAGACATTCACTGGTTCGAACAATAATCAAGAACAGTCATCAACGTTTATATGTATTATTTGTGATAAGGATCACAATATTTATGATTGCCCAACATTTAAGTCTAAAAGTGTTTCCGAGAGAATAGCTGACGTCAAGAAGTACAAGTTGTGCATTAATTGCTTGAGACAAGGTCATCCGGTTAACAAGTGTCGTATGGGTCCATGCCGCGAGTGTAAGATGAGACATAATAGTCTTCTGCATTTGCGTATAGGCGACTCGGGCTCCGGCAAGGGTGATGATGATGGTCAGTCTGGACCGGTAGTGACTTTTTGTAAGCCAAATACTACAGAGGTGCTTCTCTCAACAGCTTTGATTACTGTATCCAACCCTATCACAAAGCGATCTGAAAAGGTGCGTGCCCTTCTGGACTGTGGGAGTCAATCCTCCTTTATAACTAAATCGTTAAAGGAAAGGTTATGTCTAGACTCAACTCCTATACACGCCTTAAATGTTATTGGAATTGGCAACAACTCTGCGAATAAAGTTGTACAAAGTTGTTCTGCCCAAATAAGTTCAAGTTCTAAATCATTTGATGTGCTTCTATCCTGCTTAGTGCTGGATGAGTTGACTGGCGAATTGCCCAAGGCATCTATAGATATAACGCAATTAAATTTGCCTAAAAATATACAATTGGCTGATCCTACTTTCTATAATCCCGCTCCAGTAGATGTTTTAATTGGAGCCGATGTTTTTTGGGATATATTAGGCAGCGAACAACACTCACTAGGCTCTAACAGCCCTAAACTAAGAAATTCAAAACTAGGTTGGCTGATTTCTGGCCCTATTATTTCGAATCCTAGTAGTACTTATATTCATTGCAATCATGCAGTAACAACAAATACTAATAATTCATCCTACTATTCTGAAATTGATGAACTATTAACGAAATTTTGGCAGATCGAAGAGCTGCCCAAAAGGCAAATTTTGAGCGAAAGCGAGAAGGCATGTGAGGAGCATTTCCAAACCCACACAACTCGCCTAGAATCTGGCCGATTTAATGTTCGCTTGCCGTTACTTGATTCTCCGGACTGCCTTGGTAGTTCCTATCATGCTGCTAGAAAGCGCCTAATTAGTTTAGAAAGGAGATTCCAAAAACATCCTGACTTGAAATCTAAATATGTGGACTTCATTAAGGAATACAGAGATTTGGGGCATCTGTCCGAATCTCCAAAAGACATACCAAACCCGTCCTATTTTTTATGTCACCATGCTGTTATCAAGGAGAGCAGCGAGTCTACTAAGCTCCGAGTGGTGTTCGACGGTTCAAATCCCTCCTCCTCCGGCTATTCAGTCAATGACATCCAAATGATCGGCCCAAATATGCAGAACTCTCTTTTCTCTATATTAGTAAGAGCGCGCCAGTACAAGTACATCTTAACTGGGGATATAGAGAAGATGTACAGGCAAGTCGTAGTTCATGAACAAGACCGTAATTTGCAGCTTATTCTATGGAGAGAAGATGAGTCTGCGCCGATCAAAACATGGCAACTAAATACTCTAACTTACGGCACCGCAAGTGCGAGTTATTTGAGCACACGATGTCTTTGGCAGATTGGAGAGGAGACTACAGATTCAATTAAAACTATAATACAGATCGGTGAGGAGAGCACAGATAAAATTAAAACTATAATCCAAAACGATTTTTACATCGACGATTTAATAACCGGATCAGATAGCGTAGAAGAATTGCGCTCTATCAAATCTTCTGTATCAAGAGCTTTACTAACAGGTTGTTTCAAACTGAGAAAGTTTAAGTCTAATGCGAGAGCCGTACTTGAAGGTTCTTCTTTAGACAATCAAGACAATTTAACGATAAGTGAATCGTCGAGCACCCTCGGACTCGGGTGGAATCCTAAATCTGATAATTTACATTTTCCTATTTCAATGCCTCCTCCAAACAAAGAAGTAACAAAACGCTTCATTCTTTCAAATTCATTCAAGATATTTGATCCTTTGGGACTATTAAGTCCATGTATCATTCAGCCTAAAATGCTCTTGCAAAAATTATGGTTAGAGAGACTAGATTGGGACCAGCCTGTACCGCATGCTATCAAGAAGGCTTGGGATGAATTCGCTTTAAATTTGCCTTACATGGAAAAGTTGCGAGTTCCGAGAACCGTCCTGGGCAACTCTCCAAAGGTTATTGAATTGCATTCCTTTAGCGATGCCTCTCAGTGTGCATACGGCGCTTGTATTTATATGAGGTCCTTAGATTCTAAAAATAATGTGACAGTGAAGCTCTTATGTGCCAAATCTAAAGTAGCCCCACTGAAGCCTACGACTATACCGCGCCTTGAACTTTGTGCTGCGCTGCTTGCATCTAAGTTATGTACTACTGTAACAGAGTCGCTGAGACGTAAACCTACTCGGTATATACATTGGTGTGATTCCAGCGTGGTATTGGGATGGCTTAATAGCAACCCAGGCAAGCTTAAAACTTTTGTAGCGAACAGGGTAGTCGAAATACTCGAAAACACAGATTCTTCTTCATGGCGTTACGTGCCTACTGCTGCAAATCCAGCTGACCTAATATCTCGTGGTGTCAATGCCAGTCAGCTACAAAATTTGGAGTTGTGGTGGACAGGCCCTAACTATCTATCTAAAAATGAGGCTGAATGGCCAATTCTAAACCTAAAAAATGAAATACAGTTACCTGAAATCAAAACAAACACTATACTTACCTATACTTACCTTGGGCTTACCGGGGAACCTATAATAGACTTTGAAAGACATTCCAGCTTGAACAAACTTAAACGATCTCTGGCTTATGTAAAAAGGTTCATTTACAACGTTAGGAATCCAACTAAAAAACTACTTAATGGTTTGTCTACTGATGAGTTGGACGATTCTTTTCGATATCTTTGTAAGGTGGCTCAGAGTCAGTCGTTCAAGCTGGAACAAGTTACCCTACACAAAGGGGAATCTTTAAATGCAAAATCCAAAATTTTGTCACTGTCACCCTTTTTGGACGATAGTGGCTTAATTAGAGTCGGTGGAAGAATAGATGCCTCCAATTATGCTTACGACAAGAGGCACCCAATACTGCTAGATTCATCACATCATCTAACTAAAATTATTTTTGAGCATGAACATTTACGAAATTTGCACGCTGGGCCCCAACTGCTGTTGTCGATCATTAGAGATAGTATGTGGCCAATAAATGGTAGGCATCTTGCTCGTCGTACTGTTCATAAGTGTGTACGATGTAGACGTCTTCAGGGTAAGACCCTTTATCCTAAAATGGGAGACCTACCCTCTCAGCGCATTAAACCCAACTTTCTTTTTCTTTCTGTGGGATTAGATTTTGCGGGGCCTTTCCAAATCATAAATAGGAAGGGACGCGGAGCCAAAGTCATTAAGTGCTACCTATGTCTGTTTGTATGCCTAAGGTACAAGTGCCTGCATCTTGAGGCGGTTAGTGACTTAACTAAAAATTCGTTTATTATGACGTTAAGAAGATTTATTTCCAGACGGGGTAAGCCAGTGGAAATATTTTGCGACAATGGTCGAAATTTTGTGTCTGCAGCAAAAGAAATTAATCAGTTTTTAAAATCAAATGCCTCACCTCTCTTTGAGTTCGCAAGTCAACAGGGAATTAAGTTCGTTTTTTCGCCTGCATATGCTCCTCACTTCGGCGGCATCTGGGAGGCCGGGGTTAAATCCGCAAAGCACCACATTAAACGAGTAATGGGTAACACCCATCTAACTTTTGAGGAGATCTCAACTTTATTTGCGCAAGTGGAGGCAATTCTTAATAGCCGTCCTTTGTGCCCATTATCCACATCTCCTGACGACCTCCTTTCCCTCTCCCCAGGGCACTTTCTCATCGGAAGGCCACTCACTGCACTGCCAGATCCTGCCTTGGAGAATGTGAATGAGAATCGACTTCAGCGCTACGCTCGTCTAGAGCAAATTCGCCAACACTTTTGGCAAAGATGGCAACGAGAGTATATTTCCGAGCTACAACAACGGACAAAATGGAAGACAAACACTACCAAGCTACAAATTGGAGATCTGGTGTTGCTGCAAGAAGACTATGTACCTCCGCTATGCTGGCGGCTCGGTCGAGTTGTTCGTCTGTTTCCTGGACCTGACGGGATTTCCCGAGTAGCCGACATCCAAACAAATCGTGGCTGTATACGAAGACCTTTGGTCCGCCTCTGCCCATTGCCTTCGGCTGAAGATCTTCAGATTTAAGAATATTGAAAGACCAGCCTTTCAACGCGGGGGAGGATGTTTACGCCTACGAAAACGCATTAGCAATCACGCTAAACGCAGAGATTGCTCCTTCAATGTGTCAGATATTTTACTGCGCATCTTTTAAATCTACCTGTCATCGTTCACTTTTTTTCCGTCCTTCGGACCTACAACATCAAAATTGTTTTATTCTGTTAAACTATTTGCAAAATAGAAAGTTATTAACTATTTCGGAGTTTCATTCAAAACTCCCATTTATGTCCGCTAAAGACACAAGGTTACTCGCCACTGGACCACCACGGCTTTGTTTCAGTGAATACCGGACCTAAGAGTGTGGTACCTCCCCGAACAATGTTCTGAACCCTCAAAACGTCTGGCGCACACTGGATAATCAGCCAGCCTCGCTGATTCGCAAATAACTTTACCATGATGGCAAGACAAAATCAATGACACTAGTGTCCGTACCTTGGTAGCTTCAGCGATGGCAGCGTCGAGCCTGGCCTCCAGCTCGCGCCTGCCCTTGTCAGACCGCCTGATGTCCTGCCGCAGCGCGTCTATCTTCTGCATCGCAACTTCCAACTCCTCCTCCTTATCCCGAACCTGTCACAATTCAAATGGTTCATAAAAAGACGACGACAATTTAAAGAAACTCCTAAACTGTACTCGGTTTCCGTAACTACCTTGACTTTTTCCAAACATTCCTTAATTTTCTCGATAATCCCGCAGTCTCAAAACACAATTGTAGTAGATTACACATCAAGGGCAGGAAAGTAAGAAAGGTCAAAGATCTCACGTAATTGTTGACCGAGGAGAAGCCGAGGCCGAAGCCGACGGAACGCGATCGCACGCGGCGTGCTGTTCCGTTCCGTCTATCTTATATGCTCTAGCAAATGACGTTCCCGAGTGACAGAAAAGGATGGAGCGACGGAAAAATGCGATGCTGTGCTACGTGGTGTAGTTCAACCCTAATGCGACCGCGGACACGTTAAGTTGCTTGGCAGCTACTTAGCTACAAGTTGTCCCACAGTTGCGTTAATATCTACATATTTAGATGGCCCTTTAGATAAGATCTTACCTGTCTGGAGAGCTTCTGTTTCTGCTGACGCAGCTCCGCGAGCCTCTCCGTGACCTCGTTGTACTCCGCCATGGCGAGCTTGCGTTGAGACAACGCGTCTTTAAGCTCCTTGTTAATAGACTGACCTGTCTGGAGAGCTTCTGTTTCTGCTGACGCAGCTCCGCGAGCCTCTCTGTGACCTCGTTGTACTCCGCCATGGCGAGCTTGCGTTGAGACAACGCGTCTTTAAGCTCCTTGTTAATAGACTGACCTGCCTGGAGAGCTTCTGTTTCTGCTGACACAGCTCCGCGAGCCTCTCCGCGACCTCGTTGTACTCCGCCATGGCGAGCTTGCGTTGAGACATCGCGTCTTTAAGCTCCTTGTTAATAGACTGACCTGTCTGGAGAGCTTCTGTTTCTGCTGACGCAGCTCCGCGAGCCTCTCCGTGACCTCGTTGTACTCCGCCATGGCGAGCTTGCGTTGAGACATCGCGTCTTTAAGCTCCTTGTTAATAGACTGACCTGTCTGGAGAGCTTCTGTTTCTGCTGACGCAGCTCCGCGAGCCTCTCCGTGACCTCGTTGTACTCCGCCATGGCGAGCTTGCGTTGAGACAATGCGTCTTTTAGCTCCTTGTCCTGCAAACAATACTTCTATCAGTTATTTACTAATATCTTAGACGCTGTCATCACATCTTGATTAAACAAGAAATCGAAATAATGAAGTTCTGATTAATTGTAACTAAAAAAGCAAACCTAAATTCGAAAAAGATCTGCTGTCTCATAAATTTGAATCGAGTAGTCTATCTATAAAGTCTTGGCAAAAAATGAGGGCGCTGTCTCCACGCAAGAACGTCAAAATCAAGCATAACCTGGCAACACCGCCATACTTAAATGATTAGTTCCAAAAACATTCATGCCACGACTTTATAGACAGACTATAAGTTTTCCAGTTTAGTATGGAACAGGCGATTTTTTTTGCGATTTCAGAAGTTGTTCAGTTTGATAGTCTGAACCACCCGTAAAGCGTAAAAAAATCATCCGGTACTATATGGTTTTTGCAATTGATCCCCTACTGACTGAAATGATAGGCGTCTCACGTCAAAACATAGAAGAACATTTTCACCTGTAGCCTCAACTTCTCGGTGGAATCGGTCCTATCTTTCACCAGCTCTTCCTTCTCCATACTGAGCGCGTTCACGAACACCTCCAGCTCGCGGAGTCGCACCGCCATCTCTTGAGGAGTCGACGTTATATCCTGAAATTTTTATATTTGTTCGTAAATACAACATGAGGGTGACTTGTGTACCAATGCCAGGAATGGGGACGGAGCTATGCTCTTGTCGGTGGAGCATTCGCAAATCCTGTCTCTTTTCTGCTAGTGTCTTGAGTTCTTGATACGACCCGACATCAACGATAGAGATAGATGTTGGAATTGATACTGTCTATCCATAAATATCACATCTTATTGGATTTGATATTCAAAAGCAATGATACTTCGAGTAGATTTCTGTAAACTATATTGCAAACAAAATTACGTTTTTACAACATTATAGTTTTTCCAAGACAGATGCTTTTTTTCTTATATTCTAATGTCAACCACAAAACATAGACAAGTAAAAGGAAATTTACTCTCTAACACATCTATCACAGAACTAAAGTGGCTGACATAGCTCAGAAAATTAGCAAGCTGAAGTGGCAATGGGCTGGTCATATCTGCCGAAGAACTGACAACCGATGGGGTGTCAGAGTTCTAGAGTGGAGACCGCGTACTGGTAGGCGTAGTGTGGGACGCCCCGCGGCCACCTTTACAGATGACCTAAAAAAAGTGGCGGGGAGCGACTGGATGAGGAAGGCCGAGGACAGAGTTTTGTGGCGCGCCTTGGGAGAGGCCTATGTTCAGCAGTGGACGATGATAGGCTGATGATGATGATGATCCATAAATATTGTTGTCTCACGGTGCTGCAATGGGCGTCGTTCTTTTCGTTTTTAAATTGATTTCTTGTATAACCCCACAGATGGTATGTTCATCGCTTTATAGAAAAAAATGCTGTCATTCCGTGTGGTGCCGAAGCATAGCATCATCCTATTTCTAACTGTGGTTGTCGTAAAAGGCAACTAAGGGACCTGAGAACACACATCTAATCCAACTGCGATCGCTAACCCGCCTGCCAAGCGTGGCGATTATGGCAAAACCCTCCCAAACATGGCAAGTACGACCACAACCTGGCCCCCAGTCCCCGACGGCCCCGCTATTCCTGGCTACAGTAGCGGCCAAGGTAACGGCTTTGGTCTGGATACGAGTGCATTGAAGCAAAAACACATTGGACTTAAAAACTATAAAACCATTTGAAAACCTAAAAAGGTCTAACTAGAAGCAATCAAAAGTAGTTTTTATCAAGAAAGTCACAGTTGAACAGCAATGAAGTGTTTCCCATGCCGTCCCGACATTCCTACCGACCCTTCAGTACATATTCCAGTAGGATACACATAATAGTCCACACGATGGACCGACTACATGGTAAAGGCGGCGGGAACCCGTTCGATGAGGGCAGCGCAGGACCGGTCATTGTGGCGATCTGCGGGGGAGGCCTATGTCCAGCCATGGACGTCCATCGGCTGAGATGATAATGATGTTGAGGATACGTGTCTCATACCTGAGGAGTGATGCCGCTACTGAGCTGCTCGTAGCATCTCACTTGCGCCTCCAGCTCCGCGTTCCTCTTCGACAGCGCCGCTAATTCCTCTTTCATCTGGATCGATTCTTCTGTCAAAGTCATACATAGATTTATTATGTTTAGGCTCATTGCTGACGATTAACAGTGCACATTGTACGTTTCACTGAAGTTCAAGATTCGAAATCGTCCGGATTTTATTATTCTTCTGTTAACCCATCCCGTGTCGAGGCTCTGCCAAACAAAAATGGCTTGCGTGTCGCTGTGTTTTATACAATGAAATTTTTTTTTACCACCTTTTAGAAAAAAAAATTTATCGATGTTATGCTATGAAATTATGGCAATAAATTATATATCTACGTGAAGTAAATAAAATTTCCTATCATTCTAAATACATCTTACAATTGACATTATTTACATTATTAAACAATAACAAAAATATTCCGTGTTATGTTAATTACCTACCTTTCGGAAAAAAACTGGAATCCGTCTGCATGATATTACCGTTTTACACATTGTTACACTTCACAAAGCACAAAACCAATATAATAATCTAAAAACTGACAATATTACGAGGTATTTATGAACAACACTTTGTTTAAAAACAATTGAATAACTTGGTAAACATTGAAATAGTTCCGACACGACTTCCGCCATCTTGGTCCGTGAATTCACTATGGTTCACTAGTTCTTCTTTGTTTGAGATGAAACTTGTTCCGTTTTTCACAGAATTGTATTCAAACGAACCAATGAAAACCAATAAATCTAATAAAAAATATAAATAGAGGTAGAACGGAACGCACCGGCACCACAAGCCAGCCAATGGCGGCACTATGCTTACGGGTCCGACGTAGGACCCACAAACACTCTACGTATGAAAATTTTTTGGGTCCGACGTCGGACCCTCAGACATGGGACGGGTTAAATACGTAAAATCCAATATGAGTTTCGGTACTACTGGTGAAACGTGGATGCTCTGAGGTTTCAGAATATCTCTGACTACCCCCTCGGGGAATATAGTCGTGAGCATATGCTTATGCTTACGCCAATATGAAATATTGAAAATGAGTTACTTGTCAAACGCATTTTTCTCTATTTTATAAATAAACTAGTGTTTACCCGCGACTTCGTCCGCACAAATTTTATACCAGATTTTAAGTCAGATCATAAGCTATCAAACAAAAAAAGTTTCATCAAAATCGGTTTAGTAGTTTTTGCGTGATGCGCGAACAAACAAACAAACACACAAACAAACAGACAAACAGACAGACAAAATTTCTAAAAAAGGTTGATTTCAAGTCAGGGATACCTAAAAACCATATCGTAATCTTTTTCATGTAAATATCTTCAATGTGCTGACACACTTCAGTTACAGTTTTATAATAGTTTAGATACATAAATTATAGCTTATACGTTGCTATGGGTAGATCACAGCAGCTATAGATGATGGTCTCTAATGAACAAAATCCGAACGTTTCAAACATTACTGTATGTAAGTGTAACGTACCACTGGTGTATGTAAGTGTAACGTACCACTGGTGTATGTAAGTGTAACGTACCACTGGTGTATGTAAGTGTAACGTACCACTGGTGTATGTAAGTGTAACGTACCACTGGTGGCGTCTAGCGTGGTGCCGGCGCGCAGCTCCGCGATAGTTTGCGCCAGCAGAGCGTTCTCACGCTCCAGAGCTTTGAGCGCCGCGCGATCACCCGAGTTAGACGGAGCCTGCGCGACAAACAAACTAACTTAATAATTCATTCAAAATGTCATGTTATGTACAGTAAGAGTAGTATGGGTAGCATGGCAGCGTGATATAGCCCTATCACACCTTCGCTCTCTTTCTACAGGGTGAAATTGATATCATTAGCATCCTTTTAAACTAACAGTCTACCCATCAAACTGAACAACTTCTACTAAAAACTGAAAATTTAAGGCCATTTTGAATTACAGAAACAGAGATTTGAAACACTTCCTCTCACTTATTCTTAGACCAGCTTTAGTAACGTCCAAGATACGTTGGATAGTATATCTTTCTCATAAATCAATCTTACTTGCTAATCAGAATTGGCCAGAAAGCTATACAGGAATCGGAATATCTTTACGTCCTTATTTGGAATGCAGTATAGGTATTTAGAAGCGGAGGTCTCGACACAATCGTGTCATCGACCTGTTACTTATAATGGAGTTGACATTTGAACGAAAATGTCCACAAATCGAAAAGCTCTATTAAACATAGTTTTTACCACTATAAAATAGCCGAAGACAGGCATACGTACGCCAGACAACGCTGACGAGGCTGACTGATGATCACACACCTGACTAGTGGCATTCTTGGCGGGGCTGAGCGGACTAGAGACTGCCCCGAGGTCGGATAGCCTGGAGCCGGCTGTGAACGTGAACCCGATGAACGGCAGGTGTAGACCGGAGAACGCTGACGATGCCGACGGAGGTGGCACTGCTTCTGATAGCCTGCGAACAACGTTTGAATATTAACACTTTAAGGCGTATCAGCCGTGGACCACTCTCCTCTCACTCACACTCCATACTAATCGATGAGAAAGAGCGCGTTGAACTTCAACAAACAAATTTATCGAATTTAAACAAAAAAAGCAAAACATACATAATATAAAGCCAAAGTCTTTCTCATATTATTATTGAAAGAATTATTAAAATCGGTTTAGTTTTGGAGGAGGAAACAGGGGAATACGAAATGCTGTTTTCGTCGATTTTATGTAGATAAAATCGGCCCGAGCTGTATTTGTCTCTTTCGCACTCTAGTTGGTGGGTTGTATGGATGGGGCGGATGGGACAAATATGTATATACAGTTGGAAAAGTGACCTATTCTCCAAATTAGCATTTCAGCCCGCCTATCCTCTTAATTGTTGTAAGATGGTTGATCCGCAGAGGAATATGGCTTAAGTGGATGATCTAAGTGAAACAAAGAATTGCTAAACTAAAGTGACAGTTGGCGGGGCACATTGCTCGCAGAACCGATGGCCGATGGGGCCGAGAAGTTCTCGAGTGGCGACCGCGTACCGGAAAGCGCAACGTGGGAAGGTGTACCGACGGACGACCTGGTGAAGGCGGCGGGAACCCGTTGGTTGAGGGCAGCGCAGGACCGGTCGTTGTAGCAATCCATGGGGGAGGCCTGTGTCCAGCATTGGACGTCCATCTGCTTAGAATCTAAGCCTTAGATGATGATTCTCACATAGCCAATAACAGACTTCAATCTCACCTGATGTCGGTGTCATCCACATCGAAGTTGGAGGTGTCCGTGGGACTGTCGACGTCGGGCACGAAGGGCGCCTGCATCTCGCGCAGGTTGTCCCACTCGAGACCCACGAACCACGGGTGACTCTGTCGATACGTTTCATTGATACATTAATTACGTATACACAACGTTGGCGCAATACCTAGGGGTGTTTCACCCATAAAGTTATTATACCTTACAGGAATAGAGGCAGTGACATGAGTTGTCAAATGAAACCGTTTTTGGATGTTTTCAGGAGACTATTCGCAGGCAAAAATTCTAATACTGTCTATAATTCTGAGACTATCGTGAAATCGTGGATAAATTAATGAAGTAGTGTCAGTATATTTCACAAAATTATCTACGATTTCACTTTAGATTCCCAATTATTCACGGAAACCGAATTGTAAAAATTGATTAGTGACTAGAAAACGGTTCTATTGCATTGCGTCACGTATCTCTTTCTATTATACAGAGGTGCCGCCAGGTACATCTCGCTCTATCAGCTTTATGTTCCTCTATTCCTGGTATAATACCTCTATGGTTTCACCACTTCTAGATATGTTCTTAATAGATTTTTCGTACGAAAGACATGTCAAACGACCTGGCTCCATGGTTGGTTGGCATGGTTTTAAGAACGTATCCTGAAGTGGTGAAAGAGTCCCCCAATTCATCTCTTATTAATCGTCGCATGAGTGAAAACAAAAATTATGTTAATTGTAGTGTTCCCAGATCAGCGGGAATATCCGTATATCTACGGATTACGCCTTGCCAGCAGAAATCGATATTAACCGCTGGCAACCCTGCTTTGAAATAACAATAGATAAACAATGGGTGGTTAAATTATATCATGTCCGTAAAAGTTCAAGGTTAATGGAAAGTTTGACATTATTTAAATTTGATCTAAAAACACTTTTGACAAAAAAAAACGTACCTTGAAATCTTGTAACCCATTCTTCCCTAACCTATTTTCTGATGAGCAGATCAACCTTCGAATCAGATCCTTTGCTTCTTCTGATACCTGCCGAAGAAAAATACACTTTAAATACAACTGTCAAGCAGAAATTGAGTGGAGAGATATCGTACAGGACTACACAACACCTTGGACACTTTGTGAAACTAACAAGACGTAGGGATGTGCGATGCTGAATGAGATAGGAATACACCTTTGCCTATACTTAGCCACACTTCCTAAGGATGGACGTGGATGTTCTGATGTTTCAGAATATCTCTGACTACACCCTCGGGGAGTATAGTCGTGAGTATATTATGCTTATGCTTACTTCCTAAGGGTGAGGTAAAATTGGTGGAAGGCAGGGGATTGTCCATACTGCATAACTTTTTCTTATCGTGTGGGCAAGCCTAGAAGCCCTGTGCAGGTAGCATGCAACACGTGATACGGCTGTATCACGTCTTTTATCTCGTTCGTTCGCACGCAAATAGAAAGAGAGCGAAGGTGAGATAACACTGTATCACGGCATGCTACCTATGCTGGTGTCAGAGTTTATTCACACCGCCTTACGGCCTCTGACGTGGTTTTTATGTAACGACTACTACCACCAGTGATAGTAGCCGGGACCAACGGCTTAACGTGCCATCCGAAGCACGGAATCATCTATCTGTTCAGACAATCAGGTGATTCAAGCCTGCAATGCCCTAACCAACAGTGGAAAATCGAACAAATTGACATATCACAAGGTGTCCCCCGTGGGAATCGAACACACGACCTCCGCGTCAAGAGACCAATGCTCTTAACCATTAGACCACTAGGGCAGTTCAAATCAATTTATCAATGTAAGCTGCTCAAACATTGTTCACCTAAACACTGACACAGTACCTGAGCGGCGTGTTCGTCGGCCGGCGGGCAGTGGAACGAGCGGCCGTGGTTCATTATTTTGCCGTACGTCTCCACCAGCGACTCCGCGTAGAACGGCGTCTCGCCGAACAACATCTCGTACATACACACACCTGAAAACAACAATATTATTTGTATGAATATTATTATTATTATTTATCAGGCAGGCAGTTGATGCAACAGATAATGCCTGTATCCTGTTGGTCGCAGCTACTATTTCTTATCAGTTTTTGGAAATATGTAGGTCGAGACGGTTCTTAAACTGATTGATGGTCTGTGCCGAGACTACTTCCTCGGGTAGTTTGTTCCATGCTGTGACAACTCGGTTACTCAACAAGTGCTGATGTGGATTGTTCTTTGAGGAGCTGGTTCGTAGTTTCATATGGTGTCCTCTTAGACGGACATTGTGGTCACGAATGAACAGTTTGTCAAATTGTTGGAGATTATAATGACCAGTCAGGATCTTAAATGTCTCGATATGCTTATAGATCTCCTTTCTTCTACTTGCAGTGCTCTAAAACAACGATGCGAAGGGTAGAGGCATATCTATCCGTGGCGAACGAGCCGAAGAAAGCGATCGAAACGAATTTTCTTTTAAGAGAATATTATTCCGAGAGCGAAAATGCGCGCTGCATACAAACGTACTATGGTGATATTTTCAATACTAACCAATTAAAGTCAGTGAAATTTTGCAGAAACAATCTAGAAACAAATTTCTATGCTTCTATAGAGTCTGATTTTCGTTAAAATATACAGTTTCAATGCTAGGATCAATTTAAGATTTGTATGGAAATCTTTGAGGCACTGTAACTTGAAAACTATACATTTTAACGAAAATCGGACTCCATAGAAGCATAGAAATTTGTTTCTAGATTGTTTATGCAAAATTTCATTGACTTCAATAGGTTAGTATTGAAAATATCACCATAGTACGTTTGTATGGAGCGCGGTCCGAATAAATACCCTTAATTCTTCTGACGAGTCGTCCGATTCGTCGCGGATAAGTGTGCGAGGTGTCACATAATTTCATATAGCTTTCTATTTATTATCATTTGATGTAGGGTTCTAGAAAATGAAAGGCATTTATTGAGCGTTACATGCATAGAGAAATTACACGCTCCTCTTGGTAGAGATGGTGTATCAAAGTTAGCACTGAAACCACCAACTGGGCACTAGTTTGTGCTGCGGTTGTTGTATACCATAGAGAAATTACACGCTCCCCTAATGCTTTTTGTCTCCCCTCACCCGTCCCTCGCCCCCTTTGTCGGCGACATAATTTTCTATAGAAACAAGCCGATATGCCATCTCCTCCTCCTCTCTCATTCATGGTTCACACTCCATGGTTACATGGCCTTAAAATTTCAGAAACCGATAGTCTAGTGACTAGTAACGCCAGAGACTTCGATTTACTTTTCCCAATAATTAAAGGCCTCCGCTCATTGCGGACGCGCGCGATCCTACACACTGCCGCGATATTATCGAGCGATAATATCGCTGCGATTTTGCGATAATTGTTCTCAGTACATTTTGTATGGGGACGCGCTCGATCCCACACACTGCCGCGATATTATCGCAACCTGACGCAATCTCTTTCTACTACATTCAGTGAAGGGCGCATGCGTGGCGCAAATCGCGGAATCGCTGCAGTGTGTAAGGTATCGCGATATCGCTGTCGATAATATCGCTGGATAAAATCGCTCGATAATATCGCTGCAATGTGCGGAAGCCTTAATTTTCTATAGAAACAAGCCGATATGCCATCTCCTCTTACTCCATGGTTACATGGCCTTAAAATTTCAGAAACCGATAGTCTAGTGTAGACTATTTTAGATAGCTAGCTGTTTACCCAACTGCGACTGCATTATTTGTTAATCATATTGTAAATTATTAAATAACACAATTTTGTTTGTTCATACACATAACATCAAGTACGTTTTTGGAGAAGGATAGTGAAATTTATAGGTGGAGATTTGTAATTGGCGTACAGTTATTTAAGAATGTGTTTACTCTGTTATCAATGCTGTAAATCTTCCTAAGAATAATAAAATAAAAAATAAAATAAAATAAAATAGTGACTAGTAGAGACTCTTCGATTTACTTTTCCCAATAATTAATAGTTTAACAAAGTATTCGGTAAACAAATATCTTACCTAGCGACCACCAATCACATTCCGGCCCATAGCGACCTTGTCCGTCCTCCATCGCCTGTAAACAAATAAGCAAACAATTTATGGAGGTGCTACTTGGGAATGTTCCTCCATTGAAAAGGGAAGATCTTCCACCAGGCTTAGTGTGAAGCCTGGGGACCGGCCGTGGTCCCACAGTTCTTAGTTGGACCTTGTATATACAGGGTGTAAGGGACAGCCCTCCGCGAACTGAAACGGTGAACTCAGACCATCCAACTGAACAACTTTCACTATGGAGCCTACCTCAGGAAACGCGAAAAAAAATCAGCTGTCCCATACATTTGGGTCGGGTAGGTACGGCAGTTTTGTATGGGACAGCTGATTTTTTTTCGCGTTTCCTGAGGTAGGCTCCATAGTGAAAGTTGTTCAGTTTGATGGTCTGAGTTCTACGTTTCAGTCTCCAGAGGGCTGTCCCTTACACCCTGTATAATAAAATAGTATGTATCTATAAACTCACCCGTAATATTTCCGGTGATATGTAATCAGGCGTGCCCACAGCGACGTTGCTTTGTACCTGAAATAAAGAGATTATTTACTAATTTCTTAGCACCATCATCATTCTCCTAACAGTCCTAACCAAGTGAGCGCAACGTTACTTTAATCCAAAATTCAAATCGAGACTTGGGTGCCTTGACAGACTTGCGCCTGTGTTATTGCGACCATCGCTTGTCTTTGTAAACGTCCCTTTTAGGGTGCCTGTCCATTGATGCGGAGATAGGCGGAGAAACGTAGTTTTATTAAGACGTAATGCGGCGCCGCTCTTTAGGTATTTGAGGGGGTGAAGCAGAGGAAGTGACGGGAGAGTAGTCCCGCCCATCGGCGGGTGGCACCCCGCGTCAACTTTTTTTTTGGAAAGAGTTTTACGGCTCTGGGTTCATATTCTGTTGCCAACCGTATTGACCACCGATTCCGGGATTTCTCCGGAAATTTAAATAAATCATTTTTTTTACTATGTGAAATTTAATATCATACTATACTCCATTACAAATAGGGGCGAAAAGAAGGAAAAAAAGGTTCTTTATAGTACACACTTTAAAGAAATATGAAAAATTGTATCAAACAACAATGTTGCAAAGGGATTGGCGATGTTGAAAGACATAAAGAAGCAGTGGTGCACACATGTGGTTCGTCTTCCTTTCAATTAAGCTTTTTTAAAGATAGTTATGAAAAATATCATTAAAATTTAAAGAAATATTTATTCATCATATCTAAGTAACTATCAAATTCTCCAAAAAAAAAACAAACAATTCAAATGGAAAATTACACTCTCCTTGCCTTTTTTCGGCAAACTGATTTATTAAATCATTTATAGCTGATGAAGAAATTTGGGAAGTATTTATTAATTTTTGCTTACGCACGTCGGGGGCCCCGTATAATTGATACGGCAGATACGGCGGTAGCTACACCTCTGATGACAAGTTTCCTAGTGCTAAGTTCGTAGCCTCGAAAAATATGCCTTCTTGTGTCCTGTCTGAAGTACTGTGGCAACTACTAAACAAAAATAAAAAACCGGCCAAGAGCATGTCAGAATCGCCCTAGGTAGGGTTCCGTAGTAAATATGAAAATCTTTAATTAACATAGCTTAAATAACTTAAAAAATCCTCAAGAAGCAAACAATAGTGCGATTTAATTTCGTTTAGTGCCATCTATTGATAGACGCCGACACGGCGGTCGACCGTCGATATTTTATTTGATTTCTCCGAAACTAGTTGGGCATAAGCTTCCGTTATAATTTTCTTTGAAAGTACTTACAGAGAGCTAGCTACATTGTCACATTTTCAGATTTTTTACTCCTGTATTTTAGAAGTTAGAGGGGGGTACGCCCTATTTTTGACTTTGAGCGCAAATATCTCGAGACTCAAGCATTGTAATGATTTAGTTTCTATAGGAGTTTTCTTCCATTGGACAAAACCTATCCAACGACACCACACTCAAATTATTAAAAAAATATTTTTTTTAACGACCTTTTCGTTGTATCCCATACAACGAAAAGGTGGTAGGAAAAAAATATTTTTCAAAAAAAATTACTTGCTTCATGATTATGACTACCTCATTTCTGTTTGGGTTAGGTACTGTTATCTGTATTCATACCAAATTTCGATTCAATAGGTGCAAAATGAGCGTGTTATTGAGGTAGAGCAACAGACACAGAGACAGACAGAATGGACGAAAGTATAAGGGTTCCTTGTTGGACTACGGAACCCTAAAAACGAACAAGGAGTTACATTTTTGTGTGGTTCCAGCCTATAATGAACCACCCGAATTCTTCCCGTGGGTGTAGTACGAGGCGACTAAGGGATTAAAGGTTTCTCATACAGTGTTTACAGGTGAAGGGTTAGCCACCTCTCACCACTTGGCACGTCATTCCATCCTGAAACTTAAATTGCTAAAATGTGAGCATTACTACGAGTATAACTACACTCTTGAACAGAAAGCACGTAGGAGTAGCAATACTTCTGACCACCCATAAAGGGATTACGGTCGTGAGTTTATGTATGTTTATGATTCTGTATGTAATTTATCAACTGTCACTCGTGACTTAGACGTCATCACGCTGCTGGCGGCCAAGATAGGTAAAATTCGCAGTCGCGTGGCTAAGGGGGTAACAAGTAGACGTTTCGTCGGCTTGCGATTTGATTGGCCACATGGCTCCGCCGTTTTATGGCGGTTTCGAGTGTGTGTTTTTGTCTAAAAACGGGGCTTTGAGATCGCCATATCCTATTACCGTACAATATCTAATAAATATATCTTCAATACTTGACACTGGCGAAATCTAACAAGGAAACGCCATTAAATAAAAATAGAATAGGTAAAATTCACATAGTAACTTGACATTTTCTACGCAGATGTGACATTATTGGTGTTAATAGGTACCTACTGAAAAAGAAAAAAAAATCCGTACTTGGAGTCTATGGTATCATTATTTTTGAAATAAAAAAAAGCAAGAGATAGCCTGTAGAATCCCACTGCAGGGCAAAGGCCGTCTCTCACGAATAGGTGTGAGAGGGAGTGGGCCATACTCTACCACACGGGATACTACAAACTGCTCAGCAGTTTGGCGATATTAAAATTTGTTAATTTAGATGTAAGAATCTGAAATAAAAAAAAAGTGCGTGTTAGTGGAGGCAAGTTAGTGATCAGCTGGCTGTCAGAGAATTTTCAAGCCACCTAAATAGGCCTCGACCTGGCTCAACGAATAGTTACAACGACATCTGACGGAACTATCCGAGACCAACTGCTAAACGTGCCTTCCGAAGCACGGAAACGCTCGAGATGAAATTATGACGAATTATGACGTCATAAACTTTTGTTCTGAAACCTATCGTGTGGGGTATTAAATAAAAGGGCTTCATGATTCGGTCTTCAAAATATACTATACCATTACCTTTCAGCCATAATGTTTTAAAAAATCCAAAAAATATTTTCAAAACATACCAAGCGTGGGCTCTTCCAGGTAGGAAACAGCTGAGTAAATTTTTGGAAAGCATACGCCAAATGTGTCGTAATATCGTCATTCGTCATATCTAACGTCAATAATGCAAATTCAAAAATATTTATTGATGAATGCGGATTGGTAGACTTCATATAACGCATCCGAATTTTTTCTTCAGCGTAAGTAGGTTTCCTCACGATGTTTGCTTCATCGCTTGCTCTTCATCCTTGTCACTTGTTGGGGACAAAAAGCCTATCCTTGATGGTATTCCATCTACTGACACCTGCACAATATTGGAGACGCTTACTTGAGTCTATTTTAAGTTGTATATTGTGTCTTGTGTTTTTACTGTATTACAAATAAATAAATAAAATAATTTATTTTTACTGCTCTTGGAGAACGCATTATTGTCAGCACTTATTTTGATTAGAAATTTTTATATTATGATGAGATACACGAGAATTACCTACTCTGAATTAGCGTTACAATAAAAAGTTGATTTTGTTTTTCACGGTGGTAAGTATAAGTATTGAGGAATGCAGGATTGAAGTCTTCAAACTTTTTTAGTATTTTTTTATGGAGTTACGAACCTATGGTATCTTGTCTTGGATAAATACCCTGCAACCATGACTTCAGTGTAGTTATTCCATTAACATTCAAGGGGGCTACTCGTTTCGAAGGGCAGGTTTAGACGCAAACACCTTCCGGTCCGGTAGTACCTACTTGAAGACTATTCCGGCGATGAAGGCGGACCACGGTTGGTAAGCGACGGTCTTTGGTGAATTTCGATAAATTGAAGGCCATTCAGTAGGCCTCGCATGCCACCCCCGAGAAAATGATAAAAATCGAGATGTGCCTACATCCTTATTATATTTACGTATGCCAGAAAGAGCGCGCATGACGTTTTTCTCGTTAAAACGCTTTGTAATGATAAAAATCTATGCTAGCCATGCATGAATGCTTTCTTGTTTTCTGAAAATGTTGTTTAACTGTTTAGAAATAGAAAAATACGATTGGGGGCAGCACAATAAGCTCGATCCCCTTTAAAAAAAATCCTTGTCATTGGAAGGATAAAAATACTTAATAAAGATCTTACGTACGTCTACATTACTATTATGTACATACAATGTGGCAAGGAAAAACATTGTTGAATTTGAATTTAAGGTGGTGTTGCAATCTTTTGTTAGATTAATTATAGTGTTTCGTGTTTTTATCGATTCCGAAACTTTAGGGAGATTTTTTTTAATGCATTAGTAAGATTTAGGTAGTTAAAAATAATGTGAAGGACGTATTAATACTTGGATTGATGTTATTCATCTTTGAATAAAGTGTATTTGATTGATTGATTGATTACAGATGTCGTTCAAGGCCTTAGAAAACTTGTTTAATTCGCTCTCAAAATCGATTTTCAGTCCGGTTTAATCATACGGAATTACGGACCTAGTGAGCACAAAACTGATTTTTTCTTTCGTTTCCATCAACAATGTTAAAATGTTAAAATTAAATGAAATGTTAAAATTAACATGCACTTGTGTTTAATTTAGACTACATTCTTTTTAATTTAAGATAATGTTCCTATAATTATTTTGTATTTATATAACATTCTTTTATCGAACACTGCCAATCGGTATTTTGATTTTTTATAAAACGATCACGGTCTGAAAAGGTTTCGTAGCCCTGCTGCTGTCATCTTCTTATTTTCGTCTTTATTTGACATATAGTTTTATAGTTTAATAATGTGCCATTAATGGAGAACAATATTACAGTTAAAGTGAGAAATAAAGATAGGCGCTTCCGTTTGATTTGGATTAATCCTCGTGTAAAACTAATCTAATTGGAATGTTTGAACCACCCTTGCATTTCAAGAGTTAGCTAGGTTAGGTTAAGAACAAAGAAAAATATAACTAAAGACCAGGCTTTAAGGGCTAGTTCCCATTGCCTTTCCGAAAGGATAAATTCTTAACAAAAAAAATTAAAAATTGTTTACCACTTTATTGTATTTCAAACCATCGTCAAAAATCAATATTTAGTGTGAAAAGTGTTCATCTTTTTTTAATGTAAATATTAATGTGAGATTAAGTATATCAATTTAATCACGTAAGTAATTGTTTAGATTGATTTTTGACACGTGATTTTTCATTTTGGGTAAGAGGATTGGCGGATACCGTTTTGGCCATACAAACGTATTCCCCTGTTGAGTTTAAAAAATCCAAAATCTAGCTCAAAATAAGCTAAGGTGGCAACTCTAAACGTCAGCATTTAGCGAACGTGACACAATATGTCTAGCTCGTTCAACCCTAGACGGGGGCCGCTGTACATCGACGTTTTTGTGGGCAGAACTAGTAACAACCACTTACTAGACGAGTCGATGTACTCCAAAGTCAAAAAATAAAAAATTGGCGAGCGTCCGGCTCCGACCGTGGCTAAAAGCCGTCTGAGCGCGCCCCGCTAAGACCCGCTCCGAGAATATTTGGTACGCCATTCGTATTTTTGAGGATAAATAAATAATGGAATTACTTTTTATAACTTTTGTTGATGAATTCACTAGAAGAATCAATGGTGAATATGTGAGTATAAATTAAAAAGAATGAAACCTACTTTAAGTTCTTCTAAAGCGAAAAAAATCGTTTAAAATGTTAAAAAATACGACATCTTTGTGACGATTTTCTATCGAGTGAAGTAATTCCAATCGTGTATTTAATTGATGATTTCACTAGATAAACTATCCAAGAATACTGAGGTATGACTTATAATTCGGTAATTTGTATAAATCTAGTCGAAACATGAAAAATAAAAGATGCCTCCAACGTATTTCCTTCTACTATGTCACCTAAGATTGCATGAAATCTCGGAGCTGAGATTTTATCCCCACTGATCCCCTTCTGATCCCCACAGCAGTCAAGAAACGAAGTAGATTTCTAACGGTGATTGTTTGTATCTCTTCTGGCGCTAAATACCTGTGCACCCAGATAGATACTTCGTTTGTTCATAAATGGGCCACATTTACATAGATAGAAGGTGCAGAGTAGATTTGCAAAATCTGCAGCCGATCGAGTAAGGGTTGAACTACACATGGCCGCACGCGATCGCACTTTTCCGTCGCTCCATCCTGCGGCGTGCGATCGCACGCGATCGCGTTCCGTCTATCTTATATGCTCTAGCAAATGACGTTCCTGAGTGACAGAAAAGGATGGAGCGACGGAAAAGTGCGATCGCGTGCGGCCATGTGTAGTTCAACCCCAATTTAGTTTCAGTGTGTTTAGTTTGTTTAAACTTTCGCTACTAAGCCCAAAATCATGATCCTCGCGCAGTGCTAAAACTGACGCCCCTCGTAGGTCGTGCGGACAGTTGTAACGTAAAACGACCAAAGCGGCTCACCTGGGCGGCCAGTGGGTCGGCCCGCACAGGTTTGGGTGACTCACGCTGTAGGTCATGAGCACAGGCGAAGACAGTTTATAATCATTGATAAGTGATTTGGAGCGATTCAAGCCTGGTGCATTCCTCAATAGCCTCATTGAAGCTTCCAGCTTTCGACGCCGTATCTCGACGTCGATTAGTATTATCAGTGCGTTCCGAATTACGCCGATATCGCTGTGAGCGCGATAAATGTCGTTCCGAGTTGACGTGAGCGCGTCCACAATCGAAAACGTGACGTCATTCATGACGTCACTACCGACGCCATCTTGCAATAACAGTGCTCACGGCTCGGGGCGTTATCACTGTGAGCGAGTTGTCAAAAGTGACGTTTGTTATAGTAAATTTTTGAGGGAATTTTCAAAAGTGGCGTTTGACAGTTTTGCCGTCGTACATTTTTGGTTTGTTTAGGTCTCGATTTAGGTTTCTTTAATAGTATTGGGTTTCATTATGTTCCAAAAAAGACGAATAAAAGTTTAATAACGATTAGTGATGCAGAAAATAATAGGAATGTTTGAATGTTGTGATGTGAACGGTGTGAGCGCGATATTTAGCGTTCCGAATTGATAGAACGCTATCAGCGCTGTCGGCACGCTAACGCAATTGGAACGGGTGTTAGCGCTGTAATCGCTCACAGCACTGTTTTTATGAATCGGAACATACCGTATAATAATTACTGTAGGTAATAAAATAAACAAACAAACAGCATACCTTGCCGTCTTCGCCGAGTCGCAAACAAGATCCGAAGTCGGCGAGCCTGATGTGACCGCTCGCGTCCAACAACACGTTGTCCGGCTTTATGTCTCTGCAACAAACAACAATACATTCATTCATCATCCGCCTATACAGGTTAGGTTAGGTTAATTAACGTTTACATAAATAACTTGTACGGTGATAAGATAAGGTCTATCAATTACCATAGGTTTCATCTTTGGGCCTTGAATCTAACCTAACCTGAACCTAACCCAACCTTACAAAGTTGCTATTAGTGATAAGGTTAAGGCTTGGTATCAATTAGCATAAGTTTCGTCTTTGGGCCTTAAACCTACCCTAACCTAACCTAAACCTAACCTAACATATCCTCTTTTACTCACTTAAAACTTTTCTTATCAAACCAACACGATAGGTTTTCAGCATTCTCTAATCATTTTAGCCTTAGGAATGCTGACATTAGCCTTAGGAATGATAATTATAGCAAAAAAAAAAATTTTATCCTATGGCTAATTTTAAGAATTTTCCACCTTGCTGTCTTTGAAGACTGATTTTAGCCAAATTAGCCCCCTTAAGTACCACTTTTTTTTAATGATTATGAAAGCTGAAAGGCTGGCGCATTTTTGAGACTGACTAAGAAATCATAAAGTCACCTATTTAGATTTTAAATTAATAGTTGAAAATGTAAGTCATAATTCACGTAACGTAAATTTTTAACTTTAGACTAACATTTTCATAACTTTCATCAAAGTTACGAAGCTGATTATTGTATGCATAAAAGTACAACTCATGAAGATACAGATGCAAAAAAAAAACTCTGAAAAGTTTTCAACTTTTTTTTTAGTCATGTTTTAAGCTGGTCATGTCGAAGTTCCTCAAAAAATCGGAAAATGAGTCATAACTCGAAAAAAATAAAATATCGCGGAACATACATGGGGGTGATTCGGATACCCCACGACATGCCGGACCTAAATTTTTTTTTATGACGTCAATTGACCGGCCACCCTGTATACGTCCCACTGCAGGGCACAGGCCTACCCTCAGGGAGGGCGTATGGGCGTTAGTCCACTACGCGTGCACAATGTAGATTGGTAGACTTCATACACGCATCAGAATTTCTTCTTCAGCGAATGCAGGTTGCCTCACGATGTTTTCCTTCGAAGGAGTAGACAGTAGTAGTAGAAGTAGAGTTTCCGTTTTTTTATAGAACATAAATTCGTTTTGCGATGTCGACCTTGGTCCCATAGATAAAGCTGGTCAGTATGAAGGTCTGATCATCTCTTTAAAGGACCCTATATTATTACTAGTTACTTAGTACACAAGCACTTCCTCAGAAAACTATGAATTCTCAAGCATTAATCATTTACTGGGTCTGATGAAGCAATAAAGGATGACTATGTAAATATAACGTACCTGTGCACATATCTGAGCTCGTGCACGCTCTGTATGGCGAGCACCATCTCCGCTATGTAGAACTTGGCCATGTCCTCGAACTATGTCAATATAACGTACCTGTGCACATATCTGAGCTCGTGCACGCTCTGTATGGCGAGCACCATCTCCGCTATGTAGAACTTGGCCATGTCCTCGAACTATGTCAATATAACGTACCTGTGCACATATCTGAGCTCGTGCACGCTCTGTATAGCGAGCACCATCTCCGCTATGTAGAACTTGGCCATGTCCTCGAACTATGTCAATATAACGTACCTGTGCACATATCTGAGCTCGTGCACGCTCTGTATGGCGAGCACCATCTCCGCTATGTAGAACTTGGCCATGTCCTCGAACTATGTAAATATAACGTACCTGTGCACATATCTGAGCTCGTGCACGCTCTGTATGGCGAGCACCATCTCCGCTATGTAGAACTTGGCCATGTCCTCGAACTATGTAAATATAACGTACCTGTGCACATATCTGAGCTCGTGCACGCTCTGTATGGCGAGCACCATCTCCGCTATGTAGAACTTGGCCATGTCCTCGAACTATGTAAATATAACGTACCTGTGCACATATCTGAGCTCGTGCACGCTCTGTATGGCGAGCACCATCTCCGCTATGTAGAACTTGGCCATGTCCTCGGGGAGCCGGTCCTCGAACTTGGACAGTAGCGTCAGCAGGTCACCGCCACAGTAGTAGTCCATCACCAGGTACTGCAAGTTCAAACGTTCATTTATTCATTAAATTATAATAGTAATACCGTGGTGGTCCAGTGGCGAGTAGCCTTGCCCGCCGTGTAGGAAGCGATGGTTCGATCCCGTAAAGGCCGACTCATACCAATGAGTTTTTCGAAAATTATGTACGATTTGTAACACCATAACACCACTGGCTTTTCGGAGAAGCAAAACATCGTGAGGAACCTGCATGCTTCAATTTCGAGGCACATATTGTACCCACTGTCCATTACAAGTGGCGACGGG
Source organism: Agonopterix heracliana (assembly GCA_963693445.1). Classification (NCBI taxonomy): domain Eukaryota; kingdom Metazoa; phylum Arthropoda; class Insecta; order Lepidoptera; family Depressariidae; genus Agonopterix; species Agonopterix heracliana. The sequence continues at coordinate 10,791,841 of OY856331.1, forward strand.
CTCACCCCCCGTCACACTGACAGTTTCGGTACTACTGGTGAAACGTGGATGTTCTGAGTTTTAGAATATCTCTGATTACCCCCTCGGGGAATATAGTCGTGAGCATATCCTTAGCATTTAGAAATTAAATTACAGTTTCTTTAGGCCAGGGTCGGTGGCGTGTTGCGGATATATGGACATTCAATATTGGTGGTCTGGGTTCGAATCCACACGAACAACATGACTTTGCACCAATGAGTTTTTCCAACTTATGTGGTACGTAATACCGACTGCTCTCAAACGGTAAAGAAAAACATCGTGAGGGAACCTGCATACGCTGAGGAAGAAATTCCAATGCGTATGTGAAGTCTACCAATCCGCATTGGGCACGCGTGGTGGACTAACGCCCATACACCCTCCTGAACATAGGCCTGTGCCCTGCAGTGGGACGTATACATAGGTTGATGATACAGAGAGTATGTGGATCTGATTTCGCAAAAAACTATTTTGTGTCTGTCTTGAGACACCTTAGTAGACAGCCGTGAACGCAAAATGCGTGCTTACCTGACTGCAGAGAGGCCCTAACTCGCATTCAGTATACATGTGCTACCCTGTTCTTGGCTGTGCGAGTCCGTTCGTATAAAGTTTCGAGGGAAAGCCGCTGGTCTGCCTGCTGACCGTCTACCCTCTCTCGTGGTAATACTATAAAGTAAGTAATATCTAACCAGGTTGTGTTCGTCCTGGAAGGCGTAGTGCAGGTTGGTGATCCACCGCCGGTCCCCGAACACCAGCACGTCGCGTTCCTCTTGGAAACACGCCGTCTCCGCTCTCTGTCCGTAACAAAACATCATTTTAATTAGCGATAAGGTAGACTTAGGGCCTGTTTCACCACTTGTGAATAAGTTCTTGTTAGCTTATCCGACAGATATTTTGACATAATTTCATACAAAATATGTCAAACTATCTGTCGGATAACCTAACAAGAACTTACCCAGAAGTGGTGAAACAGGCCCTAAATCATGTGAGTTTGTTAATTTGTAGGTTATTGGCCTGTTTCACCACTTCTGGGTAAGTTCTTGTTAGCTTATACGACAGATAGTTTGACGTATTTTGTATGAAATTATGTCAAAATATCTGTCGGATAAGCTAACAACAGGCCCTTAATTTAATTAACTTATCACATGAATATCTACAAGTTTTGACAGATGCCGATCATATAATGAAGAAAGGCCAAGTAACATGAACCCGGACGGAACCGATGAGCATGTATGAAGAGACGTCTATAAATAATAAAGAGACGTCTATAAGTCATTAAATGAGAGAATGTGTGTATATGTGTAGTAATATTTAAAGGTGTGGTTTAGATTAGACCATCAAGCCGAACAACTATAATAAATTCGATTGGAATAAGGTGTGACATCTATATCGCATGAATCTAATTGCAACATTAGACGTGTGAATCAGTAGTTTGTATAACTCTGGTAGATGGCGCTGACATCCCTTAAAGACGAGATATAGATTGAAAATTTCGTCGTGGCTTGCGGGGCGACGACAGCTCTGTTGGAGTAGAGCATGCCCCGGATAGGCAGGTCGTGGGTTCGAATCCCGCTCGCGGCCCGACTTTTTCAATCTTTAATTTGATTAAACATAAATATGACAGGACAGGACAGAGTCTCGCTACTACTGGTGAAACGTGGATTTTCTGAGGTTTCAGAATATCTCTGACTACCCCCTCGGGGAATATAGTCGTGAGCATATGCTTATAAATATGTTACACACTTTAGTTAGGGGGTGTTCAGACCATCAAACTGAACAACTTTCTTTTTTTTTACTATATATCTTTAACAGAAGTTAGCAGTCTGTAGTGAACCTGCCTGCTGTGCCAAGGGTCGCGGGTTCGAATCCCGTAAGGGACGTAAGGGATATTTGTATGATGAATATGAATATTTGTACGCGAGTCATGGATGTTTGTATCTATATATGTATTCTCTATCGTTGTCTAGTTATCATAATACAAAACCAGGCTAGTTTCTGGTACTTCAAATGTGACTAGATAATTCGTGTGACACTGTCCAAGATATTTATTTATTTACAAAAAAAGGCTACAACATGGTGTTTAGCTGTCAAGTTACCGATTTTTTGATCCTTTATCTATCGGTCTGTTTATTCGAGCATCACGCAAAAACTACTGGACCGATTCTGCTGAATCTCGTTGAGATAACAAGCTTAGAGCTCATAGGCGTACCTTCAGCATCTCCCACTTGTTGAGTATCTTCATGGCGTAGACCCGCTCGCCCGTGGTGGTGGATATAGTGCCGCCCGTCGCCGCCGCCATATTGCCGCCTCCGTCCGTGCCCTGCCGAGGAAACAGGGAATAGTTAGTAGTCATACGGTGCCCTGTGGATCCCGGCTGAGGGTGGACCATTTCTTTATCTTCGCATTTTATTTCATCACAATAGAACAAAATGGAAACAAATTCTGAAAGCCAAGGTATACACATTTTGTGTGTCAAGAAAATAATAGCATCCAAATGGTCTTTTTTATTTTTTATTTATAATTAATGGACTACTTCTTGCTTGTGCGTTAGCACCGCATTTCCGCCAATGTCAAGTGATTTAAGGGAGTGTCTATCCAATCTCGAGGATTGTTTTTGAGTAAGAACAACTGAGAACGATTTTGGAGCCTCGTGGCAGGCTGAAACGCGAACCGCGCGAACACCACGCGAGAGACAAGTGTTCGGGGCAAACCCCGCAACGTGACTCTCTTTCTTTCTTATCGTGTTGACAAGCCCTGGTGTCAGAGTTTTTTCAGACCGCTTTACGGCCTCTGACGTGGTTTTTATGTAACGACTACTACCAACAGAGATAGTAGCCGGGACCAACGGCTTAACGTGCCATGCAAAGCACGAAATCATTTTTCCTTTTAGACTTCTTCTATCGAGTCGATGGCATGTCATTTTAAATCTTTCCAGCCCAGAATTTTGCCACACGGATAGCATTTTCGGCAGGTTTCATAAGCTCCGTTCGCGTGCAGGTGTTTTTAGACAATCAGGTGATTCAGCCTGCAATGTCCTAACCATATTTACCCCTTACCCCAATCCCTACCACTTTTCCCAAGAACTCAGTATCCAACCTGTAAGATATTGCACCTACCTACATTTTGGCGATAGATTATTCTTTTTGCAAACAAAACACTTAATAAAAGGGACTTACTTGCAAGAAGGAGGCCCGCACGACACACACTTCGCCGAACGCCCCGCGCCCGATCACTTTCACCAGTTCGAAGTCGTCGCGGGATAGACGCAGTCGCTTCAACGCTGTCGCCACCGGTTTCACTGTAAAATATTAAATTAAATAATAAGAATAACTTTATTATTACAAAAAAAAACTCCTGTCCTATAGGTAGCTAGGTCTTTTAACTTGTACTTTTGACTGAAACATTACATACATAAGCTCACGCCATTGCCCCATGGGGGTAGGCAGAGACTACAGACCGCCACACGCTACGACCCTAACACACCTCTTAAGCCTCATTCACATTCATACATCTTTTCATGCACTTCGATCAATTGAGGGTGCTACCTACGTGTTCTTTTCGGAAGAGGTCATTGATTTGATCATGGTATCTTTTCCTCAGACGTCCTCTCCCAACCCTTCCGCTCACCTTCGCTTGATATATTTCATACGTAAGTCTTCTTTCATTCATTTTCTCTAAGTTACCGAACCATCCAAGCCTAACTCTTTCCCGACTAACTCATCATTCATAATCATAATCATTTATTGCTTTCACATGTTTTACAGATGTTACAATATACAGTTATGGTCCAGTTATTCTTCAACTTATACCAATTTCTTATTAAACTTCTGGATTCGGTCTAAAGGTGGGGGCATTCACTCTCCGACTACCGTGCCGGGCGGACGTGTGTTATTTACTCCGCTCCGTAAGCCTGACATGATATTGACGTGCCTACTAGACAATCAGCGACGGCCTTTTCCCTCCACCAGCAGCACGTCGAGCAGTGTCTCGACGCTGAGCGCTCAGTTGAAGCCGCCGCGACACGAACATTGTCTCTGTATAGTTCTTTCGACTCACCATACTGTATAAAGTCGGCTACAGCCTTCTCCCTCCGCAGGCTGCTGTTGCAGCACTCGTCGTAGAGCACCAGCAGCACGTCGAGCAGCGTCTCGACGCTGAGCGCGAGCGTGCGCGGCAGTTGAAGCCGCCGCGACACGAACATTGTCTCGATCTGCTTGAGGCGCTTGATGCCCAGGACTGGAAGAAACAGCATTTATTATAGCATATGCATACAACATACAATAAAACCTATGGGCCCAAATACCTACAAACTGGCTCCCAGTACAAAATCGGCGTCAAGGCAGACCTAGAAGAAGGTGGCGGGACGAAATCGTTGGCTTCTTGAAGAACTGGCCTAATGAAGCGCAAAACCGGGACGCGTGGAGAGAACGGAGGGAGGCCTTTGCCCAACAATGGGACAGCGACGGCTAATATAATAATACATACATACATACATAAACCCACGACGGTAATGCCATTCGGCGTGGTCAGAAACATGGCTAAAACTTTCTGTTTAAGAATATATAGGGTCCTTCTTAATAAGCTGACACTTTTTAAGGGGAAGATCAGACCATCATCTGAACAACTTTCTCTATGGGACCAATATCGAAATCGCGAAAAAAAAAATCTGCTGTCCTATACATTTTTCTCAAGTAGCATATACCACTGAGAAGTCAGAGATATTCTGAAGACGTAGAACATTCACATTTCACTAGTAGTATCGAAAATATCAAGAAGCCATGGTGGTCAAGTGGCCAGTAATTATTACTGCAGTGCAGGAGGCGATAGTTCGATCCCCATCCAAGACGACTCGTACCAATGAAATTTCGGAATTTATGTACGATTTGTAACACCACTGTCTTTTCGGTGAAGAAAAACATCGTGAGGCAACCTGCATGCTTAAATTTGGGGGCATTTATTGTACGCACAATCCATTATAAGTAGTGACGGGTTCACTACCAGTCACTCTGGACCGATGATTTATTTATTTATTTATTTACTGAGACATTAACAGACTAATAATGACCTGTTAAAAGATGCACTTTATGGAAGGAAAGGATTCCAGACCAGCTGAGTGATAGACCAGTGTGTAAAACATAATATTTCAATGCAATGACAACAGGAAAGAAACAGGGACAAAATGTTTCTATTTCCGAATAAAAAACTATTATTAATTAATACATTGATTGTATTTGTTAATTAAATAACAATAATGCGGATAAATTAATGCTAAATAATATGTTGCAGTCAATCACTGCACCACACAGTAGACACATGAGTAAATACCCCACAGAGAAAGCTAAATACTACGCGCTACATAGGTACACTACTACAAGTCACGGCAGTGTGTGCGTGACGTTTCACTGACGAGTTCACCTGCACCAGCATGGCTAGCATGGCAGCGTGATAGCGCTATCACTCCTTCGCTCTCTTTCTATTTGGGCGCGGACGAACGAGATAAAATGCGTGATATAGCTAGCTAGCGTGATCAAATTGATCATGACGTGCATTTACATAAAACGTTATACCTTGTCACTAAACGAGACAGCCTATAATTGCGAAACAATAATTTCTAACTTAGAACGTTTGGGGTTCACACGAGACTAATTTCATGATTTTTAACATTCGAAATTAGAATATATATTCGCTGAGAGATAGAGTGAGAAATTGTGTGATTAGAGATCGATGTAAATTGAAAGAAGATGTTGTGACAAGAATAGAGAAGGGTATGCTTCGTTGGTTTGGTCATGTGGAGAGGATGAGTGATAGCATAGCATAGCATAGCATATGCTCACGACTATATTCCCCGAGGGGGTAGTCAGAGATATTCTGAAATCTCAGAACATCCACATTTCACCATTAGTACCGAAACTCTGTCCAGTGTGACGGGGGGTGAGCCCGTCGCCTCTTATAATGGACAGTGGGTACAATACACGCCTCGAAATTGAAGCATGCAGGTTTCCTCACGATGTTTTCCTTCACCGAAAAGCCAGTGGTGTAACAAATCGTACATAAATTCCGAAAAACTCATTGGTACGAGTCGGCTTGGACGGGGATCGAACCATCGCCTCCTGCACGGCAGGCAAGGTTACTCGCCACTGGACCACCACGGCTATTGTGATAGCAGATGTACGAAAGAGATATATGGAGCTAAAATGAGTGGATGTGTCGGCAGAGGGCGCCCTCGTAGGACGTATTCTGACCAAATCAGTTGCGTCCTACAAAAAGGGGAGGTGCGGAGTACTCGAAACCGACGGGCATGTATGAAGAGATGTATGGATGTGAATGAGGCAAAAGATGTATGTAAGGATCGTAGTAGATGGCGCGCTCTAGTCTCTGCCTACCCCAATGGGAAAGAGGCGTGACGTTATAGATAGATAGATAGAAATTAGAATCTAAAGTTATGGGGAATAAAATCAAAAGTTGCGGATTGCATGTTACCTCGCCCCCCGCAAAAAGTGGCAGAAATGTTTGTTAATGGAATTACACGCGTTACCAGTCCTCATATAAGGAGTCAAAGTTCTGGCCTCAATAACTCCAGCGTACCAAGATAAGCACATACACTAGGCCTCCGTCACTCGACCGTAGGTACCAAGATATGCAACTACACTTTGGCGTAAGCGATGCACTTGCTAGGTGTTAGTAATTCTGCCACTCGCGCCAGACGCGTAAGACGCGCGCTGATAAAGTCATAAGTCGTCAGACTCAAGCTTCATTAGATACATTTTTGCGCGTACACTCTTGCTTATAGATAATTAAAGCGTGGAATTTGTTCGTTTTCTAAGGAAGTGATGTATCTGATACGTAACGTAGTGACTTAGTAATCTGGAAAATACCTTCCGCCTCAGCCAATGGACAATAATATGGTCATATAATAATAGTGTGCGCACCGAAGTTTTGTCTCTGTGTGATATTTACTCATATGGTGGAGATAAACACGTAAGCCGATATGCATAGCGGAAAATAAGCTATAACTAACTATACTTGTGTACTGCTGTATGGATTTGTAGATTAGCATTTTAAACCTACACACATACATACATACATAAGCTCACGCCATTGTCCCATGGGGGTAGGCAGAGACCACGGACCGCCTCATTCACATTCATACATCTCTTCATGCACTTCCGTCGATTGAGGGTGCTACGCACTTGTCCTTTTCGGAAAAGATCATTGATTTGATCATGGTATGTTTTCCTCGGACGGCCTCTCCCAACACTTCCGCTCACCTTTGCTTGATAAATTTCATTCGTTAGTCTTCTTTCATTCATTCTCTCTACGTGACCGAACCATCTAAGCATACCCCTTTCAATCCTTGTTACTATATCATCCTTCAACTTACACCAATCCCTTATCACACAGTTCTTGATTCGATCAACCAAAGTAATACCACACAACACATTATGTTATATTGCCATTAGGATTCGGGATAAAGGGGAAATAGAAGGGGGAGGGATAGATGGGATTTATCCCTATCATACAAGAGGAGCAGGTTAGCTGTTTTATATGTATGAAACAACTGTTTTTTTTTGTGATTCGCTATCGGTCCCATTGAGAAACTTGTTTAGTTTGATGGTCTGATCATCCCCTTTATAAAATCCGTCAGCATATTAAGAGAGACCATGTATTTAGGTTCCCCCCGGTGCCGGATTAACCATAGAGGCAAAGTAGGCAACTGCCTATGAGCCCAGCGCCTCCAAGGGACACCGCGGTTCGGGAGAAAAATAAGTGAAAATTCAAAGATTTAGGCCCACCCTAGACTTAAAGGGAATTATGAAAAATAAATTATTTATCATAAAGCGAAGCGAGCTGGAGATCTCTCTGCAATATTGCAGTAAAATCTCGAGCTCGCATCGCTCGTTCCAAGGTAAAAATCGCATTGCGCAACGATTTTATGATATTGTAGTAAAAACTCGAGCTTGCTTTGCTCGCTCTTGATTTGAGACGGTGTTGCAATGATCACATCAGTCCCAGGTACCTAAAATTTCGAGATCGCTTCGCTCGGTCCAGGATTTAGATCGCATGAGCTTGCTTCGATCGCTCCGCATTTCAGTGTTTTTATTATGTTGTTTGGTTCGTGGTTATTTTACTGCGACCATAGGGAAAAAAATCATTGCTACGCCCCTGGGACTTGCATTGCCTAGGGGCCTCTGCGCAGTTAATCCGGCCCTGGTTCTCCCTCGGTAGAATATAGTCGTGTGCATATTAAATTTAAAATAAATGTTGTAAGTTGGCAAAAACCAACAGGAAACTCGAGCATGGCTAAAATTAAAAAGGACTTCCTTTCACCATAAAAGAATAATGTACGTAGTACAATTATAAATGCGTACATAATAATTATGCAGTGTGAATCAGACGTGATAATTAATTTATGACTAGATCCTTTATTGGTGGTTAATGGGTTGAATCATGTGGCCTTTGATGGTGTTAAAGTTAAATTATCCGTTTTATGTAAAAATTGCGTTCTAGCCGCGAACATTGACTATTGACTTTATTGCTACAATAAAGTCCTTCCCCAAGCTCACCCATATTTTACACATATACATCCGAACTAATTTTTTATTATTCTCGGGTATGCAGGTTTCCTTACGATGTTTTCCTTCACCGTCGAGCTAGTGATAATGTTAAATACAACCGTACATAAATTCCGAAGAACTTAGTGGTACAGGCCAGGAATCGAACCGGCGCCGCTTGATTGAGTCGCTAGCTCTCTTCCGTATGGACTATCATCGCCTTTCTCTGCATAACTATGACACTGTGAATTGGTTGTTAGTGTTAGGGCTTGGTCAAGGACCAATAGCTACCGCGACCTGGACGGATTTGTAGCTATCACCCTTGACCTAAAGACCATTTTCTAGGCCCACAGATTTCATGAACTGTATTATTCTTTTGAAGGGAAGATCCCTAATGTCAGTAGTTGTTACCACGTATCGACCTAGATGGCGACTCCTGCTGTGAATTAGCACTTCGCATTCTCAGAGGAATGACAGAAGTGTATGGGCGTTTCCTCTGCTTCACAGCAGAAGCCCCATTCTATGTAGATGCTTGTTTAATTTCCAGTGTCCTGTCAAACCTCGAACGAGGACCCTTAAGGGTATATTACCGTTGGCACGCTCCATACAAACGTACTATGGTGATATTTTCAATACTAACCAATTAAAGTTAATGAAATTTTGCAGAAACAATCTAGAAACAAATCTCTATGCTTGTATGGAGTCAGATTTTCGTTAAAATGTATAGTTTTAAAGTTGCAGTGCCTCAAAGATTTCCATACAAATCTTAAATTAATCCTAGAATTAAAACTGTATATTTTAACGAAAATCGGACTCCATACAAGCATAGAAATTTATTTCTAGATCGTTCCTGCAAAATGTCATTGACTTTAATTGGTTAGTATTGAAAATATCACCATAGTACGTTTGTATGCAGCGCGCATTTTCGCTCTCGGAATAAAATTCTCTTAAGTCGCTGTGGTTTGAATTGATGGCATCAGAGGTCATCATCATGGGCCTTATTTCATCTAAGTAGATGTTTCAATCAGCGTCTGTTTGGTTTAGACATCGACGTTCGTGGCTGTATAAGCCAATTCGGGAGGGACAATCTGAAGAACTCTCTCGTTCGTTACCCTAAATGACGAAGTGAAGTATCCAGGATGTCCTATAACCTTGGAGGTGTTAAAGAAGAGATGGATACCCAAAACCGAGAGATCTTGGTATTGCCTCCTTCATTGACCATCTGCCTCCGTGGTCTAATGGTTAGAGCATTGGGCTCTTGACACGGAGGTCGTGGGTTCGATTCCCACGGGGGGCACCTAGTGAAATGTCACTTTGTGCGTTTTTCCCCAGTTGGTTAGGACATTGCAGGCTGAGTCACCTGATTGTCTGAAAAGCAAGATGATTCCGTGCTTCGGATGGCACGTTAAGCTGTTGGTCCCGGCTACTATCTCTGGTGGTAGTAGTCGTTACATAAAAACCATGTCAGAGGCCGTAAGGCGGTTTGAATAAACTCTGACACCAGGGCTTTGCAGCCCACTCGATAAGAAGAGATTGACCATGTATTTGAAGGATGAAGAAAGCAAAAAGTATTGGGGCGAACACAAAAGATCCCACTGGGTTGAAGTGTTTCTGGCTTGCCAGCCCCCACAACAAGATAAGATAAGAGGTGTTCCACTCACCAGGTACATTATTGATGGGGCACAACGCCCGGTCCGGGGACGAGTCCTCTTCGTCCGACATCCTGGCAGACAAGTCTAACTAATGTCCACACATCATCACTTCCACTTATGTCCTACGAGATTCCAAGTAAAAAAACTATCCAGTACAAAATTAAGGCATTCACTTCCTTATCGTGTCCGTTTTGCGTTTCATTCTTGATTTTATTATCTGGAAAAAAGAAATATGAATTAAAGAATTGATCAAGAAAGATAAAGCATTGCTAGCGCAAGCTTTTTGTGTTTCCAATAGATTGATAATTATCCCTTCGAAACACGTCGAAAATGTATGAAAAGGCATATTTTTTAAACACAAATAAAACCAAGGACAAGGACCTACAGCTTTGGTGGGGGAGTCACGTTGTTGATCTGCTATTGGGCGGTCGCGTCGCCTGTCGATCGTTGGTTGCCCCCTCCCAGGTCTACAACGGGGCTCCAGTGGTGGCTCAAGATAGTGTTCTTTTCGAAAAACAATCCTTGAAGTCACCAAATACATAAATTACCGTACAACGTCAAGCACTTTTGCTACATAAACTAGACATTGGCAAAATCATCAAATACCCAAGATGGCAGCCATTATTTTAAAAATAGAATAGAATACAGCTTTGGTGCAATAATAAAAAATGTTTAGATGGAAAAGTCCTAACAGAATATCATATTCATTTTTTTCTGGCCGGCACTTTCACATTTTGGATCCCATCCGATGATGTCTTTTTATTAGGAGTGGTTCAGGTCAAACAGAACAGCTAATATGGGAGAAAAATTGAAGTAGCAAAAAAAACTGCTGTTCATACACTTAGAGTAGAGTAGGCATGGCAGTTTAGTATGGAACAGCTGATTCGTATTTTGTAATTTCAGGTTTATTCCCCCCTGAAAATGTTTGGACACATTTCAATTACAGCCTGTAGTTTAGTTTATATAAGAGTCAATGTACAGCGAGCTTGCGTAACAATAACATGCTCGAGCGAGCGTGTGGAAGAAGAAGGAGTAGCAGAAGACTTATAGTCAAGCCGCTACAAACATACAGTTTAAGTCATAAATTATCTCATCGAACCTCTCACTCATACTTATGGCCTCTAATGGAAATGTTTCTTAACTGTTCCCATACCATAAAACCCATGGGTGCGAGTGAAAGGTTCGATGGGATGATTTATAACCTAAACTGTATGTTTGTAACGGCTTGACTATAGCAGGATACTTTCCAAGCTTTCAATGACAAGTGGCCAAAGCTTTACCAGAACAAGTTGGAATTGGAAGAATGGAAAAAATGGCATAACCAAAAGAGACCTTTTCCTTTTTCATACTAGCTGACTGTACAACATACATACCAAATACAATAAAGTACATGAATCAAATAACTAAAAAAATTAAAACCGACTTCAAAACTTCAAAGTTTAAAAAAAAATATTCCAGTCATTGCCTTACATAGACAGGCCCTTTCATAGAAGCAACATGTTCTACTTGAATGCGGTACCCGCACCGCATTGATGTTCCCGAGTTCACTTCGTCACTATGGCAATGACAGACCGCAATGTATCAGTTTGTGTTGTTTTGTGTGACATGTTTTTTGTTTGAACATGCTTGTCTATCTGTATGTGTCAGTGATTGCATTCGATGATTTTTACGTTCGTATCTAGATATAAGAATATTAATTTGTTTTATCGAAGTTGGTGTCTCGGCTTCGCCTGGGTCAACAAACATGTGATCTGACTCTTTCTTATTTACTGTCCAAGGTTAGTATACAATTTTTCGATGTGGACAGCGAGAACTTAGTTAGCAGTATGAAAATGTACACTTTCGATCCGGAGGGGGGAAAATAATATTATGTAATAGTGCCACATAATAGCATGCATTCTTGATTTATGTGGGTTATTGAGTCAATTCAGACAACAATTCGCTATTATTTTATATGGAACTGGGGGGGTATAGTAAAAGAGGTCAATGTCTCTACCCTAGAATAGAATTTAAAAGTAAACTCAAATTTTCAATTTATCAACCAATTTTGATGTTTTTTTTTATTTATAATTAATGGACTTCTTGCTTGTGCGTTAGCACCGCATTTCCCCCAGTGTCAAGTGGTTTGAGGGAGTATCTATCTAATCTCGAGGATTGTTTTTGTTACTCAAAAACACAACTGAGATGGATTGCGGAGCCTTGTGGCAGGCTGAAACCCGAACCGCGCGAACACCACGCGAAAGACGAGTGTTTGGGGCAAACCCTGCAACGTGACTCAATTTTGATGTTCTATTCTATTCTATTTTTAAAAATATGGCTGCCATCTTGGGTATTTGATGATTTTGCCAATGTCGAGTTTTTATAGCAAAAGTGCTTGACGTTGTACGGTTATATTGATATTTTGGTGACTTCAAGGGTTGTTCTTATCAAAGAACAATATCCTGAGCCACCACTGGAGTTCCACTGTAGGCCGGGGATGGGGCAACCGACGCGCAGGTGACCGCCCAATAGCAGACCCACAAAGCAACTCAATTTTGATGTTATTTATGAATGTAAATTCAAAAATATGTCAGTAGTTCATTAGTTAATGTGAAATTTGATCACCGAATTATGAATCTGAGTATGTGACCATCTTTTTCAAAGTGCAATGTTGTCAATGTTCAGACTAGAATGAGTCAATCAGTCAGTACGTGTCTTAATACCTAGATAGCCTAAGTAAATAATGTGATCGTGTAAACACAAGGCATTCAAGTATGCAAACCCTAAGGTTGTATAAATATAACTATGTTTAACTTATCTATCATCTGACAAGGTGTGGTTAAGTTCACATTTACTCATTAATACATTTATTTTATTTAAATTACTATATTACCATATAGGGGAAAGTTGATTATCAAATTAGAATTTTTATAACCAAATTTGGACATAAAAATAGTGTTTTATAATTTTATAGACTGATAATTCTTGTATAGAAAACCGCGTTTATGCTTTTGTATAGTTTATTATTATAGTAGATGTATTATTTAGACAAAAAAAAGGTGCAAACTAACACCCATTGATTATGGCAGGAAACTAGTTGAATTTCACCATTGTCTACCATTTGAGCGGCCGACAATTGCTTTCTATCCGCTATTACAAGGTTGCTTTTGTCATTTGATACTAGATTACTTTCGCAATCCTTATGTTTGAACTTTATCTAAATAGCATAACATTTTTATAGCAAAAAAACCTAAAGAAAGTCGATGACATATCGATGTGTTTCCGCATCGGGCCTATAAATAAACAATAACATATAGGTACTTGCGTGTGACGAAAATATCATCTGGCCAGATGAAATTTTATATTTCCAGCAATGGTATTGTTCAGGATATGAATACAAATTCACATAGATGTCTAACCTAAATTTATTCTATCGATTATTATGCAAAAACACTGAGATGAGTCACCGTTCACACTTTATTTACACAGATTGATTGTAGGTCTACAATATTCACCTGATTAATTTAATACGTTTATGTAGTTTTATGGCTTTTATTTTAATCTTTGTAACATAATTTTCGATTCTTTCGAAGCAGACATTTTCCTCGGGAGACTGTCAGTGTTGCCAGCGTACAAATTTCATAAATTAAATAAAAATAACAAACAATAAAGTGAATTTTATTACGATACTGATAAATTATGTTTATTACCTGTCTTTTACAAACATTCAAATTATCATTGTTTTCAGATTTTTATTTAACAAAAATCATATTCTAATAAATAAATTCTCAAAATCTCAAATTCTTGCTGTGTGATTGCTAAATTCGGAAGTCGTCAAACTGGCAACGTCCTAACCGGAAAAAGTGGCGGAAATACTTAGAATTCCTGCATTTCTTTTATTTTAATTTCGACTATTTTGAAAAGGTACGATTGTATTTAGAATTTGATAATTCTTTTTAATTTCTTTTAGACGTCAATTATAATTTTGGTATGGTTATTTGGCCAATATCTCATAAATTCCAATCTAAATAGTTTCTCAGTTGGCTCAGCGTCATATTTGTACGTAATGGAGTCGATGTTCTGTTCGTCTAATTGTATTTGATAAAAAAATCAATTTTCCGTGCAATTATCACATAAATCTTTGTGCTATTGTGTTTTACTGGATTGCAGTGACCAATTTCTTACAATATATGGATTCAAAGGACGGAAACAAGTGTCGAAACAACCTCGATCTCCTGTCAATGGTATGTGTGCCATGAAGTGCTATCAAAATATTTTGGAAAGTTCATTGAAATTCATTCATAAACAGCCAATTTGTATGATATTTACTACTTAACGTGTAGATCAAACGTTGTATTAACGAATTCAAATATCTACTGGAGTGAGAGATGTCGTAATCGCTCAAATATTCGTTGGCTTTGTCGCCCGCGTAACTGGGTAGCTGGTCGGAAAGGTCATGCATTCATATTCGCCTTTTTGTTTCCAGAACGATGTTTGTGACGAAATAAAATACTCTAACGTGAGTAAATAACACGGGATACAGTCGTCGAAGGGGACAGATACGCGTGTTCATGGTTTTGAGAGGGCAATTGCACTGTGGTACCAAGACCAATGACGGAATGGCGTCAGATCAACCCGTGAAGAAGAAACTGCGGATAGACGGGCCTGATATCGACGATGGAGGCGACAGGTCAGCTGAGGACGTCATCACGGACATATTTGACTCGGAAACACCTCCCGCTGAAACCACCGAAGAATTTCCTTCAAGGAACGGTGAATCTCCGGATAGCGGTACCGTAAGTGAAGATGCTGTTGACTGCTCGGCTATTTTACGCCTTCCAAACGATTCAGGTGTGGAAATCATACCGTCTTGCTCAAATTCCGCACCGCATTGGAGCTCGGACGATGATAAACTGCTGACGGAGCTAAGGGTAATACAAGACTCCCTCGTCGGTCAATGCTTGTGTAGATTTGACGATAATGTGGTCACTCAACTCTTTGATAGACGTCTCAACATTGTATCGTGGCCTCTAACATGCTCTTTAACATATCTATCCACTATGCAACTTATGTTTGACGTTTACTTAAAACAAAATAGTACGGGAACGATATGCTCAAAAGTAATGCATGCGTGCGACATATTTGTGAGAAACAGACACGATTGGATAACGGAAGTCATTGAATTAGCCGATCATAAAAGCAAATTTGTCACTTTTGTCGCCACTAGAGTTCTAGCGAGCTTTCTAATCGTCTCTAAAGACACCGTAGACGAAAATTGGCTTCAACAGATCGCAGAAAACATCTACCTTTTTGATAGAATAAACAGGATCACTGTTCAAAAGATTAATTTCAGTTTAGATATCATAAAAAGGATAGTTGAATGGAAAGACGTTGAACAGCATCCTTTAGAAGACAGTAATTACATAAATACGGCTGGAAACGTACAGGTGCAAGAAGACAATCCCTTCAGAAGTAACGTAGGTTACGGTAGCAATTCTCAGCCTTCCAGTTCCCATAGTAATTTAGACAGCGCATTCTCAAATCTACAAACAAACAGCACACCATCAACGTCAATGGGAGACGAGGCAACGGAAAACAAACCTACCAATTTCAAACTTCACGAGCCAGTATTAAAGCTGACGATGGAACAGCAAATTGAGGAGACGGAAAGACCGGAATCTCCTGAGCCTGCACAGTCAAGGATAGAAAGGCTCAACGAGAATGGCTGCGTAACTGTCATTCTAACGGACTCTGAATCGTTTGACACATCTCATATTAAGTGTTTAACGATAAAAACTTTAGAGCACCACTGGCCGGTTTTAGTTAAAAATATGAAGCTGCTATTACTAAGGTACCTGAATTTAGCGAATGCAGAAAACTGCATACTAACGTTCTTCTCTTTATGGGAGAATATAATAAGCGTAAAAGCAAATCTCTCCGTCATAGACACAAAGCCTTTCTACGCAGACTTACAGAGCTTCGTTGATTTATTACGTAACACGGTGCTACCGAGTCTAATTTACACTCATTTACTAAACTTATTCAACGAAGTTTTATGCTACGGCTCAACTTTGGCCTTACAAGATATATTGCCTGAAGAAATATGTTGTTTAGCTCACACCATCGTCAGATTCGTGAAAGACTTCAGATTGTTAAGCGAAGTTAGGGTACATAACAGTAGAAGTGGATTCGGATTCCTCGGTCATGACTGTCCTATCACAAGAGATTACACTCTAGGCACAGAAGTCTCTCCCCTATCAGCAACGATTCAATTAGTCGATCAAAGTTACGGAGATGACGAAAACGAGGACCCGAATCAATCAAGAAATGAAGTTGATAAAACGATGTTGCAACGAATGTCTTTATTAGTTCTCAAATCGATAGCGGTCACCGTCAAAGAAATGAGATGTGATTCCTCAGATAGTTCCATCGATTCGTCTGATTACAACGCTATACAAGACATGCAGATCGTAGAAAGATCGATAAGGGACGTTTTGAAAAAGCTAGACGTTTTCATCAGAAATAATTTAGAGTTTCACCCTGAGACGCCATTCACAAAAATGCTAATACATTTATTTAGCGAACAGGACGATTACTTGATCGAGTCGATGGTCTGCACCTTAGATATAACAGTTGGGATCGTATACAGAAATTCTATGTACCCAGATCTGATTCCAATGTTAAACCCTATTGCTTCATTCATAGAGTTCTTAAAGGTTGTCTCACATGACAGCGATGTCTTGCTAGATTACTTAGTAAGCAACGAAACATGCTTTTTACTCTACTTACTGAGATTTTTAAAGTATGTGAGACGTAACTGGCCTAAGTTTCTTGAGACGTGCCAACATATGGACGCGGGGGACGAGAGGCCTGGATGATACAATGAGGGTGTTGATAAGATTGAGATTACAAATAAGCAGGCTTGTTTCAAAATCGTTGTTCCCATACAATATTAGTCCCGTTTTGAGGTTGTTGGAGGTTTGTGAGAGCTTGTACGAGGGTAATGAATTTAGCTGAAATTAAAAAATGATTTTTAAACGGATTTAATGTTGCAAACGTGTAAATTTTTTTCTGATACTTCTAATTTCTATAGATTTTTAAAACTTTGCTGTTTTTTTTCTGAAATTACAAAGACTGCCAATTCATAATTTTTTTTACATTCCAAAATCTTAATTTGGTTTAGATTAATTTAAATTTTAGTTTAATTAATTTATATTAACTATAGCGTTGTATTATTTTGTATTATTGTCCACAACTAAATGTATTTAATTGATAATACTTTTAATATTACAGTCTTCCTTAGAATGAATTTTAAAAATATAATATTGCCAAAATGCAATGTAAGTATCAACAATTTTGTAAATTCAAAACCATTAGGAATGGCATGGCATGCAATAGACTTAAAAGAATGTGGCCAAAAACCTATTTTGTTTGTATAAACAATCTGTAAACAATAACATTTACTATTTTATGATTGGGGACAATTTGATGTGTGAAAATGTTTTGAAAAAAAAAAATTCTTTTTTGAGTGTATTTCATACGCCATTCCTCTTTAAATTCCATTTAAAATTCATAATATCCATAAACTACACCCTATTTCACCTGTCAAAATCATGTCAATAGTAATTAGTTATAACAATAATGTGCCTTATTTTAAGTAATTAGGGTGCTTGTATAAAGAAAAAAGTATTTTTGCACAAATATTTATAATCAAAATTAGTTTAAAATTGACAATGCATTGAAATGCATATTATTGATCAGTTGTAATTTTTTGATTAATTTAGTGTTAACATTTTAATTAATTATTGGTTGTATCATATTTAGTTTTATTGCATATAAAATGCGGGTCTTAAATACATTTTTACTAAATTATATTCCATATCTCGTCAATGTAAATAACGCCATCCATACCATATAATAAGTAAATATAATCAGTATTAATACAATATTCTTATTTATATTAAAAATACTTTGTAATTAATAATATTGGTAAACTGTTTACTTTTTAATTAACTGCAACTCATTTTATAACCAAGTAAAATCCGGCTCAAAGGACCAATTTGGTCCTTCGAGACGGATTTTGTTACCATCCAGTTTGTTCCAGACTTAAAAATTGCCAATCTTTAAAATGTAAAGTTTACCATTTATGTTATTTTAGGTTTTTTCTTCTACGGGAATAAATACACTAGCTTTAAGTTAGGAAAACGCAATAGACTCATATATTTTAATAAAAAAAGTTTCCCTGGGTAATTTTTTACATAAAACTTTTATTTACATAACTTTCAAAAATCATTTTCGTATACGAATTACATCATGTGAAACTCAAAAATGAAAATGCAAAATGATGAAATATCGTCAACGCTCAGTCTAAATTACTGAACCTAGGAAATGTTGAAGGTTTTTATTCTAAGACCTAGATTTTTCAACTCATTGAACTGTCCATTAGTAGTCATTATTATATTGAATACGTTGCTGTTCTGCCACAATAGATTTTTGAATCTCGTACCATTTCGTATAACAAATGCTCATTTCAAACCTTGGTCTGTTTGCTGAAATAACTCAGAATCAACTATTCCGATTTCGATGCAGTTTACACAGATAATTTTTAAGTACCTATTAATCTTCGACAAAAGTAAGCAGTGTAGCTAATAAAGGTGCAAATGGGTCCATTGTTTTATCGTATGTATTTTAATCATGCCTGTTTAATCTTGCCATAAAATTGTTTATCCGTTCAAAAATATAGTATTTCCCTTAGATGAAACTAATAGAGGAAGACGCGAAACCGGACTGTCACATTTTGCCGACACTGAGTTCGATATACTTATAATGCATTTTTCAATATGCGGCACATTCCTCTTTTTGGTTTCATCTAAGGTTTTTCGCAACAATTTTTTAAATGACTATTTAACTATCATTCATTTCAATTTTTATTTTGTGCTGTTTATCTCACTCACTAGGCAATGTTATGAGTGAAATTGTACAAACGCAGATGAACCGTAAGATTAATAAATTCAAAATTTTTTGTATTTTAAATAGTTAAGACTAAGACTTGTTATTTATAAGTAACGTTAATATAATTTAACAACAATAAAACAAAATATTTTCGTAAATGATTGTTTTTGTTTATATTTCTTTATTCTTCAACACATTGGTCATCATCTGGGGTAGGCAGAAAGAGTAGATAACCGTGATAGCAGAAACAATTTTATTTAGTACGTTTTTGATGGTCTTGCCAGGTTATGCGTTATTTTGACGTTCTTGCGAAGTGGCGCCCTCCGTTTTATCAACTCAAAATGTATGGCCAAGCTGTACCTAACCTACATCGAAAACGGGAGCTGGTGAAAAATAATAAAGAGGGTTTTTTGAAAAATTTATTTTCATTAAATGACTTACACTTTAATTTCAGTAGACAAAAAAAAATTAACACTTAGATGAAACCAAAAAAAGGAACATGCGGTATAACCGCGCGTGTGCTAACTAAACTAAGTCCTCTGGACTTACTTTATTTAGTCTCATTGCGCATTTTATTAATTTAGATATCGCTCGTTCGAGCAGATAAGACTCCACGCCCATTTGTATATCCTTGCAATTTGCATACTTATAATTTCAATTACATCTAAGTAGGTACATCGATTTATTTCGAAGTTGATCACATTTTTTCGCCTACTCAATAATGTATGAACCGCTTCTTCCTTTTTCAGTTTCATCTAAGAATAAACAATATTTTTTACATTTATGAAAAAACAATAATGTCAATCTCAGACTTTCTAAATAAAAACGAATCACTCATGCATAACTTCAGTGTAAAAAAAAAACATTGTTTGCATCAAACATACCATAATTAATTGGTAAACAACGTAAAATTTGTAAAGCCGGACCAAAAAAATAAAAAAACATTTCCCTTTGGGACAAAATATCGCCAATGACTTGATTAAGTTATATGTCAAGATAGACCAGTCGATGCTGCGAACGCGTCACCCTATCGCTATGCACGCACACAGATATAATTTGTATATCGGTATGTCTCACGCACACCAACCTAAGAAAGTTAAAGACTATGGTAGATCTATAAGGTCTAACAAAATTAGGTGAAACTATTTTAAGGGGATGATCAGACCATCAAACTGAACAACTTTCTCTATGGGACCAATATCGAAATCGCGAAAAATAAATCTACGGTCCCATACATCTATAATAGGTGGAGTACTTAGGTTTGTATGGAACAGCTGATTTTTTTCGCGATTTCGATATTGGTCCCATGAGCCTAGTTCGGACTACGCGAGTATTTTAGTCGAGTAGGGAGTGTTTTAATAGTTAAACATGTCTGAACCACAATTATTTAGTCGAGTAGTTTAGCGAGTGCTTTAATTTTGTTACTAAATCACTCGCACTCGACTAAAATACTAGCATAGTCCGAACTAGGCTCCATAGGCGTAGCCCCGTGGGCCCCGTGGGCCCGGCCCACCCCAGAATCCTTCTGGCCCACCCCAGAAATCAAATGAATCACTTACTAATATAAGAGATATCAAAAGGTTAATAAATAAACACGATAATGTTTTCTGGTTTCGTTTCTCATGTCCACTTGTCATGTCTCTTGAGAAGTGAATGCGGACAGAATGTTCTTTTGCAAAATCTTGCAAATCTTGAAGCAAAATCTCGAGCTCGCTTCGCTCGCTCCTGTTTTCAGAAAGTACTGCAGTGACTTATTTGACGGCCCGACAGCAGTCTGTAGTGAACTTGCCTGCTGTGCTGAGGGTTGCGGGTTCAAATCCCGTAAGGGACAAATATTTGTAGTTATGATGAATATGAATATTTGTACTCGAGTCATGGATGTTTGTATCTATAGGTATATGTATTCTATATCGTTGTCTAGTTATCATAATACAAGTCCAGGCTAGATTCTGGAACTTTAAATGTGACTAGATAATTTGTGTGACAATGTCCAAGATATTTATTATTTATATTGCTGTAAAATCTCGAGCTCGCTACGCTCGCTCCTGGCTAGACAAATTGCAGTAAAATCGCGAGCGCACCTCACTCGCGCAAGCGCAGAATTGGGTGAAATGTCGAGCTCGCTGCACTCGCTCTAGGTTTTGGACCGTGTATCTTTTCATAGTGTAGTTAAATCTTGAGCATGCCTTGCTCGTTCCAGCTTTTAGGTCATAAATAATTCGAGCTCGCTTCGCTCGCTCCAGGATTTAAATCTTATTACACTGATATCTCACTATACCTACATATTGCAGTAAATTTTTGAGCTCACTTCTTTCGCTCCAGAATTCGGTGAAATGTCGAGCTCGCTTCGCTCGCTCCTGGCTGCAATTGTATCACCAAAACCTAGATGCATTGCAGTTAAATCTAGAGCTTACTTCGCTCGCTCCAGAATTCGGTGAAAAGTCGAGCTCGCTTCGCTCGCTCGTTCGTTGATATTTCATGCTCCTGGCTACGATTGTATCACAAAAACCTAGATGCACTGCAGTAAAATCTTGAGCTCACTTAGCTTCGCTCGATCCAGAAGTCAATGAAAAATCGAGCTCGCTTCGCTCGTTCAGGTTTTGGATCCTATATGTTTTAATAGTGAAGTAAATTCTCGAGCTTGCTTTGCTCGTTTCCGATTTTATGTCGTCAAAAACTGGAGCTCCAGGTTTTAGTTTTTATGACATCGGCCCCGCCAGGGCCTGGCCCCCCCTGGGAAAAAATCATTGCTACGCCCATGAATAGGCTATAGAGAAAGTTGTTCAGTTTGAGTTTGATGGTCTGATCATCCCCTTAAAATAGTTTCAGCTAATTTTGTTAGACGCTATATAGATAGATCACTAGTTTTTAGTAACGAAACTTTAAGGGTGTATTCAGACCGTGTATCTGAACAACTTCTAAGGAACATAAAATCTAGTGGTGTATAATAAAATACTTACATTAAAATCATAATAGTAGCGAAAACGCTATAGGCTTATACGCTTATTACATAGAATGAGCAGGATAACATTGTGTTTGTCCTTTTCGGCGTATGCGGTATTTTTGTTTGCCTCACCTGAACTGCCACTTTTGTAAATCCTGTCTGCCTCAGATGCAGGATTTCAAATCTTGCAGCTGAGGCAGACAGAGGCATAATTTTGCACACGTTTAAGTCATATTTTCATCCCTTTTTCGATATTAATCTTGAATGACTTACGACCAAGAACATTATAAAATTTTTGCTTACGACATTAACATTCAAGGTAAATAGTCGATAGTAGCGCCCCCTAAACAGGTTTTTTATTCTTCTGGTCAGGCTTTAAGAGCTTTTATTTATTGCGATCATCACTACGTTTACAGAGTGCGTCGAACGCATATATCAAGCTCTGATTTGTCCTTTAATCTTGTTTCTATTTCAGTTCCTAAATATGTGGAAAAATGGGCAGGGTAGGGTCGAGTTGCCGTTTTATGTCGTGAAAACAATGCGTGATTACACCCCAAATCCTGCGATCCGGGGCTAGATTATCTTCTATGCATCGTAGTGTGCAGACTTAGAAAGCTCTCTGAATAATTTGGAATGCTATTACGTTGTATACAGGGTGTAACAAAACACCCTAGTAATATATAAAGGGGTGGTTTAGTTAGACCATCAAACTGAACAACTTTCACTATGGAGCCCATTTCGAAATCGCGAAAAGAATTTTCTGTTTCAGGTGTTTTGTACATCCTGTAAATGGAAAGTAGGTAATCAGTTATTTTCAAAATTATATCTGACCCTTTAGTGCATTTCGAATTTAGCTATGACACACAGAAACTGCAGACGTTTTCATGTAAAAAATGTGACCTTTCACATTTTCCAAATAATTAGTAAATGAATTGTAGGATTTCTATGGATAAATTGTACGTTCAACACACCTTATGAACGCTGTTATGATCGCGAAAAACACTTTTTAGCGAGGATGTTTTATCTGCACACATTTTTGTACCCTGAACAAAGTTTTTTTTATAGATTCATTGGTTTTAACAATGCATTACAGGTAGCTTACACAAAGACACAAAATACGTAATAACACTGACTACATACAGGTTGTAAAATTATAGTAGATTACACACTGAGGGCAGGAAAGTAAGAAAGGTCTCAGATCTCATGTAATCAACAAACATGTGATCTGAGGCTTTCTTATTTACTGCCCGAGGTTAGTATACTATTTTTCTCCTCGACGGAGGTGGAAAGCAGCAACTTCCTACATATCGAACAGGATGCTTCTGATATAAGTGGCGACGGGCTCACCCCCCGTCACACTGGACAGAGTTTCGGTACTACTGGTGAAACGTGGATGTTCTGGGGTTTCAGAATATCTCTGACTACCCCCTCGGGGAATATAGTCGTGAGCATATGCTATGCTATGCTTCTGACAATCAAAATGAAGAACTTTCACATTGGAGCCAACATTAAAATCGCGAAACAAATATCAGCTGTTACATAGCAAAATAAAAATGACAATGGCTACCTATTAGACCAGAATGTACGAAACAACGTAATTTTTTTTCTCGATTTGAATGTTGTCTACATAGTGAAAGTTCTTCAGTTTGATGGAATGAAGCACCCAGAGTTCGATATGTAACGCATTTAATTTTACACCCTGTATACTATTAATCTTATGCTTATATTGTGGTTAACTTAACTTTGTATTTACGAAAAGTAGGTAACATAATATTCGAACATAGAAAAAGATTTCATTCAGACAAAACTCCTCGCTTAAACTTAAATAAACACAAAAAACACTTACAAAACATATTCAGGTATCATAGTCTTCGTCTATCTGCAGATTACCAGAATTTATATGGTCTATATCTATTGGTGACTGCACCTTTAAATCCTTCTTGACATCTTGCTTCGAACTTTGCCTTTGCAACGACTTTTGCACATTTCTCCCTTCACTTTTAACCCCTACAATATTAGCCACTGCATTATCCAAAACTTTAATTTCAGGATTAGCTAAGCTCTTAGAAAAATCTATATTCAAAATTGGCGTCACCGGCGTTTTCAGAACCGGCGTCCCTGGCGTTTTCAGAACTGGCGTCCCCGGCGTTTTCAGAACCGGCGTCCCCGGCGTTTTCAGAACAGGCGTAACAGGTGTTTTCAGAACAGGCGTAACAGGTGTTTTTATAACCGGCGTTGTCGGCGTCCTAACCGGCGTTTGTGTCATATTGTTATTTTGTCTTATATCTAAAAAGAATAGCGGTTTATCTTGCTTTGGCACAATTTCTATTCTCTGTACAGGTTCAATAGGGGTCATATTTGCGTAAGTCGACGTAGATGGTTGGGGGGACGCGTACGTTGGGTTTACTTGGATGACACTTCTATGTGGGAATATTGGTTCAATTTTTTGCTGTACAGGTTGTAATGGCTCTATAAGAGTTTCCTGGTAGAAATTAGCAGTTCTAACTGGTTTTTCTTCTTCCTTCTTGGTGGTTAAGTCTATAGCTTCGTTGGACACGACTGTGGAGGTAACGGTTTCGATTCTCGTTTTAGGTAGATCTGAGTCGACTGATAGGACCCTGCTGAGGGTGTCTCGGGGAGTTTGAACTCTGACGTCACAGCTGCTCGAACTGTTTGAGTCTTCTCTTACTATTTTACGTGGTGGCACTGGGTTGTCTGGAAATCTGTAAACGAAATTTTTTTTTTGTTAAAAATCATGATCGCTTTCAATACAAAGTTCATATTCATATTCATTTATTGCATAGCCACATGGTTGTCTTAGATCTAAATACATTATTTATAGTCCTTTAGACATGTCGCACCCCGTCGGGGCACTGCAATATTTGAGAGAGAGCTTGAAATTACATTACAATTAATTATTATCACATACCTATTACTTACATTTTTACAGAATTCAAAATTAAATTAAATTAAATAAGATACATGTCATAATTATTACTACCTATAATAAGAACTAGAAATACACTGTCAAGTTTGTAGTCTGTCAATAAAGTTTCAATTTTATATACGGTTTATGTCAATTTTAGTACATTATTGTCAATAAAGAAGTCGTTTAATTCATAAAAAGCATTTTTGACTAGATATGCTTTTAGGAGGTTTTCATATTTTTTTATGTTTTTTTCGTTTTTTATGTGGTCTGGTACAGCATTATATATTTGGATTGCCATCGAGTGCGGCCCTGACCTGTACATGCTTAGGGTGGTAAAAGGTAATTTTAGTTTGTTTAGGCCGCGATTATTTCGTTTTATAATTTTTATGGGGGAATATAGCTCAGAGTGTTTGCGTACGAACTTACAACATTCCAAAATATAAATTGATGTTATTGTTAGAATTTTATTTTTTATAAAGTGTGGTTTACATGAATCTGTTCTGTCAATGTTTACTATTATTCTAATGCACTTTTTTTTAAGAATCATTAATTCGTCCATGTTTACACAGTTTCCCCAAAGTACTATACCATATGAGAGTCTGGAATGAACGTAGGCATAATATGCTGATAGGGCAATTTTGAAGTCAGTGACTCGCTTTAAGTTTAAAAGGGCGTATACAAAAGACGACAAGCTATTTACTACTTTTTCTACGTGAGCTTTCCAATTAAGGCTGGTATCAAGTTTTATTCCAAGTAGAGTTGCCGTGTTTTCGGCTTTAATTTCACAATCATTATATTTGTACTGTAACTGTAATGGATCTTTTTGGTGTGGCCTAAATTGTATCAGAGTGGTTTTTTTTAAGTTCAGTTCTAGGTTATGAGCGTTTAACCAATTTATAATTTTATCAAATGTAATGTCAAGTTTGTTCGTTAATTCATTCATTGTTTTGCAAGGGAATACAATAGATATGTCATCAGCAAATAACGTGCAGTGGTCGTCGATTATTTTGGGAAGGTCGTTGATGTATACCAGGAACAGGATACACCCTAAGACGCTAGTGTACTTGTGGGATAGAGTTAGTCATCCGTATTCGTTCCGAGCGCACATTTTTTATTAATCCTGTATTATAGTTAATGTTTTCAACTTCCACATATTGTTCACGTTTTGTGAGATACGATTTTAACCATTTGTATGCTATACCCCTAATCCCGGTATCATAGAGTTTGTCTAAAAGAATTCCATAATCGACTCTATCATAAGCTTTACTCATGTCCAATAATAGTCCTACCGCGTATTTTCTGGCATTAAGCGTTTCCAGAATTTTATGAACATATTTATACACAGCAAAAGTGGTTGAACGTTTTTTCCGAAAACCGTTTTGATTATTGTCAAAAATTTCATATTTCTCATAGAAGGAGTACATTCTTTTACACATAACTGATTCAAAGATTTTGGATGATGTGGGCAATAGTGCGATTGGTCGATAATTATTTGTATCTGTTAGTTAACGTTAAAAAAGTTTAACTACGCCAATGAAAAAATTAATGAAATAAACGCAGAACTAGAAAATTGTTTATAAATGCTGAATTACGGTATTGGCCGGTATTTGAAGGGCCTCACCCTTCAAATTAATGAAATAAACGCAGAACTAGAAAATTGTTTATGCTGAATTACGGTATTGGCCGGTATTTGAAGGGTGAGGAAAGCAAAAAGTATTGGGGCTAACACAAAAGATCCCACTGGGTCGAAGTGTTGCTGGCCTGCCAGCCCCCACAACAAGATAAGATAAGATACGGTATTGGCCGGAAAACATATTGAAAATAGGACAGCAATAGAATAGGCAGCGTAGGACTGGTCGTTGTGGCGATCCTTGGGGGAGGCCTATGTCCAGCAGTGGACGTCCATCAGCTGATGATGATGATGATGAAATTTAACTCGAAGTGCCAAAATTCTGTCCAAAGGCAGGTAAAGGGCCTGTGACCGGTGACGAATGGACAGTGGATACAATACAGCTAGGTTTTCATTGAGCATAAGCATATGCTCACGACTATATTCCCCAAGGAGGTAGTCAGAGATATTCTGAAACCTCAGAACATCCACGTTTCACCAGTAGTACCGAAACTCTGTCCAGTGTGACGGGGCGTGAGCACGTCGCCACTTATAATGGACAGTGGGTACAATACATGCCTCGAAATTGAAGCAGGTTTCGTCACGATGTTTTTATTGAATTTAAAAACCTCAGTTTATTTACCTTGAGGAGTTCGGTGAGCTTTCAGCGCTCATCAGTTCTTTTTCTTCCGCCGCTGAGACGTCCGGAATATTCTTAACCTGTAATTTAAAAAATAATAATATAGGGTCATATTTTAATTAGTTTGCGAAACTGAACCAGGGCACTTGTTAACGATAACAGATTACAGATTGCATTATCAATGTTTATAATTGGTATTTATGATTAACAACATTATTATTATCGTGTGTAAGGTACGCGCAGTGCATACAGTACGCGGGCGCGGGAGGACATTGACCTCAGAATCAAGCGATCGAGCGGGAGGCCATTGCCACGCAATTGTAATCAATAACAGATACCAAATGCGTTTCTTAAGTTTTGCCAACTAATTAAAGTTAACCTCATATACTACTCACCAGGTCCCTCAGGAAGTCGAACCTGGACTCTGCCAGTATGCATTGCTTCACGTGCGAGGGGCTTAGCGTCTTCGCGTTGCGCGACATCGTCACCTGCATCGCTTTGCTCATCAGCGACTCCACAAACAATTCCAGTGTTCGAGGTGTTGGTTGAATTCTGAGTTAAGGAAAGCTACTGGTTTCTTGGCACAGTAAATTGCCCTTTAGATGGCATCGCAGGTTTCGTGTCAAGGCCAAATCGCCCGTGAAAAGGCAGATCGTTCGATCAAAAACCCGGTCTCAGCCAATAAGGAGCGCATGCTTTTCCCCTCCACCCGACTTTACATTTGTCCTTGAGAGAAAGCATGCGATCGATTGCCCATCTAAAGGGTAGGTACTTAATCTTTGACGTCCCGAAGTCGCGATATCCGGTCAGCTGTTTTCGATCCTCTACTTCCCGAAGTCGCGATATTGCGACCTATGACTCTGTCGCGATATCCGGTCAGCTGTTTTCGATCCTCTGCTTCCCGAAATCGCGATATCGCGACCTATGACTCTTAGCCATTCTGTACTTCATTTCTTTACTCTAGGGATTATTATATTCTACGGCGGGCGGACCTCGGGATGAAGAGCAGTTTAACATTTTGTGTGACCGGGACGTCAAAGGTTAAAACATCAGAAAGAAGAATGAATATTGTAATAGCTTACCACAGATGGCAATATACGTCAACTTCTACAACAGCGCATGTTATAGCGACGAAGCCAACAGATGGCGCTACCTGTCGCCCTCGCAAATATCCTTCACACAGGACCACTTTCAACGTGAATACGTAACCTACCTACAAAGAAATAAGGTGCACAATCGAGTGCAATACCTGAATCGCAATACATAAATTATCAGAGATTTGATAATTTCGATATTATATTATACAAGGTACCAGGGTTCGATAATATATATCGTGATATTTATTCTTGGATATATATCAATCATTTTTTTCACAAACGCATAGGTATTCATATAATTTTCATTTTCTCTATCAATTACAATTCCATTGCAAAATGTTGTACTTACTTACTTTAGACATATTAAGCTTTTATACCTTATTCCAAGCCTATAATAATTGAGAGCGACGTACATGACTTCCGGTTGCGGGCGGATGTACAGCAGCGCCCCTAGCGGATAATCCAGCAGACAGGCAGCGGGGCGAACGCCGCGGGAGCTCGGCGGCAGCCCGCCATTTTGGTTTCATTGGCGTTTTGATTTTCGAACGCGGCGGACATAACGAAGATACCTTCGTTATAACTTATAAAATTTTTATTCTTCGGTTTTTCTAAATTTAGAAAAGTTTAAATTTATTACTTCTGTATAATTTCGGAGTGAAATAAAAATGAATCGCGAGTCGCGGTCCCGATACCGAAGAACACGTGAATACAGCGCGTCCCCGAGCGAGTCGGTTTCTTCATCGTCGGCGTCGGGCTCCAGAGGTCGTCGGAGCCGCAGCCGCAGCCGCAGCAGGAGCCCTAGGAGACGTCGAGGACATCGCCGATCGAAGCTAAGTAGACTTGAACAATCGTTTAAACTGCTGAATGATAAATTTTCGCACATGCAAGACTACCTCATGGGCTCTCACCGTACCGAAGGCAGTCTTAAATTCGATCGTGACGATATATCAAAAGTTGATCTTAGTGATAGCGAGGTTCAGAAATCAAATGAGGAGGTAGAATCAAAATCAGAATCAGTTTTAAAGACGGTTAAGAATGTTGATTTTACTTTAAAAACTATCCTCAAATCGTCTACCCCGCGTACTTCTGAAGCTCATTTAGCACAAATCAATAAACTTCAGCACTTTGATTCACCCGATTGGAATCAGGTCAGGTATATAGATGCCCAGAAATCTTATAATTCCATTCCGGCATTTGTAGAACTCGAGAGTAACAATTTAATTAAATCACTTGATCGTACCTCCACATTGGCTTTGACGGAACGGTCCATGGCCGCTATAGATATATATGGTCTAATGATGCAGAATGAAGCGTTACAGAGTGGTTTTAATTCTCTTATCTCATGGCTGGGTCTACAAACCGAGCCTATTACTACCGACATGGTAACGGACAAAATTAACAGTATCTTTTCTGGCGGAGATTCTGAATTTCTAAAAATTCAATTTGATCTTTTGCAAATGATTTGTGGTCGTAGGGCTGAGCTAATTGAACAGCGTCGAGAGGCAGTCCTAAATTTTGTCAAAGATAGATATTTAAAAGAGTCGTTTCTTAAGATTCCACCCTCTAATTCTCATCTATTCAATGATGTGGCTTTTTCTGACTTAGTGTCTAAACAAGGAGGATTTAATAAAATCTTTGTGCAGCCAAGAATTCCTACGCAGGTTTCATCTAGTAAACAACCTCCTGCACAAAAGGTTAATTCGGAACGCTCGTCCAGGTTCATATTACCCCCGCGTAGCGGTGCATTCCGCAGCCAGAATTTGAATACTCCAGCGCAGGGTACTAAGCGTAAAGCAGATGAGTCCTTTCGTTCCGGTCCCTATAAGCGACCGACGCGAGGGGGTCGACGTTCTCCACGACGTCGAAATGGAAGGGACTACTGACTATCATCAAGTTTTTCGAGCGGGGCAACTCAAACATCGGGTAAAAGAGTGGAGGAAGCTAGGAGCACCCCAGTATATATTGAAAATAGTGAAAGGTTATCGGATCCCCTTTTTATTAAAGCCACCTTTGAAGTACCCTTCAAGGACTCCGTTGAGATTTCAGACTTTGATTTCAAAAGAAATGTCGTTGCAAATGAACGAAATGTTAACCCATGGTGTTCTGGAGAGAGCTCCGTTAACTCCAAGTTTCGTTTCGAGTATGTTTTTGGTAAAGAAAAATGGCCCAGGGTTCCGTCCGGTTTTCAACTTAAAGGCTCTAAACTATTACGTGGGAATAAAGAAATTTCGTTTAGTGAATATGTACAAGGTGCCCGACTTCCTCCAACCTCAGGATTGGTTAACCAAGATCGACCTTTCAAATGCTTATTTTCACGTACCAATCGCCCCAGCTCATCGTCCCTTCCTTCGTTTGATTTACAAAGGGAAACTGTGGCAAATGACCTGTCTTCCGTTTGGCCTGGCTACAGCCCCAAACGTGTTTGCCAGCCTAACGAATTGGATTGCACAAATTCTGCGGCAGAGAGGTGTTCGAATCCTAGTCTATTTGGACGATTTTTTAGTAGCTTCACAGTCGAGGCAGAAACTCATCGAACACACCAATCTAGTTGTAAGAACTCTACAGAGTTTAGGTTGGGTCCTGAATTTTCAAAAGTCAGTTTTGACTCCCCAAAAATCGATCGAATATTTGGGAGTCCTTTGGGATCCCTGGTGCAATGTAAAAGCACTCCCTCAAAACAAGCTAGTCAGTCTAAGTCGCAAAATAGACAGTCTAATGGGTTCCCAGAAAGTCTCGCTGAAACAAATGCAAAGTCTACTCGGCTCCTGGAACTTCGCAAGTTTTATTGTCCCCAGAGGACGGTTAAATGCCCGGGCGTCTTTGAGGTTCTGTCACCAGCTGCTAAAGGAGCATCGGCAGGTGGACATTTCACTGGAGGTCTTCCAGGACCTGCAATGGTGGAAGTTCAATCATGCAGTTCATTCTCCTTTATATTTCCCTCCACCAACTTTATTTCTAACCACGGATTCTTCCGGCCACGGCTGGGGGGCACAACTCAACGCGGAGACACTATCCGGTACGTGGTCGCTGGAGGAGAGCTATCTTCACAGCAATGTCTTAGAAATGTTAGCTATTCTGCGAGTCATTCAGTGGAAAGGAACGGAGATGCGCGGTTGCAGCCTCCTGGTCCAGAGCGACAATCGCACGACTGTGGCGTACCTACGGAACGAAGGCGGAACCAGATCAGATCAACTAATGGACCTCACGTATCAAGTATTAGACGAGCTCGATCTTTATCATATCCACATGACGGTAGTTTACATCCCAGGGCGATACAATTACATCGCCGATCGCTTATCGAGAGAAAGCTTGACGTCGGAGTGGCATCTAAGCAGTCTTTTAACTTCAGAGATTTTCCGGATTTGGGGAGTCCCTCAAATAGACCTTTTCGCTTCCAAAACAGCTCACGTAGTATCGACCTATGCTACCTTAGACGCTCGCGATCTGAATGCTACGTTCATAGATGCATTCAGCCTAACTTGGAAATTCCAGCTGGCGTGGGTGTTCCCTCCTCCTTGTATAATCCCTCGTGTGTTGGCACATCTAAATCAGGCGACCGGTGTGTTCATTATGGTTGTCCCAAAATGGGAAAAAGTCTTCTGGAGGCCCGACCTCCAAGCTCGAGCTCTCGAGCCACCCTTGCAGATAACGGAGCTCGACCAGGTTCTAGTGGACACGAAAACGAACCGCCCTCCTGCGCAAATAAATCAGATGTGCTTAGAAGTGTGGCGGATACAGGGTGGTCATCATTCTTAGAGTCTTGGGACAGTGACCAGATTGAGTTGCTCGACAGCAGTTGGAGAAAATCTACTTTAAACTCTTACAAGCCTGCTTGGGCAAGATGGTGTAGATGGGCTAAGGATAAACGTGTGAATGTCTCTAGTCCCTCACCAGCAGATCTAGCTCGGTTCTTAACAGATCTATTCCTGAAACATAAGTTGTCGTACAGTTCAATCTGTTTGCACAAATCGGTCGTCTCTACATTTTGCAAACCCGTTTCAGGCAGCGCTTTGAGTTCGCATACTATAGTAAAACACACTTTAAAGGCTATATCAGTTCGACAACCTCCAAGACATAAAGGTTCGATATGGGATGTCACTGTACTAACGGACTTTCTTGTAACACATAAAGTCTCTCGAGATGATTCTTTTTATGAAGTTTCCAAAAGAACAGCTATCATTTTACTGTTATGTTCCGGTCGAAGGGTACACGATCTGACGCTCTTAAATATAGACAGCTCCTCTTGTATTATTAACAATGATTCTATCGTTTTTTGGCCATCATTTGGCTCTAAAACTGACAACAGCACGCATCGACAGTCAGGCTGGAGATTATTGAAATGTGATTCAAATCAAAATATATGTCCAGTGTACTGGGTTAACAGATTACTGGAATGCTCAAGCCCCCGTCGGGGTGATATTAAATCATTGTTCATCAGCACTTGCGGCGCTCCCAAGCCCGCAACGCGCACTATTATTGGAGGATGGATCAAGGGAGCTTTGAAAGACGCTGGGATTGTCGGTAGTCCAGGCAGTGTAAGGTCGGCGGTTGCATCGGCCAGTTGGGCAGAAAATACTCCTATCGATCAAATTTTAAATCGTGGAAATTGGCAATCAGCCCAAACATTCCATAAATATTACAAGAAAGAAGTTCACTCTGCACCTCGCAACTGTAGGAATGATAATATAGTATCAAATTTATTTCAATCAGCTTAATGATTCTGTTCTTTATTAGATTTTACAATCTAAAGCTTGTGATCGTTAAATTTTTATTTTTAATCAAATATCTTATCACATTGGCGTTATAGTGTAATCCAGCAGCCGATACCAAACACTTCTCAATTATTATAGGCTTGGAATAAGGTATAAAAGCTTAATATAACAATTTTACCTGAAAATAAAATTATTATTAAGCATACTTACCTTATTCCAAGCCTATTTGTATCCCTGTTTGCTGTAAAAGCCTTAATTCGGTAAATTCTAAAGATATAGCTATATCCTAGGTAGGCTTTAACAATAGTATTAACAGGCATATCAGGGGCAACACCATCGTGCTCGCATGCCTCGACACGTCCACCAGTCGTGCTCGCATCCCTCGACACGACCTTCAGCCGTGCTGGTTCGTTCTCGCATTCCTCGAAACGACCACCACGATCGTGCTCGCATTCTTCGACACGATGGCGCTATCTGCTATGCAAATTGAGCGCAATGAAACCAAAATGGCGGGCTGCCGCCGAGCTCCCGCGGCGTTCGCCCCGCTGCCTGTCTGCTGGATTATCCGCTAGGGGCGCTGCTGTACATCCGCCCGCAACCGGAAGTCATGTACGTCGCTCTCAATTATTATAGGCTTGGAATAAGGTAAGTATGCTTAATAATAATTTTATTTTCAGGTAAAATTGTTATATTTTGGATGTGTTTCCATAAAAAAAAAGTTTTCTTGCAAAAAATCACTCCGCACTTAACTTCGTCGAGTGGAGTTATTGATTTTTTTTGTTGTATTTCCATTCTGATTTATTTTATTAAATGAGTAAAGCTTTTTTAACACCTAAATATGCTCAATATGACTTCACAACTCTAATCAATCAAGGGTTAACCGTTATGAATTTATTTATTTATTATATTACGGATCCCGAAAACAGGTAAAACTACGGATAAAATATAGGTAATTGTGCAAAGTAGAATTGCAAACCACGAACTTTCTATAAACCTTTTCCTTTGCCATTTTAACAATTGGCATTTCATACTATTAATTCCATATTATAGTTTCATATGTCTACACCCATTACATACATTCCTTACGCCCATAAAAACATTTCAAACAACCTGATAGTTTATATCTCCAGTAGTTTATTCTCTGGCTCATTCGTTGGCGGTTAATTTGTTAATAAGTAGGTAGCTAGGTACGACAACAATGGCGATCAATCATAACTCTGATAAACTAGTTTAGAATCTAAAAATATCATCTTGGGAAATACAGGCGTGAGGCGAGACCAGTCTTAAGTAATTATATCTTTAAAACAATATGTATTCGTTACGCTGTGCCTGCGACTTCGTACGCACACTAAAAAAATACGTTAAAAAAATCTGCTGTTCCATACAAAACTGCAAACATACTCGAGGCAAATGTATGTGACAGCTGATAATTTTTTCGCGATTTCGATGTTGGTCCCATAGAGAAAGTTGTTCAGTTTGATGGTCTGGTCTTCCCTTTAAAAAACTGTCAGAATATTAAGAAGGACATGTGCCCAATCAAGAACCTAATACAGGGTGTTAGGGTTAACAGTTGCATTACTTCAAGGGATGATTGTACCCAGGATACTGAACAACCTTCCCTAAGAAACCTATATCAAATTCACAAAAAAGTTTCTTATGGAGGTGCTACTTGGGAATGTTCCTCCATTGAAGAGGGAAGATCTTCCACCAGGCTTAGTGTGAAGCCTGGGAACCAGCCGTGGTCAAACAGTTCTTAGTTGGACCTTGAATATATATCGAATCTCTGTGATTATTTCTCTTGCGCGTTTTATGTCTCGCATTCGATTGTGAACCTTATTTGTAGTAGGTTACATGTTACGTATTTACGGTGAACGTTCTCTTTGTATGGAGCATATTTCTGAGAGCGACGGTATCGCCATCTGTTAGCTTCTTTGCTATAACTTGTGGGTGTTGACATTTATGGCAAGTCCCCAGTCCCCACAGACTTTTCATACAAACGTTCGATTAGCTGGTCGCATTTAGTACAGAATTTCCTATAGGTTTTTAGAAAAAGTTGTTCAGTATCATGGGTACAATCACCCCCAAAGTAATGCAACTGTTTACCCTAACAGCCTGTATAAGGTATGTAATGTGTGCAGACAAGATCGACGGCAAAACCTAGTGCATAAATTATTTTACAAATTTTTTTTATTTACAGAGATGCAAAGATCACAACTTTATTACACGTATAGGCAAGGTAGAGGAAATAATTTAATAAAATACAAAACCAAATCTGTGTGGCTTATCTCATGCCAGTGCATTACACTTCATCTGGACCGGTGATAACAAGTCACCGATGATAAGAATTTACATTTACGTAAAATTACAACGTTTTATGATTTTCTTATAACTGATTTAGACGAGAGCTTGAATTCCAGGGGCGAGTAACCTTGCCTGCCGTGCAGGAGGTGATGGTTCGATCCCCGTCCTGGCTGACTCGTACCAATGAGTTTTTCGGAATTTACGTACGATTTGATCACAGACTGGGTTCCCCAGGTTGGTCACCGGCGTCGAGGTAGACCGAGAAAAAGGTGGAGAGATAACATGGATGCCTTCTTGGAGAGTTGGCCAGAAGTTGCACACAACAGAGAGGATTGAAGAGTAAAAGGGGAGGCCTTTGCCCAGCAGTGGGACATTGAAGAGGCTACGTAACGTACGATTTGTAACACCACTGGCTTTTCGGAGAAGGAAAACATCGTGAGGAAAGCTACATCGATTTCGAGGCATGTATTGTACCCACTGTCCATTATAAGTGGCGACGGGCTCACCCCCCGTCACACTGGACAGAGTTTCGGTACTACTGGTGAAACGTGCATGTTCTGAGGTTTCAGAATATCTCTGACCTCCCCCTCGGGGAATATAGTCGTGAGCATATGCATATGCTTTGCATTACAGCGACTCAATGCTTTTATTCACTCACGGCCTCATAAAAAGGCTGAAAGTCAATGGAAAGGGCTATGCTCGGAGTTTCCCTACGAGATCGAATCAGAAATGAAGAGATCCGCAGAAGAACCAGAGTAGCTGACATAGTCCAAAGAACCAAGCGTGGGAATCCCGGCATGCAGCATAAGAATGGCCATCAGGGATTGGGCTGATAAAACACACAAACTGGAGTGGTCTGGCCTTGCAGGTCTACAACACTCCAAGAAATTTATCAGCAATGTGACAACTCGTGTCTCAAAGTTCATACTGAACAACAGCAGGAGCAAGGCTCGTGCCATCGTCGGAGCCCTCACTGGGCACTACGCCACAGGCGCGATGATGCACAAAATGAAACTCACCCTAGATCCCAGCTGCCGAGCATGCGGAGAGGATGAAGAGACCATGGAACATATTCTTTGTGACTGTGATGTCTTGGCGGCAAAACGCATGTGCCTCCTCGGAGATGGATACCCAAAACCGGGAGATCTTAGGATTCTTCCCCTCAATGGTATTGCCTCCTCCATTGACCATGTATTTGAAGGGTGAGGAAAGCAAAAAGTATTGGGGCTAACACAAAAGATCCCACTGGGTCGAAGTGTTGCTGGCCTGCCAGCCCCCACAACAAGATAAGATAAGATAAGATAGTCCAAAGAATTGCTAAACTAAAGTGGCACTGGGCGGGGCACATTGCTTGCAGAACCAATGGCCGATGGGGCCGAAAAGTTCTCGAGTGGCGACGGCGTACCGGAAAGCGCAGAGCTTGGGTAGTCGCCACAAGGTGGACCGATGACCTGGTGAAGCCGGCGGGAACCCGTTGGATAAGGGCAGCGCAGGACCAGTTGTTATGGCGATCCTTGAGAGAGGCTTATGTCCAGCAGTGGATGTCCATCGGCGGAGATGATGAACGGCGTATTGTTCCAATAATTGAAGCATAAGAAAGTAGCCAATAATTCTCTTAAATAACGCCAATAATCAAATCAGCCAATCAAGCCAGGGATCAAATATGAATGTTGTCCTTGAATTATTTTTTTGGCAAAATGAGCGAAAGTAAATTGACGCATGAAAACAAGGTAAGTGTGAATGGAATAGTTGAAAGAGGTCGCCCTAGCTAGACGCTCGTAAGCTGATCAAATCATAAGCGTACTGAACAAAGGCAAAGTAAAATGTACCCAGAACCAACAATCATTATGGATGTTGAATAGGCGAGATATTTGTGTCAGAATCGTAGCATGTAGCGATCTTTTATCTCTGCCTACCCCAGTGGGACATAGGCTTGAGCATGTTGTGTTTATAATTTTTTCCTAATCTAATTTTCCACTGAGAGACGATTTCTAGGGAGGATAATTGAAACAATCCTTTCCCATATAGATCATGAGGTTTTCAAACTTTAGGGTTGTCAATGTTTCAAACTTTAGGGTTTTTTAATGTTTTTTCTTTATTAGGGACTTTTATACACATGTACATATATCAGTTCCATCATACCCTGAACTTTATTACATCAACTAATGAGAGGATAAATCTCATCATTGATTCAGTGATGAATTCACAAAGGTGAACCACTTTTTTGCTTCATCCGAACTAGGGCTAGCCAAAATGTTGTGAAAAGCACCTATAGCTTGGCCATAAAGTCATGATGGTGGTGACAGGTGGAACTAAAATTTGAGTATGGTGGTGTTCAGGCACGTATCCAGACTTTTGTTTCGGTGGGGGACATTTAAATTTCGGGGGGGGGGATATTCATAATATAAAAACAATGAAAAAGTAAGTGCTGTAATCACTTTTCCATAAAAATATTCGGATTTCGGTGGGGGATAAATCCCACCTATCCCCCCCCCCCTGGATACGTGCCTGGTGGTGTTGCCAGGTTATGCGTGATTTTGACGTTCTTGCGTGGAGGCAGCGCCCTCATTTAATTTATACTCTTTTTGGCCAAGCTGTACATCCATTTTGTTCAACCTGGGATGTACCCAGGAAGGTGGCATAGGTACTGTAGCAAGATCTCTTTGGTTCGGGTGTGCTATACTTATATGTGACTCTGGTATATTGACGGTTAGAACACCTGAAGTCGCATGTGATATAAATAGTAGATTACACACCGAGGACAGGAAAGGGAAAGATTGGCTCGGCTTCGCCTCGGCCAACAATTACATGTGATCTGAGGCTTTCTTATTTACTGTCCGAGTTTCTTATTTAGTACACTATTTTTCTCCTCGGCCGAGGTAGAAAGCGACATCTTCGTTTAGCGTAGCAAAACGACAATTGACGCTTTTCGTCTTGAGGAGAGAAAAGTATATAATATCTTAGATTGTATTAATTATCCTGTTACCCGGTAGTCGTCGAGAACAGTAATAAATGTTGTTATTGGATGAACTATTATTATTCCAATGACCCAACGCAGTTTCTCAAAGTACTATTGTCTAAATCCATGGATATACCTCTCATTCTACTATCACTGACACTCAAAAGTATGAACTATATCCAAAATTGTTCTGTCGAAGCAAACATTACAGCAAAAAAAATCGATTGAACATACATAATAACAACATATGCATCACATAGTTGATGGATTGTCATTTCTATGATTGTTTTCAAAGGCGACTATTTAAAAAGGATATAGATTATGATAGGGACTGCCTGGGCAACCTTCCCGACTTCCTCGTCCGTCTGCATAATCTTCTTTATTCTCCCCTACAAGCAAACAATGTCATGATATCACCAATATCGAAAAAATTTACACAAAAACAACAATCAATTTTTCATCTTACGACGCGATTATGTAAAGTTTTTTTACTTACGGCCGGAAACCTTGCATTGTATTTTCTTTTTTTCGACGGCATTTTAATAATCAGTTCACTGTAACACCAATTAAAGGCAAAAATAAGCTCAGTTCGCCATAAAACTGTGATACTTCTCGCGCATTTTTGAGGTTATAAAAGGGGGACGTTCGCAACCTCTTCATTTATATACGATTCTGACAGTTTCTCCACCATTTTTTGCGAGATATTTTTAACTTTCTTGTTATTTAGGTTTTTTTTTACTTTGTTAAATAATAAAATTGATTGTTTTAGGCGGAGTAGTTGAGTGGAGTGACGAAAAATACGTTAAATACATAAAAACTTAAAAAACAAAACTCAAATAACAAAAACCTCTTTTTTTTGGTTGTATGGGTATGAATCTTTGGCTTTAATGAATTTAAAAAAAAGAATGTCACTTTCGTTCAGAAAATAAAATGTTAACTTTTCAGCTTAGTTTTTCATGGCAGAAATAAATTATCTTGTTCCAAAATTACGTAGCTTCGCAAAGTTTACCTACCTTTTCATAACCTGAGGGCCTACCATGAGTTCCCTGTACTTTACTACTGCATAGCTAGCATGCCGCAGTGATACAGCGCTATCACACCTTCGCTCTCTTTCTATTTGCGTGCGAAAGAACGAGATAAAAGACGTGCTACAGCCGTATCACGTGTAGCATACTACGAGGGCTGTAGTTACGTCGCCAATTCGTATGACAGAAATTAGTTCTCAACGTAACCACTAGGAGCGCTGTACGAAATTTAATACAAAATTGGTGACGTAACTACAGTAGTAACGTACGGTGAAAACTCATGGTAGACCTACTGTACTTTATGCACGAGGCAAAAGATATATGCATGATGTATGTAAGGATCCGATCGTAGTAAATATGCGCCCTGGTCTGTGCCTACCCCACTGGGAAAGAGGCGTGATGGCCATCACGTTATAGACAGAGATAGAATCAAAATCTTCGTGGAATAGCGAAATCTGTAAATCTATTTTATGTCGAGAATTCAGCTTTCTGAACAGTCGGAGAATTTAGAACTTTCTGAACGAAACTAGAAAAAAAAACCACATCAACCAAAATGGCGTCGTTGTCAAGGTGCGTCGAATAAATTTTGCGTAAATATAATAAAATTATCAAGAATCCTTTAGATTTTCACCTTTATCACAAGTTATTTCTTCAATAAATTTCGCATCTCATTTACATTTTCTTACCCGCAACACTTCAACTGCTGCACAGTGCATAATCAACAATTCCATTATTTACATATTTTAACATCATTAACAATTAAATTCGTCTTAAAAACCAAACCTACCTTTATTAACAAGATCTAAATGCGCTATATATGCGATCTAAAGCACTCCCTAATTAAAATTTCAATAAAAATAACCTCACCAAACCAAACTTTTCTCCTATAAAAATATCTGGTGTTTCCAGTTTGCTGCCTGCTCCCACGCAGCAGGTGTGGGACCGTGATGATGAGAGGAAAGCTCAGAGGGTCGGTAGTGCTCTTGTCGTGTCGCAGACAAGCGTCCCTCCGTATGGACAGAGGAAAGGATGGGTGCCAAGGGCAGAAGAAGACTTCGGAGGTAAGTCTTGTCTATTGTTCAAAACTTCATACATCATCAACAGCGGAAGGACTGTACAATGAGTACCGTCGAATTTGGGGTCGGGGATGGGTGGGGGGGATAGGGGGGGGGGGTCCCCACATGCCCCCCCTAGAGGGAAAAAGTACGGAAAGCCCCCCTTTTTTTTCATACAAAGTGAAATTTTTTGTATCCTGCTGCACGAATTTGAGGGGGTGGAGGGGGGGCATTCGAGGCGACTAGGTAAACAGTAGCAATTCGGTTCTGGCACTCGCCGGCCGCTGCCGCGGCACCGCGTTCGGCTCGTGCGTTGTGGTCGCAAGAAACTCTTCGAAAATCGTGCAAACATAAAATCTGCTGTCCCTAACATTTGGGTCGAGATAGGTTGACAGTTTCGTATGGGCCAGCAGATTTTTTTTCGCGGTTTCGTACTTGATACCATAGAGAAAGTTGTTAATGCGCCAAGGCAATACATGTTTCACATCAAAACTAATTTTACCGAACACTTTCTTATCTTATCTTATCTTATCTTGTTGTGGGGGCTGGCAGGCCAGCAACACTTCGACCCAGTGGGATCTTTTGTGTTAGCCCCAATACTTTTCGCTTTCCTCACCCTTCAAATACATGGTCAATGAAGGAGGCAATACCATTGAGGGGAAGAAACCTAAGATCTCCCGGTTTTGGGTATCCATCTCCGAGGAGGCACATGCGTTTTGCCGCCAAGACATCACAGTCACAAAGAATATGTTCCATAGTCTCTTCATCCTCTCGATGCTCGGCAGCTGGGATCTAGGGTGAGTTTCATTTTGTGCATCATCGCGCCTGTGGCGTAGTGCCCAGTGAGGGCTCCGACGATGGCACGAGCCTTGCTCCTGCTGTTGTTCAGTATGAACTTTGAGACACGAGTTGTCACATTGCTGATAAATTTCTTGGAGTGTTGTAGCCCTGCAAGGCCAGACCACTCCAGTTTGTGTGTTTTATCAGCCCAATCCCTGATGGCCATTCTTATGCTGCATGCCGGGATTCCCACGCTTGGTTCTGGGCCGACCATTTTTCGTTCTGACCCGGCTCTCGCCAGCTCGTCAGCATTCTCATTACCCTGGACTCCAGTATGTCCCGGGACCCAGACTAATCGTACAGTATTGTGAAGACCAAGCTTGTTAAGGGTCTTCACTCCGTTCAGAATTAGCCTGGAACTTACATGATAGGAGTTCAAGGCTTTGAGAGCTGCTTGGCTGTCACTAAGGATATATATAGTCTTGTTGGCTACCTTTCTATATATATTCTCTTGTGCACAGGCTATGATAGCATACGTCTCTGTTTGAAAGACAGTTGCAAATTCTCCTAGACTGATACTTTCGTTGTAGTCTTTGGAGTGTATGCCTGCACCCGTACCTGACTCGGTTTTTGAGCCATCAGTGTACCAAACAAGTGTGTTCGCGTCCGGGGTACGCAGTCCACGCTTCCATTCATCCCTTGTTGGGACATGTATTTTGTAGTTCCTCTTGAAGATTCGTATGCTCGGCATTGTGTCACCGATCATATT
Source organism: Agonopterix heracliana (assembly GCA_963693445.1). Lineage (NCBI taxonomy): Eukaryota > Metazoa > Arthropoda > Insecta > Lepidoptera > Depressariidae > Agonopterix > Agonopterix heracliana. The sequence goes on from OY856331.1 coordinate 10,833,811, forward strand.
GAACCTCCTTCCGAGCTCACTGTCCAGTCTTAGTGCAGTGTGTCTCATCTTAGGCATATCGCTGTGCCAGGTTTGGGTCACCTTCATTCTGTAAAGAGCCTTCGTAGCTTCGGCCTGTATGAATATATGAAGCGGTTTAAGGTCCAGCACTATGTCTAGCGCCGCAGTAGGTGTTGACCTGAATGCACCTGTCATAGCCATACAAGCCATGCGTTGTAGTTTCCCAAGTTCTTTCACACATGTTTGCATTTGAACACTTTCGCAGATGGTGGTGCCTTCCCCGAGATCCACGTGGCGCAGTACCCGCTCAGCATGGGTGCGCGTGGCAAGGAGAGCACGTCGAACGCCCTCGCAGTCCAGCTGGACGAGTCGGGACGGGTTAAATACTCCGCTATAGCCAGGCAGGGGCACAGTGCTGATAAGGTTCATCTTTTATTTACTTGCTTGGTTTATGGTACAGTCAATATTTTTTATGGGGTTGGTCACCCTTGGTGATAGAACTGTCCTGTCTCAACTCAAACTCAAAATGTTTTATTCATAACTAGCGACCCGCCCCGGTTTCGCACGGGTGCAATGCACATATAAACCTTCCTCTTGAATCACTCTATCTATTAAAAAAAACCGCATCAAAATCCGTTGCGTAGTTTCAAAGATTTAATCATACAAAGGGACATAGGGACAGAGAAAGCGACTTTGTTTTATACTATGTAGTGATAATATCACATTTGTATGTAATCCTTGTTAGTTTTTAATTTTGTTTATTAGATAATAGGTTTAGAGTTGAGCCTCATCTGGCAGCACGGAATCACATTTTTTCACACTCTATCCTTTTCCTTCGCTCATGGATGTCATTTGCTAGAGCGAGAACTCGCAGTACTGCTAATACTGTCGCATTCCCACTATATTTCTTGCCCTAGTAAATGACGTTCCTGAGCGACAGAAAAGGATGAAGCGTCATAAAATGTGATTCCGTCCTGCCAGATGAGGTTCAACCCTTGAGGACAATAAGTGATTTTTGAACGTAAGTAGACAGGCGTTGACGGAACAATATCGACGTGATATTAGTGAATCGCGGCAATGTCGCGGTAGAGTTTCGGCCATAAAGGTATTATACCTTACAGGAATAGAGCAACTGACATGAGTTGTCAAATGAAACCGTTTATGGATGTATTCAGGAGACTATTCGCAGGCAAAAATTCGAATACTGTCTATAAATTCTAGTCTAACGTGAAATCGTGGATAAATGAATGAAATATAATATTTCATAAAATTATCTACGATTTCAATTTAGATTCCCAATTATTCATGGAAACCGAATTGTATAAATTGATAAGAGATTAGAAAATGGTTCTATTGCCTCACGTCATGTATCTCTTTCTATTATACAGTGGTGCCTCTAGGTACATCTTGCTCTCTCAGCTGTCAGTTCCTCTATTCCTGGTATAATACCTTTATGGTTTCGGCGATCTAGCGGCGATAATGCTTAGTGATAGTGAGTTTCTGGCCGCATCTTCTCTACAGCGACAACACGTTTCGACGCGGTGGTAGTTAAAAAAGATTTGATGTTGAATAAGTGTGCTTCAAGCTCCCATATTGAATAAATGATAAATTGACTTTGACTTGATTTTATAATCGCGCCGATTCACTTGTGAAATTGCCTACTTTAAAAAAGCAAGTTCGCTATTCAACAATTGCCTCTTTTCCAGATAATCTACACCAAGCTCACGGACCTCCTACCCTCAGAGGTCCTAGCCGAAGACGACCCAACGCTGCAGAAGCCAACAGAGGACGATATTCAGGACATCACGGAGAAGACCAAGCAGGCCCTCGAGAAGTTGACCAATGCTAAGATATCTGCCGCGTTACCCGTCAAAGCTGCTCCCAAAGCTGTGAGTTGATGTTTTTTCTGACTTTATCTACCTTTAGGTCAGAAGGAAAAAGCGATGATAGCCCATACGGAAAAGAGCTTGCGCCTCAATCATGAGGCGGCGGTTCGATTCCTGGCCTTTACCACTAAGTTCCTCGGAAATTATTTACGGTTGTATTTATCATTTACTAGCTCGGCGGTGAAAGAAAACATCGTGAGGAAGCCTGCATTCCCGAGAATGAAAAGAAAATACCACAAGTTTGGAGGTATGCGTAAAATATGGGTGAGCTTGGGGCGAACACAAAGGACCAGCGATGGTCCAAGTGTTGCATAACGACCCTTGCTTGCAATAGCCCAACACTATAAGGTTGTACTGTTGTCTGGAAGAAATTTCTTATTTCGCGATACAACTGCCTTATTTTGTTAAGTTTCGGTACTACTAGTGAAACGTGAACATTCTGAAGTTTCAGAATACCCCCTCGGGGAATGTAGTCGTGAGCATATGCTTATGCTTATTTGTACCTACTTGTAATTCTTTATCTTTTCGGTGAAGGAAAACATCGTGAGGAAACCTGCATTTTTCAATTTAGAGGCGTGTATTGTACCCACTGTCCATTATAAGTGGCGACGGGCTCACTCCCCGTCACACTGGACAGTTTCGGTACTACTAGTGAAACGTGGATGTTCTGAGGTTTCAGAATATAACAGATAGATGACACGATTGTGTCGAGACCTCCGCTTCTAAATACCTAGTAGACAAAGTTGTATTACGTTATGCAATATAACCTGCCCACCAAATAATTTCTACTCTACACGTGTTTCGCTCCACCAAGGAGCATCCTCAGAAGTTAGACCGACGAACGTTCGAAACAGAGTTGTTACTCCACCGAGCGTCCGACACCTGTGCGCGCGTGTGTGTGTGTGTTTAGAAGCGGAGGTCTCGACACAATCGTGTCATCTACCTGTTAATCATGGATTTCCGCAAAGCAACGCCTGATTCAATAAGTTTCAGAGTATCTTTGACTACTCCCTCGGGGAATATAGTCGTGAACACATGCTTATGCTTACTTATAGACCACCATCATTCACTTGTGGACCGCAATTACTTGTATACCATCACTACTTGTGAGTTCCTACTCATTCTCACACGTCCATAGTTGTTTACAACACATTCCTGCGACACTAGGACACATACCTATCAATCGCTCTGATAGTACCATACATTTGCAGGCGCCGGCCCAGTACATCCGCTACACGCCCGCGCAGCAGGGAGGACAGTTCAACTCCGGGGCTAAACAGAGGGTCATCAGGTATATACATAAATATTATATTATTTAAGTCCATAACATAAGGATGAGAGTGTTGGGCTACAAAAGGGATGGATGAGGAACAACTGCAGCTGGCCATATTTACATACATTTAGGTCTAGTAGGTTTGTATGAAACAGCTAATTTTTTAACTAGTATAAAACTGTAACTGAAGTGTGTCTGTACATTGAAGATATTTACAAAAAAAAGATTACGATATGGTTTTTAGGTATCCCTGACTGGAAATCAACCTTTTTTTAGAAATGTTTGTCTTTTTGTTTGTTTGTTCGCGCATCACGCAAAAACTACTGAACCGATTTTGAGGAAAATTTTTTTGTTTGATAGCTTATGATCTGACTTAAAATCTGGTACATAATTAGTGCGGACGAAGTCGCGGGTAAACGCTAGTTTTAATAATGAATCCCCGCAGGATGGTAGAAGCGCAATCAGACCCGATGGAGCCGCCGCGGTTCCAGATCAACAAGAAGATCCCTCGCGCGGCGCCCTCGCCCCCCGCGCCCGTGCTGCACTCCCCCCCGCGCCGCGTCTCCGTCAAGCAGCAGCGCGACTGGAAGGTGCCCCCCTGCGTCTCACACTGGAAGAACGCCAAGGGTGAGTAGAGTAGAGTACACTCTGTTCTGCATGTAGCACTTGCTATACTACGCGCCCGTGCTGCACTCCCCCCCGCGCCGCGTCTCCGTCAAGCAGCAGCGCGACTGGAAGGTGCCCCCCTGCGTCTCACACTGGAAGAACGCCAAGGGTGAGTAGAGTAGAGTACACTCTGTTCTGCATGTAGCACTTGCTATACTACGCGCCCGTGCTGCACTCCCCCCCGCGCCGCGTCTCCGTCAAGCAGCAGCGCGACTGGAAGGTGCCCCCCTGCGTCTCACACTGGAAGAACGCCAAGGGTGAGTAGAGAATATTGTCTATACAGACAATACCTATACCAGCTTCCTATTCCAGGTATCTGGAGAACAGACTGCCTTACGAGCAGTGATACATGAAAATAGACCAAGGCGGTCGGTAATGCTCGTCCTTCTTTCCTAAATTTCAGTCCATGTTTCATCATCATCATCATCATCAGCCCGGTAAACCCCACTGCTGGGTATAGGCCTCTTCATTTTCACGCCAACCAGAACGGTCCCCCGCTAGTCTCATCCACTGTTTGCCGGCTACTTTACAAATGTCATCCGACCACCTGGCTGCTGGTCTGCCCACTGACCGTTCCATTCCAACAGTCCATGTTTACAACATGTTTACTTTGTCCCTTTCTATCACGCGTAGAACATAATAGCAAGGAATTTGCTTCGTTGGATAGAAAGGGACAAAGTACGTATACGAAAGAAGGACGAACATAACCGACCGCCAAGACGAATTTATAGGCATAAGAAGGATTGGCACAACAAATCTTGATATTCGATCTTGACACTGACTTACCAACTACTGGACGTAGGGTCCAAAAGAGCAACAAAACACATATATAAACAGAAACAATTACGCGCTAGTCTTCGTTTGACTGACGGACTTTGCGCACGTGTTCATGTCGTGCTGCTGTGCTGTAAGAATTCGTAAAAACTACGCAACCCAATATACAATTAAAATGCCATTTGTTTCAGTGTTTTTAAGTTTTGATTAATTATAAGTAAAGATAAAACTTCACGCTTCTAACGTTCTAAAACAAATGGGCCAACTTTCTTATGATGGTGTGCGTGTATACAGTGGCGTGCACTCAGGGTAGACACAAATACAGTAAAACCCTCAATTTCTAAACTAAAAAGCATTTTGTTTACTTAATGACTTAATTTGTTTAACTACCTGCATTTTAACAAAACAAAGTCATTTAGTAAACAAAATGCTTTCCAGTTTAAAAATTATTAGGGTTTTACTGTCTTTTTTCTACCCGGAGTGCAAAATTTCTAAATTAAAAAGCTTTTTGTTTCCCCTAACTAAATTCTCATATCACAGGTTACACAATTCCCCTCGACAAGCGGCTGGCGGCAGACGGGCGAGGTCTCCAGCAAGTTCACATAAACGAGAACTTCTCCAAACTAGCGGAAGCTCTCTACATAGCCGACAGGAAGGCGAGAGAAGCCGTGGAAGCGAGGGCACAGCTCGAGAGGAGACTGGCGCAGAGGGAGAAGGAGAAGAAAGAAGAACACTTGAGGATGTTGGCGCAGAGGGCTAGGGATCACAGAGCTGGTTCGTTGAGCTTTTATTTATTGACTAGTGTTTTCCCGCGACTTCGTCCGCACAAATTATATACCAGATTTTAAGTCAGAGCATAAGCTATCAAACAAAAAAAGTTTCATCAAAATCGGTTCAGTCGTTTTTGCGTGATGCGCGAACAAACAAACAACCAAACAAACAAACACACAAACAAACAGACAGACAAAATTTCTAAAAAAGCTTGATTTCGAGTCAGGGATACCTAAAAACCATATCGTAATCAATTTTTTGTAAATATCTTCAATGTACAGGCACACTTCAGTTACAGTTTTATAATAGTTAAGATTAGCTGTGTCAAGCTTCGATCAACAATATAGAACTAGATAACGGGTCGCATACAAAATCAAAGAGAAATTCTGTCCTCGTGAATATACAACATTTTTTGTTAACGAACCGAGAAAACAGTCCGAATACATTATAATTTCGACCTCAAAGCAACCATAATTCCTAGTAATTTAAAAAAGGAACACTGCGGCATTGCGAGACGTGCTTACGTTGGCTTTGTTGGAACGCAACTAATTCAGAATAAGACCTCACTCCAATAGTGAGGCGTTATTTGCCGGGACATGTTTTGAGCGCTGACGCGTTATCTAGTTGGATATTGTTGATCGAAGGTGTCAAGCATAAGTTGCAATGCCCCGTTTTTTCCCGACATGACACACACTGGGCCTTTTATTTCTCTAAAAACCTTATACGGACTATTACGAAAAACGAGTGTGCTTTAGACCACACGACTGAAGTAAAACTTCCATTAGCTCTCGTCACGCATTCACCAGCTTATTCTCCAAGTCAAACGTGCGTAAAGAAGTTTTACTTCAGTATTCAGTATTCATTTATTCGCTTTCATGTACAATACAGCTTTACTTCAAAAATCTTTCCAGCCGTTATCAATGGTATCGATTCGGTATTGCCACGACTTAACTTATCTAAATTTATTCCTGTCATTTTCTAACATTCGACTAAGAAAAGAGACAGAAAACCAACAACTGACTTTAGTGCTGTCAAAGTGACGCTACACGCCCAAAATAAGATGGCATCATAATGCACGCCATCTTATTTAAGTCGTTTTTGGGCGTGTAGCGTCACTTTGACAGCACTAAAGTCAGTTGTTGGTTTTCTGTCTCTTTTCTTAGTCGAATGTTAGAAAATGACAGGAATAAATTTAGTTAAGTTAAGTCGTGGCAATACCGAATCGATACCAATATCATTTTTATTTATACAGGGTATATTTAGGGTTGAACTACACCACACAGCACAGCATCGCATTTTTCCGTCGCTCCATCCTTTTCTGTCACTCAGGAACGTCATTTGCTGGAGCATATAAGATAGACGGAACGCGATCATCGTTCGGTCGTTTAATGAAACTGAACAATTTTCACTATGGGATCATCATTGAAATCTGTTGTTTCATATGTATGAGTCAAGTAACTAACCATTGACATTTTCTATGAAACAGCAGATTTTTATTTCGCGATTTCAATATTGATCCCATAGTGAAATTGTTTTACTTTGATGGTCTTATATAAAGCACCCTATTTAGTAGCATAGCATATGCTCACGACTATATGCCCCGAGGGGGTAGTCGGAGACGTTCTGAAAACTCAGAATATCCATGTTTCACTCTTCTTCTTATCGAGTGGGCTGCAAAGCCCTGGTGTCAGAGTTTATTCAAACCGCCTTACGGCCTCTGACGTGGTTTTTATGTAACGACTACTACCACCAGTGATAGTAACCGGGACCAACAGCTTAACGTGCCATCCGAAGCACGGAATCATCTTTCTTTTCAGACAATCAGGTGACTCGGCCTGCAATGCATGTTTCACTAGTAGTACCGAAACTCTGTCCAGTGTATTACTTGTGTACCCTATTTCGTATATCTAACGTATTTAGGTTTTCACCGTGTATAGCTTTTACTATAATCATTATGGTTTAAATAGGGTTTGACAACAACAATTTTAGGCCTCCGCACATTGCAGCTATTTTATCGAGCGATAATATCGCTGCGATTTTGTGATATTTATTTCCAGTACATTTTGTATGGGGACGCGCGCGATCCTACACACTGCCGCGATATTATCGAGCGATAATATCCCTGCGATTTTGCGATATTTATTTCCAGTAGGTACATTTTTTATGGGGACGCACGCGATCCTACACACTGCCGCGATATTATCGAGCAATAATATCGCTGCGATTTTGCGATATTTATTTCCAATAGGTACATTTTGTATGGGGACGCGCGCGATCCTACACACTGCCGCAATATTATCGAGCGATAATATAGCTGCGATTTTGTTCCGACGCAATCTCTTTAGACCACATTTAGTGGTGGGGCGCATGCGTGACATATCGCTCGATAATATCGCTGCAATATTATTATTATATCAGCCGTCGGTGTCCCATTGTTGGGCAAAGGCCTCCCTCCGTTCTCTCCATGCATCCCTGTTTTGCGCTTCGTTGGGCCAGTTCTTAAAGAAGCTATCGATTTCGTCCCGCCACCTTCTCCTAGGTTTGCCTCGACGCCGATTTTGTACTGGGAGCCAGTTGGTAGTGATTTTGGCCCATAAGTCATCAGGCATGCGGCAGACATGTCCAGCCCAGTCCCACTTCAGATTGGTAGCGGTGGTGGCGACGTCTGTCACTTTGGTTCTGGCGCGAATGACCTCATTTCTGACCCGGTCGATCAGTTTTAAGCCAAGGATGCAATATGCGGAGGCCTTAAATTCATCGGTATTGATAAACTCGATTAACCACCTAAAAATTGTAATCACTTTCTAAAAATTCTGTTTGCTGTCAGTAGAAAATATTAAATAAATAAATGAAAAAACCCGACTTACCTACCGAATTTGTATAAGAGAAGGTTCATTTACTATCTTATCTTATAGAGCCCGTTAATTTCAGGCATAAGAGCGCCGGAAGAGGAGCCGGAGCTGAATGAAATAGACGAGTCCGGGCTCACCGCGGCGGAGAGAGACAAACTGCGTACCGACAGGCACAAGGAGCGACAGAGAGAGAGGAACCTGGCGAGAGCGGCACCCGATAAGAGGTTACACTTTATTTCAGGGTTTGAAAAGATAATTATAGGTTGTTGATAAATATAAAATTAACTGGAAAACCAAAAAAACTTGCGCTAGCAATGTCACTGTTTTCTGTTTTTTTTTCTCTATTATTTCTTTTGTTATTAATTGTGACAAGATACGAAAATTCTGAAGACTTGGTGCTGTTTGGTCTGTATAAGAGTGTGTTAAAGCAAAAAAGTGTCAGCATATTAAGAAGGACCCTGTATATGCCTCGAAATTGAAGCATGCAGGTTTCCTCACGATGTTTTCCTATGATTATAACAACATTGTGTTTATATTGTTTAGATCAAAAATGGTGAAGGACAGAGAGCGAGACATATCGGAGCAGATAGCGCTGGGGCTGCCGGCCAAGACGAACCAAGGAGGAGAGGCCATGTTCGACCAGCGCCTGTTCAACAACAGCAAGGGAATGGATAGCGGTCTGTGCTTCATTATTATTTCAACACTAGCTTTAGCCTGCAAGCTCGTCTAAGTGGATTCGACGGATCACGTTGAATGCAGAGACGAATTCGTTTTCCATGTTCTCAGATAAATCTGAAAACACCTGTCACCTGTTACATCTGTTAAAGTTAAAACTTTAACGATCAAACAAGCTTATAAAAAGAACCAACTAGCATTTTCCAGCATTTTAGGCGATCTTCGGTTTGTTACGGTCTCGAGTAAAGTTCTAAATTACAAAATTTGTTTCATCTAACATAGTCATAGTCTTATAATTTATTGCTTGGTTGTATGGGCTCGATTCAATGGTCTTTTAATATAAAGGCAAGCACAATCGTGACGTGATTTATACTTTTCAATGGAGTGACGAACAAAACATGCCATCTGTTGAGTTTTTTACCCGACTATGGCAAAGGGTTATGATGACTTTAGCAGTATATGCCATGGATCTAGAATCATAAAGGATCCCACTCTTCCTTAGAAGCATTGATACAAGAAAATTGACGTTCGACTCCGTCGTCGATATTTCCAATTTTACGTGTGTCCCTTTCTATCCAATGACGTCACAACGAAAATTGAATGACGTCAATTTTTGACGTTGGATTAGAAAGGGACAGAGCTGGGACAAAGTTCGTAAAAAACGTCACTAAAAAAAACTACGGAGAAGAACGATCCTTACCGACCACAAAGGAGTATTATCATGTCATATCATCCCGTCTTGTTAGGCAGTCTGCACACCACTATAGAGGATTCCAAACTTCTTGGTATATGCATTTAAATAAACGAGGTGTCATTAGAAAGAACATTTAAAGAAGAAAAGCAAAACGTGCATTGTAATGTAATTTTTATGAAATATCTTTAATTTATTCACCAATCCGCATTGTGCACGCGTGGTGGACTAACTCCCATACACCCTCCCTGAGGGTAGCCCTGTGCCCCGTAGTGGGACGTATATAGGGTCCTTTTTAATATGCTGACACTTTTTTAAAGGGATGATCAGACCGTCAAACTGGACAATTTTCTCTATGGCAACAACATTGAAATCGAGATAAAATATCACCTGTCCCATACATTTGGCTTGAGTAGGTTTGCAGTTTTGTATGGGACAGCAGATTTTTTTTACACTATTTCGATATTGGTTCCATAGAGAAAGTTGTTCAGTTTGATGGTCTGATCATCCCCTAAAAAAGTGTCAGCATATTAAGAAGGACCCTGTATATATAGGTTGTGATAACGATTCACTAATCCACACATGGCCCGCATGATGGAGCCCACTCCCTCACGTGAGAGGAGGCTTGCCCAGCAGTGGGATCCCACAGGCTATAACATACGTGTTACTTGCAGGTTACGGTGACGACGAGGCGTACAACGTGTACGATAAACCGTGGCGCAACCAGGAGAACGTGGGCGCGCACATATACCGACCGAGCAGGAACGCCGACAAGGACAACTACGGCGGAGACCTGGACGCCATCGCCAACACTCGCAGGTCAGTGATATACAACGTGTACTACCCGTGGCAGAACAAGGAGAACGTGGTCGCGCACATATACCGGCCGAGCAGGAACGCCGACAAGGACAACTACGGCGGAGACCTGGACGCCATCGCCAACACTCGCAGGTCAGTGATATACAACGTGTACTACCCGTGGCAGAACAAGGAGAACGTGGGCGCACACATATACCGACCCAGCAGGAACGCCGACAAGGACAACTACGGCGGAGACCTGGACGCCATCGCCAACACTCGCAGGTCAGTAATTCTGCCTCCGTGGTCTAATGGTTAAGAGCATTGGGCTCGTCGTCGTGACACGAAGGTCGTGGGTTCGATTCCCACGGGGGGCACCTAGCGATATGTCTAATAAGTAATACTTGTAAAATTGACGAACACTATATTAAAATAAAGTAATATTTTAATATAGTCTTCGTCAATTTTACAAGTTCAATAGTAACTGATTATCAAATATTGAATTTCGAAGGAATAAGCGACGAGAACAAAATAATTAAAGCTTTTATATTAAAAATAATGAATCTTGTGCCAAAAAACATTGAACAATAGAATATAGAGTATAGAATCTGATTAAAATTCTACTTTACCGATTTGCATACAATTTGATACCTTATCACTAAACGAGACAGCCTATAATTGCGGGTGATTTGAGGGGTGCACTAAGAAAAAAACCTGTCTAAATTCTAATCATTTTGCTATTTGTTTTTAGATTCGTGGCCGACAAGGAGTTTGCGGGCACGAGTAGCGGTAACACTCGCTCCGGCCCTGTACAGTTCGAGAAGGACGGCGGAGCTGCCAGGGACGAACCTGTGAGTTTATTATACTTGTTAAGCTCTAGCATGTTGTGGCTGACAAGGCTCTGTCGCACCTTTATCTCGATCGGAGGAGCACAAAGAATAAAGAGAGATAAAAAAGGTTACTATAATCTCTACGATTGTATGAATGACCAAAATGTCTGGTCTTGACAATGTTACACTATGTAATTCAATATTATTTCTCCCCTCCGGACGGAAAGCGTCAATTGTCGTCCCGCTGCGCTAAACGAGGTTGTCGTTTTCACCTCCGTCAAGGAGAAAAATAGTATACTAACCTCGGGCACTAATTACATGAGATCTGAGACCTTTCTTACTTTCCTGCCCTCCGTGTGTAATCTATAGGTACTATAAACGAAGATTGAGGAGCGGAATTATATTCCTGGTCGTACTGTATTATTGTGAGTGTAAACATTTAAAACTAATGTAAATATAATATCAGCAGGCACGAAGCAGCCAGCAGGCGGACGCGGACCTCGACCCGTTCGGTCTGGACCGGTTCTTGATAGAGGCGAAGCGCGCCGACAAGTCGGGCCGGAAGAGAGACCACCACGACCGACACGACCAGCACGGCAAGAAGCGGCGCGACTAGGCGGTACGTCGCTTTAACATAACATAATGTTAATAGTCATAAAGTTATTATACCTTACAGGATTCGAGTTGATGTTGATGACATGAGTTCGTAAATGAAACCGTTTTTGGATATTCTATCGTATCGTATCTTTTGGATATTATTGGATTTCGTATTTCAATCGGCAGGCAAAAATTGGAGCACTGTCTATAATTATGAGTCTTACGTGAAATTGTGGATAAATTAATGAAATAGTATCAGTATATTTCACAAAATTATCTACGATTTCACTTTCGATTCGCAATTATTCACGGAAACCGTTTTGCTCTGATATAAGTTCCCCAAAAACGGTTCTATTGCCTCGCGTCACGTATTCTATTATACATTGGTGCCGCTAGGTACATCTCGCTGTCTCGGCACTCTATTAGTAACTTATGGTAATAGGTGTACCAGAATCTGATGGCAAACAAGGTAATACAATTTAAGAGTGAGCAACACTGGGGTAATTGGATAACCTCTACATACTGGGACTTTTTGGAGCGCCCTGCTTCGATGCAAACGCGATACTGCATCGATGCAAACACGATACGGCCTCGACGGAAAACGTTCGTAATATTTGATCAGTTGTTTGAATCTATGCAAACGCCTGTTTATTGCTAGTGTAGCGATGCAGTCACGCAATTGGCAAACGCGCGGTTGTATCGCTGCAAAAAGTCGCAGTTTGTAAAGGGGCTACTTTGACTAGACACAATGACATTCTAGACAAAAGGACGCACCACGTCATACTATACCAAAAAACCAAAAAACCAAAAAATAGCACATGTCTCTAATGTCACTTTTGTATGCATCAGTTATGCTCGGCTGTCATACATTGCCGCTGACATTTCAGTCCTTTCAAATCTTTCAAATGTATTCGGTCACAAAACAGTAATATAAAACAAGTAAACTAAGCATAACTTAGCGGCCCGTTAAAGCCTTAGATCAAAGTAAAATGTATGGATAGGCCTTACGCGAACATTTCAAACCTGAAAAATGAGGCAAAACAAATGAATGGTGTACTTCAAACTTGTATGCAATTGCCCTAGATTTGACAGATAATTTTGCTAGTTTGTATGGACCAATTGCCCTAGTTGTGTGCTTTAACTTAACGCGCTTTAGGCCTATCCATTAATTTTACGTTGGTTAAAGAGCACTGATGCGAAGTCCTTGTTTATAGAATGTCATTCTTCTTCTTATCGTATCGACTTCATTGTCATTGACTAGACATATGACAGTTTGGCACTACCGCATACCGCGAACACCGCGGCGATATCGTTCTGGCAAAAAAATTGCTTGATATGGTCCCATTGATTTAAATCTCAAAGGATGCCACTCCTCCTTACAAGCATTGAAACGAGAAAATTGGCAATGGCGTCGTCGATATTTCCAATTTTATCAAATGTGTCCCTTTCTATCAAATGACGTAGTTACGAAAATGACGGGAGAGGAGCTAACATTTTTGACGGTGGATTAGAAAGGGACAAAGTTAACGTCACAAAAAACAACGACGCGACGGAAAAGAACGATCATTACCGACCACCAAGGAGTATTATCATGTTTCACCGCTTGTTAGGCAGTCTGTGCTCCATTATAGGTAACCAAACTTCTTGTATGGCCCTCGCAAATGAATATTTGTTTTTTTGTTTCAGGTTAACACGGCAAGTTATGCCTCCGTAGTGTTAAAGTTAAGTAAATCTAGTGAAAAACATTTTTTGTATAAACAATTCAACTTTTTAAGCAATTACATTCATTGTTTTAGTTTAGCATAAGAGTTTGTTGGACGTTTTGAACGTGAATGAAGCGGTTTGATCACAAAACATTATACGAGGGTTTAGAAGTGCAAAGTAGGCGTGAAATGCGTGCCACAGGTTATGCAATGATTTGCATAACACCATAAGGCGCGCGGCTTGGTGCGAGCAAGAGGGCATGAGTAATTGTAGCAGCGTGAGCGGGAAGACAAGTGGCGACAGCCGTCTCCGAAGCTAAAGCGCTAGTCTGCATTGCTAACCCCTCTTATAATGTTCTGTGGGCTTGATAATGAGGGGTTTTCAGAAAGTCATTAAAAAAGAAAAAGTAGTTCCTAATGGCTCGATAGATGGCGTTGACGAGACAGGGGCGAGCGACCTTGCAGATAATAAAATACAAATTTAATAGTAAGAATTTGTGTTTTTAAGTAAGCAGCTAAATATGAGCGTACATTTCGTCAACGGATGCGTCTGACTCAGTGACATGCTTTTTAGCCTAAATTTTTCGTCTTCGGACCCCTCTCTGGTCAACGCCATCTATCGCCGGTATGATGAACTACGTTTGAGTAGCTGTCAGAAAACTCCTCATTATCTGACAGCAAGTTAACAACTAACCTCCACCACTGGGTCTCGTGGTTGAGGATGGCCCTCGCGGACTTGATTTTCTACATAAAATAGACAAAATTACGATTTCGTATTCCCCTGTTACCTCCTCCAAAACTAAACCGAATAATTCTTTCAAGAATAATATGAGAAAGATTTTGGCTATGTCTGTAGGTTTTCATTTTTGTTTATATTCGTCAAATTTACTTGCTGGATGTCTGAATGAACACAGCGGTAAAATAAGAGTAATTTTTCGAAGTCTCCTAGTTCTATAGTAGTTAATTTATGGAAAAAACAAAACATACGGACATGGCCGAGGTAACATAGATTGTATGGTAAACATTTTTTTGCTCTAGCGACATTATCCAGGGATTAAACAGGGAAATACGTTTGTATGGACTAAACGGTAACCGCCCTTCCTCTTAATATTAGTTATGATTATGAATTTTATGATTCAAGGACGTTTTTGACATCAACAGTAGGCCTTGCATGCTACCGAGAAAACGACAAACATCGAGACGTGTCTCCATCTTTGTTATTTTACGTATGCCAAAAAGAGCGCGCATGGCGTTTTTGTCGCTTTGCCGTGGGTGACATGCTAGCCGTGCTTATGTCGAGTGGAGGAAATTTCGAGGAAGTAACTGTTCTGTTACCTTTGAATTAAGGGTTGAGCTCAGATCACCTCCAATAGATACCGTATACAGGGCCGCCGACGCGCACCACACATCTATGATTTTGCACTGATATAAGCAACGGGATAGAGCGAGATCGGAATAGTGCGACCTTGAAATGGCCAATCATGTTGCATTGTTTCGTGCCCCGCTACCCGCACCTACCGCCAAAAATGGTGACTTCGGGCCTGTACGAAATTTTCATCATGCGGTATCTATTGAGGGTAATCTGTGGTTGAGCTTCATCTGGCAGCACGGAATCGCTTTTACGATCTATTCTTTTCTGTCGCTCAGGAAAGTCATTTGCTAGAGCGAGTAAAGGTCGCAGTACTGACGGTGCTGTCGCATTCCCACTATCTTTCTCGCTCTAGCAAATGACGTTCCTGAACGACAGAAAAGGATGGAGCTTTATAAAATGCGATTCCATGCTGAGGTTCAAACCTAAGTAAGTTGCTCCGACAAATGAAATGAAGTTCTTGTATAGCCTTCGCCTTATTTAGTTGTGATTGTGAACGTTTGTAATTAAATATGTTTTATGTTTAGTTTTAATAAATGTATGATAATCTAATCATTGCGTTTTCTTTTTTGTGCCATCTTTTATGGGAGGTTGGATATTATTAGGGCTGTCGAACCCTGGAAACTGCAGCTTTGGACAGTGAGGTTGTGTTCATATCGTATTCACACATGTGCGTATAGATTGAGTAGATACATTTGCTATTGAAAAAAGGTATTCTATGCCCATTTTGTAGGAAATAAGCAAGAAATAAGTAATTTTCTGAGGTTACATCACTATAGGATTGTATGGTTGACAGCCCGACAGCACAGTCTGTAGTGAACCTGCCTGCTGTGTCGAGGGTCGCGGGTCGAGTTCGAATCCCGTAAGAGATGTATGATGAATATGAATATTTGTACCCGAGTCATGGATGTTTGCATCTATACATATATGTATTCTATATCGTTGTCTAATTATCATAATACAAGTCATGGGGTTCAATCGCCCTATTTTATACGGTTTTACCGTTCGGACGGAACGTTTTTGGTTTTGGTTTAGATTTGGTTTAGATTTGGTTTAGCTGATGCAAAAAATGCTATCGCGCTATTTTTTCCGGAACGGTTAAATCGTTGACGTTACCAAAGCAAAACCAAACTCAAAACGTTTAGGGCTTACAACGTAGGTTGAGTATTCTATAGATTTCCTGAAAGCGTATACTCGAAAGGGACAGAGATATGACAAAAATGTATGAGAAATCGTGCCTTTGTTTGCCATAGTTGCAAGATTTTGTATGCAATTTCAACTGTGGCAAACAAAAATATCGCATACGCAGAAAGGGACAAACGACATGGATTTTGTCGCATTCACTCTGTGTAATTAGCGTATAAGGCTGTCTCGTTTTCGTGACTATTATTATTTTAATGCCTTTTCTAGTTGATTCTCTTTCTACGGCTTACAATGAGTATTAAAAATACTAGGTGTTACTTTTGTAATCGATGATCGATTGTGCGTGTGGTGAAGTGGAGGGGTCCGGGACCATTATACTCCACCTAGGTTCGCCACCTCCACATGGTCAACTCGGACAACATGAACAATTTTACAACTTGGTCAACTCTGACAACATGGTCAACTCGGACAACATGAAAAATTTGATAGCATGGTCAACTCGGATAATATGGTCAACTCTGACAATATGAACAACTCTGAAATCATGGTCAACTTGGTCAAAATGACAGCATGAATAACGTTGACAACTTGGTCAACTCGGTCAACATGAACAATGGTGGATTTTGTCACAGTTGATTGAGTCGTCAAGAGTTGTTTATGTTGTCACAGTTGTTCATGTTGTCACAGTTGTTCATGTTGTCACAGTTGTTCATGTTGTCACAGTTGTTCATGTTGTCACAGTTGTTCATGTTGTCACAGTTGTTCATGTTGTCACAGTTGTTCATGTCAACTCGCGAAGTTGTCGCAATGAGTTGTTCTACCTGCGGGTTGATGATCTGTCTTCAGCCACGTCCACCTCGCCCGAGTATTTTTTGCTTTTCTATATCACTAACGACTTAACGACTCACAATAGACTGCAAAAGTTACTCGACACCAACTAAATCAAAAACGTTCGTTTGACAGCGTTAAATACGTTCCCAACAGAACGCTATTGGTTTCGAACGCGGTCAAAAATAGCGCAATACAGAAAATTAGATCGAACGTTACGCCAACGTATCTTCCGAAAAAAAGCTAAATCGTTACCGTTGATGTAATTAGCGCGATACGAATTGTGCATAACGTAACGTTTTTGGTTGTGGTTTTGTTTTGGTAACATCGTTCAAAGTTTGCGCGATTGAGGCCCAGGCTAGATTCTGGAACTTTAAATGTGACTAGATAAGTGGCAATGTCCAAGATATATTATGGTTGAGTCCCACCCTACCCCCAGGAGTATGCCCAGGGGTCTGACTACCCCCGAGTCTGGGTATATAGTCGTGAGCATAATGCTATACCTGTTATGAGTAGATTTTCTAGTAGCAAAAGTATAAAGAAGTACCATCCACTGGTGGATCTAGATAGTGGATCCTACTGGACAGAGGGGAACATAAAGGTCTGTCCTCAATTCATACGCACTTATTCAAACGGGTTGTTAAGCCAGAAAGTTCTATCAGGCATTCGTCTCCCTGCAGAATAATCTGGAAAAAGAATTTATTTAACTTCCTATAATGTGACTCTGAAGTATGTACCGAATCTAAACGAGATTTTGAGTAATTAATTTTAAAACAAAACAATCACTTGATTTATATTACGATATTTATTGAAATAACAATACTTTGTAACATACATAAAAATGGAAAATACACAGGAAAATTAATACGAACTTTTCAACTGGGAGTACGCTTCCACAATTATAAAAAATGTGCAAAACATTAAGCTATGCTTTAAGACACTCTGCGGCATTACAAAAATATGCACCAAGTCTTTAAACTTTAAAAAAAATAACGAATCTTCACTGACAAATAAATTACGTTTATTATGCTTTTACACTACTGAAAAACCCTGACGAAAAACATTGGATCCCTGCTCCAAATGCTGTGTTAAAAATTGATGTATTTACAATTAAATTCATTGATAATGCAGAATTATTCATTTGTGACTTTATAAAAGCGTTTTACGGGAGCAATTCCAAGTAATGTAAATGCTATTGCAAGTCTGATATCAGATTTTGCAATATTTAATACCGGAAATTGATCTCTAAAAAGTTTGACGCCACTATTTTGAAATCTTCGTTATCCATCCCTTGAAATTGTGAAACGAAACATGATGGAAAAGGGCTAATATCGATGACAAAACATTACATGCAAGATTACCCATTTATATAAGTACCAAAATTTCATTAAATTGGTGGCAAATTTTGCTCCTGTAATTAAGAAACGAAACGTTATGGAAAAGGCCATAAATAAGGACTCATATCGATAACAAAATATCACAGGTTATTTTAGTAACCAGATTATCCAGTTACACACTAAATTTCGTTGATTTTTTGGGACATTTTGCTCCATATATTACTGATTCCGATAATACAATCTAGATATACTTTAAAGCATGAACTAAATCATCGGCCCAACACAATCAAGTAAGACTTAAAAAAAGCCAAGCGCTTGCAAAATTTCTGCGATGCCCGTGACCGATAAAATCCAAAAATAGGGGCGTCAAAACATTCCCGCCAGGGTTCCGGACAGCGTACCACCCAACTACGCTACATTTACTTAAGTTTCATGATGGTGTTTGTGAGTTTGTCTACGTTAGCTCCGGAGAACTCTTCGAGTTTCTTCGAGCTCTTCACGAAGACGAAGGTGGGCATGGAGTTGATGTTGTATTCGGCGGCGATGTCTTCGCATTCGTCGACATCGACCTGCAATTAAAAGATTTATTGTTAACAATCAAGTAATTAGAAGTCCGTTTGGATGTGTCTATAGAACACTAGGCCAAGCATGCCCCCCGACAAAACGAGAAAGTCTTGTCCTTTAGGGCTAGGTAACCTTAGACCTTTAACACAGTAATCTGTGCTTTTACAGCAGACTTCATAACGGTTTATTTGATGGTACGAGGTAGTGAGAGGTTTCGTATAAAACTCAAAATGTTTTATCTAAGTATACATATAATAAAATTCTAAACTTGGCGATGATGTACATTGAAGATATTTATTAAGGGCACGGATTGTAAAAATTAAAAAAAAACGAATGTATTGTGTGCACATGAAATCATCTTTTATCTAAACATAATGTTTTAAACCGAGCGAAATACACTTTGATAGATATACAGCAATGAGTCCATATAAATATATCAGTTATATCACACTTAAACTTTAATTCTCAAGGTGACTTTACTTCTTTTAAGCGAGACTAATTCTAGCACTACATAACATGCATAATACATAAGACAAGATCTGACACACCTACAGTGCGTTCCGAATTACGCCGATATCGCTGTGAGCGCGATAAATGTCGTTCCGAGTTGACGTGAGCGCGTCCACAATCGAAAACGTGACGTCATTCATGACGTCACTACCGACGCCATCTTGCAATAACAGTGCTTACGGCTCGGGGCGTTATCACTGTGAGCGAGTTGTCAAAAGTGACGTTTGTTATAGTAAATTATTGAGGGAATTTTCAAAAGTGGCGTTTGACAGTTTTGCTGTCGTACATTTTTGGTTTGTTTAGGTCTCGATTTAGGTTTCTTTAGTAGTATTGGGTTTGATTATGTTCTAAAATAGACGAATAAAAGTTTAATAACGATTAGTGATGAAGAAAATAATAGGAATATTTGAATGTTGTGATGTGAACGGTGTGAGCGCGATATTTAGCGTTCCGAATTGATAGAACGCTATCAGCGCTGTCGGCACGCTAACGCAAATGGAACGGGTGTTAGCGCTGTAATCGCTCACAGCACTGTTTTTATGAATCGGAACATACCGCTAGTCGCTAGCTCATTGTTTGACATACATATTAGCACTTATTCAAAGTTGCTACAAAGGTAAAACAATGGAGATATCAATTATTTTGTTATTACATAATATACAATGATTAAACACCGATATAAAATTGTATCTTAAATTAAAATATCATCGTTACGATGTAACTTATTTCTCTGACGTTTACGTTGATTAAATACCGATAAAAAATGTTTTAAATTAAAATAGCATGGATACGCTGTCACTTATTATTAGACGTTTGCGTACATAAAATTACGAACGAATCTCTTTGCGGGGTTTTCAGAAATTTTGTTACAATAGCGTACCTATGATGCGTATGTGAAGTCCACCAAAATACGCATTGGACAATTTTGAGACATTGAATTTTGATTTTTTTCGATTTTTTACTCCTTGAAGGTAGGCCTGTGCCCTGCAGTGGGACGTTTATAGGGTCCTTCTTAATATGCTGACACTTTTTTAAGGGGATGATCAGACCATCAAACTGACAACTCTCTCTATGTCAACAACAAACCTACTCGGGTTTGCAGTTTTGTATGGAGCAGCAGACTTTTTTTTCGCTATTTCGATGTTGTTGCCATAGAGAGAGTTGTTCAGTTTGATGGTCTGATCATGCCCTTAAAAAGTGTCAGCATATTAAGTTGGACCCTGTATAGGGTGATGATGACCATTACCTATTCCCTCAGTCAACTTTTGCGGGAGGACAAGCAGCGAAGAATCATCTTTCCAATTTGTTCTTGACTTTAGGCTAGCATGCCACCACCGAGAAAAATCGATATGTACTTTCTTGTTCTGTCTTTGTTATTTTACGCATGCCAAAATCAGCGCGCATGACGGCTCTCGTTTTGTCGCTGTTTCGAGCGTGGCATGCTATGCTAGGCGTGCAGCCTGACGTTGCGGTCGGAAAATCGAGAAATAATTTCTGTCTTTGCCGGACTGCTCCAGAACGAGGGTACCTAATTGTTTTTGTTACTCGTCGCATGCCAAAAGGAAAACATTTGACGGCTTCATCGATTTATCGCTTTTTCGTCACATGCTAGCCCTAAACAGCGTGATACCGAAGTATTGTTTGTATACACAATTGACACGTAATTCTCTGAAAGCAGGCACTTTAACGCCATTAAACCTCTCTGTTTGAAGCGTACAATAGTAAGCTTATCAGTATGCTGTTAGATAACGATTATACGACCAGATAAATAACAGCCATTACTATTCATTTACCAGGCAATGTCGCGCCAGACAACTGATAGCGCGGCTTGTGGTTATTGCGGCTTTATTCCCGCAAGTAAATGCATGTACAGGATAGTGGCTTTATTCCAGTAATATACGAGTACAGGATAAATTTTGTCATTGCGGAAACTGTTCATACATTCTACTCGTCAAACTGAACAACATTCAATAAGGAGGAAGGGCTTGTTATTTTATGTTTTTGATATGCAAATAAAGAGTATTGTACTGTAAGAAGCAAACTTAGACGACCCGGTTGGTGTAATGGTTACCACGCCGGAATGCCAAACCAGGGTCCTGGGTTCGAATCCCGGTTCGGTCATGGATGTTATATGTTCGTGCCGTTGTTGTATGGTTTCCATAATAAAAGCCTTTAGTGCTAGTTTGGGATCATTACAATGTGTGCCTGTGAGCGTTATTTAATTATTTAGAAAATCGCGAAAAAATCTGTTGTTCTATACAGGGGGAAACAAAAGTAAAAATAAACATTTAAAACTTTTAAGAGGGTGATTTAGTTTAGACCATCAAACTGAACAACTTTCACTATGGGGCCAACGTCGAAATCGCGAAACAAAAAATCGGCTGTCCCATACATTTAGCTCGCTACAAATCAATTTGTAGTTTAGTATGGAACATATGCGATTTTTGACGTACAATGGTTTGGTACAGAAGCTTCGCCAGGTAGGCGCCTCGCCTACAGAATTATACGGTTGAAATATAGGTCGCAAAAATGTTATCTTTAAATTTATAATCAGTGTACCATCTCACTTTTATCACAAAACAAACTAATATTATCACAGATTACACACACGGGAACGAATAATAAAAATAAATATTTATATTGTGGGGTATTTGTCTTGTGGTTGTTATGCTTCTTTAAGAACTGGCCCAACGAAGCGCAAAACAGGGACGCATGCAGAGAACGGAGGGAGCCCTTTGCCCAACTTGCTGATAGAATAATAATAATAATATTGTGGAATAGATTTCTTCTTGTTATATACAGATAGAAGATGCAACATTTATTTATTGCACTTGAGGTTTATCTTCTATCTTTTCTACAGGGTGTGGTTTTGGTCAGCGACGCGCATTTAGGGTGTGCTTCAGACCATCAAACTGAACAACTTTCACTATGGAACAATCATCGAAATCACGAAAAAAAACCAAAACTGCAGTATCAACTCGACTCATGTATGTATGAGACAGCTGTTTTTTTTTTCGCGATTTCGAAATTGGCTCAGGAAAATTGTTCAGTTTGATAGTCTGAAGCACCCTCTAAATGCGCGTAGCTGACGAAAACCACACCCTGTATACTGTATATCTATCAATACTTATAAAATAGTCCCTTGACTGACTGACAGCCAACGCACAGCCTTAACCGCTGAAGATAAAAAAAAACATGACATTTAATAATACACATTCTACAGAGACCATAGGCGAAGTATTTTTCGAGTTGCTCTGTGGCTCTGCTATTGGGTGGTCGTGTCGGTTGCCCCATCCCCGGTCCACAGTGGAACTCCAGTGGTGGCTCAGGATATTGTTCTTTTATAAGAACAACCCTTGAAGTCACCAAAATATCAATATAACCGTACAACGTCAAGCACTTTTGCTATAAAAACTCGACATTGGCAAAATCATCACATACCCAAGATGGCAGCCATTTTTTAAAATATAGAATAGAATAGAAGTATTTTTCGCTTACGCTGATAGACGAAACATCAGTGTAACCGCGTATGAGACAGCGATAGTCATAAAATCCTATACAATTTGTATGAAAATCTCCGGAGTCAGACAGCCATCGTAGAACAAAAAAGTGGCTACGTCGATAAGGACAACAATAAGTAGCGATCTCCTTTTTTAACTAGAGCGAATTTGCTATGTGCATCTCTTACTGCAGTGATATGACAAGACACGTGCTTCATTCTAGTTCCTTCTCTTTCTACGACAGAGACACTTAGGCTGGCTTGCACCAAAAAGTTTTGAAGCTTAAACATGTTTAAATATGATGCTGTCACTGTCATTTGTATGAGCAGTGTGAAAGACAGAAATATCACTAAATACGTTTAAGCCTAAATACTTGTTGGTGCAAGCCGGGCTTAGAAAGGATTTTTCGAAAATCAATCCCTAACTGAGTGCAACAGGGTGTAGTTTTCCGAAAACCACGCGGACGAAGTCACTGGTAAAAGCTAGTTGATTTTATAAATTACATACATACATAAATTCACGGCCGTAAAGCCATTTATAAATTATGATGATAAAATTAAAATAATGAATCATCATCTCGTCAGCCATCATCAGTTTCTACTTCTACTGATGGACATGCCTCTCCCAATACTTCACACATCAATCCTAGTCCCTTCCATAACCCAATAACCTAGTCCACTAGCACCCCAAATCAATAGCCCAGCTTTCTGTCTTTCCACTATTTACAAGACTCCTACACTGGCCGAATGCACTTCTATAGCGTATACTGGGATGATTGCCGGTTGGTGTCACATTACCTTTAAGATCAAATTGTCTGAAGAACCTCTGCGTGCTGGCTTCGGGCCCACGCACGTCTCCAAAAGGTCCAGGACACTTATGTCCCGATATAAGAAAAAGACATACATAATAATAAGCCCACCTTAAGCACAACAATGGAGTCTGACATCTCGCTGGCCATCGCGTCCAGTTTGGGCCCGATCATCTTGCAGGGGCCGCACCAGGTCGCCATGAAGTCGATGACGACCAGCTTCTCGCCAGCCTCGGCCAGCTTGCTCTTCAGGTCGTCGAAGTCCTTGATGTGGATTGCCATTGTTTCTGCAATTAACAAAGGTTAAGTTAGGTAATTCTTTAAATCAGAATCCAAAAATTAGATACACAATCATCATCTAAGCCGAAAAAGGCCTTCCCAAAAGATCGCCACAACGACCGATCCTGCGCTGCTCTCATCCAACGGGTTCCCGCCGCCTTCACCAGGTCGTCGGTCCATCTTGTGAGGGGCGTAGCCACGCTGCGCTTTCCATTCGAGAAGTCTTCGGCCATCGGTTTTACGAGCAATGTGCCCCGCCCATTGCCACTTTAGTTTAGAAATTCTTTGGGCTATGTCGGCTAATTCGGTTCTTATGTCAAAATAAAAAAAAAATGGAACAGGTGAATGAGTTTGTGTACTTGGGATGCATGTTTAACAGAGACGGTAAGTGTTGATATTGAGAGAAGAGTGAAAGCAGGAAATAGGGTAAATGGAGCTCTGCATTCTTTTGTGAAAAGTCAACACGTGTCCAAAAAGGCACGGATGGCAGTTCATAACGGAGTGTTAGTCCCAACATTGATGTATGGAAGTGAATCTTGGGTATGGCAGAAGACGCACGAAAGTAGGATTAATGCTGTGGAAATGCGCTCATTGAGAAGTATGTGTGGTGTAACTGTTATGGACAAATTGAAAAATAGTTTAATCAGAGAACGTTGTGGTCTGAAAGAGGCTGTAGTGACAAAGATAGAGAAAGGTATGTTGAGATGGTTTGGTCATATGGAAAGAATGGAAGAGAGCAGATTGACGAGTGCAACCTATAAGGCAAGCGTAAGTGGAAATGTTGGAAGGGGACGGCCTAGACGTACATATTCGGACCAAATTGGCGACGTGCTTAAGAAGGGCCAGGTCAGATTTACCCGAAACCGACGAGCATGCATGAAAGGACTAATGAATGTGGAGGAAGCTAGGGAGGTTTGTCAGGATCGTAGCAAGTGGCGTTCCGTTGTTTCTGCCTACCCCAGTGGGAGACAGGCGTGAGAATATATTATGTAATAATATATATGTCCAAATAATCATTTCTGATTCGATCTCGGAGGGAAACTCCGAGCTACATAGCCCTCTCCATTGCCTTTTGGCTTTCAGCCTAGTGTCACTAAAAAAGAACTATCAAATTCCGATAACTATAGCATATGAGTCAATTGGCTATTACTCATTAGCGTGTGATTTAGGCAAATGTTTTCCTCAAATATAATTGGACTGTGAATTAATATTCGAGGAAAACATTGTTCATGCCATCAGATTAATCACTGATTTAAAAATAAAATGCCTACTAATAGGTACCTACTAGTGTTTTCCCGCGACTTCGTCCGCACAAATTATATACCAGATTTTAAGTCAGATCATAACCTATCAAACAAAAAAAGTTTCATCAAAATCGGTTCAGTAGTTTTTGCGTGATGCGCGAACAAACAAACAAACAAACACACAAACAAACAGACAGACAAAATTTCAAAAAAAGGTTGATTTCGAGTCAGGGATACCTAAAAACCATATCGTAATCTTTTTTTTGTAAATATCTTCAATGTACAGACACACTTCAGTTACAGTTTTATAATAGTTTAGATTATAATAAATCTGTAACAGAAGTGTCTGAACATTCGAGATATTTACAAAAAAAACTTAACGATATGGTGTTAAGTTATACCAGATACCATATCACCGATTTTTTGTGTGTTTACATAACGCCAAAACTACTGGACCGATTTGTTAAATCTTAAAATTTTATGATTAAAAAGAAGCAAGACTTAAAAAACATAACCCTCCTTCTGTCGCAGTCGGGTAAAAATTAAGGCCCGATTCGACCAAACGCGAGAAAATTTTATTCTTAGATTATTCGCCGGTTACTATAGAGTAAACTGATTTTGCGTTTTACCAACCCTAATCTAAATGAAATGTCAATCACATAATAAAAAAAAAAAAAAAAAGAAACCTACCAAATTAAAACTGTATAACCTCACATTGCAGTAAGTATGGATACAACGACTTCTTTCTTTAGGTGAATTATACATTCGTTCTTTTAGTACGGGGTGTGTAAACACCAAAAGTAAAATTGTTCCTTGTATAGTTACTCTTCTATAAATCTAAGTTTGGTCGAATTCGGCCTTAGAGTAATAAAAATAATCTCGCATCGATGATTGGAGCCGTCGGTTTAGGTACAATAGTCAGATTTGATATAGAAGTATACTATTTTTATTAATATTATAGGTTTAACTTGATAGTTTTATCTTCCTGTGAACGGTTTACTTTAACAGAATCTATAAAATGTTTACAAGACGTTTATCATCATAAATGTTCACTATCAATTTTCTTAAAGGCACTGTAACAAAAGATAATGAAACAATCTATCTATCAATCAATCAACTGTGTTTTTATCTATCTATAACGTCACGCCTCTTTCCCAGTGAGGTAGGCATAGGCAGAGACCAGGACGCGCCATCTACTACGATCCTTGCATACCTCTTTTGCCTCATTCACATCCATATTATATTTAGGCTAAATTGCTTCAAGATAACTGCGCAAAAGTATTATCTAAACGATTAAATAAGAATGCAATCTTTAAAATTATTAGACATAATAAAAAAGGCGTCATTAAACAACATAAATAAATTTTTACAAAAAATTAAAACCGACTTCAAAACTAAAAAGGTAAAAATAATAATATTGCTGTCGTTGACTTTTACATTCGCATCTAAAAGAACATTAATTTGTCTTATCGGAGTCGGTGTCAAGCCGGACGATTCGCAACCGGGCTTGCAGTAATTTTTTGGCTTGGCTTGGCTTGACACCGACTCCAATAAAACAAATTAATGTTCTTTCAGATGCGAATGTAAAAGTCAACGACAGCAATATTATTATTTTTACCTTTTTAGTTTTGAAGTCGGTTTTAATTTTTTGTTAAAATTTATTTATTTCAAAATTTTCAGTGTTGAAATCTAGGTGAAATATATTAGTTCGACTTAGATATCAGTTATAAGTAAATGCAAAGGATACGGTGTACGCTCTCACCACACTCGATTAAAAACAATCCAACCCATCTTTCGTACAACATTTCTGTTTTTGGGTTACAATTCTGATGCGTATTGTGAAGTCTACCAATCCGCATTGAGCACGCGTCGTGGACTAACGCCCAAACACCCTCATACAGACAGACAGACAGACAGTCAGACAGAATTGACGAAAGTAAAGTAATAGACGATAAGGGTTCTTTGTTTGACTACGGAACCCTAAAAAAGACGAACATTACCGACCGCCGCCATGATCAATTATAGGAGATTACACACCGAGGACTGGAAAGGAAGAAAGGGCCCAGATCCCATGTAATTCGAAGACCGAGGCCACAGAGGATTGTACAGAGTAACAGCTACTAAGGAGCGTCAATTTTATTAGCCTATTCTTGTAGGGCTGCCTTAAAGGAAATAAATTTAATTGGAGTAAGTATGAAGGTAGCTAAATGTTTTATGACTCAATTGTAAATTGTTTTTGTTTATTTTGTAAGTTATTATTTGTTATTAATTCATTTTAGGCATGAAAATATTAAAACAATTTACTTATCTTTGTAGTTCTTAGACATATTTAGTTGTAGTTAAAACTATGTATTTCATTAAAATTAGAATAAAAAATAATGAAAACATTGTTAAAATGATGCCAAGTTTTATTTCAATGTAGTATTTCTTTATAAATGTTTACATTACTCTTCCAATCGTTCATGCACACAGTGCAAAATCATTTAACATTTTTTTTATTCGACTTCTACTACCTATAAACTAATAAAATAAAAATATCGAGCGTACTACACGGAACGGTAACGGGCGCGCGGGTAAAATCAACGATGTGTCACCCCTCACAGTCACACCTTCGTTTCGCCCGAAGTCACCCTCGGTCTCGTTGGTGAACCTCGTAGGTGAATGCGCGCACACAAACGCGCTGCGCATGTAGTGATGCGCCGCTTTTGCGAGCTTGTATGAAGCTGTCACTCTGTACAATATAATCCTCTGTGCCGAGGCGAAGCCGAGGTCAACAAACATTTGATCTGAGGCTTTCTTATTTACTGTCTGAGGTTAGTATACTATTTTTCTCCTCGACCGTGGTGGAAAGCGGCAACTTCGTTTAGCGCAGCGGGAAGAAAATTGACGCTTTGCGGCCGGAGGGGAAAAAATCATTAAATCTATGTGTTTCGGTACTAGGTACGAGTATATCCATGAAGTTTTTATACGTTTAAACACAACAGTATGACCTATAGATTCGAAACTTCTTGAGTATGACCAAGAAGCTTTACATATAAATATATAGGCATATAAAACTTCTTGGTTATGACAGTTAAAAAAAACATAGTTTGACAGTCCCCATCAAAACATTTATTTTGCTGGAGTCACGGACTTGAAAAAAAGACGGACCTAATCTGGTCTAATCACGAGTGAAGCACCCATTTATATTTGTGTGCGTGCTGACGAACTGTCACGCGGTACATAATGGTGGCGGGTTGTAGGACCTACGCCCTACGCATAGAGCTAGTGCATCTGTGTGAGTATAGGACCCTTGTAGAACAAACGAAAATGTAGGACCTTGCATGCTTCAGATCTTTTTAGTGTTGTTCTGGTCTGTGGCTGGAGTGTGATTTTTGAACATTACACGTTAGAATTAGCAGTAGAATGACGAAATATGCATAATCTCCATAAGTCCATAGTAATTTTGACATTTTCTACCGCTGATTTGAACGTGTGATGTTTAAAAATCGCACTCCTGAAGAGAATCGACAAACATAAACGTCATCTGTGTCACGAACCTGAAAAAAGACGAACGTAGTATCCTTTAATCATACGTGAAGCACCTATGTATTATGTGTGTGCATCGTAGAAAGAGAAGGTACTAGAAGGAAGCATGTGTCTTGTCATATTCACTCAGTAAGAGATGCACATAGCAAATTCGCTCTAGTTAAAAAAGGAGATCGCTTCTTATTGCTGTCCTTATCGACGTAACCACTTTTTTGTTCTACGACGGCTGTCTGACTCCGGAGGCAGACATCTAGCTTCATACAAGTTGTAAGTATAGGATTTCATGACTATCGCTATCTCATACGCGGTTACGCTGATGTTCCGTCTACCAGCGTAAGTGAAAAAAAAATCTTAGTCTATGGTTTGCGTGCTGTCGCACTGTCGCGCGGTACATGACCTGCGCCTAGAACTGGTGCATCTGTGTGAGTGTAGGCCCAGAACAAACGCAATTTTAGGACCTTGCATGTGTTAGCAAATATATTAAAGAATATGAATATATTGTTAGGTAGTAGAACAATCCCTACTAGAATATTAGTACTGGTAACACTGACTAACAACCATCTGTTGTTGGTAGTAATTATTTAGTGATTCATTGTTTTGAATATTGCTTAAATTCCATACTAATTATTCATAATATTGCTTACAATAATTGTTTGCTGATAATAGTTATTTACAACCTATTAATCATGTGAATATTTGAAGCAATGCAATTCCCTGATTGTTCCGCCAATAACAGAATTGATGTTGGCGGGAAAACAGGTATATAAAATGGGTGTCGAGTCATTATCTGGGATTCATTCCTGCCGTTACGCTGCCCAAGTAAGTGTTAAACTAATTACTGTAAACTTAATTAATGTGAACTGTTTTTATAATCTTTAAAATGATTATGTTTGTATGTGTGTAGATTCTCATTTCTTCTTTGTGGTTTTATTAACGAAACAGTGTTAAATATCGAGTCAAAGTAATGAAATATAATGGTTATACTAATTATCACCTTTTATTTAATATCATTCAGAATACCCTCCTATATTCTATCATCAGAAGTGGAATCGTATTCCTTCGCCGCATAGTTACTTTACTAATATATATTTTTTTTTCCATGGCACGATCACCGCGGAACTGCTGTGGTTTGCAAACGAAAAAAATCCATCCACGATGTCCTGTAGAGGTGCCTGGAGACAGACCCAGAACCTGGTCAGACTGAACCGATCACGAAGAGAATCCCACCCAGAGAAATCCACCTGCCTGCCCAGAGAACACCTACCCACCCGCAGGAAAGAAAGAAAAAAATTTACGGGAAACAAAGACTGAAGCTCCAAATATTTAGCGAGGTAATGGCCAAGGCCGTATTAATTTCTTATTAAATATCGCTGTGTTTGCTTGTTTCTAAAATTGTACCTACGTAAATAATGAGGTAATAATCAAAACAAAAGTTTATAAATCTGAAAAACAGACGATACTTATTGTTCTAGTCATTCGCAAATCATGTTTCAACAAATAACAAGTGATTTAATGTTGGTCGATGCTAGATTTTTTTTTCTTTGGTACCAATGTACCCCATAATAGCAAAACGAAAAAATATAGGATTTTTTTTTGTTATTCGGTGCTAAGAAATACGGCTTAGGCGGCACCTTGTCCGCGGACAAGTGGTACGAGTCTTCTAGGTTTGATAGGTAGGTAGGTCTAGGTACCAGTCTCCCCATCCACACTACTAGTCGGCTGGTATAATTTGTACAATTATTACTCTAACTAAAAGAATAATTTTAATTGTTTGAGCACCGAAAGCATAATACAATTACTTAGTTCATGTATGTGTATATGTGTGTGTGTGTGTGTGTTAGTGGCGACGGGCTCACCCCCGTCACACTGGACAGAGTTTCGGTACTACTGGTGAAAAGTGGATGTTCTGAGGTTTCAGAATATCTCTGACTACCCTCACGGGGAATATAGTCGTGAGCATATGCTATGCTAGTTCATTCGTTGCTACAAAGCTCTTCAATAATATAGATCTGAGACAATAAAAATAGTTCCTTCCACTGGACGGTCGTTTTCTCTCGATTTTGTGTTGCAGAACAACAAATTTTCTATAGGTACTACCATTACTACCTAGCGGTAGATGGATTGAGGTAACTGACTAAACGATGAATTGACTTTAAAATGTGTTTTTCTGTTTTTTAGTGTGCAGTTAAAGAAATTATTATTAACTTTGAAAAAAAAAATGTTTTAGTATACTGCTTAGTCCAGTCATTTTACGCTTCATACGCTTTTAAAGCTAGTATGGTGAGATAGAAATAATGTTTAATAGGTAGCCGTTATTTTTTTTTTCATATTAAGATTACAGTTCCTAGTTATCATTGAATGAATGAATGAAATATTCTTTTATTTACACCAAAATACAAATACAGCATAGAAAAAGAACCAAAGAAACGATAATGGTACAAATAAGGCGGTCTTAGTTATCATTTAGAAATAGAATTCAACTAAAATATTCGAATTAATGACTGAAATAATTAATCAACTGTTAGTTATTTATAATTCGTTAATTAGCTATGAAGGTAGGTATTTAATTCGATAAAATGAAGGTACAAACATTTTTTTTTATATCTTTTTTTATATCTGCTTATTGGAAGTTATTAATTGAATAGAACTGACGAATTAACTTCAGAATTTCAGATATACTAAATTTTAGTACTAAAAATAGAAAATAGAAAATACTACGTTAGATTCATGGCATAAAATCATTTACGCAAACGATGTATAAAAAAATATAAATATATATTTTATTTTCTAATTATTGTTATTATTACTGGTTAATGTGAATCTAAGACTGTTCTCCGAACGCCGATTCGCCGTGGGACGGTTCGCCGACAGAACGATTCGTTTTTGGAAGTTTCACCTAAACGATGTTTCGCCATGGGCCGGTTCGCCGACAGTACGATTCGTTTTTGGAAGTTTCACCTAAACGATGTTTCGCCATGGGCCGGTTCGCCGATAGAACGATTCGTTTTTGGAAGTTTCACCTTCAAGACGTTTCACCATAGGACTTTTCGGCATATTTTTTTTTCGCAATATTATGTCCCTTCAGCGTAAATACTACTAAAATATGAATTATTCCCGGCACGCCGCTTTCCCCCTACGCCGCTTCTCTTTATAGTGAGTCGCGCTACGTCACGTCGCGTAATAGGGACAAGAAAATTGGCCATGGCGGTCGGTAATATTTAACCATCTTTCGTACGACTCTGTCGTTGACATATCCAATTATAGGTGTGTCCCTTTCTAAAAGAACAAAAATTAAATAAAAACTCTTTTTTTTATTTTTGACGTTGGATTAGAAAGGGACAAAGCTGGGACAAAGTTAACGTCACTAAAAACAACTACGGAGAAGAACGATCATCACCGACCACCAAGGAGTATTATCATGTTTCACGTCTTGCTAGGCAGTCTGCGCTCCACTATAGATTAAACCTTCTTGGTATAACTCAAAGTTTTTATTAAATTCGTCACTTGTCATAACTTTGCTGCGTTACATTTGTATGTCTATAATCAATAATAGTTGATACCTATTGAATATTACTAATTAAATTAATGATAAAAAGAAAAAAAAATATGCCGAATTTTTTCTATCTTTAATTTGATTCGAAATTCGAAATAGCACAACATGGCTGTGACATGTCTATAATCAATAATAGTTGATATTGAATATTACTAATTAAATTAATGATAAAAAGAAAAAAAAATATGCCGAAATTTTTCAATCTTTAATTTGATTCGAAATTCGAAATAGCACAACATGGCTGTGACATGTCTATAATCAATAATAGTTGATATTGAATATTACTAATTAAATTAATGATAAAAAGAAAAAAAATATGCCGAAATTTTTCAATCTTTAATTTGATTCGAAATTCGAAATAGCACAACATGGCTGTGACATGTCTATAATCAATAATAGTTGATATTGAATATTACTAATTAAATTAATGATAAAAAGAAAAAAAAATATGCCGAAAAGTCCTATGGTGAAACGTCTTGAAGGTGAAACTTCCAAAAACGAATCGTTCTGTCGGCGATCCGGCCCATGGCGAAACATCGTTTAGGTGAAACTTCCAAAAACGAATCGTACTGTCGGCGAACCGGCCCATGGCGAAACATCGTTTAGGTGAAACTTCCAAAAACGAATCGTTCTGTCGGCGAACCGTCCCACGGCGAATCGGCGTTCGGAGAACAGTCTTAGATTCGGTTAAGAATCTAAGACTGTTCTCCGAACGCCGATTCGCCGTGGGACGGTTCGCCGACAGAACGATTCGTTTTTGGAAGTTTCACCTAAACGATGTTTCGCCATGGGCCGGTTCGCCGACAGTACGATTCGTTTTTGGAAGTTTCACCTAAACGATGTTTCGCCATGGGCCGGTTCGCCGATAGAACGATTCGTTTTTGGAAGTTTCACCTTCAAGACGTTTCACCATAGGACTTTTCGGCATATTTTTTTTTCGCAATATTATGTCCCTTCAGCGTAAATACTACTAAAATATGAATTATTCCCGGCACGCCGCTTTCCCCCTACGCCGCTTCTCTTTATAGTGAGTCGCGCTACGTCACGTCGCGTAATAGGGACAAGAAAATTGGCCATGGCGGTCGGTAATATTTAACCATCTTTCGTACGACTCTGTCGTTGACATATCCAATTATAGGTGTGTCCCTTTCTAAAAGAACAAAAATTAAATAAAAACTCTTTTTTTTATTTTTGACGTTGGATTAGAAAGGGACAAAGCTGGGACAAAGTTAACGTCACTAAAAACAACTACGGAGAAGAACGATCATCACCGACCACCAAGGAGTATTATCATGTTTCACGTCTTGCTAGGCAGTCTGCGCTCCACTATAGATTAAACCTTCTTGGTATAACTCAAAGTTTTTATTAAATTCGTCACTTGTCATAACTTTGCTGCGTTACATTTGTATGTCTATAATCAATAATAGTTGATACCTATTGAATATTACTAATTAAATTAATGATAAAAAGAAAAAAAAATATGCCGAATTTTTTCTATCTTTAATTTGATTCGAAATTCGAAATAGCACAACATGGCTGTGACATGTCTATAATCAATAATAGTTGATATTGAATATTACTAATTAAATTAATGATAAAAAGAAAAAAAAATATGCCGAAATTTTTCAATCTTTAATTTGATTCGAAATTCGAAATAGCACAACATGGCTGTGACATGTCTATAATCAATAATAGTTGATATTGAATATTACTAATTAAATTAATGATAAAAAGAAAAAAAATATGCCGAAATTTTTCAATCTTTAATTTGATTCGAAATTCGAAATAGCACAACATGGCTGTGACATGTCTATAATCAATAATAGTTGATATTGAATATTACTAATTAAATTAATGATAAAAAGAAAAAAAAATATGCCGAAAAGTCCTATGGTGAAACGTCTTGAAGGTGAAACTTCCAAAAACGAATCGTTCTGTCGGCGATCCGGCCCATGGCGAAACATCGTTTAGGTGAAACTTCCAAAAACGAATCGTACTGTCGGCGAACCGGCCCATGGCGAAACATCGTTTAGGTGAAACTTCCAAAAACGAATCGTTCTGTCGGCGAACCGTCCCACGGCGAATCGGCGTTCGGAGAACAGTCTTAGATTCGGTTAATGTTATTCGAACGAACGTTAACTTTACTGGACTATGCTGTGTAGCAGGTTGCGATTTTCACAATTTAGAATGTAGAGTCAATATAGAGTCAATGTAGAGTCAATGTAGAGTCAATGTCGACGGTCCCTACGTACATATTCCTAAGTGGTAGATACGTGATTTACCTTTTATTGTTCCATGTCCTTCAGGTCACTCTATACTATCGATTAGTCAAAAAAAATTAAACATTTTATGCAAATTGAACCTTAAATCCACACACACATTTCCCGTAACTACAAAATTATGAAAAATTTCCGAAGTAAACTAACATCAGTGGTAGTTCAGTGATTCTACATTGGAACGTAATCCACGCCTGCCGCGTAACTG
Source organism: Agonopterix heracliana (assembly GCA_963693445.1). Taxonomy (NCBI): domain Eukaryota; kingdom Metazoa; phylum Arthropoda; class Insecta; order Lepidoptera; family Depressariidae; genus Agonopterix; species Agonopterix heracliana. The sequence continues at coordinate 10,868,474 of OY856331.1, forward strand.
CTACGCACTATGTTAGTTACGTTGTTTTACGTGGACAACTTTACGTGCCTAAGCCAGGCCATGCCATGCAAGTGGTAGATAAGTTTTCTTACGTCGGAAAATAAAAGTACTTTTTATCAATAACTACCATTTAAGGCTTTTTATGTCGGAAATATTTTGTAAATATGATAAGAAAGTTGTATTTATGTTATTAAACTTCTGTAACTTCGTCTGGTTTTGGAAAAAAATATTGATTAGCCAGCCAAATTAACATCTTACAACCATCATGTCAATTCCAAATTGACATATTAGGTGAAAGTTGTTTATGACCAGGAAGCTGGCATACGTTTATGACTGTGCGCGTTTGTCATTATTTATAATAATTATAATGCTTTATGCAGAAAATAGTTTAAAAAAATTATGCGATGTAAAGAGGTCTATCAAAACCTCTTTATTTATTTATTTATTTCATTAATTGTACAAATTAAAACCATTTACCATGAGTTAACTAACGTGGCAATGTTTTTTAAGGCAATATGAACTAGAAAATTGGTTACGCCGATCACATGAGCTCTGATGTTTGTCGTGAAAGAGAGTAACAGTAGCTATAAGTAATATATGGGATGTTCAGATGGGAAGATGAATACCCCTCCATAATAGCCCTCTCCATTGCCCTTTGTGTGACTTTCAGGCTTTTTAGGGCTTGTCCGCACAGCGATTTTTTTTCGCGCGATTTTTTTTTCGCAATTCTGTAACATACGCATAGGATGACTTCTGACAGGACTCTTATGTCAAGGCACTAAGTACGAAAATTGCTTGTTTCACGCGTCTTCCCATGTTGAACAGATTATAGATGTATTCGCACATACGGAAAAAAATCCGGAGGTATGCTGCAAAACTGCGATTTTTTTCCGGAGCAAAATTCTGTAAGCTTAGCGATAAAAATTCCGAGCCGTGAGAGGGGTGGGGGCATCAGTCGCCTGCCACTAGTCTAATGAAGATGTTGCGTGCGGGCGAGGATCTGATGAAGAAGACGATAGGTGGCATAGAGATCTCCTCGATTTATGGTAGCAGAAAATTTGTGTTTGGGCTCATTTTATTCGTCTCGATGAGCACTTTTCAGTTCTGGATAGTTCGAGGATCTGATGTTGAATGATGGAGACGGAAGGTGGTGTAAGGCATCTCCTCGATTAATAGTAGCAGATTACTCGTGTTTGGCCTTAATTAATTCGTCTCGATGAGAACTTTTTAGCTCTGGATAGTTCGAGGGTCCCTTGATGGATGATGTAGATGGAGGAAGGTCAAGGGATCTCCTCGCGTAATTGTCGCAGAACATTTGTGCTTGACTCATTTATTTCATCTCGATGAATACTTTATAGGGTTCGAACCTCCCTGGGAGTAAATATCTGAAAATGTGCCGCACTTCACATAGGATGACTTCTGATAAGACTCTTATGTCAAGGCACTAAGTACGAAAATTGCTTGTATCACGCGTGTTCCTATGTTGAATGGATTATAGAAGTACGAAAAAAAATCCGGAGGTTTGGTTGCAATACTGTATTGTGCATTAAGATGGCAGGATCAAATCTTCTATTAAAAATTTGGCATATCGGTAACATACTTATTACTTAGTACTCCATTCAACTGTCTCATATATTTTGGTCGAGTAGGATTGCAGCTTTGAACGGAACAGCCAATTTTTGTTTTAATCTTGATGTTGGTCCCATAAAGATTTTCAGTTCGATGGTCTGATCAACCCCTTAAAATCCACTGCGTGTTGCGCGTAATTGATTAGGTACAATTCGTAATTAACCCCCGACGCAAAAAGAGGGGTGTTATAAGTTTGACGCCTATGTCGGTCTGTCTGTCTGTCTGTCGGTCTGTCTGTCTGTCTGTCGGTCTGTCTGTCTGTGGCATCCGTCACCGAGCTCCCAAACGGGTGGACCGATTTCGATGCGTTTTTTAAATAGAAAGCTAATTTTTGCGAGAGTGTACTTAGCTTTGTTTCATGAAAATCGGTTCAGCAGTTTTCAAGTAACTTTAAAAGTTAAGAACACTCTCGCAAAAATTAGCTTTCTACTTAAAAAAACCGCATCGAAATCGGTCCACCCGTTTGGGAGCTACGATGCCACAGACAGACAGACCGACAGGCAGACAGACAGACAGACAGACAGACCGACATAGGCGTCAAACTTATAACACCCCTCTTTTGCGTCGAGGGTTAAAAATAGTTACAAGTATCAAGTTGTCTTGTTCACTCATACTTGCTAGCTAGAGGTGAACGACCAAACATGCGATTTTTTTCCGGCAGTGAAGATGTTGCGTGCGGTCGAGGATCTGCATATAGTCCTAGAGCCTACAACGGATTTGGGCCTAAACGTATAGGACAGCTGGATTCATTCTAGGTCGAAAGAACACTCCAAAGTACATCATTTAGCCTCGGTCTTACGACTCAAACCGGTCACTGAAATTTTTTACAGCGGTCAGACAATCGCGAAAAAATGGGGTCTGGGCCTAAACATATAGGAATCAAACTGAATGCATTTTAAGAAAGGTACTACTTAGGACAACACCTCTGCATATTTACTTTTTCTCAAATCGGTCACCGTCAAGCGGGGCAGCCACGAGGGTAGAGGGGGCGCGGGCAGTTGGGTGAAACTGACGTAATATCTGTGGCTTGGAACAAGAAGTAGGTATGGCCATAGTACAGACTTACGTACCTACTTCTTGTACCAAGCCACAGATATATTTGCAAAATTTTCTTTTTTGTCTGTAAGTTTTAAACTTTTTTAGCCATTCTATTGTGTAGATACGAGTTCAAAAATAAGTTCTGCAAAAGATTTATATTCCTACACACATTGGTTCAGCTTTTATATACTATATTCTGTTTTCTTGTTTTTTCACTGTAACTTCTCTTATAAGTCCCAGAAAAATCTGAAAAAATATATAACATATACTATTTTAATTCACGTTCATAAGATCCCTTTTGGCCCATCTTCAGAAATTTGTTCCAAAAAAACAGAATAATCCGTCAGGGTTGCCTCTCATTTTATTCTAAAATTATTCTAAAAAATATTTCTTTTTCTTTTAAGTTTTCAATAGTTATTGTATACTTACTTACATTCAAATAGCTTTTTGATCGGACGCATAGGTACTTTAACTACTTTTTCACGTAAATAATTTTCGAACAAGCTGACTTTTTCGTTTTTTGTTTTTAATTTTTTCTTAAAAGGAGGAGAGGAGAGGGAGGAGGAGTTGCTGGCCTTGATAGTTGACTGCATAAAAAACTACGAACTGAAAAGATAAAAACAAGCTCCTTTAATCAGCTATAATAACTTTGTTTGAGCAAATTAATACAAATTGAATGTTATTAGGTACTTATTAGGTAGGTATCGCAAACGGGGACAAAGAAAAATTACAAAACATATCTACCTATTTGATGGTTACCTATTGCTTTGTCCCCGCCTGCAATACCTACCTAATAAGTACCTAATAACATTCAAATTGTATTAATTTGCTCAAACTAAGTTATTATAGCTGATTAAAGGAGCTTATTTTTATCTTTTCAGTTAGTAGTTTTTTATGCAGTCAGGTTTTTTGTTTTTCTTAATAATTTACTTTATTTCATACTTTTTAGTCTAGTGTCAAAATGGTAGCATAAAAGTACTATAATATATATATATTTGGAATTTGCTCTTCACCAGCTTTCATTTGATACCCATATTGTAATTTTTTACGAAAAAAAAAGATTCTCCCCTCTCTTTTTTATTTCGCTGACGCCATATTAAAATAATGTACCCTATGTCACTCTCACGATTTTTACAAATCTAACGAGACCTCATACGTTAAAATCCATTAAGCCGTTTAGGCTGTAGGGAGTGCCAAAGAAATAGACATACAAACATACATACATACATACATACATACTTACATACATACATACGCTCGAAAAACATAACCCTCCTTCTGTCGCAGTCGGGTAAAAATTAGAATATTTTTAGAATAAAATGAGAGGCAACCCTGAAGGTTTTTCTGTTTTTTGCAACAATTTATGAAGATGGGCCAAAAGGGATTTTATAAAATACTACATGAATCAAAACATGAAATATATTTTTTCAGATTTTTCTGGGACTTATAAGAGAAGTTGCAGCGAAAAAACAAGAAAACAGAATATAGTCTATAAAAGCTGAACCAATGTGTGTAGGAATACAAATCTTTTGCAGACCTTATTTTTGAACTCGTATCTACACAATAGAATGGCTAAAAAAGTTTAAAACTTACAGACAAAAAAGCGAACTTTGCAAATATAATTACGTAAAATTTCACGGAAATTTGACACTTTTTTAATAAAAATGAGTCTATATTAAGCGCGCAACACACGGCCGCTATAATATGTTGCTGTACTCTTCTAACGCATGCAAGTTGCTAATCGCTTTCTCTCACTCGCACGCGGGAAAGAGACATGCTTATGTAATTTTGCGTGCGTAAGAAGAGTACAGCAACATATTATAGCGCGTGTCTGTGACGCCCTTTAACTATTCTTATGTCTATATCTCGGAAACTAGGCTCGTTTGGCGGTTCACGAGGGTGTGTTGGCACCAACTTTAATATATGGCAGTGAGAGTTGGGTATGGCAGAAGAAGCATGAATCTAGAATAAATGCTGTTGAAATGCGCTCCCTGCGCAGTAAGTGTGGTGTGACTTTAAAGGACTGGTTACGGAATATTGTGATTAGAGAAACATGTGGTCTGAAAGAAGATGTAGTGACAAGGATTGAAAAAGGCATGTTGAGGTGGTTTGGCCATGTGGAAAGAATGAGCCAAAGTAGGTTGACGTATGAAATTTACAAGGCAAGTGTGAATGGAATGGTCTAAGGGGTCGCCCTAGGCGCACGTACGCTGACCAAATCGGATGCGTACTGAAGAAGGGCCAAATAAAATGTACCCGGAACCGACGAGCTTGTATGAAGAGACTTATGAATGTTGAGGAGGCGAAAGATGTGTGTCAGACAGAATTGTAGCATGTGGCGATCTATTGTCTCTGCCTACCCCAGTAGTGGGACATAGGCGTGAGCATATGTATGTATGTATGTGTAGAATTACGAAATAAAAAAGTGGTTTCTTCGATCTACCTGACGAGATATCCAGGGGCAAAGCGGGGAGAATATTTTCCGTCCGTCCTTCAGCACCAGATCTTGGTTAAAATGTATTTTGCTATCAAAACTGAACGTTTACAAACAAATTGCAAGCCAAGATGTTAACCGTTGATGAGATCCCTCGTACGGAGACATTCCTAGCTTCAGTATCAGATCTTGGTTATATATGTGTTTTGCTATCAAAACAGAACAAATGGGAAGGAAGAGGAATTTCCTTTTACGGAGACGATTCTGGCAGCAGCTCCAGGTTGCTGTCACCATATTATTGCATTCATCATCATCATCTAGATGCAGACGGAAGTCGCGGGAAATAAATAAACTACTTTTGTATCATTTATAATACAATTCCTGACCACCCCGCAAGGGATTATGGTCGTGAGTTTAAATTATGTGACTAGAAAATTAATAAGAATAGGTATGACGTCAACAAACTTAGGTAAAAACATTCCTGCAAGCGAGACACGTGTGCTCTCATCGACAGTTGACGGGGAACTACTAGCTAGAGAGTGCGGACTGCGGTCAGAGGTGAGTGACCGAGTTTGCGATTTTTTTTCGGCAGTGCGGCTAGGCTATATTCTGGCTCCGGAAAAAAATTCGCGCGAATTTATTTCGCGCGATTAAAATTCGCTATGCGGACAAGCCCTTATGAGGCCAGGAGTGAGCTACTACGTCTCAATTTCGTATGTCAAGTACTTAATATTCTATCCTATTCTGTGTCGTCACTGGCAACACACACTGGTCAATGACTTTCGTTTTGAGACACTGCAGTGTTTGGCCGAGAAGATACTACGCAGTCCATACGTCCTGAACGATGTCCAGCCCAGTTAGATTCGTCTATTGACCTCTATCTCGAAGTGGGACCATCCTAACTGGATAGTTTGTCCTTGGTTAACATAATCGTAGTAACTTCGAACTCAGAGTCTACGATCTTTACAGGAGTGGGTAGAACATGGACATTTGACATGATCTTCGTCTTGTCCATGGTAATTTTCAAACCAACTCGTTCGAAGGCTCTGCTAAGGTCATCAAGCATTCTACTGAGGTCCTCCATGCTCACCGTCATAATGATTATAATTATCTCACCCTGAGAGACTCGGCCCTTTCCAATCCAAAACCTTAAAAACATCTTCCAGTGCCACGGTGAACAGTTTCAGAGAAATAACGTCTCCATGCCTCACACCTCGCTGCGGTAGGTAGGATAGGTATCTATTCTGGTCATGTAATCGGACTGACATACCTAGTGGCAGTAGCATTTGAGCACTTCCAAGTACCTACCAGTAGTCAACTTTTCATCGCTGGAGAGACTGCAGTACAGCACATGTCCCATTCAAATCAAAAGCTTTTTCGTAGTCCACGAACGACAAGCAACGAGGCAGAGCGTATGTATGTGGTACGCGATGCTAAAGTTTGTTCGGAATCCAGGTTACTCGGGAGGTTGGAATTCATCCAAATGAGCGCGACACGGTTCGTATCAACTCTCGAAAACAGCTTATAGACATGGCTTAGAAGTGAGATGCGCTTATAGTTCTTCAGTAGGGCATTATCGTCCTTTTTAAAGAAGAGAACCATCAAATTTCTGTTCCATGTCTGCGGCGATTTCCCTTCAAGTATGACGAAGTCAAACAGCTTCTGAAGGGCTTAAAGACCGGTGTCAATAGTGACACCCACCACACCAATTATTTGTTTTGAATTAGATTGGTACTCATATCGTATGGTCAACAAGTCGCCTTATAATATTGTCAGTTTATCAAAATAGTAAAGTCTACTACTAGAGCACCGCCATAGCATTTATCGCTCTATTCCATCAAATGAATTTCTGGAAAAATAGCTTTACGAGATATGCCGCCTTTGATACCCTTCTCGTCTATGTTGTAAATTGTATTTGTCTGTTTCTGACGAGTAAATATAGAACAATAATTATTTTATGTTATCAATACTGCTAAGTTTCAAATTAGTTACTTTTCTATTAACAATATACTAAAACAATATAACAAAACAAACAATATACTACACATACTAAAGTATATGTAATTTTTTAAACCTTCGTACGTCCACGTTTCACTAGAAGTACCGAAACTCTGTCCAGTGTGACAGTACACACGACGTATGTGGGGACGGGGTTAAAATTTATTAATAATACTAAAAAGGTTACTTTTTGTTGTAACAATACACTTCGTCCTTACCTACAAACCCCGTATCTCCATAATGTTTCCCATGTACAATGATCTATGTGACAGTTAAGATTTTGATCGATCTTGAGACTACCACGTAATAATCAATATGTACCACATACGTTATTTGTAATTGGAGAGTTTCCGATGTAGAACTAAGTAAGTGACTAATAACACACTTCCAATTAACTTTTTAAGTTTTTTCTTTATTTTTCATATAGTTTACCGTATATTAAACCTATATTCCAAATTTCGTCACTGTGTTACAAATAGGACGTGAAATACACATGTTTGAAACTTAAAAGTGCTCTCCTGTAAAATTTGACTTTTGCACTTACGGGAATGTACGTAGGGACCGTCGATGTAGAGTCAATGTAGAGTCAATGTAGAGTCAATGTAGAGTCAATGTAGAGTCAATGTAGAGTCAATGTAGAGTCAATGTAGAGTCAATTTAGAGTCAATGTAGAGTCAATGTAGAGTCAATGTAGAGTCAATGTAGAGTCAATGTAGAGTCAATGTAGAGTCAATGTAGAGTCAATGTAGAGTCAATGTAGAGTCAATGTAGAGTCAATGTAGAGTCAAAGTAGAGTCAAAGTAGAGTCAAAGTAGAGTCAATGTAGAGTCAATGTAGAGTCAATGTAGAGACAATGTAGAGTCAATGTAGAGTCAGAGTAGCGTCAGAGTAGCGTCAGAGTAGCGTCAGAGTAGCGTCAGAGTAGCGTCAGAGTAGCGTCAGAGTAGCGTCAGAGTAGCGTCAGAGAAGCGTCAGAGTAGCGTCAGAGTAGCGTCAGAGTAGCGTCAGAGTAGCGTCAGAGTAGCGTCAGAGTAGCGTCAGAGTAGCGTCAGAGTAGCGTCAGAGTAGCGTCAGAGTAGCGTCAGAGTAGCGTCAGAGTAGCGTCAGAGTAGCGTCAGAGTAGCGTCAGAGTAGCGTCAGAGTTACGTCAGAGTTACGTCAGAGTAGCGTCAGAGTAGAACCAGAGGTGAGTAAAAGTTATTTAACTTTGATTGTAAAGAACTGATGAAGTGTCATGTTGTGAATTTACGTAAAACAATTTTTAATTCAATCAAAATTGCGTATTTAATGACTTGTTGATTGCAATGTTAATGAAGTTCTTACCTTTTTTTTCTTTTTTTTTGGCATCGATCGGCATAATTAAATACGATTAAAATAAAATAAAATAAGATAAGATAAGATAATATCTTTAGAGTGAATATAATTTTTTTTTTGAATTATTATGTTATTCTTATATACCTATCTACTTTATTCTTATAAGAACATTCAATTAAATTTTTCATTCACTTTAAAGATAACTAATTAAGTAAGTACCTACACATTGTTAAGCCCACTTGTATTCAAAAATATGCTAAAACGTTTTCTTAAATCTATAGATTTCATGTGAGATTTTATGTGAGTTTTGTACTTTGGGACGAAGTAAGAACGACTGCTAGACTGGTCGTTGGTATGGTATGATGTTGATGTATGACGATGAAAGGTATGATGAACTTTTCATCATCAACGAAATGAGTATGAATATGGAAATAATGAAATGAAATAAGTTTATTTGCGTTGAAAAATATACATATTATGATGTATGAAACAAAGTTATGTAAAAAAGATGGTAATCAATGATGAAATTGATGAATTAAAGTGATGCAATGTGAACGAAAATGACAACTGTTAAAAACTTTTTCAGGAAAACGATTTAGATTTATTGATGTTTTTCTTTTTTTTTAATTAATGATCACAATTTGTTTTAAATTCGGATTGCCTTTATAACCAAAGGTACTATCGCTAGACGTCAGTTTAATCTTCGCGGTCACGGTCACTAATACCATATTATGAAGATTCTATATTTGTTGATGATCAATAATTACTGCATTTTCAATAATATTTGGAATAGTTTTAAATCATTGTGATCGTTATTCCATTAAAAGTATTGAGATGTACTTCGGGGACGAAGTACTTGTCAGTATGGCCGAGCAGTTTGGATAAATAAATCCTGTTTATATCCTAATGTGATCATTAATGTAACTAACTAATATTAGCAATGATTTGCTAATATTAGTTAGTTACATTTTAAGAGATTTCATGCTAAAAAAAAAATATTTTTTTGTTATTACATTATAAATCAGTATGGCCGAGCAGATTGGAAATAATTGACATTAAATTATGTTCACTTCAAAGTTTTCTAAATCTGAAAAGATTATGTGGTAGTTTAATCTAGGTTTATGCGTCAAATTAGTTTTATATAATTAGTAGTAATTAGAAATTTGTATTCAGTCCGGTAGTGATAAAATATCTGTGCTAATATTAGTCCTGAGTATTGTAAAAGTTCATTAATTATTTCTATTTGAAGCAATTTTATTTAGCAAATAACAATAATTTTGAAATTTTTGTGTACCTACATGAAAACGTATAAGTAACATGTTTATGATAAATAATAGAGATGGAAAAATGGATCAATTAATAACTTGATGTTTTGATTTAGATTATAACTTTTTTGATAATGACTCTTGGTTTAATACCTACTGAAATTTTTAAGTGCATCCGTCTATGACCAACGTGACAATGACTTATACCCCTTTATAGCCTAAACTGACTCTAGGGGATTCCTATTCAATACTAACTTCACTATTTCCAATTGCTACATCAATTCTAATTTAATTTAATGTGATCCATAATTCCATGAAATTGTGTTCGATGTAGAAGAGCTTTTTGGTACTTCGAGGAGCGAAGTACTATCAGAATGGCCGTGTTAGCAAATATACTTATTAAAGAATATGAATATATTGTTAGGTAGTAGAACAATCCCTACTAGAATATTAGTACTGGTAACACTGACTAACAACCATCTGTTGTGGAGTTTTTGGCGGGCTTTGGTAACTGACGTTTGGAGTCCTCATATTTCATCGAATTTTTATTGTTTATAGTGAGTTTTGGTTCGTAAAATTGGTGTTGTTTTGCGTAACAAAGTGTCGTGCAAGTGAACAATATATAGTTCAGTGAAATATGTGGTGCATGGGTCGTAAACAGGAAAAGTGATCCGTGATTTTAGCGTGGCAAAGCGGTCGGTTCACCTCTTTCCTGTGGACTTCTCTGCTTTTCCTGCGTCTTTCGATTGTCTCCAAAAACTCCAAAGAACCATCAAAACGTCGAATACCAACGTTTTAATGTGAAAACAGAAGAAATATAAAAATAAAATAAGATTTAGCCAAAAGGTCTAGTAACCAGGCTAGTAAATAAATTGAAAAAAAAAAAAAAAACCATCTGTTGTTGGTAGTAATTATTTAGTGATTCATTGTTTTGAATATTGCTTAAATTCCATACTAATTATTCATAATATTGCTTACAATAATTGTTTGCTGATAATAGTTATTTACAACCTATTAATCATGTGAATATTTGAAGCAATGCAATTCCCTGATTGTTCCGCCAATAACAGAATTGATGTTGGCGGGAAAACAGGTATATAAAATGGGTGTCGAGTCATTATCTGGGATTCATTCCTGCCGTTACGCTGCCCAAGTAAGTGTTAAACTAATTACTGTAAACTTAATTAATGTGAACTGTTTTTATAATCTTTAAAATGATTATGTTTGTATGTGTGTAGATTCTCATTTCTTCTTTGTGGTTTTATTAACGAAACAGTGTTAAATATCGAGTCAAAGTAATGAAATATAATGGTTATACTAATTATCACCTTTTATTTAATATCATTCAGAATACCCTCCTATATTCTATCACATGCTTCACATCTTTCTAGTGTAACATTACGTCCGTCTTTTTTCAAGTCCGTGACTGTGTATATATTTGTTATTGTTGTAGATTTTTTCAACAAGCGCTGAATCAATTTCGTGGGACCACCTCGGAAGTATGACCTACCAAACAAAAAAATCATCATCAAAATCAATTCCCAATTGGCGGTGCAATCGCGTAACAAACATACAAAAAAAAAAAAAAACATACGGGTCGAATTGAGAACCTCCTCCTTTTGTTGAAGTCGGTTAAAAACTGGATTTTCTAGATTCGAAACTAACTTTTGTGCCGACTTTTTACACTTAATTATCGCACTTTACTCAATTCAACTCAATCCAAGGTTGTAAAACACGCAATAAATAATTATAGGTACTTTAACAATGACAATGTACTCGTAGAAAAATATCTAGTAGTATACAGGGTGATCCAGACCAAATGGATATAACATTTTTTTTAGTTTTCTGACTTTGGACCTACTAAGGCACGCCAGGGAAAAAATCAGGAAAACAAAAAGATAGATAAATAGATGAAGATTAGATTAGATTTTTATGTAGATTATTTAAAATTTATTTCACTTAAAAACTCCATTTTTGTTGTTGGGAGTATAGGTTAATAAAGTAACACACGACATAATTGCAATAAACATTGAAAAAATAAAATTTTATGTTCCTGAAGATAAAGTTCAAAAAATCGTTTCTTGTAATCGGTTGTGATACCGATTTTTTCGCTGGTTTTTCCTAACTCCCCAAGTAAGCAATAAAAAAAGGTTATATCTGGTCTGGACAATATGTGACAAATATTTTAATTTAGTAGACTTAACATGTTTTGTTATAAATCTACTTACAAAACAAATTTTCTAGTTATGTTTGCTAAAATAAATAATTGTCACATACTACTACATATTTTCCTCCGTGTATAAATCTATTACTTACTCAGACACTTAAAAAATAATATCACAAACACTTAAAAACTGAGAGCCTAAGCACGTCTTGCCGCTTGAATCCGATGTAATCGACTGATTTAAAACAGGCGTGAACCCTTGCTACTTGAACAAGTTGCCGGTGACGAATTTCATGAGGTGACGCAATATTCTGACCTTCGCAACTCTGTAGTATAGTATTTATAAGCAGAAATGTTTTCCAGCGTGTTAGTCATCTAAGCTGCTAGATCGTGGTAATAGAGCAAGAGCCCGTGACAATCAGACCTTCGTTATCATTTATGAATGTTTCTCTGTGTATGTCTATTTTCAGAATATCTCTTACTACCCCCTCGGGGAACATAGTCGTGAGTATATGCTCTGTTTATGTCCCTAATACAGGTAAAACGATCCCCGACTGTAAAGTTTGGATCACGACAGACAATTTAAACCTGCTACCTGCCAAAGCCTCCTCAAACTTCATAGTTGCCCAATTACAACTATTATTGATTATAAACATGTTACAGCCATGTTGTGCTATTTCGAATCAAATAAAGATTGAAAAATTTGTCTCGGGCGGAACTTGAACCCGCACTCTTCCAAACCGGGGAAACGTGCTAACCAATTAAACCACCGAGCCCACTACCCAGAGAACGAAATTTTCAATCTGTTACGTCTTAAGGGGACGTGCGCGCCATCTACAAGAAGTATTACAACCAACCAACTTGCAAGTCAAGCATTACAACTTGAATTCATACAATATAGATGGCACACCATGTTCTAATTACAACTATTATTGATTATAAACATGTTACAGCCATGTTGTGCTATTTCGAATCAAATAAAGATTGAAAAATTATTTTTTTCATAGTTGCCCATCATTCCTACCTGTGTTGGGAGTAGGGAATGCAGAACCGGAACTGTTTCAAAGAACCGGGATTTTCGGGAATCGCAACCAGTGGAACCGGGAATCCCGGGAGCATACCCTTGTTTGAGCATGCGCTGGGAAACTTTCAGCTTTTATAAAATAACGAAGGTCTGATCGTCACGGGCTCTTGGACTATAAGCGAGATGAAGATTCTAGTTAGGCTAGATTTGTCAAGGTTAATCAGACTTGTTTTGGCCGGGCTACAAAATTCCAAGTTTTGTTTTTCAATGTGAGTGGGGTCAAATTGAAATGATACGTTTTTACCGTTTTTTCCTCGTTCTTATAAATAAGTATATCTACATTCAACGTGTTAATGAATAAGCGCAAAACCCCATACACCCCGACTGATTTATAAAAAAAATATTAGATTGAAACAATAATTTCATTATTAATATAGTTAAAATTTAAACGCAGTTATTTGCGTTTTAAGTTTTGAGTAGGTTTTGAGCCAAAAATGATTTGTTATCATTTCAGCAATGAATGAAACCGCTAACGAACTCATACATTACATAACTAACGAACGAACCGCTAACGAACTCATAGATACATTTTAAGAATCTTGTTTTGGTAATAAGTAGTATGAGTGTGCCCGAGCGGTGGGTTGACATATCGGGTTCAGTGAATTTTAAATTTTACAAACAAATTAATTCATATTTTGAAAAAAATTACGTATGTTGAAACCATGATAATTCGATTCTCCTCTCGATTCTAAACAAACCACTTTCTAGTTTTGCGTTAATTCATTAACAGGTTGTATAAGGTAAAATGTTGTTTTGAATTGTTTTTTTTTTGTTTATTTTCGACTAAACTTTTTTGTAGTTGTCTTCCAGTATCTATAATGTTTTGATTGTCAAGGTTAATTAGACTTGTTTTGGCGGGAATGGAGAATTCCAAGTTTTGTTTTTCAATGTGAATGTAGTCAAATTGAAATGATACGTTTTTTCACCGTTTTTTTCCTCGTTCTTATAAATATATCCATATGGTAAAATGTTGTTTTGAATTGTTTATTTTTTTTATTTTCGACTAGACTTCCTTGTAGCTTCCAGTACCTATCCATGTGTTGATAAGTATAAAAAAACAGGTAAGTGTTAATTTTACCGTTTTGGCGCGCCCCACACAAAAGACTATGTTTTCAAAACTAGCCAATTTAATTCAATGAAATTTTCCAGAAACAATCTAGAAACTAGTCTCTATGCTTGTATTCCGACAGATTCTTCTTCTTATCGTGTGAGCAAGCCCTAATGTCAGAGTTTATTCAAACCGCCTTACGGCCTCTGACGTGGTTTTTATGTAACGACTACTACCACCAGAGATAGTATCCGGGACCAACGGCTTAACGTGCCATCCGAAGCACGGAATCATCTTTCTTTTCAGACATTTAGGTGATTCAGCCTGCAATGTCCTAATCAACTGGGGAAAAATGCACTATCACTAAGTGTCCCCCGCGGGAATCGAACCCACAACCTCCCTGTCAAGAGCCCAATGCTCTTAACCATTAGACCACGGAGGTAGTAGTCAGATCAACAGATTAACTTTAGTTAGTATTAAAAATATAACCAAACTTCGTTTGTAAGGAGCACGCCAACGCTAATATCGCCTTAATATTGATTATATCAAACAACTAGGTTACTACGATACACTACTCACGAAGTGCAATCTGCAACGTACTGCACCGCGCATTGCATGTACGATATAAATTAAATCAATACCGAAGTAATAGGTAGCAAAGGATGCATTGACCGTGAAGAAAAGAACAACATTGAAACAAGACGTCACAATGAACATTTAATTTTTTGTAAACTCTTGTTTTTATTAAAAAAACCGGCTAAGTGCGATTCGGACTCACGCACAAAGGGTTCCGTACCGTTATAACTAAATATTCTGTGAACATTTCAAGCATCTACCTGTTGCCGTTATCAATATCGAGAAAAACAAGAAAAAAAAAATTTATGGGAGCCCCCCTGAAATATTTATTTTATTCCGTTTTTAGTATTTCAACAGAACAGATACATCATCTTTAAAAATTTGACAGATGGACGGGTGACGGGACAGACAGACAGACAGCCGGAAGGAGTCTTAGTAATAGGGTCCCATTTTTCCCTTTGGGTACGAAACCCTAACTAGCTGTTCCCGGCGACTCCGTCTGCGTGGACCTCAAAAATGTATCCTATGTGTTAATCCAGAACATCATCTATCTGCGTGCCAAATTTCATCCATATCCATTCAGCCGTTTATGCGTGATTGAGACAAACATCTACACATCGACACAAACTTTCGCATTCATAATATTAGTGAGATATAAAAAATAGGTTAGAAAATAAAGAGATGTTTTTCGAATATAGATATTTCTGTTTTTATCTTTCTGAAAAAGCTAGGTTCCTTGGTAGTATAATACTTTGGCCTGTAGAAATTAAAAAGCAGCTAGGCAAAGGAAATCATCCCATTTTAGCGTATCTAAAATTTTTTTACTGTTTTTCTAATTATTCGAGAAATAATGGAAAATTTATATACAGGATGTAAAAAAAAACTTTGTAACCTTTAGGTGGGGCTTCTCACCATCAAACTGAACTACTTTCACTATTAAGCCAACTTAGAAATCGCGAAAAAAAACAGCTGTCCCATACATTTGAGTCGAGTCGCTACTGCAGTTTTGTCCAAAACTAGTGTTTTTTTTCTTTTCGAGATTTCGATGTTAGCTCCACAGTGAAAGTTGTTCAGTTTGATGGTCTGAAGCACCCCCTAAAGGCACCAACAGAGTTTTTTACATACTGTATACGCTTTGAATGACAAATAATCTCCAAATGGTTTTCGAAATTTGGCACTTTTCATGAAATGAAATGATTCTAAAATACTAGTTTTTTTCCTAATTTATTGCATCACATTATTTTTAAAATAGTTTTATTTTAGTCTCATGTTCAAATACAAAACATTAAATCATAATAAACGATAAACATATTCTGTTGATTACACTATTTGTTTCTTCTATATATTGTTTATACCTATAATACATGAACCTGGTAAAACAGTTATAAAGCAAAATTAACATAATTTCCCAAAACTAAAAGTTTTACTAGATCAAAATGTACTTTTGTGTTTGGTGTAAATAATAGTATATTTCATTCATTCCTTTATTCATGACTCCAAACAAGCGTTTTTCAGTTTTAGAAACGTCAACCTTTGATTATATTTCAATAACATGGACTTTCTGGAAATAAATTAAAATGAAATACTTGCGTTTTATTTAGTATTTATTTTTATTTTTCAACTGGCTAGAAGCCATAATTAGTGAACAATTTTTCTGCAATAATGCATTTAATATTGATTTAGAAATAATCTAAATTAGTTAGTGGAAGAGTACAACATCAGCATAGGTAGCATGCCACACGTGATACGGCTATATCACATCTTTTATCTCGTTCATTCGCATGCAAATAAGAAAGGGAGCGAAGGTATGATAGCACTGTATCACGTACTGAGAGCGAGCGAGACAGGAATACACTATTCCCTACCTACATTATACGCCATGCTTCCTGCCAGAGGTAGTGAGGATTAAATTGGTGGGAGGCAGGGAGTGTCCGTACTGGAGTGTGATTTTTTAACATCACACGTTCATTCGAGCAGTAGAAAATGACATAAAATCGATGAATTGCCATTTTTTAATCATTTGCAACGAGTGCTGCAAACCACTCGTATCCTATTCTATTCTATTTTTATTTAATGGTGTTTCCTTGTTAGATTTCACCAGTGTCAAGTAGTTTGAGGGAGTGTCTATCCAATCTCCAGGATTGTTTTTGAGTAAGAACAACTGAGAAGGATTTTATAGCCTCGTGGCAGGCTGAGACGCGAACCGCGCGAACACCACGCGAGAGACAAGTGTTTGAAGCAAACTTTGCAACGTGACTCCTCCACTCGTATCCAATCTCACCACTTGAATGTTTGACGTTTGTAATGTTGTCAGACGTCAACAGATTTTACTTTTTTTCTACGTTTGTTGAACGTTTTCTATGTGAAATATAAACGGTTTTGGCACAACCAAACGATTTCAAAAATACAGAAAAACATAATCACTCAGAATTAAAATTTCTATTCGAATGTGAATCTCAATGTCATCGGTGATGTTCAAAAATCACACTCCAGAAGCATGCTACACGTGATACGGCTGCATCACTTCTTTTATCTTGTTCGTTCCCATGTAAATAGAAAGAGAGTAAGGTGTGATAGCGCTATATCATGCTGGCATGCAACCTACGCTGGATGTAATACTGGATACTCTATCATAATTAATAATTATACTGTGGTGATATACGTATCACCTACATACCAGTACTGTGTGAATGAGACTATGCTTTGATATTAGTTCAGACACCGAACTTTAGGTTTTATCATCAAGAAATACGGCACATTTTCCATTGACACACTTTTCCACTCTTCTAACAATTTACAATCAATGTTTATTATAAATTCGTCATGAAAAAGCTAGTTAATTTCACAGGCATTACTATTAAATAATGACTAATAAACACAGCAAAGACGGTAAGTGGAAAGATGACGTCATCAAGAATAATTACCAATGATTCCGAGTACGTTTATTCCGAGTTATGTGGAATTGTTGATAGGAAAAATATGTCCAAGATATGCTGAACAACTTCAAAGAGCTTCTAATAAGATCAATTCATAATTAATAGTAACTTGGGCGTTAATTATTAACAAATAGAAGTAAAAGAGAACGCGGAAAAAATCAATCGAACTATCAACGTAAGAAACACAAGGTCATTTACTCAAAAAAACGTTTTATATCCGTGTCGAACTGCACGATTGTGTAGTAATATATTCGTAAGCTAATATTGAACGTAAATAAACGTAATAATATTGAAACTTACAGTTTATTGAGAAGATTATTCAATAAATATCTTGAGCCGGTAGAACACGCGGGCACTGTCACAAAACAGCAAAGCAAAATGTCGAATGTCAGAAAAAATTGCCAAGAGCGTGTCTGGTTTGTCCGTGACAGGGTTCCGCAGCCAATGCCCAATGAAGCAGTGTTCCGGAGTTCCGGGTGAAATTAGGATTTCCTATTGATTTACCCCCTCCAAACGAAATCTTAATTTTTCGCATTGTATGTAGCGGGTCTAAATAAATAAATTAGTTAAAAAATAAGGTAATTACCTTACCTTGTGGGGACTTGCCATGTCAACACCCACAAGTTATAGCAAAGAAGCTAACAGAAGGCGATACCGTCGCTGAGAAATATGCTCCATACAAAGACAACGTTAACCGTAAATACGTAACTCGTAACCTACTACAAATAAGGCTCACAATCGAATGCGAGACATAAATAAATCGCGCAAGAGAAATATCACAGAGATTCGATATATACACAAGGTCCAACTAAGAACTGTTGGACCACGGCCGGTCCCCAGGCTTCACACTAAGGCCGCGATTCAGAGACGATTTTTTTAGTCTTAGTTCGAGCTAAGTAGGGTAGAAATGTATGGATTTTGACATACGGGAGTTCGAACTATGACTTACAAATCGTCTCTGAATCTCAGCCTAAGCCTGGTGAAAGATCTTCCCCTTTCAATGGAGGAACATTCCCAAGTAACACCTCCATAAGCCCAAATAGGCTATTTGGGCTTGTGTCCGACAGAAGTTTCGGTTTCGGTTTAGGCATGTTTCGGCACAAATTTTTAGTTTCGGTTTAGTTTCGTTTTCTATGACCAACTCAACTCAAAAAACTCAAAATTATTTATTCAAAATAATATCACATGGAGAACTTTCTGATGTCAAGTTTACCGAAATTGAACCTACGTCCAGCAGTGCGATTTTTGAAAATCATTGGAGCGGTTCGGCAGTAGAAAGATTTATAATCTCCATAGTAATTCTGACATTTTCTACTGCCGAACCGCTCGTATGATTTTCAAAAATCGCACTGCAGTGAGTTTTCACGCAGTCTTTGGCATCGTGCGCTGTTTGTTTTGTGGTGTTAACTTTGAGGTTATGTATGTTATTTGTGTGTTACTTTTTATTCCAATCACGTAATAGTTATTTAATTATTTTGTGACTAACAATCAATTTCATTCCAGTTAAAAAAACGTTTAATTTAACGTTTTCTTATACAACATACAAAATTATATTAGCAAAAAGAAATTTAAAAATGTTGGACTGAATTACATCACAAGGAAGTTTCGTTTTCGGTTTCAGATTCGGCCGAAACTAAAACATAAATCGCAATTCGGTTTTTTGATTCGTTCTCAAGCGTTTGTATTTGTTCAAGAAAAACAATCAGCTTGAGATCATCCATATAAAGGGTCCTTCTTAATATGGTGACACTTTTTTAATGGAAGAGCGCCAAACTGAACAACTTTCTCTATTGCACTAACAACGAAATCGCGATAAAAAATCTGCTTTTCAAGGCATAGGTACCTACAGCTTGGCAAAAAAGTCGCGTGATAAAAAATGAGGGTGCGTGGAGGCCCACGCAAGAACGTCAAAATCACGCATAACCTGGTAACACCACCATACTAAAATTTCTGTCACCACGATCATGACTTTTTTTCCAAGCTATACAAAGAGAATGGACGAAATTAAAGGATTTCTTGTTTGATTACGGAACCCTAAAAACGAACGCGTAGCGGGTGCGGATAGGGAAATCAGTCAATTTGTTTTCTTTTTCTAAAATTCTGACAAGTGAACTGATTGGTCGACGCATGTCCTTCGATATATTCTACCCAATCCTGAGCAACTGTGTCAAATTTGTCAAAATTTATATTACAGAGAACAACATTGTTTGAGGTGTTTTATCATACACAGATGGAAACATAAGCAATTTTATTTTAGGTCTTGTACAAAGCCTAATAAAATACCTATGAAAAGCTATTTAAAAACTATTGTGTTAGAGCTGAATTTGAAAAAGAAATGATATATGGAATTTCCTCAAATGCCCCTTTGGGATTGGGGTCGTTTAGTTTCCAAAGAAATATTTTAAGGGTATGACAAAATACCTTATCAATAGCTGTCACGAGGTCACGGGAAGGTCGTGACCTCCGTAGGGATGGAAGCTTTTATGATTTCATTTAACGTTTTTGATTCATCAACCGTTATAATAATTTATTATTATTATTTATAATTAATGGACTTCTTGATTGTGCGTTAGCACCGCATTTCCGCCAATGTCAAGTGGTTTGAGGGAGTGTCTATCCAATCTCGAGGATTGTGGAGCCTCGTGGCAGGCACGGACCTGAAAAAAAGACGGCCGTAATCTCGTCTAATCACGAGTGAAGCACCCATTTCTTTTGTTTGCGTGCTGTCAGGCGGTACATAATGGTGACGGGTGTCTGACCTGCGCCTAGAGCTAGTGCATCTGTGTGAGTGTAGGTCTCTTGTAGAACCAACGAAAATGTAGGACCTTGCATGCTTCACATCTTTTTAGTGTCACATTACATCCGTCTTTTTTTCAGGTCCGTGGTGGCAGGCTGAAACGCGAACCGCGCGAACACCACGCGAGAAACAAGTGTTCGGGGCAAACCCTGCAACGTGACTCCAACCGTTATAGTAGGTAGTTAATCATTATGCTGGGTTTACATGCACGCCGTGCAGGCCGGGTGCGTCCCGTTTCGTATAATAACATTTGGTATAATAAAATTTTTATAACGTTCAAATGATATAATGCTCGTAAGAAATACAAACTACGAGCATAATATTGAAAAAACATAACATACATTTAATCGAATACTTTATATCCTATAATTTTAACATATCTAATGTTGATTATTACTAACGATTACTTAATATAAAACTTGTTTGATATATCAATCATTTGATGTTATTTTATGAGACATAACGATCCCTTGATTTATTGCTCCAAAGACATAAAATTAAATATATTTTTAAAACCATTTTACTTACCTATAACTAGTAAATTGCCTTCTTAACTATAGTTAGGTTAATTTAGGTAGTGTGACCCTTCGATCAAAGTTAAATTAATGGATAGGCCTTACGCAAACATTTCAAACCAGAAATATGAGGCAAAACAAATGAAAGGTACCTATACTTCAAATTTGTATGCAACTACCCTAGATTTGACAGATAATGGCGCTAGTTTGTATGGAACAAGTGGCCTAGTAGTGTGCTTCAACTTACGGCGCTTTAGGCCTATCCATTAATTTTACTTTGATCTGAGGTGTGACCATGTAGAGAGCGAGCGGAGTCAAGCGAAACGTGACTAAACGTGTGTCACATGCATGCTGCATTTGTGCATGCATGCATGCTTGTTTGCTGGCATGATTGCGTGCATATTTGCTTGCATGTTTGCTTGCTTGCATGCTTGCTTGCATGTGTGCTTGCTTGCATGTTTGCTTGAATGCATGTTGGGGGGTGCAGGGGGGCTGCGCCCCCCGCGAGGGGGGTGCGGGGGGCGGATGCCCCCTGCCTGAGAAAAACAAACAGGTGTTTTAAACATTGCAGGTTAGGTTAGGTTAGAACATGTTGCACACTTAGCGGAGCGAGCGAAGCGAGCGGAGCATCAACATGCTTGCCTGCATGCTGCATGCCTGCTTGCTTGCTGCATGTTTGTTTGCTCGCTGCATGCTTGTGTGCTCGCTGCATGCATGCTTGCTTGTTGCTTGGGGGGGCAGAAAGGTATGTAGCTTCAAAACTATAGGTTAGGTTAGGTTCGGTATGTAGTGTAACTACTTAGAGAGCGGTCATATTTTAGACATTTTTATAAATATCAAGGTCAAGGTCGGTGAACTTTGCGTGGTGCTCAGCTTTCGATTCTAAAACTAGATGACATCAATGCTATATTTGTTAAATGTTATGCTTTATGGATTGTATAACATGTGATGGTTATACTTAAGGTTCATTATATCCGATGCGTTTTATACTTTATCAAATTATAGGTATTAAATTTATATCTAACGTTTATTATAGCAAATGTCCTGTATTTCAAACAAAATTATATAAAAAGAAGTTATGTTTCCTAAACTATATATTCTTTGTATTTATATCGAATATTACTTACCCGTGCAGGCCGGCAAGCTTTGGCAATTCGCTGTACATCGACTCGTCTGTAAAGTGAATGTTACTATTTAACTTTATAGAAGCCTCAATGTACAGCGAATTGCCTACGCTTGCCGGGCTGCGCGGCACGCGTATGAACGCACCTTTATAGTTTGAAAAATTTAGCTCGATACATGTGACATCTGTCATATAGGTAGGTATGTAGGTACAATAATTTTTTAAAGTAAATTAAAAAAAAAATAACGTTCTGTCATTCTTAAGGGCCGCTATAATATGTTGCTGTACTCTTCTAACGCATGCAAGTTGCTAATCGCTTCCTCTCACTCGTACGCGGGAAAGAGACGTGCTTATGTAATTTTGCGTGCGTAAGAAGAGTACAGCAACATATTATAGCGCGTGTCTGTGACGCCCTTTATTTCTTACGCATCGCTCTGTCCTGCCCCTCTAGCATGCCACCGCCGAGAAAACGACAAAAATCGAGACGTGCCTCCATGTTTATTATTTTACGTACGCCAAAAAGAGCGCGCATGACGTTTTTCTCGTTTAAACGCTTTGTCGTGGGTGGCATGCTAGCCGTGCTGCTACCACATAAATATCTGAAAACTGCTGAAAACTCTCAATAGAAGGCTTGTTCACACGGCAACACATCAGGCTATTTTTCGCTTACGCTGAATATTCAGAATAAGTAGGTATTACACCTGTACCTGACCTAAACAAAAACAAGATAAAATATAATATTTCGAAATCTGCGCTCTCTTTCTATTTGCGCGAACGAACGAGATAAAAGACGTGATACGGCCGTATCACGTGTGTAGCATAGCATTCTACGGCTTCTGCGCCCGCGGCATGATCGCGCGATAAAGCGCTATCGCGCCCTAGCTCCCTTTCTTTTTGCGCGTGAACGAACGAGTTAGCAGGCGCGATAAAACGTTTATCGATGTACCATGCCGCGGACGCTGGAGAGATAAAACTCATTGTCAAAACGATTCATATTCATATTCATTTATTCGCATTCATGTACAATTACAGCACAGATTTCGTTTTTGTTCGATTTTTAGTTTTATTTTAATGCATCATCAGCACATCCCTATTAATTGTCAAATTCTACGTCATTTCCACAGATTCATGATACGTAATAAGCTACATAGGCGACAGTGAAATTTTCAATTAGTTCTAACAGATCCGTTGTGGCGCTGTTGTCGTAAACGTAATTTGTATTGAACTTGTAGGTTATAGTTACAGTCTGTCTATAAAGTCTTGGCAAAAAATGAGGGCGCTGTCTCCACGCAAGACCGTCAAAATCAAGAATAACCTGGCAACACGACTATACTAAAATGATTAGTTCCTCAAACATTCATGCCACGACTTTATAGACCGACTATAATATGTATTATTATTATAGTAATTCCAGAATTCAAAAATTAGGAAATTTGACCATGGAACCAACTAATCAAAACTATATTATTATGTCATAAAACGGAGAAGAATTAGCGCTTTTCATGGATTCTTAACTCAAGCGAAAATACAAGATGTAGGTCCTCCACATACGTACGGAATGCGGGTCTTTATTTTATATTTTTTTACGGATAGAAGACGTCATTTTAAGAAACTGATTTCATTTTCATTACAAATTTGAGGATTGGCTTCCCGCCATTAAATTTGTTCGGTCAAAGTTGTATTTGATATTCGTGAAAAATTGGTTTTAGTGATATTTGTGACATAATTTCGTGCGTATTGTGTGCCAAAAAGTTGCGTAAATCGACCAACATAACAGGAATCTCAAATACATACGAAGAAAGAACAAAAGTTTTGGTGCAAGTTAAATCGTACTGGTGATTTTGGCGGCAACGCGCGTGCTTACAAAATCGACCAAAATTTCATCCTCATCGTTCATCTATCATCCCATCGTCATCAGGAGAGTTTTGCACGGGAATTGTGAAGAAACAGACGGGCTTTGTTTCTTAATTTTCTAAATTCGTTTTTCGTGGCTATTATTGTGTTAATGTGGTGGAATTAGTTTGATAATGTGCCATTAATGGAGAGCAATATACAGGGTCCTTCTTAATATGCTGACACTTTTTTAAGGGGATGTTCAGACCATCAAACTGAACAACTTTCTCTATGAGACCAACATCGAAATCGCGAAAAAAAAATCAGCTGTCCCATACATTTGGCTCGAGAAGGTTTGCAGTTTTGTATGGAAGAGCTAATTTTTTTCGCGATTTCGATGTTGGTTCCATAGAGAGAGTTGTTCAGTTTGACGGTCTGATCATCCCCTTAAAAAAGTGTCAGCATATTAAGTTGGACCCTATAGTAAGAGTGAGAAATAAAGAAGGCGCTCCCGTTTGATTCGGATTGATTCTCGCGTGAAACTCCCCTGACCATTGGAATGTGTGTACCACCCTCGCATTTCAAGAGTTAGGTATTAAGGTTAGGTTAGTTTAGGTTTAAGTACAAAGAAAAAAGACACTAATGACCAGGCAGTAAGGGCTAGTTCCCATAGCCTATCCGAAAGGATAAACTTTAAAAAAAAAAAATTACAAATTTGATCGCGAAAAAATCACCTTATAGAAAAACCTTTGCTTAATTTAAAAAAATAAAAATTGTTACAGAAACGGCAACATCAAATATCAAATGACTATAGAGATAGGTTGCAAATGACATATTTAATTTATTATTTTTTAAATGGCCTGTTATTTTAAGTTGATTTTTAGTTTACCAAGAAGTTTACAGGTCCACATTTAAAAACGTTAAAACACAATAATTTAATTTTGTTTTTGTTTTTCATAGAGCCTAGGCATTTTCATACAATATGAAGGGGCTTTGTCTTCTTTCTTTAAAACTTGTAACTTATCCATCTTGCAATAATTTCCCAACTGAGGAAAAATGTGACTGTAGCGCTAAAACGGATCTATCGGAACTAAAGGCCTGTTTCTACTTCCTTCCACTTATCTGTCAATGCAGTGGTGGGACAGTGACCTTATCTGTCAAATTTACGTAGAAAACAACGCCATCTTTTACATTTTCCGGACATAAAACTGACAACCAGGTTCTTCTTCAACACAGTAGATGTCGTTAAAGTGCAAGTATGGGTATTCTACTTTTTTTGGGTAAATTTCCTCTAGTAGGGGGGTACATTAATATGTTGTTATTTATTGTATATTTGTCAGTTGTTATAGTAATAAACATGAGTAGAGAGATTAATATTAAAAGAAACAAAAACACAAATTATTTGAAATTAACAAGGACCGTCCCTTAAACGCTATGACAGTATATTTATGAAATTACACAATAATATATTCAGCGCAACTGTTGTTATTGAAATAAAAGTATTTGCACACTTTCAAATATTTTTTATAAAGCATCTAAGGGTAATTTATACAACAGCATAGTAAATTTGGTCCTAGCTACTGGCAACTCTCATTGTATCAAGATGGCGGAGCTGCGTGTTGCGTGTGGAATGATTGTGTTTTGTTATTTGTGATTCTTCAAAGAATTAGTTCTGTGTCTGCTTCTCGTTTCGAATTGTGACTTTAAAGGATACCTGTTGTACTTTAAAGAGACATTTCAAAACCGAGGCAGTACCTATATCCATTGAAATAAAGTAATATTAGGCATATATACCTACCTATACCTACGTATATGTATAGTAATCAGTCAACCGTCCATTGGTTATCTACCAACCAATCAACTGAAGGGGTAATTTGTGATAAGGATAGATGATTTCAATTTGGGTCACCAGAAACCGCGCGAGTAGGTTCTCTTTTCCTTTTGGTATAATTACTATACTCTTTGTGTCAATGTAATTTACTTCAATCACCAATCAGCTGAAAAATTCGAAATTGGTCGTCCTATTGTGAAATTATATTTATGTTGAAAAGTTTTGCAAGACAATACACACTCAAGATGACTACTGACTTATCGGTTATCGGAGCACAAAAAGTGATCAGCATATCCAACGGACAGGTACCTAATTTATTTTACGTCGATTTCTTCCATCGGCATTAGAAACTTATTGCCGATATTTGTTTATCTTGCGCAAATAGTCCCAACTATTGTAAAATAGCATTAGCGCACTGCGCAACTTCTGTTTTTGTGTAATTATGGCAATAAAACAATACTTTGGCGTTTCTGTGCTTGTGTGAAAAGGTAAATGTCCGTAGTGGAGTAAACTGGGCGCAATAGCATAGAATAGGGAATAGTATATAGTTCTACATACAGAACGGCCATTCCCCGCCCCTCTCTGACTTCAGATACCCCACCTCACCTCACACTTTCTGGAGACACTTTAGGGTAGCCAAGCAATTGAATGCAGTCAGGCGCGCGCACCCGTTGGATTCGACTACATAAAATTGGGTCTTGGAGTCACGTTGCAGGGTTTTCGTGGTGTTCGCGTGGTTCTCGTTTCAGCCTGCCACGAGGCTCCGCAATCCTTCTCAGTGGTTCTTACTCAAAAACAATCCTCGAGATTGGATAAATACTCCCTCAAACTACTTGACACTGGCGGAAATGCGGTGCTAATGTACAAGCAAGCAGTCCATTAATTTAAAAAAAAAAAGGTCTTTTCAGTGCAAAAAAAACGTTGAAAAATGACACTAAATTCATATTTCATTTTATCAGTAATTCCTTATAGTCTGGTTCACTTTTCTCAAAAAGGGTCATTTTAATCAGTCTAGCGCCATTTTGGGAAACATTTTGCCAAATGTGTTTTTATTACTAATGCTGAAACCTGCTGAACTTGTTTCGTAGAAAATTTTATCAGATTTAATTTGTCCATACAAAACTTTTCGATAAAACTTATACATTCCGAGAAATACGCGAAAAACTGAAAAAAGTCACCTTTAGAGCCTCCCCCTTCCTCGAGCTCGCAAATTCGGGAGTGCCAACATCGAAATTCGTGTTCAGCAGGTCCGAATTAGTAATAAAAACACATTTGGCAAAATGTTACCCAAAATGCCGCTAGAATTGAAATCCGTCGAAAAGTGAACCAGACTATTAGCTCAAATACTATTTTTAATAACAGAATGAACAATAAAAGTATCGAAATGAAGATGACGATGTTAAATGCAAAGCGCCCAAAACCCTACACACAATGTCATGGTCAGTTTGGACAAAGTGAATATGTGCAGACACCATTTCAAAATTAAAAAACGTTGTACCGGAGTGCCGGACCTGTGGCAGTGGGTAAATAGTAGCGATTTGTTTCCGGCACTCGCCGGCCGCTACCTACTCACTTACACCCTGTATAACTGGTCAAGTCTGACAACAGTCCCAATTCATCAAACAGTTTTTAACCACCCAGTTTTGTTTTGATTCGTCAAGGGTTCAAAACATTATTTACTAGTTTAAACTTGTATTGAATCAACATCATTGAGTCCGACATAATATACTATCGTTATTATGTTTATGATTGAGTCACTGATGAAGTGACGAATGTGAACAAACCTGTGGCATCATCTGAATGCTAAAACTTTGTAAAAACTACCAAAATCTACGATCTAATTTGTTCAACCCCAGTTCCTTCATAGGTAATTCTCAAACTTGTTTGAACGTTCTACTAAAACATTATACAAGTCTTTTATTACAGCAGTAAGTATATTTTTAATTTCTTAGGGCCTGTTTCACCACTTCTGGAAAAGTTAATGTTAGTTTAGTTGACATAACGCTTGACATATTTCGTATGAAACATTATGTCAAATTATCTGTCATATAAGCTTACAATGGTGGTGAAACAGGCACTTATTCTACTGTATTATTCTAGTAAGATTAATATGGAAATCTAGTTTAGTAAACACCTATTAGATAAGATTGCATGTTTGTACGTGCCTACTGGTAATTACAAAGATATACATCTATATCCTATTGAAGATAATGGTGTGTTGTGACGAAGGTCAAAAATTTAGATTAACTCTGCCGCATCTATTATCAATATTTTTGCTAAGTAACGGTTTGTTATCTATAACATACCTGTTTGATAATTATGTTCTTTATTATTTTTGTGATAGAGTAACCATCTCTCTTCTTTCTTCTATTCTAGTTTTTTATTCTAAACCAAAGTCTAAACTTAAAATTGTGGCTCCATCATATTGTTGATGATTTTGCAAATATCTAGTTTAAATATACCTTAAATGAGGTGTTTTTTTTACCTATGTTAATATTATGTACTATCGCGACCTTTTCCGCCTGACCACCACTAGGCTCATTTTTGCTTGCATACTAAAAAATAAAAGCGCTGTCTAGCCCCGCCCTGATTCGACATAAATTCACGACCTTAATCCCTTGCGGGGTGGTCAGAAACCATGGATAACAGAAAGAATCTGAGGTTCCATAAGGCGATTAGATCTGTAGCCATTTGATTAGGTCATGCCTTCACCATAGCGTAAATACAATAAAGTGGGGGCGCTTAGCGGTCGCGGCGGGTCTATGCTCGCACGGAGTGCGGGGGGGGGGGGGCTCGCGCGGTATGTGGAGGGGTGAGGCAGCGGCCGCATTGGTACAGTGCGCAGGTAAATTGGTACTGGGACACGTCTCCCCGCCACTGATTGGCCTGTCGCGTTCGCCGAGCTCGCTCACTTTATTGTATTTACGCTATGCCTTCACACTGGGCATGGCCTATGGTGCTCAGTTCAAAGCGGACTGCTACCATCATCAGCCTATCATCGTCTACTGCTGAACATATGTCTCCCTGCTACCTTTTTTAGGTCGTCTGTCAACCGTCGCCGCAAAACATCTCGAATAAGAATAAGAATAAGAATAATTTATTTGTGGAACATGAGTATTAACGCACGCACTCGCCATTTCGCGGTCTTCACTCTAGAACTCTGACACTCCATCGGTTGTCAGTTCTTCGGCAGATATGACCAGTCCATTGTTGCCACTTTAGCTTGTTAATTTTCTGAGCTCTGTCAACCACTTTAGTTCTCTGACATATCACTTCATTTCTCATGTGATATCTCGTGTATAAATAACAAACATAAATGTTGCTGTGCCCTGACAGGGTTCATGTATTCTCTTTAGCTATAACTTGTAACACCTTATGCTGTATGTACATGAATGCAAATAAATTACTATGAAACTACTATGAAACTATAACATATTTTTTAATATTTTCAGAGCGCAGAGCTGAAGAGTTTCTGGCAGGATCAGAATGTGGCTATAGTTTTCTTTCGCCGCTGGGGATGCATGCTGTGCCGACTGTGGGCGAAGGAGGTATGTTCATATTGTTCATGCAAAGATAGGCTGCCCCTCAACCCCTCTAGCATGACTTTTCTACTTGCGCGCGACTCGGCATTTTTCAATAGGTACTATAGATACCGCGGTTCTTCTCTATGCAGCGAAAGCATATGAATAAATACGACTAGAAGTCAAGCTTCTTAAAACGGCGCTAGACTCGCGAAAAAAGTTGTAATCCATTGTTTTATGGATCAAAATGGCGTGTTTACGAGTCTAGCGGTGGTCTCCGGCGTCGCGCCGTAAAATCATACTAGATGTCAGAAAATGCCATGAAAATTATCTGCTGTCCCATATGTTTGAATCGAGTAGGTATTGCAGTTTACAGCTGATATTTTTTTTGCTCTGTAAGGTTTGCTCCCATCAAAGAGTATAGTAATTATGCTCCCATAGTAAAAGTTGTTCAGTTTGCTGGGTAGAGTATGTAGTTTAAAGGTTAATGATACTTTTCCTTACACCGTGTGTTATTTTCTCATCGGACTATTCTATTCACATGGACTCAACACATCGTACAATAACAAAACCCAAAAATGGTACACATGTCTCCTCATAGTCATCAGACCAGATAAAAAAACTATACGACGCATTGTCACCAACACCAAGTGACGTGAAGCCGGTTTCGTAAGCGTGTTGTAAATTACGTTGTAAATGTGCGCGTGTGATCGTATATGCACAGAGCAAGGCGTAGTTTTCAATGCTGCACTTTATTATTCGCAGAGCTATGTCTTGTTTTTTTAATTCTATCACTTATCCCTCGGAGCGACAGAGTATCACGATATTGAACTCTATGTTCATGGACATAGAGCTCAACTATCAATAGGTTGATATGTCGCTGTGTGTGTACCTACAACTCAGGTAGCGAGTTGAGCTGATATTCTAAGGTCAATCAGGTAGTCAAAGTCAAATTGTTTTTTGTTTTTATACTTATTTAATTAACTTTTTGACCGCTGCACAATACACGACAAAAATATATAGGGTCCTTCTTAATATGCTGATACTTTTCTAAGGGGATGATAAAACCACCAAACTAAACAACTTTCATACATTTACACATACATTTGGCTCGAGTATTTTCGCAGTTTTGTATGGAACAGGTTTTTTTTCGCGATTTCGATGTTGGTGCCATATAGAAAGTTGTTCAGTTTGATGGTCTGATCATCGCCTGCAAAAAGTGTCAGCATAATTAAGTAGGACCCTGTGTAAAGAGAACACCCTTAGCAAGATACGCGAAGCCGTGGTGGTCCAATGGCAAGTAGCTTGCCTGCCGTGCAGGATACGATATGGTTCGATCCCCGTCCAGTCCGACTCGTACCAATGAGTTTTTCGGAATTTATGTACGATTTGTAACACCACTGGCTTTTCGGTGGAGGAAAACATCGCGAGGAAACCTGCATGCTTCAATTTCGAGACATTTATTGTACCCACTGTTCATTACAAGTGGCGACGGGCTCACTCCCGGTCACACTGGAGTTGTGAGAGTTTCGGTACAACTGGTGAAACGTGGATGTTATGAGGTTTCAGAATATCTGTGACTATAGTCTCTCTCTCGGGGATTATAGTCGTGAGCATATGGATGGATTGTTTTTTTTAGTTTGTAAATTAATGGCGTTTTGCTTGTGTGTAGCACTGTATTCCTGCCAGTGTCAAGTAGTTTGAGGGAATATCTATCCCAATCTCAAGGATTGTTTTTAGAGCCAAAACTTATTTGATAAGAAGGCGAAGTCTCGTGGCAAGCTTAAACGCACACCGCGCGAGCACCGAGCAAATGACAGAACAGCTCGTAGCCATACTCGCAACGTGACTCCGACAAAAATGATGTGTTGCGGACACCACCTTTAGCTGGTACTTAGTTTTAGGAAATTCTACAGGCTGTAAGGAAAAGTATCATTAACCTTTAACCATTAACCTCAAGCGCTCGTTGGCGTAGTGGAGCTTCGGTATTGGAAACGATCACCGAAGTTAAGCAACGTCAGGTCCGGTCAGTCTTTGGATGGGTGACCGTTTAGTGGTATTTCATCTCGAGCGTTTCCGTGCTTCGGGAGGCACGTTAAGCAGTTGGTCTCGGATAGTTCCGTCAGATGGCGTTGTAACTATTCGTTAAGCCAAGTCAGAGGCCTATTGGCGGCTTGCAAATTATCTGACAGCAAGGTGACCACTAACTTGCCTCAACCAACACGCACTGGGCCCGCGTGGTGGAGTATGGCCCACTCCCTATCACCCTTATTCGTGAGAGGAGGCCTTTGCCCTGCAGTGGGATTCTACAGGCTATAACTAACCTTTAAACCACATACTCTACCCATCAAACTAAGCAACTTTTACTACGGGAGCAAACATGTCAGCGCCATAAAAAAATCTACTGTTCCATACTAAACTGCAATTCCTATACGATTCTGATAGGTTTGCTCCTATAGTAAAAGTTGTTCAGTTTGATGGGTAGAGTATGTGGTTTAAAGGTTAAGACGCTGTTATCCCGTCGAGCCCGTTTTTTGAACACGAACGAAAGTGTTTTAAACTGTGTTTTAAAGTCTGAAATTAAATTATGTCTTATTTAAGGATCGGGCGGATGGGCGACTGTTCTCAATTACACGATTAGATTAAGTTTACTAGATAGAAAAACATCCCAAAGTTACCCCTTTTTGTTATGTTTTTTCAATACTATGATTAAACTGCTGATATTTAACTTTTTATTCTTGTACTTAACTAAATACATTAAATGTTTCTAGTGAACTCAGAATAATTTTTAGCTTAGAAACTCCCATGAGCAAAGATATTGACGAAAAACACGTTTTTTTGCGATCCTGCTTTCAATTGGAGCGGGATAGCTAATTGTAAACTTATGCTTGCAAGAAAGAGACGCTTGCACTGGGATAACCTAGCCTTAATGATACTTTACCTTACACCCTGTATACATTCTTAGTTTCAAGTTTCTCGCTGCTGGAGAATCCTGGAGATTTTATGTATAATTTTTGCTATTGCAGCTCGGTGAAATAGCTCCAGTGCTGCAGAAGAATAATATAAAGCTGATCGGTATTGGCGTGGAAGAGGTCGGCTCCAAGGACTTCGTGGACGGCAAATACTTCGATGGCGGTATGTTTCAATAAATGAAAATAAATGTTAATGGCCTGTTACACCACTTCTACTTTCTTAATAGCTTATCTGACAGATCGTTTGACATACCTTTCTATTCTATTTTTATTTAATGGCGTTTCCTTGTTAGATTTCGCCAGTGTCAAGTAGTTTGAGGGAGTGTCTATCCAATCTCGAGGATTGTTTTTGAGTAAGAACAACTGAGAAGGATTTTAGAGCCTCGTGGCAGGCTGAGACGCGAACCGCGCGAACACCACGCGAGAGACACGTGTTCGAGGCAAACCCTGCAACGTGACTCCGACATACCTTTCATTCATACAAAATTATGTAAAACGATCTGTCAGATAATCAGATAATCTTCTGCATTCAGAAGTGGTGAAACAGGTCTTAAGGCGCAATAGTAGGACGAAATACTTTGGAGGCATCTTTTATTTTTCATTTTTCGACTAGATTTATACAATTTACCGAAAACAAAGTCATAACTCAGTATTCTTGGATAGTTGTGTATAGAATATCACTGATAACAATAGATATGCAATGGGTGGTTCAATATAATAATATGTGTGTGTGACTCATAAAGTTATTATACCTTACAGGAATAGAGTCAGTGACATGAGTTGTCAAATGAAACAGTTTTTTTATGTTTTTTGGAGACTATTCGCAGGCAAAAATTCTAATACTGTCTATAATTCTGAGTCTAACGTAAAATCGTGGATAAATTAATGAAGTCAGTATATTTCACAAAATTATCTACGATTTCACTTTAGATTCCCAATTATTCATGAAAACCGAATTGTAAAAATTTATTGGTGACTAAAAAACGGTTCTATAGATTCGCGTCACGTATCTCTTTCTATTATACAGTGGTGCCGCTAGGTACATCTCGCTCTCTCAGCTGTATGTTCCTCTATTCCTACCTCTATGGTGTGACTGTCATTTCCAGATCTCTACTACGTGGAGGACATTTCCACGTACCAGACGCTGGGCTTCAAGAGGTTCAACGTGGTCTCCATCATCACCTCTCTGTTCTGGAAGCAGTCCAGGGAGGCTATATTCAAGGGCAAAGGAATGGGTTCGTATTTTCTTTTAACCGATTACGCTGAGCCCATTGTCTTATCTACGACTAGAGGACCGTGGCGAACTTCGTACCGCCTTAGAATCTTCCCGACACACGCTTGGCCGTTTTTTCTAGCCTATATTCATCATTCTACATTATCCATGTAGCATTCTAAAGGTGAAAGAATTATTCAGATCGGTCCAGTAGTTTCGGAGCCTATTCAATACGAACAAACAAAAAATCACTGTCGAAAATTCTTCATTGTTCTTTTATCACCTCTAAAGAAACTCAATGGTCGTGAGTTTATGTTAGTAAAAAAAAGAGGGATAAAAGCTTGTAATAAAATAATAATCTTGAATATTTCTAGATAATAATTAACTTTACTGATATTGACAGTATCACAGTACAAGCGAGGTAATGTCACAGATAAAGTAATAGAAAGGGTAGCAATAGAAACATAGTACTTAACTAGTATACTGTAAAAGTAAACCTACCGCAGGTTTGGAAAGCGACCTAATCGGCGACGGTTTACAAAATGGCGGCGCGCTGCTTATTCAAAATGGCGGCGTACTGTTCCGCCACTTCGTACAAATGGGACCTGCTGATCTAATGCCAAACATGGATATATTGGAGGTTTTATTTTTGTAGCGAAGCCCGACCAGGAAAAAACTAACCTGCGGTCCCATATTTTATCTTAATATGACAATTAGCATATTTAAAAAAAAGGCTACTGAGCACTAAGCAAAAATATATTTTTTAATTGTTTCTTCATAATGCTGGAATCCTCTTATAACGAAAAAAATGACACGATAAAAGTATTTAAAAGCGCTAGATCCAAAATAGGAGCTATTTTTTCTAAGAAAGCAATAAACGATTTTTATTTGAATTTCTATTTGAATAACCTTAGAAAAGAATACATTAGAATTAATGTCAATATTGACATTTTAAAACGTAGTTTTTGATAATTAAATTAACATTTTAGATTTTTTTTTAATTCTTCTTTCGGAAAGGCAAAATGGATCTAGCCCTTTCAGCCGATTCTGATTAGATTTAAACACAAATGTAACGAAGGGAGGTTTCTTTTTACTGGCCAGGCTTGACTATTTCTGTATTTTGTTTTAACTAGGTCTAGGAGGAGATCTGAAAGGTGACTGGGTGCAGACCGGGGGTGCGTATTTGGTAGGGAGTGGAGGGAACTTGCTCAGAGGCTTTGTTCAGAGCGGCCCTGGTGATCATTTGTCTAATGAGGAGATACTGAAGGTATGACTGCGCTTGAGAGGAATTGCATGTGTGCTCTTTTTAGCTGGAGACAAATATCCTTAAGCATCATCTATGATCCCCACTGTTACCCCCCCCCACTGGGACTATAGGCCTATCTCTTGGTGGAGGGTGTATTAATATGTAAGTATTAGGGCCTGTTTCACCACTTCTGGGTAAGTTCTTGTTAGCTTATCCGACAGATAGTGTGGCATATTTTGTATGAAATTATGTCAAAATATCTGTCGGATAAGCTAACAAGAACTTATTCAGAAGTGGTGAAACAGGCCCTTAATCTACAAAGCATATGCATGCGATGGCCTTCACATTAAGTTATAGCTTGTAGGATCCAGCTGCAGGACATAGGCCTCCTCTCACAAATAATGAAGAGGGACTGGGCTATACTCCACCACGCGGGCCCAGTCGGTTGAGGCTGAAAGTTGGCGGTCAACTTTCTGTCAGAGAATTTTCAATCCGACTTAGTAGGACCTAGCTTAAGGAATAGTTAATTACACCGCTTTCTGACGGAACTATCTGAAGCACAGAGGCTTAACTTCGGTAATCTACCTAAGTTCCACTACGACAACAAACGCCGTGAGCGGACTTCACATACGAATCAGAATATTTTCTTCAGCGTATGCAGGTTTCCTCACGATATTTTCCTTCACCGTTTGAGAGCATTCGTTATAACATACATAAGCAAGTTTTAGTTATACTAGCTTATATTGGTATAAAATGTTAGTTCGCTAAAATGTACATTCGAAAGTGAAGTAAGTCCACCAATTCGCGTTGGGCACGCGTGGTGTAAAAACAAACTTAGGAGGGTTCCTAAGGCTGCGTTGCCACCAGAGATGTGCGAGGTAGCGAGGCGGTGAGCGAGGAAACAGTTTTTTGCAGTGCCCGGTCAGGGTTTCACATAGGACCATAACTGTATATTGTAACATCTGTAAAATATGTGAAAGCAATCTTCTTCTTCTTATCGAATGGGCTGCAAAGCCCTGGTGTCAGAGTTTATTCAAACCGCCTTACGGCCTCTGACGTGGTTTTTATGTAACGACTACTACCACCAGTGATAGTAGTCGGGACCAACAGCTTAACGTGCCATCCGAAGCACGGAATCATCTTTCTTTTCAGACAATCAGGTGACTCAGCCTGCAATGTCCTAACCAACTGGGGAAAAACGCACAAAGTGACATTTCACTAGGTGCCCCCCGTGGGAATCGAACCCACGACCTCCGTGTCAAGAGCCCAATGCTCTAACCATTAGACCACGGAGGCAGTGTCCCCTGTGAAAGCAATAAATGATTATGATTATGAAACAATCCGCCAATAGCGCGCTCGCTCGATCACGTCATTGGGAAATTGAAGCACTGCCATTGGCCGATTTTTTACTCGCTCACTGCCTCGCTACCTACCATCTCTGGTGGAAAAGCAGCCTAACGACCTTAAGATACGGATGATGATGTTATCTGGAGTGGAACGTATAATGGTTGATTGGAATGATTTTGTTTCCCACACAAAATATTGAAAAAAGAATACTTGTATTGAATAGTTTGGAAATTGGATAGAGAGCTTTTTTGTATATTTCCCGTATGCAATTCAATGAAATTAACAAAATGTCCTGCACCTTTCCAGCACTTTGGTTTGGAGAGCGAGTACAAACCTGAGACCATGGCGAACAAGGACCGCGAAGAAACTAAATGCCCTGTACGTATCACTTATCTAATAACTTATAGTTGGATTATGACTGTCAACCAGGGTTGCCAACTGGCTTTTCGGTGAAGGAAAACATCGCCAGGATACCGGCATGCTTCAATTTCGAGGCATGTATTGTACCGACTGTCCATTATAAGTGGCGACGGGCTCACCCCCCGTCACTCTATACTAGTTTCGGTACTACTGGTGAAAACGTGGATGTTCTGAGATTTCAGAATATCTCTGACTATCCCTTCGGGGATTATTGTCGTGAGCAAAGGATTCTTCGTATAAAAGAAAGGTAAAGCTCGAAAAGCCTGACCAGATGATAATATTTCAAGTACAAAATTTAGTTCCGATGATTTTCCACAACATGGAGAGGTTTATTGTTTTACTTGTCTTTACTTTGGCTATAAAACGTCGTAAATTAAATTAAAGTGTGAAAAACTCGATTGAGGGCAGCAAAATAGGCTCGGTGGCTCCTTAAGGTATCATTGTACGAGGAACACACGTCTGGCAACCCTGCTATCAACTTTAATAAGATATATTACCGATAATTTGAGTCATGTTGCATTGTTAACTTCATAATTCAGTAGTTAGCAAAACTAATACCGGTATTACTTCACTTTCCAATTCCCAGACAGAAGCAAAGGCCTAAGTCGTGGCTCAAGACCCTGCAGGGCTGTCCCCTGGCCCCTATTCACACAATATGGACCGAGAGAAGATGTGCACGGACTTGGGTATAACCTATTGATTTCTATTTTCGTTCTTACCCTGACATAATGTAAGTTAGTTTAGAAATAAAGATTGTGAATTTTGGGGATTCAAAAAAAATGTGAGCCATTGATATATTAAAGTCTTTAGAGCTACCATGCTACTTACCTACTACAAAACGAGAAAGCCGCCATGCTTGCTCGCTTTCACATACAGAAACAAAGTCAGGCACGCCTCGATTTTTGTAGTTTTCTCGGTAGCATTTTAGGCCCCCAGGGGTCTGATCGCAGTTAATAAATGTCCACTGAATCGTCAATGACCCGCTACCGTATCACAACTTTTTGCACATTTGGTATCGCGCTTATTATTTCACAGCAAGATGAGTTGCAACTTGATCGACACTAACTTGTTAGCTTGTTACCGCTGACATTCACACAGAAAATAAGTCAAGTTTAGCACGGTACCGAATTCTGCACAGCTGAATCAGTACTGGATCACAACTAAAACGGAATCTTATCTGGTTCTGCACTGCGATCGACTCTCTGTGCATCTTGGGTCTTTTATATCTATGGCTATAACACGTACCTACTTAATTAAAATATTATTACTTAATTAGAATATTTTGAGTTCTTAAAATGGTTAGCAGATTGTTTATGCCAAAGAAAATGAGAGGGGGGTGGATATGGTACTATCAAAATAGGCTGTCAAAGTATAAAACTGCGTCAAAAGTAGGCTGTCAAAAGTAGAAAATTGCGTTATTTACTGTCACAAGTAGAAAAGCACGTTATTGACTGTCAAAAGTAGATAACTACATTATTGGCTGTTAAAAGTATAAACTGCGTTTTTTACTGTAAAAAGTAGAAAACTGCGTTATTCGTTATATGCACAAAAAGTATTAGACTTTACTTGGGTATTGAAATGACTGATTGATTAAGTGAGAGGAAAATAAATTTATCGTCGTTAATAAATATTTTGATTATATAAAACGTATATTTATAAAGCTTGTAATTATAAGCTTTGTGCCTTAATTTTCTTGTGTGATATTTTTAGAAAACAAGGGTGTTGAAGTGCCAGTGATAAAATTATTCTTTATATATAATTTTAAATATAACAATTGTTTGAAGTGCCTTGCATTGGAAGAAACAAGTTGTAATTAATTGTTTATTACCGTTCAGGCAAGGGCAGGAAAGGGTCAACATAAAACAAAATTTTACTTGTGTGGATCGGTAAAACCACTGTAAAATGGGCTCTGTACCTTCATTCACATAAATGGTTAATGTTTTAGTCTCAAAGGACCACGGAATATAAATAAGGTGGGGTAATTTTGGTGTTCACTCATTCCGCTTGCATCTTCTAGTGATTTATATTCTGTGACTATAAAAGTGCTTATCCACTGTCTAGGATGAGATGCGATGCTATGCGAATTAAGATCAGGAGTGCGATTTTTGAATCTAATTCGGTGAGCTCAGCAGTTGAAAATGTCAAAATTACTATGGAGATACGCATCTTTTTACTGCTGATTTGACTTTCAGAAATTGCTCTGCTGGAGTATGATTTTTCAAAGACAAATCAGCAGTAGAAAGATGCGTAGCTCCATAGTAATTTAGACATTTTCAACTGCTGAGCTCACCGAATGAGATTCAAAAATCGCACTCCTGGCTACCCTTGTTTACTAGTACCAAAAAATTTACACAGAGATTTTAAAATTAGAAAATGGTGTCTATCTCATCCTAGCTGGTGGACATGCACCTTAATAATACCATAATCTTTATTGTTAGTGTTGTGTTTAAAGGCCACCTATAGGCCATATAATTTTATTTTAAGAAAATATACCTAAATAGAAGTCTCAGAAAAAAATAACTAAAATATAATTATTATTGTTAATAAAGACGGTAAAAATGGTAAAACCCCAGTTTTCGAGTCAAAATTTTGTATTATACGGAGCCAAAATTAAAATTTGACGGTCTTCTATATTTTAGAATAGAAATTAAAAATAATTGTTTTTATTGTGAATAAAAACGGTCAAATTGGTAAAACCAAAGTTTTGAGCAAAAATTGTATTTATTGGAACCAAAAAATTTATTTGAAGTCTTCTGAATTTTATAAGTTTTATTTTGATAATGTTTTTGTTAGAAGTAATTATCTAAACAAAATGTAGACATTGTAAAACGAAATAACTCAAATAATAATTAATAAGCTCAAAAAAGAAAACGCGCGAAGAACCAGTTAACTACAATGTTTACATTTTTTTTTTTTTTATTATTATTATTTATGATTCTTCCATGACTTTGGTAATGGTCTTACTCTATTTGTAATGTTTATCTTTAGTTTATTATATTTTATAATGATACTTACATATTTTTAAATAAAAAATTGTAAAATGGAATCATTTTTTTCTTTTATTTCTTAATTTGACGGATTGTACAATATGTTACAAAACACCCTAGTAATACAAATTTCGCTATGGAGCCAACTATGAAATGATGATAAAAAAAACATATATTTTATAGAAAACTGCAGTACCGATTCGATTCAAATGTATGGGGCATCAATTTTTTCGCCATTTCGAATTTGGCTCCATAGTGAGAGTTGTTCAGTTTGATGGTATTCCTATACCCTTTTTCACATGAGTTCTGAAGTACCTACGGAAATTGCTTGTTTCACGCAACTTCCTATGTGTAACGGATTATAGGGTGTTTTGTTACACCCTGTATAAACATTGCTTTTAGTATTATTAAATCATAGTTTAAAATAGCTTTTAGGCTTAGGGTAGAAAATTATTTGAACTTTTTTATGTTTTCTTTATCGAGAAATTTTAAATGTTGTGGTGGGCGTCACTAAGTGGCGTAAATTCTCATATAAGAGATAAATATATAAAAAAAAAAATATATATATATAAAATATATATGATTATTCCACAACCTTAGCTACAACGAAATCTACATTTAGATTCTTTACAAGTAGTACTACACACTTTAACGGCCATACCATTATTTATAACACACCTACCTTCTGACGGCTTTAAAAGGTACAATGATCTATACCTTTCCACGTTAAGCATATTGTTATTCCTATCAAAAGCTGGCGTTAACCTCAGACTTTTACTAAATTCACTAATCTTTTTAATCTCTCCAGTATTATAATCATATTTATATAATTTTTTATAATCATCACAGAAATACAATTCGTATAAATTATTGATTAACAAACGGTAATTTATATTTTTAATAAGTTTAATTTGACGATCTTTATTCAATTTATAAATTCCGTTGTCCGTTTCGAAATATATATCGTTATTTTTATCAATAACAAACTGCGACATAAAATAATTTCTGTAAACCAATTCTATTCTGTCATTATCGTATGAATAAATACCGTTATTTGTTAGAAAATACAATTTATCTTTAAAAAATAATCGTTTTATATTCAGACCGTCAAAATTGTTTACCAACTCGACACTACTACTTCTATTTGGATTATATTTGGAATTAATTTGACCACTAATATAGAAATCACCAGTTCTATTATCTACAGCGAAAGCATTAACATACCCTAAAGTTTGAATAAACTTCAAATTATCTTTATTCAAATCTAAGTTAATGGCACCTAGTTTGATATCGTAACTATTGCTTATAAATCTGCAATAGATGATGTTATTTCTGTTATCTATGGCTAAAATGTCGAAGAGTTTATGGTTGGGGGGTGATCTGAAGACCTCGGTTTTGTAGTGGCAGCCTCCGTCGATGCAGACGTCGCAAGGTGGCGAGCTGACTGCTGAAGCGAGGGTTATAGCCAGAATGTATAGCCTCATTTTTGATTCTGTAATAATATAAAACACTAGTGTTTACCCGCGACTTCGTCCGCACAAATTATTTGCCAGATTTTAAGTCAGATCATAAGCTATCACACAAAAAAGTTTCATGGAATCGGTTCAGTAGTTTTTGCGTGATGCGCGAACAAACAAACACACAAACAGACTGACAAAATTTCTAAAATCATAAAAAAGGTTGATTTCGAGTCAGGGATACCCAAAAACCATATCGTAATCTTTTTCTTGTAAATATCTTCAATGTACAGATACACTTCAGTTACAGTTTTATAATAGTTTAGATTGGTAAGCTTGGCACTGCAACTGTCGATTCCAGGACAGAGACCAAGGGGACGTCCGAAGACTAGATGGATGAACACAGTTCGCAGTGATATGACCGGGTGCAATGTCTCCGAAGACGACGTCAGAAATAGGGCAAGGTGGAGAGAAAAGACACGGAAGGCTGACCCCACCACCAAATGGGATTAAAAGCCAGGAAGAGAGAGAGAGAGACATTGGTAAGCTTGGATTGGTAATTGATCAATAGGGAGCTGAGATACGTTGAAACTGTTTTGTCTTATGGGTTGAGTTTAATACCACTCTATCATGTGGTGTGTGTGTGTGGTGTGTGTGTGTGTGTGCTGAGGTTTCAGAATATCTCTGACTACCCCCTCGGGGAATATAGTCGTGAGCATATGCTATGCTATGCTATCATGTGGTACTTATCAAGAACGTGTGAGCTGGCGATGCTTAATCCAGTGGAATTAAAAAAAGTGTAATAGCAAGATCATACTGGTATGTTGTGTAAACGCTTTTTTCCAATGTCAAACAGGCCAGTTCGGCCAGGGTGTAGGTACAGGATGATTCGGACCATCAAACTTATCAACTTTCACTATGGAGTCAACAACAAAATCGCGAAACAAATCTGCTGGTAGAAAATGTGCGACTCAACCAAAATGTTTGAAACAGCAGATTTTTATTTCGTGGTTACAAAGTTGGTCCCATAGTTAAAGTTGTTCTGTTTGACGGTCTGAAACCTAGTCTGAAACACACTGATTGATATGTAACGCATTTAAGTTTACACCCTACGCGTCGGTGGCGCGTTGCGGAGAGCTATGGAAACTCTATCTTGAGTTCCGGGTTCCAATCCCCACGGACCACATGCCATGTACCAATGAGTTTTTCTAACTTATGTACGTAATACCGACTGCTCTCAAACGGTGAAAGAAAACATGGTAAGGGAACCTGCATACGCTGAAGAAGAAATTCCGATGCGTATTTGAAGTCTCCAATCTGCATTGGGCACGCGTTGTGGACTGACGCCCATAGGGTCAGTGTGACCATATGTGGCAGGATCCTGCCTTTTTGGCAGTTTTAGCCCTTTATTTTACTCTCTGGCACTATAGTGTGACTTTTTAGAAATCTGGCAGTATTTGGCAGTATTTAGCAATATAAGCTGGCAGGTTTGGCAGTATTATAAAAAGAGGAGGGTGCAATACCCAAAATGGAAAAAAACGGTACTTAAGTATGAATTTTAAAATGCCTATGGCAACACTGGCAACGCAAAGACCGTTGGTTCGGGAATTTCCCGTAACATCTATGGCTGAATTTGTAGTTCATTCCATTGTAAACCGTATAGTACTGAGCATAATGTTTATTATAATATCTTTGTTTATCAGTTGTTTGTTTTTCTAATTTCTAATTATTAGTCTGTGATTAGTCTGACTAGAAAAACTTCGGAGACACATTTATTGTTTCTAATTTCGTGCGGTGTGAGTGTATTCCATTCGTGATTTATCATGAAACGTAAATATGAACGATTATATCGTGTAGATTGGGAGCAGGATCTTTTCTAATAATTTGGCATTTTTTCGGCATTTTGTGCTTTAGAGTTTGGCAGGATTTGTCAGTTTTCTTGCCCAAGTGGGGCAGGATCTCTAATTTGAAGTTGGTCACACTGCATAGGGTAGACCCTCCCTGAGGGTAGGCCTGTGCCCTGCAGTGGGACTTAGGTATACAGGGTGTAACAAAACACCCTAGTAATACTTAAGGGGGTGCTTCAGACTATGAAACTGAACATCTTTTACTGTGGAGCCAACTAAGAAATCAAGTTTTTTTTTTTCGCGATTTCGAAGTTGACTCCACACTGAAAGTTGTTCAGTTTGATGGTCTGAAGCACAGGGTGTTTTGTTACACCCTGTATAGGCTGTGATGAATGCACTCACCCTGGTAAATAGTAGAATATTATAGTTTCGTAAATCGTGCGTCGCAATACCTATATTATATGAATGATTATGATTTTTTTACAACATCCACTTCAGTATCAACATAACTAGGTTTAGAGACAATTTTTTTGTCCATAGATTTGATCTAAGATTTGCTTGAAATTTAGTTTTATTCTACACGTTAAGGTAGGTAATGTACCTAATAAAATAAAACTATAAATGAGCGTAATTTACGCGAATACTTGTGAGTAAATAAATATGATCTAGCTTAAATTTAAATGCATGTTTTGTTAACATCTGTTTATTATGTGACGTAGGTAACTTATCTTTCTAGGGTTCCACTACTATGCTGAAATATCGAAGTATCGAGTCGATGGCAAGCTAGGCACAAGTATTTTTCAGCCTACTTTCAGCTTCCATAAGCTCCGTTCGCAATCACGGTAAATATTCGGTGATTGAACCGTGATTGGGCTACTATCGCGCTACTGCTCTTGAGTTAGAGCCGTTTTGACAGATCGCTTAGACGTGTCCGCTGCATAGACTTAAGCGCGATGCGGAATTCAGCACAGTTGAATAGTGATTGAATTGCAGTGTGATTTAAACTGAAATGAGATTAGGATTGAACTTGGATGTTTTAAATTAGCGCAATCGCCCTGCTGGTGTCAGGGCAGGAAGGGCAGAATATAAGATAGGCCATAGTCTGAGGAGCAACACCGCATTCACACTAGAGATTCGACCCGTCTATGTAACCCCACTTGAACAGGATATCTTTACTTCGGCCGACCTGTGTTCGGAGCAGCGACCACACAGGTTGTGTGGTCGCTGGTTCGGAGTCTATTTAAACACCTCTAAATCGGCCTGAGCTCTTGTCCTAGAGGAAGGCTCTCCATAAGAGGTACAAACTGGTCAGGAACAGCGGTGTTTGAGTATTTAGGTACTGGAAAGATGCTCTTTGAAGAGCTTTGGAAAGCGCAACACGGGTAGGCCCACCGCAAGGTGAACCGATGATCTGGTGAAGGCGGCGGGAAAACGTTGGATGAGGGCAGCGCAGGACCGGTCGTTGTGGCGATCCATGGGGGAGGCTTATGTCCAGCAGTGGAGGTCAATCGGCTGAGATGATGATGATGATAAAGTTAGACCATGTAACTAGCCGCAGGACGCATAGTATAAGAGATAAGCGTACTTTTGGTAACCATAAGCTGAAAGGCTGATTCAGTATTCAGGGTGTAGAGCATTTCTGTGATGGGGAAGGACCAGGTCTACCGGCGTAGCTCCAGTCGGTTTAGGAGATACTGCCGTTCAATGTTCTTTGAATGGCTGTATCTCTAAAACCGACTGACAGAACATGTCAG
The DNA here is from genome assembly GCA_963693445.1 of Agonopterix heracliana. Taxonomy (NCBI): domain Eukaryota; kingdom Metazoa; phylum Arthropoda; class Insecta; order Lepidoptera; family Depressariidae; genus Agonopterix; species Agonopterix heracliana. Next base: position 10,912,823 of record OY856331.1, read on the forward strand.
TTTTTGTACTGTTCGCATAAAGCTACAGTGCATATTAAGATAATACCAGCATATTCATGCACATTAATTTTTAGCAACCATACCAGACTTTTGAACGGCTGCAAATCCTAAACAGACTTATGCAGGCAGACCTGGTGCATCCCCATCACAGAGATGCTCTAGTCATACCAGTAGTTGGTTAATTGAATGGGTACCTACAATCATTTATGTACGGAACACAGAAAACGATTGACATTGCTTGAAACATTATCAATTATTGTGAACGCGTTATCGATGTGTGTTCATCACCTTAGACTTGAGATTACCTTAACCTACACTACGCAGAATTGTTTTCACTGACATACAGATAAATAAGCTCTTACGAGAAATACTAATTTACTACGAAATAAGAAGGTAAACATTAGCCTAAGATCCGACCGTAAATTAATGCACCTAATCGTTTGGTGAACGAAATGTGATTTATGTTAAAGTTATCCAGCGGGGCTAGTACGCCAACCACATTTAACACATCCATCTGTCAAATTTAGTCTTCTGTCTCGTTCTGTCGCGTGCAAATAGAAAGAGAGCGGAAGCGTGATAGCGCTATATCACGCTATCGCGGGTTGGCGTACTAGCCCCGCTGGGGTTCATTCATACAACGCCGCGCTGGGTCGCCTAGCAAAATTTTGCTGCAAGTTTTTTCCACTTAACTGTTTGGGAAGTAAATGAGATGCCATCTGAAGGAGACCAATCTAAGGAACTGGAAAAACTATTTCGGTTGCCACCTCTCAGTCTGCCACAACTTCGTAACTCTAGAGTTAAAAATGATTTCTTTTAACCCTAGAGTTTCTTAGCGGCATAGTGAGAGGTGGCAATCCTAGTTTTTCCAGTTCTTTGCATCGGTCTCCTTCAGATGGCACCTCAATCACATCCCAAACAGACAGGTGGAAAAAATGAAACCATATACAGGGTGTTTGGTAGGGAGGTGTACATACGCCTAGGGTAGAAACTAGGGAGGGTCTGCTACCTACCCCCGCCCATTATATTGACCTTGGCCTCAAGGTATTATTTTAATGATTTTTTTTTTATTTTTAGAAAAAAAAAACGATTTTTAAACTAAAACTACCTCTAGCTCAAAATCTATCCATAGGACAGGTCTGCTAATGGTCTTGTTTTAATTGTTAGAGTCTTAGTGTACTGTAAAAATTGATTTCACACCCGAAAATTGTAGAGAAGAAAAGTTATGGGGCCTGAAGTACCGTAGTAAGGTAAAAAAATAATTTTAAGGGCAACTTTCTAAGAGGTTTAAAAAAAAAAAAACAGGGTTGGAGTTCTTCTGATTTTTTAAAAACATCCCCAGTCCATACCCTTTCTAACGATATGCTTAAAGTGTTATTATCACTTGTAGTTTCGAAGTTATTAATTAATATCCGCAACTAGGGCACTTTAATCAAAAATTTCAACTAATGAAAATTAAATGTGTCCGATCGTAAAAGGATAGCAAATGAAACGCAAATTGGTTTAATGACTAATTTCCCCTTCCCCAGACGTAGAAGTCAAGCGGGGTAAGGTCAGGCGACCTTGGAGGCCAGGTAATTGGCCCGCCCCGACCAATCCAAGCATCAGGGAAGGAGTTGTTTAAAAACTCCCTCACTGCTAGGCTCCAATGGGCAGGACAGCCGTCGTGCTGAAAGACTATGGGCCCATAGGGCCCAATAGGCCCATAGGGCCCAAGTATCGGCCCATAGTCTTTCAGCACGACGGCTGTCCTGCCCATTGGAGCCTAGCAGTGAGGGAGTTTTTAAACAACTCCTTCCCTGATGCTTGGATTGGTAAAAAATCAGAAGAACTCCAACCCTGTTTTTTTTTTTTTTAAACCCCTTAGAAAGTTGCCCTTAAAATTATTTTTTTACCTTACTACGGTACTTCAGGCCCCATAACTTTTCTTCTCTACAATTTTCGGGTGTGAAATCAATTTTTACAGTACACTAAGACTCTAACAATTAAAACAAGACCATTAGCAGACCTGTCCTATGGATAGATTTTGAGCTAGAGGTAGTTTTAGTTTAAAAATCGTTTTTTTTTTCTAAAAATAAAAAAAAAATCATTAAAATAATACCTTGAGGCCAAGGTCAATATAATGGGCGGGGGTAGGTAGCAGACCCTCCCTAGTTTCTACCCTAGGCGTATGTACACCTCCCTACCAAACACCCTGTATATCATCATGGTAACGGTAGGTACTTGATCACAATATTTCGTTCACCAAACAACATATAGGTGCATAATTTTGCGGTCGGATCTTGGTATACATGTCTATATTTAGAATGCACGACTATTTCACTCGGTATAAGCTAAATTATGCTCATGATTAGGTATATTCTCTGCCAAGCCATCAAAGATATCTCTACGTTTCGCTTAGGCGTGTTCGATTTTGGGCGGTAGTCTGGAACTAGGCACGTATCCAGACGTAGAGAGGGGGGGGGGGGGGTTAAATCCCACCTATCCCCCCCTGGATACGTGCCTGCCTGGAAATTTCCCCCTACCCTGCAGCAGGTGGACAAAAAGCTGAATGAAATCACACGACGTGATTGTAGATCTAGTATCTAGATTGTTATAATGTACATGTTTTCATTACATTTATCATAATATCAATGGGAACTTGAGTGTTGTGTTTAAAAACAAAATTTTCAATGGTTTTGTTTTGAAATCTAAGTAGGATCTTTAGGAAGTTGTGACAGGCCAGTCTGTGTTTGCTACTCAGCGTATAAACTACTCACAAATGGTAAGAAAACTGTTTTTTAACCGATCCTGAACTGAACCACTTTCATTACGAGACGCTAACATGGAGTAAAAAAAAATCGGATGTTTCATACAAAACCGCAGGATCTACTCGACTCGAATGATTTTTTATTTTATTGAAATTGTTTCCTTAGTGAAAGTTGTTCAGTTTGATGGTCTAAACAACTCCCTTGAATAATACTAGGGTGTTTTGTTATGCCTTGTATAATTATAAAGTCTAACAAAATTAGCTGAAACTATTTTAATAGGATGATCAGACCATCAAATTGAACAACATTCTCAATGGGACCAACATCGAAATCGCGAAAAAAATAACAGCTGTCCCATACATTTGAGTCGAGTTTATGTGTTTGCAGTTTTGTATGGGACAGCAGATTTTTTTTCGCGATATCGATGTTGGTCCCATAGAGCAAGTTATTCAGTTTCATTGTCTGATCATCCCCTTAAAATAGTTTCAGCTGATACTGTTAGACCTTATATATACACCCTCACCATTAGGGTGGGCCTGTGCTGTGGCCCAGAAGCGATATCCTCTAGTCTAGGCTGATGATGAAGTTTGACGAACTTAACTGTTTATTGTTGTCCATGTCACTCAAGTCCTTCTCTCGGAAAAGTGCGAAAGGAAAGTATCTAAAGCAACACGTCCTACTTCAACTCGAGCCGAGGAGGAATGGTGGAGGTCGTCATTCGTCAATTCCACTTTAAGGGGGGGCCATAGGTCCGGACGAATATTTTCTATGAGAAACGCGATTGCCGAGCGCTCCGAAAAGTGTGTGCGTGAGCCGTATTTTCGATTAAAAACACTTAACCAAAGTACTTTTTCTAGATTTTATTTATGATTGCACTAGTTAAACTAATGGTGAATATGTGAGTATAAATACCAACAATCGGAAACTATTTTAAGTTCTTCTAAACCGAGAAAAATGTTTAAAAATGCATGAAAATACGTCATCTTTGTGACGATTTTCTATCGAGTGAAGTAATTCCAATCGTGTATTAAGTTGATGATTGCACTAGATGAACTATCCAAAAATACTGAGGTATGACTTTAGTTTCGGTAAATGGTATAAATCTAGTCGTAAAATGAAAAATAAAAGATGCCTCCGAGGTGTTTCCACCTACTATTACGTCTTAAGTAACAAACTGTTTGTATGTACAGTGGTTCTTGCTGGTAACCTCTGCTCTTGCTAGGATCGTCTTCGCTAGCCCGCACCTTGAAGGACTCCATTCACATCCAGATGTAAGTAGGTAACCTATACTTTTCTAATATGAGGTTTGTGCCCATAAGCCCATAACTACTTAAGAAATTTTTTCGCTTACGCTGGTAGACGGAACATCAGTTTAACCGCATATGAGATAGCGATAGACATAAAATCCTATATAATTTGTATGAAACTGGATGTCTGACTCCGGAGTCAGACAGCCGTCGTAGAACAAAAAAGATGGTTACGTCGATAAGGATAGCAATAAGTAGCGTTCTCCTTTTTTATCTAGAGCGAATTTGCTATGTGCATCTCTTACTGAGTGAGTATGACAAGACACGCGCTTCCTTTTAGTACCTTCTCTTTCTACGGATTTGGCATAATTTGCATTCCATGCTTGCTTGTCAAGATATCAAAAGGTCCTAATTTGCCACACTCGTAAATTGTAGCGTTCTTTTGTACCTAACTTACTAGTCACCCTACAGTTTTGCAATAAATGTATTTGAGTTTGACTTTGACACACTTAAGTAGGGTGTTGGTAAATGTAGCAATGTTTGTGAAGACTGTGATCTCTTTACCTTCCTACTTTGGCTCACCACGACATGTTTTTGAATTTCCTGGTCATGTTTTTCAGTCCGCCTTCAGATCAAGAGTAGAAGAAAGCGAAGACTCCCCAGACATAACAGAACAATTTAAAAAACCTCAAAGAGCATACCCTAGAAAAGAGCATGAGTTACCGTCCAGAGAAAAAGCAGCAGACCTCGTGGAAGAATCTGAAGGGAGAAGAAACAAGACGCTACCAGATGAGGCGGGAGATGTAGCGAGAGATGTCGTCGACAGGGAGGATCATGTGACGCAGTACCTTTCTGATATGATGGTTAACACTGACAGTGAGATTACAAGTTTACAGGTATGGTCAACGACTGTATTTAATTTTTGGGTTTTTAGAAACTTTGCCACCTTGTCTGCCGTGCAGGAGGCGATAGTTCAATCCCCGTCCAGGGGTGCGATTTTTGAATGTCATCGGTGAGTTTGAACGGTTTTAAAATCTTATACAAAAGCGTTCTCATGCATCATTCTACTGCTTATTTTACTTTAAAAAATCGCACTCCTGAATTATGATTTTTGAGAGTCAAATCAGCAGTAGAAAGATGCACATCTCCATAGTAATTTTGACATTTTCAACTGCTGAGCTCACCGAATGAGATTCAAAAATCGCACTCCAGGCCGAGTCGTACCAGTGAGTTTTTCGGAATTTATGTCCGATTTGTAACACCACTGCGGCTTTTCGGTGAAGGAAAACATCGTGAGGAAACCTGCATGTTTCAATTTTCGAGGCATGTATTGTACTCACTGTCCATTATAAGTGGCGACGGGCTCACCCCCCGTCACACTGGACAGAGTTTCAGTACTACTGGTGAAACGTGGATGTTCTGAGGTTTCAGAATATCTCTGAGTACCCCCTCGGGGAATATAGTCGTGAGCATATGCTAGAAACTTTGCTAGTGTTACCTAGGTCTAGTATGGTGTCTCTACTCGCGCGCGACGCGCCTTCTCTGGATAGAAAAGTTTTCATCAGCCGTTTTTCAGAGAGCGCAAGTCGTTCTTGCCGCGACATGTAAATGTTTGTAACCTAAACGTCATCATTATAATAAAATTTGACGGATAACCAGATGAGGCGACTACCATCCCGTAGTCGGTAGGTTTTTCTAGAACTGGCTTCGATTAAAGTAAAATTAAGTTAGAAAGGCCACATAACATTACAAGAGGGTTTAGAAGTGCAATGTAGGCTTGGAACACGTGCCACATGGTTATGCAATGATTTGCATAACACCATAGGCGCGCCGGCGTGGTGCGAGCGAGAGGGCATGAGTAGTTGTAGCAGCGTGAGCGGGATGACAATTGGCGACAGCTGTCTCCGAAGCAAAAGCGATAATTTGCATTTCTAACCCCTATTATAAAATATTCTGTATAAGGCCTATTTTACCAGATACGCAATGAGCACAATTTGAATTTGACTTTCGGTTTTCTGTCTACCCCTGAATGGTCGTGAGTTATAGGGGTTAATTTCCTATACGTGTATGATTGTACATTACTTAGTAGAATTTTTTGTTTAAGGTAAACGAATACGACGCTTTACAAGACAATCAAAAGTAAGCTTTATTATTGTTACACTAAATACTACTTTTATTCCAAGATCCCACTGCAAGGTACAGTGTACCTTTCTGTTTAGGCTTTGATGCTCGTAAAGCCTGACCAGAAATATAAAAAACCTGGTTTGGGGGCGCTGCAATCGACTATAACCTTTAATGTCAGTGTTCCAAGTACAAATATTAGTTCCAATGATTTTCCGCAACACGGCGAGGTTTTTTATTTTTCTGGTCGGGCTTTACTTACATTATTCCAGTGTAAAGGTTTAGAGTCCTTAAAACAATGGCGTTGCAATCCGAAAGCCTTTGCAACCGCATGTAAAAAAATTGTTCTTGTTGATTTTCTATACCCTCATTTGTTTAGGCAATAAGGGTTGAACCTCATTTAATAGCACCGCATCGCATTTTTCCGTACTTTTCTCACACAGGAACGTCATTTTTGCTAGAGCACATATTATTAAGATAGACGGCTTCTTCAAGCTTCTTAAAGCGTGCGCAACGGCGCTTAACTCTCGAAAAAAGTTAATCCATTGCTTTGTGCTTAGAGCTTTTTGAATGAAAATAGCGTACCTATGTACGTGTCTAGCGGCGGTGTGCGGCGCGGCGCCGGATTCCCGCTGCTTGTATGAAGCTTCCAATCTGTAGGGATATTTAATCATGTGCTAAACGTATCGGCTACACGAAAAAATTAGAATGTCTAAGTACACAATGATGGTCGCAACGTAGGGTTGTCGCTTTATTTTCGGTCTTACGAATGTGGAAGATTTTTACTCGTAAACTATTGGTCTGATTTTGATTGTTCTTGCAAATATGAAGTCTCTTGCTTTCTGGGAAGCTTTTACTACCAGAGACCTGAAAAAAATACGGACGGAATGTGACACTAAAAAGATGTGAAGCATGCAAGGTCCTACATTTTCGTTTGTTCTACAAGGGACCTACACTCACACAGATGCACTAGCTCTAGGCGCAAGTCCGACACCTGTCACCATTATGTACCGCGTGACAGCACGCACACAAAAGAAATGGGTGCTTCACTCGTGATTAGACGAGATTACGTCCGTCTTTTTTTCAGGTCCGTGTTTACTACATAGTTAATAAAATAGTACAACAGAAACTACATTTTTGCAATCGGTTATATAAAGGGCTTCGGAGTGCAACCCAATTTTTTAAGGATCCTTAAACAACGTAATTTCCAGTGGTAATATATGGATCATTGCCTAAACAAATACTGTAAAATCTTGCAGTGGGATCTTAGTCTATTTATAATTTCGGTAAGAAAAACTTTGTGAGAAACCCACTTTGGGAAATACTTTCAATCAATGTAAGTGGTCCACTTCGAAGGGGTCCCTACCTGTCACACAGGACAGAGTTAGGGCACTGCTAGTAAAATGCTTTTATTCTTTTCAGTGAACAAGATGAAGTCGGCTACTTCGCGTTTCTAACTGGACAGGAGAGGACATTCGAAATAGAAGGAGTGTGGTCCAGGCCAGCGAGATACGATGTTATCTAAGAATCTATAAAAATGTCCTGAAAAACTATGAAAAGAATAAAAACTGTAAATCAGTCTGTCCTTTATATTTCCATTGTGATGGTGGTTAGCATTTCGCCCACAAAAGCAACAGCTTGGCAAAAAATGAGTTTGAAAAAAATGAGGAAGCCACCTTCTTTGCTAGATCGTCAAAACCATGCATAACCGCGCAAGACAGAAGGAAACTGCAAGAGGCTCCCCATAGGTAAACGCAGGGCCGGGCCATATTTTGCTGGTTAGGTTAGTTATCTTATCTTCTCGTTATTTGAAAGACATACAAATTATTGAAAAGTGTTGAGTTAAGTAATTAGAAAATTGTTAAATTTGCTGCGAATTCTTACGATTTTAGAATGTGATTTCTTTGGATTAGAAGGCACCACAGTGACATAATGAAGGACAAGCTACTCAAAAATAAGTATACCTACTAAAATGACGTAGTTTAGTAGAGGTGAGGCGGCTCTGAGAGAGTCAAGGTCGTTCGGTCAGGGAAACCTCTTAAAAGCAAACCGTTTTGCACCAATGACACTATTCTATACCTTACGGTAGTATCTAGTACTCTGTGCTCTATACACATGGACTCACCACGTCATACAATAGGCCAATAGGTAACAAAATCAAAAAATGCCACGGTCTCTAATGTCATTGCTTCGGTTGTGCTCTGCTGCTGCAGACATCTACGCTATCGGGTGTAAGTCAGGGCAGTAATTTGGGACCCCTGTTATTTATTATCATGATTAACGACTTGCCCAATATAGTAAAGAATGCGGAAGTCTTATTGTTTGCAGATGACCTAAAGTTGTTTTTAGCCGTCAATGAGGAAGCAGACTGCATACGCTTGCAGAGCGATATTGATAGGGTAGTTGAGTGGAGCAACGAAAATAAGCTCTCATTTAATAATTCAAAGTGCTCAGTGATGTCGTGTACGAGAGCATTGCATCCACTACACTATACCTACCAAATCGACGACAGTAATGTCTCGAGGGTTTGTTCAGTTAGAGATCTGGGAGTTTGTATATCGCAAGATCTGACATTCCGCGACCACATAACAAACATATGTAAAAAGGCATATAGAAATCTCGGGTTTGTTCTGCGCCAAGCTAAGGATTTCCATAACGTAGCTACAGTAAAATCCTTGTACAGTGCCTTAGTTAGAAGTAGATTAGAAAGTAGCGCAATCATCTGGAACCCCCATGAAGCGAAATATACATCGATGGTAGAAAAAATCCAAAATAAGTTTATTAGGTACATTTATTGGAAACAGTACGGTGTTTATCCTTTTTACCCGCTCATGTATCCGACTCTTTTTGTTCTGGGAATGGTGGGATATAACAGTTTAGGGTATTTATCCGAAATGTGGACAAACATGGTAATGAAATGAGAATCTGATTTATTTTCAAATATTGGCAAATTAACTGTTTTTATGTGAAGAAGTACCAAATAAGAGTAGAATGTGAGAAAGGCACTAAAATCTACCCCTTGAATTAGGAGATATATTGAATTCGGTAATGATAATGATCATGGTAATGAGAAATTGAGACATGGTTATGAGATGCCTATAATGGTAATGAGATTGCGAGATATTATACTGAAATGCTTAGCATGGTAATGAGAAATGTTTCGGAAATATAGGTAGCTTGGGTAGCTTAGGTTCTAGATAAATGGATCGCATCAGTTATTGGTCTGCTACCGAAGAGGCTTAAGTTTCATTAGCACTAGTTCACTGTACACCGATATTGTTCAATTTATAAAGTGATCAGCGATTTGATGTTGTACACACGTAGTACAATCAATGGTAGTTATATACTCAGATTACTTTGAGATGCAAAGAGTTAAGGCTGTTATGTATATCTCTGGAGCAAAGAATACAAAAGAGAGCTTGTGACTCAATCACAAGGCAATTCAATTCCGATTCGATTCCACGCCTGTACCACTTAGTTCTACTTATTCTTTCGTATCAGCATGAGTCATATCTCATGATAAGTACTCATGCTTAGGTGGTAAGATTAGTCAGTCAGCAATGGTAGTATCGAGGCTATCTGCCTAGGATGCGCAAGAAGAACTCGGGTTTCATCACTCGGGGAGGCTCTTTTCTTCTAAGTTCTATGGAATTTATGTACGGTTGTATCCGTCAATATAAGTAGCTCGGCGGTAAAATAAAAACATCGTAAGGAAACCTACATACTCGAAACGAAAAGGAAATACCATACCTAAGTTCAGAGTTATGTGTGAAAAGTACGAGGGTGAGCACTACTGACCAGTGACGATCGAAATGTTACAAAGCACGTTCTGAAGCCACTGCTTACAATATCTTTTCTCAAAAATTATATAATCTCCCTGGCTGTTCAATCTATTGTTAAAGAATTATTTGGTTCCCGCGCTGGATGGCCTATGAAATCCTCTGCACCCGATACGACCCTGAGCGGACGTTGTTGTCATTTTCCACCATTCTCCTGCCCAGATCTCTCACAAACGCCTTAGCCTCCACCCCCCATGTTCCAGACGTCTCCACTGCCAGCGGCACAAAAATTTAGTGGGATGGGACTCCAAAATCGCATACTTCTCATGCTTTGCATGCGTGCTCACCCTGTGTAAATGTCTCCTTTTAGCTGTACCGTCCTGCTCCTTTGGTTTTGTGGAGCCGTAGACCTAATTTGCGTTAGGCAGCTTTGTTGATTCAAATAGGATATGGTCGCATCTTTTCTTTGCTCAATTCAGTAACTGCTACTTCCTCAGATTGCTGATGACTTGATGATAATTGTCTATGGTAACCATCATCATCATCATCTTAGCCAAAGAAGTTTACTGACGGACAAAGGCCTCCCAATAGGATCATCACAATGACCGGTCTTGCGCTGCCCTTATCCACCTTGTTTCTCTCACCCTCACCAAATCGTCGATCAGTCCACTTAGTGAAGGATCTACCCACACTGCGCCTTCCAGTACGCAGTCACCACTCGAGAACTCTTTTAATTTCTGCGGTGGTAACTAGAGAGCAGAAAAATAAAGCTCTTCAGCAGGTTGTTTCAATCTCTGGAACTGCTGTCCGATAGCTCTTAGTTGGATCCCGTATTGTGCATACCATAGTGACATGCTTTGTGTTGCGTATCATTTACCTACTTTACATCACTTGAGTGTCATCTGTCATCAGAATTTAAAAATTCTTTTGATATCTGAGATATGGAACTAGTGAAATAGTTTGTAAGTGTATATTATACGCCCAGGAGCAGTCAGGAAGTTTGGTCTAAATTTAAGCTGGAACGCCAAGGAATGGTGCGACGAGCGTACACATCCATCATCCACTACTAAACCTCGGCCTTGCCAAAGCGCCCCACAAAATAACCCTCGGCCTTCGTCATCCAGTCACTCCCAACTACCAGTCTATGGCCGTCGGTTCAACGGGATGCAGGGAGTACCACTACGCCTGCCCAAAAGCAGCCCATATAAGCTGGTCTGTACTTGTAAGGAGCCAGAATTTGTCTACCTCGCAGGGCTAGGAAATACAGAATCTCAAATAAGAAATGAATAATGTTCCTTTGTTAACAACAAAAGAAATATGCTTCTCAGTATTTACAAAGTTTGTTGATATTGATCAGTTTTTGTGAGTGGTCCACAATAAATGAAAAATACCATCATAATCAATTTATTTTAGAGCTACGTTCTTGTCATTAGAACAATCGTCATTTATCTTCTTCACTTCCTAATACGATACTACTTCAATCATCTTCTTCATCTGTAAAATAGCATTGACTCTAGATATCACTTTCTGCCTTTCTTCCTTACATGTTTTTTCTAGAATACCGATTGTACAACAATTCTTAGTGGTGTACATACTAGATCCGTTTGTTCTTGATTCAGAATTCACAATTATTATGATGCATTTTGTTGTAAATCTACTTCTAGCAAGAAATATCTCATCGCCATACTCAATGCCTCATTTCCATGATTGATTTTCAGTCATGGGAATTATGGTAATGAGAACAAGGGTAATGAGGATTTGCTTGTTTATTTGAAATATTTTTTTAACTATCAAGTTTCTTTGCTTAATTGATTTTTACAATGAAACAAAAACATGTAAAGCACGCTTCTAAATCGCCATTTCATAAAAATAGCAAATATTCAATGTGTAAAAAGAGTAACATGAATGAGATACATTACGTGACAAACCCCAAAATTGAGCATATACAGGACCGTATTATTTAAACAAACCAAGATAGCGTATGGCTCTCCTATGTAACATGTAGGTCGATATCGAATGTATGCATGCAAGCCGGGACAACACTTGCCTTTATCAGTAAGCAAAGTTATGATTGTGATTGTGCGCTGTCATGGGAATGAGTGGAAAGTCGTGTGACAACATTGATTTGCATATAATTAATTAGTCTTTAGCCATAAACTGGAGCACATCATTTTATCACAAAGGATAATTATTCAAAATACGTGTGACGTAATTTAATTGCATAGGTAACTAGTAGTTTTAGATGTACACAATAATTTGTACACTGACCTGTGCTGTGTGACAGTCATGGAGGTGAGAATTTTCGACTTTGAATATTTGTTTAAATATGTTATCGATACATTTCATATGGTTTTCTTATGTGCCATAGTAGATACCGATGTCAACTATGTTATAAAAATATAATATCGGGAATAAATACAAGGTAACATGCGTTCTCCGGCCTGTGACATGGCTTTGTCCACATTCCGTAGAATTGCCCTTTAAAAGCAAGAAGGAATTTAGCACTTGTGACCAATCTATTCAAGATATTTAGAGGGAAGCTAAATAATCCCAAAGTATTAGAAGCCATGAGTCTACTGGTACCGAACACACGGTTGCGGCGTGGACCCAGAGACCAGCTGTTCGCAGTGCCCTCGTGCAGGACCAATGTTCTTACTCGTGCTCCGACCACGACGGCATTACGCATATTGAATGAAGTAGCTAAAGATATAGACTTGTTCCACTGTTCGCAGGCCCAGTTCACGGAAGCAGCTCTTAGATTTACTTGTAGATAATTAAATGTATTATCTAGATTTAGGAACTGTAATTTTTTTAAATGAAAGTTTTTAAAATATTTATATTTGAACTGTGTACATTATTAATGTACTTATGCTGTTAAGATGTTTTTTATGTAAGATGTGCAAACAAAATGTCGTCGCATTGGGTGTAACCTGTCAAGACAACATTAATTGTGCCTGTAATGTGTAAATAAATAAATAAATAAATTCCAGTCCTTTCAAATGTCCTCGGTCACTAAGCAGTAATCTAAAACAATCAAGCACACTTTTGTATGTATAGAATGTCATTGTTTAGCACAGTGGTGGTGTGGTGTTGTTCTTTAGAATGATTTGGCTAGTAGTGATTTTTGATTCGCTCCATTTCGCCCCGGTTTTCTGGGGGTCCCCGGGTGAACAACTCCTTAAATTGTCAAAATTGCTAACCTGAACCGACATTGAAAATCAGGGAGTCATTGCAGGCAGCGAGACGTGTAATATGTACCTATAGGCTGATGATGATTAATATCGCAGTTAAACTGACTGTCCTAATGAATTCAATCGCTGACTCAAACCCCGAAGATCTGCATGATTACAATGCGCAACTCGCCGAGGTCGCGCCGGCCGCGGCGCGTGCGCCGACTCCGCTTCACAACTTATAAAAGAAATTAGGAATACATAGCGAACTTGATTGCATTTTCCAAGGAGTTTTCCTTGGATGCGAGTAGGTTACATTAGGTACCTACTTTGAATATGTTCTTGCTTTCATCTAGGTTCACGGGTGTAAATTTAAGAGCGTTTGAACGTCCAATTTATGTGGCCGAACATTCTCAGAAGAAAGATGTTTATAAGAAAAGCAGTACAACAATCAAGCACATAAAGCATAAATTTAATGAATAATTAATTATAAAATTACTTGCCTTTTCATAAATTGATAAATTGGTCGTTCAAATGCTAAATACAGGGTCCAACTTAATATGCTAACACTTTTTTAAGGGGATGATCAGACCATCAAACTGAACAACTTTCTCTATGGCACCAACATCGAAATCGCAAAAAAAAAAACAGCAGTCCCTCCCATACATTTGGCTCCAGTAGGTTTGCAGTTTTGTATGAGACAGCAGATTCTTTTTTCGCATTTTCGATGTAGGTGCCATAGAGAATGTTGTTCAGTTTGATGGTCTGATCATCCCCTTAAAAAAGTGTCAGCATATTAAGAAGGACCCTATACACACCCTCACGCATGTTGGTGTTCGGTCGGTGAGTTCGTCGGTGGCGTGTTGCGCAGAGGTATGGACAGTCAATCTTTAGGGGCCGGGTTCGAATCCGACACGGACGAAATGTCATGTACCAATGAGTTTTTCGATCTTATGTACGTAACAGCAACTGCTCTTAAACGGTGAAGGAAACCTGTTTACGCTGAAGAAGAAATTGTGATTCATAATTGTGAAGTCCACCAATCCGCATTGGGTACACTTGTTGGACTGACGCACTGACACTGACACCCATACACCCTCCTTGAGGGAGGCCTGTACCCTAGTGTGACGTATATAGGCTGATGATAATGCCGGTGTTTCCCCACACTCGTATCCCTTAGCCATCTCCATCCACGGAACGAAATAGCACGAATGTCCTTTCCCGTTATTATAAAAATTCAAATGCTAAATGCTATAACTGTAACAAGACAATTCCTGAAACCAATTTGCGATTTCTCAAACAATTCTAAAACTGTCAAACTAAACAACGTTTGAAGATAAAACTAATTTTATATCAAAATTGAATCTGCGCTTACGGTGCTATCAAACCAACGTGGTCTGCGATCTGTTCGGAGGAACAAGCATTTGAATGAAAACATCTTAATCATCATAAATCGATGCACTGAAGAGGTCAAGCGTGCACTTTTCAGAGCTTTTTGCCAGTCGATGTAAACGTGCAAACGGTCAGCTATACGCAGAGAAACTACAATGATCTGTGCGTCCAATAATGGGCTCAGGATGCTAATGGGGCTGCCGAGGTTCTGGAGTGCGATTTTTGAAAATCATACGAGCGGTTCGGCAGTAGAAAGATGCATAATCTCCATAGTAATTTTGACACTTTCTACTGCCGAACCGCTCGTATGATTTTCAAAAATCGCACTCTCGTGGCGCGACGAGGATATTCGTGGCGGCAAGTGTGACTTCTTTTCACACCATAATACGAAAAAGAATCGCCTCCCTGATGCGTCGCTTCCAAAGTAGCACCAACAGTCTCCTGAACACCATTACAAACCGGCCACACTGTCCCTTCTGAAGGCACTGGACGAAATCGTAATGTTTTAAAATTGAGAAATTCGGCCCCGTCCGTTACTGCCTGGGTGCCTACAGTATTTTTAAATATTTTATTTGATATTTGCAGTTGTTTTAATGGGAATTGAGTCTAAATAATCATCATACAGGTTTTTTGTACATTTGTAGACACTGTGTATAAACAAGTAAACAAGAATTGTTCATTTAATGGCCAAGAATTCTATTCTGCCACTTAAATTGCTAAATGTGAGCATTGCTACAACTAAATTCTTAAAAGGAGAGTTGGTAGGTGTAGCAATGTTTTTGGCCTCTCCCAAACATCCGTTTTAGTTGGCACCATGTGAATGAGCCTTGTGCTGGTTTGGGGAATCCTGGTGAACTGATGCGGTTCACCAGGATCCCCTGGGGGATCGGGCTAGGGATCCTGATAGACTAACCCCTCCCAAAGGGTTTACGGTCGTGAGTTTATGTTATGTAGGATCCAGACGCTATTCGCATAAGAAAAGTAAATATCAGTAGTTCTACCTAGTACCGAGTAATGAGTTATCTATCTATCTATCTATCTATCTAGTAAGTAATTTATTCTAGTAAAAAAACAAGCAAAACAACAAGCCTGCTAGATTCAGTATATACTTACTTACATTTGCTAAACGTCTTATACCAAGATCCGACCGCAAAATTATGCACCTGTTTATTGGTGAACGAAATGTGATTTAAGTGTAAGTTTATACATGGGCTTATACAACGCCGCCGGGTTGCCTAGCTAAATATTGCCGCAATTACCTTTACCATGATAATTTATGGTTACCATTTTTCCACCTATCTGTTTGGGAAGTAATTGAGGTGCCATCTGAAGGAGGCCGATGTAAAGAACTGGAAAAACGAGAGTTACCACCTCTCAGTCTGCCGCAACTCTAGGGTTGCCAGGTTCAAAGAAGTCATTTTTAGGGTTCCGAACCTCAAAGAGGAAAAACGGAACCCTTATAAGATCACTCTCGTGTCCGTCCGTCCGTCTGTCACAGCCACTTTTCTCAGCAACTATAGAAGCTAGCGACTTGAAATTCGGCATAGTAGTCAATCATGCTAACCCAAACGTAAAGCGAGACTAAAAATTTAGAAAATAATTTTTTTACAAATTTTTAAGGTCCAAAAACTGATGACTTTTAAAAAAAAAGTTTTCTAACCTAGCCGAGTTTGGTATCATTTGAAAGGGCTTTGAACGTAGATTTCGTATTGGTAGTTCGTTTTACTAAGTGATGCGTAGTTATTCATTTATAAGCCCGACTGCACGAAAAAATTTGGTTCCCCCCCCCTGATCTCCGAACGTATAAAGCCAAAAAATCTGAAATAATTCTTACATGTCGATGAACTATGGAATTTTGTAGGAAAATTATAGCGGTGTCTGTATTGATAATAGTTTTTGAGAAATTTGAAATAATACAGTACAAACAAACTTAGGGTTGCAGTTGATGATTTTCGTTGATGAGCATAGACACAAACTTTTTATATTACATTTTAAATAAAATCCAATAAATTAACACCAGTTTAAGTCATAAAAATGAACAAAGATATCAAAAATGCTAGTTTTTCGATGAATTACCAACTCCGTTGTGAAGTTTTGTTGTTAGCCATATTTCGTCACTGTTTTTTGCTTAAAACATTTTTTAAAGACGGTAAATCTGTTAAATTCCACTAAATCTATTCTATAGCACCCTGCAATTATTCCTACTCATTAAAAAAAGTACAAAATGAATAATAGTTTCGATATTTTGATTTGTGATTTGTATGGTTTCATGCAAGAACGGGTGTACCTACCGGTATCGGTGAAACTTGGTACACAGCTAGTTAGAGTCTTCGATCAAAATAAAATGAATGGATAGGCCTAAAGCGCGGTAAGTTGAAGCAAACTACTGGTGCACTTGGTACATACAAACTAGCGCCATTATCTTTCAAATCTAGGGCACTTTCATACAAGTGACAAGTAAAAATTTCATTTGTTTTGCCTCATTTTTCTGGTTTGAAATGTTCGCTTAAGGCCTATCCATTCATTTTATTTTGATCGAAGGTTAGAGTACCTATATCCAGAAATAGCATAAAAGGTAGGTGCTTAAGATTTATGTGAAAAATCACTATTTCATTGGGAATAAACTGTATTTAAATATTTTCGAGAAGGTAACAGTAATTTAAACATTTGAACTTTGCTTGAATGACAGGATGTGAGGTCCGATTCACAATGCAGGAAACTTAAAATTTATAACTTTCCAGTAAACCGTAGGTATTTCATTATTGAAAAAATCCTAACATAACATAAGAGATTTACTGAAAGTAACAAAACGTTAAGCCATATCAACAGCTACGTTATTAAGATGGATTGAAATAATGATTTTCACAAATTAAATATTTGTCATCATAATGATTAGGACAAATCGGAATAAAATCTTTACACGTCAGTCATACGTCAGTAGTGAATCATGGACATGGATCAAAGAGATTATACTTGCATAGAGGGAGGATAACTTTTGCAAGGCGGTCCACTTTTTTAAAAGATTGTTTTTTTATGTTTTGTGTCATTTGTGGTAGGACAAAAGGTACAAAAAGTTACTACTTTACACAACTTTACATACACTAGCATGTCAAAAAGTGTCAAAAAACGTGGAAAGTGGACAGCCGCATAAACAAAATATCTAAAGTTCCATCGTTCCTTTCCATAAGAGAAAAAAGACTAACTACAATCTTAAATTGATGCGGACTTTATGCTTTAGAATTAAGAGATCCATCTTGTGAGCTGTGAGACATGGATATAAACCAATGTATAGACAATACCAATGCCACCTTCCTGATCATGGACAATACCTTTCCAACGTAGAAATACAATGACTCGAAAAGGCATTAAAATAATAGTAATCGCGAAAACGAGACACGCGTATACGCTATGCTGATGCTGATGACATTGAAATTGCTATCAAAATCATACAACTTAGTCGGGCTAAGGTATGAGATTTAAGACATTTTGTTTCATATCTCCGTCCCTTTCCAGTATGACCATTCCAGTCTGCGAATCTATAAAATACTCAATCAACGCTTTCCAACCTTCTTGATCATGAACTTTCGCTTACGCTAGCTTATGCACCTTTTAGTGTTTTAGGCATGAAGATTGAATTATCACAATTCTTGGTTTTAGGCTTTCATACCGAGAAGACAAACTGGAGTAATGTATTTCTATTCAACTCGGATGCTAGTAGTAATGTGAGAAAATGATAAACCTAGTTCTTCTGTTCGTCCATAACCCGCCTCATTACAATACATTTTAACTTCTAGAACAGAAAGATGGCATTGTCTATAAGCACCTGGAGAGGAGAGCAAACTTCTGTACAGGCAGTGAAAATTACTTTTCAATTTATATGAAGCTAGATGACTGACTCTGGAGTCAGACAGCCTTTGTAGTACAAAAAGTGGTTACGTCGATAAGGACAGTAATAAGTAGCGATCTCCTTTTTTAACTAGAGCGAATGTGCTATGTGCGTCTCTTTTTGAGTGAATATACAAGACACGTGCTTCCTTCTATACCTTCTATACCTTCTTTTTCTACGTTTTAAATCCATGGTTTATATCCATGTTCTAGAATCATAGTTCAAAAAGATTGCTAATGATTGAATGAGATTGCAACGCATAAACTTCTTGGGGTGGTAGTCATTAGAGGGTGTTAGGCAAAGAATATACTACTCTCTACCGTGTTAGGTGTACCCACCCATTTGTTAACAAAAATACTTCCACTTTCTTTCACTGGAAACAATTCATAACCCACGCAGACGCTTGAAAAATAAATATGTTAAAGAAAATTGATGTCTTACCTACATTTGCATTAAGACTCCCTACCTATTCTCTAATTGGGATATTCAGGGATTTTCTTAGTAATCATATTGAATTCCAAATATTACGTAAAATTTTTCGTGCAGTAGGTACTCAAACTTGTCCGATGTAAGTGTCCATGTAGCGAGACCATTGCCACTTCTTTGAGCATGGTCACAATACATTATGTTCTTCAAACATTAAAACTTTAAATACTTACTTAATATTATAATATTAAAACGGCTGTAAGCTATCAAATTATCATTACATAATTTCTCTATTATATCGTTGCACTTTTTTTATGTTGTGCTCGCTATACCACTTTGTACCTTCCCAACAACGGCGGTTTTCGTTAACACCTGTTCTCATCTTTTCTTACGGTAACATTAGGTTTGGAACCCTCTATGTGCGAGTACACACCTCGCTCTTGGCCAGTTATTAACTCTAGAGTTGCGAAGTTGTGGCAGACTGAGAGGTGGCAATCCGAGATCTTCCAGTTCTTTAGATTGGTCTCTTTCAGATGGCATCTCATTTACTTCCCAAAAAAAACTGTGGAAAAAATAGTTACATAAATAATCATGGTGAAGGTACTTGCGGCAAGATTTTGCTAGGCAACCCCGTGGCGTTTTATAAATCCCTGTATAAACTTTCACTTAAATTACATTTAGTTCACAAAACCAATAGGTGCATAAAACGGTCGGATCTTGTGCTATCTATGCAGACTGCTGAGGCAGTACGTCCATAACTCGAGACGCTATTCTTTCAGAAAATACACGATATTATGTAATACACACAGCCCTACATTTATGACCGTCTTTATTATCTGGATAGTGAGAAACTATGCTACAAACTGACACTGACAACCTAGTAGCAAGGTTAACTTTTAGAAGTAGTGGTTGCAGAAACGTTCATTAGAGTTAATCCTCCATTTAATCTCTTGCTAGCTTTTACTACGCCAACAAGACAAAAAGTGACCGCAAGAGATTTAATGGAGGATTAACTTTAATGAGTGTTTCTGCAACTGAGCTTTTATAATGAGTGTGGCGTGATAAGGGCTGGTTAACGATATTGTCAAGTTTACGAATTTGAAAAACTATCGAGTTGGGAAACTGACCAATGGGCCAAGCATGCCTCCCCCGACAAAACGAGAAAATCGAGATTTGTCTCTGTCTTTATTGGTATTGGTACGGTGTAGGTTGAGCGCGAAATTTAACGTCCTATTTTCACTGAGGTGGGAATGACTTTACTCCAGCTCCTCCAGGAAGCCCACCTTCTGGAAGAGACCTTGGTGATCCGAGGTGTACCGTGACCGCAAACCGCGCCTGTTTGGCCGTAGGTCTCAGTTCTCAAACTTGAGCACTAACTTCAAGGAAACGGATGTGTTTTTAAGTTTTGCCGCGCAAACATTCGATTGGATCGGAAATGTTTGAAAACTTTGTCTTGCTGTAATGGCAATCTAAGATGGAGATATGATATTGATTGGTAGGTTTATTATACAGGGTCCTTCGTAATATGCTGACGGCTTTTTAAGAGGATGGTCAGACCATCAAACTGAACAACTTTCTCTATGGACCCAACATCGAAATTCCGAAAAATCCGATAGTTTGTTCAGTTTGATGGTCGAGCAACCCTGTATATGTCGCAGGAATATTGTAGCTGCAATCAGTGAAATTATAATAATCCTAATTTTCTCGAGGATAGTCTGAGAAATTATGAAAACTCAAAACATCCACGTTTCACTAATAGTACCTAACTACCGAAACTCTGTCCAGTTTGACGGAGTGAGCCTGTCACAACTTAGGATGGAGAGTGGGTACAATACAGCCTGGAAATTGAAGCATTGTGGTCTCCTTCAGGATGTATTCCTTCACCGAAACGTTATTTAAAACCACTGGCTTTTCGATGGTGGTACCACTGGCTTTTCGGCAAATCTTACGTAAAATTCAATCGTATTATTAAAAAGTTATAGCCTGTAGGATAGGGCAAAGGCCTCTCACGAATAAGGGTGAGAGGGAGTGGGCCATACTCCACCACGCGGCCCAGTGTGGATTGGTGGTGGCAAGTTAGTGGTCAACTTGCTGTCAGAGAATTGTCAAGCCGCCAATAGGTCTGCGACCTGGCTTAACGAATAGTTACGCTCGAGATGAAATACCACTAAACGGTCACCCGTCCAAAGACTGACCGGACCTGACGTTGCTTAACTTCGGTGATCGTTTCCAATACCGAAGCTCCACTACGCCAATGAGCGCCTTCATCGTATTATTCCCAAAAGAAATGACAAAAAAAACACTAAATCAATATGACATAACGCCAACCTTTAAAACAAATCAAACAGCCCTGCGACAGACACGCGGTACGTGATATAAATACCTGAAGGGTCTGAACTAAATGCCTAAGGAATGCTAAAATACCTCCCAACCGTTTTACGAAGTCTTCCGAATCAAGCGATTTTCACACTTATGAGTTAGGGGTTGGAGCTACGTTGTGGGTTTTCTTATGTGGAATTATTAGCATGTGTCATACTATATTATATTATATCCCAATGGAAATGTCTTAGCTACAGCCAATGATATCACTGGCTACAGCAAAGAAAACATAAATTTTAAGACTATAGTTGCTCGTCTCAGAGCGAACATTTACGAGTGAAATAACCGTTTATTAAGGGGGCGATCACCATCAAACTGAACAACTTTCTCTATAATCAAGGTCAAAATCGCAAAAAAAAAAACCTGCTGTTCCATACAAAACTACAATCCTATTCGACCTAAATGTATTGGACTGCAGACTTTTTTTTCGCGATTCTGATTTTGGTCCCATAGAGAGTGTTGTTCAGTTTGGTGGTCTGATCATCCGTCAGCATATTAAGTTGGATCCTGTATATGCATAACGGAAGAGTTCGGGAACAGGAAGCTACCTATATCTATGTAATGTTATCTTTTCGATAGCTCTGACCAACCTACTGCCAAAGATAGGCGGCCTTATCAGTAAAAGCGACTTCGATCTCGCAACTTTCAGTAGCTTTTATCCATTTTATCAAAAACCTTTAGTGAACGACCACACGACGAGATAGAAGTCGCTTTTAGTGATAAGGCCGCCTATTTTTGGTGTGCAGATAAAGATTACCTATGGCCCCCCACAAGGTGAACCGACGACCTGGTGAAGATGGCGGGCGGTCACCCGTTGGATGAGGGCAGCGCAGGACCGGTCGTTGTGGCGATCCTTGTTCAGGTAGGTATTTGTCCAGCAGTGGACGCCTTTCGTCTGAGATGATGGGTGTCATGTAAACCAAAGGCCTAATCTCGATCATCTCATGACTTACCAGAATATCTTTAAATTACCTCTATAATATTTTTACGTTTTCGCGATATTTCCATTTATGATGGTTCATTAGGTACAGTACAACTGTGTCCGTGGTCTAATGGTTTAACGTATTGGGCTCTTGACACAGAGGTCGTGGGTTCGATTCCCACGGGGGACACCTAGTGATATGATATGTCACTTTGTGCGTTTTTCCCCAGTTGGGTAGGACATTGCAGGCTGAATCACCTGATTGTCCGAAAAGAAAGATGATTCCGTGCTTCGGATGGCACGTTAAGCTGTTGGTCCCGGCTATTACTATCTCTGATTGTACGTAGTAGTCGTTACATAAAAACCACGTCAGAGGCCGAAAGGCGGTCTGAAAAAACTCTGACACCAGGGCTTGCCCACACGATAAGAAGAAGAAGGTACAGTTATGTTCGTACTCTTATTCATGATGTAAACATACTTAAGGGGGTGCTTCAGACCATCAAACTGAACAACTTTCACTATTTGACCGAATATGGTGGTGATATAGAACACCCGTTTTTTTTTTTCGTTTATGATGTCGGTCTCTTGAAAGTTGTTCAGTTTGATGGTCTGATGCGCATGTAACGCATTTCAGTTGACATCCAGTATACAGACAGGGTCCTTCTTGATATGCTGACACTTTTTAAGGGGATGATTAGACCAAAAAACTGAACAACTTTCTCTATGGGACAAACAATGAAATCGCGAAAAAAAAATCTGCTGTCCCATACAAAAATGCAAACCTACTAATTGAGACAGCTGATTTATTTATTCTGTGGTTATGTTTACATTTTAAAACTTTCGCATTGGAGTAGGTTATAGATAGCGTCACCGTAAAAAGCCTTATTCCAAATTTTGCTTGATGACAAAGTTTTTGGTGTTGGAAAAGTTATATTCGACTTTTTCGTAGGTGCAATAAGGTTTGGAATGAAACGTAATAAATTGTTTTGGCTATTTGGCTTCATGGGATGACTCGTGGGCTTGTGGTAGAGAGTTATAACCGAGAAAAACCTTTTTTTGCACATTCATCCAATAAGCGTAGACAAAGTAAAAAAAAAATCAACAGTCATCCATATATTTGAGTCAAGTAACTACTGTAGGTACTGTAGTTTTTTGTATGAAACAGCTGTTTTTTATTTTATCTCGATGTTAGCTTCATAGTGAATTGTTCAGTTTGATGGTCTAAACCAGCCTTTTAAATAATAATGTTACACTGTATCTGTCCTACTGAAGGGCATCATCATCATCATCAGCCTATATACGTCCCACTGCAGGGCACAGGCCTACCCTCTAGGAGGGTGTTTGGGCGTTAGTTCACCACTCGTGTCCAATGCGGATTGGTAGACTTCACATATGCATCAGAATTTCTTCTTCTGCATATGCAGGTTTCCTCACGATGTTTTCCACTGTTGTATTGTGTTTTTTTGACTGAAGGGTATAGGAATAGTTCTTACTTATTCTAAATTGAACACCTAAGATAGTCTAGAAATTGACTGAATGTAGAGTCATTGATAAACTGTTGAAAAACTTGCGCATAATAATGCAGAAACTGTCACATGCAAATTTAAATAAATATTTAAGTTACATCGTTTTGTGCCAGGCCAAATCGTCCTTAAGGTCGATTTTGCGCGCGTTTCGAATGATAAGTACCAATACTATTGTCTATAAAAACGATGCGCAAGCGCAGAAGTCAAGCGAAAGTCGACGAAAATGAAGGTGATTACACGTTGTATATTATGTGCTGTGTTTGATTAATTTAATTTGTGAAAATTGTGTTTGTGATGGTTAATTATTAGAAATTTTTTATGAAGTGCTGAAATTGAATTAGCTTTAAGAGGATTAGTCCTTGCAGAGCGCCCGAGCGCGCTGTAAACAAACAAAGTTTATCCTAATTTCAATAATAACCAATTAAAGTAAATTTTTTTTTAAAGACCATATAGATCCGTTCCGATCCGTTCCTGGCGACGGGTTCACTCCCCGTCACACTGGAACGAGTTTCGGTACTATTAGTGAAACGTGGATGTTCTGAGGGTTCAGTATATCTCTGACTACCCCCTCGGGGAATATTGTCGTGAGCATATGCTATGCTATGCTAAGCTATGCTATGCTATGCTAAGCTATGCTATGCTATGCTATGCTACAATGTAGATACTAACCTCTGTGCCTGTGGTTTGTCAGATTTCCGTTAAAATATAGTTTCAATGCTAGAATTAATAAAAAAATTGTATGGAAAACTTTGTAGTTCAGTCAAGTTAAACATGAAAAGGGGGCCGTGCTTGCAAAAGGTCCGGTCGTTCTGAATTTTTTATATGTTGTTAGGACCTAAACCAATATTAAATTGCCAGATTTGCAATTTCCAAAGTGCTGTGCGAGCGACTGTGTAACCATAAAACCATGAAATTTTCGGACTTTTTTCAGTTTTTCGCTTTTTTCTCGAAATATGTAAGTCGTATCGAATAGTATTGTATGTATACTTTTATTCTGACAAAATTTCCTACAAAACAATTTGTATGCACTTTCTTCATAGGACTTAACCTTTGAGGGCTAGAGGGACGAGAAAGTAACAGCATTTTAAAAGATATGAAATTTGTATGGCGACCCTCTTGAAAGTTGAAGATAAAAACAAGATGATTCCATATTCTTAATCAGCGACCCCGTAAACCCGCGGATACAAATTTTCAGTCGGGTCGCTGAACCTTTAAAAGCTGCGTTGGCGTTTGAAATTTCCATGGCAGCCATCTTGGATTTCGCAATTTTGGATTTTTTTTCACCGCCAACTAAATCTGACCAGGGTTCACTATGACATTGTTCAAGGTCCATACCCCTTCTGTCATAGTGTCCGCGGGCCGTTGACCTCATCCGTCAGGATACGACCTTCCGAGGAAGTCAAAATATTCCTTTTAACACCAGAGCATCCTTATGATGATCTCCAAAATAATTTTAATATACGTTGGTCGGGGGAAACCGGGCGAACAATTATCCGGGCATCTATCTACCTACTATCTATGAAAAGTGGTGGTGATCGACCAGATACCTCCAATTGATCTCCGGGTTCCCCTTAAAGTACACGGATGAAATTTAGGGATAATTATAACGATGCCCTGATGTTAAAAGGAATATGTCGACTTCCTCCGATGGTCGAATCCTGACGGATGACGTCAATGGCCCGCGGACACTATGACAGATAGGGGTATCGACTTTGAACAATGTCATAGTGGACCCTGGTCAGATTTTGTTGGCGGTGAAAAAAATCCAAAATTGCGAAAAACAAGATGGCTGCCATGGAAATTTCAAACGCCAACGCAGCTTTTAAAGGTTCAGCGAACCGACTGAAAATTTGTATCCGTGGGTTTTCGGGGTCGCTGATTAAGAATATAGAATCATTTAGTTTTTATCTTCAACTTTCAAGAGGGTCGCCATACAAATTTCATATCTTTTATAATGCTGTTAATTTCTCGTCCCTCTAGCCCTCAAAGGTTAAGTCCTATGAAGAAAGTGCATACTAATTGTTTTGTAGGAAATTTTGTCAGAATAAAAGTATACCTACAATACTATTCGATACGACTTACAGATTTCGAGAAAAAAGCGAAAAACTGAAAAAAGTCCGAAAATTTAATGGTTTTTTGGTTACACTACCGCTCGCACATCACTTTGGAAATTGCAAATTTGGCAATTTAATATTGGTTTAGGTCCTAATAACATATTATAAAAAATTCAGAACGACCTGACCTTTTGCAAGCACGGATGTACATCTTGACTGAACTATTGCGCCCATTTAAATGTTAGTGTTCTTTAAAACCAAGAAGTTTTGAATGATTGTAAATCAATCTGACAAACCACAGACAGAGATAGTTCCTAAATCGTGTTTGAAAAAATGTATTGGATAATATCCAATAATTAAACTTGTGGTGCGCCTTGGGAGATGCCTATGTTCAGCAGTGGGCGATAATAGGCTGATGATGATGATGATGACTTGTAGCAATGTATGTGACTACCCAAAAGAAGATACTGTGGTGAATTTATGTGTGTATGGTCAGGGAAATTAATATGGGGAAGGTGCTAACATACTAAGCATAAGCATAAGCATTATGCACACGACTATATTCTCCGAGGGGGTAGTCAGAGATATTCTGAAAAATTTGAACAACCACGTTACACCAATAATACTGAAACTCTGTCCAGTGTGACGGGGGGTGAGCCCGTCGCCACTAATAATGGACAGTGGGGACAATACATGCCTCGAAATTGAAGCATGCAGGTTTCCTCACGATGTTTTCCTTCACCGACATACTAACGCTGCCGACTACCGCTACTGACCGCTAACGACATGCTAACATACTTCAATCAGGATATTTCGAGTTTGATCTTTGATTGTACCTTGTTTGCAGGGACTATTGGCCATAATATCTCTGGCTGTCGGGGTCTTGGGAGAGGCACCCTACCCTCCAAGTGGATGGAGGCCAGACGGCCCAACGCTGGAGCTGCCAGTGAGGGGACAGGTAAGAACGTCAGAATTTCATTAATTATCCCATCGAATTTGAGAACAGGAATAAGAGAGGACTGGAGTGCTACGACGTGCATGCATGTCGTGGCTCGCGAACTTGGAAGAATGGACAGGCATCGCCAGCGTCGAAGAGCTGTTTCGTTTGGCGAGAGATAGAGAGCTGACTGCTGACCTCCAGCAATGGAGAGGAGCCCGAAGAAGAAATGCTACGGTCCTGTAATGTGCCGTTCTTGCAAAGGAATGTCCATCCGTCACAGTAATTTTCCACAGAAACTACATAAGTCACCATCTTAAAAGGCATAGGTGTAAAGTTTATTTCTCCATCAGCTCTTTTTCTTCCTCGCTAGTTAATCCCATATGGTGGTGGTGTTAACCTTCCACCTCTGTTCTCTCAACACCGCCCTATTTCTGACGCCATCTTCGTAGGGTTTGTACTTGGTCATATCATTGCGAACTGTGTGCACCCATCAAGTCTTCGCACGCAGGTCCTCTTTTGCTACTATAGAACACAACAACATCACGTCGCTCATGGTCATAGAGTCCAAAGCTTGCGGAAAGTTTGCTCACCTGAATGAAGATACAACAATATCCCTAGCAGTCGAAATCTTCTGATTGTTGTTCCTGAAACAGCTACATATTTTTCCAGGACCCCCATGGCTTCGTGCCACCGGTAGATCCTCGAAACAACAGGCCACAGAAACAGCAGCGCTATCTCCCACCCGTTGACCCCAGGAACCCTGGACAAGACCCCGAAGGAGATGTCTCAGTCCTGGGCATACCCACCCAGGAACAACAGCCAATCTTCCAGCTGTCTCCTGTCAACGGACAGGAATACGTAGGCCCGAACTTCAATGCTGATATCAGGAATTTGGACCAGACATATCAGCAGTCACAGGTTTGTTTCCCATTGTGTTTAAACATTAAAATTTTATGAATTTCTTAAGTATATTTACGTAAAGTAGAGTAGGGATAGCATATTGCTCGTTCGATTCGAGTACATTCACATAAATACATCAATGCATGTCTGCATAATAATAATCCTAGGCCCTATTCTGAATAATGCGTTATAATGAAGAACCTTGACTCTTCAGTCTCAGAACGACCTATATTGAGAGTCAAAGTCCTCACTTAATTATCGTGTAAGTAATGTTTTTCATGCCTAAACAATGAATCATGGTATTGTATTCCAATACTGGTGAGTGTTCAAAAACAATTTTTATTTTATTATAAACATATCCAGTTTTGGGATAGTACTGGCACAGAGTACCTACTATATGTACTGGTATTATATTTGTAGCTGAATGGACCAAAATCAATCTTTCAGGACAAGATTTTTTTAGGAACAACATTTTTTTAGGACAATAAAGCGTTTGATCTACAATATTACACATTTTTACAGTATCAGGCACAACAAGAAGTCTACCGCCAATTAGCAAGACAAAGACAGCAAGAGGCCGCACAGGCCCAGGGTGCGAGGGGACAAAACCAACCGATTCCACGTCAATTTGTTCCAAGGACTACCCCGAGACCACAATCCACAACAACTCCCCAGCCTGAAGATTTCAAAACCACTCAGGCTGAAACTACAACAGAATCTCTGAATTTGAATGAAGGAGAATTTCTAGCACCATCAGACCAAAAGAAAGCTAAAGTCACAGTGGAAGTTTCAAAGCAAAACATCCAAGAATTCCCTCCAGAATTATACTTGAATCCTTTAGCCCAGCTGAAATTGCAGTCCCAATTTTTGCCTATTCAACTAGGTCGGATAAGAGCACCTATTTACTTCCAGCCAGGGTCTGAAGAGTCTCAGAAGCAGGTTGCTCCAGGTTATGATGCTCAAGCACATTTCTCGGCTCTGCCTTCTGTCTTAGCGCAACAACAACTTCTCCAAAATCAGGCTCAACTGATCCAATACCAGCCTCAAGTGGTTCAAAGTCAGCCTCAGTTGGTTCAAGGGCAACCACAATTGGTTCAACAACCGCAATCAGTTCAGCAACAACTCGGTCAGCCACAGCCACAGGTAGTTCAACAACAACCACAGTTGGTTCAGCCACAGCTTCAATATCCACAGCCACAACTGGTTCAACAACAGCCACAATTTGTTCAGCCACAGCCACAATACCCACAGCCACAACTGGTTCAAGGCCAATACGCTCAAAATCAAGGCTTTTTGATAAACGGACAACAACCAAACCAGTACGAACCAGCTTTAAACCAGTATCAACCTCTTAACCAATACGAACCTCAAGTCCAAGCCTTCCCTCAATACCAGGCTCAGCCCGTTATACTCCAACCTCAACCTCAAGCAAACCAATTGCAACAAAATGAACAAAAGTCAGAAACGGAAGACCAGCCTCAACCACAGCTCGTATATCAACAGACTTATCAACCAGAATACCAACAACCTTTCCAAGCTCAAGGAAACCAGTACCCTCAGCCACAGTTGTTAACTCAAGAGCAGTTGAATGAATATTATCAGAATTATCAAAATCAGTTGGCTCAAGGTCAATTTGTTCAAGGACAGTTGGCTCAAGGTCAGTCAGCTCAAGGTGATTTCGTTCAAGGACAGTTGGCTGATGGACAATTTGCTCAGGGGCAGTTTGGACCGCAAGTTTTCCAAGGTTTGTATGACATATCTATGTATTGTATGTACTAAGGCTTATTCATGAAAGGTTGCCTTTGGATGTGCTTTGAAGTAGTGTGATTATACTCACAGATTACTAGTAACTTTGTAACAGATACATCGCTTCCTTAAAAAACGATCAACTCTCACGCTTTAATTACCTACTTGTAGACGCGCAAGCGCGCAATATGCGACGCTGCCGTCTGGAGCGAGTGGCAGAAATAAAGCAAGCGCTTACGATGCGCCAAAGTTTAGGTACTTATCTCGGTACCTACGGCGCCGAGTGACGGATGCCTTGTATTATACAGGGTGTAACAAAACACTCTAGTAATACTTAAAACCGGGGTGCTTCAGACCATCAAACTGAAGTCTGAACCTATGGAACCAACACCAAGCAAAAATTAAAAAAATTAGCTGTCCCATACATTTGAGTCGAGCCGGTACTACAGTTTTGTATGAAACGACTGAGTTTCACTTCGCTATTTCGAAGTTGGCTCCATAGTGAAAGTTGTTCAGTTTGATAGTCTGAAGCACCCCCTATAAGTATTAGGGTGTTCTGTTATACCTAGTATAACCTCGAGGATATTTTTGTTTGCACAAAAGCGGCTTGATAAAGAAACGATTTGTAGAAACCCCAGCCCTAAAAAGTACCCTTGGAAATCTGATAGAAAGGGAAACCGTACTTTTCCTTACTAGTTTCAATAACACAATATTCTGATTATAAATCCAGGTCAAGGACAAGGTCAAGACAACCTTCAAAGCGGTCTCGACGTGAACCAACAAGGCAACGGTATTGAGCAGCCTGATGATAAAGATGAGAATGATGATGGAGCTACTGCGACCGCTGTAGCTACTGCTTTCGGCACCAGGTAAGTTCCTCAAACTGAACATAACTACACCCCGCACAATCCACAGAACCATGCAGCCTCGTATCCACCATACACCCATACACCCTTGCATGTGTTTGTGCCCCTGTTTCGCTCATTTGTAAGCCTCGTATCTACTAGGCAACAATGGACGCGCAACACGTGACACTCAACATGTTCGGCAACGTTGCGAAACAACGCGCGATGCCGTTGCTTCTTTTGCAAGAAGAAGTAACTTTGAAAGAAGCAACGTCGCGCGTTGTTTTGTAACGTTGCCGAACATGTTGAGCGTCACGTGATGCGCGTCAATTGTTGCCTATTAGTAGATACGAGGCTTACAAATAAATGAGCGAAACAGGGGCATAAAAACATGCAGGGTCCAACTTAATAATGCTGACAGTTTTCAAAGGGGAACATCAGAACAGAAGCCGTGTCAGATTTATTTTTCACAATTTTGTCCATGGCACCATAGAGAAAGTTGTTCAGTATGATAGTCAGATCATCCTCTTGAAAAAAAGTCTGCATATTAAGAAGGACGCGTCAAACTGGACAACTTCCTCTATGGCACCAAAACCGAAATCGCGAAAAAAAAATCTGCTGCTCCATACAAAACTGCAAACATACTCGAGCCAAATGTATGAAGTTTGCTCCATAGTGAAAGTTGTTCAGTTTGATGGGCCGAAACACCCCCTTAAGTGCAGAGACGTTCACAGGCAACTAGATGGCGTTCGGGAGCATCATTCCTGATTTTATCACATTTTATTTTATATCTTCGTAATTATGTTATAAATTGCAAATGTTATTTGAGATGCGTAATCTAGATTTTCTTAACTATTTTTCCATATATAAAATATTACTTTTGTTAATACCGTCTACGAATGTTATACGTCAAAGTTTTGTATGAAATTGATTAAAATTAAAATGTATATCTGTATGAACAATAAAATTACTATAACTTGTAGCTAGATCAGTAAAACATAAACACAAGTGCCCGCATAATTGAAAATTTTGATTGAAATCATCACAATTACGAGATAGGTATAAAATAAAATGTGATAAAATCAGGAATAATGCTCCCGAGCGCCATCTAGTGTAGTGTCTTGCCCTCTGCAACCCCCTTAAGTATTATTAGGGTGTTTTGTTATACTCTGTATGACAACAATATCATCTATTGTTTTTCAAAACACCACAAACATCAAATCAATATTCCCCAAGTTTGCCAACATGCGATGACAAAAGGGTAATGTCTTCATTAACATAATCATACGTGATCGAAGCGAAGCCAAATTTAAATTCAATAAGGCTACCGCAGTAACCTTGGACTGAATATTCCTTGGCCTAGTGGTTTAATTTGATGTCCTTTTACAGTCTCCAAATACTAATAAGGATATTATCCGTATATTACCACGACGAAAATTGTATCCACAAAAAGTCAGCTGTTACATTCCATACCAAACTGCAATACCTATTCAAGTCAAACGTATGGAACAGCAGATTTTTTTTTGCGCTGACGCTTTTGCTCACATAGTAAAAGTTGTTCAGTCTGATGGGTAGAGTATGTTGTGGTTTAAAGGTTAATGATACTTTTCCTTACACCCTGTATAGTCGTGAGTTACTATGCTACTTCTGCAAAGATTTTCCAAATTGCGTCCCGCATGCACACGTAATTGATAGACTTAATCTAAACAGCGTTTAGTACTGCCATGTGCACAAAGTGAGAATTGAGTTCAACCGATGAGTGCCCATTGCACTGAGATCATTGATGTGTAGCCGAAATCTAACTAGCTCTAAAACCCGGCCAAGAGCGTGTCTGACTCGTCCACGATAGGGTTCCGTAGCAACTCCACTTCGCTCTATACTGAACATCGTCGGTGGAGAGCACGCAGCTATCAATCAATCAATCAAATCTTATTCTTGATTTTACACCAAAATATAAACAGTAAAATACGGAAAAAAACAAGAGGCACAAAATAAGGCGATCTTATCGCCAAGAATTTCTTCCATTGTTGTGTTGCCTAAACAGGGTCCAACTTCATATGCTGACGGGGTATGATCAGACCATCGAACTGAAAAGCTCTCTCTATGGGCCCAACATTGAAATAGCGAAAAAAAACAGTTGTCCCATACATTTATACCGAGTATGTCTCCAGTAGGTTTGCAGTTTTGATTTGAACAAAAACCGGCCAAGCGCGTGTCTGACTTGCCCATGATGGGTTCCGTAATCATTGTATAAGTTGAATAAGAAAAGTAATTAACTTTGTTTATCTTACTTAAGAGACATTTTGGGGCTACAACCTTATAGTCCAATCATTTTAGGGTTTGACCCTGACAGTAATTCCTCTATCGCTGAAACTTTGCAGTGTGATAAAGTAAAGTATACAGATTACGATTGACAAATAATCTAGGTTTCGTTTTTTCCGGACCTAGATTATTTGTCAACCGTAATCTGTATACTTAACTTTATCACACTGCAAAGTTTCAGTGATAGAGGAATTATTGTTAGGGTCTCCATACACGGAAACTCTAAAATGATTGGACTATTAGATATTTTTGACTTTGAGCGCAGATATCTAGAGACAAAAGCGTTATGACGATTTAGTTATGTTCTATTG
This sequence comes from Agonopterix heracliana, assembly GCA_963693445.1. Lineage (NCBI taxonomy): Eukaryota > Metazoa > Arthropoda > Insecta > Lepidoptera > Depressariidae > Agonopterix > Agonopterix heracliana. The sequence continues at coordinate 10,945,536 of OY856331.1, forward strand.
GACAAGACCTATCCAACAACGTCTCACTAGAATTATTTAAAAATGTTTTTTTCTTTCTCTTCGTTGCTTGGGAGAGGTTTCGAAAAAAAAATAGATTCTTTTTTTTTTAATTTATAATTATGGACTTCTTGCTTGTGCGTTAGCACCGCAATTAGTTTCTTCATGACTGTTTATTTCTGTTTTTGAGTTACTGTTATCCGTCGTCATGTCAAATTTAAAATGAGCGAGTTATCAAGGTACGGCATACAGACAGACAGAATGGACGAAAGGTTCCTTGTTTGACTACGAAACCCTAAAAGTTATTGCTTTTCCGCATTTTTCGATGTAAACAGAAAGATTTTCAGTTTGATGGTCTAAACCACCCCTTTAATTATTACTAGGCTGTTGTTACTCCCTGTAGAAGAATGCACGGATGGCCCGTCCAAGCTCGCGCGAGCGTGTAGACGAAGCATTATAATTAAATAAAAATAACTTTTCTCTCCAGGACTCAACCTCGTGTTTACGCCACATACGGAGCCCCAGTGCCCGTGCCCAGGGTGCAGGCGAACCCAGGATACCAGACAACAACTGAATCTGCAGCTGAGGTACGTAAACTCATCCGTTTTCCTTTTGGGGTGATCAGTAACCTTGCTTCACTTTATAGGGTTCCGTATTAGACCCGCCACATACATGAGGAATTATTCCGGACAGAATTACGATTTCGTATGGATTTGAAATTTCCGAGCTGATTTCTGGAGGGGGCCAATCGATACAAAATCCTTATTTCGCCCGGAATAAATCCGTATGTGTGTGTCGGGCCTTACCCTTTCTTTTTGCACCTGTTGAACCTACATGTAAAGATAAAAACCCGAAATCGTGGATGTGATAATTAAGATAGTCCTTGCAGTGCGCACTATACAAACGAAGTTTGATTCTATTTTCAATACAATACACAGAGATTAATATGTAGACCGTGTTTAAAGGCCTCTGTACACATTTGGCCAAGGTAGTGGGCCAGCATATTGGGCCAACGTGTAGGTACTACTTATTTACGTTGTATGTACTTGGCGGTATGGTAGTTGGCGCCAACATTGGCCGGCCAATCGAATGTTGTCGGAAAGAGCCAATATGGAATGATCAGTACACCATTGTGTAAACAGCGAAATTTTTGAATTCGTTATTTTGGACCAACATGCTGGCTCACTACCTTGGCCCAATGTGTACAGCAGCGGCCTTACAAAATGTCACTGACTTTCAATTGTTTAATATTGAAAATAGGACGAAATTTCGTTTGCATGCAGCGCGCTCGGCCGCTCCCGCTGTTGTATCCTCTTTAGAACAACACAATTAAAAAAAAAATGATTTTTTCAGGCAGTGACTGAAGATGGACCGGCAATAGCCGAAGCGACTGCTGTAGCCAGAGGAAGTGCAAGAAGAAGTGCCAAATTGAGGTAAGGATTTTTTTTTCTTTTTTACACGACTGCGCCAGAATAAGGGTTATTGTTTTTCGAGCGTATGTATGTATGTTTGTATGTCTATTTCTCTGGCACGCCCTACAGCTTGATGGATTTTGACGTAGCTATGAGGTGTAGTTAGATTAGATTCGTAAAAATCGTGATAGTGACATAGGCTATATTAATTTAAAATAGCGACTGCGAATAAGTTGTTTAGTTTGATGGTCTGAAACATCCCTTAAAAGTAGCACATTTTAAGAGGCCTATTGTGCTGCCCTCAATCGTATTATTTATTTCTAAACAATTAAACAATAAGTATTTCCACAAAACAAGAATGTCACATTGTAGCTTGACTGATTGGCTTTTAATTTGTCGAAACATGACGCATTATTATTGTGTTATCTTTGGTTTTAATGATAATAACTACATACATTATTAAAAAAAATCCCCAGTGACCCGATAAATTGAAAATCAGCAATTACTACAATGTGACATTCTTGTTTTTTGTTTAATTGTTTAGAAATAAAAAAATATGATTGAGGGCAGCACAATAGGCTCGGTGCCCCCTTAAGGATAAAAACCGTGTATTGTGAATTAATAAAATTATATTTTGTTACAGAAGTCGTCGAGTACGTCCCGTGTTCACTTTAGACCGATCAGGTCACTTAGTGCTTGCCCAGGATCAATAAATTATATCTACCCTTAACAACACTTAACTTATGTCTTCAAAATAAAATACATGCCTGAACAAATTGTTAGACAAAACAATATCAAATCTGGATACAGTAAAATTCTTTACAAATGAATGAACTTTTTTTATTTTCTTTCTGATTTAAAAAGTTAATCATTTTAACATGTTCTTAGGCTGAATTTCCACCATAGTTGTGCGAGGTAGCGAGGCGGCGGTGAGCCAGGAAAAAATGGCCAATGAGAGTGCTCCAATTTCCCAATGACGTGATCGAGCGAGCGCGGTATTGGCGGATTGTTTCCTCGCTCACCGCCTCGCTACCTCGCACATCTCTGGTGGAGACGCAGCCTTACCGCGTTTCGGAGTTCCCGATACTCGGCAGTGTTACAACTGCCATGATCACGGGATGACTATGCAGGTAGATTGTTAAAAGCAGAGAAATCTGTCTACCCTCATTCTTCTTCACATGCTCCGACCACTATCGGAACTCATATCACTCGGGAACAATATCGGGAACTCTAAAATCAATAAAAAACGCGATAAGAACATGTTTAAATAATTAACTTTAGCTTAATTACCTAATAACTGCGTAAATCTCAAAAACGGTAGGTACGTGTTCCAAAAAGGTTTCTGATTTGAAGCTTGTTCTTTCTTAATTACCTACCTCCCAAAAGGGGTTTATTTGAATAAATAATTAGAATAATTACTTACATTAAATAAATTATTAAATTCATAAGTAAATTTACGGAGTCACGTTGTTGATCTGCTATTGGGCGGTCGCGTCGGCTGTCGATCGTTGGTTGCCCCCTCCCAGGTCTATAACGGGGCTCCAGTGGTGGCTCAAGATAGTGTTCTTTTCGAAAAACAATCCTTGAAGTCACCAAATACATAAATTACCGTACAACGTCAAGCACTTTTGCTACATAAACTAGACATTGGCAAAATCATCAAATACCCAAGATGGCAGCCATTTTTTTTAAAATAGAATAGAATAGAAGTAAATTTACTTTTTTTGCACCATATTCAGAATATTATTTTTTCTTTTCCAAAATCAAGAGAGTGGACGCAATTTTAAATCCAAAAATAAAAACCGACCAAGTGCGGGTCGGACTACTCGTACACCGAGGGTTCCGTACCATAATATATGAACCAAAGTGTGAGCCTCACTTACACTTGGCAGGTTTTTATTATTTGTTGCTTTGATAAAGTATATGTCTAGATTGACAGTCGAAGATACGAAAGCGTCGAAAAAAATTAATTGGAACCAGGACTGGTTCCTAAACCCTATACATATACACGCACACATACAGAATTAGTATGGCGCCTCACGCACACCAACCTATGAAACTTAGCCCCTTTTGTTATATACGGTAAAACAGTGAGGCTCATTCTAGACATATACTTTTTCTAAGATTTCTTGTTTTACTGTAGATTTTGCACTGTAATCAAATTACTAAAAATGTTTACGCTTGTAACTATTTATTACCGTTTTTTTCGGTATTTAAAAAATAGTTTCTTTTGTAAAGCCTGACCAGGAAAATAAAAAACCTGGATTGGGGGCGCTGCAATCGACTGTCACCTATATCGAGCGATATTATCGCTGCGATTTTGCGATAATTGTTCTCAGTACCATCATTTTGTATGGGGACGCGCGCGATCCTACACACTGCCGCGATATTATCGCAACCTGACGCAATCTCTTTCTACTAAATTCAGTGAAGGGCGTGACGCGAATCGTGGAATCGCTGCAGTGTGTAAGGTGCCGCGATATCGCTGTCGATAATATCGCTCGATAAAATCGCTCGATAATATCGCTGCAATGTGCGGAAGCCTTCAATGTTAGTGTTCCAAGTACTTACAAAAATTAGTTCCAATGATTTTCCGCAACATGGCGAGGTTTTTTATATTTCTGGTCAGGCTTTAATTACACCTATTCAAATTTTAATACCATTAACTGGTAAATATTTTTGTGTTTTTGAAACCTCACCAAGCTTTAGCAAAATTGCCAAAAACAGTAAATTAGGTTTAAAGCTAACGTTAGTTATTATAGTTTATCAAACTGAAAGCAAATTTTGGAAACTGTTTTCTAGCTACGCTTCGGGATTTAAAATTTAAATTAGTTTTCGCTCTAGGTTTTATAAAGGGAAGAGTTATTCGTTGACGGAGAGCTTTAAACGAATAGGTAATGTCTGGGTAATAAAATAAGGGATCAAAGCATGTATAGGTGGTCTGATGGCAAATAGGGAAATCTAATTTTAAAGTAGGTAAGCAACACTGGGGTAATTAGATTAGGGGCCTTTACTTTACATATTGCGGCTATTTGCAGCGCAGAAGTGCTGCAAAAAGCACCGATTGAGTCGGGACGCAACATCGATGCAAACGCGATAAGTCATAGATGAAAATGCGATACAGTCACGATGCAATATTTTCGTTAATGTTTGATCAGGTATTCGTCGACAGCCGGGCAGATAGAAACATGTGTGTGCGCATCGCTACAATCATGCGTTTGAATGGATACAAACGCGTGTTAATTGCTAGTGTATAATAAAGTGGGGTGATTGGGGATCTACCTCCTAGCGGTCCACCCCGGGCAACGGCATCACAACGGCAATATTTTTTTCTATTTACTTTAAAGTCAAAGTCAAGTCAAAGTCAAAATTTTTATTCAAAATAATATCACATAGATAACTTTTTGACGTCATTTTTGATTCTACCACCGCTTCGGAAGGTGTTCCGTTGTAGAGAAGATGCGGCCAGAAACTCTACAACAAACAAAATATACAAAGTACAAATATTGAATTACATAGTGTAACATTGTCAAGACCAGACATTTTGGTCATTCAAATAATCATCGAGTTTATAGTAACCTTTTTTACAGAGGACTTGTTTAACATGGGATTTAAACTTTTTGTCTGGCAAGTTTAGAATATCCTCTGGTATCTTATTATAATAGCGTATACAGTGCCCCATGAAAGACGTGTTGACCTTACTGAGTCGAAAATGTGGGAACACTAATTTATTTTTATTTCTTGTATTGTAATTATGAACGTCACTGTTTTTGGGAAAGAGAGACAAATTTTTGCGAACGTATAAAATATTTTCGTAAATATATTGACTGTAGAAAGTCAAAATACTGATATCTTTAAAAAGATCTCGTAATGAATCTCGACAACGCAGATTATAAATGGCTCGAATTGCCCGTTTTTGAAGGATAAAGACTGTCTCAACGTCTGTAGCACGGCCCCACAGCAAAATACCATAAGACATAATACTATGGAAGTAGCTGAAGTACACAAGTCTTGCAGTAGCTATATCGGTTAGCTGTCTGATTTTTCGAACTGCATAAGCTGCCGAGCTCAGCCTACCCGCTAGGGTTTCTATATGAGGACCCCATTGCAGCTTCGAGTCAATCTTTATCCCTAAAAAGTCATTTGGAGCATAGGAAAGAAAATATTTGACCTTCAATATCTTGAATTGTGTAGGTACACGAGATTTTGTGACTTTTGACTCTAACATATAAAATGATTTTATACCTATAAGTTTGTAGCGTATTAATCGTATTATCTTCGATTCCGAGGTTGACCCCTTGTTTCATCTAACATAACTCGAATAAAAAGATGATAAAAATTATTTGACGATGTACACATGGCGACAGATCAACTTACCCATAGTTGAACTCTATGGTCATAGACATAAGGTCCAACCATAGAGAAATTACACGCTCCCCTTGGTAGAGATGGTGTAACAAAGTTGCACTGTAGCCACCAATTGTGCACTAGTTTGTACTGCGACCATAGAGAAATGACACGCTCCCCTAAGCTTTTTGTCTCCCCTCGCCCGTCCCTCACCCCCTTTGTCGGCGACATAATTTTCTATAGAAACAAGCCGATATGCCATCTCCTCTTACTCCATGGGTCCAACTATGGGTAGGTTGATCTGTCGCCGTGCGTACCTAATCAATTACTTGCGACTGGACCTACAAAAAATAATACAGAAATAAAAACAAACACTGTATTCAAAACTTGGACAATAGAGCAATGGAAGTATAAGCGAAGACCAATAGAATCAAAAACGTGGGAAAACTTGAAAGCACCAACAAGTTCTGTTGTACGAACCGGTATGTTTGTATGGCGCACATTTTAAGAACATTAAAATCTTTCACATCAACACCAGTATCGGGAGATACTGATGAAGTAGTTATGGTTTCTTCTAAGCAAACACCATTTTCTGGTTGCTTCGTTAATGGAGACTTTAGTATCTCGAAGTAGTCTTTTAAGAGCTCAGGCTCTTTCAATATAACATCAGGTTCTGTAGGATTACTAGGCATTATACTTTTCGGTTTATCCAAACTTAATTTGTCCATCAGTTTATCTATGACTTTGTTTTGCACCAAATCGCACTGTAGACACTTACTGGGATCGTTCTTCGTGTCATCTATTGTAACATGTATAGTTTTGTGTGCAAGCGATTGTTTAGATTCTTCTCTTTGCGGACGTAAATCATAATTGGAAATTTTTCTGATTTCTCTTACAATTTTCTCTGTTAATGTCACTTCTAGTCTTTTCATAGCTAAATCTAGAACGAACACGAGTCTATCCCACAGTTCTGGAAGGGTAGATGGGTAAATAGTTTTAGGTTCGTCTGGACACAAGATTTTTGTTGCATTTTCTTCTATCATAGCTTTTATAGCTGACCCGTTTGGTAAATTAATATTTTTGTGTGTATTTATTTGTTTTAGGTTTTCAATAAATAATTTCTTTTCGTCATATTTATTAGTTTTATCTAATAACATCATCGGTTTGCCAGGAGCAACAACATGAACCTTATTTACATAACTATTGTCACGGCTATTTGTAGGTGTTGAATCTGTTAAAAATCCTTGATAAACTGTTTCAGTCAGTATTGGTTTTTTATCAATAAAAAATGGGTTCATATTTATGGTTTGTACTACTTCTTCGTAATTAGTGTTTATTGAATAAGTAGTTTCTTGGGAAGATTTATTGAAATCAGAACTACTTTGTGCAATAACAAAATTGTCGTAATCGCTGGAAATGGCAGACATAGACAGTTGGTTAGCTACAAGAGTTTGAACACTAATGACATTACTTTGATTCAAATTAATTGCATGTACGTATTCCTCTTTCCCATCTTTAGATGCTGCAGATGGTGTTGAAGTAAGAGTTTCTGTCCGACTTACAACTGTTTCAGTGCTTGTTAGACTTTCATTAAACATATTAAAATTATTATTGTCTGTATTCAATCTATCCTTATTAGGTGCTGTTAGTGCGGTCAACGTTGGGTTGTATGTTACAGCTATAGCAACTTTCAAATTTGTTTGAAATGGAGTCATATAATTGGATGGTACTTCCATAACGGAACTGTTAGTTGCTATACAATAGGTATCATCAGGTCTTGATTCAGTACTTTGTTTTTTTACTAAAGTACTTCTGCTTGAGTCACTTTCGCATGTAGACTTTTCTCCAGCAGATGGAGTAGATGTTATCGATTCAATTTCGCTACTATTACGTTTCAGTTCAGTTTCGCTTGTTAAAATTTGGTTTGGTCCGTCAAGTAAATTTTCCTTTGCTAGCGCTTTCTTCACGATTCTATAATGCGAAACAACTAGCGACAGTGAATTCGAATATAGCCCTTTATAAACATAAGCGGAGTTTAGGTTACTCTTTTTAAAATTGAAGCAGTACCTTTCAATCTTTTTAGATATTATTTTATTTTTATTTTTAAAATATACAATATTTCTTATTTTTACCGCACGGTTCATATTCTTAACTCTTTTCTTTGTTGTCACTTTTGATATCTTTCTTTGCTTAGTTGAATCGTATAATATTTGTGGTTGTGTACTTAGATCATTATCTGCTATATTGTTATCTATAATGGAGAAATTGGTGTCAGGTTTCTTTCCGTCGTCATCATTTTCATATGTAATGGGATCTATCATATCTATAATAGTATCGTACGTTGTTACAGGTATATCTACTATATGAGTCATATCTTGTATAGAATCAGAATTAGTAATGGTCTTTGTTGAATCACCGGATGATATTGACATGAAACTGTCTTGCGGACTTTTTTCACTAAATTCTTGAGTCGTAGGTGGACCCATTCTGTCCTGAAGTAGAGTGGGTGGGTCATCCAATGTTTCTCCCAAAGAAAAAGCTACAATGTAAGACGGCATTCTTTGCGGAAATCGAGTACCAGATTTAGGCCTTTTCGAAAATTCCTTTTTACGGTCAGACTCGTTTTCTATGTAGGTCTGCATTTTGTTATCCTTCACTTGGTAATTTCTGGAACAAGTAAACGCATAGGCATTAAAGACATCCCTTATTATTTTCTGTTTTGTGTGCCAAATACCCACCCGTAGCGCGAATTCCTCCCCAAAACGAATGACTATCCGTGGAATTTGTTAGTTTGGCAATAATTTTGTTTATTTATTTGTAAATATACGGATAATTATATTCTGTTAATCTTAACTATTATAAAATCGTAAAAATCTAGAGGAATAAACAGTTGCGGTTCACTTCATATAAACTCAAATAACACTCTATAGCGCGATTTAAATGACGCGTGCCGCCATCTATTGACAAGTTTGTTTGATGTTTGTCCGTTCGCGCATCACGCAAAAACTACTGAACCGATTTTGATGTAACTTTTTTTGTTTGATAGCTTATGATCTGACTTAAAATCTGGTATATAATTTGTGCGGACGAAGTCGCGGGTAAACACTAACGTAAGAATACGGATATAATTGATGGATTTACGGATTTGGTACTATCCGTAAGATTTTCGGGATAGATAGACAGGAATATGCAGAGACAACTTCCAGGACACCGAAAAAAAAGATTTACTACAATAACACAACACAGCATATATTATGCTCACGACTATATTCCCCGAGGGGGTAGTTACAGATATTCTGAAAACTCAGAAAATCCACGTTTCACTAGTAGTACCGAAACTCTACAATAATTTTAAGTAAATAAATAAAATCTAGAATACATGGCTTTTAGTGGGAAGACCGCCATTTGTACCCTTATGTTCATATTATTCTGTTTTGATGTATGTTTTTGGCGTACAAATAAAGAATATGTATGAATATGATATAAAAAAAAAAAAAATTGACGAAAACCTAGCTTATTTTTTGTAAAGTTTATAAACTTTATGCTCAGTTTCGTGAAATAAACGATATAAGAATGAGAAATATTGTATATTCAGAAAATACAAAAAAAGTCAAAACCCTAAATCAGATAATTTGACGTATAATTCAGTAGGTTCCTGTGTAGGTTCAGTTACTGTATTTTCTAAATGAACTCTAGGCGTAGTTGCAGTATTGGCATTATGTTTACCAATGTTGGAGTAGAACAAATACAATAATATTATAACTAGTATCCATAGGACAATGCAATACAAATATCCTTCAATAGTAGTTATGACACGCTTCTTTTTAACTTTAATCCCATGTGGTTCGGAGTCTATGTTCAAACGGACAGACGAACATGAGAATTCTCGGTTACAGTCGTAACACTTGACTGTGAAATGTTCGCTGTCTCCTATATTCAATATCATGCTACTGGGTTCTTCGTCAAGTATTTTCTTTTCATCTCCTGTTTCTTTTTTGCATTTCTTAAATAACTGGTTTTTCTTTTCTTTTTTTGTACTTGTTTTAATTTTTTTTGTATTCTTGCAATCTTGAGAAGGGCATGGAGATATGATGATGAATTCACCCGTTTTTCTGTTATGTCCATTACAGTAATATGTGCAGAAATTTGGTTTTTCAGTATTACTATTTTCCGTAGTGGACATTTCAAATAGAGATTTTGAAGGTGGCAAGGAACATGTTAAAGCTTTATCCGTTGTTTTTTCGGTTGTTTTATTATTGCCTACTGAAGTCATGTTAGTTACTTTTAGTATCGTTTCACTTTCTATTACTCTGTACGATGGATCTTCTCTGAAAGGCTTTATTTCGGATGCAACATTCACATTTTTCTTGCTTTCTTTCCTCAATTCAATTTTAAAACCGGTTTCGATATTTTTGCGAAATCTACTTGAAATTTGTATACCTCGAGAAGCATTAAAACCGCTAAAATGATTAGATTTTTTGCAAATTTTAGATTTAGAGCACTGGGTTGATTTTATGATCATTGAAATCTTGGTACTAGTTTTAGTGTTGACTAACTTTCTACTGCGTTCACTCCTTTTCTTTTCCCTGTTTAAATGTTCTATTGCCAATCTCTCGGTCGTTATAGCTAAATCTTTAATAGCTGTTTTGAGTTCCCATATTTCCTGTACTATTTCGAAATCGAAAGTCATTGTACTTCTATCAGTCATCGTATTTAGCTTCCTTACTTGTTCTTCGTATTTTAATATAGGGTTTTCTTTATTAAATATATATTTTGCTTGACTTGCAGCTCCGTCTAGTAAAGGAATTATTTCCGGTTGATAGCTAAAAGAGTATGTTGTGCTATCCTTGTAAGAGCTTTCTCCGATATCCGATGATGTATTGTACAAATTGCTGGTGGGTTCTATATTATAAACTACTGTTGAACTTGTTTTTATTTCACGTTGTTTCAGATCATGATCAGCGTTCACTAGAGTTATTGATGAAATTTTTTCTACTTCATTCTCGAGCATCGGAAACACATTGACGTGTACATCTAAGGCTATATTTCTATCACCTTCGTAGTTTGAGAAATACTTTAAAATATCTTTGAAGTGGTTAAGAAAATCACTATTTTCGTACATTTGATTATTGACTTTCTTGTAAAGATATGTGAAATCTTTACACTGAATTGTTTCAAACTTAGGTATAAAAGATAATGGTTTTTTAATAGGATTTTTCCTTCGTTTCCTTATTTTGTTGTTCAATCTATTTCGTTTCTTTCGAAAGGTCTCAACGTTTATAACCTTGTAGTCTTTTGAATCTTTATTTATCTTGGACGTATTTTTATTAGACTGAATTCGTTGATCAATAATATTGATTTTAACAAATGATTTACTTTGAATCTTATCGAATACTTGTGAAGTTTCATCGCAAGTATTACTACAAGTATAGTCGTATGTATTTCCACCGTGTAAATTAATGCTTATGATACTGGAATCATCAATAATCAAACTCGTTTCTGTTATATCCAAGTCTTCGTTACAACTTTTATCATCGATGGTTAGATTTTTATCAGTTGCAAAACCATTAATTTGGCTTTGCTGTAAAAAGGTCTCATTCGATTTTTCAGTTTTGGGCCTTCCCAAATACGCATTCGAAATAACATTTTGTTTAATTCTTCTTTGTACCTTCAAATCAATATCTTTAGAATGTTCAGTTTTGGCTTGCCTTTTTAAAGAAGTTGAAATTATGGAGCTTTTAAACAATGGTTCTCTCATAATTTCTGTAACTTTTTTAGTTGCTTCTTGTTTTTCTATGAAAGCATTAGAAATTAATGGGTTCTTTAATGGTCCTATTCCATCCGTATTCATGTCTAAAGGCGAAGTAGAAATTAATGTGTTTCTGAAAGACGGCTCAAGTACTGTGGTAAGTCGTTTCTTATGACCTTCTTTTGGTTTGGATCTGCCACTTTCAATACCTTTAAAGTTTGTGCAACGCCGGATCAAAGATTTGGTCGAAATCTGAAGTAGATCAAAACTAGAACAGTCGGACAACATTTTACTTGGCTTGTAAATAGAAATGAGTAATTTTTTGTCTTTCTTATCTATCCTTGATTTACCTTTCTTCCTCTTATAGATGGTTTTGTGTTTGGGAAAATTTCTTGGAATGCTTAGCGTCGATATGATCGTTAATTTCCTGTATGATATTGGTATACTATGAATGGAACGATCTTTGCATTCTATAGTAGAAGTGTTAAGAGATTTTTCGAAAAACTGACGATTTTCTGACGATGCATCAATTTGTTCAGTTTTTAATTCTAACCGTTGATTATCTCTGTTTCTCATGAAAGAGGAGAAGGAAGACAAATGATATTTTCTTTTAAATTCTATCTTGCGAAGTATTGAATTAACGGCATTTTCTAATTTCTGCTTCGTTGAATTGTCTTCTGCCAAATGTGTCTGAACCCAGCTATTGAGAAGACTTTTAAAGTTATAGAGCATTACTGTTGTCAGATCTAAATTAATATGGGGTTGTTTTCCACTATGACTGCTATCGCCGCAAGCGCTATCGTCCTGATTAAATTCTTCCTTATGATCTATTGCAGAATAATTTGAATATTTTGATTTAGCAGACGCTGCTTGATTAGGCTTTTTATTTCTTTGTTCAATGAAGTATCTTCTGAGGACACAAATATCTGTTTCGATGCTGAAGTCTTTTTTAAGTTTTCCTCTATCGTGATACGTTCTGTGTTGTGAAACATTCTTTTTTATCTGTAGAATGCCGCTTCTAGTTGATTGTGAGGCACCGGAGCACGTTCTTGAGTATGAAACACAAGTACTAGATTTTTTGTATAGTATTTTTGTGTCACCATATCTGTCTTTTGTTTCGGTTCTTTTGCCCATTATTTATCGACAGATCCCTTTCTCTCTCTTCAAATGTCGTCGGATTTCTGTAACCAAAAATATTAGTATTCTATTCATCTTTTCAATTTCGTAATTCTGTTCTAATACACTTTTCGTTCCCAATTTAGTTTTTTTTTTGAGAGGGTTATCGGTCCCTTTTTTCTCTTTTACAAATAACTTTTTTAATCACAGACGAATGTCAGAACAATGCGAAATGAAATAGGTTTTTAAATTTTTATTTCATAACGCACAAAGTTGGCGAAATCATAGAACACAAATGATTGAAATCTTATCGGTTCGCAGAGCCAAAAAAGAATTTTCAATAACAAATTCCTTCACAAATAAAATCTATTCATATTATTCGAATAAAATTGTACATGAAGAGAAACATCTCGACTGCAATCGCACATTCGGGGTGTTTAGAAGCTTCGCTTTGCTTTTACAATAACTGCCAACCGTACCAAAATTAGTAAAACGGAACACTTATGAAATCACTTCGATATCTGTCCGTCCGTCCGTCCGCTCGAGTGTCACAGGCATTTGCATCGGGGACCGTAAGACACAGAAAGCTGAAACCTAGATAAAAACAGTAGTTTTTTCTAAAATGTCAAATGAAAAATATATTATTATAAAATATAATATTATGTAACGTTGTTAGTGTCACGTATTTATAGTCCCATCTCAGCCGATAGAAGTTCACTGCTGTAGGCCTCGTATGCCAACCCCGAGAAAACGATAAAAATAGAGATGTGCCTCCATCCTTATTATTTTACGTATGCCAGAAAGAGCGCACATGACGGTTTTCTCGTTTAAACGCTTTGTCGTGGGTGGCATGCTAGCTGTGCAGGACATAGGCTGGATATAGATCCGCCAAGGATTACCACAACGACCGGTCCTGCGCTGCACGATCTCGCAGGGAAAATCCGAGCATAGCCCTCTCCATTGCCCTTTGAAGGCCCGCGCCTCGACTTCGCCTCGACTCCTTCTGTATGCTATACGCCTAAGAGTGAGGTGGCTCTCTTCCCCCGGGACTACGACCCTAAGAACAAGGACTAAAGCAACAAGGCCTCAAACACAGACTTAGAAGAAGAACCGTAATCTCGTCTAATCATGAGTGAAGCACCCATTTCTTTTGTGTGCGTGCTGTCACGCGGTACATAAGGTGATGGGTTGTCGGACCTGCGCCTAGAGCAAGTGCATCTGTGTGAGTGTAGGTAGGTCCCTTGTAGAACAAACGAGATTGTATGACCTTGCATGCTTCACATCTTTTTAGTGCAATATTCGGTCCGTATTTCTTTCAAGTCCGTGGGCCTCAAGTAACATCATGGTGAAAATGGTTTCAAAAGAAAAATACTCTTATACTAACATTAAAAATTTCCCGTCACATTATTTCGAGGGATATACAATAAGATTCCTTTTCTGCTGAAATGAATTAAAAATACACTGAACAATTAATAAAAATACGCAAAGAAAATTTTCCAAACTTGACGTTATTTTGACATCTAAATAAATTATTATTTTCTAAAGTGTGTGGCTTCAACAGCGAAGAGTTTAGTTTCGCAGAAAGAAGATTACAAAAGAATGGACCATTAAGAACATTCCATATTCATTCCAAATAAGGACGAAGAGATTTTCCGATTTCTATTTAGATTTCTGACCAAATCTGATTAGCAAATATAATGTAGGTATTTATCAGAAAGATTAACTATCCGACGTATCTTGGACGTTACTAAAGATAGCTGTTCTAAGAATAAGTGAGAGTTAAATGTTTCAAATCTCTGTTTTAGTGTTGCTATTTGGAATGGAGTATTTTCGATGCCATGCGGCCGGAGTTACGTCACATACCACAATGATTTTGATGCTACACGGTCGGTGCGGCGTCACACCGCAATGATTTCGATGCCACGCGGCCGGAGTTACGTCACATACCACAATGATTTTGATGCTACACGGTCGGTGCGGCGTCACACCGCAATGATTTGGATGCCACACGGCTGGTGCGGCGCCGTACCGCAATTATTTGGATGCCTCACGGCTGGTGCGGCGCCGCATCGCAATGATTTGGATGCCACACGGTAGGTGCAGCGTCACACCGCAATGATTTGGATGCCACACGGTTGGTGCGGCGTCACACTGCAATGATTTGGATGCCACACGGCTGGTGCGGCGCCGCACCGCTATGATTTAGATGCCACACGGCCGGTGTTACGTCACACCGTAATGATTTGGATGCCACACGGTCGGTGCGGCGTCACACCGCAATGATTTGGATGCCACACGGCTGGTGCGGCGCCGCACCGCTATGATTTAGATGCCACACGGCCGCTGTTACGTCACACCGCAATGATTTGGATGCCACACGGTCGGTGCGGCACCGCACCGCATTGATTCAAATGCCACACGGTCAGTGCGGCATCGTAGCGGCGTGTCATTCTCACTATATGGTTTCTCCTGATGCTCCAACGTAACATCTCTTATCACACCTCCCTGCCTCGTCTCACGTCACGGGTAGCAAGTCCAGTGTGCGTACTCCGCAGCGCACCGTGTGGCATACCACGTACGACAATTTGGTGGGCGTTCTACATACAAGTATCCGCAAGTCCGCAACGCATCGGGACCGCAGCAGCAACGCAGCGGCAGATCTTTTTATGAACAACGCCGTTGTATATCGATAAGGCCCTATAAATTAATATCGTTGGCCCTATAGTAAAAGTTGTTCAGTCTGATGTACCTACACTCTAAGGGTTGAACTACACATGGCCGCACGCGATCGCCTTTTTCCGTCGCTCCATCCTTTTCTGTCACTCGTGCGGCCATGTGTAGTTCAACTCTAAAATAAGTTACGCATTTAACACACCCCCCGTCACACTGGACAGTTTCGGTACAACTGGTGAAACGTGGATGTTCTGAGGTTTCAGAATATCTCTGACTACCCCCTCGGGGAATATAGTCGTGAGCATATGCATGCATGCATGCATGTATGCATGCATTTAACACACTATGTAGAGGAACGTCATTTGCTAGAGCATATAAGATAGACGGAACGCGATCGCGTGCGATCGCACGCCGCAGGCGATCGCGTTCCGTCTATGTTAATATGCTCTAGCAAATGACGTTCCTGAGTGACAGAAAAGGATGGAGCGACGGAAAAAGGCGATCGCGTGCGGCCATGTGTAGTTCAACCTTAAAATAAGTTACGCATTTAACACACTATGTAGAGGTATGTCACAGTAGGTTCAATATTCTTGCTAATTTACAGGGTAACAAAACATACTGAATGTTGTTTGATGGTCTTAGCACCCCTAATATGATTACAACCATCATGGTAGCAATGAAGCAGCAAAGGGGTGAATCAGACCATTAAATAATGGAGCCAACATTGAAATCGCGAAATAATTATTTAGAAAAACAAAAAACCCGACTGCATAAAAAACTATTAACTGAAAAGATAAAAACAAGCTCCTTTAATCAGCTATAACAACTTTGTTTGAGCAAAATAATACAATTTGGTATTGCATGTAATTTTAGTATCGCAAACGGGGACAAAGAAAAATGACCTATTTGTTGGTTATTGGTTTGTCCACGCCTGCAATACTAAAATTACATGCAATACCAAATTGTATTAATTTGCTCAAACAAAGTTGTTATAGCTGATTAAAGGAGCTTGTTTTTATCTTTTCAGTTAATAGTTTTTTATGCAGTCGGGTTTTTTGTTTTTCTAAATAATTTAGTTTATTTCATACTTTTTAGTCTTGTGTCAAAATGGTAGCATAAAAATACTAAAATATATATATATTTGGAATCTGCTCTTCACCAGCTTTCATTTGATACCCATATTGTATTTTTTAACGAATAAAATTTGATTCTCCCCCCTTTCTTTTTTAATTCGCATACGACATATTAAAATAATGTACCCTATGTCACTCTCACGATTTTTACGAATCTAACGACATCTCATACGTTAAAATCCATCAAGCCATTTAGGCTGCAGGCCGTGCCAAAGAAATAGACATACAAACATACATACATACATACATACGCTCGAAAAACATAACCCTCCTTCGTTCGCAGTCGGGTAAAAACTAGGTACGATCGCCTCCGCCCCATTGGTAGTAATATTTAAAACACCCATTTAAATGTTACCTACTTTCATTGTTTGTTACACTATGTATATAAGGTCTAACAAAATTAGCTGAAACTATTTTAAGGGCATGATCAGACCATCAAACTGAACAACTTTCTCTATGGGACCAATATCAAAATCGCGAAAAAAAAATCTGCTGTTCCATACAAACCTACTCGACCGAAATGTATGGGACCGCAGATTTTTTTTTCGCGATTTCGGTATTGGTCTCATAGAGAAAGTGGTTCAGTATGATGGTCTGATCATCCCCTTAAAATAGTTTCACCTGATTTTGTTAGATCTTATATTTTTATACGTGAAAGGTAAAAGTGTAAGGAAGGTATAATGTTATTGTCTATGCGTAGACACAGCTCTGAAGATTGCTGGACGAGGATTGCAGGCAGAGAAATGAAGCAGCAGCTTTTGAATTATATTTGCGTATAATGATATATTAAATTGTACAAAAGTTCTTAATTTTAGGAAACTTTCTAATTGCTAAACGTTGTGTGCGTGTACGAGGTTGAAGGGCAAGTGAAGGACGCATTGGCTGCCTCCTCTAGCTCTCTAGACCGCCGCTCATTGGCCGATGATCACGCGATAAACCATCGTGATTGGTTCTTCATAGTGTGACGTGATGCGAAGGACACCGGCTCGAGTGGTAGGGTAATCCGGTCGAATAGATGCGAATGTATATGTATGTAGGTATGTAGTTGTCTCGCCAACATACTCCCGGCCTTGGAAGTACCAGCTTCCAACAGATAAGGATAGAAGGCATCTACTCATCATGTACAGGAAGCGGGCAGATTTTCGTGAATGCACGCCTTACGATGCCATTCGCGGTCTTGATGTCAGCAACCCTGGACACCCCATCATTGCCAGGGTACGTCTTTACAATGCGTCCCAAGTTCCATTTGAGTGGAGGCGCATTGTCGTCTTTGATAAGAACGAGTGTATTCAGTTCTAAATCTTCTGTCTTCTCTGTCCATTTGGTTCTCGTCTGCAGCTCTGACACGTACTCCTTAGACCAGCGCGACCAGAAATGTTGACGTATTTGTTCGACCCGTTAATAGCGCGTAAGACGGGTAACTGGAACGTCGTGCAGGTCAGCGTACACAGGAATAGTCAGCGGACGACCAACCAAGAAGTGGGCTAAGAGGAAGGAAATCGTGTGGATCTGCAGACATAGGAATGAGTGGACGGGAGTCAGGATGGCCTGGACTTGTGTCAGTACCGTGCTGAACTCCTCGAACGTTAAATGTGAGTTGCCGATCACTCGTTTCAAATTGTGTTTACAACTCTTAACTCCTGCTTCCCACAGGCCTCCAAAATGGCTAGCATAGGGTGATATTTATTTTACATTTGATATTTTGTGATTTGGCATAAACTATAATCTCAGCTGAACAACTGGATAACAAACTTTGCGAAATCGTTCATTACCCCAACGACATTTTTCCCTTTGTCTGAGAAAATTTCCGCTGGTTTTCCGCGTCGCGATATAAGTATCTTTAAAGCTAACAGGTACGCATCTGATGAGAGCTCACTGACTAACTCTAAATAAAAATGTATTGCCCGTGTAGCAAATACATAACGAATAAAAACAAGTAGGTATTTAACATTTTCTAATTGCACGCCTCTTCCTTTGCGGTAAGAATGAGCATGGACCCGGCATAGTAACATACTAAACGCTAACGCTTAATGTTATTTTTCGAATGAATATATTTCAGAGTTTAGGTACCTACCGGAACTCGGTCCGAATTCCATTGAGAAACAATGTTCGATTGCACCGAAACGACTTAGTGAATGAACTGTTATCAATAGATCACCTGACGCGCTATATGCGTAGCTGCGCAGGTATAGGTACATAAACGTAGGCACCGTTATTAGGATTCGTCACAACACAATATAGGTAAACGCTCTTCTATATTATGCTGCGCATTATCCCGTTTGATGTTGCGTAATATTCGTATAATAACGACCGTGATCCTTTTTGGGGTGGTCGGAAACATTGTTACAACCTTGCTACAACTAACAACTGTCTTGGATGCAGTTGCAATTGTAACAAGGTTCCCTTTTAACACAGTTAGGTATTTAAGATTTCAAATGAAGTGCCGTTTACAGTGGTGATAGGTGGCTCGGCTACCCTATTCGCCCACAGTAAAGTACACTGCGTAAGAAACCTTTATCCCTTAGTCGCCTCGTACGACACCCACGGGAAGACATGGGGTGGTCCATTCTAAGCCGGAACCACACGGCTAAGTATGTCGCCTAATACATAATGTGATTGTTAAAGAGGGAGGCGCACGGAAAACCGACCTGTATGATTGCACAAAGTAGTGGTTTTAAAGAGGCTTTCACGTGTGCTTTTATCTTTCGTAAAATTATAATATTTTGTGGAATTTCTTCGAGCTCCCGATGTTTTGACTGTGTGTCTATAGTTTGTGTGAAATTACACTTCGAATACATAGACTTTGTATGTACGGAACCCGACATTATCCAGCCCAATTTTGTGTTTTGAAGGAAAGGTCCGTTTTCTAAACGCATTTTACCTTCCTCCAAAAGATCCCAAAATAGATCTGCACCTATTAAAAGGTCAATAGACTGACTTTCGTAAAAGGTAGGATCCGCTAATTGAATGTGACTAGGTATTTTAAAATGTTTTTTCTGTAGCGAAATTGAAGGTAATGTTGTAGTTATTCGCGGTAAAACTAAACATTGCGTCTGTGTGACGTACGTACCGGTAATCGACTTGATAACTATGTTACATGTCTGCGTGCATTGTGTGACTGTCTTACCGACACCCTGTATATGCTGAGTGGACTGTATAAGTTGAACATCTAGTTTATCACATAGTGATTGAGTAATAAAACAGCGTTCACTTCCGCTGTCGAGGATTGCGCGTGCCCTCTGATATATACCTAATGCGTTAGGTATTTCTACGATTGCGGTTGATAACAAAACAGGTTGCGCCAGGAACAATTGTGCGTTATGTTCATCTGTGTATGTTTTGTTTACCTGCGTGGTATAGCTTTGTGCTTGTGATTGTATGACGGAGCTAGCGATTGGAGGTGAAGTACTCATTCCTTCCTCGTTTATAGAAAGAAGTGAGACAGTGCGATCTTTTACTTCATCCTCGCTAGGTGCGTCAAAGTGAATCAGAGAATTATGTTTTTTATCGCATTTTCGACAAGGACCGTACCTACATTCCGTGTTGGTATGTCCCGTTCGAAAACAGTTTTCGCATAGCTTGTGCTCGCGTACAAGTTTCCATCTGTCCTGTACATTGGAATCGATGAATACTTGACACGAATACAAGGGATGCTTTCCTTTACACATAAGACAAGGAGTGGGTTTGTGTTGTGCGTGTTTGTTAGGACCAGTGGTGAAGTTGCAGTGAACTTTAGGCACGTTTTGTGAGTTACTGTGTTTCCTATATTCGAGTGCCTTAGTGTGCGTTACAATGAGCGTTTCCAGCATGTCCGCCCTGTCTCTAAGGAAGTTAAGTAAATCCTTGATTGTAGGCGATGACGTAGAATCACCAGTTCTCGATAGGAAAATGCTTTTAAACTGTTCCCATTCACGTTCGGTGACTGGGTCCAGCTTAGAAACCACCATGTATATAATTAAGGTGTCCCAGGTGTCTGTTGGTTCACCAAGAACCTTTAAAGCGCGTAAATTCTTTAAAACTGTATCTATTAATTTTCTTAATAACTCTGGTGACTCTTTCGCTAACGCCTGAATAGAGAATAATGCCTTAACATGGTTGTGGACAAGTAACCTACTGTTGTTATATCGGTTAAGTAGTAGTTCCCAAGCTATTGTGTAATTATCAGCCGAAAATTCAAGGGAGTCTATGACTAATCGCGCGTTACCCTTAAGAGACGACTTTAGGTAGTGGAACTTTTGTATCTTGGTGATATCTTTGGAACTATGTACTAACGATTGGAATGTATCGCGGAACTCCAACCAATGCTCACATGAACCGTCATAGGCAGGCAACGATATTGTAGGCAGTTTAACAGATTGCACAAAATTACTAGGCGACGGCCCTTTAGAATCATTCTTGAGCTCGTCATCATCAACTATACACTGGGCTCGAGCAATTATATCGTAATATTCCGATTCAAAACTCTCTCTTGTTTCGAGTTGCTTCGGCAATTCACTATCTGATACGATTCGATCTATTTTGTTTTGAATTTCGGTAAAGTCGGTATACATATTTAACGCTCCATTTATGCGTAGTTTTAACTCAGTGCGTTGATTCGAAGATAAACTTAACTCATCAAACGAACTAACATACTTCGCAAAGTTAGTTAGCCTGCCCTTAACTGAACCTCTCCTCCTATTGAGATCTTTAATAATTTCAGTAGTTTTTGAGTTTTCGCTATCACTACTAGCCATTTTGGTAACGCGTGGAAAAAGGGAGTACTTACAGTTTTATCGTAGGTAATTGTAGCAGTAGGTACTGAACGGATGACCACGGCGCCGACCGCAATAGGCAACTCACAGAAATAGGTAGGTACTGAAATTGAGATAAGCACGGTATCACACACTTGAATCGGATAGGGGTTGTGATGATAAGGTTGGCACGTCTCACCAAATGCGCTGTGCAGCTGCCGATGGCTGATGCCGATCTTCTGCTCGCAAATTGCGTTCTCACATCCAGGGTCCAAAGGCTGGTTCTTGAATCCGGCTCGAAGGACCATATGTCTATGCGTAGACACAGCTCTGAAGATTGCTGGACGAGGATTGCAGGCAGAGAAATGAAGCAGCAGCTTTTGAATTATATTTGCGTATAATGATATATTAAATTGTACAAAAGTTCTTAATTTTAGGAAACTTTCTAATTGCTAAACGTTGTGTGCGTGTACGAGGTTGAAGGGCAAGTGAAGGACGCATTGGCTGCCTCCTCTAGCTCTCTAGACCGCCGCTCATTGGCCGATGATCACGCGATAAACCATCGTGATTGGTTCTTCATAGTGTGACGTGATGCGAAGGACACCGGCTCGAGTGGTAGGGTAATCCGGTCGAATAGATGCGAATGTATATGTATGTAGGTATGTAGTTGTCTCGCCAACAGTTATCTTTCAAAAAGTTCTACAAACTTTATAAAAAAATCCCATTTTGAAAGGCGGCCTCAACGTCGCTCAAAGTTAACATTAAAATTCGGAATATTTAAATCAAGTTAGCTAGTTAACAAACTTTTAGTATGTCTCAACCGTATTTTAACTTTGTAAATTTTCTCTCAGTTAAATTTGAGTTGTAATTCGAGTGGTATAAGGTTGTTTATTGGCAGCCAAACGTCGTACTAGACTGAAGTTTATCATTATTCGATTAAACTTGTGTCCAACACATTTTCCTTTGAGAGCCTCTGGAAATATGAGATTGAGAGCTATTTCTGAACGAAAACCGGGTACGTAGTTTGTCTTAATTAAACTAAAATGGTCTATTAATTTTCCTTTCTTCGGCAAATTGGGGTCACGGGTATCGAATTTATCATTGATTTTGTAATCAACATTCCAAAATGAATTCGTTGAATAAAAGTACGCTGTAAACTGATTGCTGAACGCCAAGATGGAGACCAAATAAGTACAAATAGGTTGAGTAGGCACTGTATTACTGTAAATATATTTTTTTTGTTAACTATAATTCGGAGAGCGCTCCATACAAACGAAGTCTGGTTATGTTTTTAATACTAACCAATTAAAGTTAACGAAATTTTTCAGAAACAATATAGAAACTAATCTTTATGCTTGTATGTTGTCGGATTTTCGTTAAAATGTATAGTTTTAAAATTACAGTGCCTTCCATTTCCATAGAAATCTCAAATTAAATCATTTAATATCCTAGCATTGAAACTCTGTATATTTTAACGAATAAGTGATAACATGCAAGCATATAAATTAGTTCCTTTCTTAATGGTTTCTGAAATTTTTATTAAATTAAATTGGTTAGCATTGTAAATAAACCAGACATCGTTTGTATAGAGTACAAATAATCACCTGAAAAATCTGTAGACCCGGGGTGCGATTTTTGAATGTCATCGGTGAGCTTGAACGGTTTTTAAATCTCATACAAAAGCGTTCTCATGCATCTTTCTACTGCTTATTTGTCTTTAAAAAATCGAACTCCTGAATTATGATTTTTGGAAGTCAAATCATCAGTAGAAAGATGCATATCTCCATAGAAATTTTGAAATTTTCACCAGCTGAATTCATCGAATGAGATTCAAATATCTCACTCCTGGAGTGCGATTTTTGATTCTCATTCGGTGAGCTCAGCTGTTGATACTGTCAAAATTACTACGGAGATACGCATCTTTCTACTGCGGATTCGACGCTCAAAAATCTCTCTCCTGTAGCATGATTTTTTAATGTCAAATCAGCAGTAGAAAGATGCATATCTCCATAGTAATTTTGACATTTTCAGCTGCTGAATTCATCGAATGATATTAAAAAACGCTCTCCTGGGGTGCGATTTCATTTGACTTTCAAAAATCATACTTCAGGAGTGCGATTTTTGAAAGTCAAATCAGCAGTAGAAAGATGCATGCGAAGGCTTTTGTACGAGATTTAAAAACCGTTCCAACTCAACTCACGGATGACATTCAACAAAAATCGCAAACGTGGCAACTACTCTAGTATGACAAAAAAGTCTCGTACCCATTCCCAATCCAAAACCTCTCAATCTACCCAAAGCTCGCCAGATACTATCCAAACACTGATTAAAAGGATTTGTAAATTAGTTTCGTCGACTTAAACTCATCGTGACGTCGAACTGAATGGATAATCGAGGGCTTATTGTACGGAAACTTTGTGTTGTTATTTTGTAGATAGTAGGTGAAAATCTCGGTTGAGTGGTTGAAAAGTTTATACCTGGGTAAACTTGACTTTCTTATTTATTTACAGGCAAACTTAACTTGCGTAACAGTAGGGCGGGGTGCTAATAATGCGCAGGGTTCATCGCACAGAACATTATAAGAGGGGTAAGAAGTGCAAAGTAGGCGTGGAACGTGTCGCCACAGGTTATGCAACGATTCGCATAACACCATAAGGCGCGCGGCGTGGTGCGAGCAAGAGGGCATGAGTAATTGTAACAGCGTGAGCGGGAAGACAAGCGGCGACGCCGTCTCCGGAGCAGAAGCGTTACTTTGAATTTCTAACCCCTCTTATAATGGAATTTTATTATTTTACATGTATGCCATGTTAGCTTAATCAAATTAAAGATTGAAAAAGTCGGGCGGCGAGCGGGATTCGAACCCACGACCTGCCTATCCGGGGCATGCTCTTCTCCAACAGAGCTGTCGTCGCCCCGCAAGCCACGGCGAAATTTTCAATCTATATATTTTATCGTCTTAAAGGGACGTCAGCGCCATCTACCAGAGTTATACAAACTACTGACCCACACGTCTAATGTTGCAATTAGATTCATGCGATATAGATGTCACACCTTATTCCAATAGAATTTTATTATTTTACATGTATGCCATGCCTCTTATAATGTTCTGTGGTTCAGTGTATCCTGCCAGTGATGATCTAAGGTGCGGAAACGTGGACCCTGACGATAGGACTATTCATCAATTTAAAGTCTCTCAGCGAGCTATGGAGAGAGCTATGCTAGGGTGTTTCTCTGAGAGATCATATCAGGAATGAAGTGAGACGTCAGAAAACTAAAGTGGTTGACATAGCTCAGAAAATTAGCAAGCTGAAGTGGCAATGGGCTGGTGATATCTGCCGAAGAACTGACCGATGGGGGGTCAGAGTTCTAGAGTGGAGACCGCGAACTGGTAGGCGCAGTGTGGGACGCCCTGCTGCCCGCTGGACAGACGACGTAAAAAAGGTAGCGGGGAGCGACTGGATGATGAAGACAGAGAAAAGTGTTGTGTGATGCTGCTACAAATGCTTTTGCCCTATAACTCGCAACACGCCGCGCGCCTTACGATGTTATGCAAATCTTTGCATAACCGTGTGGCATGCACGAAAAAATCTGCTGTCCTATACAGGGTCCAACTTAATATGCTGACACTTTTTTAAGGGATTGATCAGACCATCAAACTGAACAACTTTCTCTATGGGACCAACAGCGAAATCGCGAAAAAAAACTCGGCTGTCCCATACATTTGGCTCGAGTAGATTTGCAGTTTTGTATGGAGGGGCTGATTTTTTTTTCGCGATTTCGATGTTGGTGCCATAGAGAAAGTTATTCAGTTTGATGGTCTGATCATCCCCTTAAAAAAGTGTCAGCATATTAAGAAGGACCCTGTATATTTGGCTCGAGTAGATTTGCAGTTTTGTATGGAATAGCCGATTTTTTTTAGCGATTTCGATGTTGGTGCCATACAGAAAGTTGTTCAGTTTGACGGTCTGATCATCCCCTTAAAAAATGACAGCTTATTAAAAAGGACCCTGTATTTATGAGGACATAACTTCAGAATGTACAATGAATTTCTGATTAATTGAAACGGTTTAGAAAACAAGAAATGCTAGCAATTCATGAACATTTGCTTGCGCCAGCCACGAGTATAAATCATGGTGGAATGTGTGTCAAAATATACCATATCTCAGCGCAGAACTGACGGCCAGTTCAGTTAGGGGAAACTTTAAACTGATACACATTTTCAATATGGATGCGGTACCTAATTATATCACAAGAGAAAGTAATGTGAGTGTCATATTACAAAAGTTATGGATAGTTATGGATGAGTGTCCGGGTTCTAATCCGCACGGACTACATCCCATTTAACAACGAGTTTTTCTAACTTATGATAGTACCGACTGCTCTCAAACGGTGAAGGAAAACGTCATGAGGAAACCTGCATTCGCTGAAGAAGCAATTCTGATGCGTATGTGAAGTCTACCAATTAGCATTAGGCACGCGTGGTTTACTAACTCCCTTACACCCTTCTTGAGTATAGGCCTGCGCCTTGCAGTGGGACGTACACAAGGTTATTTTTAGTATGCTAACACTTTTTAAACTGAACTTTCTCAATGGCACAAAAGATCTGCCATTCCATACAAAACTGCAAACCTCTACTCGAGCGAAATGTATGGGACAACTGTAATTTTTTTTCGCGATTTGATGTTGATCCCATAAACAGGGTGTAAGGAAAAGTATCAACATACTCTACCCATCAAAATGAACAACGTTTACTATAGGCCAGTCAGAACCGAGTCAGTCTATACCTGTCAGAACAAAAAAAAGGCTGCTGTCTTATACATTTGATTCTTAAAGTATTGCGGTTGAGTATGAATCAGCAGATTTGTTTTTTGCTCCGACAAGTTTGTTCCCATAGTCATAGCTGTTCAGTTTGATAGGTAGAGTCTGTGGTTTAAAGGTTAATGATACTTTTCCTTACAGCCTGTATAGACTGATGTAAAAGGATGTTTTGCAACACTTTGTATTAAAAGTGCCACATCAGAATATTCCCACATCAACACTAACACAATACATAATGGCTGCCAAGAATGAAGGTAGAAAATTCAATTTCTCAAAGCTTTTATAGTATTAAGAAGAATTGCAATGAAGAATGGACAGTCAGCGTTCCGTCTAGTCTCCCTAGACTTTTATTCTAGCTTCAACTTTATAACCTGATCAATTCGATACCTAAGTAAGGAATACGATATTCTTTGGGTTGTTGAATGGATTACTGGTTTAAAAGGTGAATATTTTATTCTTCTTCTTATCGTGTCGACTTCAAAATTTTGAACAAAGTCGCTAAATAGTACCTTGCCAGAAGTGGGCAACCGATACTGCACCATCGCTAGCGGTCATGAGCTCCTCCTGCGTACAGGTGTTAGGGCACGCAGGGCACGATGTGAGATGGGCCATCGTTTGTGGAGCTCCACACAAGCAACTCACATTTTGCGCATCCGAGAATATTTTATTTATAGAATCGACTATAAAGAATTCTTAGAGAGTGTTTTAGACGATCAAAATGGACAATTTTCACTACGGATCCAAAATAAGGCGAAAAAAATCTGCTATTATGTACAACGCATTTGTGGCAATGACGTGCACATTTGCGGGTCGCAAGTTCTTCAGTTTGAAGGTCTGAAGCATCCCTTTAGAGATATGTAACGTTCTAAATTTGACACCCTGAATACAGGGTGTAAGGAAAAGTATCATTAACCTTTAAACCACTACTTTACCTATCAAACTGAACAACTTTTACTATGTGTCCTGTCAGAGCAAAAAAAAAGATAATATTATGTTTTGATTTAGGGTTGAACTACACATGGCCGCACGCGATCGCCTTTTTCCGTCGCTCCATCCTTTTCTGTCACTCAGGAATGTCATTTGCTAGAGCATATAAGATAGACGGAACGCGATCGCACGCCGCAGGCGATCGCGTGCGGCCATGTGTAGTTCAACCCTTATACCACCTGGACCGCCATTTGTACCCTTACTTTCTTTTTATTCTGTTTTGTTGCTGTATGTTTTTGGTGTGCAAATAAAGAATATTTATGATATGTTATGTTATTTATATTTGTGTCCGAAAACCGCCGTTGTTCGGAAGGTGCAAAGTAGTATAGCGAGTACAACATAATCAGCTGTTGCATACATTTGAGTCGAGTAGGCACTGCAGCTGATCATGGAACAGCTGATTTGTTTTTCTCCAATCGATTTGCTGTGACCAAGTTGTTCAGTTTGATGGGTAGACTCTATGTTTAAAAGGATGCTAATGATATCAATTTCACCCTGTATAACATGCTGACACTTTTTAAGGGGATGATCAGACCGTCAAACTAAACCAACTTTCTCTATGGGACCAACATCCAAAACGAAAAAAATCTGCTGTTCCATACAAAACTGCAGACCTATTTGAGATAAATTTTTATGCATGTTTTTTCTGTTTAGCTTCTGGTTCTTGTTGAAATTGTTGTGTTTTTGTTTTTGGTCATTTTAATGTTATGCTAAATAATGTTTTACTGTAATTTGTGTGTTCCGTGTGTTCCCTATAATTGTATTGTATCTTGCCCTTGTGTTTTATGTTAGCTGTGGTAGCCTTTAAGTAGATGAACACAATGTTTGCCTAATTTTATGTAGTCTCTTGAGTTTGTAATGTGATTCATCTGTTGGTAACCCAAATAAATAAATAAAATAAAAATAAAAATAAAATAAATGCATGGGACAGCTGATTTTTTCCCGATTTCGAAGTTGGTCCCCTACAGAAAGTTGTTCAGTTTGATGGTCTGATCATCCCCTTAAAAAAGTGTTAGCATAAAGAAGGGCCCCGTGTATTAGAGTCGAGTAGGATTTTGGTTTTGTATGGAATAGCAGTATTTTTTTCGCGATTTCGATATGTTGTTCAGTTTGATGGTTTGATCATCCAAAAGCCGTCAGCATTATTAAGTTTTTTTTTACGAAGCCTCTTCAATGTCCCACTGCTGGGCAAAGGCTTCCCCTTTTACTCTCCAATCCTCTCTGTTGTGTGCAACTTCTGGCCAACTCTCCAAGAAGGCATCCATGTTATCTCTCCACCTTTTTCTCGGTCTACCTCGACGCCGGTGACCATCCTGGGGAACCCAGTCTGTGGTGATTTTGGCCCATCTTTCGGGCTGCATGCGACAGACATGTCCGGCCCAGTCCCACTTCAGCTGAGCTGTCTTGCGCCCCACGTCCGCTATGCCAGTTCTGGAGCGCAGGTTAGACCCTGTATCATCATCATCATCATCATCAGCCCGGTAAACCCCACTGCTGGGTATAGGCCTCTTCATTTCCACGCCAACTAGAACGGTCCCCCGCTAGTCTCATCCACTGTTTGCCGGCTACTTTACAAATGTCATCCTGTATATTTTTAGTATATATAGTAGACCCTGTATATTTTTAGTAAAATATTACCTACGAAATAAATAATACAACAATATCTACAGACATAGGAAATTCAATAAAAGAAAAAGGACGATAAAACAAAGGGCCCAAACGTCAGTAATTAGGTTAAGTGCATTCATCTGTACTTATACTGATTCCCTGGGGAGCGAGCGGGACAGCGAATACAGGGAAAACCTACGGTATGTTTTTCTGTGTCATAAAATTTACCCATCTGGGTAGGAAAATTGGGTCGTAGTTTTGCAAAAAACATTTTGTACCTATCTACTTAATGATTATGACCCAAGAGCCATCTGATCATGAGGGACAGGTTCGAATCCGCCAATCCGCCATGACGAAATGCCTTGCACCAGTGAGTTTTTAAGGCTTCCGCACATTGCAGTGATATTATCGAGCGATATTATCGAGCGATATTATCGAGCGATATTATCGAGCGATATTATCGAGCGATATTATCAAGCGATATTATCGAGCGATATTATCGAGCGATATTATCGAGCGATATTATCGAGCGATATTATCGACAGCGATATCGCGACACCTTACACACTGCAGCGATTCCGCAATTCGCGTCACGCATGCGCACACCAATGAATGTAGTAGAAAGAGATTGCGTCAGGTTGCGATAATATCGCGGCAGTGTGTGGGATCGAGCGCGTCCCCATACAAAATGTACTGAGAACAATTATTGCAAAATCGCAGCGACATTATCGCTCGATAATATCGCGGCAGTGTGTAGGATCGAGCGCGTCTCCATACAAAATGTACTGAGAACAATAATCGCCAAATCGCAGCGATAATATCGCTCGATAATATCGCTGCAATGAGCGGAGGCATTCGTTATTAGATATTACGTATAACCGACTACTCTCAAATCGTGAGGAATCCTGCATCTAATCTAATCTAAACTATTATAAAACTGTAACAGAAGTGCGTCTGTACATTGAAGAAATTTACAAAAAAAAGATTACGATATGATTTTTAGGTATCCCCGACTCGAAATCAACCTTTTTTTAGAAATTTTGTCTGTCTGTTTGTTTGTGTGTTTGTTTGTTTGTTTGTTCGCGCATCACGCAAAAACTACTCAACCGATTTTGATGAAACTTTTGATGTTTGATAGCTTATGATCTGACTTAAAATCTGGTATATAATTTGTGCGGACCAAGTCGCGGGTAAACACTAGTATATTATAAGAGTTAGATAAGTGTACTTTTTGCAACCATCAGCAGCAAGGCTGATTCAGTGTTTATGGGGTGTAGAGCATCTCTGTGACAGGTTTTGACCAGGTCTACCTGCAAAACGTCAATCGGTTTAGGAGTTACAGACGTTTAAAGGTCAGTAAACAATCAACGATCAGCCTTGCAGCTGATCGTATGATATTATTGTAGTATGCACTGTAGCTATGTGAATAGTACAAAAACATGGAGGGTGTATGGGCGATAGTCCACCACGCGTGCCCAGTGCGGATTGGTTGACTTCACATACGCATCAGAACTTCTTCTTCAGTGTATGCAGGTTTTCTCACGATGTTTTCCTTCAGTCGGTATTACATTATTTAGAAAAACTCATTGGTACAATGGCATGTGGTCCGTGCGGATTCAAACCCGGAACTCAAGAGTGAGTTTCCATAGATCTACGCAACGCGTCAGTCACCGAGGCTCTATGATGCGTAGGTATATGAAGTCTACCAATCAGCGAAAATGAAAAGCGTGACTGAAAATTTAGGCAATGTTGTATTCTTGTCTCACTCGCACTCGAACAGTATACACGTGCTTACCTCTTCTTGTCAGTTCTTTTCATTTGTATGAAGTGACAGTCCAGTGTCCAAGGTATTGTAGAGTGATACCTATGCCAGCTTCCTGAGTAGAGTCATAGAGTAAATAAATGTAGAGTCAATCCTACTAGCAAAGTCAAAGTGAATTCACCTGTTTTGAATCCTACGGAACCGCCATCAAAACTTTCGAGAACCAAAACTAAAGAGCCCTTTGTAAATTTATGGAACCCTACAACCCAAAAGGTAATAATAGTAACTTTAGTTTTGTAAAAATATCAAAAAGCACACCGTAAATTATTATGTCGCAAGCGGTGTTGGTTTTGCGACACGCTTTTATATTGAAAATGACGGGTAAAGCGTGTAAGTCTGAAATTAGAGATTTTGTGGGACTGGTGGATTGGCGTTTCATTTAACTCATAAGTATGTCAATATTTTTATTCGCATGTTCTGTTTCTGTGGCGTGGCGATTTTAATAAACACTGAAAATAGAAACTGCAAACTAATATAGATTTTCAGTAGGTAGCTATTTTATGAATTTCACATTATTTCTAGAGGAATAACTATTGGAAAGTTATTTTAAGCATGTGGTTTTATAGTTTTTAAACTCTACAGTTGTCCCCATACCAGGCTATACTCAATAAATGGCAGGACCATTTATTTTAATAAAACTAAAAAAAAAACTTCTTTCACTTGTTTTTTTTTATTGTAAAATTTTAAAACTGTCAGTATCAACAGAGATTATTTTTCTCTGTAAAGCTTTCTCCTGCAAGAAAAATTTGTAAGAATCACTTTTAAGTACACCTAAAAGCCCGACGCCTCAATTTCCCAACTCCCTAACTTACACCGTTTCCCACCCAACCGCTCAAAACATATTTACTCCGTATATTTTACGAGGCGAACCCGATCGACAGCTGACGTCCGTCGTATATTACATTGTAATTCACTGGCCTTTACCTACAGGGTGTTTCTACAGCGGGAGGGGGTAGAGCAAAGGTCCCCCCTTTTACGAGGGGAGTAATAGAGTTATATAACAGAACCTTTGACTGCATTCTGTAGTTTCTTCTACAAAGGTACCGGAGCCTATTGTAAGAGGAGAAGAAAATAGTGGCCAATACACGGTTCTTCGACTTTGTCAGTCAGGGACTCAATCATTTGTGTACCACTAAATAGAGATTTTTTTACCTTATGTGTTCCTTGCCGTAGTGCGTAGAAGCCTGTAGAAGCGCTCGTTGGCGTAGTGGAGCTTCGGTATTGGAAACGATCACCGAAGTTAAGCAACGTCAGGCCCGGTCAGTCTTTGGATGGGTGACCGTTTAGTGGTATTTCATCTCGAGCCTTTCCGTGCTTCAGAAGGCACGTTAAGCAGTTGGTCTCGGATAGTTCCGTCAGATGGCGTTGTAACTATTCGTTAAGCCAGGTCAGAGGCCTATTAAGACGGCTTGAAAATTCTCTGACAACAAGTTGACAACTACCTTGCCTCCACCAACACGCACTGGGCCCGCGTGGTGGAGTATGGCCCACTCCCTCTCACCCTTATTCGTGAGAGGCCTTTGCCCAGCAGTGGGATTTATAGGCTATAAGTTAACTTTTTTACGTGTTCCTTTAGGATGAAAACGCAGAAACGCTCATTAAAGTTAAACCTCAATTAAATCTCTTGCTGGCACTTTTTGTCTTGTTAACGTAGTAAGAGCTACTAAGAGATAAATCTCTTACATTAAAATGGAGGATTAACTTTAATAAGCGTTTCTGCAACTGAGTGTTACTCTGTTTATCTCACAGAACATTATAAGAGGGGTTAGAAATGCAAAGTAGCGCTTTTGCTTCGGCGACGGCTGTCGCCACTTGTCTTCCCGCTCAAGCTGCTACAACTACTCATGCCCTCTTTTCTTTTGTTGTGCTCAGTTACTAACCTTAAGTTAAGTTGTGTTACTAATAAAACGAGTCCCTGGTCACTTGAATAAATGATTTTTATTATTATTATTATTGCATAACCTGTGGCTCGCGTTCCACGCCTACTTTGCACTTCTAACCCCTTTTATAATGTTCTGCGGTTTATCTCTTACGTCACGCATCACTTTCAGTGGGATAGGCATAGACTAGGGCGGGCCACTTACTATCATCTTTTGTATCATTCACATCAATACATCTATTCATTCATGCTCATCGGGTAGTACGTACGCATTTTGGGGGTGCTTTAGAGCATCAAACTGAACAACTTTGACATCCATTAAGGTCGATTCGCCATTGTCGTTTTCTATGGAACAACTTTATTTTTTTGCGATTTCAATTTTGGTCTTATAATGAAAGTTATTCAGTATGATGGTCTAAGCACCCCTAAAGAATGTAACGCATTTAATTTAACACCCTGTATACATAACATAGGTGTAGGTTTTATTGAGCGCAGTCGTTTTGCAAAAAACAGCGGATAATGTGTAAGCTTGCTAGATTTTGAACAAAAATATTTGAACCCTTTTTTGAAGGTTGTGTCTTTAATACTGCTTTGTTAAAAATGTCTTTGAGAATAACGTCCTAAACGCATTTTACGACATTTTTAAAGTTTTCTTCGAAGCTATCTCAAAGAAATAAATTACAGGATGTTTATTTTTAAAACATCGTTGTCAGCTTCTCGGTACCTTGTTGCAGGAAGTCAGGTCCACTGAACGACACAACGTTCGTCTCTAGTGTTGGGACGATATCGATAGTTTACGTATCGATATCGATACTTTAAAATAGAAACGTCAGATTCTTGCTGCCTTGTTACAGGACACAATTTCGATTTAACGTCAGTACAGTAGTATTGGGAAACTATCGAGAGTTCAAATATATCTTATTGCAGGAAGTTAGGGCAGCTGAGAACCAAATGATTTTGGAAATAGTGTTGGGAGAATATCGATAGTTTGAAGGCTGACAGTATCGGTAATTCAAAACAACAATGTTACTTTTTCGGTGTGTTTTTGCAGTAAAGTCTGAAGGGTTCCTCGAGCTGAGAAGGGCAATATCTAGTAATGGAAAGATGTCCTAAGGCCCTTGTATAAGTGTCTTTTCTCCGTTCATTCACTAGTTTCCTATATATCGAGTCGTGTCCTTTTTACCATAGCGGCACACATCGCTACCACCTTTAGCTGTCCACGCGGCTCTTCCATTTTGTGAACTCTTTTGTGTTTTAACCTTAAAACAATCACTTGAGACTCTAAACTACTTACATTGGCAAAACTGCCATTCTACTTAATTCATTAATACTGATCATTTTCATACGTATACTCTCCACATAACGATACTTTGGCTGAATTGTGATAACACATAGGATGCCATTAAACAAAAATTGAATTGAAATTGAATTCTATTGTGAAAGGAAATAAAATGTTTAATACGCTCAAATCACTTTGTAATCATTACATACATAACACAATAATATGTAGCAGACTTCTCAATTGATATTGAACAAGTTATGTAGGTACGGTTATTAAATTGAGACAGTTATCGATGTTTAAGGTACATAATATTGTGCACAACACTACAACGTTTTATATTGAAAACTGAAAACACGATATCTTCGCTCAAATAAGGATTTAGGTTAACATGAAAATTGTATTTTCTGACCACGACTTTGCGGTGTATTGTAACAGGGTGTAACAAAAATGTCAGGTTATATCCTAAAGGGGTGGTTTAAACCTTGCAAATTGCAACTGAACAACTTTGAAAATTGTGAGTCGATGTTATTTAAAACTCAAATAAATTATTGATTGACCCAAACAAAACTGCAATCCGACTCGACCTAAATGTATGAGATAATGAGACGGAAGATTTTTTTTGCCTTTACCATGTTGGTCCCATAGAGAAAGTTGTTCAGTTTGATGGTCCAATCATACCCTTGAAAACCGTCAGCATGCAGTTGGACCCTGTTTAAACCATAAAGTTATTATACCTTACAGGAATAGAGGCAGTGACATGAGTTGTCAAATGAAACCGTTTTTAGATGTTTTCAGGAGACTATTCGCAGGCAAAAATTCTTATACTGTCTATAATTCTGAGTCTAACGTGAAATCGTAGATAAATTAAGTAGTGTCAGTATATTTCACAAAATTATCTACGATTTCACTTTAGATTCCCAATTATTCACGGAAACCGAATTGTAAAATTTATTAGTGACTAGAAAACAGTTCTATTGCCTCGCGTCACGTATCTCTTTCTATTATACAGTGGTGCCGCTAGGTACATCTCGCCCTCTCAGCTGTATGTTCCTCTATTCCTGGTATAATACCTCTATGGTTTAAGGCCTCCGCTCATTGCAGCGATATTATCGCTGCGATTTTGTGATAATTGTTCTCAGTAAATTTTGTATGGGGACGCGCGCGATCCTTCACACTGCCGCGATATTATCGAGCGATAATATCGCTGTGATTTTGCGATAATTGTTCTCAGTACATTTTGTATGGGGACACGCTCGATCCCACACACTGCCGCGATATTATCGCAACCTGACCTGACGCAATCTCTTTCTACTACATTCAGTGAAGGGCGCATGCGTGACGCGAATCGCGGAATCGCTGCAGTGTGTAAGGTGTCGCGATATCGCTGTCGATAATATCGCTCGATAATATCGCTCGATAATATCGCTCGATAATATCGCTGCAATGTGCGGAAGCCTTTAAACGTAAGCTCTAAAAAAAGTTTAACAAAGCTCGGCTCTTATCTGCAATAAACGTTTTTTAAAACTTTAATATTTTATCCACACTCACAGTTCCGAACTCGACGTTTCAAACACGTAAAGCTACGTAGATTACTGCGATTGTCCACGGGCCGGCGCGGTACTACGGTGCACAATTAACTGCAACTGCACATTTTCGGTGCACTATGCATTAGGTTGACGGGTTAATACGTTGCTACTAAAATGTTTACTGTGTGCTTCACATCGGCAGGACCTTTATACTATTGTACCGAAGCCGGAATCTGGATACCAGATCTGGTATCTGGTTTGGAATAGCACTGAAACTGACGGGTGTCCTTAAGGGGCTACCTCCTACTTTTACCATGAAGTTGGGTAACTTTGTAACCATTTCATTCATTAAGTATAGTACTTTTTGATCTGAAAAATAAACTGAACCTTCTACACGATATGAGAAGTGATGTGGTTTTTCTAGAAATAGATTTTAATGAATATAACCGAAGAAAAGGGAATCTAAAGTCAAACCTTTTTTTCCAGTTGTAACCATTATACTCTTACATTTTTAATCGGAAGAAAAACGGTTCAATTCTGACCAGAGCAGAGCCACGCGCTCGTTCGCATCGATTAGTATGGAGAGTTGTGGTCCCGGGATGATACGCCTTAACCTGTAGGGTTATTGTGTAAGTTTTCGATTATATCGTTTAGCAGATTGGCGACGTATTATGACTTGATATAAGCATCAAATAAATCTGACCCCGCAAAATAAGCGCAAAGGGGTTAGATTTCTCTGATGCTGATCGAACTAGGATATTTTTAAGGAATATTTTGTTTCTGTGATCATCATAATATCTATTATATGAAATTAATCAACTACTTACAAAATAAAAAGCGGAATCGCTAAGAACTGCCAAAACACCATGTTGATTTGAGACCGATTGAATTGGGTAGGTAGTAACACAATAAGACCCCTGATCTGGTATCGTCAAAGTCTCTGATGTCATAATTATCTCTGATCTCATACCCTTTAGTGTGACTACTGGTTGTCTATGAGTCGCAGTTTGTTGACCCATCAGATTCAAGGTGTGTACTCAGACTTTCGATTTTTAACATACCTATGATCGTGTGTTTCTTATCGATCAACTCTTTTCAAGATTTTTTTTTTCTCTATTTAATGAAGTTACGAAAAAAACAGAAACGCCATAGAAAAAAGAAGAAAATCCGGTATACAAAATCTAAAGACTGAGTTTAGGACTAAGAGAATTTATCTAGGGAAAAGTAAACTTCGACTACATCGTCTGCTTCATTGCAAAACCAGTCAGGTAGGTACTTTCGCTTCCTTACCTTCCTGTGATGGAGCGATAAGTTGACACAATCAGAGATGGGGTGGAATACAGTGACTCTATAGGCTATAAGCCAAGGTGTAGCCATAGGCGACATCTGATGTACGTTATGCCTTGAAATAATTTAGTCGTCTCTGACGACACCTGTCTATTCTAACCCAGACCACTACACGGCCGGTCAATAAAATTATAAAACGTCAACGATGGTCCTGCCTGTGTAACGGACACGTCTGACCAAAATGCGGTTTAGTTTCTCTAGTGATATTCGTGAATAATGGAAATGGAGAGACTTTCCAAATGAAGGGGATATGCATGATGGCGCATAGTTTATTTATTGCATAGATTATGATCATCATCAGCCTATACACGTTCGACTGGCAGGGAATAGGGCTCATCGAACGTATAGCTGGAGGAGTGGGCCATATTCCACTGGGCCCAGAGCGGATGTGTAAGAACTCCTCACACTTTTAAATGAGAATCGTAACATTTATAATGAGATTCCCACTTGGCGTAATACCTAAGGTTCCCACTTTGCATAATGAGCTTCTCACTTTTATATCAGGCGTGCGATTTTTGAATGTCATACTTCGAACTCAGCAGTAACAAATGTCAAAATTAGTATGGAGATATGCATCTTTCTACTGCTAATTTGACTTACAAAAATCATAATTCACGAGAGCGATTTTTGAAAGTCAAATCAGCAGTAGAAAGATGTATATCTCCATAGTAATTTTGACATTTACGACTGCTGAGCTCACCGAATGATATTCAAAAATCGCACTCCAGATTATTCACTTTATCTCACTTTGCATGGTGATACACTTTTCATATTCAGTATCTTCTTTTAAATGAGATTTTCACTATTCTCACTTTGCACATTGAGAATCCTCATTTTTAGATGAGATTCTCACTTTGCATAATAAGATTTACACTGTTCATAATCAGATTCTTACTTTGCATAGTGTGAATCCTTCTATCTTCATCAGATTATCCATTTTCTTCTACAAAAAAAGGTTTGTGTGTGTTTTAATCTAAGAATAAGAATGTATAGAAGTGTAAATGAAGCTCAAAAAGTTGCACTAAAAAAAGTGTAAGTACCTACCGTGTTCTAAATTTGTTCTTTGAAAACTGTACCTACCTAGCCGCCAAAATTTATACAACATGTCATTTTTCTTTGGGTGTCAAAATTTTATTCGATTTTGTTTAGAGTTACTCTTCTATAGTTATTCTTATTCGTAGGTTTTAATAGTTATTTCTGCTATTCGAGGAGGAAACAAATTCAACAAATCAATGATCATAAAAATAGTTCCGATCGGGAGTTATAAAGGGTGTAACTAACAACTAAACCGACTTTGTTTTATACAGGGTCCTTCTTAATATGCTGACACCTTTTTAAGGAGATGATCAGACCGTCAAACTAAACAACTTTGCATTGCAGTTTAGTATGGAACAGGAGATTTTTTTTGGCGCTGACATGCTTGCTCCCATAATAAAAGTTATTCAGTATGTGGTTTAAAGGTAAACGATACTTTTCCTTACACCCTGTATAGAAGATGTGGACAAGATTCAGAAAGTAATTAGGGAGCGATTTTTTTTCCAACAGAACCCTATAAAAGCAAAAACAATAGATCAGAACAAGACATTTGCAATCGACTTCACTATTCCAAATAAAAAGCCACCCCAAAAGCCCCTTACGACAATTACCTAAGTACGAAAATGGCTTAATTCGTCAGACTTCTTAATGTGAAATGAACCGCGGCCGAATAATGGTTCGTATTTCATTTCAATGACTCAAGTTTCCACACTAAGTGTTTCCGCTAACAATAAGGTAATTCTTAAATAAGTGGATGATTTATAGCTTCCTATGAAGCAGTTGCTGGAAGTTTGTAGTGCCTTTATACAGCTTTTATGCAAGAGAAGTAAATGAGATACAAATTTAAATTTACTGTGCCTCTTCTTCAATGTTCTAGCATAATTTATATTAATGAGAATGCAAGTCAAATTGTTTATAAACACCAGCCATCCAGTGGGGAAATGCCGCTAGGTCATGGGACCATTAGAGCCGGGGTTGCGAGGGGCTGGACCTTTGAGTAAGCATGTCTTTCTGTTGACGAACCGTGTTGCAGATTTAGGGCCTGTTTCACCACCATAGACTTAAACTCTAGCGATAGACTTGCCCTTTCATAGAAGCAACATGTTCCACTTGAATGAGGTGTACGCACCTGATTGATGTTCCCGAGTTCACATCGTCACTATGGCAATGACAGACCGCAATGTGTCATTTTGTGTTGTTTTGTGTGACATGTTGTTTGTTTGAACGAGCTTGTCTATCACTAGAGTAATATGTCTATGTTCACCACTTATAAGTAAGTTCTTGTTAGCTTATCCGACAGATATTTTGACATATTTTCATACAAAATACGTCAAACTATCTGTCGGATAAGCTAACAAGAACATACTCAGAAGTGGTGAAACAGGCCCTTAGAATATTATAAAGAGGAAAAATTTGATTTTTTGTTTGTTTGTAATGAACAGGCTCCGAAACTACTGGATCGATCTGAATAATTCTTTCACCATTAGAATGCTACATTATCAGTGATTAACATAGGCTATAAAAAACGGCCAAGTGTGAGTCGGGAAGATTCTAAGGCGGTACGAAGTTCGCCGCGGTCCTCTAGTTGATTATAAACATGTTACAGCCATGTTGTGCTATTTCGTATCAAATTAAAGTTTGAAAAATTTAGTCTCGGGCGGGACTTGAACCCGCACTCTTCCAAACCGGGGAATTGCGTTTTCCAATTTGGCCACCGAGCCCACAACTCAGAGAACGAAAATAACTATCTATTGCGTCTTAAGGGACGTGGCGCCATCTACTGGTAGTTATTACAAACTTAAGACGCCACGTCCTAAAGACGCAATTGATTGAAAATTTTGTTCTCTGGGTAGTGGGCTCGGTGGCGAAATTGGAAAACGAAATTCCCCGGTTTGGAAGAGTCCGGGTTCAAGTTCCGCCGAGACTTGATTTTTCAAACTGTAATTTGATTCGAATGTATGGGTTTTAGATTTTGACAAAGCATGTTGCTGATTGGGATACTGTTTATTTATTTATTTTTGACGAAGCAGGTACAGACAAAAAAAAAGAAAGAAGAAAACTTTAAGACCCATGTAAATGTAACTAACTACCTCATGTAAAGCAATAAAGATTATGATTATGACATTTAGTCATTTCGATGGATTATGTTGCAGATTTGAAGCTATTCATTCATTTCAGTTTTATAAATAGGTATACATAAAATATTAAGTTTATAAAGCACCTAAGTTATAAAATACACTCATGTTTTTACATAATTTTGATAAAGAACCTAACCTAACCAATTTAGCAGAGAGATAGCCTGCACTGTCAAAAAAGACAAACAACAACTATTCAGTGAATATAAAGTGAGTAAACCCTCGGGCGAGTGCTGTTAAAACACCATGCATATTCTAAAATTCAGAACAAAGCAAACAATTTTAGAGAAATTTATTATTCAAAATTCAATTATCAAAAACTTTAGAATACAATATCATTTTGTAAACCTTTATTGCACGCGTTCAAAAGCGTAAAGCTCAAAACTTTGCACGTATTTGCTTTCGTTATTGTCCTATGAAGCCGCAAGAACTCATTACTCTGGCAAGGGGGGGTGTTCTAGGGCTGAGGGTCTCAAACTGTGTTAATCCTGATACTTGTAACAATGGTGGACCAAACTTCTTGGCCATGCAATACAATTCTGCACTTGTGTGCAGAATCCCCATCCCGTCACTTAGTGAGAACTGCTCTGACTTATGTGAGAACTCCTTTCACTTATGTGAGAACTCACCCTGAAAGACAGAGTGAGAATCCTGACTTTTATACGAGATTCTCACAACTCTTAGTTTTTGTATTTTGCATTGCATTTTATCACAAAAATCAACTCAATTTCGGCGTGTGCTGCAATCGAGTTATAATAATAGCATAGCATAGCATATGCTCACGACTATATTCCCCGAGGGGGTAGTCAGAGATATTCTGAAACCTCAGAACATCCACGTTTCACCAGTAGTACCGAAACTCTGTCCAGTGTGACGGGGGGTGAGCCCGTCGCCACTTATAATGGACAGTGGGTACAATACACGCCTCGAAATTGAAGCATGCAGGTTTCCTCACGATGTTTTCCTTCACCGAAAAGCCAGTGGTGTTACAAATCGTACATAAATTCCGAAAAACTCATTGGCACGAGTCGGCTTGGACGGGGATCGAACCATCGCCTCCTGCACGGCAGGCAAGGTTACTCGCCACTGGACCACCACGGCTGTTAGAATAATAACGTAGCAAAATCTCGAGCTCGCTTCACTGATTTTAAATCTTATTGCAACGACCTGGTCCCATTGCAGTAAGATCTATAGCTTGCTCCTGGTTTTCGACTTTGTGATATTGCAGAAAAATCTCGAGATCGCTTATCTCGCTTCAGTAGGCCTTGCATGCTCAGAGACAATAATAAAAATCTTAGCTCTATCTTCGCTCTGGTAGGCGTAGTGTGGGACGCTCTGCTGCCCGCTCGACAGACGACCTAAAAAAAGTAGCGGGGAGCGACTGGATGAGGAAGGCCGAGGACAGAGTTTTGTGGCGCGCCTTGGGAGAGGCCTATGTTCAGCAGTGGACGATGATAGGCTGATGATGATGATGATGAAGCTCTATCTTTGTTATTTTACGTATGCCAAAAAGAGCGCACATGACGTTTTTATCATTTTGCAGCATCAGTACAGCATTTGGATCGCATTGAATGCAACGACTCCATCAAATTGTGGTTTTAGTTTCATATCTTATGCAATTTTGTACATTTTATTGATACGTGTATCCCACTTTGAGAACCCTTGTCCTAACATGTTATGTGTGAAGTAAATACATAGAATATGCTAGTCGTAGATGAGATGCGCTTCGAGATGAGCTCTAACACGAAATAGCTGCATTTTGTGGCTCCTGTGTGGACAGACGCCATTCACTTTAACGATCTAATGGATAACGGGCTGAAAAGGCTTGTACATATTAATATACAACGTTTTAATTAATAAACGCAAATCCTCATATACCCCAACTGATTTACTTTAATAATTATGATAAAATGTGGATAGCTGTTATTGGCCTCTATTTATTATAAGTCACTAATGTAAAATTACTTATTTAAGGCTGTTGTTATCCCAAATACCATAAAATAAAAAATAAAAAAATAAAAAATTAGATTGAAACACCAATGTCATTATCCCCGACGCGACGACCCGGTTTGTGTAATGGTTACCACGCCGGACTGCCAAACCAGGGTCCTGGGTTCGAATCCCGGTTCGGTCATGGATGTTATATGTTCGTGCCGTTGTTGTATGGTTTCCATAATAAAAGCCTTTAGTGCTAGTTTGGGATCATTACAATGTATGTGCCTGTGAGCGTTATTTATTTACTTATTTATTTATTTATTATTTTGATAAGTAATTAAAATTTAAAGTTATTCGCATTTTAAGTTTTGAGGCAAAAATGATTTGTTATCATTTCAGAAATGAATGAAAGCGCTAACGTGCTCATGGATACCATTTTAAGAATCTTGTTTTGTATTAAGTAGGGTGAGTGTGCCCTTGTGGTGGGTTGAGATCGAGTTCAGAAAATTTAAAATTTTACATGCACATTATTTAAGCAATGTTTTGAAAAAAATTACCTATGTTGAAACTATGATAATTCGATTCTGCTCACGATTCTAAACAAACAACTTTCTAGTTTAGCGTTAATTCACTAACACGTTGTATAATGTACTAATGTTCAGGCAAATTACAAAATAACATTTATTCCTTAGGTACTCTAGCTGCCTAGGGTGTAAAAATGCGTTACATATTTTTATCTGTTTGTTTGTTCGAGTATTACGCAAACACCATTGGACCGATTTTGATGGAATTATATGTGTTTAAAAGGACATGATTAGAATTAAAAATTGATAATACAGGGTGTAAACATTTACATGCTTAAGGGAGTGCTTCAGACCATCAAGCTTAGCCACTTTTACTATGGGACCGACAGTGAAGTGAAAAAAATCGACTGTCGTACATTTCGGTCGAATAGCTGTTGACATCAGCTGAATTTTTTTACGCGACTTCAACGTTGGTCCCATAGTATAAGTTGTTCAGTTTGATGTTCTGAAATTATACAGGGTGTAGGTAAACTTAAATTGTACATACTTTACATGTAAAGTACTAAAATCAATTAAATACCCAATCTGCTTACTAAACACATAATATCTAAGTATCTTTGATAGTTAAGTTCTTGGCAACATCAGTTATTGGAAATAGAAGATAAACATAAAGTTTTGATGGAGTTCAAGAACATTGTAATGTGTTTTGGACAACTATTAACTATTAAGAACGATCGTTACGAATGATTTGTTTGGCTTAGGATCCGAAACTAATAAATTAATATACAGGGTGTAACGAAACACCCTAGTAATATTTACGATATTTTTTCTAATATCGTTAAGTTCCACCTCAAAAATATTCGTGGAGAAGACACCTGGTTGGCACGGACCTGAAAAAAAGACGGACGTAATGTGACACTAAAAAGATGTGAAGCATGCAAGGTCCAACATTTTTGTTTGTTCTACAAGGGACCTACGCTGCACTAGCTCTAGGAGCAGGTCCTACATCCGTCACCATTATGTACCGCGTGACAGCACGCACACAAAAGAAATGGGTGCTTCACTCGTGATTAGACGAGATTACGTCCGTCTTTTTTTCAGGTCCGTGCCTGGTGGCCTGAAATTCCGATTAAATTCGACTTTCAGCACCATTCTCCCCACAAGACTAGTTAAATGTTCCTATTATGATTATTATTAGCATTCTACCTACCTGCTGTATCTTTATCATGTGTTTTGTGGTGAGAGAAACAATAATTTTTATGATTATTTATTATTTAAAGCGCTCGTTGGCGTAGTGAAACGATCACCGAAGTTAAGCACCGTCAGGTCAGGTCAGTCTTTGGATGGGTGACCGACCGTTTAGTGGTTTTTCATCTCGAGCATTTCCGTGCTTCAGATGGCACGTTCAGCAGTTGGTCTCGGATAGTTCCGTCAGATGGCGTTGTAACTATTCGTTAAGCCAGATCAGAGGCCTATTGGCGGCTTGAAAATTCTCTGACAGCAAGTTGACAACTAACTTGCCTCCACCAACACGCACTGGGCCCGCATGGTGGAGTATGGCCCACTCCCTCTTACCCTTATTCGTGAGAGGCCTTTGCCCTGCAGTGGGATTCTAGAGGCTATAACTTATAACTTTATTTAAAGGGGTGGTTTAGAGTCTAAACCACCTTTAGACCATCAAAATGAACAACTTTCATCATGGAGGAAAAACTGTTTTACACAAAACTGCAGAACCTACTATTCGACTCAAATGTATGGGACATCCAATTTTTACATTTTATTTGCACGTTTTCTCCATACCTAGTTAAAGTTGTTCAGTTTAATGGTCTAAATCACTACTTTAAATATTGGTAGGTTGTTACACCCTGAATAATTTTGCTAATAGCAGAGATAAGAAAATTACCAAGATGTCTGTAGCAACTTGCCAACAGATGGCGCTAGCAGTCCCCTAGCAAAAAGTACGACATAGACAATTGACGATGGCACATTGGAAACCCGTAAGCTGCTGCACTAAGGTTCACAATCGCTGACAAGACATAAATCGCGCAAGGAGAATTATCACACAGACTCAGTATATATACAAGGTTCCGACAAACATAATTAGGACCACGGCCGGTCCCCAGGCATCACACCTAGCCTGGCGGAAGTACTTCCCTTTTCTATGGAGGAACCTTCCACCTCAGTTCCTCTATATGTCCTTAAAAATACTTATCCGTTTCCTCTACGCTACGACCGACGCTTACAATTTATACATGGTGTAACAAAACACC
Source organism: Agonopterix heracliana (assembly GCA_963693445.1). Lineage (NCBI taxonomy): Eukaryota > Metazoa > Arthropoda > Insecta > Lepidoptera > Depressariidae > Agonopterix > Agonopterix heracliana. The sequence goes on from OY856331.1 coordinate 10,989,861, forward strand.
ATACGTCCCATACATTTGAGTCATGTTGGTAGGTACTGCAGTTTTGTATGAAACTATTGTTTTTTTTTTTTTTTTCGAGATTTTGATGTTGGCTTTATAGTGAAAGTGGTTTAGGAGTCGCGTTGTGGATCTGCTAGTGGGTGGTCGCGTGTCGCGTGTCGCTCGTCGGTTGCCCCCTCCCAGCTCGACAGCGGGGCTCCAGTGGTGGCTCAAGATAGTGTTCTTTTGTAAGAACAACCCTTGAAGTCACCAAAATATCTTCATAACCGTACAACGTCAAGCACTTTTGCTACAAAAACTCGACATTAGCAAAATCATCACAAACCAAGATGGCAGCCATATTTTAAAAATAGAAATAGAAATAGAAAGTGGTTTAGTTTGATGGCCTGAAGCACCCCCTTAAGTATTACCAGGGTGTTTTGTTACACCCTGTAGATTTACAGAAATACGTATCTGTTGTTTCTAGGTTCCGTTTTTGAGGTTATTATTTTTGTTACCACCATATGACATTCTTATTGAAGTAGACTATAGTGTTATTGCATGTCAAAACATGATACAGATACCATGTTAATACACTATACAGTAAAGTTACGGAAATGTAACGATTTAAATTCATGAATTTTCATGCTGCTAATAAAACACTTCCGGTTGAGTTGGCGAGAGGGTTCCGTATTAAATTGATTTAATTTTGTGATAAGGTTTCGAGAATTGGTTTGTTAGCGCCATCTTGTGAAGAAAATAAAGCTCAAGAGAAACGGACGAGAAGAAAATAATCTCTAAACTTGTCGAAAAATAACTATATCTATGTGTTTTATCATCGACTTACACTGTAACTATAGACAAGCACTTTCATTGAAACGGTCATGTCACACAAAACGACACACAAGGACGCATTGCGGTCTGTCATTGTCATTAGTACGAAATCAACTGGGTAACATCAAAGCGATGCGGGAACCGTATTTCAGTTTAACATGCAGTTGCTACTGATCGCCTTATCTAGTACTGGTACATAACTATCGTTGTATTTAATCAAATTATTCACAAAAGAAAATGAACTGTTAAATGTGAAATGTGGTACATTATATTCTGTAATAAGAATATCTTTGATTACCCCCGACAAGTCAACAAATCTCAAAGAAACATCACCTCACAAAAATAGGAAGATAAAATAGACTCGCGTGGCTAGAGGTCTACCGAGAGGACGCCTGTCTGCGTCAGCTCGTGATTGTTCTGGCCATGTGGGTCGGCCATTTTGTGAACTCTTTTGTGTTTTAACCTTAAAACAATCACTTGAGACTCTAAACTACTTACATTGGCAAAACTGCCACTCTAGATTTAATTAAAACTACTGATCATTTTCCTACGTATAATATTCATATAACGAGACGTTGGCTGAATTATGATAACACATCGGATGCCATTAAACAAAAATTGGTTTGAATTGAAGATACATTAAATTAAATTAAACCTTTGACACTCGTGACATTTCTCTTGGTGTCCCCCGTGGGAATCGAGCCTATATGTATTACTGTATACATAAACTTAGCACAAGAATTTATATTGTAATAGTCATTAAGTCGTGTTATGCTGTAGAGTTTCTGGCCGCATCTTCTCTACAGCGACAACACGTTCCAACGCGGTGGTAGCTTACAAAAGAATTGACGTTTAATAAGTGTGCTTCAGGCTCCTATATTGAATAAATGATTTTGAATTGAATTTAATTGAATTGACCCACGACTTTCGTGTCAAGAGCCCAACCACTGAGGTAGTTAAAAACATCAATGATGATGATGAATGATCAATGAATCTAAAAAAAATATCGAGACCGTTTTGAACAATCCAAGAAACAAAAGCGGTACCCTAAAAGTTATCAAAGTTCACGGATGACGAAACAAGAACAAGTAAAACGTCTTCAAAGCTTTCCATTTGAATATCTTGTCACGCTGTCACTATGTCAACTATCTGTGACGGGTGGTGACGAGGAAACATTTTACATCGGATAGCGAAGTCAGAAATGTTGTCTTAAGGCGTATCTGCCCCGGACCACGACTCTCCATACTAATCGATGCGAAAGAGCGCGTGGCTCCGGTCAGAATTTAGCTGTCTTCTTTGAAAAATTAGATGATTTTATATAAATGTCTAAAAAGTAAGAAAACCACATCATTCTAAATTGTATTGTGAACAATATTGTAAATTTTCGTTTTCTTCCGATTCAAAATGTAAGAGAAAAACGGTTACAACTGGAAAAAAAGGGGTGACTTTAGAGTCCCTTTTCTTTCTTGTTTATTTTTCAGCTCAAAAAGTGCCATAGTTAATGAATAAAATGGTTACAAAATTACCCAAAACCGGCAGGTAGCCCCCTTAAGTATTTTGTAATGATGCGGCCATATGCAAAAAGACGTCAATAGCGACTTGACCCAAATGTTTGGAACAGCTGATTTCATTGTTGGTCCCGTGGTGAAAGATGTTAAGTTTGATGGTCCGAAGCACCCCCTTTGATATGTAACACATACAATATTACAACCTGTAGGTATATCTATTCTATTCTATTCTATTCTATTCTATTCTATTCTATTCTATTCTATTCTATTCTATTCTATTCTATTCTATTCTATTCTATTCTATATTTTAAAAAATGGCTGCCATCTTGGGTATGTGATGATTTTGCCAATGTCTAGTTTTTGTAGCAAGAGTGCTTGACGTTTTACGGTAACTTATGTATTTTGGTGACTTCAAGGATTGTTTTTCGAAAAGAACACTATCTTGAGCCATCACTGGAGCTTCGTTGTAGGCCGGGGAGGGGGCAACCAACAATCGACCCGCGATGCGACTACCCTATAGCAGACCTACAACGCGACTCCCGTAGGTATATCAATGTTGTGTAAAGCTCCGTGTATACTCCGCTTAAGTTTGGCGCTGTCACAATTCAGTAGCCTGTCTAATTTGGCCTTAATTCTCGAACAAAAGGTCGTCCATTGTTGTAATTATACAATTTATTTGGTAAGTAACGTTGCCAAAGTTGGGTATAACATAAAGACGGTAAAACTAAATAGTGGAGTGTCAACAAAGCGAAGGACGGGACTTAAAAGTTATTCTGTTTCGTTGTAAGTTAAAGGAGACAGCGGAATTCGGTATGTCAAGTTTTTTTTTGGAGGTCTAAATCGAAAACCATTTCGAGATAATTGTCTCAATAATCATATTTTCTATGTCAGAGATTTTAAAATGAAAGGATTACAGATATTTTTAATAAAATAACGTCGTTTTTCGGTCTACGAGTGACGTCACTCGCTGCCCCTGCAAACTCCTTGGTAAACATAAAATCAACTTAAAGTAACTTGGCCATTAGGAAAAAAAATACTTTCACAATGACAGAATTTGACATTTGATGTTGCCGTATCTGTTTCCAAAATAGAGTTAGAAAGAGGAGGCATGTGATTTTTTTTTAATAGGTATAGCAGTAGTTTTTCTCTATGGAGTTCGAATTATTTTTTTTCCACCAATTTTGCACTTGGAGATTACAGATCAAAATAATTTAAAAATTAAATTTATATTGATAAACTCGATGAATCGCAATAAAAATGAAATAGGTGTCTTAAAATTATGTCTTCTATCCGTAAAAAATTTAAAATGAAGCAAAAAAAAAAAACTTGACATACCGAATTGTTGTGACATGCACTGTCTTTGCCTGGGAACTTGTCCGCGTGGAATCGATAAATGAATCGGTCGGTCTTGTCCGATCCTATCCTATGTTCAGCAGTGGAGTGGACGATGGTAGAGGTAGACTGATGAGCATAGATCGGATAATTGGTTGCATATTTACTTAAAGTTTAAAGTTGAGTTGAGTTGGTTTGAGTTGAGTTGAGTTGAGTTGAGTTTGCTATTATGGAATGCACTTTCGTATCTATTTTTTTTTCAATTAGACTATTTTAAGAACTTGCTTCCATACTATGCGTCCGATTAGTTATACATTCCAGTATTTCATGGCAAGCCAGGATGTATTTTAAGAAACATATATTTTAAGAAGCTACTTCCATAATTCCATAGCCAAAAATGTACTTTAGGTAAATATGCATCCGAAATCCGAATATCAGATCTCTGCTAATGAGTGATAATTCTTGGTCAAGAGCGTGCAGTGATAAAGTTACGTAAACTTACGTACACCCGTATTCTTAGTTGTTTCCTTGAGGCTTCCTTACTCGAGTTGACGAAGTTTTTGACACTTTTGTCATACAAATTATGTCAAAATCGTCCTCCACTCAAGTGAGGAAATGTCAATAAAACAACTAAGAATATGGGTGTTAGTCTGCATCTATTGTAGTCTAAACTACCGTTGTTATCATGCATACGGTGCAACGGATACGGGCTATACACGTGGCATGGACTTCAGCACGTTTTTAAGGGTATAATTACCATTTGGGCGCTCCATGCAAAACGAAGTCTGGTTATATAATATAACTATAGCGCATAAGCGCGTTCGGAATACACTTCTCTTAAAAGTACTCTGACATCTCTTGTAAATTGAACCAAACGTAAAACTAGGGACGCAAGCCAAGATTTTGTTAAAATTTTTCTCAGTTCAAAATGGGCCTGTCACACAAATGAAAGAGCATAAATAATATATTTCTTTTTCATTTAACTAAAAGCTCCATATTTTTGATATTCGAAGTAAATTCATTTTGGTCTTATTCCATTATTTTTATTGTTTTTTTTCTAAGGGACCAAATACACTAAGTACTATATTATACACGGTTCAACTTAATATGCTGACAGTTTTTTAAGGGGATGATCAGACCATTAAACTGAACAACTTTCTCTATGGGACCAACATCGAAATAGCGAAAGTTCAAAAACCCATACGTACCTTCTAAAGTTGCCCATACCAATCAAAATTGACTTGCTTATCTGGTCTTATAGCTTTGTATGGAAACTTTAGACATTATAAGTATGGGTATTGAACTTAGGCGAAGAACATGACAATATAGAAAAAAACGAGTTGCTTTGTGGGTCTGCTATTGGGCGGTCCCGTGCGCGTCGGTTGCCCCATTCCCGGCCTACAGTGGAACTCCAGTGGTGGCTCAGGATATTGTTCTTTTATAAGAACAACCCTTGAAGTCACCAAAATATCAATATAACCGTACAACGTCAAGCACTTTTGCTATAAAAACTCGACATTGGCAAAATCATCAAATACCCAAGATGGCAGCCATATTTTTAAAAATAGAATAGAATAGAATAGAAAAAAACTATTTTTTTTTGTTACGGCGGATTGAGATCTGTAACTTCTCACTGACTTCGGTTTTTATATTAGTAATCTCGTACTTTACAACAATTTCTAAACGGCAATCGGTAATCTTTTTGGTAATTAAAAAGTCCCGGAGCTACTTTAGCTCCTACTAGTTACGTACTTCTGATCATCCCGGAACAAAATAAGATCGTGAATTACTTAAATTAGCATAGCATATGCTCACGACTATATTCCCCGAGGGGGTAGTCAGAGATATTCTGAAACGTTTAGGCGTTCGGTGTCCATTTCTTAAAATGCCTTCTTCTAGATATGACCAGTTCTGGATTGAACCTCAGAACATCCACGTTTCACCAATGCTTAAAACTCAATGTAATTTCTTATTTGTTTTGTACAATAAAAAAAAAAACCAGTAGTACCGAAACTCTGTCCAGTGTGACGGGGGGTGAGCCCGTCGCAGAACGCATCTATTAGTCTAATAGTTGTACCTAAGTAAAAAAGTACAATGTCTATTTTGTTCTTTAAATAATAGAAGAATGATTACTGAGTCTAAAGTAAATGAAGGTTAATACCTAATGGAATTAGTTGTCTGCTCCTGGCTGGGGAGCAAGCTTAGAAAATAAAATATTTATATGTTAGGTATTTACTTAGACATTAAAGAATTCGTAATGTTATTTTCTAACGAAATTATAAATCGGGTTTTTAATTAGGACATTGAAAAATCTAAACTATTATAAAACTGTAACTGAAGTGTGTCTGTACATTGAAGATATTTACAAAAAAAAGATTACGATATGGTTTTTAGGTATCCCCAACTCGAAATCAAACTTTTTTAGAAATTTTGTCTGTCTGTTTGTTTGTGTGTTTGTTTGTTTGTTCGCGCATCACGCAAAAACTACTGAACCGATTTTGATAAAACTTTTTTTGTTTGATAGCTTATAATCTGACTTAAAATCTGGTATACAGGGTGTAAGGGACAGCCCTCCGCAAATTGAAACGGTGAACTCAGACTATCAAACTGAACAACTTTCACTATGGAGCCTACTTCAGGAAACGCGAAAAAAATCAGCTCTCCCATACAAAACTGCAGTGCCTACCCGACTCAAATGTATGGGACAGCTGATTTTTTTTCGCGTTTCCTGAGGTAGGCTCCATAGTGAAAGTTGTTCAGTTTGATGGTCAGAGTTCACCGTTTCAGTTTGCGGAGGGCTGTCCCTTACACCCTGTATAATTTGTGCGGACGTAGTCGCGGGAAAACACTAGTAATTAAATAAGAGAGAGAACTGTAATACTTGGTGCCACACAAAGTAAAATATAATTCATGATTTTCAGAGAGAGAGGACCCTGTAGGTCCTAATTAACCGGCCGACCTCAGGGATGATACTGATATCGACAGGGAACGAAGGGCCTTATCGGTCAGGGCAAATATGATTGCTCGTAGGTTTGCGCGGTGCTCGAGGGAGGAGAATATTATTCCGAGAGCGAAAATGCGCGCTGCCTACAAACGTACTATGGTGATATTTTCAATACTAACCAATTGAAGTCAATAAAATTTTGCAGAAACAATCTAGAAACAAATCTCTATGCTTCTATAGAGTCAGATTTTCGTTAAAATATACAATTTCAATGCTAGGATTAATTTAAGATTTGTATGGAAATCTTTGAGGCACTGTAACTTGAAAACTATACATTTTATCGAAAATCTGACTCCATACAAGCATAGAAATTTGTTTCTAGATTGTTTCTGCAAAATTTCATTGATTTTAATTGGTTAGTATTGAAAATATCACCATAGTACGTTTGTATGGAGCGCGCTCCGAATGATTGTTCAGAGCCTACTGTACTTCCCTCTACCTGCAGCCTGTGGAGACAGTACACGCAACGGGCCTATGGGGCCCTTCGGGTTCAATACAATAACGCTTTCCGGGTGTTGTTGGGGCTGCCCCGGTACTGTAGTGCATCAGGAATGTTTGCAGAGGCGCGTGTCGACTGCTATTATGCCACTATGCGCAAGAGATGCGCGTCCCTGGTGCGCAGGGTCCGGGCCAGCCCCAACAGCATCCTGAAGATGATAGCGGTCAGGGTTGACTGCCCCTATATGCTTCACTGCTGGCAGCTGTGGACTACATATTCCCAGCAGCTAATAAAATTTTAATGTAAATAAATTAAATTATAAATTAAATTAATTTATTATCTTTCAAAGCAAATTAACATAACATCCTAAAACTAAAATATAACTAGAAAATAACAATCTTAAACACAATTATTAATAAACTAAATTAATATCTAAACGAAATCTAAACTAATATAAAATCTAAACTAACACTTAAAATAAATTAATTGGATTAGTATAATGTATGTGGATCTGCTAACATTAGGTTAAGTATGTACTAACAAAATTTATGAGTCTTGTTACTTGAAATAAATGATTGATTGATTGATTAATAAACTGACAGTTTTTTAAGAGGTTGATCAGACCATCAAACTGAACAACTTTCTCTATGGGACCAACATTGAAATCGCGAAAAAAAACAGCTATCCCATACATTTGGCTTGAGGCGGTTTGCAGTTTTGAAGTTGTGCCATTAGAAGAAAGTTGGCCCTATTTGTTTTAGTACGTTAGAAGCGTGAGGTTCTATCTTGAAATAGTATTAAAATTAAACAAAGACTAACACCCGTATTCTTAGATGCTTCTTCACTCGAGTCGAGGACGTTTTTGACATTTTTGTCAGACAAACAAAAATGTCAAAATCGTCCTCGACTCGAGTGAGGAAATGTCCTTGAGTTTTCCTCACTCGAGTCGAGGACGTTTTTGACATTTTTGTCATACAAATTATGTCAAAAACGTCCTCCACTCGAGTGAGGAAATGTCAAGAAAACAACTAAGAATATGGGTTTTAATCTTTAAGGCTTCCGTACATTGCAGCGATATTATCGAGCGATATTATCGAGCGATATTATCGAGCGATATTATCAACAGCGATATCGCGACACCTTACACACTGCAGCGATTCCACGATTCGCGTCACGCATGCGCCCTTCACTGAATGTAGTAAAAAGAGATTGCGTCAGGTTGCGATAGTATCGCGGCAGTGTGTGGGATCGAGCGCGTCCCCATACAAAATGTACTGAGAACAATTATCGCAAAATCGCAGCGATATTATCGCTCGATAATATCGCGGCAGTGTGTAGGATCGCGCGCATCCCCATACAAAATGTACTGAGAACAATTATCGCAAAATCGCAGCGATAATATCGCTGCAATGAGCGGAGGCCTTTATTTGCACACCAAAAAATAGTTACCATACTAAAAACTATTTCTATCAGGACTCAGGACAGAAAAACTCTTTAATAAAATACGTGCTAAGACGTAATAAGAATAAGAGATAAGACGTAGGGACATTAGAAGCTAACAAAAAAGGTAATTGAATCTCGCGCTGGCCACACGACGCATTTTTAAAGCTACAAATGTTGTTTTTAGGGATCCGTAGTCAACAAGGAACCCTATAGTTTCGCCATGTCCGTCCGTCTGTCTGTCTGTCAGCGGTTTAGCTCTGTAGTACTAGAAATCTGTGATTTGGCATGGGTATACTCATTTGACGGCTCAACAGCACAGTCTGTAGTGAACCTGCCTGCTGTGCCGAGGGTCGCGGGTTCGAATCCCGTAAGGGACAAATATTTGTATGATGAATATGAGTATTTGTATACCCGAGTCATGGATGTTTGTATCTATATATGTATCTATGTATCTGTAGGTGTAGAAACTGTCTCTGTTGCGGGTTTGCTGGAAAAAATCTCTTTAGAGATAAGCTCGCCCTTTGTACATGTATACTTTAAATTGTTTTTTCGGTAATATTATGTGTGCAATAAAGTGTTAAATAAATAAATACCTAATAAATAAATAAATGTATTCTACAAGGTGTTACAAAAATACAAATAAACCTTTAAGGGGGTGGTGTAGACCATCAAACTGAACAACTTTCACTATGGGACCAATATCGAAATCGCGAAAAAAAAAAATTTATGTTCTATAATTATACTCTACAAATCGACTAGAGCTAAAATATGTGTATGGGATATAAAATATTTTTTTTCGCGATTTCGATGTTGGTCCCATAGAGAAAATTGTTCAGTTTGACGATCTAAACAACCACCTTAAGAGTTTTAAAAATTTATTGTTACTAAGGAAACACCCTGTATATCGTTGTCTAGTTATCATAATACAAGTCCAGGCTAGATTCTGGAACTTTAAATGTGACTAGGTAATTTGTGTCACAATGCCCAAGATATTTATTTATTTATTAATTACGCTGGTAAAGTGGTATAATAAAATCATGAAAATAAATCTTATTACGGTATACCTCTTACTACACGTAGTGTATGTATGTATCACATTTTTTTTCCTGTTTTATCCCATGGTGTGGGGTGGGGTGTCGTTGGAAGGTTGTTCAAAAATATTGCGGGTGTTTGAAAACCATTTTTCGATACAGGGATCCGTTTGCGAAACATTAAGCTTTTTTTAACAATAAAGAAATATTACTTGAAAATGTTTGTTACCGGACCGGACCTGACGTTGCTTAAGAGGATAGACGGGCTGAAATGCTAATTTGGAGAATAGGTCACTTTTCCGACTGTATACGTATTTATCAGATCCGCCCCACCCATACACCCCGCCGACTAGAGTGCGAAAGAGACAACTGCAGCTCGGACCGATTTTATATACAAAAGTCGACGAAATCAGCATTTCGTACTCCCCTGTTTTCTCCTCCAAAACTAAACCGATTTTAATAATTCTTTCAAAAATAATATGAAAAAGACTTTGGCTATGTCCGTACGTTTGCTTTTTTTGTTTATATTCGTCAAATTTGTTTACTGTATGTCTGAAAACGGGCGGTAAAATGGTTCATTTTCGAAGGTCCCTAGTTCTTACAGTAATGAAATAATGCAAAAAAGCAAAACATAGGGACATGGCAGGGGTGACATAGATTGTATGGTAAAAAAATATTTGCACTAGTGTTATTATCCAGGGAGAAAACATGGGAATACGTTTGTATGGAGAAAACTGTACTCCTCTATCCTCTTAACTTCGGTGATCGTTTCCGATACCGAAGCTCCATTACGCCAACGAGGCCTCGTAGGTACTATCAAAGGGTAATTCCAAAGACAGTAGATGCTAGAAATACAAGTTTCCTATCACGTATGCTCTTGGGGCTGACCAGGCGGTTCTGTTTTTATTTTTGATGTTTTTTTCGCGCCAACTGTTCAGCAGGAAAGTGTCACGTAACTTTTGATGTTGAGGTTGAGTTACAAGAGTAAAGCGATTATAAGGCACGGTAGCAAGAGATGGCAAGTCAGTCTTAATGTAATTATTCCAAATAAGTAGTAGAAGAAGCGGTCAAAACTCTGCTAATGATGCACAGTATGTTTTTTGACCTGAAAAGCGGTCATGGTCGTTTTATTCGTGTAATCGTTAGTGTTAATCATTTTGAAACTGAGAGTAGAACTCCCGTGCGTCAAGTCTTCTTAATTCTTCTTAATATTGAGTTGTGATTTTTTAATTTTTTTTTTCAAAATATCGCTATAACTTCCAAATAATCCGGTTTTCTTCTTTTTTCTCAATTTAGTATAATAAAACAATAAACGAGGTATTTTATACACATTACAAAAGTTCTCGAACATTTATGTTAATGACGAAATTATACATTTTATTGTTTTTCGTTTTTTATTTTTTATTTCTATATAGTCAGTTATTGGGGTTCCATTTTTACTTTTCAATATTAAGAGCCATACTATTGATGTCTAATAAAAAAATCAGATCTAAATCTCGTAGGATATAGGAGTTATTAACTAATTCTTCTAAAAGTTCTAAAATTATCAGAAAAAAACATTAGAAGTTAATAACTCCTATATCCTACCAGATTTAGATCTGATTTTTTTAGTATACATCAATAGTATGGCTCTTAATATTGAAAAGTAAAAATGGAACCCCAATAACTGACTATATAGAAATAAAAAATAAAAAACGAAAAACAATAAAATGTATAATTTCGTCATTAACATAAATGTTCGAGAACTTTTGTAATGTGTATAAAATACCTCGTTTATTGTTTTATTATACTAAATTGAGAAAAAAGAAGAAAACCGGATTATTTGGAAGTTATAGCGATATTTTGAAAAAAAAAATTAAAAAATCACAACTCAATATTAAGAAGAATTAAGAAGACTTGACGCACGGGAGTTCTACTCTCAGTTTCAAAATGATTAACACTAACGATTACACGAATAAAACGACCATGACCGCTTTTCAGGTCAAAAAACATACTGTGTGATGGCTGCAAGCACGTATTCAGGGGGGATACCTATCCCACCCACCTATGGGGACAACCCCCCCTGAAATCCGAATATTTGTATGGAACAGGTAGTAAGCTAATTTTGCGAGTGTGTTCATAGCTTTGTTTCATGAAATTGGTTCAGTAGTTTTCATGTAACTTTAAAAATTACGAAATAACATCAAATTAGAAATTAAAAAAAAAACAACGCTAAAAACCGTTAAAAAGTAAAAAATAGTTCGGTCGCAAGTGATTGTAAAAAAATAAATGGTCATTTCATAGTGGTCCCACGCGTTAATATAATACTCGTACAAGTATAAAATAAATATCTTAAAGAGAGTTAAGAAGTAAAACATTCATTTGCTTTCATCAAAAATAATAGGTGACTGAATTATTACAAACGGTTCATAGCTTGAACCGTCAACATCTAGCTACAAACAGGAGCACAGAACGCATAGCTCCGTTGAATACGTAAACAGTTTGCCGTAGTTTTTGGCACTGCATTCGTCGCCCGGTGTCTCGCTGCAACTGCACCTCCGCTCAGTCACAAATTGAGGATGCTCTAATTGCTTTAAGAAATGTCTTGTTTATTTCTCGACGGGTCATAAACTGTTGACAATGTTGAGTTTGGATTGTAAATCGAGAGAAAGCGCTAGATTGAACTTTTAGTCCATTTCTTTTAAATACAGATCTAAGATCAAGGAACCGATATATCTACGAGTAGGTCTATGTTTTCGATCTGATAATAAAATAAAGCCTACCTTTGCCTTTTATACAAGGTGTTACAAAAATACAAATAAACCTTTAATTGTATTGGTTTAGACCATCAAACTGAACAACTTTCACTATGGGACCAATATCGAAATCGCGAAAAAAAATAAGATTTTCCATACTCTACAAATCGACTAGAGCTAAAATATTTTAACAAATTTTAACAAGTTTTCATGTTTATTTGTATATTAATTATCTTATCCCACAATAAAATATTTTTTTGACAAATTTGATATCCCATACATATGTATGGGATATCAAATTTGTTTTTCGCGATTTCGATGTTGGTCCCATAGAGAAAGTTGTTCAGTTTGACGGTCTAAACAACCCCCTTAAGAGTTTTAAATATTTATTGTTACTTATGAAACACCCTGTAGTGTATAGTGGAAACCGCATCAGAATCGATCTTCAGGATAGAGGACATATCCATCTAGATACTACACACGAAGTACATAATTTTGTTTGTTTTGTTTTGTTTAAAAGATGTGTGGTGTAGAGTTTCTGGTCGCATCTTCTCTACAACGGAACACCCTAAGCGGTCGCGGTGGTAGAGTCAAAAATTGACGCCAGAAAGCTATCTATGTGATATTATTTTGAACAACAGTTTTGAGTTTGAAACAGGAACAACTTTTTTTACCGTTTTATCATAAGTAGGTCTTACCTATTAGTTAGGTACCTTTGACAACAGACTCTCTACTTTGCTCTCCGTGTGCTGTTTGATATTAAGAGGATAGACCAGTACAGTTTTTTCCATACAAACGTATTTCTTTAGTCAGAAGTATACTTGAGTATTGCTGTGTGATATGGTCCCCCACTTATGCCGTATATACGGACTCTATTGAATCGGTTCAGAAGCGTTTTCTGCGACATCTGTCGTCTAGATTTGGTCAGAGAAGAATATTACCCACTTATGAGGACAGATTGCGTAAGTTCGAACTGGACAGCTTGGATATTAGAAGATCATTTAACGACTTGCTGATTCTATATAAGATACTTAACTCGAAGCTCAATACGGACATCCTTCACCACATTTCACTGAGACCATGTGCTCGATCTAGTCGTTACCAAAATCTGTTTGCTTGTTCCTTAGCTAGAAATAACATCTCTTATAACAACCCTTTGTTGCGTATGTGTAGAATATATAACGACCACTGTAAAGATCTCGATATATTTCATCAAAATCAGGCTCAATACGTTAACTCTATTAGAAGTTTTTACAAACATTTAAATAAATAACTACTTTCTCAATTCCCAACCGTTATTTTAAGATAATGTTGTGCGCAGTTGTTATTGAGAGGCAATTTTAGCCCTATTCTAGATATAATATTTGTATAGCATATGATTTATATTGTCTTTTGTTACTGTGCCTATTAAAATAAAATAAAATAAATTCCCCTGTTTTCTCCCTGGATAATAACACTAGAGCAAATATTTTTTTACCATACAATCTATGTCACCTCTGCCATGTCCCTATGTTTTGCTTTTTTACATTAATTAATTACTGTTGGAACTAGGGACCTTCGAAAATGACCAATTTTACCGCCCATTTTCAGACATCCAGTAAACAATTTTGACGAATATAAACAAAAAAATCAAAACGTACAGACATAACCAAAGCTGTTCTCATATTATTCTTGAAAGAATGATTAAAATCGGTTTAGTTTTGGAGGAGAAAACAGGGGAATACGAAATGCTGTTTTCGTCGATTTTATGTAAATAAAATCGGTCCTAGCTGCAGTTGTCTCTTTCGCACCCTAGTCGGTGGGGTGTACACCCCACCCATACGGGTGGGGCGGATTGGACAAATATGTATACGGTTGGAAAAGTGACCTATTCTCCAATTAGCATTTCAGCCCGCCTATCCTCTTAATTGATTGCGTTGAGCATAATGTAGGTACCGAATACTGTGCTAGTAAGTAATGTTCACCTTGGCTTCGCTCCAACCTACTTGATCAGCAACAAAAGTTCGATAACTCGACCAAAACTCTCGAATCCTGTTTCTGATGGACACCGACCAGATAATGTTTATTTCGATTGATGTTTTAATCGCGTAATTGCTCCAAATTAAATTAGTTGGATAAATGCCAACTTTAGTTTAAGAGTTAATTTATTCTGTTTGCTATTTTGGTTAAGGATTTAATGCGTGGAATGCTTAATTAATATGAAAAACTGTTTTATATAATTTATGTCTGAACAAGACAGTGTTTGGAAATTTTTTAATTTAACAAAGAAATAAAAAAAGAGAAGAGTTTTTAAAGTTTAAATGATGAAAATACTTAAGTAGCTACTTACCTGAAAGAATGGGGCAAATAAATATTATATTATTATATAAGCAAAAATAAGAAATAAAAATAATAAAAGGCTTGGTCAAGAACGCCACAAAGATAAACGTTATCAATTATATCTACTTAATATTTTTATTGCGTTTCACAAATTTAATGATATAGGTGGTGTAATCGATATAATAGTACTTACTTATTGTGTTCACACACGATGACGCATTGACGGAGTGGCAGACGTCAGTCCGTCATTTGTGAAGCAAGGAGTTGTATGAAACCGCACGTAGAAGCACACACGGTGACGCGTTGACGCACCGGGTGTGGTTCTATGGACTGACATCTGCCGCTCCGTCAGTGCGTCATCGTGTGTGAACGCACTTACCTACGACGTCGAAACGAAAAATAAGTCCAGAAGTGCGATTTTTGAACATTACACGTACAATCGAGCAGTAGAAAATGTCAAAATTACTGTGGAGATTATGCATCTTTCTACTGGCTATTTGAACGTGCGATGTTCAAAAATTGCACATCTGCGCGAGTATCTCTGTTCGGTAGGCATGGTAGGTACAGCCCGTCGTCATTCTGACCACCCCGGAAAGAGATAACGGTCGTGAGTGTATGTATAGGTATACTACTCTATTATAAAACAGAATCTACTCTGTTAAGAAGCGCTCGTTGGCGTAGTGGAGCTTCGGTATTGGAAACGATCACCGAAGTTAAGCAACGTCAGGTCCGGTCATTCTTTGGATGGGTGACCGTTTAGTGGTATTTCATCTCGAGCGTTTCCGTGCTTCAGAAGGCACGTTAAGCAGTTGGTCTCGGATAGTTCCGTCAGATGGCGTTGTAACTATTCGTTAAGCCAGGTCAGAGGCCTATTGAGGCGGCTTGAAAATTCTCTGACAGCAAGTTGACCACTACCTTGCCTCCACCAACACGCACTGGGCCCGCGTGGTGGAGTATGGCCCAATCCCTCTCACCCTTATTCGTGAGAGGAGGCCTTGGCCCTGCAGTGGGATTCTACAGGCTATACTTACTTACTTACTCTGTTAAGATAAGACAGCTTTTCCCTAATACACACCTCACCTAAAACATCAAATCCAGCAAAATCTAGTAACCCCTATGAGTTATATCCCTACCCAGACTGTAAAACGTCGTGAAACTACACACTGCGGTGCTGAGAGCGTGTGTTTAGTGTTTGATCTATGAGGTCGGCAGATACTACAGTATAATGAGAGTGCAGAAGGTCTCCTGCAAAAAAATTATGAACTTAATCGATTCGAATTCTGAAATTCGATTCCTAGCCTCAATCGGCTCGTTCGCCGCGGATAAATGTGAAGCTATCTTTACAACTTTACAGTCATTTTCTCAGTGTTGTAAAGCCTGACCAGGAATATAAAAAACCTGGCGCTGGGCGCTGCAATCGACTGTCACCTTTAATGTTAATGTTCCAAGTACAAAAATTAGTTTCAATGATTTTCCGCAACATAGCGAGGTTGTTTATATTTTTTTACAGAATACAAAATGTTCAGTCATTTTTTCATGCCTGTCTCCCACTGGGCTAGGCACAGACATCGGATATTGTTTCTACAGGGATGATCAGACCATCAAACGGAACAACTTTCTCTTTTGGATGAGTACAATCTAAAATGTCGTAGGTATGTCTTGCTAGAATTTTTTGCTAATGTGTATAATTTTTTGATAATCCTAAATTATTAATATAAAATATTTAAATTTTTATTTTTAATAATTATACAAAGTTTCAAAATGAGGCAGGTTTATATACTATTTCATAAGCATTGCAATAATGAATTTATTTCTTTCTTATACTTAGGCAATTACTTTGGCTAAAACTATACTTTTTGAAGAGCACTTTCTTCTTGCACACCAAAAACATAAAATAACAATATTAAAAGCAATCAAAAAGGGTTCAAATGGCGGTCTTATCACTAAAAGCGATTAATATGGATCTTATTTTATCCGACAGATTGAAATAGGACTTCAAATTAATTCCGACCTAGTAGACTGGACCTACTGAACTCTCTGTATTGATTCTATGTCATAAGCTGTAATGTAAGGGACATATTTTGTAGTACACAATATCTTATAAACTGATATTTGATAATGCCTCTACAAGGAATATGTAGCTTTACAAGTTAAGCTTTAAAGTAGACTTCAGCTTGTAATTATGTTGCTTAGTAAGTTCAAAGACGACTACATAATAATAATTAGGATCAATTTCTAAACTAGGCGTTGGCGTTAACTTGAAATAGGAAAACAGTTGCTCTATATAAGTCTACAGAAATCCACTTTAACCGGTAAGTACATATTATTATGTTATTAAATTTAAATGCAAAATATTTAACTGTTGCATTTAAGAGGCTCCTAATAGGTAAACGCAGGGCCGGGCCATATTTGCTGGTTTTTAGAAGCTATCTTCTCGTTATTTGAAAGACATACAAATTATTGAAAAGTGTAGCATATAATGATCTTCAACATCTCGGCTTTATTTGCTATAGATCATATTTCATATTTTTCTTTAAAATACATATGAAACCTGTGTTCAAAGGAAAGCCTAATTATTGGAAAAAATCTTTATTATGTGCATCTTCTTTTAAAGTTGAAGTCACTTTTACTTGAAACACACACCTTTGTGTAGACAATGTTAAGATCTAAAATTGCTATAAAGCAAATTTTTTTTAAGACCCATATTTAATGAGTTAATTAGATAATTGTTAAATTTGGTGCGAATTCTTATGATTTTAGAATGTGATTTCCTTGGATTAGAAGGCACCACAGTGACATAATGAAGGACAAGCCAGTCAAAAATAGGTATACCTACTAAAATGACGTAGTTTAGTAGAGGTGAGGCGGCTCTGAAAGAGTCAAGGTCGTTCGGTCAGGGAAACCTCTTAACAAAAGAAAGAATAAGAATCAGCTGTTCTATACTAAATTGCAACGACTACTCGACTCAATCGTATGGAACAGCATTTTTTTTTCCTCTGACAGGTTTGCTCCCTTATAGGGTCCTTCTTAATACGCTGACACTTTTTAAGGGGATGATCAGACCATCAAACATCTTTCTCTATGGGACCAACATAAATCGCGAAAAAAAATGCTCTTCCATACAAAACTGAAACTCGAGCCAAATGTATGGGACAGCTGTTTTTTTCGCGATTTCGATGATGGTCCCATAGAAAAAGTTGTACAGTTTGATGGTCTGATCATCCCCTTAAAAAGTGTCGGCGTATTAAGCAGGAGCAGGACCCTGTAGTAAAAGTTGTTCAGTTTCATGGGTAAAGTTTAAAGGTTAATGATACTTTTCCTTACACCCTGTATACATTTCACATCCCCATCTAAATAATGGTTAAATTCATTGCACCATAAACAAGCGTACATTATGAGGGGAGGCCATGACTCGTATGCCGCTTGACGTTGACAAAATGTCTGTCAGTATGTCATTCGCATGCGTTCTGTATATGACACGCTTATGGTTTACTCTCCGTTTAGTATAGAGATTGTGATGGAGGTGGGCGGAGATTATACAGACGTAGGGGGTGAAGAGTGGGCGGGCTTTTAAGGGGTGTTTTTACCCATGATACTGAACAACTTTCTCTAAGAAACCTAAAGGAAATTCGCAACAAAAATTTTGGACAGTGTGTTCACACACGATGACGCACTGAGCGGGAGATGTCAGACCATAGAACCACACCCGGTGCGTCAAGGCCTCCGTACATTGCAACGATATTATCGAGCGATTTTATCCAGCGATATTATTGACAGCGATATCGCGACACCTTACACACTGCAGCGATTCCGCGATTCGCGTCACGCATGCGCCCCACCACTGAATGTAGTCGAAAGGGTTACGATAATATCGCGGCAGTGTGTGGGATCGAGCGCGTCCCCATACAAAATGTACTGAGAACAATTATCGCAAAATCGCAGCGATATTATGGCTCGATAATATCGCGGCAGTGTGTAGGATCGAGGGCGTCCCCATAAAAAATGTACTGGAAACAATTATCGCAAAATCGCAGCGATATTATCGCTCGATAAAATCGCTGCAATGAGCGGAGGCCTTCGATGCGTCACCGTGTGTACGTGCTTCTACACGGTTTCATACAACTCCTTGCTTCACAAATGACGGACTGACGTCTGCCGCTACGTCAATGCGTCATCGTGTGTGAACGCACTTAATATAATAAATTCAATCGAACGTTTCTATGTAAAATCGACTAATTTCCTATCAGTTTCTTTGGGAAAGTTTTTCAGTATATTGGGTACAAATGCAATTAACTGAACTAGTTGCACAATCAAAAATTGTTACCAAAAATTCCATAAATTGCAGAACCAAAAGAGTTCCTAGGAGGTCTTTTACTAAGATCCGACCCAAAAATTATGCACCTGTTTGTTTGGTGAACCAAATGCGATTTAAGTAAAAGGATACACTGGGGGTGCCTAGAAAAATCTTGCCACAAGTACTTTTTTAACTTTTGGTAAAATTTTTAAACTTATCCGTTTGGGAAGTGACTGAGGTGCCATCGAAAAGACACCGATCTAAAGAACTGGAAAAACTATGGTTGCCACCTCTCAATCTGCCGCGGTTAAATGTGACTCCTTTGAACGTATCAACCCTAGAGTTGATGAAATAAAAAGTATATGGTAATCCAAACTAAACTTCTGTGAAAACCCCATCTAAATACGTTCGGTAGTTTTTAAGTTATCCATGCACAAACAAAGAGACAAAAATAAGTACTAAAAATCACGGACCTGAAAAAAAGACGGACGTAATGTGACACTAAAAAGATGTGAAGCATGCAAGGTCCTACATTTTCGTTTGTTCTACAAGGGACCTACACTCACACAGATGCACTAGCTCTAGGCGCAGGTCCGACACCCGTCACCATTATGTACCGCGTGACAGCACGCACACAAAAGAAATGGGTTCTTCACTCGTGATTAGACGAGATTACGTCCGTCTTTTTTTCAGGTCCGTGCTAAAAATACCAAAAATCTACTACGAATCTTTGACCCCATCAATTAATTTCTTAGCAAATATCTTCAACATCCACGCCAAGTATTACAATTTTATTATTATTATGTAACAGAAAAGACCAATCAATCAATCAATCAAATATACATAAACGTCAATATTAGTGAAAACAAAAAAAAACATAAAAATATTTGCGTTAGTTGTAAAAGTATACGGGAAAAGCAATAACGTGCGCAATGTGCAACTTTAAACTTTATGAGAAAGTAATAAAACACTGGACAAGTCAGAGTTTGATGTAAACTGAGGGTTCTGTAAGAACATATCTGTCGCAAGCACAGAACATTATAAGAGGGCTACGAATAAGAGAATGTATAGAAGTATAAATGAAGCTCAAAAAGTGGCACCAAAAAAATTGTAACGCGTTCTAAATTTTTTCTTTAAAAATTGTAACTCGCCGCCAAAACTCGTACAAAATGTTATTTTTCATGGGGTGCCAAAAATGATTTCGATTTTGTTTGGAGTTATTCTTCCATATTTATTCTCTTATTCGTAGTAAGAGGGGTTAGAAATGCAAAGTACCTACCTCTTTTGCTTCGGAGACGGCTGTCGCCACTTGTCTTCCCGCTCACGCTGCTACAATTACTCATGCCCTGTTGCTCGCACCAAGCCGCGCGCCTTATGGTGCAAATCATTGCATAACCTGTGGTGACACGTTCCATGCCTACTTTGCACTTCTGACCACTCTTATAATGTTCTGTGGTCGCGATATGATAAAAACGAGAGATTTGGTCAAATCCCTAAACTACTCAATGTTCCACTGCAAGGCACAGAGACCTACAGTCCTACACTCATGGAACGGTGTGTGTTTCTACTTTCTACATTAGTCCACCACGCGTGCACGATGCGGATTGGTAGACTTCACATACGCATCACAATTTCTTCTCCAGCATATTATGCAGGTTTCCTCGCGATGTTTTCCTTACCATTAAGGCCCGATTCGACCGGACGCGAGTATATTTTATTCTTAGATTAAGTCGCCGGTTACTCCAGAGTAAACAGATTTTGCGTTTTACCAACCCTAATCTATGAGACTAAGGGCCTGTTTCACCACTTCTCTTTGTCACTTACTCAGAAGTGGTGAAACAGGCCATAAGGAAATGTCAATGTCACGTAACTAAAAAAAAGTAATAAAAAGAAACCTAACAAATTAAAACTGTATAGATACATTGCAAAAAGTACGGATACAACGACCTCTTTCTTTAGGTGGATTATACATTCGTTCTTTTAGTATGAATCATAGGCGAAGTATTTTTCGCTTACGCTGATAGACGAAACATCAGTGTAACCGCGTATGAGACAGCGATAGTCATAAAATCCTATACAATTTGTATGAAAATAGATGTCTGACTCCGGAGTCAGACAGCCGTCGTAGAACAAAAAAGTGGCTACGTCGATAAGGACAGCAATAAGTAGCGATCTCCTTTTTTAACAAGAGCTAATTTGCTATGTGCATCTTTTACTGAGTTATATGACAAGACACGTGCTTGCTTCTAGTTCCTTCTCTTTCTACGGTATGAATGAAGTTATTTCGGAATAAACGCTAAGAGTAAAATTGTTCGTCTTCTATAAATCAAAGTTTGGTCGAATCCGGCCTAAGAAAGCTAAGGGAAGAGAAGAGGTGACAAAGAGTTTTTGGTTCGTTAGATTAAGTTGTTAACGAATCGGAATTAAAAAATTAGTGTCCTTAGGTTACGGGACCCTAAAAATCACTTATCGATAAGTTTGCAAACTTCACAGGCGTTATATTGAAGGAAACCCATCAAAGTCACACATGCTATGAAATTGCGATTGCTTTTAATATACAGGGTGAAAACGCCCAGGGTGGCGCTCTCTGCCTTACAAACGAAAAATGTTTTGGAGGAAAAGGGAAGATCTGCCAAGGATTATTCACCTTGTGGAGAATATACGAACTTAGACAGTTAAGAGGATAGGCGAGTACAGTTTTTTCCATACAAACGTATTCCCCAGTTTCCTCCCTGGATATAGCAAAACAGATTTTACCATACAATCTATGTTACCTCTGTTATGTCCCTATATTTTGCTTTTTTGCATTAATTAATTACTGTATGAACTAGGGACCTTCGAAAATTACCAATTTTACCGTCCGTTTTCAGACATGCAGCAAACAAATTTGACGAATATAAACAAACAAAGCAACACGTATGGGAAAATGTATGGGACAGACAGCTGATTTTTTAAATTTTTTCTCGACTTTGATTCCATAATGAAAGTTGTTCAGTTTGATGGTCTAAACCACCCCTTAAGTATTATTAGGGTGTTTTGTTAAAATGAACTTATCTTCTCATGCAGAGCCGTAAACAAAGACTAGTGAAGTAGTAAAACTTAACAATTTCACCCGTAACTAGGCAAGTTGTGCTAGAAGCCGATACTGTGCGACAAATGACGTCATATATTTGATTTACTGGGCTACCAATAACACCATTACTTTTGGTTTACTGTGTGGTATAAGTGAGGAACTTTTAACTACAATTAAAGATGTGTGTTGTGAAGGACAACGGAACTCCTTCCAACGCAGTAGATTAAAATAATGACGTCAGTAATTCAATGTTATTCAGAATATTTCTTTTTTTTTTAGATTTTCGATTTTGATTACAGCATAAATGGCATGGCTCAGCGATAAAAGTTTTATCGCGCGGCTGTTGGCAGTATATCGCTGAAAATATAATAAAAGGTGCGATAAAACGTTTATCGCACCGCCATGCCGCACGGTGTAGCAGCTGCAGCTGCAATATTGGTATTCCATTCTATATTAGATGTGTAACTCGGAGGTCACGATAAGTCAATGGCCGCACGAGAGGTGAAGGGAGTTCCTTGAGCTACACTGAGGTAATCGATTGGCCGTCCTCCATTTTGTCACCTCGTAGGCATCGCAAATTTCTTCTTGGTAGATTTACTGCTTACCATGTCAAAGGCCGTAAGGCGGTCTGAAAAAACTCTGACACCAGGGCTTGCTGCCCACACTATAAGAAGAAGACTGCTTACTATAATGTATTATCGCATAATGCAAAAGAATCAGAATGGTTTCGGAAATAGGTGTAACTTTTGCATATTGTCTTTTTCGCAAAATGTCTATTACACGCTCCTCGCTCGTCCCTTGAAGCACAAACCCCAAAAGCATAGACTATTAATCAAATTGATATATTTTTTGTATTACACCTTCTGATACGCTATTTATTTTGCACCGACTCTAATGGCTTTCCTAATACAGACGTGAAAACTATTTTATGGTTCGGTTTTATTGTTTTTGGTTTATTACTTTGCTAGGTACAGTAAGGCGTGAGGCGTTTTCCAAGACTAGTAAATCGAAAAACCACTAGATGGCAATGTTCAAATTACTCATAAACCAGTCACATTGACACAAAGATTTTGTATACTAGCTAGATTGCGCACTACGGTGCTGGCAACGGGACAAGTGAGATTACCGAAACCCTCGTGTGTCCCTTTCTAACTAGGGTGTCCATTCATTCTCAGATTTGGTGTTCTTCATTCTCTCCTGTGGTGGCTCAGGATATTGTTCTTTTATAAGAACAACCCTTGAAGTCACCAAATTATGAATATAACCGTACAACGTCAAGCACTTTTGCTATAAAAACTCGACATTGGCAAAATCATCATTAACCAAAGATGGCAGCCATATTTTTAAAATAGAAGAAGAAGATAAGGTGTAAGGAAGGGTATAATTGGTTTATACCTACTCTACCCATCAAACAGAACAACTTTTACTATGGGAGCAAACCAACAAACCAGTCAGAACAAAAAAATATGTCAGCTGTCCTATACCAAACTGCAATACCTACTCGATTCAAACGTATGGGACAACTGTTTTTTTGTTCTGACAGGTTTGCTCCCATCCATAGTAAAAGTTTCATGGGTAGAGTTGTGGTTTAAAGGTGAATGATACTTTTCCTTACACCCTGTAGGTACACCAGATTTTAAGTCAATCATAAGCTATCAAAGAAAAAAGTTTCATTAAAATCGGTTCAGTAGTTTTTGCATGATGCTGTTACAAACAAACAGACGGACAAAAATTCTAAAAAAGGTTGATTTGGAGTCAGGGATACCTAAAAACCATATCTTTATTTTTTTCATGTAAATATCTTCAATACGTACAGACACATCATCATCATCTCGTGCACACACAAATATTCATTCATTCATTCTCTTTATTAATTATGCGTTTTAACGTTAATTTTATTTTATTTATTTTGTTTGATTCCCACGATACAGGCGCTGCCTAGTGCAGTAATCCATGTAATACTATGCAATGTATCTTTGACTGGAAAATAAATATTACTATTACTACTATTACTATTATTACTTCTGTAAGGTAGGTACAGTTTTATAATAGTTCAGATTTTAATTTAAATAGGTATGCTGTTCCAACCATCGATCAAAGTAAAATTAATGGATAGGCCCTTACGCGAACATTTCAAACCAGAAAAATATATGTACCGAGATGACAGACAAGTGTGCCATATTGTATGAACCACATGCACCTGCATGGGTAGCATAACACCGTGATAGGGCGCTATCACGCCTTCGCTCTCTTTCTATTTTCACGTGAACGAACGAGATAAAAGGCGTGATGGAGCCGTATCACGTGTGACATGCTACGAGTGCTTTAGTGTGCTTCAACTTAACACGCTTCGGGCCTATTAATTTTACTTTGATCGAAGTTCCAACCTGTGAAATTGTTTTAATCTAAGATCACGACGCTAACAAAGTCAGGGGCACAGCTAGTAAAGGTAATAAAACATCTCGTCTACCAATGATAATTCATTTTGCGTTTATACATAGGTCATGCATAGGTCGCTAGAATGGCCAATTGGTCACCCTAGTTAAGAAAAGTTTTCCGAACAATAAAACAGCTAACCTGTGGAAAGAAAAGCCACAGCCGGGGTAGTATTCATTTTTGCATCCAACTACACAGCAAAAGTTCACCATTTCGACGATTTACAATTTTATTACAACAATTTTGAATTTGTAATTTTATGATTTTTGACATTATGACCGCCATATTTTTTCATAAGGCCAAAGAGTTGCCATTAAAAAGTTTTCAAATTGTACCTTATTTGTTTTGTGATAAACTGAATAATCATCGTGTAAAACTATCAACAATTATCAATACTTGTTTTCAGATTTTGCACAAAATAATTAAAATTATACATTTTTAAAAACAAAATATTTTTAATTTACATCTTTTGTATTTCCAGTAAATTCTAAAGTGGTAGTTTAAAAAGTTGGCAACATGTTAGAAAGGGACACACGAGGGTTTCGGTTATCTCACAGTGGCTTGGTTGTCAGCTCACAACAACATTGAAGAAAAATAATTCTTGTTGCATAGAAAATAACCTTTATTTTGCATTCTCGACGAAATTCGAGTCTTCTATCCACCTATGGAGTATATAATATTCTTGCATTGACAGTAAAAAGTGCTGTTTGTCTATGGTTTGAATCAAGTCTGACAGGTGGTGTTGCCAATGGATAAATTCGGTATGTCAAGTTTTTTTTTTGTCTTCATTTTATATTTTTTACGGATAGAAGACATAATTTTAAGACACCTTTTTCATTTTTATTGCGATTCATCGAGTTTATCAATATAAATTTTATTTTTAAATTGTTTTGATCTGTAATCTCTAAGCGCAAAAATGGTGGAGAGAAAATAATTCGAACTCCATGGAGAAAAACTACTGCTATAATAAAAAAACTTAAAATCATCTGCCTCCTCTTTCTAACTCTATGCTGGAAACAGATACGGCAACATCAAATGTCAAATTCTGTCATTGTGAAAGTATTTTTTTTCTTAATGGCCAAGTTACTTTAAGTTGATTTTATGTTTACCAAGGAGTTTGCAGGGGCAGCGAGTGACGTCACTCGTGGACCGAAAAACAACGTTATTTTATTAAAAATATCTGTAATCCTTTAATTTTAAAATCCCTGACATAGAAAATATGATTATTGATACAATTATCTCGAAATGGTTTTCGATTCAGCCCTTCAAAAAAAAACTTGACATACCGAATTGTTCACAGCCAATACCTAAATACGCAATAGCAACGAAAATGTTATCTGTTTTAGTAAAATAAACATTAACTGTACAAAAAGTGGATTAAAGCCTGACCAGAAATATAAAAAACCTCGCCATGTTGCGGAAAATCATTGGAACTAATTTTTATACTTGGAACACTAACATTAAAGGTGACAGTCGATTGCAGCGCCCCCAATCCAGGTTTTTTATTTTCCTGGTCAGGCTTTAATTCAAAGTATCAAAACACCTTTCACATTGTAACCTTCATAATCCTAGTAGCGAATTAACAAAATCGCTCCCTAAAATTAGGGAATCCAAAAAAAACACGATAACACTTTCGATCTGACGGCTAAATTGGCAGGATTTTTTGCCATCCTTTCAGTGTCTTTGAACCATATTTTTTTATGAAAACGCATCATTGAACGATAGCAAAGTGTCGGATTGCCAGGTTACAGGTTCGAGTCCCGTCCGATACAACATTTTTCATTCTTTATTTTCAGTAACATTATAGAAATTAATTTGTTACTTGAGAAAAAGTACCTATCTTTTGAACTTATCATCCATCAATCTCTTCCGAAAGTACCAAATCATTCTCGCAAAATTACCAAAAATTATTTTCATCTTGTCCCTTTTGTTAAATTCTGATTATCTCCCCTATATCATAGGGAATTGAGTTCAAGTGATTAGCAAAATAATTCTTTCGACGGCAAAGCTATCGCTGTTAAACTTTACGCATTTTTGGATACAAAGTTTTGTTTTCAGTTAATTTGACTTTTAAAACAAGGGACTAAAAGTTATCTCTCGAAAGTGAATTGCGAAGAGAAAGTTGTGAACATTTAGCAAAGTCGCCAAATTATCGAAAACTAATTTTAACTTCTTCTCTAGTTTCTTTATTATAAAAGTTTACATTTTTCAAGATGGCAAATTGCGAATTTTTTGAAGACGCGACTTATGTAAACGCAGGGCCGGGCCATATTTTTCTTGTTTTTAGAAGCTTTCTTCTCATTATTTGAAAGACATACAAATTAATGGAAAATACAGGATGTAAGGAAAAGTATCATTAACCTTTAAACCACATACTCTACCCATCAAACTGAACAACTTTTATTATCAGAACGATCGCAACGCAAAACGATCAGAACATAAATAAATCATCTGTTCCATTTATGTTTGCGTCGAGTAGGTATTGCAGTTTAGTATGGAACAGCTAATTTTAACAGTTAATTTATTGTTGTTCTGATCGTTTTGCTGCCATAGTAAAAGTTGTTCAGTTTGATGGATAGATTATGTGGTTTAAAGGTTAATGACACTTTTCTTAACACCCTAAATAGCAACATCTCGGTTTAATTTGCTATGAAGTATATTTCTTATTTTTCTATAAAATACTATACGTTTGGCTCGAGTAATTTGCAGTTTTGTATGGAACAGCAGATTTTTTTTTTGCGATTTCGATGTTGGTGCCATAGAGAAAGTTGTTCAGTTTGACGGTCTGATCATCCCCTTAAAAATGTGTCAGCATATTAAGAAGGACCACAGGACTACATTTTAACACCCTACAGTTATTTCATTCTTTTATCCCAGACTCGACTCTATTCTATTTTATTTAATGGCGTTTCCTTGTTAGATTTCGCCAGTGTCAAGTTATTTGAGGGAGTGTCTATCCAATCTCGAGGATTGTTTTTGAGTAAGAACAACTGAGAAGGATTTAGGAGCCTCGTGGCAGGCTGAGACGCGAACCGCGCGACAGACTCGACTCCTTTACTTTTTTACATTTCATGGCACTTTGATGTCGCCTGTCACTTTTGACATTGCGTGCCCTTTTTTTTCTTTCCGTCAATTTGGCACCTCCTGTCACATTTGACACCTATATCTTTTGAAACCGCCTGTCGCTTTTGACATCGCCTTTCATTTTTTGTACTTTGTACTCGACGATACAAATTCTGTCTTAAACAGAATCTGTCGTAAACAGAATCTGTCTTAAGCCGAATCTGTCCTAAACAGAATCTGACGTAAACAGAATCTGACATTAAGGGTCGGCACTACCTACGGCCCGTTTGACATATCTGTCAAAAGAAAAAGACCGGTGGCCGACAACACTCAACCCTATCTTATAAGATTAATGAACAAATCAATTTGATAGCTTTTGGTAATACTTTTCTTGCAAAAAACTTGGTCGGCTGCAGCGCGCGGCAGCTTGGCTGGCGTGTTTACTGGTGTGAAGGAAAAAGTGAACCCTACCTGGTGACACAACATTTTACCTCGTTGAATTAAAGGACGTAACTAGTCTGTTGGTCTAGAGTCCAATTAGTAAGGACTAAAAAGTCTGGTCGGCCGACCCTATCCTGGCAGGGTCGTAGGTCCGACCGAATTTAGGGTACCTACTACTCGGAAGGCAGATTTTACCACATTAAATTAATGTTGAATGTTTGGTTGTGCGTGGCAATCATCCTGCAGCATCTGGATTTGAGAGCCGTAGGTCGAAATTGACATTTACAGCAACAGTACAGTACCGTGATGGACCTATAATGTGACTGATCAAAGATCACCCCTGGTGGTAGGATAGGATGGGTTCTAGCTAATTAGATCACAGTATTACTAAGGCTTAAAAAAACTTAAAATTATTTTAACAGAACAAATTAAAACTTTTAACAGAATAATGAAATTATTATAAGTTTAATATTATTGGTATTAGCAAACTAAGGGTTTAATAATACCCAAACTAAGGGTTTAGTAATCTGTTATCATCATAATCATCGTCAGATATAATATTTTAAGCACGGAATAAAAGTTAATTTTGCAGTAACTGGAACGATTGCCTTCAAAAACATTTGCGCAAAAGGACATCATCAGTGTGACGACTTTTAGTAGATTTCTTCTTTATTGGTATATTTAGGGCAAAATTGTTTAGTAGATTTTAGTAGAAATTGGGTATTCGAAAATGTTAATGTATTTAAAAATGCAAGGATTCAGGCTAATAAAATCTAACCTGGCAATACTCTAACTGGCTGAGAAAACGATTGCAGGGTTTGCAAGTTTTCCGGAACTTCTAGTACATCATCATCATAATCATCAGCCTATACAAGGTGTTACAAAAATACAAATAAACATTTAAGGGGGTGGTTAAGACCATCAAACTCAAGAACTTTCACTATGGGACCAATATCGAAATCGCGAAAAATATAATTTATGTTCTATACTCTACAAATCGACTCGAGCTAAAAATCTATGGGATATCAGATTTTTTTTCGCGATTTCGATGTTGGTCCCATAGAGAAAGTTGTTCAGTTTGACGGTCTTAACAACCCCCTTAAGAGTTTTAAAAATGTATTCTTACTTTTGTAACACCCTGTATACGTCCCACTGCAGGGCACAGGGCACCTTCTAGGAGGGTGTTTGGGCGTAAGTCCACCACGCATGCCCAAAGCGGATTGGTAGACTTCACATATACATCAGAATTTCTTCGTCTGCATTATGCAGGTTTCCTCGCGATGTTTTCGTTCACCCTTTGAGAGCAGTCGGTAATACGTACATAAGTTAGAAAAACTCATTGGTTCGTGGCATGTTGTCCGTGCGGATTCGAACGCGGACCTCTTGATTGAGAGTCTATACCTCTCCGCAATGCGCCACCGAACTCACTTCTAGTACAGCAAATCATATCGCCTAATGTTTTTTTTTTTTACAAAAGAGGGCTTCTAAACAGAGTTGGAATTTTGGTACCTAGCACTTTTAATATGTCAAAGAGATTACATGTTTATCGACTTCCAATAATGTCGATATACGGGTATATTTTATATCACTGCGGATAACTTCAGCATGTATCGAACTTCAAAATAGCGCAAATAAATCAGCTGTTCCATACATTTGAGTCGAATATGTAGGTACTGCAGTTTTGTATAGGACAGCTGATTTTTTTTTCGCTCTTTTGTAGTTGGCTCCATAGTGAAAGTTGTTCAGTTTGATGAGTAGAATACATGCTGGTGTTATCCGCAATGATAAAAAATTACCCGTATATGGACACAATCGGAAGTCGATAAACGTGCAATCCCTTTGACATAATTAAAAGTGCTACCAAAATTTCTGACTCTGCTTATGAGACACAGAAATCTGTACTAAATTTAAACTTGCGTAGGGACGACCAAATTTAATATTTATTTGAAAATTGAAGCATCCATGTTACAAAGTGATGAAAACCAATAAAAATTATACAAAAATGCGAAAATAACATGTGTAATGATGAGCGTTTAGATAAAATTGATAATATTTTGTTCAAAAACGTGTTTTATATTAAATTTTAACCATCTGTAACGACATTAATATTATTTGGTAGAATTTAAGTAGAATTTGAAACAGGGCTGGTAGATTATGGTAAATTTCAGCAGTAATTTTCGTCACGCTGAAGGACATTGTGCGACACAAGAACATATAAGTAGGTGTTACTTAGTAGCTAAAGTGGGTACATGAATCCTGAAAGGGCACAGCAATATTAACAAGAAGTAATTTTAAAGAAAAAAATTAGTATAATGTCAATAGTTCTTTTGGTAGTTTTTGGTTCTTTTGGTAGGTTTTGGTAATTTTTGGTAGTTTAGTAATTATTTTTTTGTTGTTTCTGGTTTTTTGGTAGTTTTTGGTTAGTTTGGTAGTTTTTCGTTGTTTCTGGTTATTTTGGTAGATTTTCGTAGTTTTTGGTTATTTTGGTAGATTTTTATACTTTTTGGAAATATTTGATAGAAGAATGAAAATTACCAAAAACTACCATAAAAACAAAAGAGTTCTTGACGGCTTGGCTACGGGGTGGGTTTGTTGACATAAATAAAATATATGTTTTGCAAAAGAGGTACCTACATTCGAATCGTAAGCGGAATTCAGTCAATAAGGGTGTCATGCCGATCCTTGTTTACCGACTTTAAATTACTCACTGTGACAGCTTCGTATATCCTCGATCTGTGCGAAATCGTGAGACGATACCCCGTAGTATTCCGTAGCAAGAGATTAAATTTAACTCGCAAAAATGAGCTACTGGTACCAAATTACCGACTAGCATCGATGCTAAGGACTACAAAATAAAGTCGAATACTGTTCTTGTGTATAGTAAAATACCAGATGACATTAAAGCCGACAAGAAATTTCTGAAGAAGGTTAAAGAATTATTAATCGAACAGTGTCCCTATGACTTTAATTAGTTTCTTCAGTATAAGTAAACAAACAGGCATCAATCTGAGTAGAAAAAAATGTGTTGCAGACCGATTAATGGTACCTCAATAGGTTATTATAATTTTTAACTAATCACATTTAACGGATTTTATAACATTTAACTAATTTAATTGTAGTAAGTGAAAGGTGGTAGTTAAGTTATTGTCTGGCACCTATTGTTTAAATCTGTTTTTTTCTTAATATTTATAAATTATATTGTAGTGTGACTAATAGGTACTCTGTACTTACCATCTGTAACTTATGTACCTACCTACAATTTAAGGTAAATAAATAAAATGAAATGAGATGAACCAAAAGTAACAAATTAACCATAAACTACCAAAAAAGTACGAAAAATTACCAAAATAACAATAATCTACCAAAAAGTACGAAAATCTACCAAAAAAAACAGAAACTACCAAAATAACCAAAAACTACTACCGAAAAGTACGAAAATCTACCAAAATAACTTTTTGGTTACTTTTGTACGAAAATTTATCAAAAACTACCGAAAGACTCAAAACTACCATAAATTACCAAAATAACCAAAAACTACCAAACAGTGCCCGGAAAGTAACTTTTGTGAAATTCCTTTGTGTTGTCTTGTGTCGCGCAATGTCTTTTCGCGCAAAATTCTGTCGTGCAAATGACTTACAAAGTCAATCATTTGAGTTACCTACTGCGGTACAGAATTCACTCTTATTCCATTCTTATTTAAAACATATCTTCTGACGATGATGATGATGATTTCAGATTATCAATCCTTAGTTTGCTAGTAACAATAGTAATAAACTTACAGTTATTCTGTTATAATAACGAGTAATAGTCGACCAATTTATAAAATGTACTTCTAAGTCCACATACGTGACGGGCAACTACGGAACCCTACACTGCATGTGGCCCGACACCCACTTGCCCGGTTTTTTATAAGTTACTTTGCCTACTTTAGCTAAAAATGGATTTGTTCATTAATCTTCTAAGACAGGGTTGGGTGTTGCCGGTCACCGGTCTATTTGCAATGATTTTGAACGATTGACGGCCCATAGTAATTTGTATGAAGAAAACGTCCAAAAAAATATGTGATTTTTGGTAACAAATTGCAAAAAAACTAGAAGTCGTATCGAAAAACTGATTTGTTTAAAGTGTTCTTTGATGTTTTGCCATTGATTAGAAATATATTTTGTTGTTTTATTTTGTTTCACTAAATCACAGGACTCGGAACGCGGCAGTGCTATTCTGGAGTTTTTCATGAAATTCTCGATTACTTTCTGATGTAACTACACAATTTTACTGAAATTTTTTTTGTTCATCTTGTACTTCATCTTTTAAAGAAGCGATGGTATTAATTTTGTTTCTAAATATAGCTATTTACTATCCTCAAAAGTCGGAACGCCGAACCCTGTTTTGCCCGATTAGGGTAGTGCCGACCCTTAACCGAATAAACGCTTTTTCCCTTAGTTTTATGGTCGGCCTCCCCCCGGCAGTGTTGCCAACGTTGCCAAATTACACATTCGTGCTAACAGACACTAAACAAAACGAAAGTAATTCATGCTCTTGTTAATTTTTCTCCGTTTAAAGCGTCATCAATCGTTTTTAGCTGAGCAAGTGGTCGTTAATGTAGGGTGACCAGTATTTGGGTCTAGGAATTTTTGATTTGTTTTTATTCAAAAACTGCCTCCGTGGTCTAATGGTTAAGAGCATTGGGATCTTGACATGGAGGTCGTGGGTTCGATTCCCACGTGGGGGGCACCTAGTGAAATGTCACTTTGAGCGTTTTTCCCTAGTTGGTTAGAACATTGCAGGCTGAGTCACCTGATTGTCTGAAAAGAAAGATGATTCCGTGGTTCGGATGGCGCGTTAAGCCGTTGGCCCCGGCTACTATCTCTGGTGGTAGTAGTCATTACATAAAAACCACGTCAGAGGCCGTAAGGCGGTTTGCATAAACTCTGACACCAGGGCTTGCAGCCCACTCGATAAGAAGAAGACTCAAAAAACAGAGAACATATCGGCGTACCTATATCCGTCAATCATAATCATCTTTTTTTTTTTTTTTTTCTATCCTGACAAAATGGCTCATAGCAACATTTATGGCGACTCTTATGGTTGACCATCTCCTTAAAAAACAGCGCTCTGATCAAATCGGTCAGCTTATGCCAGCCCTTTCGTAACTTTATAGCTTTTTTTAGTCTCTTTAATGAAATGATGTAAACTGTGAAAGTAAAGTTTCTCATTTCATTTAATTTCGAATCAATACATTTGATTGCTAAGATAGATATTATCTTATAATGTCGGTGAAAACGTTGGTACCATTTTTTGTATGGGGGTAAGGCTCAACTCTGATGGCCTAATGTAGTACTGAAATTGATAGCTGCGTACTTAACAAAACACAAGAATGATTCATAAGTTAGTGGAATGGTGGATGGTTGGTGGATGGTGAATGAATTTTCTGAAATTAGCGTGCATCTTTCAGAGCTATTTTTCTTGCGGACGTTTTTCGATTGCACATCGTGTGCGTGTGAGCCTATCTACCGATTTATATCTTTACGCCAAATAGGTACCTACCTACTACATAAGGACTTATGTCCGAGAAAGCTCTAAACGTGTGTTTCCACTACACAGACACTAAGGGAACCATCAGACATTAATTTGCAGCAACACACCATAATTGGCTCCACTGGTGAAGTTTATTGATTTAAATTACACACTGCGAAGACCGCCTTCATGATAGAGTTGCTATGCCTTTTATGGCGATGTTTCTTTTGACTTCCTGTCATTATTACACCATTACTGATCTTCAATATGCTAAAAAAAATAAAAAATAGTTGTTCCATAGGTAAAGGCCCAAAATGTAAGGAACCGCAGAAAAGTTTTGTTAAATAAAACCAAACATCTGTTATTTCCAAAATGGTTTGAAGCACATAATCAAACATTTGCTATAATAAGAAGTTTTGCTGGAATAAATATACTGGAAAAAATGTTTTGTTAAATATACAGGGTCCAACTTAATATGCTGACACTTTTTTAAGGGGATGATCAGACCATCAAACTGAACAACTTTCTCTATGGGACCAACATTGAAATCGCGAAAAAAAAATCTGCTGTCCCATACATTTGGCTCGAGTAGGTTTGCAGTTTTGTATGGAACAGAAGATATTTTTTCGCGATTTCGATGTTGGTCCTGTAGGGAAAGTTGTTCAGTTTGACGGTCTCATCATCCCCTTAAAAAAGTGTCAGCATATTAAGAAGGACCCTGTATATAGGTAACCAAACTTTTGTTATTTCCTTATCGTTTTGTAACACAAAGGATAAACAAAACTTTTTGCTATCTTTATACAGGGTGAAATTGAAATCAATGTCATCCTTTGAAACATAGAGTCTGCCCATCAAACTGAACAACTTTGACTATAGGAGACTATATCGTAGCAAAAAAAATTTGTTGTTTCAAACAGTTGAGTCGGGTAGACATTGCAGTTTGATTATGGGACAGGAACTTGAAAAAATCGATTAATAACTTCATAATGAAAATTAAATATAAAACAAATATACAGGGCCCTTAATATGCTGACCCTTTTATAAGGGGATGATCAGACCATCTAACTGAACAACTTTCTCTATGGGACCAACATCCTAATCGCGAGTTATCCCATACATTTGGCTCAAGTAGGTTTGCAGTTTTGTTTGGAATAGCTGCTTTTTTTCGCGATTTCAATGTAGGTGCCATAGAGAAAGTTGTTCAGCTTGATGGTCTGATCATTCCCTTTAAAAAATCAGCATAATAAGAAGGACCCTGTATGTACTGAGGGAGCGGGGAGCGATTGGATGAAGGCCGAGGACAGAGTTTTGTGGCGCGCCTTTTGGTAGGCCTATGTTCAGCAGTAGACGATGATAAGCTGATGATGATGTATGTACTGACAACAACAGACAAAAGGTATGATTGAGCACTGTTAAAACATTTACATTAGCCCTTCAAATCATTTAAAACTTTTACACACTATCGCTATGCGCATCTTCAATTTAACTATCATTCAAGACCCCACACATAACTCTTATGTATAACCCCATAAATGGTAAAATAGCTTGATTCTCGAGTCTTTGTACACAGAGTAAGTTTAAGTCGCTTCTTCAGAAACTTAAATCTGCTTAAAACTTAAATTTACTTTAAACAAAGGCTCAAGTTTAAGTTCTCGAGTAGATTTGACTTTGTCTGTACTAGTTTGTCAAGCCAATAGGGTTTTCTGGGCGACTGGCGCCTCTGGGGAAGAAATAACTTGATAGAGGTAAAGTCTTTGTTTGAACTTTTAAAGAGTTCGGTATGGGAGCGTGAGATAGTCGCGAGTTATATCTGGAGCGAGATAAAGGCGCGGGATAAGTTATCCCGTTGTTCATATCATGCTAGGCTCCGAATTATGCTCGTGAGTTTATACAATATACAGGGATACAGTTTTTTAAGTGGATTACCAGACCATAAAACTGAACAATTTCCTCTATGGGACCAACGTTTAGTGTAGCGTCACACTTGCTGAACGTTTCGCGGCTGAATCTTCAGCGGCAGAACTTTCGGTTATAGTATTAGGTTGGCATGACACACATGGCGCATGGCGTCGCGTTACGCGACGGAAGGTTACGTCACGTTTAGTTCGGTCGGTATTGCAATCATGGCGTTGTAGCTTCCTGTGAAAAGTATAGAAAAGTTTCTAGCTATCTATACAGGGTGTAAGGAAAAGTATCATTAACCTTTAAATCTGACAGGTTTGCTCCCATAGTAAAAGTTGTTCAGTTTGATGGGTAGAGTATGTAAATAAATAAATAAATAACGCTCACAGGCACATACATTGTAATGATCCCAAACTAGCACTAAAGGCTTTTATTATGGAAACCATACAACAACGGCACGAACATATAACATCCATGACCGAACCGGGATTCGAACCCAGGACCCTGGTTTGGCAGTCCGGCGTGGTAACCATTACACCAACCGGGTCGTCAAAAAAAAGGTTAATGATACTTTTCCTAACATCCTGTATAACTAGTGATAAATTTTCCGTCTGTTCTATGTCTGTGGTCTGAGGGTCTACCATGAGTTTTCACCGTACTCGTACTTTACTACTGTAGTTACGTCACCAATTTTGTATTGAATTTGGTACAGCGCTCCTAGTGGTTACGTTGAGAATAATTGATTTCTGTCATACGAATTGGCGACGTAACTACAATAGTAAAGTACAGGGAAAACTCACGGTAGGCCCTCTGTACGTAAACCCGTAATCATAGTTCATCTGTATTCCACTTCCAAAATTTGTACAGATACGGATAAATCCGATTATAATGGCAACACACACAACGCGCGCCGAACCATCGGTCGCGGAACGCGACGCCTAGTGTGTCATATGCGTAGAAAGAGAAGGAACTAGAACGAAGCACATGTCTTGTCATATCACTCAGTAAGAGATGCACATAGCAAATTCGCTCTAGTTAAAAAAGGAGATCGCTACTTATTGTTGTCCTTATCGACGTAGCCACTTTTTTGTTCTACGACGGCTGTCTGACTCCGGAGTCAGACATCTATTTTCATACAAATTGTATAGGATTTTATGACTATCGCTGTCTCATACGCGGTTACACTGATGTTCCGTCTATCAGCGTAAGCGAAATACTTGGCCTATGGTCATATGCAAAATACATTGACTGCGTTTTGACTGAACTAGACGCTCGACGGAAGGTTCAGCGCGTTACGTTACGTCGGCTAGTGTGTCATTCATAGTCTTAGGGTACTTGAAAAGCGTTGCGCGCGTGTCGACCGAAGAATCCCGTAAGGGACAAATATTTGTATGATGAATATGAATATTTGTATCCGAGATGGATGTTTATATCTATTGTATTCTATATCGTTGTCTAGTTATCATAATACAAGTCCAGGCTAGATTCTGGAACTTTAAATGTGACTAGGTAGATAATTTCCTACCTATAGATAATTTGTGTGACAATGTCCAAGATATTTATAAATATATTTATTTATTTACTTTAAGGGGTGATTTTACCCATGATACTGATCAACTTTCTCTAAGAACCCTATTAGAAATTATAAAAAACAATTTTGCACTTTCCATAGGTAGGTAGGTACTAAATGCAATCAGCTGTTCGAACGTTTGTATGAAAAGTCAATTTTTTTGCCTATTTCCTTTATGTTTCTCAGGGAAAGTTGATCAGTATCATGGGTACAATCACCCCTTAAAGTAATGCAACTGTTGACCCTAGACTCTAACACTCTGTATATCTGACAGTTTTTTAAGGGGATTACCACCACAGTTCAGTCACCTGAGAGCACACTACCGCCGCTCTCACCTGTGAGTAAACAGTCGATGGGGCCGATAACGGTCATGATCATGATGAGATAGCAGTTTTTATTACTCACCCAACACCAACAACTAAAGTGTAAACCAATCAACCTAATGAACGTAACACAACTATATTCTTAATAGGTACACATGTATCCTTATTCGAAAAATACTGAACAAAAACATCCACACGTCAATCACACTTACTCAACAAAAAAATATATCTAAACGCAGCACAAGACGAGCTAGTTACCTTGCACTACCAAAGCAAAGATTAGAACAAATTACGGCAAGCGAATGTTTACATACGAGGGAGCACAACTTTATAATAACTTACCTTCATTTATAAAAAAGAAAACGGAGTCTTTCAATCAATTTAAATACAAATTAGCTCAACATATCTTGTCTAATTGAACACTAATAATGTGTACTTACCTATTTTGTGTTCTGGAGAGGCAGTTTGCTTATACTTAGTGTAATTTATTAATTAGATACCTACCTACTGTAAATCTTTCGAGTGTTCTGTGAAGTGCGAATGACTATTCATTTCTACTATTATTAAGTCTTCTTGAGTCACGTTGCAGGAATTGACCCGAGCACACGTCTCGCGTGGTTTTCGCGCGTCGCGTTTTTGCCTGCCACGAGGCTCCGCAATCCTCAATCTCTTCCTGTTCTTGCACAAAAACAATCCCTGATATTGGGATAGATACTCCCATAATCTACTTGACACTGGCGGAAATGCAGTGCTAACGCACAAGCAAAAAGCCATTAATTATAAATAAAAAAAATAAAAAAGTCTTCTTCTCATGTACTTAAGTGACTTTTTTGTCTTTAATTGAGAATAAAGTATCTTTAAACCTAATTTTGACAAATACCCCCTAATATCCTCACCTCAAAACAGGACTATGTTTTTCATCCTTAATAGCAGTCGAGTAAAAACGGAACGCTGCAATTTCAGCATATTTTTTCATCACAAACGATTGCAAATTAGTATGTATCCCAGCGACGCGGCGTGTATAAATTACAACTCGAATATTGCTTGCGGCGCAAAACACTTTTTGTTATCTGCCACCGATATATCGATGTACTGGGACGAGTTATACAGGAGGATACTTAACAAAGTTTTATGGAAAGTGGACATGGGTATTTTTTTGTAGGGCGGATATAGCCACTACTAATCCATCACGCTAGCGTTGTTTGTATTAGCGTTATTCGCACAAACATGCTGTCGCACTATCGTTATTAGTACAAACGTGCTGTCTCACTGGCGTTATTAGCACAAAAATGCTGTACCACTGACGTTATTCTGACCATAATACTATAGCACTGGCTTTATTCACACAAACATGCTGTCGCACCGGAGTTGTTCGCACAAACATGCTGTAGCATTAGCGCAATTCGCACAAACATGCTGTCACTCTGTCATTATTCGCATAAACATGTTGTCGCACTGTCATTGTTCGCACAAACAAGAAGTCGCACTGGCGTCATGCGCACAAAAATGCTGTCACATTGGCGTTATTAGCACCAACATACTTTCACACTAGCGTTATTCGCACAAACATGCTTTCGCATTGGCGTTACTTCCACAAACATGTATGTCAAGCTCTTTTTATTATCAATCATCTCAGCCGATAGTCGTACACTGCTGGACACAGGCCTAGACCCAAGGATCGAAACAACAACCGGTCTTGACCGGACCCCGACACCCGAACCCGATAAAAAACACACACCTCAACACACTTCCGACAATGTGGATGGTGTCATTCAATATTTGAGAAAGTAGGTACCAAATTTGAACCAGAATTAGTTCCCTCCCTTACCCCTTCCTCAACCCCCACATCTCCTATAAAACAGAATTGTTTTTTTCCGCTAAATATCGTATTTCGCCTCAAGGCATCGACAACCAGTTGTGTATAATACAAGCTTTTATTAGAATTCCGAGGCGTCACATCCAAAAAGGAATGTTCAATATGCGAAACTGAACGTTATTGGAAAAGTAAGCTTCCATTTAGACGGCCCGATAGCTCGGTAATGAATCTGGCTACTGACTCGAGGATACGCTGGTTCGAATCCTGCAAGGGGGTTTGATGTATGAATACAAAATAGCCGTGTATAAATTTGAATGGACTACCCCATTTCTTCCCGTAGACGAGACTACTAAGGGGTAAAGGGTTCTTCAGTGGATTTGTGGGTGAAAGGCTAGCCACTAGTCACTGCTGAAGGGATGAACACACCGAAAGGGATACATCATCATCATCATCATCTCAGCCGATGGACGTCCCCCAAGTATCGCCACAACGACCGGTCCTGCGCTGCCCTCATCCAACGGGTTCTTGCCGCCTTCACCAGGTCGTCGGTCCACCGTGTGGGGGACTATCCACGCTGCAATTTCCGGTACGCAGTCCCCACTCGAGAACTTTTCGGACCCATCGGCCTTTGGTTCTGCGAGCAATGTGAAAGGGATTATGGTCGTGAAATTATGTATGTATCTGTGAATGAAAATGATCACTTGTTCCATGCTTAGGAAGGCACGTTAAGCTGTTGATGCCGGTGTTTGTTAAGTCAAGTCACAAACCTTTTTCGAGTTACAGTAAAACGAGGAAAAAGAGAAGTATTTCATGAAGAGGCCAATCCTGTGTCCCAGTAGTGAGATCTATGATAAAGGCTGATGATGACCTTTTGATTAATCTGTACAAACAGTTTTATTTATGTTTATTCGTTCATTTGTTAACAAAGTATACTGCGGCTAGGGTTGCCATGCGACCGGCTTTACTCGGACATGTTTCGCGTTTTGTGGTTATATGTATACAATGTACGGCCAAATATGGGGTGGGGGGGGGGTCTACCTCTTAGCGGTACACCCCGGGCAACGGCATCACAAGCTACCAAGTTTGTGGTGGCGGCTGAACGATCCCCCACAGCGGTGTGGTAGGTTCCGCAAGTAGCCACCTGGCTCGCGACCACCCTCCTGCCGGAGTCTGGCGCCGTGCAGGAGTGCCAGTGCCATTCTGAGTAAGCTCGCTACATCTTCAACCCCATCCTTGTCCTGAGGACTAGATTGAGGTCTCTTGACCTCAACCCCCCAACAAACAAACCCCAAATACAGACAGACAGACAAAAGGAATATACCCTTATGTTCCTTCTGTTTGTCTGACTGCATTTGCTGTATTTTGTTTGTATTTCCTTTTTTGGCTACGGAACCCTAAAAACGTGGTAAGAACCCGTTAAAATGATTGATAATGATGATGTCTGACCCTGCAGAAATCGTCTGGCAACCCTAGCAGCGGCATTAGTAAACAGCTGCAGTACAGTCGGCTACATTCTTCGTCTTCGGATAGACAAGCTGCACTTTTCAATTTCCATGCACTACGCTGCAATTTAAAACGCAAACACTTTATAGATCGACTCCGATGTCTTGGCACTTTGTTTCAAACAGAAAAAAACAACAGTAGATGATTGGTAAGTAAATTATAAATTGAGAGAGTCGTCCTCAAAATGAGTTTGTAGATAATGTGAACACACAAAAAAACAATTGAAACGCGTTACCTAATTTACCCCTAAAGTATGTAGTACGTACGTACGTGCTTTAGAACATTCAATGTCAATGTTACTTGGAATAAATTGTTTGATTGATTTATAGATTAAACTGAAAACTTTTACTATACAGGGTCCTTTTTAACACGCTGACACATTTTTAAGGGGATGATCAGACCATCAAACTGAACAACTTTCTCAATGGGACCAACATCGAAATCTTGAAAAAAATCTGCTGTTCCATAAAACAGCGAAAATGTATGGGACAGCAGAATTTTTTTTTTGCAAACCGTGTTGTTTGCATTGTTGTGAGTGGGCACCGCTTATTAGGTCCACGACATATATACGAATTGCGATCCGGCATTCCGAATCAGAATTGTGGTTTTGTATAGAATTTGATACCTCCGCAATTCGTGGAGGGGGGAAATCCATACAAAATCAATTCAATTCAATTCAAAATCATTTATTTAATATAGGAGCTTGAAGCACACTTATTAAACGACAATTCTTTTTTGAGCTACCACCGCGTCGGAACGTGTTGTCGCTGTAGAGAAGATGCGGCCAGAAACTCTACAGCATAACACGACTTAATGACTATTACAATATAAATTGTTATGCTAAGGTTATGTATGCAGTAATACATAGTCTATTTAATTAAATAATTGTAATCGTAATCCTTGTCCAAAAGCCGCGGTGGTCCAGTGGCGAGTAACCTTGCCTGCCGTGCAGGAGGCGATATGGTTCAATCCCCGTCCAGGCCGACTCGTACATTTGAGTTTTCGGAATTTATGTACGATTTGTAACACCACTGGCTTTTCAATGAAGAAAAACATCGTGAGGAAACCTGCATGCTTCAATTTCAAGGCATGTATTGTACCCACTGTCCGTTACAAGTGGCGACGGGCTCACCTCCCGTCACACTGGACAGAGTTTCGCTACTACTGGTGAAACGTGGATGTCCTGAGGTTTCAGAATATGTTTGTCTACCCCCTCGGGGTATATAGTCGTGAAATCGTTATCCTGATTTGGAATTCCGGATCTAAATACAGTATGTTTGTGGCGGACCTTGTCCTGGTTTACACGAGTTGTAGCGAAAATGTGTGGTGGGCCTTTGCTCGGTATTAAACCCACCCAAATTAACGTCTTTCTAAAACTGTCAACATATCTTAGGCAGCGTATACAACGCCGCTTGGACCGTGGATTTATGACGCGCAGGTTATACAGTGCCTTCACCACAATAGCTTTGTACTGATTTCAGATGCAATTGTAGAGAAAATATCATATGAATCCCTCAGAATGCAGATTTGTTTTCAGATATCGCATGTGTGTAGTGTATGAAACTATGAAGGAAAGGTGTTATCGTAATTTGAAAATGGATGTAAACCAGAACTATGTTTAGTTGATAATCTAATATAGGAGTTTAACTTATTGATGTATGTTTTGTATGCCAAGCTACCGGGCAGCTCAGTCGATAGAGAACCTGTCTGCTGTGCCGAGGGTCGCGGGTTCGAATCCCGTAAGGGACAATACGTTTGCTCCCATAGTAAAAGTTGTTCAGTTTGATGGGTAGAGTATGTGGTTTAAAGGTCAATGATACTTTTCCTTACACCCTGTATATGTATTCTATATCGTTGTCTAGTCATCATAAATACAAGTCCAGGCTATATTCTGGTACTTTAAATCGGACTAGATAATTTGTGTCACAATGTTCAAGAGTTTTTTTTTCTCCACGACCTTTAGCGCGAGACCAACTCACACTTGGCTGATTTCTATTATAAGTTGATAAACTATAGAGTTTGCTCTATAACCACACCAAGTTTGAAGCTTGTATGTACTCGTATTACCGTTTTTACGATAGAGCGAGAAGAAAAAACACTGATAAAAACTAGTTGAGGACTCCTTAATTTTTAACTTTTTATTACTTTTGAACAAATACGCCTTCATAACGTATAATCTGTGAAAATTTCAACTATCTAGCTATAACGGTTCAAAACTTACATCCCTAAGTATGAACATGGTATGAACGGACAACGTACACTAAAAGAAATCTTTAACTAAGTAAATGTTTGTTAAATGTAACTGAACTTTAGTGACTACCGAACTGTTTTGTAAAACATAATCAAACATTTGGTTATAAATAGCCAATTGTTTAGCTGTTTTAACCAAATGTTTGATTATGTTATACGAAACAGTTCGGTAGTCACTAAAATTTGGTTGTATTTAACAAAACATTTTTTTCAGTGTAGGGTTAGTAATAGAGTCCCGTTTTCACCCTTTGGGTACGGAACCCTAAAAATGAAATAAACATTGAGATTAAATAATTCCAATGAACAGATACCTCCCTATTTAAATCGGGTGAGATGAGAACACAGTTTTCCGCCATCTTTTAAACTTCCAACTACCAGCAAATGCAATTCAGTCGGTATTCTCCCTTTCAAACTAGGATGTCATTTGTATGCATTGAGTTAGACAACTTATATAATTAGCTGCATATCGCTTTTCTGCATTCGGAAATAAGAACTCTGGAGGAATTTAAATAGAATTGGAACTTGTGTTTAGGGTTCCGTACACAAAGGGTGAAAACTGCACCCTATTTCTAAGCCTACGTTGTCCGTCCGTCCATCCCCTTTAGGGCTGTAACTTTTGAACCGTAATAGCTAGAAAAGTGAAT
The DNA here is from genome assembly GCA_963693445.1 of Agonopterix heracliana. Lineage (NCBI taxonomy): Eukaryota > Metazoa > Arthropoda > Insecta > Lepidoptera > Depressariidae > Agonopterix > Agonopterix heracliana. The sequence goes on from OY856331.1 coordinate 11,033,314, forward strand.
TTTTTACAGAATATGCGTTATGGCGGCGGATTAGTAAACAAATAATAAAATGTCAAAAAGTTAACACTTTCGCGGACAATGAACGAGACACAATATAACTTTTATTGTTATCACTGCTCTAGCCGGTCAGTGTCCGTCCACGAACGTGTTAAAAATGAAGGGGATCCTAATACAAGAAACAAATTTTTATCAACGTTTTTGCTTATCTCTCTATCGTAAAAACGGTAACACAAACAAACATCAAACTTGGTATGATTACAGAGACAACTCTACAGTATAACAACAAATAATAAAAACTGGCCAAGTGTGAGTCGGTCTCACGCTAAAGGTCCCGGAAAAAAATACGTTGTGTGGTGTGGTATGAAAACCTCGGTGCGCGAATAGCCCGACTCACACCTGGCCGGTTCTATTTTCTAGTTATAAGCATAAGAATAGTTAACTATTCTTATGTCATAAGTAAGGTTAAAGATATATTGGTAGTCACATCAGCTACAGGTTACTGCATAGAATGGACAGCTTTTCCAACGATCTGTAACCATAAGAATAGCATATGCATATGCTCACGACTATATTCCCCGAGTCAGAGATATTCTGAAACCTCAGAACATCCACGTTTCACCAGTAGTACCGAATCTCTGTCCAGTGTGACGGGGGGTGAGCCCGTCGCCACTTATAATGGACAGTGGGTACAATACACGCCTCGAAATGGAAGCATGCAGGTTTCCTCACGATGTTTTCCTTCACCGAAAAGCCAGTGGTGTAACAAATCGTACATAAATTCCGAAAAACTCATTGGTACGAGTCGGCTTGGACGGGGATCGAACCATCGCCTACTGCACGGCAGGCAAGGTTACTCGCCACTGGACCACCACGGCAATAGTTAATATTAACTATTCTTATGCTGTAACACCCGTCACCAGTGGCTTTTCGGTGAAGGAAAACATCGTGAGAAAACCTGGATACTTGTCCATATAAGTGGCGACGGGCTCACTCCCCGTCACACTAGACAGAGTTTCGGTAGTACTAGTGAAACGTGGATGTTCTGAGCCTAGGCCTGATATTTCTAACTACCCCCCTCGGGGAATATAGTTGTGAACATAAGCTTATAATTATCGAGTTTATAAGCGTTTTTACAGAAAGCTCTTTCTTATACTAAGCTGCGGCCGTAGCATTAGCGCCTTAGCTCTCTTTCTATTTCATCATCATCATCATCAGCCTAATATACGTCCCACTGCAGGGCACAGGCCTACCCTCTAGGAGGGTGTTTGGGCGTTAGTCTACCACGCGTGCCCAATGCGGGTTGGTAGACTTCACATATGCATCAGAATTTCTTCTTCTGCATATGCAGGTTTCCTCCCGATGTTTTCCTTCACCGTTTGAGAGCAGTCGGTAATACGTACATTAAGTTAGAAAAACTCATTGGTAAGTGGCACGTTGTCCGTGCGGATTCGAACCCGGACCTCAAGATTGAGAGTCCATACCTCTCCGTAACGCGCCACCGAGCACTCTTTCTATTTGCACGCGAACAAATGAGATGAAAGGCGTAATAAGCCTTATCGCCTGCATTAAGAGCTACGGCCACTGGAACCACACAGCGATTTGTATTTGTACCACAATTCTAAGTCGTGGAAAAGGGCTATTAATTCATAGAAACCGTAAGCGACAGAAACTTTTAAAAGGCTAAGTTTAAATGTATTATGCTTATAAATAGCTCTGAAAGTGCTCTAGCGAATGCTCTGACCACTTTTCACAAACAGCATATAAAATTGCTAAAGCAATACGGATGCCACCTTACACCGTTGCGTAAGGGCTGTGGGGACTTGCTATAGATGTCAACACGTCCACAAGTTATAGCAAAGAAGCTAACAGATGGCGATACCGTCGCGCTCAGAAATATGCTCCATACAAAGACAACGTTCACCGTAAATTCGTAACTCGTAACCTACTACAAATAAGGTTCACAATCGAATGAGAGACATAAATCGCGCAAGAGAAATCATAGAGATTCGATATATATACAAGGTCCAACTAATAACTGTTGGACCACGGCCGGTCCCCAGGCTTCACACTAAGCCTGGTGGAAGATCTTCCCTTTTCAGTGGAGGAACATTCCCAAGTAGCACCTCCATAGGGCTCTTACAGACGAGCGACACTTTATTTGCGACAGCGGTCGCAGAGGGTGGCAAGCTGTCACGCGACTGTCGGCGACAGCTCGCGACACCGGTCTCCTTACGTAACCCTTTCTCTCAAATGTTATCTATCGACATAATATGAGAAACTATGTTACCTATTGGCACAGACCACTGGTCTGTGCGTATTGGCTTTTAGAAAATCCCCCATTCATGCATCATTTTCTGACTGCGGTGTAATAGTAGGCCTTGCGTTCAGTTTAACACCGGACGTATGTTATTGTGGACTTATTGTCTCTTTCTAGTTTATGAGAAATGCGACCGGATGTTGAGAGGAAGCGCTATTCACTTGTTTCGTGTAATTGATCGTTTTATTGGGAAAAGCAAAACTTGTTTATACTTTGTTTTTCACTTCCACGTCTAGATCTTGGCTGTTTGCCCTTTTTGCCTTTTGCTAGAAAATGTTAGTCTTTTTCTGTGTAGTGTTTTTTTTCTTGCTTTTTGCGTTCTTTTTGCTTTTCCTGCTTCGAACACAGATAAAATACCCTGTGGTTTGTCAGATTTCTGTTTTAAACTATACAGTTTCAATACTAGGATTAATTTAAAAGTATGGAATCCTTCGAGCCACTGTAACTTTGAAACTGCACATTTTAACTAAAGCCTGACCAGGTATATAAAAAACCTGGATTGGGGGCGCTCCAATCGACTGTCACCTTTAATGTTAGTGTTCCAAGTACAAACATTAGTTCCAATGATTTTCCGCTACATGGTTTTTTATATTCCTGGTCAGGCTTTAAAATCTGACAAAGCACAAGCAAAAAAATTGTTTTAAAATTTCTATGAAAATAAAACTAAACTTCTATGGATCCCGCTCAATGCGGTCCCCACCGTCTTGAACCGTTGGATCTCAACGTCGATTTTGGAAACTTAATTAGATTACACCTAATCGTAAGTTTTTATGAATGTCCCATGGTGACAATTTGAAACAGGCATTGCCCATTCCTTGAGTCGACTTTAATAACTGTTTTTATACCATAACTAGTGATAGTACTGTAGTGTGTAGTAACTAGTGATAATACTGTAGTTAATAAATCAGGTGTACCTTTCCCCTCAATAATTATATTTTCCACCATTAACAACTTGAAAAGAACGAACTGTAGAAAAGGTATTCGTTTTGCAGAAAGCAATTCATTTAACGAAATATGAAGTAAATTTTCTAAAATAGAACTGTATTCTACTAAAGAAAATGACTATTACGTAATATAATAACACAAAATAAGTTCTTACAAAGTTTTCCGCCCGCTAAAACTTTAAACTTTATTCCATGTGGCACTCATCCTTAACGTAAACAGAGCAGGATTAAGGATAGGTCATTTAATTTACTTTGCAGTGGTACCATGAGTAAATAAAATAATGGGTGTCCAGAAGGTTGGAAGGGCAACGCCTTGGGTAGTTGAGCGGTTGACTCCGCGCTCGTTTAGGACCGCGGTGTCAATCGCCCAAGGGATCTTTTTGAATAGGGTCTTACACACCACGGTATGCATTTTAATGGACGGCGGTGTCAATCGCCCATGTGCTTTTTTTGAATGGGGTCTTTCGGACCGCTATCCAAAGTTTAATAATATAATTTTATTTTGGACTGACGGGCAGAAAAACGTTTAGTGTCGAAAATGAAACAATTTCATTAAAATGCAAATTTTTTATTACTTATATAATATTTTTATTTTTTTTTATATTTTTATTGTAATATATTGATTGCATTTTATTGAAATTGTTTCATTTTCTACACTAAACGTTTTTCTGCCCGTCAGTCCAAAATAAAATTATATTATTAAACTTTGGATAGCGGTCCGAAAGATCCTATTCAAAAATAACACATGGGCGATTGACACCGCGGTCCATTAAAATGCATACCGTGGTGTGTAAGACCCTATTCAAAAAGATCCCTTGGGCGATTGACACCGCGGTCCTAAACGAGCGCGGAGTCAACCGCTCAACTACCCAACGCCTTTACAGCGATGCTTATTCGGTGTCAAGCGTGATTTACCCGAGTCGATTTTTGCCGTGCGGCGAAGTGCAATTTGCAGTACATCGTCTTGTTTATTTGACTTGAAACATAACATGTAATAGGGTATTTGACAGGTTTTTAAAAACTGTTCTACGTTAATTACTGATGTCTAAGGACTTTATAGAAAATGTATATTTTACGTTCCAATACATACAGGGTGTAACAAAACACCCTAGTAATACTTAAGGGGGTGCTTCAGATCATAAAACTGAACAACTTTCACTATGGAGCCAACGTCAATAAAAAATCTGCTGTGCCATACATTTGAGTTGAGAGGGTACGGCAGTTTTGTATGAAAGAGCGGTTTTTTTTCGTGGTTTCGATGTTGGCTCAAAGTTGTTCAGTTTGATGGTCTGAACCACCCCTGAATATTCAGAACGGTAAAAAAAATCTTCCGGTGTACTTGGTGAACCTTCACGTAAGAGAACGAGCGGTAGCATCGCTGCGCATGTAGTGTCCCGCGCGCCGCGAGGTTTGTATGAAACTATTTCTCTGTAGGATATTCTACTCGGTGCCTGATTCCCTCCCTGCATTATTGTTACATTGCTTAAGTGCAGCGGGGGGCAACTAGTTTCACTTAAACTGTAATTTACTGGCGCAGTTATTTCACCACTGTATGCGGCGAGATTTATTTTAAGAACAGTGTTATAGAATTCTAACGTTCTCGCTTTAAGTAAATCTTACACGGTTTCGGTAAATGAAAGTAAACACTGGAAGCTGTTTTCAGCTCGGTGCGAAAAATATCAACTCTCCCAGCGCCCGTAGCATGGCAGCGTAATAGGGTCGTTCCTAATATGCTGACACTTTTTTAAGGGGATGATCAGATTATCATACCAAACAACTTTCTCTTTAACACCAACATCGAAATCGCGAAAAAAAATCAGATTTGTTCCATAAAAAACTGCAAACCTAACTTGAGTCAAATGTTTTAGGAGTCGGTCCCATAGAGAAAGTTGTTAAGTTTGATGACGTCAGGACCCTGTGGCAAGTGGCAATTGACAATGACAATTCAGAGTACATTGCTGGTAACTAATGACGCTAAACTCGCAGTGTCCCAGCATTCTCAGCAATGTACACTGAATTGGCATTATCAATTGTTACTTGTCGCGTTTATTAAACAGGGCCCAGAAAGTTATCGATGTGATATTATTTTGAATAAACAATTTTGAACATATCCATTATTTAATTAAATAGACTATGTATTACTGTATACATAACTTTAGCTTAAGGCGTAATAGTAGGTGGAAATACCTGGGAGGCATCTTTTATTTTTCATTTTACGACTAGATTTATACCATTTACGCGAAACTAAAGTCATTCTTCAGTATTTTTGAATAGTTTATGCCACTTATATGCCCTCGGTCATTAAAAACTCCCCAAAAAAATATGTTATTTGTGACCACCATCTTGAAAAATCTAGTCAATCTTGACCAGCTCCAGCTGTTCCAGCGGCACACACACTTAGAGTCGAAAAAACGACGAAAACAACCATTAAAATGGTTGAAGCACTTCAAATGTTGATAAAAATTTGCAGATAATATTCTTTATTTTCGTAATCCACTTAGTTCATTCCAAAATATCAAGTGGTGTCATATTACGATAAGTCTAAACAATTAGGACGGAAAACATGAGTCACAAACGGCTTCGGTTTCAAATAAAAATGATTATTTATAAATAAGAACAAAAGACTCACGTATGTTTTGGTTTTCGGCATCCAGAATGGTTTATTTATCCATAGACATGATTTAGCACTGCCACTTTAAACAAGTAAACACAATAAATCACTTCACAAAACACCCACTTGAAACATGAAACCGACCGATACTTGAAACGCGCGGATTCAAACTGATATTCCGACAAAACTATCGAACAGGGGGTCTGAACTTCTATAAAAGACGTCGGGGTAATTTTGTAAGTTAGAGATAGAAATATAGAGCTTATGGATTATTCTGTAGGTAAAACAAGGACAGATAAATATAAAAGAGCAGGGCTGTTGGGGAACAGATATACCCCGGGCAAACAACGGTCCTTTTTTTCCGGTATGAAAATATGCCCGGTGCACAAAAGGAAGTCAAGGTCAAAAAACCGGTCAGATGAGTGGCTAGTGTAATCATAAACTGAATACACGATTGGGATTACTTCACTCGATAGAAAATCGTCACAAAGATGACTTATTTTCATGAATTTTTAAACATTTTTCTCGTTTTAGAAGAACTTAAAATTTTTTGCTTAAAATAGTTTCAGATTTTTGCATTTATACTCACATATTCACCATTAGTTTAACTAATCTAGAAAAAGTACTTTGGTTAGTTCTTTTTAATCGAAAATACGGCTCGCGCACACACTTTTCGGAGCGCTGGTCAATCGCGTTTCTCATAGAAACCTATTCTCATAGGGACCTATGGCCCCTTAAGAATTTATATTGTAATAGTCATTAAGTCGTGTTATGCGACAACACGTTCCCACGGGGTGGTAGCTTAAAAAAGAATTGACGTTTAATAAGGTGTGCTTCAGGCTCCTATATCGAATAAATTATTTTGAATTGAATTGAATTTGAATTGAATTTTGAATTTTATTTATTCCAGAAACTTAAATACAAATTATTAATTTATTATTAATTTATTAACATAATTAGCTTAACATAACATTAAAATAGGTAAAAAAAAAAAACAACGATAAAGAAAAAATAAAAACCCTATAAACAAAACACCTCAAACACAATTATTAATTATTTAAATTGGCAACATGCCTCGTCCAAAAGGATGTACAGCCATATATCCACGACAAGCTTCGTTACAAGAAGGTATACATATATATCCACAACACGTTTCGTCAGCATAATAAAAATAAATAATAATTACACACATTAATCGGCCCTTTCCTCAATAATCGTACCCGGCGGCGGCGGTGTCCCGGCGGTCGTTCGGTATTTTGAATTGAATTGAATTGAAAAAATGAAATTTGATTTGTCTTGCGGCAACGCTCTGAACTGTGTGTAGGTACTATTTGTTTAGTTTATTCCGTGTTGTTTTGCTATTTAAACTAGAAAATAGAAATTCTTTCCGCTTCCGCTTCCTGCTGAATTTTAAAGCGTTATCCTAAGTACCACTTACAGGCTAAATTATACCACTTAGAGCTAAACCGTGCTCGGCGCTCCCCATCTAAAGTTTAGTGATATTTTCTTGACCAAAACACTTTAAGTTCGGTTAAGTATGTTTGTGTAGGGTTTAAGATGTTGTTTGTTACGGTGATCTTTTTTTGGAGATTCCGTGCCAAAAAACCGAGGTCGTTTGTAGTGCGTTAAGTCGGTAGATCTTAAGTAATAGAGTCATAACCTGAACAAGGATTTAGCATAGCATAGCATATGCTCACGACGGAATATTCCCCGAGTCAGAGATATTCTGAAACCTCAGAACATCCACGTTTCACCAGTAGTACCGAAACTCTGCCCAGTAGTGTGGCGGGGGGTGAGCCCGTCGCCACTTAAATTGGACAGTGGGTACAATACATGCCTCGAAATTGAAGCATGCAGGTTTCCTCACGATGTTTTCCTTCACCGAAAAGCCAGTGGTGTTACAAATCATACATAAATTCCGAAAAACTCATTGGTATGAGTCGGCCTGGACGGGGATCGAACCATCGCCTCCTGCACGGCAGGCAAGGTTACTCGCTACTGGACCACCACAAGGATTTAGTCATAATCATAATCATAGTTAATCATAATATTTATTGCATAAATAATATAGTAGTAGTTTATTATTAGTTGCGTGCCACAGGGTTCTCCTTATACAGCGTCCAACTTAATAAGCTGACACTTTTTAAGGGGATGATCAGACCATCAAACTGAATAACTTTCTCTATGGACCAACATCGAAATCGCGAAAAAAAACAGCTAATGGTTTGCAGTTTTGTATGGAACAGAAGATTTTTTTTTCATCAACTATTCCATAAAAGCCTGCAGTCCTACTCGATCAAAATGTATGGGACAGCAGATTATTTTTTTCGAGATTTCGATATTGGTAACATAAGGAAAGTTGTTAGGTTTCATGGTCTGAACTTCCCCTAAAAAACTGTCAACGTGTAGGGCGTTCTTCTGAACATCAAACTGAAAAACTTTTACCTTTGCACTAACGATGTCTTCCAACGGTATGGAAGAAACAGCTTTTAGTAATAAGACTGCTTTCGGTATGGAAAATGGATTAGACGCATAATTCAACATTCGCAAAATGTAATCTTGACGCAAAATGTCAAATTCAATTTATTTTTCTTTTATTATACCCCGCACGAGTTGAGTTTAGTTGAGTTAAATTCAGTTAACTCATAAATAAAACAAATGCATAAACAAAAACAATTTCAAACAAAAAGAAAAATGGATTCCTCGAAAAATAACTCCACTTCAAAGGAAAATAGGTCGCAACTCGCAAAAAAGGAAATCTGTCAAGAGCGTGTTGGACGTGCATAAAATGGTTCTGTTACATGTTTTTCAAATTAATACTGTATTAAAGTGTAACTTTATATGCCTATAAAGTAGAATAATAAAAAACTCTAAACTCATTTTCTTCTTAATTTAATTTCACATTTTTTTTTTTTAATTATTCGGTGGACAAGGGTCAACATAGAGTGGACAAGAACCTCTGACATACAAACATGTCAAAATCAAAACGTAATTTGTAAAATTCCTTTCTATCTCATTTCATCATCATATCAGCCGATAGACGTCCACTGCTGGACATAGGCCTCCCCCAAGGATCGCAATAACGACCGGTCCTGCGCTGCCCTCATCCAACGTGTTCCCACCGCCTTCACCAGGTAGCCGGTCCACCTTGTCCCCACAAGGTACTATACAGAAAATACACGATGGGGCCTACCTACGTTTCGCTTTCCGGTACGCAGTCGATACTCAAGAACTCTTCGGCCCCATCGGTCATCTGTTCTGCGAGCAAATGTGTCAAGGTCATTTAAGTTTAGCAATTCATTAGGCTCTAGCTATGTCGGCATATATAATAACAACATCTCGGTGGCGCATTGCGGAGAGGTATGGACTCTCATGAGGTCCGAATCCGCACGGACAACATGCCACATACCAATGCGTTTTTCTAACTTATGTACATATTACCGACTGCTCTCAAACGGTGAAGGAAAACATCGTGAGAAAACCTGCATGTGCAGAAGAAGAAATTCTAATGCATATGTGAAGTCTACCAATCCGCATTGGGCACGCGTGGTGGACTAACGCCCAAACACTCTCCTAGAGGGTAGGCGTATGCCCTGCAGTGGGATGTATATATAGGCTGATGATGATACCAACATATTGAGATACAGTAACAAAAATAAGGCAGTAAATTCTTTATTTCACTTTTTCCGCATCATCAGCCATTTGGTGACGGAACCCTAAATAAAGGGAAAGCGCAGAAAAAGTTTAAATTACTTGGATTGCGTTGAGTGATGGATCGACTCATGATGAACGCACCGATAGCTCCGAGATCCGACGGTGGGTTTACATGGGCATTGGAACTAAACCAATAAGCAATCAGACTTTTTTTACGTAGCCTGTTCAATGTTCCACTGCTGGGCAAAGGCCTCCCCTTTTACTCTCCAATCTTCTCTGTTGTGTGCAACATCTGGCCAACTCTCCAAAGAAGGCATCCATGTTAACTCTCCACCTTTTTCTGGGTCTACCTCAGTGGGAGGACATTTGCCTTTTGGTAGGTATCTTCAATGTAGTTTGCATAGAAAGTGCAGCCATCTAGTATTACGTTCTGCAAACTACAAAAAAAAAGATTTTATGGTCTACGTCAATGTCAAATTGCCAAATTCACAAGATGGCTGCCTATTTGTGTTATGTGCGTGTTGTTTGTAGTTTTAGTTCAATTTCGTGCCGATTTAGTGATGTTCTGGAGTTTCTGTTGTTCTCTAACCAATATACAGATTACAGAAATAGTAGGGAGACTGAAATTTAACAGGATCGGTGCGGGATTGAACGAAAACTAGCATTCAAAACAATAATATGTATACGTATGAGTAGATATATGTAGGTATGTATAGTATAGGTTTATTAACAGAACGGGAACATAGATGGAGTTAGGTAGCTTTCAATTTGACATAAGGTGGATGCATAATGTTGCCACGAGTGGGTTCTCTTTTCTAATATACTTATATTACTCTTTGGTCTACCTCGACGCCGGTGACCATCCTGGGGAACCCAGTCTGTGGTGATTTTGGCCCATCTTTCAGGATGCATGCGACAGACATGTCCAGCCCAGTCCCACTTCAGCTGAGCTGACTTGCACCCCACGTCCGCTATGCCAGTTCTGGAGCGCTGTTCCATGTTTCTAAACAATCAGCCTAATGAAAGTAAAAAAGAAAATGTTTTTAATAGCCACTTTTAGCTGAGGCAGGTAGTAGGAAGCGTCTGGATGAGGAAGGCCGAGCATAGACATGTCGATCGACTCTGTCAAGGACCTTGGTATTCTTTTTGACCTTAAACTTACATTCCATGAACACATTTAGGCACTCGCTGTCAACTGTTAGGTACCGGAGACTTGGTTTCGTCATCCAAAATTCTAGGGAGTTTCATGACATTAAAGCTATACAGGTTCTCTATACGGCCTTCGCTTCGTGAGAAGCAAAATTGAGGCAGGGTCTATAGTCTAAATTCCAGCCGAAATATACTCTGCTCCTGGATAAGGTTCAGAAAGCCTAGTGAAAGTGTCCTCAGTTTGATGGTCTAAAGCACCCAATAAAATACGTAACCCGTTTAATATAACTTTACACCAAAATCTAGAAAAACTCATGTAAACCAACCGCTCTCAAAGGACAGTAACTTATCGAGATGAAATTAGATTCCAATAAAAACTGTATTTAAGGCGAGAGAATGAGAAATGAGATCTACTTGTAAATCTCTCTTTTATCGGGCTTCAATCGAGGCTTAGTGGGGACGGGTCTTTATCTTGAGCTGTGTTTCATGATTATTGATACATATTTGACTAGAAGTTTGGAGGACTTGTTGAAAAGAAATCGTGAGGTCGATGGTACCGAGATAAGCACCTAAACTCGCATCATCGTAAGCGATGCGCTTGCTTGATTTCTGCCACTTGCTCCAGATGGCAACGTCGCATACGTCGTGCGCTGTACGAAGTAATTACAACGCTGTGGCAAGCTTCACTAGGTGCATTTTTGCGTGTACCTTCTGGCAGTGGGTAATTAAAGGCTTCCGCACATTGCAGCGATATTATCGAGCGATATTATCGACAGGGATATCGCGACACGCATGCGCCCTTCACTGAATGTAGAAGAAAGAGATTGCGTCAGGTTGCGATAATATCGCGGCAGTGTGTGGGATCGAGCGCGTCCCCATACAAAATGTACTGAGAACAATTATCGCAAAATCGCAGCGATATTATCGCTCGATAATATCGCGGCAGTGTGTAGGATCGAGCGCGTCCCTATACAAAATGTACTGAGAATAATTATCGCAAAATCGCAGCGATAATATCGCTGCAATGAGCGGAGGCCTTAAAGCGAGAGAATTTATCGTTTTCTAAGGAAGTGATGTACCTATCTGTTACGAACTAGTAATCTGTGGTATCAGCAGGGCATTGCTGAAAGGCGTGTGCTTTCAATCATGAGAATAAGGTCCAAATTCGCACGCACTGTTTGATATAGTGAATCGAACAATTTGACTTTTGCTCGTGACTAACACTGTATATCTGCAAGTAGTTTGTGGGAGTAACTCCCACATAGAATAGGGGATAGATATCCCAATCTCAAGGATTGTTGGTTGCTTGATCAAAAACACAGTTGAAAAGATATGTCGGAGCCTCGTGGCAAACTCAAACGCGAATCGCGCGAGCACCACGCGGATGACACAACCGCTCGCGGCAAAACTTGCAACATGAAGAACACTAGTTGTTTGAAATGAGTATTTCCGCTTCCTTCTTTCATTCATTGTTTGAATCAAATTTCTGTCATTTGTATGCTGCGGAACAGTAAAATTTGCGTCATTAAAATAATCTTAATAACTATTATAAAACCGTAAAACCATAAGGAACAAAAAAGTAGCGGTTCACTTCATATAAATTCAAATGACATTCGATAGCGCGATTTAAATGACGTGCAGCGCCATCTATTGACAAAATAGTGTGTTTGTTTGTTTGTTCGCGCATCACGCAAAAACTACGGAACCGATTTAGATGAAACTTTTTTTGTTTGATAGCTTATGATCTGACTTAAAATCTGGTATATAATTTGTGCGGACGAAGTCGCGGGCAAACACTAGTATATTTATAAGGTCATTTTCTTAATAATATGTTTGGGAGAAGATAAAAATCCTCCTCTACTTGTCATTGCGAGCCCGTTTGTTTGAAGTGTGCAGGGTATGCCGTAAATATTAAAAACCCTTGTGCAGTCCGTTTCGAATACAACATTACATGTAAATTGAATGCAACACAAATGGCAAAAATGTCACAATACATTTAAGTATTGCGCCTTGTCGGCCATTAAATGCTTAAATTTACAAACGTTGTCGGAAAACAAACAAACCGACACGTTTTCGTGTCGGCCTCCAAAAACTTTTGCCCTTTTTCCGACAAGAAACTTTTTAACACCGCATTAACTCTTCTTGCGACGATTTAGCACCGAAACTTTGTAGTTTAAGTTCGTTTTGTGTCCAAATTGCAACTTAAACGGTTATTGTGGTGCTGTTAGAGATTTTACGGATACGTATAATGGATATTTGAATGGATTTCTTATAGGTACATTTATTGGTCTTAAGAGGATAGGTGGTCTAAAATGGAGAATAGGTCTCTTTTCCGACTTTATACATATTTTTCCGATCCGCCCCACCCATACACCCCGCCGACTAGAGTGCGAAAGAGCCAACTGCAGCTCAGACCAATTTTATCTACATAAAATCGACGAAAACAGCATTTCGTATTCCCCGGTTTCCTCCTCCAATACTAAACCGATTTTAATCATCCTTTCAAGAATAGTATGAGAAAGACTTTGGCTATGTCTGTATGTCTTGCTTTTTTTGTTTCTATTTGTCAAATATGTTTGCTGGATGTCTGAAATTGGGCGGTAACATTTGTCATTTTCGAGGGTTAGTTCATACAGTTTTTAATTACTGCAAAATATCAAAACATAGGGACATAGCATAGGTAACATAGATTGTATGGTAAAAAAATTTTTGGTCTAGTGTAATTATTCTGGGAGGAAACAGGAGAATACGTTTGTATGAAAAAACAGTAGGTACTCGCCTATCCTCTTAAATATAAAAAAAAAAAAAATTTGCAGGGCAGAGTTGGAGACCAGGCCGTTGATTTGTGTGTATCTGCTTATTACTTACAGACAATTCAAAATATCCCGTCCCAATTAACCGTATTTGTATTATGATGATTAGAGAATGATATAGAATACATAGGTAATTATAGATACAAACATCCATGACTTTGGTACAAAAATATTCATATTTGCCTCTACGGGATTAGAACGGATTCGGATCAGCTGGCTTGTTGGACCAACTGATTTATCGAGCCGTCAATACAAATCTGAAGTCATATTTTTTGAGATTATCATCAGCTTCTATGAATCGTGTCGACCCAATTCAACGTGAGACTCCTTGAACTATCGGTCTCTGGCGGAAAACCACCACACTTCCTGTCCCATTTATCCCTCCTATGGAAAACCAGGACAGAGCTACCCAGGCTGATTTGTAGGTGCGTAAATAGACGCCGAACTCAGGTCGGCCGGTGTAAAGACAACCTGTTCAAGTGGGGTTACATAGACGGGTCGGACCTTAGGTGTGAATGCGGTGTTGCTCAGACTATGGCCCATCTCGAATCCTGCTCTTCCTACCCTGAAACAAGACGAGGCAAGACATTAGGCAGGAAACATTTTGAATGACATGCCATCCACTCGATAGAAGAGAAGCTTTTATCATACCCATTGTCGGGGCACAGGCGAACTATCGTGGCAAAGTTTCTGGGTGACCACACGGTTCTTAAAGCTGTGCGACTACTTCTTCAACGTATTGCAGGTTTTCATACGTTTATTGTTGGCAAGACAGTTGTTAACTGCATTTCATCCGCAAGTAGATGACAGAGTGAAACGCATATCCCTACGATTAAAATGCATACATGCATGCATATGCTCACGACTATATTCAGAGATATTTTGAATCCACGTTTCACCAGAGTAGTACCGAAACTCTGTCCAGTGTGACGGGGGGTGACCCCGTCGCCACTTATAATGGACAGTGGGTACAATACATGCCTCGAAATTGAAGCATGCAGGTTTACTCACGATGTTTTCCTTCACCGAAAAGCCAGTGGCAGTGGCTCGTGTTGCAACTTACCTAGAAAATTAAGTTACTTTCCAACAATATTCATAACAAACAAATTACTTCTACTTCTTATCGTGTGGGCAAGCCCTGGTGTCAGAGTTTATTCAAACCGCCTTACGGCCTCTGACGTTGTTTTTTATGTAACGAGTACTACCATATTGCCTACTACTACCTACTACCACCAGAGATAGTAGCCGTGACCAACCGCTTAACGTGCCATCCGAAGCACGGAATCATTTTCTTTTTCAGACAATCAGGTGATTCAGCCTGCAATGTCCTAACCAACGAATACTGTAAAAATATATTATTACTAGTGTACCAGATTTTAAGTCAGATCATAAGCTATCAAACAAAAAAAGTTTCATCAAAATCGGTTCAGTAGTTTTTGCGTGATGAGCGAACTAACAAACAAACAGACCGACACAATTTCTAAAAAAGGTTGATTTGGAGTCAGGGATCCCTAAAAACATATCGTAATAATTTCTTGTAAATATCTTCAATGTACAGTTTTATAATAGTTTAGATATAACTTCTATTGCATTGAAATAAGACCACAAATAACTGAGTTAATTGTCGAATATCTATAATACCTATTTAAACACAGGTCAGGTTCAACTGGGATAACCTCTTAACAGTGTATTTAAAACATGAATCCAAAAATGGACAGAGACAACTGTAGAGTCGCATTCTTTTATAATAATTAAGGCCAGGTTATCCCAGTGCAAGCGTCTCTTTCTTGCAAGCATAAGTTTGCAATTAGCCATCCCGCTCCAATTGAAAGCAGGATCGCAAAAAAAAGGGTTTTTCATAAATATCTTTGCTCATGGGTGTTTCTAAGCTCAAAATTCTACGGAGTTCACTAGAAATATTTAATGTATTTAGTTAAGTACAAGAATAAAAAGTTAAATATCAGCAGTTTAATCATAGTATTGAAAAAAACATAACAAAAAGGGGTAACTTTGGGATTTTTTTCTATCCATTAAAATAAATCTAATCGTGTAATTGAGCACGGTCGCCTATCAGCCAGATCCTTAAATAAGACATAATTGGTTTTCAGACTTTAAAACACAGTTTAAAACACTTTCGTTCGTGTTCAAAAAACGGCCTCGACCGAATAACAGCGTTAAGACGCTGTTGACGAAGTTCATCCTTAGGGAACTTATTTAAAATTGGTTGACTTGGTAATTCTAATTGGTAATTCTAATCTTAATTAGAATTACCAAGTCAACCAATTTTAAATAAGTTCCCTAAGGGTGAACTTCTCGAAGAACGAGAAAATTTTTTGGACTTTCCATAGAAATTCGATCGGCCGATCCGCACTTTGGTATGGGAGGTACAAAAATTTTTGTCGTTTTTCGACGCATGTTCTTTAGGGAAAGTTGTTCACATTCACGGTCTGAATACACCCTTTAAGTTTCGTTACTAATTAAAAATTAGCGGTTAATAATACTAATAAAACTAATACTAATAAAAAACTTTAATACGGATCCCGAGTTTACATAATATACTTACTATTCACACGGCGACATATCAAGCTACGCAAAACCAATATAAGCTGGCCGCGCGTACGGTGAATAATGTATCACGTCGCGCGGCCAGCTTATTTTGGTTTTGCGTAGCTTGTTGTGTCGCCGACTTCGAGCAATATTGAAACTACTTACATTAAAATAAGTAAGTATTCACTTATAAGAATTATATAAATAAATGATTGATTGAATATTTACGTACACAATTCCATACCTACATACCCGTACCCGTAATTCGGTATTTAGAACCACTCCATGGTTTTCAGCAGTCTGTGTGATATTTATCTCTTTTGACCATTGACCAGAAATACTTTTGACTGACTATGACTGATGAAATAGTTACATAATGTTCTAACTTCTAACATTAAACAGTTTAATCAGTACCTATTTAAAAATTTCAATCAGTGTTGCGGAGTCTACCGATTTTTAGGAGATTTACTGAATTTGAGGTTATACTGATTTCAAAGTAAGTAGATCAGATAATAATTGAAATACCTACGGTTATTCACATTGATGTACCTATATGTCTCCTGTTTTTCAATATTTCTGGGTAATGTGGTCCCGACGAATATTTTCTATGAGAAACGCTATTGCCCAGTGCTCCGAAAAGTGTGTGCGTGACCCGTATTTTCGATTAAAAAGAACTAACCAAAGTACTTTTTCTAGATTTTGTTTATGATTTCACTATTTAAACTAATTGTGAATATGTGAATATAAATACAAACAATCGGAAACCATTTTAAGTTCTCCTAAAACGTGATTTTTTTTTAAAAATACATGAAAATACGTCATCTTTGTGACGATTTTCTATCGCGTGAAGTAATTCCAATCGTGTATACAATTTATGATTTCACTAGATAAATTATCCAAGAATACTGAGGTATGACTTTGGTTTCGGTAAATTGTATAAATCTAGTCGAAAAATGAAAAGAAGAAGAAGAAGTAAGAAAGTGAAGTATATCCGAAGTTATTTGATCCATTTAGTAGTTTTCAATCTACAGCAATTCAAAGTCAAGTCTGAATTGTGTTTTTTTTGACGGATCTAAATCACAATGCCCTCCATTTGATACCCCACATGGTATCATCATCGTCTCAGCCGATGGACATCCACTGCTGGACAGGCCTCTCCAAGGATCGCTGCAACGACTGGTCCTGCGCTGCCCTCATCCAATGGGTTCCCGCATTGTATGATAAAAAAAATCTGTATATCGCCAGTTTATGATATTACAGTTTCTACCCCCAGGTAGAATCATAAAATGGCGAAACAGAGAATTTTTGAGCAGTCCCCACAGTCACAGTTAGTCTGAGCGCTTCTCATCTCATAAGTATTTCTGGTCATACTGAACTATTGACATAACTTGAAGGGAAAGTTCTGATAACGTCATTTTGCGGACCCACTAATCATATAATCAACGTCTTTTAAATTCGCATTTATAAGAACATTATTATAAAACAATAAATCTAATTTCATTTTCCAGTCTCCTGATCTTTTCTGATTGGACCTTGGAATCACTGATTTCAATCTTTAAAACGCTGAGTTCTTTGTGTTATTGTGACATTCGTGTAAAAAAGATCAGTTACAACGTAAGATCCTTTTTTTTATTTCTGTATTTACCTAAGTAATACAGTTTTTGATAGTTACGCGGATATTTTATGCATTAAAACGGGCATTTTCCATATCGGGAACTCAAAATTACCAAAACGCGGTAAGAACCCGTTAAAAACGTTTAATTCTAGATCAAGTATTTTCTATAACGATCTCATTATCAAATTGCACGTACCAATTCGTTTTTAGGAACTTGTAGCTTTTGTCGTAACCTTTAACGTTAACAGTCTGGAAAGTATTAAAAGTACAAAACTTAATTTTCTTACTATAGAAGTAACTAGTTTTTTTTTTCAACTTTTTTTCTTCTCGCCCTCTCGTTAAAAAGGTGAGTCTCGCACTTTGCCGGTTTTTGTGGTAGTTTCATTTTAAACAAGGTTTTACCCGCTGCTTCGCTCGCGTTGATGTCCTGAAATAACTGTGAAAGATCATTAAAAAGGAAATAAAATAGTTTAATTATTTTTCAACGTTTTTAGGGTTCCGTAGTGAAACAAGGAACCCTTATACTTTCTTCAATAATTCTGTCTGTCTGTCTGTCTGTCTGTATGTAACTTCTAAAATACATGAGTAAAAAATCTGAAACTATTTGACAAGGTAGTTCCCCGTAATTTAATCAAAATTGTCATTTCATTTCATCCAGTCTTATAGCTTTGTATGGCAACTTTAGACAGTCTTTAATAGGTTTATGGGTCACTGTACCTACATACTCTGTTATTATAAAATCGCCGAGACCGTTTTGAATCTTTCCGAAAACGTGTTTACAACTCAGATCAAAAAAGCCCTTTGTAAAAAAGCATATTATAAACAGGATGATTATTTAAATAATCAAAATGCTCTGAGTGTCACTACCTTATAGTTTAATGTATAGTATCAATTATTTAATTAAATAGACTATTTATTACTGTATACATAACTTTAGCTCAAGAATTTTTGTTATGAGTTTCTAGCCGCATCTCTTGTTAGAATGTAAACTAAACGCAATAAGAAAGCACTAACGAAACGCTTGAATGTCAAAGTGACATCTGACACAGGTTGTCTGTCTATGGCTCGCTCTCTATGGTTCTTCCGCTAGCCAAACATTGTGTTCCCCTTTTGTTCGATAAAATAAATTCATAAATTACTTATTAATCGTTGTTATTTATCGCCATAATCCTACAGGTTATGGGCTCAGGGCGCATTCCTGCGACCGAAACAAATTTAATTTTTGCGATTCAGATAGATTATCACAGTATATCCCCAGTTTTACTTTTCCCTCATGGCCACTTCAGTTACCGGCACGACGGCAACGTCCACCGCTATAGAGAAACTAAAAGGATTCGAAAACTATCCAGTATGGAAATTTTTAGTAAAAATGATACTCATTCAAGATGATCTATGGGACGCAGTGGAAAAATTAAAAGACGAAACAGACAAGACCCAGCAGAAGGCGCTAGCGCGGATTTGCCTTCTAGTGGAGCCGAGTGTGCTGAGTCACATTAGAAATGCAAAAACAGCTCATGGAGCTTGGGAGAATCTTCAGAAAGTGTACGAAGACAAGGGCTTGTGCAGACGCCTGGGGCTCCTGCGCTCTTTGTTTGCATTGAAATTAGATGCTCACCCTAGCATGCAGGCGTATTTGTCGAAGGTCACCGATATCTCGCAGCAACTACGAGATATTGATGATCCTTTAGATGACGATTTTTTGGCGGTCATCATGTTGAGTGGCCTTCCTGCTGACTATGATCCACTCATCATGGCCATTGAAAATTCAAATTTGAAACTCACATCAGAGTTAGTGAGATCAAAATTAATTCAGGAATGCCAGCGTAGAGAGGAGAAGAACCTTGACGCTGGTTCCGCTCTAGTAGCAAGGCAGAAGGTGTTCCGCTGTTTCAGGTGTAAGAAGCAGGGGCACAGCATCAAGAATTGTCCGATGAAAAATGGTGACACTAAGGAAAAGTCTGATAAAGCTTTGTGGGTAACGGCTGCGTTTGCATTATCCGTCAGTACAAACGGTGAAATATGGTGCGTAGACTCTGGTGCAAGCTCACATATGTGTAACAATAAGGAGATTCTACATGATTTTGTTGAGGACACACCTGTTTCTATCAGTGTTGCTAATGGTGAAAAATTATGGACTGCAGGTAGTGGAAACGTGAAAGTTTCATTACAGAATAAGTTAAAGACTGTAAGTAATGTAGTATATGTACCTAAACTATCGACAAATCTACTTTCTGTCAGTGCGATGACAAAGAAAGGTTTCACAGTGGTATTCAAAAGAGATTTATGTAAAATCTGTGATAACGGTGAGATCGTAGCTACTGCTAGATATCAAGATGGTGTCTATGTATTGAATACTTCAGGAAAAGCTTTACTAGCTTCACAACAGGGGCCATATATTCAGTCTGAGACAGTGGAAAACACTAATCAGTCTCCCAACAGTGTGGACTTGTCAAGTGAGATTCCAGAATGTGTGAACGAGGTAGCTGGGGCTGCGTCACGGCCGGTGGCCAGACAGACGCAAGGACTATGGCATAGAAGGCTCGGGCATCTCAACACACGCAGTATGCAGCAGCTAAAAGGTATGTCCATTGGTGTTGATTTTGACAATACAACTTTCAAATCATGTGAGCCATGTATACTAGGAAAACAGACAAAGTTGCCTTTTCCTAAGAAGTCCATGAGTCGGGCAAAGGAACTTTTAGGTTTGATCCACACAGATTTATGTGGGCCGATGCCTGAGAATTCATTTAATGGAGCTAAATACTTTCTGACCTTTATAGATGATTTTTCCCGAAAGACATTTATTTATTTTCTTAAAAGTAAAGATGAAGTTTTCGAAAAGTTCAGAGATTTCAAGGCACTGGTGGAAAAACAATTAGAATTAAAGATCAAAATATTGCGTAGCGACAATGGTGGTGAATATATCAATAAATCTTTTCAGGAATACTTAAAGACTAATGGTATTCGTCATCAGACCACCGTACCCCACTCGCCTCAGCAGAATGGTGTCGCAGAGAGAGCCAACCGTACCATAGTGGAGAAAGCAAGATGTATGCTATTCACTGCTGGATTAGATCAAAGGTTCTGGGCAGAGGCGGTGAATACATCGGTATATCTGAAGAACCGAGCTCCAACTAAGGCAGTAAAGGGAGGTACTCCTGAAGAAATGTGGTTCAATAAAAAGGTAAACTTAAGTCACCTTAAAACATTTGGTTGTTTAGCTTATGTCCACATAGAAAATAAAAAGAAATTTGACCCAAAAGGTAAAAAGTGTGTTTTTGTAGGCTATTGTGATGAGAGCAAGGGCTATAGATTATTAGAACCGAAAAACTTCAAAGAATGTATTAAGGCAAGGAATGTAACGTTTTTGGAAGATGAATTTTATAATTCAAGTAAAGAACCCACTACTGTGCCTAAAGTTATAATAAATTCGTTGAATATCTCGACTGGCACTCATCAACCTGCATCCTCTCATCAACCTGGTATAGATTCAAATGATGATAATGAATTACCAAGTAATGCTGGGTCTGATGAATCAAATAACCAGGGGGGACATATTGGTGGCAGACCGTCGATAATTAATTTGAGCTCTGAGATGAGTGGCTCTGAAACAAGCAACTATGAAACAGATGATTCGCGTGATGAAACTTACCTTCCAGATCCAAATGAAGAAACATATGACTCGCTTGAGTACAGTGAAACTGTGAACTTGGCTCTGCAGCTTCATGGGTATGAAGCTGAAAAAGAGCCTACAACTGTGAAAGAAGCTCTCAAAGGTACGGAATCCGAAAAATGGAAGGATGCTATGAATGATGAGTACCAATCTTTCATAGAGAATAATTCTTGGGCCTTAACAAATTTGCCAGAAGGACAAACTGCTGTAAAAAGCAAGTGGGTGTTTAAAAGGAAGAAAGGTTTGGATGGACAAATACTGAGATATAAGGCAAGACTAGTCGCCAAAGGTTTTACACAAAAGTATGGTATAAATTATTTTGAAACATTCTCACCGGTAGTGAGGTATTCAACCATCAGGATCTTACTAGCTTTGGCTGCTGAAAATAATATGGAAATAGATCATCTTGATGTCAAGACAGCGTTCTTAAATGGAGACCTCAAGGAGACCATCTACATGGAACAGCCAGAAGGTTTCAAAGATGAAGAGAATCCAAGAAAAGTCTATCATTTAAATAAAGCAATATATGGACTCAAGCAGGCTTCAAGAAGTTGGTATGACAAAATTAATACTGTTTTAATAGAAAAACTTAATTTCAAAAGGTTATCTTCAGAACCATGTGTCTTCATGAAGAACTTGAATGGAAAAATGACCTTTATAGCACTGTACGTAGATGACATTATGTTATTTTCAAATAGTGATGTTGAAAGACAAAAAATAAAACAACAACTCATGACTCAATTCAACATGAAGGATCTGGGGCCAGCACATCACATTCTGGGAATGAGATTATGCCGAAAGGATGGGAAGTTTACATTGGACCAGTCTAATTATATTCGAGATGTCTTAGAACGGTTCAATATGTCAGAATGCAAGCCCGTTGCAACTCCAATGGAATGTGGGTTGAAGTTGGTGAAAGGTGAATGTAAAGCAGATAATTTACAATATCGGGAACTGATTGGATGTTTAATGTACGCTGCTGTTTGTACTAGACCTGATATATCACATGCTGTGAGCGTCCTCAGCCAGTTCAACGAGTGCTACACAGAGACACACTGGAAGGCGGCTAAGCGAGTACTTCGTTATCTAAAAGGTACTGTAAATCATTGTCTTACATATGAAAAAGGTGGAATGAGTGTGACAGCATTTGTCGATGCAGATTGGGCTGGCAGTGAATTGGACCGACGATCATTTACTGGGTTTGTCTTCAAAGTTGGCAAGTCCACAGTGGCTTGGGAAAGTAGGAAGCAGAAAACGGTAGCTCTTTCGAGCACTGAGGCTGAATATATGGCTCTCTCTGATACCTGTAAGGAGGCTTTATTTATTCGAACATTCTTGTATGAATGTCTAGGTGTTTATTATAAAATAAATATGTATAATGATAGTCAATCAGCACAAAAAATTTGCTTTAATCCTATGTATCACTCCAGGACTAAACACATTGATATACGACATCATTTTATACGAGAAATTGTAAACAAAGGGTTTATTGATTTGTTTTACTTATCTACCACTGAAATGGTGGCCGATGTATTGACTAAACCTCTTACAAAAGATAAAACTGTCAGCTTTGTTTCTCAATTAGGTTTAACTAGTAATAGTTTTGTGTAATGGATGGGATTCCCCTCGGGGAATGTGGTCGTGAGCATATGCTTATGCTAGTTTTGTGTAACAGTATTTCATAAAATATTATTGTATAAGATGTTACATTTTGTTTAACTTTAGATTGCATTAGTTTAAGAGGTAGTGTTAGAATGTAAACTAAACGCAATAAGAAAGCACTAACGAAACGCTTGAATGTCAAAGTGACATCTGACACAGGTTGTCTGTCTATGGCTCGCTCTCTATGGTTCTTCCGCTAGCCAAACATTGTGTTCCCCTTTTGTTCGATAAAATAAATTCATAAATTACTTATTAATCGTTGTTATTTATCGCCATAATCCTACATCTCTGAGCTTGAGCTTAGCTCAATTTGTGCTTCAAAGCTCCTAATTATATTGAATAAATTATTTTTAGTTTAAGTCTTACTATTGCGTGAAGCGCTCGTTGGCGTAGTGGAGCTTCGGTATTGGAAACGATCACCGAAGTTAAGCAACGTCAGGTCCGGTCAGTCTTTGGATGGGTGACCGTTTAGTGGTATTTCATCTCGAGCGTTTCCGTGCTTCGGAAGGCACGTTAAGCAGTTGGTCTCGGATAGTTCCGTCAAATGGCGTTGTAACTATTCGTTAAGCCAAGTCAGAGGCCTATTGGCGGCTTGAAAATTCTCTGACAGCAAGGTGACCACTAACTTGCCTCGACCAACACGCACTGGGCCCGCGTGGTGGAGTATGGCCCACTCCCTCTCACCCTTATTCGTGAGAGGAGGCCTTTGCCCTGCAGTGGGATTCTACAGGCTATAACTTAACTTTTTTATTGCGTATTGGTATTGACCTAAGGTAAAGAACATGACAGTACAGAAAAAAAATTACGGAACCCTGTTGTTGTTTTTTGTGTATTTTGGTGTGCAAATATAAAGAATATTTATCTTATCTTATCTTATCTTATCTTGGGCGAGTCCGATAGCTCGTGGCCGGTTTTGTTCTTTCTAAAAGTGTCATGTCCTTTACTAATTACTATACTCTGAAAAATATGTAGTTTACGCTTGAAAGCGTAACAAACAAACAAACTCACAATTGCATTTATAACATTTATATAAGGATTAGGATAAATTATGTTTTTCGATTTCAGATCTTCAAAATGAATCTCTATCTCCTACTAGTAACATTGGCACTCGTTAACGCAGTAGTCGTACCAGATACTGAATGTGATGGAGTTATCATCGATGGTAAATACCATGATAAGGTTATATTAAAAACTGGATTAGGATATCCATCTGATCTAGCCGTCGACTTCAATACCGACGTCTTATACTTCAGTAAAAACTTCAACCGTTTCGGATTACGACATTCAGCTCTACTTGATCTTAATACTAAAGAATTTAAAGAAATAGATGATGTCCCAGACGGATGCACACTTGCCATTGATCAAAATACCCACAACGTATACATAGGAGGAAGCGACGGAATATACAAATATGATCATAAAAATCATAAGTCTGAATTATATGCAGCAAAGGACAAGGATATAACTCAACTATTCTTCAAAGATGTTATATACTTCTTTACTGAATTTTATTCCAATTTCATATACACTTACATCGATGGGAAAATAGCGAAATTCAACGATGTGGAAGTTACGAAATTCGTAATTGATGGTGAAGACGTTTTATTTTACTCGAATATTACTGGATTTTATGCACAAAACAAGGGTGATAAAGATGTTCATAAGATTTTGTATACCAGTAATTTAAATGTTATGGCGTTAACAGTTGACATACATGGTAATGCCTACATGTGTACCAAAGACGCTATTTATAAAATTAATAAATATTATTTAGAGAAACTAACTGATATTAAGCGTTGTAAGGGATTAGCTACCGATAGTAATAATAATATTATATACAGTGATAGGGACAGCTTAGTTCTTTTGAAGATTAATAAAGATAAGTCATGTTAGATTTGGTCACCATACCAGCTGAATAATTAATAACGTAGTTATTCTATTACCATTCATCGTAGTTATGCTTTGACTGTAGTCAAAGTAGTTCGGTTAGGGCGTAGAAAGAGAAGGCACTAGAACGAAGCACGTGTGTTGTCTTAATATTCACTCAGTAAGAGATGCACATAGAAAATTCGATCTAGTTAAAAAAGGAGATCGCTACTTATTGCCGTCATTATCGACCTAACCACTTTTTTGTTCCGCGACGGCTCTCCGACTCCGGAGTCAGACATCTATTTTCATACAAATTGTATAGGATTTTATGACTATCGCTATCTCATACGCGGTAACACTGATGTTCCGTCTACCTGCGTAAGCGAAAAAAAAATGCTAGTCACGTAAGTAATGTAAAATACTTCTCACGTCATACTTTTTTATCAAAGTCAAAGATATGTAGGTATTGTGATTGTGTTAGGTACAGTATATGAACGCTGTGCGTACTACTGCATTATGTTACATTGCATTTTATTAATTGACAATATAAACGAATTATAAATTTTGTTAGTGTGGTTTTTCTTCTTTTTTCCTATTTGTATTCACAATTTCACAGTCTATTAGAAGAAAGTGACGAACTCAAACTCAAAATGTTTATTCAAAAGATATCAAATTACTTAAATTAAATTTAAAAATTAAAAGAATCATTTACCGTCTCAAATGTAGTTTAAAGGTTAATGATACTTTTCCTTACACCCTTTATAGTTAAAGTTGCTCAGTTCGATGGTCTAAACCACTCTTTCAAATATAACAGTAGGGTGTTTGTTATTATTATTATTATAACACTTTATTGCACACAAAGACATAAAAATATACAAAGTTGAGAAAACATGTACAAAGGGCGAGCTTATCTCTGAAGAGATTTCTTCCAGCAGACCCGCAAAAGAGACAGTTAATAATTACAAGGCAAACTTATTGTGTACAAACAAACAATAAATAAATATATTATACAATATACAACCTACAAAATACAATATATATATCATAATAAATATTATATATATATATATATATATCACTTAAGGTAGAGAAAGATAGTGCTCTTTCGTTCTCTTTTTAAATATAGCATAATATTTTTGTTCGTGCCATCCGAATTACGGAATCATATTTCTTTTCAGACAATCAGGTGATTCAGCCTGCAATGTCCTAACCAACTGGGGAAAAACGCACAAAGTGACATTATAGGTGTCCTCCGTGGGAATCAAACCCGATCCCCGAACGACTGACTTCATTTACTAAAAATATTGAACTAAGACGGAACTTCGTTTTGTATTTAGCGCCGTACGAATTTTATCCTCTTAAGGGGCCGGTCCCGACGAATATTTTCTATGAGAAACGCGATTGCCGAGCGCTCCGAAAAGTGTGTGCGTGAGCCGTATTTTCGATTAAAAACAACGAACCAAAGTACTTTTTCTAGATTT
The DNA here is from genome assembly GCA_963693445.1 of Agonopterix heracliana. Taxonomy (NCBI): domain Eukaryota; kingdom Metazoa; phylum Arthropoda; class Insecta; order Lepidoptera; family Depressariidae; genus Agonopterix; species Agonopterix heracliana. The sequence continues at coordinate 11,059,649 of OY856331.1, forward strand.
TATTTATGATTGCACCAGTTAAACTAATGGTGAATATGTGAGTATAAATACCAACAATCGGAAACTATTTTAAGTTCTTCTAAAACGAGATTTTTTTTTTTAAAATGCATGAAAATACGTCATCTTTGTGACGATTTCCTATCGAATGAAGTAATTCCAATCGTGTATTCACTTGATGAACTATCCAAAAATACTGAGGTATGATTTTGGTTTCGGTAAATGGTATAAATCTAGTCGTAAAATGAAAAATAAAAGATGCCTCCGAGGTATTTCCACCTACTATTACGTCTTAAGAGATTAAGTCACCATATCCGAGACAGTGTTTGCCGGAAAACGTTAAAAAGATTATTTAAAAAAAAGGCGACACGACACGAAACAGCAGAAAAAAGACAAATTAAAACGGTCAGTGTACACGAACGCCGGTCGTCAATTCGCAAGTGTATTTATTGCACATAATTTGCATGTGTCTAATTGTTGGACAGTCGGGTGGAAAAAATTTTTGAAAATTTTAGGAAAAAAATATAATTACATACAACAAACACAAATGTTAACACATACAGGGTGTAAGGAAAAGTGTATCATTAACCTTTAAACCACATACTCTACCCATCAAACTGAACTCAAAAGTTGTTCAGTTTGATGGGTAGAGTATGTGATTAAAAGGTTAATGATACTTTTCTTTAAACCCTCTATATGGTCCTTCTTAATAATAATATGCTGACACTTTTTTAAGGGGATGATCAGACCGTCAAACTGAACAACTTTCTCTATTGGACCAACATCGAAATCGCGAAAAAAGTATCAGCTATACCATACATTTCCCTTGAGTAGGTTTGCAGTTTTGTATGGGACAGCTGATTTTTATTTCCCGGTTTCGATGTCGGTACCAAAGAGAAGGTTGTTCAGTTTGACGGTCTGATCATCCCCTTAAAAAGTGTCAGCATATTAAGAAATATCATATAAAAAAATAGGTACGGAAAGTAGAATAGAGCTTAATTTTCTTAGTTGCCTACAGTGGCCTACAATTTGCATCGAAACTGCGCGCGCGCCGGCGCCGTCGCTGATCTGCCGTCCGCTGCTCTTTTGGTGAATTGACCTAACCTATTTTCGACTGTGGAGTGTGGATTAAACTATCGAACTGACCAACAACTATCACTATGATCACTAAAGCTTTAAGACGTAATAGTAGGTGGAAATACCTCGGAGGCATCTTTTATTTTTCATTTTACGACTAGATTTATACCATTTACCGAAACTAAAGTCATACCTCAGTATTTTTGGATAGTTCATCTAGTGCAATCATCAACTGAATACACGATTGGAATTACTTCACTCGATAGAAAATCGTCACAAAGATGACGTATTTTCATGCATTTTTAAACATTTTTCTCGGTTTAGAAGAACTTAAAATAGTTTCCGATTGTTGGTATTTATACTCACATATTCACCATTAGTTTAACTAGTGCAATCATAAATAAAATCTAGAAAAAGTATTTTGGTTAGTTAGTTTTTAATCGAAAATACGGCTCACGCACACACTTTTCGGAGCGCTCGGCAATCGCGTTTCTCATAGAAAATATTCGTCTGGACCTATGGCCCCTTAATTAAAAAACTTTTATCACTTTTATCTCTGACTGTTCAAACTAACTGAGCACGCAATGGTTGTTTGTTCGCGGTAGAATTAGTGGCGTGGTTAGCTGTTACTTTCTGCTTACCTTACGTTAAACTGTTAGCTATAATTCGCTTACGAGGTTCACGAGAGCATTGTTTAACTTTACAATGGTCGTTTTTAACAAACAACGGCGTAACTGATTGGTTATTTATTTTTATTTACCGATTAAGGCGAAAATAATAGTAGGGTTGGGTTTTTAGGGCGTTTAAATGTATGTATGCGTTCTACAGGGTTTAAGGGTATATTATTCGGAGCGCGCTCCATACAAACGTACTATGGTTTTCAATACTAACCAATTAAAGTCAATGAAATTTTGCAGAAACAGTCTAGAAACAAATTTCTATGCTTTTATGGAGTCAGATTTTCGTTAAAATGTATGGTTTTCAAGTTATAGTGCCTCAAAGATTTCCATACAAATCTTAAATTAATCCTAGCATTGAAACTGTATATTTTAACGAAAATCTGACTCTATAGAAGCATAGAGATTTGTTTCTAGATCGTTCCTGCAAAATTTCATTGACTTTAATTGGTTAGTATTGAAAATATCACTATAGTACGTTTTTATGCAGCGCGCATTTTCGCTCTCGGAATAATATTATCTTAAGAGGATAAGCGAGCACCATTTTTTCCATACAACTATATATAATTTTTTATATAAAACAAATTTTTACCGTACAATCTATGTCACCTCTGCTATGTCCCTATGTATTGCTTTTTTTGCATTAATTAATTACTGTATGAACTAGGGACCTTCGAAAATTACCAATTTTAATACCCGGTTTCAGACATCTAGCAAACAAAGACAAATATAAACAAAAAAAGCAAAATATACCGACTTAGCCAAAGTCTTTCTCATGTTCTTGAAATAATTATTAAAATCGGTTTAGTTTTGGAGGAGGAAACAGGGAAATACGAAATGCTGTTTTCGTCGATTTTATGAAGATAAAATTGGTCCGAGCTGCAGTTGTCTCTTTCGCACTCTAGTCGGTGGGGTGTATGGGTGGTGCGGATCGGACAAACATTGTATACAGTCGGAAAGTGACCTATTCTCCAAATTAGCATTTCAGCCCGCCTATCCTCTTATGGGCCGCCCGCAACTCTAGGGTTGAAAATTACTTCTTTGAACCTGGCAACCCTAGAGTTGCGGCAAAATGAGAGGTGGCAACCCTAGTTTTTCCAGTTCTTTACATCGGTTTCCTTCAGATGGCACCTCAATTACTTCCCAAACAGATAGGTGGAAAAAATGGTACCATAAATCATCATGGTAAAGTTACTTGCGGCAAGATTTTGCTAGGCAACCCGGCATGCATGCATATGCTCACGACTAGTAGTCAGAGATATTCTGAAACCTCAGAACATCCACGTTCACCAGTAGTACAGTCAGCATCAGAGAAACCTGACCCCTCTATCTTAATCTCTATAAACGCAGGGGGGTCAGATTTATCTGATGCTGTCCGTACCTACGGAAACTCTGTCCACTCCAGTGTGACGGGGGGTGAGCCCGTCGCCACTTATAATGGACAGTGGGGTACAAATACATGCCTCGAAATTGAAGCATGCAGGTTTCCTCACGATGTTTTCCTTCACAGAAAAGTCAGTAGTCACAAATCGTACATACATTCCGAAAAACTCATTGGTACGAGTCGGCCTGGACGGGGATCGAACCATCGCTTCCTGCACGGCAGGCAAGGTTACTCGCCACTGGACCACCACCACGGCTACCAAGCGGCGTTTTATAAACCCCTTTATTATAAACTTTCACTTTATCACATTTGGTTCACCAACAAAAATAGAGCATTTTATTTTATATAATTATGTTGAAAAGTTGTTCAGTATCATAGGTCCAATCATTAAAATGTTTAATTCTGTATTAAATAATAACCTCTCTACTACTCTCAAAAACTGTGTTACAAAGTACCAATTACTAAAACATTCTAAATTGCATTAACTACTACAATAAATGCGCTCAGTTCAGGTGCATTCCACAGTAATATATTAGGCAATATTTCCCCACAATGCCCCACTAGAGGATGCAGTCTAATTGGACGTGCATGTTACAAGTCTGTAGAGACACGTTTGATGTATTAAAAGTTTTGCACGTCCGTCCGTCTGTTTCGAAGACTGGTTAATACTGCAGCTTTTCATATATCTCGTGGTTATCCTGATGCAAATAGGTATACCGACGTTATTTCTATTTTCAGCAAAAGGCAAACGCTTTATCACGAGTGATCTTTTGGTCGAACCTTTGTCGTGTGACAGGGACGCCATTAATCAATTTCACACAAAGAGTATGAAGATTTTAGGTCTTCCCAGACGTGCAATAATTATCCTAGATCCACGATATTTTTGAGTGGCATGCATAGGGCATTTATTTGCCAACACCAATACTTTTAAGGGGATGATGATCAGACCATAAAATTAAACATCTCTATGGGACCAACCACGGACCTGAAAAAAAGACGGACGTAATGTGACACTAAAAAGATGTGAAGCATGCAAGGTCCTACATTTTCGTTTGTTCTACAAGGGAACTACACTCACACAGATGCACTAGCTCTAGGCGCAGGTCCGACACCCGTCACCATTATGTACCGCGTGACAGCACGCACACAAAAGAAATGGGTGCTTCACTCGTGATTAGACGAGATTACGTCCGTCTTTTTTTCAGGTCCGTGGGGACCAACATCAAAATCGCGTAATCGATGTACAGCACCCTCAACAAAGAACTCAACCAACACTGTTTCCTAGTATCGGAGCGGAATTCAAAATATACGTTAAATGCAAAGCGCGTTCCAGCAACGAAAGGCTTTTAATTAACCAATGCCAATTGTACGGTATTCACTGAATTTCCAATGCACTAATAACGACTACCGTGTTCGAGTGAGAGAGAATGGACTGGGAAATTACCTTTATTAACTAGTTTACTTATGGAACAGAATAGACAATCGTATACAGGGTGTTAGGGTAAACATGAAATTAAGGGCCTATGTCGGAAAATAATTGAAGCGAAATTGGCGTGTGATAGATTATATTACTGCCTGATGCGAGAGAAAGAGATGGGGCGGCGCGCGCGCACGCGCAACGCAAGCGCAAAAACAAACTTTATTTTATTGTGATTGTACTAATTAATTAAGTTCAATTCTGCTCTAATCAGAATTTATAAAATATCAAAATAAAAATTTTAAAATCATGTCTCATGTTTCCATTATTCACCGTTTAGCCGTTCCAAGCGTTTATAGATAAAAACGGAGGCTACTTTGGCTTGTTTTTCTATCGAGAAAATGTGTCTTAACCGTGTTTTGGCTCTAATCAAAACTTCAATAATATGTTCAATTTACACATATCCACAAATCATAATCCTACTGTTAGTACTTCATGATATCTGATGCTTTGAAGAATCCTATTTTTTTCACATAGCCTCTTAAGAACGACCCGCTGCAGACTTTGCAAGGAGATGGAAACTCATCTGCACCTTCTATGTGACTGTGGCCGCCTGATGTTCAAACGTACTCATCAAGGCAGACAAGAATTGACATCAGATGATATACCTACAACCATCCCAATTAAAAACCTAGAACGATTTCTTGCCGCAGTAGGGAACTGTAAAAAGGCGTTCAAAAAGGACCAGACGGAAGTGCGATTTTTGAACATCATACGAGCGATTCGGCAGTAGAAAGATGCATAATCTCCATAGTAATACTGACACTATCTATTGCCGATTCGCTCGTATGATGTTCAAAAATCGCACTTCAGCTATGATCTAAGTGCATGTCAAGGCCAAGGCAAGGCTGTCAAGGCTTCAAACCTCCAAATAAATTAAAAGGGTATACAGTTGCATTGTTTTGTGGTGCGACTTGGGAGAGGCCATAAAGGTATTATAGCTTACAGGAATAGAGCAACAAACATGAGTTGTCAAATGAAACCTTTTTTGGATGTTTTTTGGAGACTATTCGCAGGCAAAAATTCGAATATTGTATATAATTCTGAGTCTAACGTGAAATCGTGGATAAATTAATGATGTAGTGTCAGTATATTTCACAAAATTTTCTACTATTTCAATTTAGATTCGCAATTAGTCACGGAAACCGAATTCTAAAAATTGGTTAGACATTAGAAAACGGTGTATCATTAGTCAAGTGCCTCTTATACGCTGATGATCAAGTGATACTTGCATCGTCGGCGGGAGAGTTACAGGACATGGTAACTCTAATGAATGAAGCATTGAAAAAGAAAGGTATGAAAGTAAATGTGAATAAAACGAAGGTAATGGTAATGGAGAGGGATGAATGTGTGACTGATTGTTGTATAAAGATTGAGAATGAAAAAGTGCAACAGGGTCATTGTCATATAAGGGGTGCAAAGAAAGGAATGTGAAAAGATGTTAATTTTTACCACTTTTTCATTATTAACCGAAGTAAAATAGTAAATATAACATAAATAAATTAAAAATTTAGGTCGTTTTTCTTCCTTTATCAAATAATTACCAAAAAACGTTTTTTTCTGACCACCGAAAAGGTGCAGATGACCACCAAGAAGACATCAATTGCGCTTTATTCATAAAATAAAACAAAATTCAACATACATTAATCTCAATTAAAATTTCTCTGTTGTTACATTTTATTATACTTTGTCAGATATAGGGAATTGTTACGAATTTTTACCATAAAAATATAGTAAAATATGGACCACCAAAACGACATCTTTTCGGTTCTCGTTTTTTTCATTTGACAATATGAGTATCTTCCGTGGTTTCAGTTAACGTTTCTTGATAATTTTCATCCGGTTTATTAATCTTTCATTCTCTTCTATTTATGCTAACTTAATTTTGATTCTAACTCCATTAATAATAAATAAACCTTTCTGTTTTCAAATTCCCTTTCAAAGCTCTTAAAGTGTGTCTCGAAGCAGATGAAGGAGGAGGATTTAGGGGAAGATTATGCCTATCATCCATCATTATCATCAGTTTTCGTAAATTTCACGGCAGAGGGTTCAGGGCCTATCCTTAGGAAGGGTGTATGGGATTGTTCGCCAGTTCTATTTACCACATGCTGATTGGTAGAATCCAATCAGAATTTCATCTCAACCTTCAACTCTGCAACCTGCATCCTCACAATTTTGTACTTCACCGGTTGAGATATGTGTGTGAAACAATTGAAGAAGCCGGAGAAGTTGGTGGACTTCTACTACGACCTTATTTTTTTGACTAATGCGTTTCGAGTATCTCTCGTCCCTGCTTCTTCTCTAAGTTTCGGTTGTTTATTAGGCATCCTCTCATAAATAAGGGTGGCAGCGAGTGGACCATATACCACCTAAGCGGGCTCAGTTCATATTGGTGGAGAAAAGTTAAAATAACGTTGTTCCTGAAGTCGATTTGTTGGTCAGTGGTCACCAATGACCACCAAAAAGATGACCACCGAACGGAAATTTCACATTCAAATTCAGCTATCCTGAAACTATAGCGGGCTGGCTAGCCAAATATGATGCGTTTGTAAACTAGACATTAGTATGTACTGCGCTATAACGAAAATTTCACTTATTCAATAATACTTACAAATTTAATGTAGTAACCGGAAAGACGCTATGAAGTTTGACAAAAAAGTATTTTTGGGTAAACGAAAAAGATTTTCCTCTTTTTTGATGAAATGTGGATCAGGGATGCATCAAGGGATATTGATGACTTTCCTTAGAAAGGAACTATTTGTTTTTGGGAACGTTTAAGCATAAAAATGTTGAAATGTTTGGATAAAAATATGGACCACCGAAAAGACATACAACTTGTGTAACATGTGACAATCGTATTTAAATAAAAAACCGACCCACTTTTAAGATTCATATCAATAGCACATGATTTTTGAGGATTGAGAGAACTAATTAAGCTGAACAGGGCGAACATTAAGTGCAGTTTACATTTACTTTTTGCATTGCAAACTTGCATACATCTGTTTTGAACGGATCACCGAAACGGACTTTTGAGTATAAAAAACAGCAAAAATTCAGTTTATCGAATTAATTCATTAAAAAGATTTTCTTGGGTAAAAAGTATAATATAATTGTTGATTCTTTTTGCAAAAAGAAATTAAATTAAAGCATTATTTAAGAATTTACGTGTCTTGAACAATTTTTTGTCACTATATGACAATGACCCAACAAGTTAATGAGTTTGTGTATTTAGGATGTATGTTTACTAGAGACGGGAAATGTGAGGGTGATGTGCATAGGCGAGTAACAGCGGGAAATAAAGTGAACGGTGCTTTGCATACCATTGTGGCTAGCCAATTGGTGTCCAAAAGGGCGCGACTTGCTATACACAATGGTGTGTTGGTGCCTACACTTATATATGGCAGTGAGTGTTGGGTATGGCAGAAGAAGCATGAAAGTAAAATTAATGCTGTTGAAATGCGTTCCTTGCGAAGCATCTGTGGAGTTACGCTGAGAGATAGAGTGAGAAATTGTGTGATTAGAGATCGATGTAAATTGAAAGAAGATGTTGTGACAAGAATAGAGAAGGGTATGCTTCGTTGGTTTGGTCATGTGGAGAGGATGAGTGATAGCAGATGTACGAAAGAGATATATGGAGCTAAAATGAGTGGATGTGTCGGCAGAGGGCGCCCTCGTAGGACGTATTCTGATCAAATCAGTTGCGTCCTACAAAAAGGGGAGGTGCGGAGTACTCGAAACCGACGGGCATGTATGAAGAGATGTATGGATGTGAATGAGGCAAAAGATGTATGTAAGGATCGTAGTAGATGGCGCGCTCTGGTCTCTGCCTACCCCAATGGGAAAGAGGCGTGACGTTATAGATAGATAGATAGATAGATTAGAAAACGGTTCTATTGCCTCGCGTCACGTATCTCTTTCTATTATACAGTGGTGCCGCTAGGTACATCTCGCTCTCTCAGCTGTCAGTTCCTCTATTCCTGGTATAATACCTTTATGGTTAGGATAAACATGAAATTAGGTGATACGAACGGCTGAGAGCTCGGAGGCGCGCGTTGCGGAGAGGTATGGACTCTTAATCATGAGGTCCGGGTTCGAATCAGCACGGACAACATGCCACGTACGAGTTTTTCTAACTTATGTACGTTTTACCGACTGCTCTCAAAACGGTGAAGGAAAACATCGTGAGGAAACCTGCATATGCATTTTGATCCATAAACCAATGGATTACGACTTTTTTCGCGAGTCTAGCGCTTTAAGAAGCTTGACTTCTAGTCGTATTTATTTATATGGCACAGGCCTGCTCTCAGGGAGGATGTATGGGCGTTAGTCCACCACGCGTGTCCAATGCGGATTGGTAGACTTCACATACGCATCGGAATTTCTTCAGCATTATCGCAGGTGTCTCGCGGTCACGATGTTTTCCTTCGCCGTTTGAGAGCTGTCGGTATTACGAATACAGGGTGTTTCATAAGTAACAATAAATTTATAAAACTCATAAGGGGGTTGTTCAGACCGTCAAACTGAACAACTTTCTCTATGGGACCAACATCGAATTCGCGATTTCGATATTGGTCCCATAGTGAAAGTTGTTCAGTTTGATGGTCTACACCACCCCCTTAAATGTTTATTTGTAGTTTTGTAACACCTTAGTATAAGTTAGAAAAACTCTACATGACATGTCGTCCGTGCGGATTCGAACCCGGACCTCAAGATTGAATTTCCATTCCTCTTCGCAACGCGTCACCGATGGCTCTACCCAATGTTAACTATACCCAATCATAAATCATGAAGTATAGATCATAGTATAGTCTAGGTTATAGGCGGATTTCGGCGGGAAATCCCGGGATTTCCGGCACCGGAAGTGACCACGATTCCGGTGATCGCCCCGGATGTTGTCTTGTTCGACGTCGTTGGCGGCTAGTTTAGTGGTTTGTGATCAATTCTCGAGGCTAGTGTGTGACGTAGCTATGATATTAATTCATTGAACCATTTATGACATAATTAATTCCCGTATTTCAACTCATTCGCTATAGTTGATAATAATTATTGTAACGCCTGCAAAATAAAAAATAAATAATCATAATAATCATCATCATAATAAACATCGTCTCATAATAATTGTAAAACTACCACACGGTCCGACCGGTCGACCCAATTCTTTCACATGATGTAACTCACTGGAGCAGATTAAACAAACGTGTGGTATGTATTATGCTTTAATATTTAATTGAGACAGACGCTGTTTGTTCTGTGGGAAATCTGATTCCAAGTCCCAGTGTTTTGTTCCAGGGTTTGTAGTACAGGGTTTAAAAATCCCCACATGGTCATGTTAGATCTGCTGCCACAACTTCCCACATGTTCCATACCATGACTCCCGGACCGAGAGGAATATGATCTCCGGCCACATGGGAACTTCGTCTCATTTAACCTGCAAATAGTTTAACCGAACCACCTGCGGTAAGGTAACTATAATAAGTATAGGGACATATTATTATGTGTAACATGCAAGTCAGCATTAATTTGCAGAGCTAGAGCGACGCGGCCCAGGCAACAAGTCGTCTCTCTAGCTCTGGAACGAGCGGTCGCGTTCGCCGCGTTAGGTACATTCATAGTTACGTAACAACTGAATATCTGTAATTTCTTTTGTCTTCGATCAGTGTGTGTTACCAGTGATGACATAATGGAACAGAGACGTGGTCGCTAACTCAAGGCCTCATAAAAAGGCTGAAAGTCACCCAAAGGGCAATGGAGAGGGCTATGCTCGTAGTTTCCCTGCGAGATCGGATCAGAAATGAAGAAATCCGCAGAAGAACCAGAGTAGCTGACATAGCCCAAAGAATTGCTAAACTAAAGTGGCAGTGGGCGGGGCACATTGCTCGCAGAACCGATGGCCGATGGGGCCGGAAGGTTCTCGAGTGGCGGCCGCGTACCGGAAAGCGCAGCGTGGGTAGGCCCCCCACGCGGTGGACCGACGACCTGGTGAAGGCGGCGGGAAACCGGTGGATGAGGGCAGCGCAGGACCGGTCGTTATGGCAATCCTTGGGGGAGGCCTATGTCCAGCGGTGGACATCCATCGGCTGAGATGAAGATGATGAATTTCTTTTGTGATCTTTTCGGACAATATAGTGTCAACTGAAATAAGTCTTTAATTCCAATTCCTTTATCGTAACTCCTAACTAGTGCACACAGTATATGAATGAACTCAGTATCGAATATCATAAATACCATCCTGTCGCATGCCTGTTATTAGTACATAAGTTAGAATAATGCATTTTCATTTATTTATATACTGTTTTACTTATGTACCGTTGGCATGTCTAATAAATAAATAAAGAAATAAATAAATAAATAAATAAATACTAGAACCCACAATAAGCTTCATTCAAGATAATTTCTCTCCGCGTCTCCTAGTATGTAACGGATCGAGTTTCATTTGGTAAGCTTCCCTTCCGGATATAAATTCTAATAATTTAAACACCTGTTATGGCATAGTGATAGCCGTTCATATCATAGTGTATTATAAGAGGTTATGATCTAAATATACTATAATTCTAAATATAATAAATGTCCACCTTTAGTTAGAATTAAAAGTGTAAGTACTTAATATATGTAATTAACTAACTATCAAAAGTGTGATTTTACTTCATCATCATCATCAGCCTATCATCGTCCACTGCTGAACATAGGCCTCTCCCAAGGCGCGCCACAAAACTCTGTCCTTGGCCTTCCTCATCCAGTCGCTCCCCGCTACTTTTTTTAGGTCGTCTGTTCAGTGGGCAGCAGGGCGTCCCACACTACGCCTACCAGTTCGCGGTCTCCACTCTAGAACTCTGACACCCCATCGGTTGTCAGTTCTTCGGCAGATATGACCAGCCCATTGCCACTTCAGCTTGCTAATTTTCTGAGCTATGTCAGCCACTTTAGTTCTGTGACGAATCACTTCATTTCTGATGTGATCCCTCAGAGAAACACCAAGCATAGCTCTCTCTATAGCTCGCTGAGCGACCTTGAATTGATTTTACTTAACCTACCTCAAATGAACCGTTTGTAGAAACATAGTCAAGGCGCCCTATTATAAATTAAGACTATGTGAATCTCTCCGAGCGATGGCCCAAATTAAAAAGTCAACTCAAGATCCCTAATCTCTGCTCATGCCGCTGACCATAAGTCACAATATTACAACATAAGCTGGAATGCACTGAACCTTTCTTTCTACAGTAGAAAACCTTTTACATTTACTTCTGTGTGTGGATTTTCAGTGTAATAGTCATTTATCTCTAAGGCCTCTCGAGATGCCAATAAGGACCTGAGGAGATCCAGTACTTGCCTGACAAAAAACATAAAGTTCAGGTCCTGCTCTTAGGAGTACTGAGGCTGGATGTTTGATGGATCCCTTAAAAAATGGTTAATTGAAAATGTGTTTTATAACTTGGATGAATTTTATGCAAAAACAAATACTTACGCAAATGCAGTAAAAACCATATAGTTTTCTTTGTTTGACATAATTATTGTACCTGACTACTTTGACATAGATAGATTATTGTATTGATGTATTATTGTATTGTCCATTTGTGTTTGGGCTGTATTATAAAATAGTCTTTCTTTTTACATGTCATGAAAATTGTGTATAAGTAGGTTTAATTTTATTCAGTCATCGCATGTAAAATGGATTATAAATTGTTGAATATTATTGTATGCCTGATATGGTAAGAGCTGCTTGCTCACTTTGTTTTACTATAAGATCTTTGTATACCACCAGCTCTAACAATAAATGATTCTTATTCTTATTCTTATTATCCCGTATTGAAGAACTTGTGAGCTTGATGGTGAGGTTTTGCAGGATATATTCACACATAGTGCGCATTTTATTTGAGCTAATAAACCATTTACTATTAGCAGTGCACAATGGCTGTTCACACTATCATACAACATACATAAATATCGATAATGAGTGATAATATTGAATTTAATAATATGGATCGTCACACACGAAATAGACTTTGCGTAGTTTTTATTTCATTCAACTCCGGCTTCTTCTTAAGGGATAATTGAGTCAGTATTTAATTTAAACCAAGATATTTCAAGTCATTAGATTTAAATATCTCATGTCATTCAAGTAATCATTCCAAATAGTTCAATTAAATGTCCCAAGACATTCAATTTTAATATTCTAAATCATTCAATTCAAATTCATTAAAGTCCTCTCTTAGTTACCTTTGTAACTGAAGGAGGTTCCTTCTGGTTGACCTCCACAGCAGAGAGAGCGGAGGTTGGGGCTCCTTCCATTCCCCTCCTTTATGGAGGGCCCACTTATTTTCCTATTGGCCTATTAGGCTCTTAATGCGCTTACTATTCCGAGTGCTGGTTACCCTACCTTTCTCCTATCCACCCTACCTTTCCTTATAATCATTCTACTTTGTATTTAATTTTCTCTTTCAGAATACTGCAGCCAAGGCACTTTACTCCATTTACAAGAAAACTCTAAATTTGTAGTTATTTTTAAATAATATTATAATCAGTGAACTTACCCAACAGAAAAACTCACAGAGCGACATGGCCTCAGGCCAAAATCTTCAATAAAAATAAAAAATATTTTTTTTTTTATTATTATTGGGCGAAACTTTATTTATTTTAATATTTATTATGCTAGGGTTAGTTGCTTCACATATCTCACAACCTCTACAAAGTTCTTTAGCCTCTACAAACTACCACAATTAAGGGCATCCTACCATTCTTGTTTAGATGATCACAGTTAAGGCCAAATCTTCACCTAAAATATGATGAGCTTGAAAATACCCTTAAGTGCTAAGGTCGAGCGTTACATTATACTGTACCTAACACATTTATTAATCTACCTGTTAATCAAAATACATATCTTTAAATTCGATAAAAAAAACGGTCAAGTGCGAGTCGGGCTATTCGCGTACAGATGGTTCCGTTCCCCACTACCAAACAACATACCTAAAATATCTTTTTCTCCGGGACCTTTAGCGTTTTTTTTTTTTTTTTTTTTTATTTAAAAATGGGTTTGCTCTTGACCTCAATCCTGTCCTGAGGACAAAGATGGGGTCGAAGATGTAGCGAGCTTACCCAGAAGAAGCCTATTCACTCTTACTTTGAAGTAATTCGGGTTGTAAGTGTGGGACCGACTCACACTTGGACGTTTTATACTAATTGTTGTCATTTTGTAGAGTTTGCTCTACAATCCGTGTAGCCGTGGTGGTCCAGTGGCGAGTAACCTTGCCTGCCGTGCAGGAGGCGATGGTTCGATCCCCGTCCAAGCCGACTCGTACCAATGACTTTTTCGGAATTTATGTACGATTTGTAACACCACTGGCTTTTCGGTGAAGGAAAACATCGTGAGGAAACCTACATGCTTCAATTTCGAGGCATGTATTGTACCCACTGTCCATTATAAGTGGCGACGGGCTCACCCCCCGTCACACTGGACAGCGTTTCGGTACTACTGGTGAAACGTGGATGTTCTGAGGTTTCAGAATATCTCTGACTACCCCCTCGGGGAATATAGTCGTGAGCATATGCATGTATGCATGCATGCTCTACAATCGTACCAAGTTTGACGCTTGTGTGTATTACCGTTTTTACGATAGAGCGAGAAGAAAAAACGTAAATAAAAACTAGTTTCTTGTATGAGGATATTTTTTATTTTATTTTAACACTTTATGTATATATATATATATATAGATATAATAATAAAATAATTAATATAATTATTAATTATTCTGCTGGATAGTGACGAAATCGTCTCGAATCGTCTCGAAATCGAAATCGAACGTGTCTTATCTTTATTATACTTCAAAAGAACTAAGCTGTTCTTATCACTGTATATAATATTATGATTACTATCGAATGCTAACCCATGACAATTCTTAACATCCATCAGTTTCTTTAAAAAATTTTTATTAACTTGATAAATACCGTCTCTAAAACACATGTAGGCATTACCGCGTTTGTCAACTGTGACCGCCGTAATAAACAATTGACCGGTAGACAAAACATGTACATCTATGTCACCTTTCATTTGAGCATAAAATCCAGTCCTATTAGAGTACCACAAAACGTCGTCACCATCAATTATGAATGTCCACATAATACCCTCTTTGAATTGCGCTATTTTTCCATCGATGTAAGTGTATATGAAATCGGAATATGATTCAGTAAAATAAAGAACATCTTTAAAGAATATTTTAAATATATCTTGGTCTTTTGCTGTATATAATTCAGACTTATGATTTTTGTGATCATATTTGTATATACCATTGTTTCCTCCTATGTATACGTCGTGGGTATTCTGATCGATGGCATTTGTGCGTGCGCCCGGTACATCATTTATTTCTTTAAATTCTTTAGTATTAAGATCAAATAGAGCTGAATTATAGTGGCTTTCACAGAAATATACGATGTTGGCGTTGTAGTCAAAGACTAGACTGTTTGGAAAGTTTAATCCAGTTTTTAATATAACCTTATCATGGTATTTACCATCGATGATAACTCCATCACATTCAGTATCTGGTAAAACTTCTGCGTTAACGAGTGTCAATGTTACTAGTAGGAGATAGAGATTCATTTTGAAGATCTGAAATAGAAAAACATAAATGTGAATGTGAGTTTGTTTGTTTCTTACGCTTTCTCGCGTAAACTACTAAACCGATCATCATGAAATTTTGTATTCTATATACTATTTTCAAGAGTATAGTAAGGATATATAAAAAAAAAATCGTTGAACAAATTATCATATTACCACTTCCTTTCTTTCCTCATCCTGACTGCGAAACCCCTACACTCCTGTCCTATCTACATGGCTCACTGGTGCCTCGGGCATAAGATCGATGTCTATATCGAGGACGCAAGTGCAGCATCAGCTCGGAGGGGCAGTTCGTGTGAACATAGTATTGTCATGTAAACGATTAACAGGCGAGTAGAGGTAATGTTCCAAGCCTAACTATACGCTTGATTGCATGCATTGCAATACTCTGAGTTCGCGAGCTCCCCTACAGAGTAGCTGCAGCGCTGGCCCCCCTCATATAGCTGTCATCTTTGCGTCCTTGCAGCAGTACTGCTGGCTGGTGAGTCACTCGGAACGGAACGGAACGGAACGGAACAAATTATCATATTACCTACCTATTTAATTTACAGACAGATCTTTGACAGTGTTTATTTGTTTGTTACGCTTTTGCCTTAGACTGTATATTATGGACAAGATAAGCGTGTTATTCTACTAACAAAATATTCTGTCACTTTTTACGGGGGGCGAGGTAGCATAGCAGGAAATCCGCAACTTTGGACTTTATTCTTATTATACAGGGTCCTTCTTAATATGCTGACACTTTTTTAAGGGGATGTTCAGACCATCAAACTGAACAACTTTCTATATGGGACCAACATCGAAATCGCTAAAAAAAAATCAGCTGTCCCATACATTTGGCTCGAGTAGGTTTGCAGTTTTGTATGGAAGAGCTGATTTTTTTTTCGCGATTTCGATGTTGGTCCCATAGAGAAAGTTGTTCAGTTTGATGGTCTGAACATCCCCTTAAAAAAGTGTCAGCATATTAAGTTGGACCCTATAGATTATATTTTTTAAAGTTAAAAATTATGAAAAACAGTATCGTTTCGGAATTATTGTTCCGCAATTATAGGCTGTCGCTATAATTATATTCTCCACCATTTTTGCACTTAGAGATTACAGATCAAAATAATTTAAAAATTAAATTTATATCGATAAACTCGATGAATCACAATAAAAATGAAATAGGTATCTTAAAATTATGTCTTCTATCCGTAAAAAATATAAAATGAAGACAAAAAAAAAACTTGTCATACCGAATTACCTACACCAAGTTTGATGCTTGCATGTATTACCGTTTTTATGATAGAGCGAGAAGAAAAAAAATCGACAAAATCTAGTTTCTAATATGAAAATTTATTAAGCTCTAAGTTTTGTTACTTTTATCACTTGCCAGTAGGACTGATAACGTTAAAAGTTACAACAAAAGCTATAAGTTCCTAAAAACAAATTGGTAGGTGCAAGTCAGATCCTGAGATTGTAATAGAATATACTTATAATAGGAAAATACAGAATTAAAAAAAAAAGGTCTTACCTTGAAACAGATCTTGTTTATACGAATGTCACAATAACACAAAGAACACAGCGTTTAATATAGATTGAAACCAGTGGTGCCAGGTGCAATCAGAAAAGATCAGGAGACTGGAAAAAGAAATTAGATTTTATTGTTTTATGAAAATGTTCTCATAGATGAGAATTTAAAAGACGTTGATTATGTTATTAGTGGGTCCGCAAAATGACGTTATCCGAACTTACTCTTCAAGTTATCTCAATAGTTCAGTATTACCACAAATAGGTACTTATTTTATGAGATGAAAAGCGCTCAGCCTGTGGGGGCAGAAACTGTAACCTCATAAAGTGAGAAATTTTAATTTTTCTTTTATCATACCATTTGTGGGGTATCAAATAAATAAATAAATAATAACCTCAAATTCAATAAATCTCCTAAAAAATCTGTAGACTTAGCAACACTGATTGACATTTTAAAATACTGATTAAATTGTTTATGTTACAACGTTATGTAACTATTCCATCAGTAATCAGTAGAAAAGAGATAAATCTCTCATAGACTGCTGAAAACCATGGAATTGTTAATTTTAGAACAATTCCATGGTTTTCAGCAGTCTGTCGAATCAAGGGTGCACCCGTATGGAATTGTGTACGTAAATATGTAATCAATCAATCATTTATGTATATCAAGTAACATTGACTCATAATTTTTATAAGTAAATACCTTATTCTAATGTTAGTAGTTTCAATATTGCTTACGTACGAGTAATTACCTACGTAGTAAGTATAATTGTAACTCGTGATCCATTGTATTAAATACCTAAATCCATTGACCTCTTATATAGGATGTAACAAAACACCCTATTAATACTTAAGGGGGTGCTTCTGCCCATGAAACTGAACAACTACCACTATGGAACAAAATTCGAAATCGCGAAAAAGAAAACTGTTGTACCTACCGACTCGACTAAAATGTATGGGGCAGCTGTTTTTTTTATTTCGATTTCGAAGTTTGCTCCATAGTGAACGTTGTTCAGTTTAAATTGAAGCATTTAAATGTACAAAGTTTAATAAAATCTTCTTCTTCCTGCCCTTACCTATCTAATTTCTTGGGATCGGCACAGTTGACATTTTTTAAAAATGAGTCGTTACTTTTTAATTGACTTTTAAATTGTGAATACAAAGAGAAAAAAACCACACTTGCAAATTATACATAATAATTAGTTTATATTGTCAATTAATAAAATGCAATATAACATAATGCAGAGTTGCCTTTAAGTAATTCAGAGCGTTCTTATACTGTAACTAACACATTTATTATTCTATCTGTGAATACCTACATATCTTTGACTTCGATAAAAAAAAACGGTCAAGTGCGAGTTGGGCTATTCGCGCACAGAAGATGGTTCCGTTCCACACTACCAAACAACATTATTAACTTACAAAAAATATCGTTTTCTCCGGGACCTTTAGCGTGGGACCGACTCACACTTGGACGTTTTGTACTAATTGTTGTCATTTTGTAGAGTTTGCTCTACAATCGTACCAAGTTTGACGCTTGTTTGTATTACCGTTTTTACGATAGAGCGAGAAGAAAAAACGTAAATAAAAACTAGTTTCTTGTATGAGGATATTTTTTATTTTATTTTAACACTTTATGTACATATATATAATATAAATATAATAATAAAATAATTAATATAATTATTAATTATTCTGCTGGATAGTGACGAAATCGAAAGTGTCTTATCTTTATTATACTTCAAAAGAACTAAGCTGTCCCTATCACTGTACATAATATTATTATCACTATCGATTGCTAACCCCCAACAATTCTCAACATCCATCAGTTTCTTTAAAAACAAATTATTAAATTTATAAATACTGTCTCTAAAACACATGTAGGCATTACCGTGTTTGTCAACTGTGACCGCCGTAATAAACAATTGACCGGTATACGAAACTTGTACATCTTTGTCACCTTTGATTTGAGCATAAAATCCAGTCCTATTAGAGTACCACAAAACGTCTTCACCATCAATTAAGAATGTCAACATATTACCCTCGGTGAATTGCGCTATTTTTCCATCGATGTAAGTGTATATGAAATCGGAATATTGTTCAGTAAAATATAGAACATCTTTAAAGAATACTTGATTTATATCTTTGTCTTTTGCTGTATATAATTCAGACTTATGATTTTTGTGATCATATTTGTATATACCATTGTTTCCTCCTATGTATACATCGTGGGTATTCTGATCGATGGCATTTGTGCGTGCGCCCGGTACATCATTTATTTCTTTAAATTCTTTAGTATTAAGATCAAATAGAGCTGAATTAGAGTGGCTTTCACAGAAATATACGATGTTGGCGTTGTAGTCAACCACTAGACTGTTTGGGAAGTATAACCCAGTTTTTAATATAACCTTATCATGGTATTTACCATCGATGATAACTCCATCATATTCAGTATCTGGTAGAACTTCTGCGTTAACGAGTGCCAATGTTACTAGTAGGAGATAGAGATTCATTTTGAAGATCTGAAATAGAAAAACATAAATGTGAATGTGAGTTTTTTTGTTTCTTACGCTTTCTCGCGTAAACTACTAAACCGATCATCATGAAATTTTGTATTCTATATATTATTTTCAAGAGTAATTTAACTAACACAAAAAACCGGCAAAGTGCGAGTCGTGACATCACACAATATTATATTAACAAAACAAACATTTTTAACGCGAGACCGACTCAGACTT
Source organism: Agonopterix heracliana (assembly GCA_963693445.1). NCBI lineage: Eukaryota > Metazoa > Arthropoda > Insecta > Lepidoptera > Depressariidae > Agonopterix > Agonopterix heracliana. The sequence continues at coordinate 11,079,114 of OY856331.1, forward strand.
GGCAAGTCTCTCAGTTGCAGAAATGCTCATTAAAGTTAATCCTCCATTAAATCTATTGATGTTACTTTTTATCTTGTTGAAGTAGTAAAAGCTAGCCAGAGATTTAATTGAGGATATTAATCCTCCTGGCTAGCTTCTAATGATCGTTTCTGCAACTGAGTGTTTTTACTATAAATACCTACACCAAGTTTGACGCTTGCATGTATTACCGTTTTTATGATAGATCGAGAAGAAAAAAAATCGATAAAATCTAGTTTCTAATAAGTTTTGTTACTTTTATCACTTGCCAGAGTTGCCAGTAGGACTGATAACGTTAAAAGTTACAACAAAAGCTAAAAACCAAGCTAGTTCCTAAAAACAAATGGGTAGGTGCAATTCTGATCCTGAGATCGTAATAGAATATACTTATAATAGGAACCTACAGAAATAAAAAAAAAGGTCTTACCTTGAAATAGATCTTGTTTACACGAATTGACATTCACCGCTGTGTTATTGTGACCAATAATACAAAGAACACAGCGTTTAATATAGATTGAAACCAGTGGTGCCAGGTGCAATCAGAAAAGATCAGAAGACTGGAAAAAGAAATTAGATTTATTGTTTCATGAAAATGTTCTCATAGATGTGTATTAGTGGGTCCGCAAAATGACGTTATCAGAACTTACCCTTCAAGTTATTATCTCAATAGTTCAGTATTACCACAAATACTTATTTTATGAGATGATAAGCGCTCAGACTGGGCTGGGGGCAGAAACTGTAACCTCATAAAATGAGAAATTTTAATTTTTCTTTTATCATACCATTTGTGGGGTATCAAATAAATTAAAATAAATAAATAAATAATAACCTCAAATTCAGTAAATCTCCTAAAAAATCGGTAGACTTAGCAACACTGATTGACATTTTAAAATACTGATTAAATTGTTTATGTTACAACGTTATGTAACTAGTTCATCAGTAATCAGTAGAAAAGAGATAAATCTCTCACAGACTGCTGAAAACCATGGCATTGTTCATTTTAGAACAATTCCATGGTTTTCAGCAGTCTGTCTAATCAAGGGTGCACCCGTATGGAATTGTGTACGTAAATAATGTAATCAATCAATCATTTATGTATAATATCAAGTAACATTGACTCATAATTTTTATAAGTAAATACTAGTAGTTTCAATATTGCTCGAAGTTGTTCAATACGTACGAGTAATTACCTACGTAGTAAGTATAATTTTAACTCGTGATCCATTGCATTAAATACCTAAATCCATTGACCTCTTATACAGGGTGTTTCATAAGTAACAATAAATATTTAAAACTCTTTTAAGGTGTTGTTTAGACCGTCAAACTGAACAACTTTCTCTATGCGACCAACATCGAAATCGCAAAAAAAAAAATTATATCCCATACATATTTTAGCTCTAGTCGATTTGCAGAGTATGGAAAATACATTTTTTTTTTCGCGATTTCGATATTGGTCCCATAGTGAAAGTTGTTCTGTTTGATGGTCTATACCACCCCCTTAAGGGTCGGCACTACCTACGGCTCGTTTGACATATCTGTCAAAAGAAATAGACCGGTGGCCGACAACACTCAACCCTATGTTATAAGATTAATGAACAAATCAATTTGATAGCTTTTGGTAATAAATTTCTTGCAAAAAACTTGGTCGGTTGCAGCGCGCGGCGCAGCTTGGCTGGCACGTTTACTGGTGTGAAGGAAAAAGTGAACCCTACCTGGTGACACAACATTTTACTAGTTGAATTAAATTTTATTAGTTGAATTAAAGGACGTAACTAGTCTGTTGGTCTAGAGGCCAATTAGTAAGGCCTAAAAAGTCTGGTCGGCCGACCCTATCCTGGCAGGTTCGTAGGTCCGACCAAATTTAGGGTACCTACTACCCGGAAGGCAGATTTTACTACATTAAATTAATGTTGAATGTTTGGTTGTGCGTGGCAATGCTCCTGCAGCATCTGGATTTGAGAGCCGTAGGTCGAAATTGATATTTACAGCAACAGTACAGTACCGTGATGGACCTCTAATGTGACTGATCAAAGATCACCCCTGGTGGTAGGATAGGATGGGTCCCAACTAATTAGATCACAGTATTACTAATACTAAGGCTTAAAAAACTTAAAATTATAATAATTTTAAGTTTAAAAGCAGAACAAATTAAAACTTATAACAGAATAATTACATTATTATAAGTTTAATATTATTGGTATTAGCAAACTAAGGGTTTGTAATCTTTTATCATCATAATCATAGTCAGATATAATATTTTAAGCATGGAATAAAAGTTAATTTTGCAGTAACTGGAACGATTGCCTTTAAAAACATTTGCGCAAAAGGACATCAGTGTTACCACTTTTAGTAGATTTCTTCTTTATTGGTAGATTTAGGGCAAAATTGTTTAGTAGATTTTAGTAGAAATTGGGTAGGTATTCGAAAATTTTAATGTATTTAAAAATGCAAGGATTCAGGCGTATAAAATCTAAGCTGGCAATACAAATGGCTGAGAAAACGATTGCAGGGTTTGCAAGTTTTCCAGAACTTCTAGTACACCATGATCATAATCAACAGCCTATAATTACGTCCCACTGCAGGGCACAGGCCTACCTTCTAGGAGGGTGTTTGGGCGTGCCCAATGCGGATTGATAGACTTCACATATACATCAGAATTTCTTCGTCTGCATATGCAGGTTTCCTCACGATATTTTCGTTCACCATTAGAGAGCAGTCGGTAATACGTACATAAGTTAGAAAAACTCATTGGTAGGTGGCATGTTGTCCGTGCGGATTCGAACTCGGGCCTCTTGATTGAGAGTCCAGACCTCTCCGCAACGCGCCACCGAACTCGCTTCTAGTATAGCAAATATTAATCATATCGCCTAATGTTGTTTTTTTTACAAAAGAGGGCTTCTGAGCAGAGTTGGAATTTTGGTACCTAGCACTTTTAATATGTCAAAGGGATTGCATGTTTATCGACTTCCAATAATGTCGATATACGGGTATATTTTATATCACTGCGGATAACTTCAGCATGTATCGAACTTCAAAATAGAGAAAATAAATCAGCTGTTCCATACATTTGAGTCGAATATGTACCTACTGCAGTTTTGTATAGGACAGCTGATTTTTTTATCGCTCTTTTGAAGTTGGCCCCATAGTGAAAGTTGTTTAGTTTGATGAGTAGAATACGTCATGCTGGAGTTATCCGCAGTGATAAATAATTACCCGTAGGTATATCGACACAATCGGAAGTCGATAAACGTGCAATCCCTTTGACATATTAAAAGTACTACCAAAATTTCGGACTCTGCGTATGAGACACAGAAAACTGTACTAAATTTAAACTTGCCTATGCAAGCGACGACCTAATTTAATATTAATTATTTGAAAATTGAAACATCCACGTTACAAAATGATGAAAACCAATAAAAATTATACAAAAATGCGAAAATAACATGTGTAATGATGAGCGTTTACATAAAATTGATAATATTTTGTACAAAAACGTGTTTTATATTAAATTTTAATCATCTGTAACGACATAAATATTATTTGGTAGAATTTAAGTAGAATTTGAAACAGGACTGGTAGATTTTGGTAGATTTCAGCAGTAATTTTGGTCACGCTGAAGGAAATTGTGCGACACAAGAACATATAGGTGTTACTTAGTAGCTAAAGTGGGTACATGAACCCTGAAAGGGCACAGCAATATTAACAAGAAGTAATTTTAAAGAAAAAAATAATTAGTACAATTTCAATAGTTCTTTAGGTTCTTTTGGTAGTTTTTGGTTCATTTGGTAGGTTTTGGTAGTTTTTGGTAGAGTTTAGTTTTTTTTTAGTTTTTGGTTATTTTGGTAGTTTTTTTTTAGTTTTTCGTTATTTTGGTAGTTTTTGGTAGAGTTTAGTAATTCGGTATGTCAAGTTTTTTTTTGGAGGGCTGAATTGAAAACCATTTCGAGATAATTGTCTCAATAATCATATTTTCTATGTCAGAGATGTTAAAATGAAAGGATTACAGATATTTTTAATAAAATAACGTCGTTTTTCGGTCCGTCCAGTGACGTCACTGGAATACCTGTGAACTCCTTGGTAAACATAAAATCAACTTAAAATAACCGGCACTTAAGAAAAAAAAATACATTCACAATGTCAGAATTTGACATATTTTGATGTTGCCGTAGATGTTTCCAGCATAGAGTTAGAAAGAGGAGGCAGGTTTAATTTTTTTAAATATAGCAGCATGTAGTTTTTCTCCATGGAGTTCGAATTATTTTCTCTCCACCATATTTGCACTTAGAGATTACAGATCAAAATAATTTAATAATTAAATTTATATTGATAAACTCAATGAATCGCAATAAGAATGAAATAGGAGTCTTAAAATTATGTCTTCTATCCGTAAAAAATATAAAAATGGAGACCAAAAAAAACTTAACATACCGAATTATTTTTTGTAGTTTCTGGTTTTTTGGTAGTTTTTGGTTAGTTTGGTAGTTTTTCGTTGTTTTTAGTTATTTTGGTAGATTTTCGTAGTTTTTGGTTATTTTGGTAGATTTTATATTTTTTGGTAATATTTGATAGAAGAATAAAAAATTACCAAAAACTACCATAAAAAACAAAAGAGTTCTTGACGGCTTGGCTACGGGGTGGGTCTGTTGACATAAATAAAATATTTGTTTTGCAAAAGAGGTGCATTCGAATCGTAAGCGGAATTCAGTCAGTAAGGGTGTCATGCCGATCCTTGTTTACCGACTTTAAATTACTCACTGTGACAGCTTTGTATATCCTCTATCTGTGCAAAATATTGAGACGATACCCCGTAGTATTCAGTAGCAAGAGATTACATTTAACTCGCAAAAATGAGCTACTGGTACCAAATTACCGACTAGCATCGATGCAAAGGACTACAAAATAAAGTCGAATACTGTTCTTGTGTATAATAAAATACCAGATGACATTAAAGCCGACAAGAAATTTCTGAAGAAGGTTAAAAAAATATTAATCGAACAGTGTCCCTATGACTTTAATTAGTTTCTTCAGTATAAGTAAACAAACAGGCATCAATCTGAGTAGAAAAAAATGTGTTGCAGACCGATTATTTGTAACTCAATAGGTTATTATAATTTTTAACTAATCACATTGAACTGATTTTATAACATTTAACTAATTTAATTGTAGTAGTGAAAGGTGGCAGTTAAGTTATTGTCTGGCACCTATTGTTTAAATCTGTTTTTTTCTTAATGTTTATAAATTATATTGTAGTGTGACTAATAGGTACTCTGTACTTACCATCTGTAACTTATGTACCTACCTACAATTTAAGGTAAATAAATGAAATGAATTAATGAGATGAACCACAAAGTAACAAATTAACCATAAACTACCAAAAAGTATGAAAAATTACCAAAATAACAATAATCTACAAATCTACCAAAAAAAACTAGAAACTACCAAAATAACCAAAAACTACCTACCGAAAAGTACGAAAATCTTCAAAAATAACTTTTTGGTTACTTTTGTACGAAAATTTAACAAAAACTACCGAAAGACTCAAAAACTACCATAAATTACCAAACAGTGCCCGGAAAGTAACTTTTGTGAAATTCCTTTGTGTTGTCTTGTGTCGCGCAATGTCTTTTCGCGCAAAATTCTGTCGTGCAAATGACTTTCGAAGTCAATCGTTTGAGTTACCTACTACGGTACAGAATTCACTCTTATTCCATTCTTATTTAAAACATATCTGACGATGATGATGATGATTTCAGATTATCAATCCTTAGTTTGCTAGTAACAATAGTAATAAACTTACAGTTATTCTGTTATAATAATGGCATAGCATAGCATACCTATGCTCACGACTATATTCCCCGAGGGGGTAATCAGAGATATTCTGAAACCTTAGAACATCCGCGTTTCACCAGTAGTACCGAAACTCATAACAACCACACCAACATAACTCCGTTATAATAATGGGGACAAAAATTAACGAGTAATAGTCGATCAATTTATAAAATGTACTTCTAAGTCCACATATCGTGACGGGCAACTACGGAACCCTACACTGCATGTGGCCCGACACCCACTTGCCCGGTTTTTTATAAGTTACTTTGCCTACTTTAGCTAAAAATGGATTGGTTCATTAATCTTCTAAGACAGTGTTGGGTGTTGCCGGTCACCGGTCTATTTGCAATGATTTCGAACGATTGATGGCCCATAGTAATTTGTATGAAGAAAACGTCAAAAAAAATATGTGATTTTTGGTAACAAATTGCAAAAAAACTAGAAGTCGTATCGAAAAACTGATTTGTTTAAAGTGTTCTTTGATGTTTTGATTTGAAATATATTGATTAGAAATATATTTTGTTGCTTTATTTTGTTTCACTAAATCACAGGACTCGGAACGCGGCAGTGCTATTCTAGAGTTTTTCATGAAATTCTCGATTACTTTCTGATGTAACTACACAATTTTACTCAAATTTTTTTTGTTCATCTTGTACTTCATCTTTTAAAGAAGCGATGGTATTAATTTTGTTTCTAAATATAGCTATTTACTATCCTCAAAAGTCGGAACGCCGAACCCTGTTTTGCCCGATTAGGGTAGTGCCGACCCTTAAAGGTTTATTTGTATTTTTGTAACACCTTGTACAGGGTGTAAGGTTGTTGTTAAGGGGGTGCTTCTGCCCATGAAACTAAACAACCACTATGGAATTTTGTACCACTATGGAACAAAATACGAAATCGCGAAAAAGAAATCAAACTGCTGTACTTACCGACCGACTATAATGTATGGGGCAGCTGTTTTTTTATTTCAATTTCGAAGTTTGCTCCATAGTGAACGATGTTCAGTTTAAATTGAAGCATTTAAATGTACAAAGTTTAATAAAATCTTCTTCTTCCTGCCCTTATCTAATTTCTTGGGGTCGGCACAGTTGAAATTTTTTAAAAATTCGTCGTTACTTTTTAATTGACTTTTAAATTGTGAATACAAAGAGAAAAAAAACCACACTTACAAATTATACATAATAATTAGTTTATATTGTCAATTAATAAAATGCAATATAACATAATGCAGAGTTGCCTTTAAGTAATTCAGGAGTGCGATTTTTGAATCTCATTCGGTGAGCTCAGCAGTTGAAAATGTCATAATTACTATGGAGATACGCATCTTCCTACTGCGGATTTGACTCTCAAAAATCTCTCTCCTGTAGTATGATTTTTGAGAGTCAAATCCGCAGTAGGAAGATGCGTATCTCCATAGTAATTTTGACATTTTCAACTGCTGAGCTCACCGAATGAGATTCAAAAATCGCACTCCAGAGCGTTCTTATACTGTAACTAACACATTTATTATTCTATCTGTAAATACCTACATATCTTTGACTTCGATAAAAAAAAAACGGTCAAGTGCGAGTTGGGCTATTCGCGCACAGAAGATGGTTTCGTTCCACACTACCAAACAACATTATTAACTTACAAAAAATATCGTTTTCTCCGTCTCCGGGACCTTTAGCGTGGGACCGACTCACAGACTCACACTTGGACGTTTTATACTAATTGTTGTCATTTTGTAGAGTTTGCTCTACAATCGTACCAAGTTTGACGCTTGTGTGTATTACCGTTTTTACGATAGAGCGAGAAGAAAAAACGTAAATAAAAACTAGTTTCTTGTATGAGGATATTTTTTATTTTATTTTAACACTTTATGTACATATATATAATATAAATATAATAATAAAATAATTAATATTATTATTAATTATTCTGCTGGATAGTGACGAAATCAAAAGTGTCTTATCTTTATTATACTTCAAAAGAACTAAGCTGTTCCTATCACTGTACATAATATTATTATCACTATCGATTGCTAACCCCCAACAACTCTCAACATCAATCAGTTTCTTTAAAAAAAATATATTTAATTTATAAATACTGTCTCTAAAACACATGTAGGCATTACCGTGTTTGTCAACTGTGACCGCCGTAATAAACAATTGACCGGCCGTAATATACGAAACTTGTACATCTTTGTCACCTTTGATTTGAGCATAAAATCCAGTCCTATTAGAGTACCACAAAACGTCGTCACCATCAATTAAGAATGTCCACATAATACCCTCGGTGAATTGCGCTATTTTTCCATCGATGTAAGTGTATATGAAATCGGAATATTGTTCAGTAAAATATAGAACATCTTTAAAGAATACTTGATTTATATCTTTGTCTTTTGCTGTATATAATTCAGACTTATGATTTTTGTGATCATATTTGTATATACCATTGTTTCCTCCTATGTATACATCGTGGGTATTCTGATCGATGGCATTTGTGCGTGCGCCCGGTACATCATTTATTTCTTTAAATTCTTTAGTATTAAGATCAAATAGAGCTGCATTATTGTGGCTTTCACAGAAGTATACGATGTTTGCGTTGTAGTCAACCACTAGACTGTTTGGGAAGTATAACCCAGTTTTTAATATAACCTTATCATGGTATTTACCATCGATGATAACTCCATCATATTCAGTATCTGGTAGAACTTCTGCGTTAACGAGTGTCAATGTTACTAGTAGGAGATAGAGATTCATTCTGAAGATCTGAAATAGAAAAACATAAATGTGAATGTGAGTTTGTTTGTTTCTTACGCTTTCTCGCGTAAACTACTAAACCGATCATCATGAAATTTTGTATTCTATACAAGGTGTTACAAAAATACTAATAAATATTTAAGGGGGTGGTTTAGACCATCAAACTGAACAACTTTCACTATGGGACCAATATCGAAATCCCGAAAAAAAAAAAAGATGTTCTATACTCTACAAATCGACTAGAGCTAAAATATGAATGGGTTATCAGATTTTTTTTTTCGCGGTTTCGATGTTGGTCCCATAGAGAAAGTTGTTCAGTTTGACGGTCTAAACAACCCCCTTAAGAGTTTTAAAAATTTATTCTTACTTATGAAACACCTTGTATGATGATCGTTTCTGCAACTGAGTGTTTTTACTATAATTACCTACACCAAGTTTGACGCTTGCATATATTACCGTTTTTATGATAGAGCGAGAAGAAAAAAAAATCGATAAAATCTAGTTTCTAATATGAACATTTATTAAGCTCTAAGTTTTGTTACTTTTATCACTTGCCAGTAGGACTGATAACGTTAAAAGTTACAACAAAAGCTATAAGTTCCTAAAAACAAATTGGTAGGTGCAATTCTGATCCTGAGATCGTAATAGAATCTTAACTATTATAAAACCGTATAATCGATTGTAGAGCAAACTCTACAAAATGACAACAATTAGTATAAAACGTCCAAGTGTGAGTCGGTCCCACGCTAAAGGTCCCGGAGACGGAGAAAACGATATTTTTTGAAAGTTAATATGTTGTTTGGTAGTGTGGAACGGTACGCGAACAGCCCGACTCGCACTTGACCGTTTTTTTTATCGAAGTTAAAGATATGTATTTTGATTATCAGGTAGATTAATAAATGTGTTAGGTACAGTATAATGTAACGCTCGACCTTAGCCCTTAAGGGTATTTTCAAGCTCATCATATTTTAGGTGAAGATTTGGCCTTAACTGTGATCATCTAAACAAGAATGGTAGGATGCCCTTAATTGTGGTAATTTGTAGAGGCTAAAGAACTTTGTAGAGGTTGTGAGATATGTGAAGCAACTAACCCTAGCATCTTAACTATTATAAAACCGTAAAATCATGAGGAACAAAAAAGAAGCGGTTCACTTCATATAAAATCAAATAACACTCGATAGCGCGATTTAAATGACGTGCAGCACCATCTATTGACAAAATTGTTAGTTTGTTTGTTCGCGCATCACGCAAAAACTACTGAACCGATTTTGATGAAACTTTTTTTTGTTTGATAGCTTATTTCTGACTTAAAATCTGGTATATAATTTGTGCGAACGAAGTCGCGGGAAAACACTAGTATACTAATAATAGGAACCTACAGAAATAAAAAAAAAGATCTTACCTTGAAACAGATCTTGTTTATACGAACGTCACAATGACACAAAGACCACAGCGTTTAATATAGATTGAAACCAGTGGTGCCAGGTGCAATCAGAAAAGATCAGAAGACTGGAAAAAGAAATTAGATTTATTGTTTCATGAAAATGTTCTCATAGATGTGAATTTAAAAGACGTTGATTATGTTATTAGTGGGTCCGCAAAATTACGTTATCAGAACTTACTCTTCAAGTTATCTCAATAGTTCAGTAGGAAGTCACGTTGCAGGGTTTGCCCCGAACACTTGTCTCTCGCGTGGTGTTCGCGCGGTTCGCGTTTCAGCCTGCCACGAGGCTCCACAATCCTTCTCAGTTGTTCTTACTCAAAAACAATCCTCGAGATTGGATAGATACTCCCTCAAACTACTTGACATTGGTGGAAATGCGGTGCTAACGCACAAGCAAGAAGTCCATTAATTATAAATAAATAAATAAAATAAAAAATAGTTCAGTATTACCCACTGACCTCTTATTTCTGGTCAATGGTATTACCACAAATATACTTATTTTATGAGATGAAAAGCGCTCAGACTGGGCTGGGGGCAGAAACTGTAACCTCATAAAATGAGAAATTTTAATTTTTCTTTTATCATACCATTTGTGGGGTATCAAATAAGTAAATAATAACCTCAAATTCAATAAATCTCCTAAAAATCTGTAGACTTAGCAACACTGAAGACATTTTAAAATACTGATTAAATTGTTTATGTTACAACGTTATGTAACTATTTCATCAGTAATCAGTAGAAAAGAGATAAATCTCTCACAGACTGCTGAAAACCATGGAAAATTCTAAAATGTCGAATCAAGGGTACACCCGTATGGAATTGTGTACGTAAATATGTAATCAATCAATCATTTATGTAGGTATATCAAGTAACATTGACACATAATTTTTAGATGTAAATACCTTATTCGAATGTTAGTAGTTTTAATATTGCTCGAAGTTGTTCAATACGTACGAATAAGTAGGTACTACCTACGTAGGTAGTAAGTATATAAGTTCTAACAAAATTAAGTGAAACTATTTTAAGGGGATGATCAGACCATCAACTGAACAACTTTCTCTATGGGACCAATATCGAAATCGCGAAAAAAAATCTGCAGTCCCATACATTTCGGTCGAGTAGGTTTGTATGGAACAGCTGATTTTGTTTTCGCGATTTCGATATTGATCCCATAGAGAAAGTTGTTCAGTTTGATGGTCTGATCGTCCCCTTAAAATAGTTTCATCTGATTTTGTTAGACCTTATATTATGTAAACTCGTGATCCGTCCTATTACATACCTAGATCCATTGACCTCTTATACAGGGTGTAACAAAACACCCTAGTAATACTTAAAGGGTGCTTCCGCCCATGAAACTGAACAACTTTCACTATGGAGCAAACTTCGAAATCGCGAAAAAAAATCTTCTGTCCCATAAAAAACTGCTGTACCGTCTCGACTATAATGTATGGGACAGCTGTTTTTTTTATTTCGAAGTTGGCTCCATAGTGAAAGTTGTTTAGTTTGATGGTCTGAAGCACCCCCTTAAGTATTACTACGGTGTTTTGTTACACCCTGTGTGTAAAAATATACAATAAATTAAAAAAAACTTATATACCGAATTTTCACAATTGACAGTCTTGTAGTAGCGTCATTATCATCGTCAAAAAAAAAAAAATTTTTAGTTTAAAATTGTTTTTTTTTTCTGTTTATTTTCTGATTTTTGTTGTTTTTGTTTTATATTTATTATTTTCTTATTAGTTTTTTCTCGTATAATTTCCAACACAATTTATATTGTTAGTGAATAAGTGAAATTGAAAAAAAAATTTAAAATTATACTCATTACTCTTCTATGAAACATACTTCTTCTACAAATTGAGACAAGGTTCTACGGTGGCCACATTTGAAATTGGTTGACTGTAGGTAATTCTGATTAAAAGATTGCGACTCTACAGTTGTCTCTATCCATTTTTGGATTCATGTTTTGAATACACTGTCAAGAGGTTATCCCAGTTGAACCTGACCTGTTTTTAAATAGGTATTATAGATATTCGACACTTAGCTCAGTTATTTGCGGTCTTATTTCAATGCAATAGAAGTTATAATTTTTTTTTTTTTCGTTTGTTATCTATACAGTTGGACAGTAACTTAATTTTCTAGAGTTGCAATACCAATAATAATTAGTTAATTTTGTACAGCTGTAACGTTGCATAAATACAGGCCTACAGGTATAGAGCAAATTCTTTCTTTCCAAAAAGAATTGATGTCCACAATTAATACTCGGAATAAAAAATTTACTTATATTTCCACACTTTCGGCTTAATAGGGTCAACCTACGAATAAGAATGTATAGAAGTGTAAATGAAGCTCAAAAAGTAGCACCAAAAAAGTGTACCGTGTTCTAAATTTGTTCTTTATAAACTGTACCTGGCCGCCAAAACTCATACAAAATGACATTTTTCATTGGGTGCCAAAAATTATTTCGATTTTGTTTAGAGTTACTCTTCTATAGTTATTCTTATTCGTAGGGGTGTAGGGGTCAACACGACTTTCAGGGTCACTGTATAGGCGAATACTCTTACCGAAGAAACAATTTTGAAACACAAAGATACCCAAAGAGATTGAAACATATTACTATAATTAAATCTCTTTGAAGATACCTGTTGCGGAAAATCATTGGAACTAATTTTTGTACTTGAAACTCTGACGTTATAGTTTATTTCTCAAACATGCTTGGAAATTTGAGCATTATTTTTGACAACCTTCTTCGAGATAAATCTAAATTTCTGTAGGTACTATACGAGCAGCGGGCGGCAAAAGTTGTATGAAAATCCATATCTGTCGTGTTTTAGCGGCCAAATAAATGACATAGTAAACTCATATCTGTCGTGTAATTTAAAAATGGAACGATCTTTTACTCCGAAACATGGCAACCAAGGAGGTAACTTATCAAAGGTTTTATTGAAATTTCGAACTGGCTTGCAAATAGAAAGCTTTATAATGAAAAAACGAATGGAAACTTTAACCACAGATTAATAATAAGTTACTAGCTTTAACGCAGGAAAAATTATTGTTGTTCGACATTGATTATGAAAAGTTGATTGATTTTAATTTCCGCGCATTGTTTGAGAAAAGCACTATACAAGCCTTGGCCACAACTAGGCATTGATAGGCTTACGTATGTGTGCCTCGGCTTCGCCTCGGCCCACATTTACACGTTCGTCCATCAATGCATCTTTTGCTGGCTACTGCAGTAATGTACTATAGTCGACTGCAACGCCCCCAAACCAGGTTTTTTATATTTTTGGTCAGGTTTTACGTCATGATGCGGCTCGTAGGTCCCTCTTAAGAGGATAGGCGGGCTGAAATGCTAATTTGGAGAATATGTCACTTTTCCAACCGTATACATATTTGTCCAATCCGCCCCACCCATACAATACAACCCACCGACTAGAGTGCGAAAGAGACAACTGTAGCTCGGACCGATTTTATTTACATAAAATCGACGAAAACAGCATTTCGTACTCCCCTGTTTTCTCCTCCAAAACTAATCGATTTTAATAATTCTTTCAAGATTAATATGAGAAAGACTTTGGCTATGTCTGTACGTTTTGCTTTTTTGTTTATATTTGCCAAAATTGTTTACTGAATGTCTGAAAACGGGCGGTAAAATTGGTCATTTTCGAAGGTCCCTAGTTCTTACAGTAATTAATTAATGCAAAAAAGCAAAACGCAGGTGACATAGATTGTATGGTAAAATATTATATTTGCTCTAGTGTTATTATCCAGGGAGAAAACAGGGGAATACGTTTTTTATGGAGAAAACTGTACTGGTCTATCCTCTTAAGTGACTCCTATTATCCATTTCTCCCTTCTTGCTGTTTGTATTACGAGTACAGTCCTCTTATCAGTCAACCTTATTGAGATTGTAACATTTCACCAAAACTAACAAATTGGTCTTGCAACTGACATTTCAAAATACCTTGGTAGAAATATCTCTGTTTGGTAGAAATTGCGATGCCTTCAAAAGCTTTACCGGAAATCGAAAGCTGTTTGCTGCATCCATTTCCGGCTGTCCGTTATTGAAGGAACCATTCATTTCACGTTTCAAGACTTATACAGGATGTTAAGTGAAATGTAATGGTGATATTTTTCGTACACCATTTATACGAACGATTTTACCCGCGAATTCGTCCGCACGACATCCGTCATCGTAGCGAGATAAAATATGTAGGTATTAAACCAGTTTTTACATCTAATAATAAAGTTTCAAACACAAAAGTCTCATCAAAATCGGTCCAGTAGTTTTTGCGAGATGCTCGTACAAACAAACAAACTAGAAAATAAAATTAAATCGGTCAAGTGCGAGTCGGGCTACTCGCGCATCGAGGGTTCCGTACCACACCACCACAGAACACAACACATTGACTTGGAAAAAAAGTTCTCCGGGACCTTAAGCGAGAAACCGACATACACTTGGCCGGTTTTTATTATTTGTTGTTATACTGTAGAGTTTGCTCTATAATCACACCAAGAATGACGCTTGTGCCAATTATCGTTTTTACATTAGAACGAGAATAAAAAACGTCGATAAAAACTAGTTTCTTGGTGAGAACCCCCTTAATTTTTAAATTTCTGACATTTTTATTATTTGTTAACAAATCCGCCGTAATAACGCATATTCTGTGAAAATTTCAACTGTCTAGCTATTACGGTTCAAAAGATACAGCCATAAATAGGTAGGACGGACGGACGGACGGACAACGTAAGCTTAGTAATAGGGTCCCGTTTTCACCCTAAAAACGGTGATTGGGAGTCAGGTAGGTACACGTAAATAAAATACATATCGTAACTATTTTTTTGTAAAATTAGGATCTAAACCTACCTACTAATATTATAAAGAGGAAAGATTAGATGTTTTGTTTTGTTAAGTTAAGAGCTTACTTTGACACGACAGCTGATGACAGTTTGACATTACCATGTGAAAATCTAATTTTTGCCATGAGATTCTGGTAGACCTAGGTATAACTAATGCACTCATCCGGAGACATTGACTTACAATACTATGGACGCCGGGTCTAGTACAAAATTCTAGAAAAACTGTCCGAGACTAAACTACCCAAACCTAAGTAGGAACGTGTAGTTATATAAACCAACTAAAAACATTGAAAATGCTGTAATTCTTTTCCGTCCTACTCCCCCATTGGGCAAAGCGTGCGCCGCGCGCCCGCGTGTCCGCGTAGTCGGCCGATCAAACGAAGACTGTCGCGTAATTGATTCTCTTTTAACGTTTTGGTTCTCTTTTGGTTGTTACACTTTTGAGCGCGGACCCTCCGTCCAGTAGTTGGTAAGTCAATGACCGGAGAGTTTCATAATATTAATTATCATGCAGACAACGTATCCGCGGGTCCGTTATACTTTTATTTTGTCGTTATTTTAATAAAGGTCTTTTTGAGCCCTTCGACCAACAGAACCCTAAAAAAACTCTCAAGCCACTGCCGACACTAAGACAAAAGTGTAATGACACATTAATCCCCCAATTCCGCCGAGGCTTATATAAATAACCCACAGTCTTATCTTATCTGCAACTGTATTTCAGAATTACCCCGAAATTGGGGTAATTTCCGGCTCGGGTAGTAATTTTTTTGGTAAAATTGTGTTTATGGGTTTGACAAGTTTTGTGCCGAATTTTTGTCCTAAAGTCTGGGAGGTTCGTTGGAGAGGAGGCCGGGATTTTAATTGTGAGGATTTGGGTTCGACTTTTTTCTATTTGCAGATGAAGTGTACTTAGTTGATAACTAAATAAGAATTAGAATCATGAAGAGTCACGTTGCAGGGTTTGCCCCGAACACTTGTCTCTCGCGTGATGTTCGCGTGGTTCGCGTTTCAGCCTGCCACGAGGCTCCACAATCCTTCTCAGTTGTTCCTACTCAAAAACAATCCTCTAGATTGGATAGACTCTCCCTCAAACCACTTGATGTTGGCGGAAATGCGGTGCTAACGCACAAGCAAGAAGTCCATTAATTATAAATAAATAAAAAATAATCATGAAAACAAAATCTGATCTTATGTGCGTAAATACATTTCTTGGAGTTGCGTTGTGGGTCTGCTATTGGGCGGTCGCTTGTCGGTTGTCCCATCCCCGGCCTACAGCGGAATTCCAGTGGTGGCTCATTGTTCTTTTATAAAAACAACCCTTGAAGTCACCAAAATATCAATATAACCGTACAACGTCAAGCACTTTTGCTACAAAAACTCGACATTGGCAAAATCATCTACACCAAGATGGATGCCATAACCTTAAAAATAGAATAGAAATACATTTCTTTTTTCTTTAATTGTCTGCAATAATAAGCAGTGGATATTCCCTAAAGAACGGTGCACGAGTCAATTAAAAACAATCTTCTTTTTGGTTTAATCTAAGCAATTGAACTATTTATAGCTAAACTCAAGGTAAGCATTTCTGCAAGGGTGCGCCATGGGAATACCTTTCTCATGTGAAAATAGAAATGTTTTTGTTTTATGACGATGGGTAAGATTTATGGGTTTACTTTGCCTACAGAATTCTGAGTAGGCCGTGTAGGAACTTGGAGCTTTGGTGTTTCTAACGATCATCGAAGTTAACGGGAAAGGTGGTCTGCAAGATATTTGAAGTATATGTTTTTGACAGGAGTGCGGTTTTTGAAACTCATTCGCTGAATTCAGCAGTTGAAAATGTCAAAATCACACTCCTTGAATGGGATTTTTGAAAGTCAAATCAGCAGTAGAAAGATGCATATCTCCATAGTAGTTTTGATATTTTTAATTGCTGAATTCAGCGAATGAGTTTCAAAAATCGCACTCCAGCGATCTATTATGGATGGCGCGCTCCCACAAACACCGACGACTAGAGTGCGAAAGGGACAACTGAACTTCGTTCACCAAACAGATAGGCGCAGAATTTTTCGGTCGGATCTCGGTATAAGCAATTACCTAGTAGGTACCTAAGGTAATAACGTTAAATTATGGCCGAATTATATTCAGAATCGAATTTTGCTATCCAAATGCTTTTATTGATCGATAAATTTGACGGAAAATAAGTAATAAATTTTGAAAATTGACTGTAATTAATTGATTGACTTATGCTGTAAGTTATCCTGACGCTTAGCTTGGATATATGGTGCATTTTGGTGTGAAATATCAAAATTATGCAAATTGGTTTCTTGTGGGATCAAAATTGAGTAATAAAAATGCAATTTTGAGTCTAATTTACACGTCATCTGCTTCATAAGTGTTAAGTATCATGCAGAGTGTTAAATTATTGCTGATAAAAAAAATGCTTTTTAACTTCTCGTATTCTTTGTTCCAAATCAGCACCGCAGAACAATTTATTTCTATTGTGTCTGGAATTGGCCGCATACGAGGGGTTAACAGCAATAATTGAACACCTTAGACCATAGTTTAATTTAACACCTTACATAGTCTTCTTAAAGGTTCACGACACTTTCTTCGCAGAAAAGCCAGTGTTGTTAAAATTTAACTTAATTTCAAAAACCTAATTTATTAAACACAGGTTGATTTACTTTAAAATATTTCACCTTAGACCATATAACTGTGGACCAGCCTCGCGTTAGCATTCCCTTCTGCCAAGTTACTAGATCAATTTAATCATGTAAATTTACATACAGTTTTACACTAAACGAGACAGCCTATAATATGGGAGCGGATAGTCAAATTAGCAACTCTTAATCGAATGTCAAAACGTGCGCTTTGTATGAAAAATTGTACTAGATACCCGCAAGTGACATCATCAACATTTCATTACTTTTTATACTTCACCCTATTATTCAAGCTAAAGAATTACAGAAAATTAGAGTTTATCGTTAATTGCAAACTATTTTTTTACTAAGAAGTTAAAACTAAAATATCTTTTATGCAGTCCGCTCCCCTATTGCAGAAAAATAGCTTCTAACTAGTCTCGTTTGGGGTTCACACGAGACTATTTGTAACAATCCAGATTAGAATCTAAAGCGATGGAATAAAATCCAAAGTTGCGATTTCATGTTACTTCGTCCCTCGCAAAAAGTGGCAGAAAAGTTTATTAGTAGAATTACACGCGTAACTCTTCCATATTTACATGGTGTTACAAAAATACAAATAAACATTTAAGTGGTTTAGACCATCAAACTAAACAACTTTCACTATGGGACCAATATCGAAATCGCGAAAAAAAAAGATGTTCTATACTCTACAAATCGACTAGAGCTAAAATATGTATGGGATATCAAATTTTTTTTTCGCGATTTCGATGCTGGTCCCATAGAGAAAGTTGTTCAGTTTGACGGTCTGAACAACCCCCTTAACAGTTTTAAATATTTATTTTTACTTATGACACACCTTGTGATCTAAGTAGGTATTTCACGAATCCCAACTAACAGTTTTGTTTACTTACCTTCGTGTTTGAGTTTCTCATTCACTTAATGATTTCGTGCGTGATGGGAACAAGCTTAAGAATGAGATTTGAACACGAGTTTTTTAATGAGAAAACATTGTTTTGTTATTTCATTAGACAATATTGTGTGGAGGTATAAGAAATGAAGGCGAGATGAAATACCTACCTACCACCACGGACTTGAAAAAAAGACGGACGTAATCTCGTCTAATCACGAGTGAAGCACCCATTTCTTTTGTGTGCGTGCTGTCACGCGGTACATAATGATGACGGGTTGTAGGACCTGCGCCTATAGCTAGTGCATCTGTGTGAGTGTAGGACCCTTGTAGAACAAACGAAAATGTAGGACCTTGCATGCTTCACATCTTTTTAGTATCACATTACGTCCGTCTTTTTACAGGTCCGTCTACCCACTAAAATATTTGTTCGTAGAAAACGGTCACTAATCTAGTGTCTTGACCTGATGTTGCTTAACTTCTGTGATCGTTTCGAAGCATAAATACCTAAGTATTACAAAAAGTTTAAGTCACATGTTAAGCAAGTCCTCTGTAAAAAAAGTTACTTAAAACTCATGATTATACGAATTACCAAAATCTCTGGTCTTGATAATTCTACACTATGTAACACACACACATGTTTTACACTATTCTGTTTTGTAATTGTACTTTGTATTTAAAGATGTGTGTTGTTGGCGACGAGCTCACCCCACGTCACACTGGACAGAGTTTCGGTACAACTGGTGAAACGTGGATGTACTGAGATTTCAGAATATCTCTGACTACCCTCTCGGGGAATATAGTCGTGAGCATATGCTTATGCTTATGCTATGCATGTGTGTTGTAGAGTTTCTGGCCGCATCTTCTATACAAAGGAACACCTTCGGTGGTAGAATCAAAAAATGACGTCAGAAAGCTATACATGTGAAATTATTATGAATAAAACATTTTGACTTGATTTGAATGAAGTCGAAAGGTCAACCAAGAAAAGATTCGTAGTTAAAAACTCACATTTATTATTTTTAAAAAGGAATTTTACATCACAAGAAACGAAATAGTAACTTAAATTAGGCTTTCACTCATCGATCACTAAATAAAAAACTAGGTGTACAATCAGCGCTTGAAAAGCGTTATTAAAACCTTAAGGGGCCATAGGTCCGGACGAATATTTTCTATGAGAAACGCGATTGCCGAGCGCTCCGAAAAGTGTGTGCGTGAGCCGTATTTTCGATTAAAAACAACTAACCAAAGTACTTTTTCTAGATTTTATTTATGATTGCACTAGTTAAACTAATGGTGAATATGTGAGTATAAATACCAACAATCGGAAACTATTTCAAGTTCTTCTAAACCGAGAAAAATGTTTAAAAATGCATGAAAATACGTCATCTTTGTGACGATTTTCTATCGAGTGAAGTAATTCCAATCGTGTATTCAGTTGATGATTTCACTAGATGAACTATCCAAAAATACTGAGGTATGACTTTAGTTTCGGTAAATGGTATAAATCTAGTCGTAAAATGAAAAATAAAAGATGCCTCCGAGGTATTTCCACCTACTATTACGTCTTAAATTTAATTACTACTAAGACAAATATCTTAGAGCACTTTGGTCTTACACCAGTATTCTAACATTCTAAGTCCCTACCTTGAACTCTTTCTTGATCCATCTTCAGTCAAAAAATTCCTTGACTCATTTCGAAATCTATATTCTCAGTCATAATCTTGAGATTTCTCTACTGAGGATGAGTCAAGGAAATTTGTTTTTAAGTCCTTTTTTGTGGTGTTTAGAATAGCAAAAGAAATATAATATTCCTTTTTTTTTTTTACAAAAAAAAACTGCCTCGTAAATGTTTGGACGCAAACTACGATGTCACAAGGATGTAACTAAGAATACGGTATAATTGCGCTGTATTGCTAACAGAAAACATGTCAAATCAGAGCAAAAAGTAGCATAGATTTTAGAGCAGATAATGCATCTAGGTTTTTATTCGTGATCTCAGCTTTTATCATACAAAATTAAAGCGCTTTAGGCGAATCGATATTAGTACAATTTGTAACAGAAAGTTAAATCTTTCATACATGCAATCATATTATTTTCTTAAAGACGAAACCGGGTGGGTTTCGTCCCACTATCCCACTTTGACCCCACTCATATTTCCCCCTAATAAGGGAGAAGTTGTTTTTGGCTATAAATTAACTTTCATCAAATCTATTTAGGGGTAAAACATTTAAATACGAAAGACATAACATTGTATCAATAAAAAATCTAATTAACGACTCTATTTTTACAATTAAAATTATTTCTAAATCTATGAAGTTTATAGACATTTTACATTAGCGTAATAGACCAACAGTGTGCAAGCGGGACAATGATTTCTTATGGCTTAAACTTGAGTGCGATAAAGACACTAAAACAACATGACGAGTGCTGCCGCTCGAATAATTATCGATAAGGATATCGATAGTTAAGAATATACCGTCAATATTACCTAATAACTATCGATTGATAGTACGGTTAGTATTGTAACTCACAGTCATAATACGATCGATAGCTATTAAACAGTAATCGATAGTAGTCGATTCTTTTAATGTTAAACGCTGAGCCCGTTTTCAATAGCGTCAGCTCTGTCATTATTATCTACAGCACTATAATATTAAGGCTAGGTTATCCCAGTGCAAGCGTCTCTTTCTTGCAAGCATAAGTTTACAATTAGCATCCCGCTCCAATTGAAAGCAGGATCGCAAAAAAACGTGTTTTTCGTCAATATCTTTGCTCATGGGAGTTTCTAAGCTAAAAGTTCTTCTGAGTTCACTAGAAATATTTAATGTATTTAGTTAAGTACAAGAATAATAAATATCAGCAGTTTAATCATAGTATTGAAAAAACATAACAAAAAGGGGTAACTTTGGGATGTTTTTCTATCTAGTAAACTTAATCTAATCGTATAATTGAGAACAGTCGCCCATCCGCCCGATCCTTAAATAAGACATAATTTAATTTCAGACTTTAAAACACAGTTTAAAACACTTTCGTTCGTGTTCAAAAAACGGCCTCGACGGGATAACAGCGTCTTAAATAGAAGATTATAGCCGCTATTGATGTACAATACTATCGTATCGATAATATTTGGATATACTACTATGCTGCCACTGTAGATATCTGTCGTACGATAGATAGTATCGAAACAATCGATGCACCTGTCAATAATGTCACAGAATTTCTAAGTCGATATCGATAGGACTAAAACAACACTATTACAGATCGTTTATAATTTAAAAGAACAATAAAATAAAGCACAATATTTTCTAGTTTCTCTACGGATACATTCTGTGTTATTCGCGCCATCTACAAGCCTAAATTGAAATCACACTTTACAGCGATACAGTTGGTCCATTACGCTAATATAATAATGTCCACGATCTATGAAATCTGTCTCAAATGCGATTTGGTCTGTTTAAACGATAAGTTCAATAAAACTATTAATACAAAAACTATGATTGAAAAACTAGTTTGAATTAGTTTTTTAGTTCACAAGTCAATATTAACTGATATATTTATTATTAAGGGTATATTACCGTTGGCGCGCTCCATGCAAACGTACTATGGTGATATTTTCAATACTAACCAATTAAAGTCAACGAAATTTTGCAGAAACAATCTAGAAACAAATCTCTATGCTTGTATGGAGTCAGATTTTCGTTAAAATGTAAAGTTTTAAAGTGCCTCAAAGATTTACATACAAATCTGAAATTAATCCTAGAATTAAAACTGTATATTTTAACTAAAATCGGACTCCATACAAGCATAGAGATTTGTTTCTAGATCGTTCCTGCAAAATTTCATTGACTTTATTGGTTAGTATTGAAAATATCACCATAGTACGTTTGTAGGTATGCAGCGCGCATTTTCGCTCTCGGAATGAAATTCTCTTAAATGGGCTTATTAATTATTTCGTTGACTTTTACATCAATTGCAAACGCACGAAATAAAATAGTTTTGAAATTCTGCAAAATGAAACTCCCTAGAAATAACATCGTAAAATTCGTAAAATAACTTTTGCTATTTTGCAGAAGAGCTTAGTGGACATAAAGAATAAGGATTCAATTATTGACTAATTTACCTGTGTGCATTACAAGGTGTCACAAAACACCGTAGTAATATTTAAAGGAGTGGTTTAGATTAGACCATCAAACTGAACAACTTTCACTAAGGAGACACCGTCGAAAAAATCATTTAAAATATACCATGTCCCATACATTTGAGTCGAAACTGCAGTTCTGTATGAAACGTATTCTTAATTTTTGCTCGATGTTGGTTCTATAGTAAAAGTTGTTCAGTTTGATGGTAAAACTCTATTGTACCCCTTATTACTAGGGTGTTTTGTTACACCCTTTGTGTAAGTGGGTAAAGAGAGTAAATTATTGAATCCATGATTGAATAGTTAAGTATTAAGTATATTCGATTGATTATTATTGATCTTAATTGTGGTTCTATTTAACTTTGAAATACGTACTATTCGACATAGCTAGATAGTGAGTTATAATGTTTTTCTAGGGAGTGATTCTCAAAGTTATATGAGTTAATTACTTTCCCCACAAAATGACGATTGTAGCTATGGGAGATAAAAAAAGTCTTTAAATTGTTTTGGTGAATAAGCCTGTAGGTTTGTGTCAACCTTGTTATTGTATTGTATGTTAAACTTGTTTGAAAATTCACTGCACTCATTTTTAATCTAGGTCAATTGGACTCAATTGAGCCCATGAAAAATTATTCCATAAATTACTTTAACATTTTAAACTTCAGCATATTTTATAATGGTCTGTTTGGTGCAGCAAAATATTGACTCGTGAAATAACATATTGTTCTTTTTACAGAATAAAAATAGGTATCACATAAAATTTTATTAGAATACTTTTATTATTTTTACATTAAACAACATCGCGATTACCCAGAGAGCAAGCTATTTATTTTGTTTTATTTAACAATAAAAAATTAATCAATATTTAATATTTATACGATAATTATATTATTTTTGTTAAAAGCGTTTTTTTTTCACTTTTTAAGTGTTACGCGTTTATTTTGTGCGCGTAATTTAAAACTCGTATTGTTAAAAATTTGTGACACATGTTTTAAACACAAAAAATTAATAAAATAAAAATCGAAATTTTTCACAACAGAAAGCTCGTTTTTTTATAATTATATTTTATGTTTAAACGCTTATTTTAAATATTTATTTAAAATTCTAAACATTAACTAGTATGGCAACTCATCGTATAACATACATACTATATTGTTTATGTATATTTACATTACATTATTTACAATTGTAACACCATTCTAAATCTATGCTTAGATGGCTAGAACGATTACATATTTACAATAATAACTATACTTTAATGAGACTAAAATTAAATTAAATTGTCTTATTAATAAAATTATTGTTTTAAGAAATTCAATTATTGTTGTTTAGAATCAATTAAATTATTATCCTTTGTCACAAAATCGGAGATTCTTAATCAATATCAAAAATCAAAATAATTTTATTTCAGACACAGTCCATAGCTTGTTAGTATACCACAGAGTAGATAATACCTAGTCAAATACTAAATCATTTTGCAGGTTAAATTAAATAAAGAAAGTTAATTTATTTAAGTAGTAAAACAGTTATAAAGCAAATGAACATTTAAGTAAAACCCAGAAACTAAAATATCTAAAACTATTATTAAGGATCTTTTAATAATAGTTTAAAAATATGTATTACATAATAATTGTTTCAGTACTTTTTTATTAATCATCTCTCAACATTTGACATTCAAAATAATATCTAATACTTTAAATTCTTTACAGTACAATAAATATATTAGAAAAAAAAGTCATAAAAAAATATCTTTTATTAAATTACTTGACTATTATTAGGAATCTCTAATTTTGTGACTAGGTATCTGCAGTGAATTATGGTTCCTTTCCTCTCTTCTTTGAGAGGATGCCTGCGCTCTGTTGAATTTCAGGATATCAATTTCACCCTGTATACAATAAGTAAGATAATTGTAATCGAGTCCTCTAAATTAATTAACGTTTTTCTTTATCCATCGCATATTTGTATGTTTCAGAAATTCGTACAAATCCTAACTGCATAGTTAGTGGGTACCCTTGTAAAAAATTTAAAATAAAATCCCCTTTAACATTATTTTACAGCACTAGCTCTAAACTATTTTCGGGTAACAAAATATAAACTGACATTAAATTTTATCTTTATTGCTCTTGTCTTTTGTAAGCAGCATAGAGGATAGAAGGAATATTAAAAATTTTATTCGCCAACAAAATGCAACGCCATGATTATAATGTGTCAATTTTATTGACTAACACGAAACCCAACATTATATTCTTTTTTTGTTAGTGTTATTAAATAGGTACTTTAAAGTAATGTTCCCGAGTTTGACAATGTGAATTGACACTGATAAAATTAACAGGTAAATTAAAAATATAATTCGAATATAGCGTCTGTTTGTGTATATGTGTAATTGACGACGCTTGTGCTGACCTCTATTTTTGTTATTATTCAGATTACTTATGATCAATAAATTACTTTGTCATATAGCGTTTGTAACTAATTAAGTGCCAAAGTTAATCATTTTTAACGGGTTGCGCAGGCCAGAGGAGGGTGGCATAACCAAATAATTGTGTCCTATACCCAGCAGTGGGTGGATAACTGGAAACAGGCTGTGGATGTGAAAATAAAATGTGTGTGTTTAAATATTATGTTGTTAATGGCATATTATTTATAGCAGATTACACACCGAGGACAGGAAAGTAAGAAAGGTCTCAGATCTCATGTAATCAACAAACATGTAATCTGAGGCGTTCTTGTTTACTGTCCGAGGCTAGTATACTATTTTTCTTCTCGGTGGAGGTGGAAAGCGACAACTTCGTTTAGCGCAGCGGGACGAGAATTGACGCTTTCCGTCCGGAGGGAAGAAAAGAATATTATTGTACACTTAGTAAGCAAAATAAACATTTGATTGATTGATTGATTGCATCAGTATGAGCAGTCTATGAATAATGTCCTTCTGTCGCAGTCGGGTAAAAAGAGCGTCGACTAAATTTTTAAGCCTAAATGCGTTTTAATACAGTGGCAAATTTTAAGTGTAAAGTGTAATCGAAAATATGTAATCGTTCAGCAGTGATTTCACACAAAACAGATTTGTTTATCTAATCATTTCGTCTAGTACAATTTCAGTCTTAATGCACTTCTTTGAAGACGCGCTGAACTAAACGTTTACTTAATTTAATAAATTGACATTCACGATGTTATGGTTAGTAATATTATTTATACGTACATTCAATACGAAGTGAGTATAGTATACAACCACAATTACAACGAGACCGACCAGGTTTCAGAAAATCTAAAAGTAAAAATAAAAAAACTCTGACGGGACTTGAATCCCGTTGCCAAATCGGAGCTGTGCTCACTGACATATACTCTAGAAAGAGACAAGCTCGTTCAAAAAAACAACATGTCACACAAAATGACACATTGCGGTCTGTCATTGCCAAAGTGACGAAGTGAACTCGGGATCATCAATGCGGTGCGCCCACCGGGTCTATCGCTAGAGTGTAAGTCAATGGCAGTGCTTCGTCAGATTGTCAATCTTTAACTCCTGTTATTTTGCGATTGCGAATCTCGTATTTGGCTCTGTGTATCAAAACATTTGATTTCAATGTAAGTACACGATGAAATAGAAACACATTCACTGCCTCACCCGTAAGCCTAAAAACCCAGGTGCCACTTCGAAACATAGAAAGCTGTGTCCACGAACATTTATAGTTGTTCAAGAAAATGGAATGCTAGTGCCACACATATGCTGGTCCACATAATTCTTACGCTTGGTGCCTCTCGACACGCAGGATTGTGCAGTTTATTCCACTCAGTACCAACAAGTTAGTAAGTTAGAATGTCTTTTGTGGGACAAACCATGGAGTGCTAATAGGAATATACCTACTTGTATTTCCATAAAAAAATGGACACTCCGAGTGGTCAGAGGCACTGGCAGTATAGTAAGTGTAACCCATTGTTCAACTATTTGTGTCGGGGGCATCCGATAAAACATAAAGATTCCACTAGAGCTGACGGTGGCAGTGAATGTACACATTCAGTGAATGTGTAGCCCATGGTTCATAAGAAAATAATATTGTTAAAGTTACATAGTGACATGACATAGATTTTGACTTTTGGCAGACCTGGTCTTTAAACTCAATATAATAGTTTTAAAGTATAATTATCACTTAATAAAAGTACCACTCATAATAATTGAATGATCAACTTTTAAAACATCTTAGTTGGAGTAAGAAAGTTAAGTCATTAAATAAAAAAACTTTTCCTATTAAATACTTAACTAAATGAAAATAAAAAATTTGAAAAAGTTGTTCTATTCAATGGCCTAAGTAAACCTTTTAAATTATTTATTACTAACTCTTCAACTTTTTACCGGAGAACAAGAAAAAAATATAGAAGTTAGTATTAAAAGAAAAAGTTTAGGCATTTTAAAAAATATTTAAAATAAGTACACAAAATTGTCATGTAACAAGAAGAGAGATAATAAAAAAATAATTTTGAAAAAACAAAAATGTCGGACGGGTAATACACTTTTTTTAATTTACCGAGACACAATACCTTTGTAACACGTTTATATTTACACACTATACTTACACTTTTTAACTGTTATTTAGATATCTAAGTGATATATTTCACTAAAAGTTTTAACCACATTCCTGACTTCCAATTTTAATGTGTTCTAAATTAGTCTCGGTAGATTTCGTTGCACTAGCTTTCATTTCACTCGGCGGTTGATTTGATGAATTACCTGAAAAGAGAAGTATAATTTAATTTTTATTTATACTTAAACACACTCACCCCCATTTTCCCCCAAACACACCCCTAAATGCTCACACATACCAAATTGCTATATTATACAGGATATAAGTGACAGCTTGGCTTTTTTCACGATTCCTGATTGGCACCATCGTGAATTCCAAAGTTAATCAGTTTGGTGGTCAGAATTCACCGTTTCAGTATTTGCTAGGCTGTCACTTACACCCTGCATTCATTTGGTACACGCATATTTTCACACACTCATACATACACACACTAAAGTTAAAATATGTATGATCGCATACACAGCTGACACGGACACATAGTACGACTTAAAAAAATTGATACAATGAATATTCTCGAGTGATGCCAGTAAAATATGTTATATCGTATCGTATTCGTCATAACTTTTTCTCATTTATAAATTAATAACATAACATAACATAAATATTCTTTATTTGCACACCAAAAACATACAGCAACAAAAATATAATTAAAAGAACGTAAGGGTACAAATGGCGGTCTTATCACTAAAAGCGATTTCTTCCAGACAACCATGGGATGGAAGAACTCTTAAGTATAAAAACTTGCTGTGGCGGTGTAATAATAATACGAAATCAAATATAAATAGCTTGAAATATATTATAAATATATTGTACTTAATAAAATACATACATATATATATACATATATATATATATAAACATACATAATATCTAACAATAAATACACTATATAGGTAATGGATCAAAAAGACAAATCAATAATGAATAACATTATTAATCTATCCCAATCTCAAGGATTGTTTGTTGAGCAAAAAACGGTAAAGTTGAGAAGAGATGGCGGAGCCTTGTGTCAAGCTGAACTCCACGTGAAAGATACCACCACCGCTCGCGGCAAAAACTTGTAACGTGACTCCAATAACTTTTATACTGATAGATTTCGTCATAATATGTCAAGTCAGTGCCTGCCATCGTAGCAGGCCAGTCAACACTCAGTCTGCTGGTGTGTAATAGTTCGTTTTAACTTTAAAGATTTATTATGTGTCCTTAGTAAGTATAACAACCACCCACCCACCTTTTTCTAACCACTGTGCATTATAATTGGCGACGGGCTCAGTACCCGTCACACTGGACAGAGTTTCGGTACTACTGGTGAAACGTGGATGTTCTGAGTTTTCAGAATATCTCTGACTACCCCCTCGGGTATTCGCATATACAAGTGTAACAGCTGAGAAATATATATACCTGTTATAACAAAGTGAAGCTTCATTTAACATTGATCAAACGTTATGAGTTTCATATTGAATTTAGCCTCTTGAGAGTGTTTTAGGTTTAATATACTATAGACAAAAGTCTGACCTTATAATCCTTAGCAGTATTTTAATATTATATTCTTTATTCAGCTCTGTTTACACAAAATTAATAGATGGGTAGTACTGTCCATAGCCAGTACTGGCGTTTGTCTGACTTGATGCGAAATTAACGTACTTGCGCGTCTATACACGGTGTTACAAAAATACAAATAAACATTATTTAATTGGTAGACCATCAAACTGAACAACTTTCACTATGCCAATATCGAAATCTGATGTTCCGTTCCTGGGTTCCTGTCATGGGAGCTCCCTGTTGCTGCTGCAGCCTTGCATGGACCTCCTTATGCGGACTTCATAATGATACCTATTGCCTATGTCTGTCACTGTTTATCCTGTATTGTTCTGAGGAAATAAATGAGTTATCTATCTATCTATTTATCTACTAAACTAATAAAAGAAATCGAATCTACTCGAGCTAAATGTATGGGATAGATTTTTTTTCGCGATTTCTATGTTGGTCCCAAACTCCTAAGGTTGTCCAGTTTGATGGTCTTAATAAACCCCTTAAAAGTTCTAAATGTTTATTTTTACTTTTGTGACAACCTGTAGATGTGTGCGTGCGCCTGTTTGGCTCGTTTGTATGAAGCTGCCCTTCTAGGATATTTTGTGTCTCACGATGCTTAAATAGGTACTGCTAAAGAAATAAGATGGCGTCAGCAAACGCACGCGCCTCTCTGTATGTGCTCCATAACCCTTAAATCACCCCTGAAGTACGGGGTGAGGAGCGGTATGTCAAGTTAGAGGTGGCCATTCTAAAGACTATCACTCAGTTGCAGAAACGCTCATTAAAGTTAATCCTGCATTAACTCTCTTGCTAGCTTTTACTACGTCAACAAGACAAAAAGTGACAGCAAGAGATTTAATGGAGGATTACCTTGAATGAGCGTTTCTGCAACTTAGTATATGCCTCACAAATCGAGAATAATGCTTTAAAAATAATCCTTACCATTTATCCTGCCCTTCAAGTGAGGCAGAGTGTTAATGTTCCTCTCTAGCATAGTCTTACTAAAGTAAACACTGTTGTCCGTGTTGAATCGAACTGGGGGAGAGTTGGAGCAGCTCCTCGAGTCCACCAGGGGTCGCTCCAGGTGATATCTAAAAGAAAGAAAATCAATTAATACGTAACTTAGACCATTATGGACGATTAAGTGTGTAATTCTACTACTAACAAACTTATCTGCCACTTTTTGCGTTGGACGAGGTAGCATGAAATCCGCATTTTTGGATTTTATTTCATTAGGTACTTTAGATAATAATTTTTATTTTTTTTATAGAAGAGTTTCGTGAGAACCCCAAACAAGACTATTTTGAAGTTATTGTTCGTATCGTTTAATGATAAGAATAGATATAGGGACAATTTTATGTAAAGTTGGCAGAGAGGAATGCTAAGGCAAGGCTGGTCTCTGAATGAATAGGCTTCCATGTATTGCCATAAGGAGCGTTTTATTTCGTCTTTAGTCGCGGTTGTAGTAACTGTTACAAAGTAACTATTAAATAATCTTTGGCATCAGGCCATATGTAAGTACGCGAAATCTGGAAAGTATAGAATCTGTTACAAAGTAATACATTAAGGGCCTGTTTTACCACTTCTGAATAAGTTCTTGTTAGCTTATCCGACATATATTTTGACATAATTTCATACAAAATATGTCAAACTATCTGTCGGATAAGCTAACAAGAACTTACCCAGAAGTGGTGAAACAGGCCCTAAAAGTAATAAAATAATAAAATAATTCGAATTTATTATTTTACATGTATGCCATGTTAGCTTAATCAAATTAAAGATTGAAAAAGTCGGGCGGCGAGCGGGATTCGAACCCACGACCTGCCTATCCGGGGCATGCTCTACTCCAACAGAGCTGTCGTCGCCCCGCAAGCCACGACGAAATTTTCAATCTATATTATCGTCTTTAAGGGACGTCAGCGCCATCTACCAGAGTTATACAAACTACTGATTCGCACGTCTCATGTTGCAATTAGATTCATGCGATATAGATGTCACACCTTATTCCAATCGAATTTATTATTGCAAATTTCGTCGTGGCTTGCGGGGCGACGACAGCTCTGTTGATAGGCAGGTCGTGGGTTCGAATCCCGCTCGCCGCCCGACTTTTTCAATCTTTAATTTAATAAAATAATTATTGTCATTATGTCATTGATTATTATATCTGAGCCTGTATTACCTAGGCTCGAGGTCTGGCATCTGCGCTAGGTTCAGCGGGTGTCTCTGATTGGGGTTGCTGTAGAGAGATGGCGGTGGTGTCGCGTAGAGCTCCGGGGGCATCAGCTGTTCCGCTGGCAGCTGCGGAATTAAATATACATTATACAACGTGTTAAGTCAATGCACAACCTTAAACTTAAAAACATTTCTATAGAATCATTAAAATTAACAATGTGTTATTAGATCAACTAAACATTTGATATTAGTTACGTATGGAATAAAAAAACTATGTCTATCTACAGGGTGTAACAAAGTAATACGTAAGGGTATGCTTCAGACCATCGAACTGAACAACTTTTACTATGGAGCCAACGTTGAGAAAAAATTAACAAATCGGATGTTCCAAACAAAACTGCAGTACCTAGGTAGTTACTCGACTCAAATGTATGGGACAGCAGATTTATTTTTCTCTACCTCGTTGGCTCCATAGTGAAAGATATTCACTTTTAATTATCTGGAGCACCACTCCTTTTAAGTATTGAGTGGTTAGCTCAATTTTCCAAATCATTCTTAATTTATATATTAAGAATGATTTCAATGATGATATTCCCACAGCAGGGTTAAGGCCTCCACTCACAAATAAGTATACCACTGCAGAGAACAGGGTCTCCTCTCACAAATTATGGTGAGAGGGAGTGGGCTATAGGTACTCTACCACCGCTGGCCCAGTGCGTGTTCGTGGACGCAAGTTAGTGGTCAAGTTGCTTCCAGAGAATTTATTTATCTTATCAACAAGGTAAATAGTAATTAAAAAATAACGCTCACAGGCACATAGGTGCATTATAATGATCCCAAGAAAGCTACCAGACTTTTTACTATGGAAACTAAGTATACAACAACGGCACAAACATAACATACATGACCTAACCAGGATTCGAACCCAGGACTTTGGTTTGGCAGTCTGTCATGGTAACCTCACCAACCGGGTCATCTAACTTTAATAATTGGGCTAAAGTTCAATATGCAGGAAACATTTTGTGAAATCAAAATTCATTATTTAGCCTATTACCTATTAGAGCAAAACTATTGTTGAAAAGCTGCATTAGTAATATCAAATAATTACAAGCTTTATCGTTCAACAATGAACTGTTATTAGTATCTAGATCTAATACCTGCTTGAAACTGCATTAGTTTTGACATTACATACCCTTTAATTAGTTTCATAGCATTGAAACTAGCATTGAAATACATTTCGAAGTTGCCTCCGGCAATTAGTGTTCCCTAACAATAGCAAATAGGTAGATAATTCTCGACTACAGATGCATATGGTCGGATGTACGAAACTGCAACTTTACAGGAGAGCAAAAACAAAATTGGCAAACATATACAAAAAAAAAAAAAAAAAATACAAAAATATTTATTTCAATGAGCACTTTAACTTAGGTACATTTAGTTCATATACAACAAAGGATAGATATTGCACATTGACATCACAGTATTTCAGAAAGATTAAGATATTGCTTCATATTTATTCAGTTTTAAGTTGTGCAATTATAATTCCTTTTTTAATCCTTGGTAGACTCTTATACCTTTCGATTCCTGTTACTTGAAATACTAAAGCTTTTAATTGTGTTTAATAAACGATGTTTTTTAATTAAATTGGTGACATCCGACTTTATGCCTGCATTAAGTTGAATTATTATCAAAATCTGTGTCCTATATATCTAAATCCGACTGTATACTTGCAATTTTTGCTATCTTATTTGAAATGTATGTTAACTTCTACCATATCTATTATGGCTTTATAATTATAATCTAAGTCAAATTTATGAATGTTTCATTATGCTTCTGACCGAATATACTTTCGTACAGAGTCTGAAGCATGAAGCACCTATAATAATTAATGAATTTCCAAAGATGTGCATAGTTTTTTGGCATGGCTTATATCTAACAGGGATGGGATTTAATATATCTAAAGAACAGTCTGTCTCAAGATTATTAGCGCCAAGTTTCAAATTTCTATATTAAGTGTGAAATTATTTGGGGACCCATTTCAAAGGGGGTATTAGGTCATTATACATTGTTGAAAATTGGTCAAGTGTCATGGAACTTTATACCAGATGAATTTGTAAACATTCTTCAGAAAAACTATTTTCATAAAAGGGCGAGTCCTGGTGAGTCAATCTGACGCGGTGGTAGAGTCAAAAATGACGTCAGAAAGCTATCCATGTAATATTATTTTGAATAAAACATTTTGAGTTTGAGTTTTGAGTTTGAGTCTTGCTTTTGTTTTTGTCTTCCATGACAGTTTTTCAGATAAATTCATAAACACATAATATTAATAACAAACTTCCTATTCGCTAACTAGAGTTATTCCAAATTTTCGAAAGCCCAAACAAAACATTGAAAAAATCAAAAATAATCGGGCACATCTATTATAATGTTATTAGTTTATAACTAAATGTTTAACCCTCTTTAAGATATTAGTTTAATTGATGCTTTGGAAACCATGACTACCGAATAAAAACGATAAAATTGTATATTTATACCAGTCCCCTGCACCCGTCACATTTCTCATCCCTAGTGAACATACTTCCCAGATAAACATAGTCCTAGTTTTACCTGTTTCAATATTTCATCTCCAATGTTTATACTGGATCCAGTCATGAATTAATCCCGTTCAAACACCAATTTCGACTATAAATTTATCCCTCACCACGCTGTAAGCCTTCCACCACCACCACCTTCCGCACGCCTTCTTCAGATCCACAAAGGCACAGAATACATTTTGGTGTACAGCGAGGACTTTTTCGACTATACGAGTACACCGTAAGGAGAAGACCTGATCAGTACAACCCATACCCTTTCTAAATCACGCTTACTTATGCATCCCATATCTTATTTTCAGTTTCTTTCACAGCCCTTTCAATCAAAACCATGGCATACAATTTGCCAACAAAGCTGAAGAGGCTTATGCCTCGGTCGTTTTGCATTCTTGCTGACCACCCTTTCTTTTATAAAGCGGTACAATGACTGCTTTGACCCAGTCATCTGGGTCCTGCCCGTACTTCCAGCATCAGTTGAAAAGCTGATCTACCACTACAATGCCTCCATATTTCAGCATTTCTATCGACACTCTATCATACCCCGCAGTCTTACCGCTTTTCATGCATTTTATAGCTTTTACAATGTCAGCCATGCTTATCTCCCGTTCATTCAACTCCACAGAAATATTCCTATTCTCATTGAATTTTTGACCCTGTTCCTCCTTTTCAAACAAAGTCTCAAAATAATATCTTCATCTGTTTAGTGTACTTTCCTCGTCATTTAAGAAACAACCATTCTCGCTCAGAAACACAGTCAAATCGGATGTTTATGCCTTTCCTCTTGCTGTTATAACAGACTTCCAGAAAAAAAATGTTTGTGTGATCGGAAATCCTGATTCAGCTTAATCTCACACTTCTCTATCAAATTCTTCTTCTTTGCCTTCACCTTTCAAATACTTATAATTATTTCTAGCTTCCTCTACTTTCTCTTTCATACTGTCAGATATTATTAGACTTGATGTTTTTAAGTATCTACGACGGGGCTTAAAAATAGGTTGAAATTACATAAGATGACCGATATGTACCGATGCGTACTCTTCAGATCCACGAAAGCACAGAATACTTTTTGGTGTACAGCGAGGAATTTTTCGACTATACGAGTACACCGTAAGGAGAAGACCTGATCAGTACAACCCATACCCTTTCTAAATCACGCTTACTTGTGCATCCCATATCTTATTTTCAGTTTTTTTCACAGCCCTTTCAATCAAAACCATGGCATACAATTTGCTGACAAAGCTGAGGAGGCTTATGCCTCGGTAGTTTTTGCATTCTTGCTGACCACCCTTTCTTTTATAAAGCGTAACAATGACTGCTTTGGCCCAGTCATCTGGGTTCTATGGGATGATCTACATTTCAGCATTTATATCGACACTCTATCATTATTTTATGTAATTGTTTGACAAGCATACTACTCGCTGCTGCCGAAAAAATCGTATCTATCTGAAGTACCGACCAAGTAATGTTGATTTAATCAAGAGAATAAAGTTGTATTATCACCTACCTACATTAATTCAACCACCAAGTTATCATTATTATAGTCAGAATGTCTCTAATTGACATCCAACCTTATGCGTTTGACTGATCGGTAAAATATTTTTGAAGCATAATGCTTGATGTGATTATATATACCCACATTCAACGTGTACTTTAGAAGCATAAAAATGTATGTGCTGTAACACCTACCGAGAGGAATAAAATTATTCCAATACATAAAGTTTCAAGTAGAAATACGTCAGCTGAAAGATTTTACGAATTTGTGCATATAGATGTATGTGAAAATGATACTTGATGCCTCACTAGTATTTCAGAAAGCCTTCACATCCGACTTAATGCACTACTGTATTTTCTCAACGGATGAAGATAGAAATACCAAAGTCAGTTTGTTAGAAAGAGAAACAAAACCTTATAACCGCTGGCTAAAAAAGTGAATTTGGTCGGAAACATATATCCGACCTAATGCTTCTGATGTCGAGAATTATTATAGGGATGAATGTGGTTTTGTACGAATAGCTAAATTGAAATACATTTCTGTACCAACTACATGATGTAATCGAGATGAGTCAATACATTTTTATGGCTGGTTCAGACAATCAAACCTAACAACTTTTACTTTGGGAGCAAACATGAAATAGCAAAATCAAAATCTGCTGTTCATATACAGGGGTAAGTGACAGCCTAGCAAATACTGAAACGGTGAACTCAGACTTCACCGTGTGGTGTCGGCTAAGACTAAGAGTAGCACCATCCCATTTCCTTCCGTGGGTGTCGTAAAAGGCGACTAAGGGATTTACCGGAGGATAGGCAGCAGCATCCTCTGACTACACACATTCAATCCAACTGCGATCGCCAACCCGCCTGCCACGCGTGGCGATTATGGCAAATCCCCCCCATTTTTGGGGAGGCCTATGTCCAGCAGTGGACGTTTATCGGCTGATATGATGATGATGAACTCAGACCATCAAACTAAACAACTTTCTCTATGGAGACTACCTCAGAAAACGCGAAAAAAAATCAGCTGTCCCATACAAAACTGCTGTAACTAACTGATGTAGGCTCCATAGTGAAAGTTGTTCAGTTTGATGGTCTGAGTTCACCGTTTCAGTATTTGCTAGGCTTTCACTTACACCCTGTATTTGAGTCGAGTGGGCATTGTATGGAACAGCTGTTTTTGTATGATTTCAGGTTTGCTCCCATAGTTAAATTTGTTCTGTTTGATGGAATGTTTAGGTTGAACCACCCCTGAATTTTTTTTTCAGATTTTTTTTTGACTCACGCTAATTATTTTTGATGGAGTGGTTTAGACAATCTAACTGAACAACTTGCAGAATGAAGTCAAAATAAAAAAATCTGCTATCCCATTCTAAGCTCCCATTGGTAGGTTAGGTAGTAGGTACCGCAGTTTTGTATAAACCGCTGATTTTTTTTACTCTATGTTCGCATGCACAGTGAAAGTTGTTCAGTTTGATGGTCTAAAAACCCCTTTAAATATTATTAAAAGGGTGTTTTGTTACAGCTTGCATTAAAAAAACTTATATTTTTACTTGTGCCAAAAATACTATAACAAATTACTTACCAAACCACTGGTATTCAATGGCAAAGCGTTCTTATACTTCAACCAATCTTCATACACCTTATCATGCCTATGACAGTCATTCGGCATCATATGCCCTATGCTCGTCATCGGTCCAATATTCTGTATGCTCGGCCCCAAATTCGGCTGATAAGGCCGACCTCGGTATTCCATAGGCCGAATTTGTATGTACTGATTGCAAGGATCAATGTTGTGATCGTAAAATCTGTCGCAGTTCGGCGGTATATCGTATTTGTCGATCGCAGACTTTGATATTAGGGGTCTTATGGAACTGTAGTCTGTTGTTGAGGATTTGTTTGAGCAGCTGTCACTTAATTTTCCATCCAAAGGGATAATGTCCGGGTTCTTGTCTGAAATAGAAGAGGGTTTATTAGTTCGGTTATTACAGATGCAATACACAGGGTGTAAGTGACAGCCTGGCAAATACTGAAACGGTGAACTCGGACCATCAAACTGAACAACTTTCACTATGGAGCCTACCTCAGGAAACGCGAAAAAATATCAGCTGTCCCATACATTTTAGTCGCGTAGGTAGTACAGCAGTTTTGTATGGGACAGCTGATTTTTTTCGCAATTTTTGCATTTTTGCAATAGGTAATAAAGGCTGCGTTTCCACCAGAGCAAGGCGGTGTGCGAGGAAAATATCGGCCAATGAGAGTGCTTAAATTTCCCAATGACGTGATCGAGCGAGCGCGCTATTGGCGGATTATTTCCTCGCTCACCGCCTCGCTACGTCGCACATCTCTGGTGGAAACGCAGGCTGCGTAGAAATTGATCGTTTTCTAAGGAAGCTGTGATTCAGCTTGCCAATTTTCTGAGATATCTCAACCACTTTAGTTAACTTAAATATGCTAGGCTTACGGTAAATAAGCTACTATGAAAGAGGCTTGTGTCTCATGGGCATGACATGCGAAGGGACAGCGGATCGATTACTGTACGAAGACAAATATTTGTATACGAACAAGTATTTACTTCGGGTTTGCGTGTGTTTGGGACTTTTCCTCATCGCTTCTGACGGATAGATTATTCGAGGTCGGTTACACAATTTATATCATAATTTTAACAAAATTACATATAAAACGAAATTTAATAGCACCGTTTAGTGTTTTCTGATTAGAAAGAGATTATAATTGGAGTCACTTTCAAAAATTTAGAAAAAAGAAAATTGTTAACAGATGTCGTGAGAAAAAGATAGAATTATACAAAGTGTTATGCAGATGGTTGAAAAAAGACAAATGGCGGGTTAGATAGACAATTTAGAAACAAATATGTAGAGATTAAAATCGATTTGAAATTTCGGGTCAAGCTTATCTTTGGGTTAAATACGTCCCATGTGACACAAATGTGAAAGGTTCAATAATTAGGGTTCTCCAGATAGGGAACTTAATGTTTATTAACTGATGAAACGTCAAAAATAAATACCTTTTTAATTATGATCGGGATTTTGTTCTTTGATTTTCTTCAAAATTAGATATTACCAAAGATATTGCATACGAAATTGCAATCTCTATGCTTGTATGGAGTCAGATTTTCGTTAAAATGTAATTTAAAGGCACTGTAGTGCCTCAAAGATTTCCATACAAATCTTAAATTAATCCTAGAATTAAAACTGTATATTTTAACGAAAATCGGACTCCATACAAGCATACTTAGAGATTTGTTTCTTGATTGTTTCTGCAAAATTTCATTGACTTTAATTTGTTAGTATTGAAAATATCACCATAGTACGTTTGTATGCAGCGCGCATTTTCGGTTTCGGAATAAAATTCTCTTAAATATTAACATTTTACATATTAATATTGTACCTACCTATTTAAGTAAGTACTTTGCCTTTACATTAAAAAGAAGACATCTTCTTTGATATTTTATGTACGAAGGTAATCCATTTTGAAATATAACAATATACCTCTAATATCTTTAGAATATTATATTCTGTTAGACTTTGACTAAAGAAACATTAATTCATTCGTAAGATACTTTTCAAGATCTAATCCTAAAATAAAAATAATATATTCACAAGTACGTCGACAAACCTGATACCCATTAGAATTAAGAAGTTTGAGTATAGGATTAAACAAGGGTTTAAGTTACGCAAAAGTAAATCCAAGTTCATAATTCTTAGGGTAAATAATAGTCAAGGCTGAAAGTCACCCAAAGGGCAATGGGGAGGGCTATGCTCGGAGTTTCCCTGCGAGATCAAATGAAGAGATTTTCAGAAGAACTAGAGTAGCCGACATAGCTCAAAGAATTGCTAAAGTGCCATTGAACGGGGCACATACCTCGCAGAATAAATGACCGATGCGCCCGAAGAGTTCTCGAGTGGCGACCGCGTCCCGGAAAGTGCAGTGTGGGTAGGCCCCCCACAGGGTGGACCGACGACCTGGTGAAGGCGGCAGGAACCCGTTGGATGAGGGCAGCGCCCGGTCGTTGTGGCGATCTTTCTTATCTTATCTTATCTTATTAGCAAGCCAGCAACACTTCGTCCCAGTTGGGATCTTTTTCGTTAGCCCCAATACTTTTTGCCTTCTTGACCCTTCATATACATGGCGTGGCGATCCTTGGGGGAGGCCTATGTCCAGCAGTGGACGTCTTTCGGCTGAGACGGTGATGATGATGATATCCAGTACAATGACATGCTATCTTGCTTACTCACCCAGACTGTCGACACTCTCGGATTCCTTCGTCCCCGTGAGAGGCATGTTTGAGGTTTCATCTTGTTGCCTCTTGTCTTTTTCGTTTTTCTCTGAAATAAACGATTTTGTTTAGTGATCGTCTTATTGACAACAAAAGAGGGAATTATGCTATTGTAATTTTTAAGTTATTGTCTCATTTACTAACAGCGAAACGTTTTTAATTTTTATTACAGCAAAATAAATCATTATCATTATTTAAAAAAAATGGCAAAGAGAAGTTATGTTAAGTTTGACAATCAATCGAAAATGAAATGAAATAATTATTGATTATAAACATGTTACAGCCATGTTGTGCTATTTTGAATCAAATTAAAGATCACGTCCCACTTAAGACGTAACAGATTGAAAATTTCGTTCTCTGGGTAGTGGGCTCGGTGGTGTAATTGGTAAGCACGTTTCCCCGGTTTGGAAGAGCGTGGGTTCAAGTCCCGCCCGAGACAAATTTTTCAATCTTTAATTTGATTTGAAATGAAAATAATAAGTTTAAATATACAAGTAAGTAATTGTCTCATTTACAGCAAAACGTGTTTAAGTAGGTAATTGTCTTATTAACAACGTGATAATTATTTATTATTTGCTTTGAACTGGGTATCACAGGAATCATCACCTTTCGACACAATTCAAACTCGAAATTCTGCCATAAAATTCTTACCAAGGTATTTACAAAAATCTAATTTTCTAATTTACATCGATTCATTTTCAATTAACTTTCTCATTTACAGTGAATCTTTTTTATGTAATTATTTAATTTAAATAAATCTAGTCTAGTAAAATACACAAGCGTTATAAAATGCACAGCTATTCAATTAATCAATTATATTCAATTTTCCCACAAAAAAATTGCTAATAGTAAAAGCTTAGATAAAGTTATATGTCAAGATTGACAGTCGAAGATACGAAAGCGTCGAAAAAAATTGGAACTAGTACTGGCTCCTAAACCCTTTACATATACACGCACACATACATAATTAGTATGGCGCTTCACGCACACCAACCTATGAAACCTGGCCCCTTTTGTTTTATACGGTAAAACAGTGAAGCTCATTCTAGACATATAATTTTTCTAAGAGTAAAAGTTGTTGCTAAAAATGGCGGCTCAATAATATCTAATTGCTATGCGCATAATTTCCAAAAGTGATTATCCCAATTTGAAACAGTATTCGTTATACTTTGATCATACTACAGTATACACTGCCTCAGACCGCAATGTAAACAACAATTTACCGCAAAATCGATTTTGTACTAACCCGCAAAATTGACTAGCTCATGGTTTGCCATATATTCATAATTGAAATCGGAATTGCTGTATCTACGTCGCGCGTTGCCGACCAACGAATTGTCGTTAGGAAGTCGTGTGTGTTAGGAAAATTGTAAAATATATTATGACGTTTTTTAAAAGGTCCTTACCATAGACTACGTTTTTTTTTCGCTTACGCTGGTAGAAGGAACATCAGTATAACCGCGTATGAAATAGCGATAGTCATTAAATCCTATACACAATAAGCTAGATGTCCGACTCCGGAGTCAGACAGCCGCCGAACAAAAAAGTGGTTACGTCGATAAGGACAGAAATAAGTAGCGATCTCCTTTTTTTTAACTAGAGCGAATTTGCTATGTGCTTCCTTCTAGTACCGTTTCTTTCTACGTAATAAATACTCACTATCTCTCTTATGACAGTATCGGCAGCAGAAGACGAGCCCGGAGACTGCTGTCATGAGAGCTATGACACCTACAGCACCCAGCACTATGATCAGCACGGTCGTCAGCTCCACCTTCACTGGCACTTGAGCTGCAAAGACATAGGCGTTTAAGTTAAGTCAATCGAGAGATGCTCGGTGGCCCGTTGCGGTGAGGTATGGACTCTCAATCAAGAGGTCCGGGTTCGAATCCGCACGGACAACATGCCACGTACCAATGAGTTTTTCCAACTTATGTAGGTATTACCGATTGCTCTCAAAGGGTGAAGGAGAACATCGTGAGCAAACCTGCATAATATGCAGGCGGATCCAGGATTTCATTTTCGGGGGGGGGGGCATTGGCCGACTCGGGCCACGTATTAAGATTTAAAAAAATTTAAGTCAGATCATAAGCAATCAAACAAAAAAAGTTTCATCAAAATCGGTTCAGTAGTTTTTGCGTGATGCACGAACAAACAAACAAACTAACAATTTTGTCAATAGATGGCGCTGCACGTTTTTAAATCGCGCTATCGAATGTTATTTGAAATTATATGAAGAGAGCCGCTACTTTTTTATTCCTCATGATTTTACGGTTTTATAATAGTTAAGATTAGATTAGATGTTCAAACAAGTCACAATCAATTTTATTAACTTTGAATTTTACTTAACATTTTTCAATGGAGCGAGAGGACACAAAATTCGCCTCGAAAAAAACCGAGTTGCGTGCAAGGAGAGACATCATACTAAAGGGACAGCTTAAAGTAAATGCTAATAATGAGATAAAACAGAGACAAACTTTTCGAATTTAATTTCAAAGTCTTCTTTTAGCAACAAATCACAAAATTAAATACAATTCTAGACAAATGCATTATCTGCGTACCTGCGTAGTTGGATTACCTTGGATTATACTCAGGGTCCTTCACTAAAAGGCCTTTTCGAGTTTCACTAAAATATTCAGCTTGGTAAAAGCTGGAGTCCGAGATCAAAGCTATATTTTTTTATTATCAAAATCCCCACAAGTTTCGTGTAAAATTTTATTTTTGAGAGAAAGCCGACCATTTCGTTGTAAATGTGAGTGCAAGAATATTTCTTTTGTTTTCATGCCTTTGTAAAAATTCGACATAAGAGTAACAGGAATATGTATAAGTCCTAGATTTTGGGGAATATTTTAAAAATGTTAAGTTAGTCCGGAAGCTTATCGATACGCACCAAATTATAGTTTTTTGGCAATGGTATTAGGTACTTTACTTCAAATTTGATGT
The DNA here is from genome assembly GCA_963693445.1 of Agonopterix heracliana. Classification (NCBI taxonomy): domain Eukaryota; kingdom Metazoa; phylum Arthropoda; class Insecta; order Lepidoptera; family Depressariidae; genus Agonopterix; species Agonopterix heracliana. The sequence continues at coordinate 11,121,297 of OY856331.1, forward strand.
ATTAAAAAATGTTGGATGGAGGATTTTTTATGATATTTTAATAAAGTTGTGACATTTCAGGACTGTTATTTTGCATTTTCAGACTTTTACATTTTACTGTAGGTACCTACTGAAATTTCGGTGTTTTGTTCGACCTTGGAATCATTATACGATTGAAATAGTCTGTAGAAATAAATAGTAAAAATAAATAAGGGGGGCGGGTGGGGGTGCCTGGAGACTTACAATTCTCAGGTTTACCTTATGGTTACCTACGTTAGGCTCCAGTCTCCCTCAAATTGTTGTTTGTATAAAAATGCGTGTATTATTCCTGTGTATCTATGTGTACTTGTATTTAACAATTTTTGGAGAAAATAAATAAAATGTATTATTATTATTATCAAGAAATAGTAGTTTTCGTCCAATTTGTCAAAAGACCACTATCTTGAAATACTTGATAGATTGAACTAAGTACAGATTTTTTTGTGTAGTTTATAGACAATTTGAGAATTCGTCACTTATTATTTCTTCATTGTTTCAGTGTTCGACATTTTAAAAATCTGTTATGTTCATTGTTTATTTTGAAAATAGGCATGATTTTGCCTCCTGTACCCTTCTTTTGTCATTCAATTATGATACACCAGCTTTTGTCCGTGACTTCGTTTGCGTGGAAAAACAAAACTCCTTTTTGGGTAGATTTTCGAAAAATCCTTTCTTAATGCACCCATAATGTCCTCTGTGCCTAGAACATGGTATTCCAAGTTTCAAGTTTCTGTCTTCAGCGCTTTGTCTGTCAGACACTTAACTGTTTTATGAGTACAGATATCCATGCAACAAACATACCAGTATGTCTCTCAGGGTACTTCAGTAAGCTCGAGGTCAGCGTCAGAGGCTCGCTCGCACCCTTTCTGTTGAAAGCCCTGACCGACACGGCCAAAGAGTTGCTCGCTTGTAGACCCGTCACTTCGAACTCCGGGTCATCGTTGCTGACATTGCGCAGTAACAGGCCTGTACCCATGTCGAATACCTGCACAAAAATAAATACATTTAAGCTCCAAATTGGACCGGATTTCGAGGTAAGAAAGCTTGCTGCAACCACTTCTTCGTGAGGGCAGCAAGCTCTGGTGTAATTTTTTTTTTCAGATCGCTGATCGGCCTCTGACGTGGTTTTTATGTAACGACTACTAACCACCAGAGATGGTAGTCGGGACTAACGGCTTAACGTGCCATCCAAAGCACGGAATCATCTTTCTTTTCAGACAATCAGGTGATTCAGTCTGCAACTGTCCTAACCAACTGGGGAAAAATGCACAAAGTGATATATCACTACACTAGGTAACCCTCGTGGGAATCGAACCCACGACCTCCGTCTCAAGAGCCCAATGCTCTTAACCATTAGACCAAGGAGGCTGCAACCACTGAAAGTAATACTTATTGTACGATAGTAATTGTACAGTACTTCAAGGAAAATAATGGGCATCGGAAAACATCGGAAATAATCTTAAAAGCAGCTCTATATCATTATACAATACTGCCTAGTTTCGGTCGGTCATCTTCGGAGCAACGAAGTTAGTCGATGCCCATTATTTTCTTTCAAGTACTGTATTCTGTCTGAGGTAATACCTACTTTCTAATTCGAATCTTAAAATTGTGGCTCCATCATGGCTTCAATAATTTTGCCAATTGGCAAATGTGCTTGACGTTATTCGGTAACAGACATTTCGGTTATCTCAAGGATAGTTGTTTACAAAAACACACTTTAGGCACAACTATAAAATACAATAAATTATTTTTTTTATAAATTTATGGACGCTTGCTGCAGACAAAGCTTATGCAATTGGGGGTACAAGTACCCTGGCCTAATGCAGTGCAATTGCGACGAACCTATCCAGTCGATGACACACCTGCAAGAATGTCTGTTATGCCCAAACACCTCGAGAGAGGACGTAAATAAAGCGACACTTGACGCTGTCAGGCTCGCAGAATATCTGGCCAATAAAATGTATAGAAGAACAATTTTATTGACACGAAAAGAAGAAGCTTGTGTGTTAGCACTGCATTTTCACCAGTTTCAAGATAGTTTGTGGGAGGTATTTAACCCAATCTCAAGTATTGTTTTTGAGCAAAAAACTATTGAGAAGAGATTGCGAATTCTTGTGGTAAGCTAAGTCGCTTGCCAACTTCAGAGCTCAGACAAAATAATCTAACAATGTCCTACTTTTACTGAAACGCTTAGAAATCTGGCATTTTCCTATAGCTTTTGTAGCCTTTCTTGTCTACCAAATGAATATGTCACTATATAACATAATGAGTGAAAAGTATACCTAGATGTAAGGTAGTCGGTATGTTAGTCATTGCTTTGAGCTTCCAATAAACAGAATCTGAAGCTTCGTAACACCAAGAGCCTCATCAAACGTTCCCATGTTACGAAGAATTTTGTTCAAAAAGCTGTTTCCAGGTAGGGTTGCCGGGAGACTTGTTCACAAGGCCGGATGAAATTGGGAAAACCGATCATTCAAAGAGAACAGGCCAGACGGCCGGGGATCTTGGTCGGATATGAGCACGGAGTTTACCGAAATTTCAGAGCTGTGTTCATTAGCTAGATCGATTTTTCACGTTCCGTTAAAACCGTTAAAAAATCGGCGAAGCCGCGAATGATTAGTGTACCTATTCCACTTGCCTCACTTTGCGTTGACAGAGTGTCGATGGCGCATTTTGGAGAGGTATGAACACTCATCACGAGGGACCGGATTCGAATCCAAATGGACGACATGCCTTGTACCAATGAGTTTTTCGAACTTATGTCCGTAATACCGACTACTCAAACTGGTGAAGGAAAACATTGTACGCAAACTGCATACGCACTAGAATACATTCTGATGCGTTTGTAAAGTCTACCAATTCGAATTGGGCACGCATTGTGGACTAACGCCCAAACACCCTCCCTCAAGGTAGGCAAATTAACTGGCATTTTAATTCACAAAAGCCTAGGAATGTCAGACTTGTAAACATTTGGCTGGACAAGACTATAAAAAGCCGGGCATGTTCGCCTACAGCCGAACGCTTGCCAACCCTATTTCTAGGAAACGGAGAGCTGTTTAAAGTGTTATCCTAACACTAATTAAAAGGAAATTTGCTTTAACGATACAAAATTAATGAAGCAAATTTTTAAAGAGAATGTTTTACAAAGTAGAGCAGTGGCTTTTTAGTTTGTTTCGGTTTATTTTTTATATTCTTTATTTATTATAAACTTTCTTTCGTTCTTCTATTCGTGTCCGTGGTTCTATGGTCCTCGACTGAACACCGTACAAACTTTGCGCATACGGTCAGGAGATCAGGTATTTTGGAAAAACTCATGATCACCGGCCGAATGGACGGAAAGAGGTAGAGGACGCATGCCTACGAAATGGACCGATGTGGTGAAAGAAATTAGCGAGACAAAGTACAGGCCAGCATACACCGGGCCCAAGAGGGGCCTGGAGAGCTGTGGTGGCAGAAACGGTCTACGATGGTCACGTCCCTGAGAAGACAAAGGTACTATGAGACGGTACAGTAACTTACTGGTCAGATATTCGGCGAGCCTAGATAGCGTCAGGTGTATTTAATGTATTTAAGTCCTCTCTCGTGTTTTTTCACAGGTGTTTGGGAAAAAGGGACATTCTAGCAGTTGTTCCATCGACTGGATAGATTTGAATAGAATAGAATAGAATAGAATATAATTTTCTTTATTTGTCTTAAAAAAAAACATAACGAAGAAAAATATTACATAGTCAGTACTTAAAAATACATAAAAAACAACAACAATAAACATATTCAAGACAAAATGGTCTGTGACATCAGTATACGGTAGTTGGTCAGAATAACAACCACTGCTATTATTGTCACAGCCAAACTTAAAATTAAAGAAAAAATGAGATAATTATACTACTATAAAAGTCTTATAAATCAGTAACAAAACAATAAATATAAATAGGCTATAAGTTATGAAAGAAACAACTAAAAAAACAATTAAAAAGAGAAACACGAAAAAAAAAAAATTTAGCAACATAATTTTTACAAGAAAGTGAAGGGCGATGCTCTTAGGCACCTTCATAATCGATAGAATTAATATAGCGATACTCAGCATTTTTTTTGCCGGACAATCAGATTCACCTGTTTTATGGCCAGACGGTTTTTTGTAGCGCATGCATGTTGCCGCCATCACACTGCGTTAGGCTAGCATAATATCCTTGTACACAGATTTGCATAAGTTGAGTCTGCAGCAGCCAACTTCGAAAGGATTTCCATACTGGCCAGTACTGCAAATCGTGTCCGTGGTTGAATGTTCGGGCGTGTTTAGCGGGTTGTTGATTGGTAGACGGTGGGTGAATGGTAGGTGGTGGATGGGGAGGTTTGCAGCGGTCAAACTGAGTGCGAAGACGATTTTAAGGACTTCCACACTGGCCAATGCTGATCTGGAGTCTGTGGTGGATAGTTATGGCGTGTTTGGTGGGCGGCGAGTGAAAGGTAGGTGGTAGATGGGTAGATTTGCAGCGACCAACTGCGAAGCCGATTTACGGACTTCCACACTGATCATTGCTGATCGTGTCCGTGGTGGATGGTTGGGATGTTTGATGTGTGGTTGATTGGTGGGTGGTGGGTGAATGGTAGGTAGTGGATGGATAGGTGGGTGGTGATTGGGTGGTTTGGTGTGGTGGGTAATTAGTCAGGAGGGTTGTGTGTGGTGGGTGTATGTGTGGTCAGTGTTCACCCAGTCCAGGCTTGGCCCGACCGTCCACCTACCAACCACCCACCCACCAAATTAGTTATTTATGATGATTTACCTGTAAGAGGAATGTCTGTCGAATGCCCCCATCGTGTCCCGGAGTGCAGTTCATAGTCAGAGAGTCGTAAGTCACGTTGGTTATCTCACACGCCTTCACTGCTGACGGTTTATCTGTATACGAAATATGGTATTAAGATTTAACACGTTGTATAACTTTCTTCAAAGAATTGCTATACTCTAAAGTGCCAATGGGCGGGGCACTGTTGAATGGGCGCAGAACCGGACGTTTTGGAGATCCTTGGGGGAGGCCTATGTCCAGCAGTGGACGTCCATCGGCTGAGATGATGATGATGATACATGGCGCTTCTTCTTATCGAGTGGGCTGCAAAGCCCTGGTGTCAGAGTTTATTTAAACCGCCTTACGGCCTCTGACGTGGTTTTTATGTAACGACTCCTACCACCAGAGATAGTAGCCGGGACCAACGGCTTAACGTGCCATCCGAAGCACGGAATCATCTTTCTTTTTCAGACAATCAGGTGACTCAGCCTGCAATGTCCTAACCAACTGGGGAAAAAACGCACAAAGTGACATTTCACTAGGTGCCCCCCGTGGGAATCGAACCCACGACCTCCGTGTCAAGAGCCCAATGCTCTTAACCATTAGACCACGGAGGCAATTCAGATTTAACACGTTGTATAACGATATACACTAAAGTACCAATGGGCGGGGCACTGTTGAATGGGCGCAGGACCGGACGTTTTGGAGATCCTTGGGGGAGGCCTATGTCCAGCAATGGACGTCCATCGGCTGAGATGATGATGATGATGATACATGGCGCTGAACGAAATTTGATTGCGCTATTGATTGCTTTTGAAGACTCCTTTTGAAGCTATCTAAACCATAGTATAGCCGTAGTTTAGGTTAGTTGTAGTTTAGTTTAGTTTAGTTTAGTTTAGTTTTGGTTTTGGTTTTTAGTTTAGTTTAGTTTTTTGCTTATCTTGACATATCAAGATAAGCTTTTCATATAAAATGATTACGAAACCCTTTCATACGCGAGATAGCGACACAATGTTGGCCGGTTTTTTTCAACCATCTATTTGGTCTAGGATGCCTCCCCTACATCGCAACACAAATAGGAGTGAAGATGCAACTAACCGGCGGGTAATATATGAAACAGGCAGGGTTTGGTCTGCCTTCCAACGGAGTTGCTTCCAGAACACTGCACCCAGCCGTAGTCTGCTGACGTGTTCACCATGTACAGGAATGTACCTAGAACAACGTTACAATCATTTAAGAAAATGCCTTTCAAATAATTAATAAGTGGCCTATGTCCAAATTAACCGGGGAAAATAATCGGGGTCTGAAATCGTGCATTATTTTTGAAGACGACTATGATGGGCATGACCATGACATATGGTGCCGAAACATGGACGCTCACTAAGGAAACTGTACACAAAAGCAAAGTAGCACAGAGAGCCATGGAGCGCGCCATGCTAGGCATCACCCTTCTTGACCACGTCACAAACGTCGAGATCCAACGGCGAACTAAGGTTCAGGACGTCGGGGACCGAATAGCTCGCTTAAAGTGGCGGTGGGCAGGACACGTAGCTAGACGAAATGATGGCAGGTGGAGTAAAGCCTTAACAGAGTGGTGGCCGAGAATAGGTAAAAGAGAAGTGGGTCGTCCGACAGACAGGTGGGTTGACGACATCTGGAAAAGTATAGGCAAGACCTGGATGCGACTGGCACAGGACCGAGAAGAATGGCAAAATATGGAGGCGGCTTATGCCCTGCAGTGGGTAGATACAGGCTGAAAATGATGATGATGATGATGGGCTTATCTCCATTCGAAAAAGCAACTAAGTTTTAAGGGTATTTTGAATTCCAAAAAAGAGGTTTCAAACACTTACTCTCACTAATTCTTGGAACAGCTTTAGTACCTAATGTCCAAGATATGTCGCATAGTATATCTTTGTGATAAATAAATTCCTTGCACCCCAGCAATTTCAGATTAGTTCTTTTACCATCAATAACAAAGTTTCCTTTTGATAAATTGTTATCCTGCATTTCTACAATAAGTGAATTCATGGATTGACATTCTTTTGAGGAATTAACTCTCCTGCTAATAACCCTCCTTCTGGCACAGGCAGGTAAAAAGCCAAATAGCTTCACGTTTTGACTTCCACCATCTTGTAGTAAAACAAAAATGTATGGAGCGACGCCATTTTGTTTCATGTTTTTGTATCATGTTTGCTAAAAAATCATGTCCAGGAGTGCGATTTTGAATCTCATTCGGTGAATTCAGCAGTTGTAAATGTCAAAATTACTTTGGATATAAATGCATCTTTCTACTGCTGATTTGACTTTCAAAAATCGCACTCTTGAAGTATGTTTTTTTGAAAGTCAAATCAGCAGTAGAAAGGTCCAGAGTAATTTTTAAATTTTTAACTGCTGAATTCACCGAATGAGTTTCAAAAATCGCACTCCAGGCCCTATTTAATAAACGTGACAAGTCACAATTCAGAGTACATTGCTGGTTACTAATGACGCTAAACTTGCAGTAGGTAACATTCTCCTAGCATCCTCAGCAATGTACTCTGAATTGACATTGTCACGTCTATTAAACAGGGCCCTGCTCATGGCTCAAAACTAAATTTGATTAAACTCTGCTTACCCTGCATATTCTGTGCTGTGTTCATCGTTGAAGTTGTTAACTCGTGCTTACTGTGAGCTGAACTGTTGAACCACCAATGGTAAGACATCGGCTCCTGTAACAAATTAATGCAACTTAGTTAAAATTAACTTGAATAAATTAGGTATGTCTACTTGTTCATATTAATACAATTTATTATATGTATTACAAGGTGCATATTATGATGACGGGTTTTAAAGGAGATGGTAAGACCATCAAACTGACCAACTTCCTCACAAAAGATCAGCGATGGTCGAAGTGGTACAGGCGCAAGTCTGTTAAGGCCCCATTCACTCAATAATGGGGCCAACGGGGCAAACTGCGAACAAACTCGACCCCAATATATGGGACAGCTGTTTTTTTTTATCGCGATTTCGATGTTGGTCCCATACAGAAAGTTGTTCAGTTTGATGGTCTGATCATGCTCTCAAAAAACCGTCATCATATTAAGATGGACCCTGTAGAGGGCACCGCGCTAACACAAATCAAAAAATCATTTTGAATAAAATCAAGCAATAGTCAAATCCGATACACAAATCCGAACAGAAATTAAAACAAATGTTTGCTGCAGAAATATAAATATTGTAGTTATAATATAGATTACAATATTAATTATTTCAGCATCCAGATTTCCATTCCAACGTATTTAACTTTAATTTCAAGGCAATTTCCAATTACACTACGTATTCCGACTGACTGAATTCTTTTATACGAAAGTAATAATTTACAATTTAATTTATTAACTGGGTTGTTTTTCAACTGAAAGTGGCTTTCAATAAATATTTGTGTAGACTGTAAAGCAAGGAAAAAATATCAGTTATATTCGTCATAAGTGTATGCAATTTAGCAGAAAGTCTAATTTGTCCCATTAAGCCGACGATTTTAGCCGAAAGTCAAATTTGCTAAATGTCCCATTAAGTCGACGATCTCTTGCGCATACATGATTTGTTATTCGATGCATTTCTTCTAAGGGGATAATCAAACTGAAAAACTTTCGCTATGCGACTAACATCACACATACATCGTTATTTGATATTAGATGCATTCAAACTGAACAACTTTCACTACGGGGCCAAGATGAAGAAAATATAAAACACCCCAACCAAATCGGTTCAGTAGCTTTAATTGATACTTACACAAACAAACATACAAAAATTCTTAAAATGGTCTCAATGCATTCCATAACATATCCTAAACGCCCCCACATTAATATTTTAGAAAATATCCTCAATGTACATTCACGCCAAGTTTACAATTTTATTATACAGGGTCCTTCTTAATATGCTGATTTCGATGTTGGTGCCATAGAGAAAGTTGTTCAGTTTGACGGTCTGATCATCCCCTAAAAAATCATCGTCGTCTTATTAAAAAGGACCCTGTAGGTATGTAAGTATATATTTTTCGGGTATATATCTAGTTCTCGTTATGGAATAAGACATCAATGGTTTGATGGTGATAAAGTGGATTTCTATTTTATTCTATGTTTAATGAATGAATGAATGATTTTTATTGCAATAAATGTGGTATGTCGAGGTATTACATTACAGATATAGAAACAGTATCACACATTCGACAATTCTGACATTTAACCATAAACACGTTCATATTATGATGTGATTCAACTCTGTATAGCATAAAATTCCGTTCAGATTAGGTATTCCAGATTGTTAAAGAATTTAACGTTAAGCTATTAAATCTGTTAAGATCAAAGTTATTTGTGTTTCAGCTAAATTCCTAAAGACATTGTTTCCCAAAGTATAACAGGGAGAGGTAGATAAGCTTTCAATTGTCCTCTTATCAATTGAATTAAACAATTAGTTTGGGAACCAAGACAACTATTTACAAAAAGTTTATTAAAGGTGTAGGTAGGTATTCAAATATATGAAAGTACTCGTAATTCATTCATTTTAACTTAATATTTCATTCGGAAATAAGGGTCGAAAAACGAGAAAATTTTTGGGCCTCCTAAAAAAATCGATGATTAAGGTCCATTTTATCACTCAAAAAAACTCTGCTGTTCCACGCAAAACTGCAAACCTACTCAAACATATTTTTTTGCCCAATTTGCAATGCTCTTAACCATTAGACCACAGAGGTGGCAATGTCCAAGAAGCCCGACCAGAAATATAAAAAACCTCGCCATGTTTTAATGCTAATTTTTGTAATTGGATCACTGACATTAAAGGTTATAGTCGATTGCAGCGCCCCCAAACCAGGTTTTTTATATTTCTGGTCAGGCTTTACTTATTCCACAATACCTACAGTTTCATCTATTTGGTGTAAAGTTGAAATAATAAAGTTTGAGAACCCCTGCCTAAGAGATTAATTACAGGTTCAGAGACTGAATATTTCAGCTTTCCCACTCATCCGTAGTTCAGTATTTTAATTAATGACCTCGAATATTTCTTGGGTATTTTAAATGCTTCATATAATTAGTGAAGAGATTTACTGAACACTTACAAGAGCAATTGCATGACTATGATAAACGGAAGCTGCAATTTTCGTGTTTTTCTTATTACTTAACACTAGTAGTGTTGACCCGCGACTTCGTCCGCACAAATTATATACCAGATTTTAAGTCAGATCATAAGCTATCAAACAAAAAAGTTTCATCAAAATCGGTTCAGTAGTTTTTGCGTGATGAGCGAACAAACAAACAAAGACACAAACAAACAGAAAGACAACATTTCTAAAAAAGGTTGATTTCGAGTCAGGTATACCAAAAAATCATATTATCTATATCTTTTTTTTTTTAAATATCAAAATACAGTTTTATAATAGTATAGCAAATTTGAAATCTCAAAAAAAATCAGCTGTTCGATAGAAATTTGTACAATCAAGCAAATCATGAAATGGCAGCGTATCATGTAAAGGCAGATCACGAGCTGCCTTAGGTACTCTTCGATTGGACTACGACGTATACAGAGTGTAAAATTTAACGCGTTACATACCTACTTTAAGGGGTGCTTCAGACCATCAAACTGAACATCTCTATGGTACTAACAACGAAATCGCGTGAAAAGTGTCTCGACCGAATGTAAGGAGGTAAGGGCGGCAGCTGATTTTATTTATGTCGCATAGTGAAAGTTGTTCAAATTAATAGTCTGGAACACCCCCTAAAGTTTGTCACGAATTAAGCTTTACACCCTCGACTACGATGATCATCATCATCACGATGTTGGAACTTACCTTAGGGTTGGCATCAAGGTCACACTCAATCTCGATGATTTCACCCCTCGCCGCTCTCAAGACTACTGGCTGCGACGACTTGCACGTCGGTGTGTCTGTGAACAATAATTATGTTCTTATTAAGAAAATTATCAAATTAAACCTCCATTCTTTCTGGTTTGAAGGTGATCATACTTTGTCTTTTCAATACTTAGCCACGCCTTATGTTCGAGGAAAGACTCGTCAATACCTCGTCTGCCTAGATGACATTTGTACATCAGGGAGCTACATAGAAGGTGCAGATGAGTTTCCATCTCCTCCTTGCAAAATCTGCAGCCGGCCGTATCACATTTCAGTGTGTGCATGTGCTTGTTTAGTTTGCAGTGGCCTGTGACTTTGCTATTGTACAAATTTGATCCTTGTTAAAGGGAAGGAGGCTGTTCACGAGCTCGCGACTGTAGCATTGAAAAAGTGTTTTTGGCACATGCCCGGAGTGTTGCACCATAGCTTTATTGCCTCTCCAAAGCTGGCCCTAAAACCCACAATAACAGAGACCATTGATTGATTTGTGATTGGGCTATTGCAAGCAAGGGTGAGACCATCGCTGGTCCTTTGCTTTCACCCCAAACTCACCCATATTTCACGCGTGCCTCTGAGGCATTTATGGTATTTTCTTTTCATTCTCGGGAATGCAGGTTTCCTTACGATGTTTTCCATCACCGCCGAGCTAGTAAATGATAAATACAACCGCAGATAAATTTAGTAGAACTTCCGAAGGTACAGGCCAGGAATCGAACCTACGCGTCATGATTAAGGCGCTAGCTCTCTTCCGTAGGGGCTATCATCGCTCTAGCTATCTTTACTTACATTTAACGTCTAAAAGCAGTCGGTCGCTAGATCCTTCCCCCAGGCTATTCCTAGCGGTACACACGTAGGCACCTGCTGCTTTCCTCGACACGTGCTGAAGGACCAGGCTCTGGTTGGCCAGAAGTACCCCTGGACCTGGCTTCACTGTTACACCCTGTGAACAAAGTAAAGAAAAAATATTATAGAATATGGACCTTATCTTAACAATTATCTCAAACGGTGAAAGAAGACATTGTGAGGAAAACTGTATACGCTGAAGAAGAAATTCTGATGCGCAATGGGTACGCGTGGTGGTATGACGCCCATCCGACCGATCGATAGGTTAAACAGTTGTATTATTTTAAGGGGTGATTGTACCCATGATACTGAACAACTTTACCTAAGAAACTATAGGAAATTAGCAAACAATTTTTTTTAACTTTTCATACAAATACCCGATCAGCTGATTTCATTTCGTATGGAAAGTTTGACGGCCCGACAGCACAGTCTGTAGTGAACCTGCTGTACCGAGGGTCTCGGGTTCGAATCCCGTAAGGGACAAATATTTGTATGATGATGAATATTTGTACCCGAGTCATGGATGTTTGTATCGTGTATTCTATATCGTTGTCTAGTTATCATAAATACAAGTCCAGGCTAGATTGACAATGTCCAAGATATTTATTTATTATTTATTTATTAAAGTCCAAAATGCTAAGTTCCCATAGCTTTTTAGGGAAAGTTGTTGTTGTTGTTGTAGGGGTATCTGTTACTGAGTACAATTGCGTGGCAATGACCTCCCGCTCGATCATATGATTCTGAGGTCAACGTCCGCCGCGCTCGCATATTGTACGCACTGCGCGTACCTTACCAAGATAATAATAATTTTGTTAATCATCAATACCAATTATAAACATTGATAATGCAATCTGTTATCATTAACAAGTGCCCCGATTCAGTTTCGCCAACTAATAAAAAATGACCCTATACAGGGTGTAAGGGACAGCCCTGCGCAAACTGAAACGGTGAACTCAGACCATCAAACTGAGCAACTTTCACTATGGAGCCTACCTCAGGAAACGCGAAAAATAATCAGCTGTCCCATACATTTGAGTCGAGTACGGCAGTTTTGTCCTGGGACAACTGATTTTTTTTCGCGTTTCCTGAGGTAGGCTCCATAGTGATAGTTGTTCAGTTTGATGGTCTGAGTTCACCGTTTTAGTTTGCGGAGGGCTTTCCCTTACACCCTGTATAATTATACTACCCAAATTGTCGTTAAATTATCGATGATGATACGATAGCAATCTCGCGTTAAGTAAACATTATTTTGCTTTTATAAATTAAAACGGATGAGGTACGATACAAAATGATGAATAGTCCTTTATTTTCGCAAAAGTAATGGTGGAAATAATAAATCAATTTAACAATCAACGCTACGAAAATAAACGTGATATCTCATCTGGTTCGACTGCAGTAACTGCTTATGTTACAAACTTATTTGTTTGTTCGTTTAATTGTGGTAATCTGTTGAATATGAATGTGAATAAGTTCAGCCCGAATCAGGAAGCTGGCAAAGGTATTGTCTTTACCGAATTAAGCAATTTATTTTCAAATTTCAGTTTTATATCTTTTTCTCACCTCCGGACGGAAAGCGTCAATTGTCGTCCCGCTGCGCTAAAAGAAGTTGCCACTTTCGTCGAGGAGAAAAATAGTATACTAACCTCGGACAGTAAATAAGAAAGCCTCAGTAGGTCTACCATGAATTTTCACCGTACTTTACTGCTGTAGTTACGTCACCAATTTTGTATTGAATTTCGTACAGCGCTCATAGTGGTTACGTTGAGAACTAATTTCTGTCATACGAATCGGCGACGTAACTACAGTAGTATAGAACGGTGAAAACTCATGGTAGACCCACTGATCACAATGTTTGTTGACCGAGGCGAGACCTTTCTTACTTTCCTGTCCTCGGTGTGTAATCTACAATACTAGATTTTACCCGCGACTTGGTCCGCACAAATAATATACCAGATTTCAAGTAAAATCATAAGCTATCAAACATACAAAGTTTCATCAAAATCGGTTAAGTAGTTTTTGCGTGATGCTGTTTCAAATATAAACACAAAAAAACAGCCAGACAAAACTGGAGTCTATTTGGAGTCAGGGACACCCAAAAACCAATTAATTTTAAGTAATTTTTTTCATGTAATTATCTTCAATGTACACTTCAATACTTTCAATGTTCTATAATAGTTTAGATTATCATTTGGTGTAGGGGTCGCTTTGGCGACGAAGCGTTTACTCTGAGCAATGTCTTATTATTGTATGAAATCACTGAAAACCTTTCACTCGTATCGTAACGTCTAATAATTTAGGAACCGCTGTACTAAACCGCTACACCGCGACTAAAAGCAGTCCTGGATAGTTGCTAATGAGATGTAACCTTCGACGATTTAAATAGGAACCCACCTCGCCTCAGAATTTCCCCTCTGCTAACGTACAAGATCAAAAAATCTTACGCATTTACATACAATTGTATATGGCTTAGGACGGCATGGACTAGTGCACCAAAACGTCCAAATTACGAAACGGACTAGTTCCCCAAATCGTCTAGTCTCAAAATGTCTAGTGTCTTTAAATGACTATCTTATCACTAAACGCGACAGCCTATAATTGCGGAACAATAATTTCGAACTTATCACGTTTGGGGTTCACACGACACTGTTTTTCATGATTTAGAATCTAAAGGAATGGAATAAAGTCCATGTTGCGGATTTCATACTACCTCTCCCCCCGCAAAAGGTGGCAGAAAAGTTTGTTAGTAAAATTACATGCGTAAGTTACGGTCTATAAACAACGTGTTAATGTGTAAGCGCAAAACCTCGTACACCCCAACAGATTTATAATTATAACAAAATAATTAGATTGAAATAATAATTTTGATGGTTAATTGTTTTTTTATATTTATAATGAATGTACTTCTTGCTTGTGCGTTAGCACCGCATTTCCGCGAGTGTCAAGTGGTTTGTCAATTATCCAATCTCGAGGATTGTAAGTAAGAACACGATTGAGAAGAATTGCGGAGCCTCGTGGCAGGCTGAAACGCGAACCGCGCGAACACGACGCGAAAGACAAGTGTTCGGGGCAAACCCTGCAACGTAACTCAAATGTCAGCAATGATTGAAAGCGCTAACGTGCTCATGGATACATTTTAATAATCTTGTTTTGGTAGTAAGTAGGCTGAGTGTGTGCGTGCGGTGGGTTGAGATCGAGTTCAGTAAATTTTAAATTTCACAAACAAAATATTTAATATTTTGAAAAACATTTACCTATCTTGAAACCATGATAATTCGATTCTGCTCTCGATTCTAAACAAACTACGTTCTAGTTTTGCGTTTATTCATTAACACGTTGTATAAATAGTCTAAGGATGTAACTTACATTATGACTGAAGTACACATGGCTGTGCCACGGGTTTGCTCGAACTCTGCAGTCCAGGTACACATCGGATCCCTCCACCACTTTGCTGGCGTCCAGGTTTGCACCAAGCTCCAGTTTTGCTACTGGAAGATCTGGGGACGAAGACAATGGATTAGAAACCTTGTGGTTATACTTTAGGTGTACTTTAGAGACAATATTAAAATGATCAGATACCTCTATTACATCACATTCAATAGAGTGCATCTATGTTTAACGTGCACACTTATGCACTTAAAAATATCCTGCGTACCTGAACAAAAAAACCTTAGTTATATTTAAAGGGTTGGTTTGGACCGTCAAACTGATGTCACCATTGAGCCAACATCAAGCAAAAACAAACAGACTCATCATTTTTGCGACAGCAATTTTTTTTTGTACACAATGGAGACAAATCTCCATTATTAAAGTTGTTCAGTTTGATGGTCTAAACTACCCCTTTAAATATTACTAGGATGTTTTCTTACACTTTGTAAAGCACTCTAAATGGACTATGGCAATTCAATAATCCACAAGGTGGACCGACTACCTGGTGAAGGTAGCGGGAACCCATTGGATGAGGGCAGCGCAGGATCGAACGTTGTGGCGATCCTTGGGGGAGGCCTATGTCCAGCAGTGGACGTCCATCGACTGATATGATGAAACGAGCTAATAACGAGGATGATAAGACACGGTAATGATACTCACGTTGAATCTCCATCTTCCACCCGTCCTCGTGTGTAGAATGAGGTATGGTTGGCTGTCCAGCGCGACAGGACAGGACTCTGCCGGCGTCGTCGATCTCAGGCACGAAGGTGAGGATACTGCTGGTTATGTTGCCGTCTGTCGATATCTGGTGATGGTAAATATAATTGTTAGGAATTAAAATAAATAGCAGACGCATATAATGACGCACTTGACGGCCCGATAGCACAGTCTGTAGTGAACCTGCCTGCTGTGCCGAGGGTCGCGGGTTCGAATCCCGCAAGGGACAAATATTTGTATGATGAATATGAATATTTGTACCCGAGTCATGGATGTTTGTATCTATATATTATGTATTGTATATCGTTGACTAGTCATCATGATACAAGTCCAGGCTAGTTTCTGGTACTTTAAATGTGACTAGATAATTTGTGTGACAATGTCCAAGATATTTATTTATTTATATATGCCCACGACTATATTCCTGGAGAGGAATCAGATTCTAAAAACTCAGAACATCCAAGATTCACTAACAGTATAAATTCTGTGCAGTGTATGTGTGATCCCGTCGGCACTTAAGATGGACAGCGGGTACAGGTCTTGAAATCGATGCATGCAGGCTTTTCCATGATGTCGTCCTTCACCGAAAAGCCAGTTATGTTCACAAATCGAACATAAATTCCTAGAAACTTAAGGAACAACTTATGAGGAGTCCTTTTGTGTAGCTCCGAAGATCGTCACCAGATCATCACGAATTTAAAATGGGACCAGCTCAGGAATATCTTCTTCAAACAGAAAAAGAATCATCCAAATTGGTCAAGAATTGCCAAAGTTATCGCGTAACATACAGACGAATTGGTAAAGTAAAAAGTACCTACATCATTCATCATTGATTACACGGCAAACTGAACAGGATGCATCATTACCATTACATGTATTTTCCTCATTGAATTCCCCATAAAGCGCCCACAAAAGGTTTCAAATGACAAAGGGACGGAAATTACGACCTTTTTACATTATATAGATCATTCTACATAAGACATCACCTAACAGAATCCTTATACCATCGTCAAAAGAACGTTTATGGCTCGTTTTAAAAGACTTCGCCTTTCAAATAGGGTACTGGTCTATTTGGGTATCAATTTGTCATTAAGTCACCTAATATAATCCTTATACCTTCGACATAAGTAAGTTAATGGCTTGATTCAAGAGACTTCATATTTTAAATTAAGTATAGTGGTATACCAACATGTTATTAAGGACTAATTAGGCGTAACGGTCACTAAAATGTCATGGATATTAGATAAATTAGGGTTTCTGTCGATCACTAGGGGCCAGCACTAGCGTGAAAGATATACAAGAACCACTCCAGACTGCTTCCCATTACGTACGAGGTGATAAAGTTTCTTTTGAGGTGTTGTTGTGTGCGCAATTTTATATCATCATCTCAGTCGATAGACAGATAGTGGACACTGCTGGACATATGCCTCCCTCATGGATTGTCACAACGACCGGACCTGCGCTGCCCTCATCCAACGGGTTCCCGCCGCATACACCAGGTTGTCGGTCCACCTTGTGGAAGGGCCTACACACGCTGCGCTTTCCGGTACGCAGTCGCCACTCGAGAATAAACTGTTCGGCGAGAACTGTTCGGCCCTATCGGCCATCGGTTCTGAGAGCCATTTGCCCCGCCCATTGCTAATTTAATTTAGCAATTCTTTGGGCTATGTTGACTATTCTAGTTCTTCTGCGAATCTATTCATTTCTGATTCGATCTCGCAGGGAAACTCCGAGTGCCATTTTGTTAACTTTCAGCTTTTTTTAAAAGGCTTTGAGCGACCACGTCTCAGTTCCATAATGTCTTCTCCGGCAATACACACTGATCAAAGACTTTCGTCTAGAGATACTGCGGTATTTGTGACGTGAAAATACTACGTAGCTTCCCGAACGCTGCCCAGCCGAGTTGGATTCGACAGTTGACATCTTTCTCGAATTTGGAACCACCTAACTGGATAGTTTGTCCCAGGTAACCATAATCGTTAAGGGTTGAACTACACCAGCTAGCACAGCATCGCATTTTTCCGTCGCTCCATCCTTTTCTGTCACTCAGGAAAGTCATTTGCTAGAGCATATAAGATAGACGGAACGGAACAGTACGGAACCGCACGCCGCGTGCGATCGCGTTCCGTCTATCTTATTATGCTCTAGCAAATGACGTTCCTGAGTGACAGAAAAGGATGGAGCGACGGAAAAATGCGATGCTGTGCTACCGAGGGCTGCAGCTGTGTATACAGGGTGTTACAAAAATAAAAATAAACATTTAAAACTATTATGGGGGTGGTTCAGACCATCAAACTGAACAACTGTCACTATGGGACCAACATTAGCGAAAAAAAATATTTGCTATCCGATACATTTAGCTCGAGTAGATTTGTAGTTTAGTATGGAACATCCGATTTTTTTTCACGATGTCGATATTGGTCCCACAGTGAAAGTTGTTCAGTTTGATGGTCTAAACCACCCTCCCCCTTAAATGTTTATTTGTATTTTTGTAACACCTTGTATATCTACTGGAAATTGTATGCTTTGGGACTGAATTATTTTAATGCTTCTATATCGAGGTATTTGCGCTTAAAGTAAAAGTATTATTATGGACTAAAACTAAGCAAAATAATTAATTACTGTTCATACAATAGCTACGGAACCCTATCGAACGAGTCAGACATGCTCTTGGCCCGTTCAAACTTTTCTTTCTGTTTTTACCCTATTTATACGCTTAAACAACGCATTCGTTCTATACAGGGTCCAACTTAATATGCGGATATTTTTTTAAGGGAATGATCAGACCAACCAACTGAACAACTTTCGCTATGGAACCAACATCGAAATAGCGAAAAAAAGTTCACCTATCCCATACAAAACTGCAAACCGACTCGAGCCAAATGTATGGGACAGCTATTTTTTTTTTCGCGATATCGATGTTGGTTTCATAGAGATGGTCTGATCATCCCCTTAAAAAGTGTCAAGAAGGCCCCTATACTAGGTTTTTCATAAGCGAAAATTAATATTTAAAACTCTTAAGGGGGTTGTTCAGACCGTCAAACTGAACAACTTTCTCTATGGGACCAACATCGAAATCGCGAAAAAAAAATCTGATATCCCATACATATTTTAGCTCTAGCCGATTTGTAGAGAATGGAACATAATTTTTTCGCGATTTCGATATTGGTCCCATAGTGAAAGTTGTTCAGTTTGATGGTCTAAACCACCCCATTAAATGTTTTTTTTTGTATTTTTGTAACACTTTGTATATTTTTTTTTTACTATTTACTATCATTTTCATAACATCAACCCATTCTTATTTACATTTACTATCATTTTCATCAACCCATTCATTACCACAGAAACCCCCACATTAGAGGCTACCAAGTTACCCAACTCAACGAATCAAACGTCAAAGCACGTCTGACCTATGAATAGCTTCTGTCAACCTCTCCAATTACACATATTTATTGTCTGCTCGTCTAGCAGCCGACAGAACAATGTCGGGTTGCAATCAATAGCAATAAGTGCTTTGAATTGAATACTATTGATTCGTAGTGTTGGCACTTTGATAACGTTAATAGCGATTTAGGTTTTTTAAGTTTTTTACATGTGGTTTTTAACATCTTTCTTTTTTGGGGTATTCAATGCTACTGTGGGATAGGTAATGTTTTATAGGTTTTGCCCATAGACGTATTATACCAGGAATAGAGGAACATACAGCTGAGAGAGCGAGATGTACCTAGCGTAGCCACTGAATAATAGAAAGAGATACGTGACGCGAGGCAATAGAACCGATTTCTAGTCACTAATCAATTTTTACAATTCGGTTTCCGTGAATAATTGGGAATCTAAAGTGTCGATAATTTTGTGAAATATACTGATACTACTTACTTCACTAATTTATCCACGATCTCACGTTAGACTCAGAATTATAGACAATATTAGAATTTTTGCCTGCGAATAGTCTCCAATAAATATCCAAAAACGGTTTCATTTGACAACTCATGTCACTGCCTCTATTCCTGTAAGGTATAATAAATTTATGGTTTTGCCAATCTCTCAAATTAAATACACATATTTATTGTCTACTCGTCTAGTCGACAGAATAATTTTGGGTTAACATTAATAGAATTAAGTACTTTGAGTTGAATTCTATTGATTCGTAGTGTTAACACTTTTATAGTTTGTAGAAGTCGTTATTGCTAACGTTTTTTGCCGGGTCCTGGTGATTTTTTTATTGTCCATCCTCTTTCTTTTTATGTGTTCCTTTCTTTCCATGGGTGTACGAGGCGACTAAGGCATTAAAGGTGTGTTTTACAATTAAAATCAATCAATCAAAAACCGGGAATAGGCCTTCCTTATATTGAGCCATTCCTTCCTGTTCTGTCGAACCCGTGTCTCAGTACCCTCACAATGTCATCGGACTATTCTATTAATGTGATCGAACGGGTACACCTACACCGATCACCTCTTTTTGCTAGCAGTACTTGGCTATGGCTTCAACTATTTTTTTCTTTTTGATCATTCGTTTGTACCTTGAGGCAAAGACGAGAGAAGAACGCAAAGAGAGTCTTGGCTCTCTTTTGTGAGAAACGACACGCAAAGTTATAACGGTTCACGCAAATAACGGTTTAAAAACGTTGTTGACTTTAGGAGGTTATTCACATCACTAAAGATAAATAGATTGTTTTTTAATGTGATAACGTAGTTGTCGACGTAATAACGGTTGACGTTAATAGCAGTTTAAAAGCGTTGTCAGACTTGTTCTAGAAAGTTATTCGCATCACTATAGATAAGTGTTTTGTTTGTGAATGTGATATGTAATTGTCAATCCGTTCAAATTGTCCGCTTGTTTGGTAATATTGCTTGTTTGAAGTTTCCTTATTAGATCATGATTATAGGCGTTGTTTGTGAATACAGAAACCTGTCTGTATTAGAAAATAATGTACTAAGGCTCAATTCACACCGATATGGCAACGGCCGGCAGTTTGGACAGTCAAGTGTATATTGGGTGTTAACTAAAATGCATTGTATTAGACCATCGAAGTTCATCGAACTGAAGAATTTTCTCTATAGGACATAGAAATCCCGAAAAAAAAACTGTCTCATACATTTGGGACAATTTGGGTGGAGTAGCAGTATGAAATGTTTCGTATGCCTTAAATTCAAGTACATATCCAGGGTGTAAGAATACTGAAACGATGAATTCAGACTATCGAACTCCTTTCATTATGGAGCCACCCTCAGGAAACTTGAAAAAAATCTGCTGTTTCATACATTTGAGTCGAGTAGACAGCTGTTTTGTACGAAGCAGCAGATTTTTTTTCGCATTTCCTGAGGGGAGGCTCCATAGTGAGAGGAGTTCAGTTTTATGGTCTGAATCTGAATTCATCGTTTAAGTATAATTATGCTAGGCTGTCGCTTACACTGTAGTGGTCATATTCGGTCATGAGTCATTGTCAATAGATGGCGCTAGGCGTCCTAAATATATAAGGTTTACCGCAATTCAATCTGAATCGTAGGTCGGTACTTGAATAAAAAGACATGGGGGTAGCGAGAGCTGTCATGGTGCGCGTGAAGGTTTAGTCTCGTGAACAATCTTCGTTTGCGTTATTAAATATTAGTAACAGTCTAAATAAGAAGTTATAATGTTGTGCAGTCATAAGCAACTTGGCGATTCGTCAAGGCATGCTGATCTAGTTAACTAGTGATTGTTTCTACGGACATGGGGTGAGTTTGCGCAATCTATGGTCATAGTGAATATTTCGGTACGTAATTAACGTTCCCGCTGATATTGGCGTGTTTCTTTCGCAGCCTACGGAAATGCCCTTAATTTGAGGGATTACGGTCATCAATTAGAAGTCCCTTTATCGCAATTGGTGGACCTACCGCACCGGCGGAAAGCATATGAGGTTTTCGTCCACTCTGATATACGACGCGTTGGTCCAACGGTCGGGAAGACACATTCGGTTCAGATATTCTCGGGTTCGAGCCTCGGCTCGGCAGTCTTATTTAAGTTTTGCTTTTTCCTTTTTGGTTTATGTTACTGTTGCATGATTGTACAACGGATCCGTTTAGTTTTAACAAGGGAAATAATATATATTTCACTGTGTAATTTGATGCTTATTTATTTCCAACCCTTGTTACGGAACCCCTAGGCATTACATTGGCGCCCACTGGGTATTGGAAATAAGTAGGTAATCATTGATTAAATTGCCTAATTTTATGGGTCAAGAATCCTTTTGTTTACATGTAGGTACACTAAGCTTACATAGCGTTCTATAATTGTATAGTGTTAAGCGTCCCTCGTTGCAATTTACAACTATTATTTACATATCGTATCAATTTTGTCAGTACAGATTTACTGATCACCGAAATTTAAGTAGGTAAGGTACCGAAATTATGATTTTGCCGAGATGGTGAGTTGCAACGAGTCTTATTGTTTAGAGATTTGTTTATTTGTCATATTCGTTACTGATAAAGATTTGATGTTTTTTATACATTATGTATGTAATATTTTTTCTTTGTTTAGAGATTCACTTTTCATAAATTCATTAAGTACTGATAAAGTTTTGTTGTTTTTGATACATTAGGTATGTAATATATTTTATTCTTTGTTTAGAGATTTATTTGTCATAATTTCATTAGGTACTGATAAAGTTTTGTTGTTTTTGATAAATTAGGTAGTAGTTAACTAATGCTTTCTGCTTTAACTATGGATGTTATTTCGTTGTTACATGATGAGCTCGAATTCGAGTTAGCTTGCTGGGGTGTCACTGATGGTAAAATCATGACCTCAATGCGGAAAAATCTAAGGGAAATATTGCGTCACGAATCTCGTGGGGACACATATGGGTCTAGGTACACATCCATTTATTTATAGGTACCTAAAAGTTGCATTGATAATCCACATTCCGGGATTCCCGTGTGCGGTAACAATGTAGTAATAAGACAGTTGAATGAAATCGTGGGTAAACCTGATCTTTCAGACTAAATAGAATCTTGGTCAGATTCTTTTGAGGAGGGGGGATAATGTAGTGGTCATATTCGGTCATGAGTCATTGTCAATAGATGGCGCTAGGCGTCCTAAATATATAAGGTTTACCGCAATTCAATCTGAATCGTAGGTCGGTACTTGAATAAAAAGACATGGGGGTAGCGAGAGCTGTCATGGTGCGCGTGAAGGTTTAGTCTCGTGAACAATCTTCGTTTGCGTTATTAAATATTAGTAACAGTCTAAATAAGAAGTTATAATGTTGTGCAGTCATAAGCAACTTGGCGATTCGTCAAGGCATGCTGATCTAGTTAACTAGTGATTGTTTCTACGGACATGGGGTGAGTTTGCGCAATCTATGGTCATAGTGAATATTTCGGTACGTAATTAACGTTCCCGCTGATATTGGCGTGTTTCTTTCGCAGCCTACGGAAATGCCCTTAATTTGAGGGATTACGGTCATCAATTAGAAGTCCCTTTATCGCAATTGGTGGACCTACCGCACCGGCGGAAAGCATATGAGGTTTTCGTCCACTCTGATATACGACGCGTTGGTCCAACGGTCGGGAAGACACATTCGGTTCAGATATTCTCGGGTTCGAGCCTCGGCTCGGCAGTCTTATTTAAGTTTTGCTTTTTCCTTTTTGGTTTATGTTACTGTTGCATGATTGTACAACGGATCCGTTTAGTTTTAACAAGGGAAATAATATATATTTCACTGTGTAATTTGATGCTTATTTATTTCCAACCCTTGTTACGGAACCCCTAGGCATTACAACACCCTGTATTCAGGGGGTTGGAGTTGGATTTTATTTCTGAAGTGGAAGTGAGCAGTGGAAGGGAACAGAAGTAGTGACAAAATGAAAACAAACAGGTTGAAATTGATATAATTAGCATCCTTTTAAACTAAGAGTATACTCGTACCCATCAAACTGAACAACTTTTACTATCGAAGCAAACAGATCGGAGCAAAAAAAAAATCTGCTTTTCCATACTAAACTGAAATACATACTCGACTCAAATATGTATGCAACAGCAGATTGTTTTTGCTCCTATCGGTTTGCTCCCATAGTAAAAGTTGTTCAGTTTGATGGGTAGAGCATGTCGTTTAAGGGTTAATAATACTTTCCCTTACGTACAAGACGAATTTAGCGCTGAATCTCGCAGTTATTAGAGTCGCGAAATATTTTTATCTAGCGCTTTTTCACAATGTTAGTGCCCAATCGATTTTTTTAAGTGGCAGCCCTGTACCCCTAGTGCGAGTTTCATAAAACAAATCAAATGACTTAACTACAAAGTAAATCGAATAAACGTCAAACGTGGTGATGAATAATGAATAATGAATAATGAATAATGAATAATGATGAATATTTATTTGCTATGAATAGGTAACATAATAAAACATAATAAAACGATAATGCCCTGTAATTAATTAATAATTTTATAAAATTTGTGACATGTAATCTCTACAAATATTTGAAATAATGTAATGATAAATGCTGTAATTTATTAATAATGTTATTGACTTTGTGACGTGTATCTCAAATATTTGCATGCTTCTTTTAGCTGAATAGAAGAAACTTTTTATGTACCTACCACTATTATGTTACCTATTCATAGCAAATAAATATTCAAACGTGGTGATGACCGGAAAGACGCGAGTGTGAGTTGCTACTCTCGATCGACGTTTATTCACCATGAATCTCGTTTATTGTTTGCCAAACAATCAACGCGTTTGGAGTGTGTGATATAAGCCGACTAAATGTAAAATACTGTTTTAAATAAAGCTCTTAACGTAAACAGGTGGCAATCAAAACAAGGCGGGTTATCATTTCGAATTTAGCGTTGTTCACATTGTTCAGTTTTATTTACCTACGTACATTGATTGGAATGTGTTGTGTGTTTTGGCATATTCATGCAGGTCTAATAATTATGACTTTTTATTGAAAATGAAGACGAGCCCGTCACAATTCGAAAAAAATTTTTAAGAACAGAATTTTACTTAAGTGAATTGAATATTAGTTATTTAAATTGTTTGAAGTTCTAGTTATTAAACGTGAATTAAAATCTTGTGGAATACCTACTTACATCTATTCATACATTCGCTTTCTGTGTTGTCTAAAGTGTGGAATAGAAATAAATCAAAAAATTTTTAGGGGTAGGTACTTCGGACCACCAAACTGAACAACTTTTACTGTTGGAGCAAACCTATAATTGCAAAAATCTGTTGTTCATACATTTGAGTCGAGTAGGCATTGCAGTTTCGTATGGAAAAGCTGATTTTTTTGTGATTACAGCTGTTTAGTTTGATGGTCTGAACCACCCCTAATTTTTCGATTCATTTCATTCGTTTAATTGCGTTCATCTTGTGTCTTAGCTGTCGCAAACAACCTACAAGCGAAAAAAATACACACTGCCATTATTTTAGCCGCTTCACACAACACTTTTAACGATAAAAACTGAATAAATAATTGTTCTCACGACAAAAACTTCAGTGACAACTTCAATATGGCGTTAGCGTAAAGTTTACTCTTCGAACTGTCAAAGTCGCAACTCACACTCGCAAAACGGTCACCAATACTGTTTACGTCAAGGACATTGTATAAAATTCTATGTTTACGTTACACTTCTAATGTATCCGGTGGTCGCCGGTGACAGAATTAAAACTCGCACTCACAAATTATGTTTCTCATGAATGCCATCAGATGGCTCTGTTTCAATCCCATACAAATCACGGTTTACTTTAACGCGTTCGAGTAGTTTGAAAAACTCGCACTAAGCATACTGATGGCGTGGGACTGCTGTTCTAGCTGGGCGTGAAAATGAAGCTTATACTTTGTACCAGTAATATTTTACTTACAGTTTCTCTAACAGTCTTCAGTCGCTGTCCTCCCCTCCACCATGATATGACGGGCTTGGGTCTGGCGCCGACGGCTTGGCAGACCAGCTCGGTACTCTGGCCTGCCACTAGAGGTCGCTTCCCGCCTTGCAGTCGCACCCACAGTGGACGTACTGTGAACAAAAGGATGTCTTTAAAAAAAGTCTATATTTCGGACTTTCGTCCAATTTAGATCGAAGAAGTTGGGTTGAGTATTTGTAAGGTACGTTCACCCTATAGTAAATTTAACTGACTGCCTTTATTGGAAGTCGAAAAAAAAAACAATGCGTACCTAGATATTATAATG
This sequence comes from Agonopterix heracliana, assembly GCA_963693445.1. Taxonomy (NCBI): domain Eukaryota; kingdom Metazoa; phylum Arthropoda; class Insecta; order Lepidoptera; family Depressariidae; genus Agonopterix; species Agonopterix heracliana. Next base: position 11,147,130 of record OY856331.1, read on the forward strand.
ACACATTGTAATTTTTAGACAAACTCGACGTGTGAAATTTTCAATACAAAAGTTATAATAACTTACAAACAAAATCAAACTCTATTAACATCAAGCTTCAATATCAAATTACTTGGTGTTTCGAAGTAAAAGTAAATATTTGCTCAAACCACTTCAAACCGACTCGTTATAAAAGTAATAGGGGAACAATCAAAGCTATCCCAAATTAAGTCAATTGTGATTCCGCCGGCCTACACGGAAAAGTTTTTAATTTTAGATTAGGGACACACTGGTGCCACGGATGGAGAACCACACCAGGTTTTTTAAAGAAATAAAAAATAAGTAACAGCCTGCAGGACATCCCCCTGCAGGGCCAAGGACTCCTCTCACGAATAATAGTGGGAGAAAGTGGGCCATAAGAGGCGCGATTGGGTGATTCACACCGTGACCGAACCGATCGTGGTGTGAAACACCTAAAGGCCCAGTACCCAGCAAGACCTAGTTCCCTCCCATGTAAAACGTTACCTCCTTTATGATCCCACTGTAGGTCTTTGGCCTCTCACGAGTGAGAGGTAGTGGGCCATACTTCACCACGCGGGCCCGGTGTGGATTGGTAGAGGCAAGTTAGTGGTCAACTTGTTGTCAAAGAATTGTCCAGCAGCCTTAATAGGCTCTAGAAGTTCTTTATCAAACTTTATTTATTAGCATTAAGCAACTAGGTACATCGCAATTTTACAGGCTACATTATTTGAATGCTTAACGATAACGATACGGTACAGATTAGCGAGATATTACCAACTAAAGCCTAATTAGGCAAAGAATGCCTGAATTATTAAGCGATAGTCCTCTTCCAATATTATATTAAGTTAATCAAGTACATAATTATTTGTTCGTAGGTGCAGAGACATAAGTTCGCCATCCATAACAACCGTACACCACAACATTGTAAATTGAATTTTAATGATTCTCGTTTTAAATAAAAACAGAGGGTTACTGGATTGGATCTCCACATCGCCGGTCCCATTAATGTAGATTAATAACCGCCTCATTTACATATGCATGTCAAAAATACATCAATCAAGTTTAAAATTAATGATTTTGATGACCTCTGGAAATTTCTGCTATTGTTGTTTTTAATTAGTTGGTATTATTAAAAATTCAGGGAATGAGGTGATATGTCACAGAACTAAAGTGGTTAACTATGAAAATTAGCAAGTTAAACTAACTAGATGGTCTAATGATTAAGAGATCGTGGGTTCGATTCCCAAGGGGAACACCTAGTGATATGTCACTTTGTGCGTTTTCCCCCACTTGGTTAGGACATTGCAGGCTGAATCACCAGAAAGATGATTTCGGGCTTCGGATGGTACGTTAATTAGTCCCGGTTTATCTCTGGTGGTAGTAGTCGTTACATAAAAACCACGTCAGAGGCCGTAAGGCGGCCTGAAAAACTCTGACACCAGGGCTTGCTGCCCACAAGAAGAAGCGAGTTAAAATGACAATGGGTTGGTCATATCTGCCGAAGTATTGACTACCGATGGGGAGACAGAGTTCTAGACTGGAGACTACAAACTGGCTTCGTTTGCTTATTGATCTGGTTAAATCTTTCTGGGTGGGGCGTCCCTTTGAAACAAATCTCAAAACCGAAACTTAAACGATTAGAATTCTCAATCACAATTAAAAAACAAAAGCTAATCAAATCTCTATTGAACTTTCAACTCTAAACTTATGACCTTAAGAGCGTGAACAGAATCAGAAATCAACACCTTTGAATTCTGTTAATTAAAAAAAAGGGACCGGGGTCCCTATTGTGTTATTCTTTTGAAGCGTCCGAGGGCCACAAAAGGTGCCGTGAGGTCTATTCAGAAAAACCTTTTTTTGGACCCTTTTTAAACCACTTAAGACAATTAAGCGGTGTTGTGTTGTTAACGTACCCCCCTTTGGTTTAGGTACAGTCTTTAAGAATAATATTGATTTAATTTAGGCATCATTGTATTAGTGGTGGTGGTTATTAGCCGTGGTGGTCTTGTGGCGAGTAACCTTGCCTGCCGCGAAGGAGGCGATGGTTCGATCCCCGTCCAAGCCGACTCGTACGATTTGTAACACCTCTGGCTTTTCGGTGAAGGAAAACATCGTGAGGAAACCTGCAAGCTTCAATTTCGAGGCGTGTATTGTACCCACTGTCCATTATAAGTGGCGACGGGCTCACCCCCCGTCACACTGAACAGAGTTTCGGTACTACTGGTGAAACGTGAATGTTCTGAGGTTTCAGAATATCTCTGACTACCCCCTCGGGGAATATAGTCGTGAGCATATGCTTATGCTACTTAGAAAAACTTCTAGAACTAGATTCGAACCCGTACTCTCAAATCGAGTGTCTATTTATCTCTCTGCAACGTGCAACCGACGCTCGATTCGGTCGGTGTGACTGTGAATCACCCAAATGCCCTTTTTCAGTGAGGCATTCGCTTCCACTTGTGATACGAATTCATAGTCACTGCATTCGTTTACTTAACCGATCAAATAAGTCAGTCACATGTCAAAGTTACAAAAAGATCGATTGAAAAGTTAATTAACGTATGAAGTCAACTGTACTTATTGAGCTAACAAAAAGTAGTGAGTACAAAAAAAGTGTGAGATTTTTTTTCGTAGAGTGCGAATTTTTCGCTTCCCCTTATTGCTCGGCGTTGATTTTAATTACATGATAAGGGCAATTGGAGTGTTTGCACTAGTTTTTATTTTTTACCTTTCGCGCAAAAATGTGCAGCTTTTTGCTAATTAAAAACGAAAAAAAAAAAGTTGTGTGCGTTACTACGGGACCAACACAGTTTATAATTCGTAGGTGATATTTAGAATCGTGAATATGACATTGAATTGATGAACTAACAGGTCTTGTTGAACTAATGGCCTTTCTTCAAAAGACCAACGACCTTTCGGGGTGTTAAGAAACTTTGGTGCTACATTGAACTATCTTTTTAAGCTTGTGAATGATTTTTTATGCGATATAGCTCAAGTAGACACAAAAGAAGAAGCGTTTAGCATAGGACTTAATTTTAAACAAATAATGGATTCAGGAAGGAGATTCGCAACAAGTGGGGACAGGTGGCTTATCGCACCAAAATTAGCAAAACGGAACACTTCCGGCAATACCTCGGGGTCAACCCGTTTGTCGGCATTTCGCTCGAGAGGCTTTGAAATTCAGATTTTTGTGTGGCGGAAATTTGAAATTTAAATCGGGAGAAGTATCACATCTGCCGGGCGTCCTGTGACGGCCAAATTTTTTTTGTGTGTGGCGAAAAATCTATGGTCCTCCATGCGTGACACATACATCCTTTATCCTTTTTTTTATGCAACAGTTTCCCCATTTATTTTTCGGGAGAGGCGGCCGGGTGTATTTTATTGCCCCGGCAGCCATCGGGTCATAGCGACGTGAAATGACCGAAACTTACGCAAATAACGTAAAGGTTTGATCATTTACCCTTTTTTAACGGTGGTTATATTTCGGCCGAGTGGTTACCGTGAAGTCTATTGGAATTAACCTTGGAAAAACGATCATCTCCGAAAAGCTTGGTCATTTAAAAAGGGTGATTTAGGCTTGCATCCCAGCTTTAAGATAACAATGAGGTGTTTTCCAAGATAAGTAAATCGAAAAGTAGTAGATGGCAATATTAATAGTTCAGAAAAACCTGTCACATTAACAAAAGTGCTGTTTGACTATGGTTTGCATCATTAAAATGACGTTTGATAGTGGTGCCGTTGCCAATGGATAATTTTTCACTACCAATAAACACGCAATAGCACCGAACATTTTCGTTTGTTGTACATAAACGAACATTGACTGCACAAAAAGTTAATAAATTTGAAGTATCAAAACGTATCTCATATTAAAACCTTAATAATCTTATTAATAAATAAAACAATTACTCCCTAAAATTAGGGAATCGAGAAAAAAACGATATGACAGCTAAATTAGCACGATTACAATATAACGCAATCCTTGCAATATCAATGAACAAATTTTTTTTAGTGAAGACGCCTTATTTTATGATAGAACACCTTTACAATAGAAGCAAATCTTAAAAAAAAAATAAAAAAACATTTTTTCACCATTTCTCCTCTGCTGCCTTTGTATTTCGTAAACAATACCGCTTTTAAATACTAGTGTGTTCTATTCTAAAAGCTTCCTAGAAGAAAGTATTAAGTGATTTCATTTTGAAAAAGTCATAAAATCATAATACATACGAAAGGTCTTTCTTGATAATTGCTTAAGATTTTTTAAGGTGATGATCAGACCATCAAACCGAACAACTTTTTCTAATGGTCCAAGGTCGACATTGCGAAAGATCACATAGAGAAAGTTGTTCAGTTTGATGGTCTGATCATCACCTTAAGGCCAGGTTATCCCAGTGCAAGCATCTCTTTCTTGCAAGCATAAGTTTGCAATTAGCCATCCCGCTCCAATTGAAAGCAGGATCGCAAAAAAACGTGTTTTTCATCAATATCTTTGCTCATGGGTGTTTCTAAGCTCAAAATTCTACGGAGTTCACTAGAAATATTTAATGTATTTAGTTAAGTACAAGAATAAAAACTAAATATCAGCAGTTTAATCATTGTATTGAAAAAACATAACAAAAAGGGCTAACTTTGGGATTTTTTTCCATCTATTAAACTTAATCTAATCGTGTAATTGAGAACGGTCGCCTATCAGCCAGATCCTTAAATAAGACATAATTGGTTTTCAGACTTTAAAACACAGTTTAAAACACTTTCGTTCGTGTTCAAAAAACGGCCTCGACGGGATAACAGCGTCTTAAAAACCGTCAGCATATTATTACTAAGAAGGACCCTAAATACCTACATCGGTTACAGATTAGTTCTTATTTGCAGAGTAGGTACTGTGTAAAAAACGTTGACCGTAAGTAAATAATAAGTATCTACCGATCGACAAAATATCGAGTTCAAGCCCTCGGGCTCAAACTTTATCATGTCTTCAAAGAGCCAACTTCCTTTCACAAAGTTTGTTATGGATAGGTCTTGAACTTCTAACTCTTCTTAGAGTCTTAAGAAATCTATAGCTATTACAATCTGAGCACAAGGGATGTACCTTTCGCTCATTGGGTGCGAAAGAACTCTGGGTAAATTTTTATCCCAATGTGCGTCCTTGTCACTACGGCCTGAAGATCATGACCTGGGGTGAGATTTTTGAATGTCATCGGTGAGTTTGAACGGTTTTTAAATCTCATACAAAAGCGTTCTCATGCATCTTTCTACTGCTTATTTGACTTTAAAAAATCGCACTCCTGAATTATGATTTTTGGAAGTCAAATCAGCAGTAGAAAGATGAATATATCCATAGAAGTTTTGACATTTTTATCTGCTGAATTCATCGAATGAGATTCAAAAATCGCACTCCAGAGCCTAGACACCGGTCCGTAGAGGACGAAAATCTAAGAACAAATTTAGTTCCGAATGAAAATTACATCGAAACCTTTGATAAAGTTATATGTGAAGATAGACAGACGAAAATATACCCTATCCATATACCCGCACACATACATAATTTGTATGGCGCCTCACGCACACCAATCTATGAAAGTTGGCCCCTTTTGTTTTATACGGTATAACCGTGAGGCTCATTCTAGACATATACTTTTTCTAAGGTCGAAACATCCATTACTGAATGACTGATTTACCGGCAGCTTTTCCCGAAGGCACAGTATCTATATAAGCATATGCTCACGACTATATTCCCCGAGGGGTAGTCAGAGGTATTCTGAAACCTCAGAACATCCACGTTTCACCAGTAGTACCGAAACTCTGACCAGTGTGACAGGGGGTGAGCCCGTCGCCACTTATAATGGACAGTGGGTACAATTCATGCCTCGAAATTGAAGCATGCAGGTTTCCTCACGATGTTTTCCTTCACCGAAAAGCCGTTGGTGTAACAAATCGTACATAAATTCCGAAAAACTCATTGGTACGAGTCGGCTTGGACGGGGATCGAACCATCGTCTCCTGCACGGCAGGCAAGGTTACTCGCCACTGGACCATCACGGACTATATAAGAATACTAGGGTTGCCACCCGTACTAATGTATCTGTACTATATTATACAGGGTGTAACGGACAGCCCTCCGCAAACTGAAACGGTGAACTCAGACCATCAAACTGAACAACTTTCACTATGGAGCCTACCTCAGGCAACGCGAAAAAAAAATCTGCTGTCCCGTACTTTTTCCCTTACACCCTGTATTGTATCGTACTATAAATTTCGGCAAAAGATACTTGTTTAAATTCACGGTGGAAAAGAATGAAAATTGCACTATATTATGATATGATATTAAGAAAAGATTTATACGTAGTACTGAATACACTACATAATATTTTTTTAGCTCATTCAACAGTCGTAAATGAGGAAAATTTGTTTTGATTGTCAAATATTACTAAACGCACGGTAGTGCAAATTCCTCGAACAATGCGATTTTAGTCAATTATTTTAATACGGACCTAAACTTAGGCACATAAATTATTTACAAATAATGTCATCTCAGTGAACCCCGACATAATGTAAAATACGTTTGGAAAAATCAATAAAATTAAAAATTCTTCTGCACTTTTTTCCCCCCGATTTTTCCGAAAGTAGGTACTATTCGAAATTTATAGATATAATAATACAGCAATGAGTAGTGGTCTAGGCAGTGGTTTATTCATATCTCACCACCCAGCACACAATATGTGCCAGTCTCTTGTCATTGCGAGCCTGTTTTTATGGAGCGTTCAGGGTGTGCCGATGGTCTAGTTATATGAAAGTTCTAAGCTAAGATCACAATATGTCGAAACTAGACGAACAAGTCTTAATATGTAACGAATAAAAAAAGAAATAAAACAAAAATCAAACGTAAAGAAACGGTAAACATAGATAAAAAAAGTTGCGAACATAGTTTTAAACTTTTTCATGACTCCCTAGGGCAGCAAACGCCACGGGGTGTTCCTTAGCGAGCTATAGGGTGATCCCAAAAGTTTGGCGCAGGGCCGTATCGTAGCTAAAATAGGACAAAGTGACCCCGGGGCCTTTAAACTCAAAGTCCATGCCTAACCTTTAAAGTACCTAAATTTACATTACTTCTATCAAAATATCTTATTTAATATATCTGTAAATAATACAGTAAGACTTTGGAGCTGTTCTTTTATTACTTAAGACAATTTTAAAAACTTAATACCCAAAGTGTATTATCATTTCTCGTTCAATAAGTAACGAAATAAATCGCGTCCTTACTGTGTCAGCGGGTATATAGAGCAATATTAAATTATTTACATTTTCGTACAAACATGTACGGTATCCATTGAGGTACTATGTTAACTAGAGAAGCTACCAAAAAGTAATGTTTTGTAACACGACTTAGGGTGCACGCGCTCTAACCCACTCAGCCTGTGCCAGGCGCTCGTCGCAGCCTGACGCTCCCAGCACGCGCCCCACACTGCTGATCATGGTGCACAGATTTTGTTCGCGTTGTCTGCTCTATACATAATAACTCAATGACGGTATCATTTTCGAAATTTTAAAGACAATTCTAGACTAGCGTTACTGAAACGCTAGGTAAGTTTACATTTGCTCCCGTTCGGTGTCAAAGGCCATTAAAGATTGTACTGCATCCGTACGTAGTACTCGCAGATATTCCAACGATCCGCAAAAAAGGTTCGCATCCTATTTTATAATGAAAGCCGGTAGGGTTTGGAACTCTCTCCCTGCGTCTGTTTTTCCAGCAAATACAATTACGATATTTTTAAAAGAAGAGTTAGTTAAAAGGCTTTTTGGGTGAGTGCGCTGCATCCTCGGCTTCATTTATAACATAACATAACATAACATAAATATTCTTTATTTGCACACCAAAAAAAATACAGCTAAAAAACTTATAAATATAAGAAAGCATAAAACAAAAAAATTACTTTATACTTTCCTTCAGGGGTTTATTTAAATCCAAACAAAGCCAGATACAATAATACTTAAGGGCAGGTTATTCGATTGCAAGCGTCTCTTTCTTACAAGCATTAGTTTCCAATCCCACTTCAATAACTAGCCCGAGAATAATTTAGACAATATATCTTTTCTATTTCCCAGTGTACTTTTTTTTTTAATAGTGTTAATAATCTTTAAATAAAACTTGAAAATAGTCATATACTTACTTATCTATCTTTGCATGTGTTTATGATAGAGAGAAGTAATAACTATCGTGTTTTGAGCTTAAGGGTATATTTTCGTTTGTGACGTCATCACTTGCTGTCAATTTTCAATAAAAAATGTTGATAATGTTTTGTAAGTTTTCCGTGACCTTTTGTTTGAGCTCCCACCATCGATAAGAAAAGTGTTAATTATTTTTTGTGAAGTATACCTAGTTAGTAGGTAGGTTTTTTTTCACACAATAAGAAATTCATTACTTAACTAAAACATTTTAAATTAACCAAAGTGGGAAGTTTCGGTTAATTAAAAGTGTAACCTACATACATACCACTTTTTTCAAACTAAATACGATCATCACTGTGGGCAAAAAAATTGTGTATAGAGATACAAAAATTATGATTTCACAATATGTAGAGTAACGGAATACTACTACATAACTAATTAAATTTATTAAACACTTATTTTTTTTTAAATAAGTGAAAAAATCACCGACATTTTCGTCAATTCGGTATGTCAAGTTTTTTTTTGGGAGGACAAAATGGAAAACCATTTCGAGATAATTGTCTCAATAACAATATTTTATATGTCAGAATATTTAAGATGAAAGGATTAAACTAAATATCAACTTAAAATAACTGGTCATTCAGAAAAAATATGTTCAATGTGTCAGAATTTGACATTTCATGTTGCCGTTTCTGTTTCCAACATGGAGTAAGAAAGAGAAGGCAGGTAATTTTTATTTTTTAAATTAAATTTTTAAACAACAAAATTAACAACGTGGAGTTCGAATAATTTTTTCGAGCCCACTTTTGCCATTTACAGATAAACTTCAAGAATTGAAAAAAAAAATGTTCCTTATAATGATATCTTCTATCCGTAAAAAATATAAAATAAAGACAAAAAAATGCTTGACATACCGAATAATTGTGTGAATAATATAGTAGATTACACACCGAGGGCAGGAAAGTAAGAAAGGTCTCAGATGTAATTTGATTGCTGACCGAGGTGAAGCCGAGGTCAACAAACATGTGATCTGAGGCTTTCTTATTTACTGCCCGAGGTTAGTTTACTATTTTTCTCCTCGACGGAGGTGGAAAGCGGCAACTTCGTTTAGCGCAGCGGGAAGAAAATTTACGCTTTTCGTCCGCAGGGGAGAAAACAACATTTTCTATGTTAGAGATTTTAAAATGAAAGGATTACGGATATTTAAAAAAAAATATAAGGTCGTTTTCGACCAGGAGTGCGATTTTTGAATCTCATTCGGTGAGCTCAGCAGTTGAAAATGTCAAAATTACTATGGAGATTTGCATCTTCCTACTGCTTATGCGACTTTCAAAAATCATACTTCAGCAGTGCTATTTTTGAAAGTCAAATCAGCAGTAGGAAGATGAATATCTCCATAGTAATCTCCATAGTAATTTTGATATTTTCAACTGCAGAGCTCAGCGAATGAGATTCAAAAATCGCACTCCAGGGCCCTATTCAATAAACGCGACAATTACAGGTGAAAGGCGACAGGCGAAAATTCGACAATTATTTACAGTTCAATAAAAATGTACATTGACAAAATTGTCAAGAGCATTGAGTTCTGCTTACGTAGGTCGTGGGTTCGATTCCCACGGGGGACACCTAGTGACATGTCACTTTGTGCGTTTTTCCCCAGTTTGTTAGGATATTACAGGCTGAATCACATGATTCCATGCTTCGGATGGCACGTTAGGCCGTTGATCCCGGCTACTATCTTTGGTTAGGTACATAAAAACCACGTCAGAGGCCCGTAAGGCGGTCTGAAAAAAACTCTGATACCAGGGCTTGCTGCCCACACGATAATAAGAAGAAGTTTAATAAAACAAATACTTATGTGAAGTTTTTCAGGACAAATTGTCATTATGTCTATTCTATTTTTATTAAATGGCGTTTCCTTGTTAGATTTCGCCAGTGTGAAGTGTTGAAGATATATTTATTAGATATTGTACGGTAATAGGATATGGCGATCTCAAAACCCCGTTTTTAAACAAAAACACACACTTGAAACCACCATAAAACGGCGGAGCCACTTGGGCAATCAAATCGCAAGCCGACGACACGTCTACTTGTTACCTCCTTAGCCACGCGACTCCTCTGTCACATGTCACCTGTCAGGAGAAAAATTATTGAACAGAAATATGTCAAATTGTTGCTACAATCCGACAAATTTCTTTTTTCAAACATGCTTGGAAATTTGAGCATTATGTTGACAACCTTCTTTGAAATAAATCGAAATTGCTGTACTATGCGAGCAGTGGCCGGCAATAGTTGTATGAAAATCTATATCTGTCGTAGTTTAGCGGCCAAATAAATTACATAGTAAACTTATATTATGTCGTGTAATTTAAAAATGGAACGATCTTTTACTCCGAAACATGGCAACCAAGGAGGTAACTTATCAAAGGTTTGGTTTAAATTTTGAACTGGCTTGCAAATAAAAAGCTTTATAATGAAAAAAAAAAACGAATGGACACTTTAACCACAGATAAGTTATAAGTTACTAGCTTTATCGCAGGAAAAATTATTGTTGTTCGTCATTGATTTTGAAAAGTTGATTAATTTTCATTTCCGCGCATTCATAATTCATAATTCATAATATTTATTGCATAATCATAATAATAACATAATAGCATTGTTTGAGAAAAGCACTATACAAGCCTTGGCCACAACTAGGCATTGATGGACTTACGTATGTGTGCCTTGGCTTCGCCTCGGCCCACATTTACACGTTCGTCCATCGATGCGTCTTTTGCTGGCCACTGCAGTAATGTACTATATTAATTTTCCACCATGACATTTTGACGAAATTATCAGATTTTCCACCTGTAATTGTCACGCTTATTGTCACGTTTATTAAACCGGGCCCTGTAAACTCCTCGGTAAATTTGAAAAGTACATAAAATAACTGGCCGATAAGAAAAACAAAATTATAATGTCAGAATTTGACATTTTTATGTTGCCGTTTCTGTTTCCAGCATCGAAGTAGAAAAAGAAGGAAGGTGTCTTTTTTAGATTAGCAAAGTTTTTTCAACATGAGTTCGAATGATTTTCTTGTGACCACTTTTGCATTTAGAGATTACCGTTCAAATTCATTTAAAAAGGTATTTGTATTGATAAACTAGCCAGCTTTTACGGTTCGCTTTCATTGCCTCAAACTATCTTTCATAAAAAATACTTATTTTATAACTATCTCCCATAATCTGTATATTCTTCTGTCTAGCCCCACACCAAGAAATGGTGGTTGGGCAAAAAATCTCGAGAGAAATATATCTCAAGACAATAATTATATTACTACTATTGTATTGTATGGTATAGTCAAAGTTAATTTACGCTATGGTATGGTGCTAAGGGACCCTCCGTACGTGAGTCCGACTCACATTTGGCCGGTTTTCTTTAAATATAGTAGTTTACTTAACAAAATTTTAAAAATATTGTTTTTATGACTAGTGGAGAAAAATTAGCCGTGGAATTTAAATATTCCCATTGTTTTGGCAGACGTGCCTAAACCACTGAACCGATTTTGATGTTGAGATGTCATTCGACTGCAATTTAAGTCTGTGATTGAGTCATAATTGCAAACATGACGTGGATGTACATTGAAGATATTTATAAAAATGTTAATTGGCGGTGTTTGGAATAGGTACCTACGTAATGGAAATACATTGAGACCATTTTTTGAATTTTTGCCTGTACACGTTATTTTAAAACTACTGAACAGATTTGGATTTCACGAAAGCATAGGGCTTAGTTTGGATTGGCATCAAACTAGTACCTACCTAAGTAATAAAATCTTTTCTGTTCAATTATTCATTGAAATTGTTAGGAAGCAAGTTTTTAGTTGTTTTGATATTATTTGCAGTGATTTAATTTCAGAAGTACCTAAATAAAAATTGTATGATTTTCTTATCAAGAATTTTATACTACGTAGGTAATTTAATCTTCTTGCTTAGAATTTATTTGAAACTGTGCGCGACTGTATTGGTAATTGTATATTGAAAAGCCGACCAAAGAGAATGGTCATAGATTTGGTATACGCTACTTAGACGACACTGACATAATTGAAGTCATTTCAATTTGATTGAACAATATGACAAAAATTATCCTAAAATTCGTTAAATTTTTTTGGAATACAACATAATTTTAGCTTTAGAAAAATACAAATAATGAATTATTCCATTCAATTACCTTTGTGTTTCAGTCATCCACAGACGGATCGAGAAAAAAATTGTCGCAAATTATTTTTAAAACATTTGACGCGGACGTGCTCCAGTAACGGCATTTCGCCGTACAATGAAAAAAATCCGAAACAAGGATAATTTTGCAGTTGTCACAGGATGTCAAAAGCTTGAATTTGTTCGCCATTTTGTATGGTAATCACAATATTTGATTTTAAATAATATGTTTTCAAAAATATTAGTGTTTCAGACTGGTATTTCAAAAAATCGATTCATTATGTTTTTTAAATTTATATAAACTTTCTTTTTACGTAAACTGTAAATTCAACCGTGTAACGTAACCCTTCTAAAAATGTTCCTAAAGTAACCCCATTTTTAGCAATATTTCGACGAACAGTGTCCGGATTTTATGCGATTACTAAAATAAATTATATGAAACATACAAAAAAACGATTCATTACATTTTTAAGTAAAGGCAGTTCTTTCATAATAAATATAAAACACTGGATATGCAATAGCATATCACTGAAAACAATGTTCCTAAAAGTAGGGGTTTTAGAAAATATACCCTTAAGAATAATCATGAAAAGTTCATGAACAACAACACATTATTATATTTTTTCTGGATTAAAACAACGACTATTTGATGCCTTAAAACTCAACCAAAAACAGGTCGATTTGAAAAATGCTGGCCTTAACAAAATTTATAAATCTATACATAGGCTATAATTTTATTACATAAGGGTAGCGGTGGTGCTTACACAAGTTGAAAGTCTTGATTATTTAAGCCTATTGGCACAGTTCCCGAAGTACAATGGATTCAATGTACACTTACAATATAATAAAATATAAAAACAAAAATTGTACTAATTGTAGAATCAGGGTTCACATTCCACACACTTCCTAGTGTTGGTTTATTTAAGTTTGTTGGTGTTGTGCTGTGGTATAGAAGGTGGAGAGGTGTGCCCTATGTGCCTGAGTGATAAGGCACATAGGGCACATTTCATAGGTGAGCTGAAGCCAAGCGCAAGCCCAAACTGAATATTATCAAATTATGCCTGCGCTCTCTAAGCAACTGAGTGAGTTGCAGAAACGCTCATTAAAGTAAACGACTCACAGGCACATACATTGTAATGATCCCAAACTAGCACTAAAGGCTTTTTATTATGGAAACCATACAACAACGGCACGAACATATAACATCCATGACCGAACCGGGATTCGAACCCAGGACCCTGGTTTGGCAGTCCGGCGTGGTAACCATTACACCAACCGGGTCGTAAATCCTCCATTAAATCTCTTGCCAGCTTTTTCTACGTCACCAAGATAAAAACGGATATCATGAGATGGGAAAGGAGGATTAACTTTAATGGGCGTTTCTGCAACTGAGTGTAAGCCAGTGGAACACAATAAATATTTTTGACTTTGACTCTGTAATAAAATAAGTTAAGAAAGGGACCCATTTCATTGTGGCCCCGGGGCCCTAACTAGCAACGTAACTGGCTGGCCGTTGATGAAATATGATCGCAGACGGCCCAGTTTCAAGAAGTTCGTCTTTGAGTTTTCGCAACTTTATACATATTTCATTTATTGTTGACTAGACGTTGTTAACGGGTTTACTTTCTGATTAGTTTTGTTGCGAATTTGTATATCACAATACATGCATGCATTATTTATGTACCTATACAAAGTCTTTATTAATATTAATATATATTTAAATATTAATGAAAATCCGTGGTGGTCCAGTCGCGAGTTTTTAAGCTTGCCTGCCGTGCAGGAGGCGATGGTTCGATACCCGTCCAGGCCGACTCGTACCAATGAGTTTTTCGGAATTTATGTACGATTTGTAACACCTCTGGCTTTTCGGTGAAGGAAAACATCGTGAGGAAACCTGCATGCTTCAATTTCGAGGCATGTATTGTACCCACTGTCCATTGTAAGTGGCGACGGTCGACGGACTCACCCCCCGTCACACTGGACAGAGTTTCGGTACTACTCGTGAAACGTGGATGTTCTGATGTTTCAGAATATCTCTGACTATCCCCTCGGGGAATATGGTCGTGAGCAAATGCTAAGCATGCTATTAATGATCAGACCATCGAAAAATATACAAAACCAGCATAAGACATGTCGTCATGTATGGTTCAGAGTGTTTGGCCGCTAAAGTGACGGATGAAAAACAAATTTTTGTAGTTGAGATGCGAATGTTAAGATGGATGTGTGGTACAGTATTAGGAATGAGTATATTAGAGGAAGCTTGAAAGTAGTAGCGTCAGTAACCGAAAAACTACGCAATTGCATGTGATGCGGAGAGGTCATATTACAAGAGGAGTGTTAAATATGAATGTGGATGGCTGCATGAAGAGAGGACGACCAAAGAAAAGATGGATGGATTGTGTGAAAGGTGACATTTGTGTAGAAAAGGAGTGAACACTGAAATGACGGCTAAAAGAGAAGAATGGAGGAAGACTACATATTGCGCCGACCCCAAGTAATGGGATAAAGGCAGGAAGAAGAAGAAGATCAGACCATCGAACTGAACAACTTTCTCTATGGGGCTAATGGTGGCAAGTCTCGGCGATAAGCTGAAGTCCAGGAATGTGTGGCCGACTCTGATTCTCGTCTCTATGGGTTTCCTTTACACATATCACATCGCACTGCGTTGTACTGTGTAGGTCAGCGAGGATGTCAGACTTGTTTGCAGAGAAACCCTCGATGTTATTAGTGACTGGGCCTCAGAGCCGGCGCTAGAGCTGAACAGCTTTTTTCGTGCACCCCTAATGTCGACATCGCGAAAAAATATCAGCTGTTCCATACAAAACTGTAAAACTACTCGGCACTGTGGGACAGCAGATTTTCTTCTCGCGATTTCGATGGAGAAAGTTATTTCGTTTGATGGTCTGATCATCCTCTTAAAAACTGTCAGCATATTAAGTTAGGCCCTGTATCTATAAACTATACAGGGTCC
Organism: Agonopterix heracliana; assembly: GCA_963693445.1. Lineage (NCBI taxonomy): Eukaryota > Metazoa > Arthropoda > Insecta > Lepidoptera > Depressariidae > Agonopterix > Agonopterix heracliana. The sequence continues at coordinate 11,162,457 of OY856331.1, forward strand.
TTCTTAATATGCTTACACTTTTTAAGGGGATGATCTGACCAACAAACTGATTAACTTTCTCTATGGGACCAACAACGTAATCGCGAAAAAAATATATTCTGACCCATACATTTGGCTCGAGTAGGTTTGCAGTTTTGTATGGAAAAGCTGATTTATTTTTCGCGATTTCGATGTAGGTTCCATAGAGAGTTGTTCAATTTGATGGTCTAATAGGTACCTATATTAAAACCGAAAATTTCCTCCTCTAATATTTTCAAACCAATTTTTTATATTTTTCAATAAAAACCAAGGATAAAAAATGAAATATCGTCCATTTTTCATAAAACAAATGGACTGTACAAACAAATAAATCAGATAATAATCTGTATACATTATCAATGTGCAATTATACCCAAATACGTTCATAATCAAGATTTCAAATAACTCACGAGTTAATTTTAAATTATCTGACTTTAACCCTTAATTAGGTGTTTAAAATGACCGCTGACTTGAAATATAATACGGCATGTCCCTAAAATAATTTATTTTTTACGATACAATCTTTTGTGACATTTTTGTGCATGAGGGTTAGAGGATAATCTAAGGGTTAGAGCAAGGTTTCGGAAGGGAGTTGATTCGACTTAACCATTTAACTCTTACAGACGTTATATTTTTCAACCACCTACGAATAAGAATGTATAGAGAAGTGTAAATGAAGCTCAAAAAGTGGCACCAAAAAAAGTTTACCGTGTTCTAAAGTTCTTTAAAAACTGTACCTGTTCTTTAAAACTGCCTAAACTCATACAACATGTAATTTTTCATTGTGTGCCACAAATTATTTCGATTTTGTTTAGAGTTACTCTTCTATTGTTATTATTACCAATTTCAACTCATAGTCAACAACCTATTGTTATTTTAGGGTGCTGGCACACGATGCATGTAGCTGGAGCAAGTAAAGATGCGGGTTACACGCGTGAGTAGTATGCACAAGCTAACTTGTACAAGTTACTTGCTTGTACTTGTAGTTACATGGTGCAGATAACTGGTACAAGTTAGATGCTTGTGGTCAAGAGCCTATTATATTAACCTGCTCAAGTAACATGCGTGAGTGACCAGCGCGCGCCGCAGAGCGCGCGGATTACTTGCGCGGGTGACTTCATGCTATGATATCTTAGTGCAAACGAAGTGGAACGCTGAAAGACAGCTTCCGCCATCTCGCGGTGACATTGTGAAGCACCATGAGCGACAGCGCGCTACACCTCACCGCTGCGCTGTAGTAGTTAGAGATTTCGCCCATATCAAATACTGTCTTGTTGGTCTAGTGGTCTAGACAACCGGCTCACGATTCGGGTGCTTATGGTTCGAGCCTCGTGTCGGCCGGCCGTCTTTTTATCAATGTGGCTCCCCCATGCGCTAATAAGGAGCAACGACAATAATTAAGCCGTTCTAAAATCCCAGGCGACTTACCTATCTATACCCAGTATACATATTAATCTATGGGTGACTTGCTCTGGTTGCGCAACCTGCGCAAGTGCGTCAACATGCACAAGCTGCATGCATCGTGTGCAAGCACTCTTACAGCAGCCGGGTTGCATGCGGAGTAGAAAAAAGTAGTAGTTAGTTAAAGTTCGTTTTTTCCTACTGAAGGCCAAGCACGTATCCAGGCTTTGGTTTCGGGGATGGGGGATTCTCCATACAAATATTCGGATTTCGGGACGGGATAAATTCCACCTATCCCCCCCTGGATATGTGCTTGCTGAAGGCAAATCAAATCACCTGGCCAATTAAACGTAGGTATAACCACTAAAATATTCTATGTTTTTTTTGTATTCAGAATTATTTTAAAGTCCCTAAGGACCGATTCGACCAAACGCGAGTAAATTTTATTCTTAGATTAAGTCGCCGCCGGTTACTTTAGAGTAACCCTAATCTAAATGAAATGTCAATGTCACATAATTAAAAAAATATAATAATAAAAAAAGAAACCTAACAAATTAAAACTGACTAACCTCACATTGCAATAAGTACGGATACAACGACTTCTTTTTTTAGATGAATTATACATTCGTTCTTTTAGTACGGGGTGTGTAAACACCAAAAGTAAAATTGTTCCTTGCATAGTTACTCTTCTATAAATCTAAGTTTGGTCGAATCCGGCCTAAGTATCATTATTACGTACCTACGTTCTATCGTATACCTTCGTTCTACTTAAGAAATCTGTATTTATAACATGTTACTCTTATATTTTCTTTTCTCCCCGAAGGCGGAGAGATTCCATGTTTTTTTAAAACATTGTTTTCGTAATCTCGTTCCACGTCGGATGTTATTTTTTATCATCCTCATAGATATTATTAGATAACTTGTAAGGAATGGTGGGTTTTCGCCATTCTTTAGGATTTGTGATAAGAATATGCCAGTTTATTACGTAGTGTTTTTTTTTACATTTTGTGGAAATTTTTGCGGTTTTTTGTGAGAATTCCTTACCTCATGTTGCAAAAATTCATAATTTTGACTGGTATTTTTTTTATTTGTTAGATTGGTAGTTCAAGTTTTTTGTAGAAGCATCAGTATACAGGGTGTACATTGAAATATGTTCCAAACTCAAAGGGGTTCCTCAGACCATCAAACTGAATAACCTTAATAAGGAACCAATTTTGAATTCGCGTCAAACAAAATATGCCGTTTCATACATTTTAGTCGACCAGCTATTTACATTTTCTATGGAACAGCTGCTTTTTTGTCGATTTCAAAATTGGTCCCATAGTAAAAGTTGTTTTGTTTGATGATCTTGAAGCTCTCCCAAAAGTCAGTAATGCATTTAAATTTACACCCTGTATACAGGGAGATTGTATTCATGATACTGAACCACTTTCCCCAAAAAGGCAAAAATATATTTTTTTAATTTTCACTACCTGGTCACGGACCTGAAAAAAAGACGGACGTAATGTGACACTAAAAAGATGTAAAGCATGCAAGGTGAAACATTTTCGTTTGTTCTACAAGGAACCTACACAGATGCACTAGCTCTAGGCGCAGGTCCTACATCCGTCACCATTATGTACCGCGTGACAACAGCACGCACACAAAAGAAATGGGTGCTTCACTCGTGATTAGACGAGATTACGTCCGTCTTTTTTTCAGGTCCGTGTACCTGGTATGAAAAGAATAGAAGATATTACTACTCTAACTAACTCATTTATTCACTGACACAATACGAAATTTCCCACTTCACAAACTTGAAATATTCGTCACGTTAAAGAAACGATTTTTAGGAATTCAACTCCTAAAAGTGGGAATGGAAGATTGTATAAATTTCACCAATACACGTCTTCTTAGCACGTGAATGAATGAATGAATCAATTTCGAATACAGCGACCGCTTTATTAAAAAAATTGTCAGGCACACAAGACATATTTTAAGTGCATAAATATAAGGATAAATTTAATCAATTGGCGAAACTTAAGGAACGCATTTGGTATCTGTTACTGAGTGCAATTGCGTGGTAATGATCCCCCGCTCGATCATATGATTCTGAGGTCAATGTCCGTCCGCGCCCGCGTACTGCACGCACTGCGCTTACTTACGCACGATAATAATAATTTTGTTAATCATCAATACCAATTATACACATTGATAATGCAATCTGTTATCATTAACAAGTGCCCTGGTTCAATATCGCCAACTAATTTCAAATAACCCTATACAGGATCCAACTTTATAAGTGCTGACACTTTTTTAAGAGCATGATCAGACCATCAAACTAAACAACTTTCTCTATGGGACCAACATCAAAATCGCGAAAAAAAATCTGTTGTCCCATACATTTGGCTCGAGTAGGTTTGCTCTTTTGTATGGGACAAGTGATTTTCTTTCGCGATTTCGATGTTGGTGCCATAGAAAAAGTTGTTCAGTTTGACGGTCTGTAAATCCCCTAAAAAAAGTGTCAGCATATTAAGAAGGACCCTAATATGCGCTAAAGACAGATGCACTCTCTCGTCCTTACCCTCCTAATATGTCTGATGGAACGGGAGACCGATAGGATCAGGTGTCGTCGAATGCAGCGTCTATACCCGGCCACCACACGGTGAGGGCTGCAGAGATGTTGACGATAGTCTGAAGGAATTAGTCCTCTCACGACACCAGTCTGGGTTGATGCTAGAATGTACCCGTCGGATCAGATACGTCGAAATTACGATGGTAAATTCATGTTTGTTGTAGCTGTCCTTTAACCATGCTAGGGTTGAAGGTATTGGGTCTATAAACCACGCTATCAAGACCTAGCATCATACGTAATAAATTTCACTACGACTGTAACGCAGTGGTTCTCAAACAAAATTGCGAATTATTTTCGACACCCTGGCCATAATATCGTGTTTACATCTATCTATATTATGTATTCTATATCGATTCGTCTAGTCAACATTAATACAAGTCCTGGCTAGATTTGAAATAACTTTACAACATACGTTCTAAATAATTAAGCAGTATCAGTAGGAGCTTGAACTTTATATCCTGAATTTGGTGATAATTTAATAAATAATAAATAAATTAAAAAAAACAGTATAAACCTGAATAAACAAGATATTTTACTAAAACTGAGAATGTGCAAGGCCAGGAATCCTAATTCAGATACGGAAAATGCTAAAATTCATTAGTGTACGAAAAATGAAAAAAATCTCTACAATTTAAGCCACTTTCTAGTATGAATTTCATACATACTAAATGTATGAAATTAAAAAATTGCACTCCTGTATCACTGAAAATTCAACATTCCATAGATTGGCTATTGCAAGAATGAGGATCGTAACTGGTTTTAAATTAGAGCCATAACCGTTATCCTCAACTACGACAAATCTAAAAAACAGTTAAATTAAATACTTTGTGGCGACCCATACGCGTAATATAAATCCAAAAGCGCCCGGGGGCACCGCAACGTACACTTTGAGAATCTCTTGTATCCAACGAACTTCATACGGTTCCCATCCTGTCCAATTATGGTAAAAAAAAACTGTCATTTATGTAAGTCTCGTAGAATTGGCGACCAAGTATATCAAGCTGTCAATTAAAATACATCTCTGAGATTAACATCTGATGTTATGTATGGAGGAGATTGTATCGCCATGTTTCGGTGCCTTTTTTTAAGAAAAAAAAAGATATTAATGTTGTCGTTTAATTTTGCGGTAGTCTCTGGTTTTTTATCGGTTTAGCGGCATGTTATTTTAGCTTGTTAGTTAATTAATTTATAGTTTTTGTGTTGGTTTAGGAGTTAAGATTAATGATTAGATGGAATATTAATTGAACTAGTTTTACATTGAAGATATTTGCAAAAATATTAATTGGGGGCGTTCATGTTTAGGATACGTAAGTTTTATCTGTTTGTCTTTTACTGTTTCTTTGTGCACGATTCACTTAAAAACTAATTAACCGCTTTGAATGGGGTTTTCTCAAAAGCATAGGCCTTCATCATCATCATCAGCCTAACATCATCCACTGCTGAACATAGGCCTCTCCTAAGGCGCGCCACAATACTCTGTCCTCGGCTTTCCTCATCCAGTCGCTTCCCGCTACCCTTTTTTAGGTCGTCTGTCCAGCGGGCAGCAGGGCGTGTCACACAGGTCACACTACGCCTACCTGTTCGCGGTCTCCACGCTAGAACTGTGACACCATCGGTTGTCAGTTCTTCGGCAGATATGACCAGCCCATTGATCAGCTTGCTGATTTTCTGAGCTATGTCAACCACTTTAGTTCTCTGACGTATCACTTCATTTCAGATGTGATCTCTCAGAGAAACACTGAGCATAGCTCTCACCATAGCTCGCTGAGCGACCTTGAATTGATGAAGCATAGGCTGCGACAAAGGACTTAGTTTTGATTATTATTCGTCGCAAATCGCAATCGCTTCATTCAATCAAAAGTTATGAGTATTTAAGGTCTACGCGTACCAAGACGCAGGCGCTGTTAGTTCGTAATAAAAACGTAACATCTTTATTTTTTTCCCAGTCACGGCTGTTATCAAAGCTTTATCATTACCATCTTATTATTATTCATCTCGGATATTTTGATTGACGTTCAATATCATTAAGCTTCGGATATTTTTGTCCGTGACTTGCGGGTTTTTAGGGATCCGTATAATAATACCATCGTTCATACATACGCTATAAAACAACGACAACAGTAATAATGAGGCGTTTTCTTAAGGGGTGAGTAATGTTGATGCAGAGGGATGATAAAAGAGTTCTGGACAATTTTATTAGAGTTCTGTATTCAAACAAGGAACCCTTGTACTTTCATCTATTCGGTCTATCTGTCTGTATGCCTCAATAACTCGCTCATTTTTGAACCAATTGATGAAGACAGATAACAGTAACCCAAAAACAGAAATATAGTAGATAGATAGACACTATAACTACGGCCCGACAGCACAGTCTGTAGTGAACCTGCCTGCTGTGCCGGGGGTCGCGGGTTCGAATCCCGTAAGGGACAAATATTTGTATGACGAATATGAATATTTGTACCCAAGTCATGGATTTTTGTATCTATAATGTATTCTATATCGTTGTCTAGTTTTCATAATACAAGTCCAGGCTAATTTGTGTGACAATGTCCAAGATAAAAAAAAAAAAAAAAAAAAACTATAAACCCTCTCATACAATGAAATGGGGGTTAGAAAAAAATTTTTTTTTAGGTAAATCAAGTGAGGTGTCGTTGGATAGGTCTTGGATAGGTCCCAATGGATCAAAACATCCATACAAAATAAATCGCTATAATGCTTCTGTCTCCAGATATCTGCGCTCAAAGTAAACAAAAGGCGTACATTTTTTTCTTATTCTCATACAATGGCTACGCAACCCTATCATGGGCGAGTCCGATACGCTCATGGCCTGTTTATTTAATGAAGTGCACCTAATTTGAGTTACATACATAACCCAACGAGTTCTGGGGTCCATCAAAGCTAAATGGGACAAAATGTACCCCAAAGTCCTCGTAGAAAAAAAGAATCATCCAATTCGATCACAAAATACCGAAGTTATCGAGTATACTTTAAAAAACAGAAGAAATGACAATCTACTTATTTTTTAAAGTCGGGCAAGAAGTAGTGAAGAAAGCGCTCATTCGGTTAATCTTTTAACCCCTAACAAAGTGCGGATAGTTGGCCGAGTAGAGATTGCAGCTTGACTCCTAACTTAGTTACTACAAGTTTCTGCGGGACGTTTGTTTTGTTCTCATTAGTGCAACTTTTAGTTTTAAACTTATAAGTGACAGGTTTAGAGTTCACAGTTTCTTCCCCAGGGCGTCGTAGGAGACTAAGGAAAGGTTTTGCTGTTTTAATTGCTTTACATCTTCATTCATTGGAATTATTAATTATTGAACCATTTCGAGGACGCCGATTTGTATACGGGGGCCTTCTTAATATGCTGACACTTTTTAAAGGAGATGATCAAACTCAACAACTTTCTCTATGGGACCAACATCGAAATCGCGAAAAAATTATCAGCTGTCCCACATTTGACCCTAGAGGAGCGTGAAATTTCTCCATGGGAACATCCGATTTTTTTTTCGCGATTTCTATGTTGGCGGCACCAACATAGAAATCGCGAAAAAAAAATCGGATGTTCCCATGTTCCACGAAACTGCAAACATGCTCGTGTCAAATGTGGGACAGCTGATAATTTTTTCGCGATTTCGATGTTGGTCCCATAGAGAAAGTTGTTCAGTTTGACGGTTTGATCATCCACTTGAAAATTATCAGCATATTAAGAAGGACCCTATATTTTACAAGAGAATATTTTATTTTCATTATTTAAAAACATAGTTCTGCAACATTTATTTGCACAGTAAATATATCATCATCATCTCAGCCGATGGACGTCCACTGCTGGACATAGGCCTCCCCCAAGGATCGCCACGACCGGTACTGCGCTGCCCTCATCCAACGGGTTCCCGCCGCCTTCACCAGGTCGTCGGGCCTACCCACGCTGCGCTTTCCGGTCGCCACTCGAGACCACTTCGGCCCCATCCGCCATCAATTCTGCGAGCAATGTGGCCCACTAATTACCAGGTTAGTTTAGCAATTCTGTGTCAGATGACGGCTACCCTGGTTCTGATACGGATCTCTTCATTTCAGATTTGACCTTGCAAGGAAACTCCGAGCATAGCCCTCTCCTTTGTATTTTGGGTGACTTTCAGCCTTTTTAGTAGAATTACACGCGTAGTTTGACATAGGCATATGCTCACGACTATATTCCCCGAGGGGGTAGTCAGAGATAGGTAATCTGAGTCTTCAAAACATCCACCACGCGTAACTTATCAATTTTTGAGATTTTATGTAGTCTAAATATTACAGAAGAGAATACACCCTTAATCTCCCCGTAAAACACTTATAAGGAAAATGGGGTGATGCAATGGTAGCCAGAACCACAAAAGAGGTCAAAAGTGTCAAAAGTTTTGAAAAAAGAAAAACCTTCCATTCTAATGTCACAAAGATTTCAAACAAAACCGTTAAAAATATCAACAAAATAAACAACGTTGAGTAAAGCATGTTCCCGATTTCCGCAAAGAAGTAAATGTTCCGCAAACTTTTCCCAGGACTAGTGTAACGGGATGCTAGGCGGAAACCCCCGGACTTTAGTTTGTTGTTTCCACTTCCATGGCAAGTTTGTTTTAGAAATAACAGATGGGAAAAGGACACAAGTGAAAAGGGGATAGAAGATCGTTGTACGACTTCTAGGAATAGCTAGGACGTACTTGCATAAGATAGCACTTAACTAGGTTTCTTCGTCTAGGAAGAAATCGCTGCTTAGCGATAATACCATTACTTTGTCCCTATTATATATTCTCTGTATTTTTTGGTTTCATTCATTCATGAATGAATGTGTGTGTGGAATTCATGTGTGTGGAAGGAAATATTGCTAGATGCAGACCTAAGAGGTCGTACCTAGACCAGATCAGGGAAAAATCACAGGTTATAAACACATTACTCTTCCTTTGCGTCGCGCAGTTGGGTAAAAAGTAGCCGAAATCTGCGGGAATGTATGACGAGATGTATGGACCTAGAGGAAGCAAGATTAGTGTGTTAGAACAGGACAAAGTTTCTGCCTTACCCTATTAGATTATGTATGTATGTATTTTTTGCTGTTTATGTCTTTTGTGTATATACAGGGTCCTTCTGAATGTGTTGAAGGTTTTTTAAGGGGATAATCAGACCATCAAACTGAACGACTTACTCCAAGGTTGAAACCTAAAAAAAAACATCAGCTGTTCCATATAATTGAAAACCTACTCGACTAAAATGTTGAAAATGACAAAGAACAGATTTCTTATCGCAATTTCTACGTTGTTCCCATAGAGAAAGTTGTCCAGTTTGACGGTCTGATCATCGTCTAAGTGCGTTGACACACGATGTCGCATTGACGGAGCGGCAGACGTCAGTCCGTCATTTGTGAAGCAAGGAGTTGTATGAAACCGCACGTAGAAGCACACACGGTGACGCATTGACGCACCGGGTGTGGTTCTATTGGACTGACATCTGCCGCTCCGTCAGTGCGTCATCGTGTGTGAACGCACTTAAAATACCGTTAGCATATTAAGTTGGACCCTGTATACTTAATGATTGAACGATGGATTCCGACAGATTCCGACCGACAGAAGTCATATTTCACGAGCTCAGTAAAGCGACCTCAGACCTTCAGAAGACCTTGCCGAATAGAAATGAGTGTGTACTTACGATTGATGTCTATAGTGAGTGTTTCCGACACCGGCGTTATTGACGGATCTGTCACAGCCTGGAAAAGAAAGAATAAACATTATATTTGTACTCGACTACCCTAGAAGGAGGATAGTTTGGAAAAAACGTTCAAATAATCGATTACACACCGAGGGAAGAAAAGTAAGAAAGGTAGATCTCATGAAATCAACAAACATGTGATCTGAGGCTTTCTTATTTACTGCTCGAGGTTAGTATACTATTTTTCTCCTCAACGGAGGTGGAAAGCGGCAACTTCGTTAAGCGCAGCGGGAAGAAAATTGGCACTTTCCCTCCGGAGGGGAGAAAAATAAATTTCTTCAATGTAGCAACGTAAAATTATTTATTTACATTAGTATTCACGGAAAAAAAATCGGTGATGAATATACTTACAACAACAAATTTTATCGTAAAGTCTACTAAAATAAAATATTCGCTTGTCACATATTATTCTATTTTAGTAGACTTTACTATGGGTTGTCACTGAAATTTTTTCCGTGTTTTAACCATGTGTTGGGGTAGGGGTACCTAAGATCAGCGCTGGGGTAAGATCAACGAATGAGGCATTCATTGTGACAATCTTACCCCGTCGCCTATTTAAGTTGTATAATATACATAAATAATGTAACACGAAAAACATTAGGTACATCATTCATGTGATTGCTGTTAAGGTCTGACTATTTTCAAAACTCAGTAGGTCTTCTACTTGGCTTACCTGACAAGTAATTTCAGTGCCATAGTCAGATCTCTGTAGCCTGAAAGACACAGTGGCCCTTCCTTCAGAGTTTGCGAGGAGAGCATGTGACTTCCACCAAGATACCCGGGCTGTGGGTCGACCTGAAACAACGATATTAATAAAAGTTGGTATATTCGTCTATAATCATCATAATCACACGGTAAGGGCTGAAGATATGTTTACAATGATTGCAGAAATCGCCTCTTGCGTTACGTTGCGTTTGCGTTCTAGGTTATTGCTATTCTTGGCCACAAATTCCGTATGAACACATGTTTTTTTTTGTTTTGCCTCATTTTTCTGGTTTGAACTATCCATTCATTTTATTTTGATCAAAGACTATAAGTAAGTAAGTTATAGCCTGTAGAATCCCACTGCAGGGCAAAGGCCTCCTCTCACGAATAAGGGTGAGAGGGAGTGGGCCATACTCCACCACGCGGGCCCAGTGCGTGTTGGTGGAGGCAAGTTAGTGGTCACCTTGCTGTCAGAGAATTTTCAAGCCGCCAATAGGCCTCTGACTTGACTTAACGAATAGTTACAACGCCATCTGACGGAACTATCCGAGACCAACTGCTTAACGTGCCTTCCGAAGCACGGAAACGCTCGAGATGAAATACCACTAAACGGTCACCCATCCAAAGACTGACCGGACCTGACGTTGCTTAACTTCGGTGATCGTTTCCAATACCGAAGCTCCACTACGCCAACGAGCGTGAACACTTGAACAAATGAACACATATGCCTTTTTAATTGAATGAATGAAGCGCTCGTTGGCGTAGTGGAGCTTCGGTATTGGAAACGATCACCGAAGTTAAGAAACGTCAGGTCCGGTCGGTCTTTGGATAGGTGACCGTTTAGTGGTATTTTATCTTGAGCGTTTCCGTGCTTCAGAAGGCACGTTAAGCAGTTGGTCTCGGATAGTTTCGTCAGATGGTATTGTTTCGCCAGGTCAGAGGCCATTCGTTAAGCCAGGTCAGAGGCCTATTAAGGCGGCTTGAAAATTATCTGACGGCATGTTGACCACTAACTTGCCTCCACCAACACGCACAGGGCCCGCGTGGTGGAGTATGGCCCACTCCCTCTCACCCTTATTCGTGAGAGGAGGCCTTTGCCCTGCAGTGGGATTCTAAAGGCTAAAACTTACTAACTTACTATATAGGGTCCTTCTTAATATGCTGACACTTTTTAAGGGGATTATCAAACCGTAATACTGAATAACTTTCTCTAGGCAACAACATGCAAATAGCGAAAAAAATGAATCAACTGTTCCATACAAAACTGCAAACCTGCTTGAGCCAAATGTATGGGCCAGGAGATTTTTTTCGATTTCGATGTTGGTCCCATAGAGAAAGTTGTTCAGTTTGATGGTCTGATCATCCCCTTAAAAAAGTGTCAGCATATTAAGTAGGACCCTATATGCATTGATTCAATTAAAAAGATAATATATGGGTTCATACACCTGTGAGTAGCGGTTTGGGAGTTCCCTCATATTCAAGAAGGTATAGGTGAAAGATTGCAGCTGTGTTTAGCGCACACACTTAAGGCCAGGTTATCCCAGTGCAAGCGTCTCTTTCTTGCAAGCATAAGTTTGCAATTAGCCATCCCGCTCCAATTGAAAGCAGGATCGCAAAAAAACGTGTTTTTCATCAATATTTTTGCTCATGGGTGTTTCTAAGCTCAAAATTCTACGGAGTTCACTAGAAATATTTAATGTATTTAGTTAAGTACAAGAATAAAAAGTTAAATATCAGCAGTTTAATCATAGTATTGAAAAAACATAACAAAAAGGGGTAACTTTGGGATTTTTTTCTATCTATTAAACTTAATCTAATCGTGTAATTGAGAACGGTCGCCTATCAGCCAGATCCTTAAATAAGACATAATTGGTTTTCAGACTTTAAAACACAGTTTAAAACACTTTCGTTCGTGTTCAAAAAACGGCCTCGACGGGATAACAGCGTCTTAAGAACTTAAACATACATGGTCCTTAATATGCTAAAGATTTTTTAAAGGGATGAAAGGCCATCAAGCTAAAAGACTTTCTCTTTAAACATCGGAATCACAAAAAACTGTTGTGCCACACAAAACTGCAGACCTGCAACCAGTAGCTTTCTAGAAGGCGAGGTTTTACAAAAAAAAATATGTCATCAAAAAAGTTGATTGGTTGATGGATTGTTGATCAAGAACAATGAATCTTATACTTAAGACGCTGTTATCCCGTCGAGGCCGTTTTTTGAACACGAACGAAAGTGTTTTAAACTGTGTTTTAAAGTCTGAAATTAAATTATGTCTTATTTAAGGATCGGGCGGATGAGCGACTGTTCTCAATTACACGATTAGATTAAGTTTACTAGATAGAAAAACATCCCAAAGTTACCCCTTTTTGTTATGTTTTTTCAATACTATGATTAAACTGCTGATATTTAACTTTTTATTCTTGTACTTAACTAAATACATTAAATATTTCTGGTGAACTCAGAAGAATTTTTAGCTTAGAAACTCCCATGAGCAAAGATATTGACGAAAACACGTTTTTTTGCGATCCTGCTTTCAATTGGAGCGGGATGGCTAATTGTAAACTTATGCTTGCAAGAAAGAGATACGTGCACTGGAATAACCTAGCCTTAATATCTTGTTGATTTGCACTTTATGATAAATATAGCAGAATTTAAAAAACTCTTTGTTTTCAGTCTGGTAAAAATTGCAAAATTCGACCAAGATTAATATTCGCAAAAAGGAAACCATTTTAATCACAATAAATTGCCTGCTGCTTCAGCGAAACAAGTATTCTCTCTGTTTTAAAATACGAAATACATTTCACGTGTCGATGTCAGAACCATTGAAAGCATTGAAAGTAACGAATTCGGTTGAATTTTCACTGAAACAAATAAAGAAATTTCTTTTTTCAACAAGCAATCAAGTGTATTTTCAACAAACAATCAATGGCAAGAAATTTAAATACGCGAAATAAACGAAATACATAAAAAAGTGTTGCAAATCAATCAAGTTGCATATAATGTGCTTTTGGAAAGAACATTAAATGCCATGTTACAACCTTTGATAAGTTATGTGTCAAGATAGACAGTCGAAGCTACAAACGCAGAGCATAGCATAGCATAGCATATGCTCACGACTATATTCCCCGAGGGGGTAGTCAGAGATATTCTGAAACCTCAGAACATCAACGTTTCACCAGTAGTACCGATACTCTGTCCAGTGTGACAGGGGGTGAGCTCGTCGCCACTTATAATGGACAGTGGGTTCAATACATGCCTCAAAATTGAAGCATGCAGGTTTCCTTACGATGTTTTCCTTCACCGAAAAGCCAGTGATGTTACAAATCGTACATAAATTCCGAAAAACTTATTGGTACGAGTCGGCCTCGACGGGGATCGAACCATCGCCTCCTGCACGGTAGGCAAGGCGCCACTGGACCACCACGACTTGCAGCTACGAACGCGTCAAAAAGAATATCACCGAACTCTTGGGTGATAATAAATATAAACAGAGGTTAGAAAGGCGTTGGGGCAGGCGCGCCAAGGATATGAGCAACGCTCTTATATGTTCTATGGTGCGCGGCGTGTTGCGAGCGAGAGGTCGTGAGTAGTTGCAGCAGCGTGAGCGGGAAGACAAGTGGCGACAGCCGTCTCCGAAGCCAAAGCACTACTTTGCCTTTCTAACCTCTCTTTATTTATGTTCTGTGTGATAAACCGTGTTGGTATACACGCACATAGAGATAAGTTGTATGACACCTCTTGCACACCAACCTAAGAAAGTTGGCCACTTTTGTTTTGTACGGTAGAAGGGTGAGGCTCTATACTTTATCTAAGATTACAACAATCTAAATTAAACATTTAACCAATTCTAAAATACGTAATATAAAAAGGCTAGTATAATGTTCATGAAATCATCTGAAAGTTCCGTCGGAAATGTTAAAACAACACAAGGGGGGGAGAAAACAAAAAGTAAATAAAAACGTGTAGAACAAAAGGGATTCGACCCTTATCAAGTAGGTGAGGGTTGGTATAAGTCACAGGAGACAGCGGTAGCGTTTATTGATGACCTGATGCTGATAGATCATTCGGCAGTAAGAACTCAGGCATAAAATTACACGCTGACGAAGTTGTCGAAGAGAATCTGTGGTTCTTTGCGGAGAGATGTGGACTCTCGATTATGAGGGGTCCGGGTTCGTATCCGCACGGACGACATGCCATGTACCAATTTGCTATCAAACGGTAAAGGAAAAACATCTTGGAAGAACCTGCTTACGCTGAGGAAGAAAGAGCTTGGTGGCGCGTTGCGGAGAGATATGGACTCTCGATCATGAGGTCCGGGTTCGCATTCGCACGGACACTCCTACACCAGGCCACCAGGCCTCCTCCATCACTTCTAATTGTTTGCAGTGCCCTATACGAGTAATACAGGGTCCATTATGATCTCTTAGCTTTTAAGTTTACCATCTCATGTAATGAATGCTGTAATTATGGAAAGCAATATATTAAGTATATATTGAGTATAGACAACATGCCACGTACTAATGAGTTTGTCTACCCAAATGCTCTCAAACGGTGAAGGAAAAACAATGTGGAGAAACCTGCATACGCTGAAGATGAAATTCTGATGCGTATGTGTAGTCTACCAATCCGCATTGTGCAAGGGTGGTGGACTAACGTACATACACCCTCACTGAGGGTAGGCCTATGCTGCAGTGGGACGTATGTATGCTGATGATAATGAGATGAAGTCGCCGGTATCAGCTTGTTTACAGCTTCCGCGTCATCTTCTAACTTCTCCCAACCCTAGCAATGTATGAATTGGGAATTTTTGTGTTTAAAAACCAACGGTACAACTGGAAGCAATCCCTATGACGTTTGATCGGGGTCAGGAAATGAGGGCTTTCACAACTTTTGATTTAATAAAATTTTGACACCTCTTTTGTTCGCAAAATTTTTAGGCGGGCAAATTATTTTTAGGAAAATTTGTTTTGAGGGTCTATTGTTTTTGAGTAGGCAAAATAAATGGTTTTGTCATGAAGAGGTTGAATTTTTTTTAATTATAGGGAGTTTTTTAATTTTCTATGGGTATTCTGTCAATAATTATTCAGTACCTGTCACAGTGGACAGAGATTGGGCTCTAGATTTGGGCACATCCTGGACTCTTTACTGACTCTTCGTACAAATGGGCTCGCACTAACAAGATGAGTGCCTGTGCGATACTGAGCGAGTGCGAGAGAGAAGGGAAGTGCACCATTGCCTATTGTCGTCGTAGTCGTCTTCCTCTCTTCTTCCACGACGAGGTAAAAATTAAAATAAATAAATAAATAAATAACGCTCACAGGCACATACATTGTAATGATCCCAAACTAGCACTAAAGGCTTTTATTATGGAAACCATACAACAACGGCAGGAACATATAACATCCATGACCGAACCGGGATTCGAACAGAGGACCCTGGTTTGGCAGTCCGGCGTGGTAACTATACATCAACCGGATCGTCAATTGGTACTTAATAGTCATTTAATACTTTTATAACACTCCCATTTATGCGTTGAAGACTGCCAGAATTCACGATGAAGTACCTATGCTGATAAAAAGATTACACTCCTTCCAGGTTCGAATCTGCACGGACGACATGCCATGTAGTGTACCAATGAGTTTTCTAACTTATGTACGTAATATCGATTGCTCTCAAACGGTGAAGGAAAACATCGTGAGAAAACCTGCATACGCTGAAGAAGAAATTCCGATGCGTACCGATAAGTATAGCAATCCGCATTGTGCACACGTGGTGGACTGACGCCCATACACTGTAGTGATCGCGAATGCCCGGTCATAAGGGCTGGTTCGATAGGAAATTAAAGGATACAAGTTTAGGTATAGATTTTATTCGGCTAGCTCAATCAAAACACTTTACATGCAGGAATTTACACCCAACTTACAATCTAAGTTTCAGCACAGTATCGGACTACTGCTTTACACTTCCGTATACCTAACAATAAGAACAATATCGTCTACAAGGCGTGGTACCAAACACCCTGTCCTTACACTAGATAAAGGTTGCTCAATTATAATTAACAACTTTACGATTAAAGACAATAAAACTCAAACAGTTTGGCTTATGCCACTAAACAAACAATAAAAACAATTAAAAATACAAAAAGTAAAAACCCCACAGCGCGGAATCGAACCCTCGCACTTCCAATTGCCACTCCAAACGTGCGACCGCTCGACCACGATGACCATACGGTTAACTCGTGAAATAGGCGATCCCTATCGGGCGCGTGACGTCAGCCCTCCCTTACGGTAGGCCTGTGCCCTGTATACAGGGTGTAAGGAAAAGTATCACTAACCTTTAAGCCACATACTCTACCCATCACACTTAACAACTTTTACAATTGTATCAAGCCCGTTTGAATCGAGTAGGTATTGCAGTTTAGTATCGGACAGCAGTTTTTTTTTGTTCTGACAGGTTTGGTATAATAGTAAAAGTTGTTAAATTTTATGGGTAGAGTATGTGGTTTAAAGATTAATAATTCTTTTCCTTACACCCTGTATACAGGGATGATGTGATGATTAATTTGGATATTAAGTACCTACTAACCAGATCACATAAGTCTGTACTAACAAGCTAACGATATAAATCATGGTTATTGGATAAAAATAATTTATTTAAAAAACGTTCCCTCCTTCTGGCGCAGTCGTATAAGAAGAACTAAATCTTACCTCCAACGGCGACGCAAGTTAAATTGACCTCTGTGCCCTCGTCATAGGGTCCAAGTGCGTTTTGGATCTCGTTGTGCTCTTGGTTGAGAATTATTAATCTCTCTGGTGGTACTGTGAACAAAAAAAGACTAGTTACTTAGTATCTACCTAGAGATTTCATTTTTGGGAGACTCATCAAAATCAGTCTAAAACATGCGAAAACGCAAGTTGCGACTATTAATATGCAGGTATTCTTATTTTCCCGTGTATCAGAGGGCCTACCATGAGTTTTCCCTGTACTTGACTACTGGTAGTTAAGTCGCAAATTCGTATGACAGAAATTAGTTCTTAACGTAACCACTAGGAGCGCTGTGCGAAATTCGATACAAAATTGGTGACGTAACTATAGTAGTAAAGTACGGTGAAAACTCATGGTAAACCCTCTGATACGTTTAACTTCATTTCTTGTATACCTACAATTTATTGCCTAAGAAACAAATGAGGGTATAGAAAATCAACAGGAATAATATTTTAGTATCCGGCTGCCAGGGTCTTGCGACAGGACTTAGGGTGGCAGGCAACCCTATTTTTTAGGACTTAAACATTGATCTCCTATACTAGACCCACAGTGTCATATAAAATATTAGCAAATTTTTGTGCACATTGACGCAAAAAACCGCACAAATTAAGTATGCATGCTGCTGGTTGTCACTAATACGTTGTATTTGATTCATAAACATAGTCGTATTTCGCTTGTTAACTGTCAGCTAGTACAAAAAAGAGCTCATCCGAGCTCTTTTGGTTGTGCCATTTTTCGAACGTTGATTGTGAGTCTAGTTTGTATATAAGATGTCTATGGACTTAAACGATGGCCTTACGGTATGTATCATTGTCTAAACAACAACTGTAGAAAACCTGCAGTGCGATCTTGGAATATAAGAAAGTGCAATCTCCAGTTACAGATCAGTCATCAGAAATTTCTTGGAACGAACTTTTTAAACTTGATAATATCAGAGTCGTAATAATTCAACGACATCTAAAGCATTTGAATACTTACAAGATTAAAGTAATTCAAATTTCAAATAAAATTAAACATTTCAGACAATGAATCTCTAGAAACAACTAGAAAAGTCAAAGATAATTATCAGATTGCTCAATAAATCTGCTCAGAAGTAAAGGGCAGACACCTAGGCAGACACTATTGTGTATTATCATGTTTTATGATTTTATCGCTTAGGTAGGCAACGATCCTTAAGTTACAAAGTATAGGCATGCATATGCTCACGACTATATTCCCCGAGGGGGTAGTCAGAGATATTCTGAAACCTCAGAACATCCACGTTTCACCAGTAGTACCGAAACTCTGTCCAGTGTGACGGGGGGTGAGCCCGTCGCCACTTATAATGGACAGTGTGTACAATACACGCCTCGAAATTGAAGCATGCAGGTTTCCTCACGATGTTTTCCTTCACCGAAAAG
The DNA here is from genome assembly GCA_963693445.1 of Agonopterix heracliana. Classification (NCBI taxonomy): domain Eukaryota; kingdom Metazoa; phylum Arthropoda; class Insecta; order Lepidoptera; family Depressariidae; genus Agonopterix; species Agonopterix heracliana. The sequence goes on from OY856331.1 coordinate 11,181,093, forward strand.
CCAGTGGTGTAAAGTATAGGGTATTTCTTAATATGCTGACACTTTTTTAAGGGGATGTTCAGACCATAAAACTAAACAATTTTCGCAATAAACTCCAAATTGGCGAAAAAAAAACTGTTGTCCCATACATGTCTCGAGTAGGTTTGCAGTTTTGTAAGGAACAGCAGATATTTTTTTCGCGTTTTCGGTGTTGGTTCAATGGAAGCGCGCGCTGTTCCCTTCCAATCATTTTGCTATTTAGCCTTGGCAGAAAGCATGCGATCATTTGCAAGTCTAAAGCGTGAAACACGCTGAAGAGGCACGGGACAAGGGTAAGGAAAGGGTATGGAAACAGATAAGGCACCAAAGCGACACAGAAGAGGCAAAGAGACGGAAAGGTGCGTCATTATACAGGCAGATTCCGATTATTACTGGAGTGCAATTCTCTACGGTAACATCCTTCTTGCATCCTTCAGATCGTCGAAGATTTCATGTTAAGTTTGACACAACCATGGATTTAAACATAAACTCTAGCGATAGACTTGCCCTTTCATAGAAGCAACGTGTTCCACTTGAATGAGGTGTACGCACCTGATTGATGTTCCCGAGTTCACTTCGTCACTATGGCAATGACAGACCGCAATGTGTCATTTTGTGTTGTTTTGTGTGACATGTTGTTTGTTGAACGAGCTTGTCTATCGCTATAGTAATATGTCTATGGATTTAAATCATAATTCCAGCTTCCTGGACACAACGCATACAGAATTGACAGCGCACGCCGATGGTTCAACCGATATTTGCGCTTAGAGAATTGCACTCCTGAATCTTTTCATATGAAGGTAAGTTTAAGTATGGATTGGGTGTCTTTTATGTCATATTGGTTTATGGGATCACGGACCTGAAAATAAACCGGACGTACTCTCGTCTCAAATTAAAGATTCAAAAATTAAGTCTCGGGTGGGACTTGAACCCTCACTCTTCCAATCCGGGGAAGTGCTTTACCCAATTTCGCCACCGAGTCCACTAACCAGAGAACGAAATTTTCAATCTTTTGCGTCTTAAGGGGACGCAATCTCGTCTTATGACGAGTGAAGCACCCATTTATTTGTGTGTGCGTGCTGACGCACTGTCGCGCGTTACAAAATGGTGGCGGGTTGTAGGACCTAACCCTAGAACTGGTGCATCTGTGTGAGTGTAGGTCCCTTGTAGAACAAAGGAATATGTTGCATGCTTCACATCTTTTTAGTGTCACATTACGTCCGTCTTTTTTTCAAGTCCGTGTATGGTATGGAGTAATCATAACTTACTCAGTACAGTAAGGTTGAGCCTGGTGTTCTTAGTCGGTGACTTGATGAAGTCCACTCTGCATCTGTACTGCCCACTGTCCTCCGGCCTGTTGAAGAAAATGTTTATTTAAGACGCTGTTATACCGTCGAGGCCGTTTTTTGAACACAAACGAAAGTGTTTTAAACTGTGTTTTAAAGTCTACAATTAAATTATGTCTTATTTAAGGATCGGGCGGATGGGCGACTGTTCTCAATAACACGATTAGATTAAGTTTACTCGATAGAAAAAAATCCCAAAGTTACCCCTTTTTGTTATGTTTTTTCAATACTATGATTAAACTGCTGATATTTAACTTTTTATTCTTGTACTTAACTAAACACATTAAATATTTCTAGTGAACTCAGGAGAAGTTTTAGCTTAGAAACTCCCATGAGCAAAGATATTGACGAAAAACACGTTTTTTTGCGATCCTGCTTTCAATTGGAGCGGGATGGCTAATTGTAAACTTATGCTTGCAAGAAAGAGACGCTTGCAGTGGGATAACCTAGCCTTAATGTTGGTAATTATTAGTTTAGGTCCATTTCGTTTTGGTGGTGCGTTACGGAGAGGTATGGACTTTCAATCATGTGGTTCCGGGTTCGAATCCGTTTTGCTCCGATCAGTTTGCTCCCATAATAAAAGTTGTTCAGTTTGATGGGTACACTCTTAGTCTAAAAGGACGCAAATGTTAATGATATCAATTTCACCCTGTATACCAGATTTTAAGTCAAATAATAAGCTTTCAAACAAAAAAGTTTCATCAAAATCGGTTCAGTAGTTTTTGCTCGAACAAACAAACAAACAAACAGACAGACAAACAATCTAAAAAAAATTATTTGGAGTCAGGGACACCTAAAAACCATATCGTAATCTTTTTCATGTAAATATCTTCAATCTACACACGACAGACACATCAAGCTATACAAAAAATCAAAACAAGCTGGCCGCGCGACTCTATACGTTATTTACCCTACACGCGGTCAGCTTATGTTGGTTTTGCCGTGCACCTCGGCGAGCTTAGGCAATTTGCTGTACATTGAGGCTTCTATAAAGATAAATAGTAACAATCACTTTACAGACGAGTCAATGTACAGCGAATTGCCTAAGCTTGCCGGGCTGCACGGCGTGCATGTGAACCTAGAACGATTCTAGATGTGAACCCAGCATTACAGTTTTATAATAGTTTAGAGATTAGATGTGTACTATATTTGCACGTGTAACAGAAACCATGTAATCAAACCTTCTATATCAGCTTCAATTTACATTGATCCGACACCAATTTGGGGCACGCAGAATATCAGTAAATTGAGCAAACTATTTAGTGTTAGAGATGAAATTTGAACATGGATTCCTGACATTAATTGGGTGCTTGTTTCGTAGTCTGAGTTCTGAGGAACGCTGAACGCGTAGTCATGTTTACAAGTTAACCAGTTTTATACCTATTAATCCATAAAATAGAATATAATCATACTAATTTTTTTTTATTTTTTTTTTTATTTATAATTATGGACCTAATAATGTAAGTATATACCTTAGTTTGTTAAGCACCAGCACTGCAGGGTTCGTGTCACTCCTGAAGGTGGCCCTCGCTCCCAGGGTCGAGGGGTCCGACCAGTGTGACGTCACACCCTCTCTCGTGTCCAGGCTGTCGACAAAGATAAGGTAAATTTAGTCTAGATTCTTGAAGAAACGGTTAGGTATTGGTTACCAACAGAGCATGATTAATTTCATCAACACACTTTTGCTCGTGAAGTGGCTGTTATTGCACCACTTTTAGGTTCAATAAATTTTATAAAAACTAAAATCCCGAATGCATATAATATTATTCGCTGAAAAGAGAAAAACAAGCTCTATATCTCTCTATATGGTATCGATTCGGTATTGCCACGTGTCATTTTCTAACATTCTACTAAGAAAAGAGACAGAAAACCAAGAACTGACTTTAGTGCTGTGCTACACACCCAAAAACGCCTTAAATAAGATGGCGTGCATTATGATGCCATCTTATTTTGGGCGTGTAGCGTCACTTTGACAGCACTAAAGTCAGTTCTTGGTTTTCTGTCTCTTTTCTTAGTCGAATGTTAGAAAATGACAGGAATAAATTTAGTTAAGTTAAGTCGTGGCAATACCGAATCGATACCATTGTCTACTTATACAATTTTGTTTGAGCAAATACAAAGAAAAATTACAAAACATACTTATTGGTTATTGGCAAATTATATTTCATCATCATCAGCCTATATTATACTATACGTCCCACTGCAGAGCACAGTTCAACCCTCAGGGAAGGTGTATGGGCGTAAGTCCTCCACGCGTGCCCAATGCGGATTGGTAGACTTCACATGTGCATCACAATTTCTTCTTCAGCGTATGCATGTTTCCTCACGATGTTTACTTTCACCGTTTCAGAGCAGTCACTATTACACGGAGGTACATGGGCATGTATTGTATTCCGGGTAAATTGGAACCCAGACGCGTATTTCCGTTGTATACAAGGCCAGTACGCATCCATAGGAAACTGCTCACAGACCTCAAGATTGAGTTTCCATAACTCTCCGCAACGCGTCGATGGCGCGACGCTTAAATTATATTTGATCAAACAAAATTCTAGTATAAGGCTGCGTTTTCACCAGAGATGTGCGAGGTAGCGAGGCGGTGAGCGAGGAAATAATCCACCAATAGCGCGCTCGCTCGATCACGTCATTGGAAAATTGAAGCACTCTCATTGGTTGATTTTTTCCTCGCTCACCGCCTCGCTACCTCGCACATCTCTGGTGGAAACGCAGTCTTAGTATGCTTATTTTTCTCTTAACAACAAATTTTTTTACGCAGTTGGTTTTTTGTTTTTCTTAATTAGTTTATAGTACCACCCACTAGTTCTCGTTTTTGTGAATAAAAAAAAACATACAGTCGAATTGAGAACCTCCTCCTTTTCGGTCGGTTAAAAATTGTCAACAAAACACACATTTTAATAACTTAAGCTTCTTAACTTATAATAGCGTTTCTAATCCAAGAAAATCGTTTCAATTCGCTTAAAGCGTTTCCATTATTATCGAAGAAAATAACGTTATCATTAAAATTGATAAGGGATTATCATCCTTAAAGCTTAGTAAACAAGACGCAATTCAACAACGTATTAAGGCACTAATAGGACTATTGTAACAAGCAATTAGGGTAACAACTCTAGGCCATGAGGCAAGGAAAACATCGAGGAACTTGTACACGAGGATAACAGTTACGAACGAAGCGAAATGTTAGGTACAATTTAATCTACAAACCTAGGGTTGCCAACAGTTCCATATTTCTATTTATAATTAATGAACTGCCGCCAGTGTCAAGTAGTTTGTGGGAGTGGCTACCCCAAACTCAGGGATTGTTTTTGATCAAGAAAATGAAGAGATTGTGGGTAGCGGAGCCTCGTGGCAGGCAAAAACACGACGCGTGAACACCACGATACAAGTGCTCGTGTCAGAACCTGCAACGTGAAGCAGTCGCTTATTTTTCGAGAAGGCCCGTATTTTTGACGTAAGTCAAAATGTCCCGCCAACACAGATCTGCGCCCGTGGCATGATGGCGCGATAAAGCGCTATCGCGCCCTAGCTCCCTTTCTTTTTGCACGCGAACGAACGAGTTAGCAGGCGCGATAAAACGGTTATCGAGGCACCATGCCGCGGGCGCTGAAGTGCTATTATTACATCTCAAACTTTCAAAATCATAATCGAAATGATTCTAATTTTGACATTTTCTACTGCTGATTTTGAACGTGTTAATTAAAAAAAATCGCACTCCATGTCCTGTATTTTGCACTAGGTAAATAATCACAATTAAGAATTTATTGAAAAAGCTAGGATTCATTGGATTGTTGGATCATATTAAGAATTAAAAAAAAAAGTGCCATAGTTAATAGAAAAGGCAGCGTACAGCTTTTAATTTTTCAGTATTTATAAATAATTCAAGAAATAATGGATAGAAAAATCGGAAGTTACGGATACGCTTTAAATCACATAGCATATTAAGAAGGACCCTGTATTTCATACGAAAACTGTCACTCATACAAATAAAGCAATCACCATTAAGCTTACTGTCAAAAAACTTGAATATCTAAAGCAATACTCGATAACTACCTCTTAAAGTCACATAAATATATTTAAACGGCCAATAGCGAGTTAAAATAAACCAGTTAACTGACTATTCATTCGTCAACACCCTGTATTGGTTACAAACGGACCGACACGAATATATTAATATAGACTAAGAGCTGGTAAATTGTTTTCTTTTCTGCTACAAAACCGGTTATAAAATAATTGGAAAAAGAATGTCTTGTAAATTATTCTTGACTGTTTCTTGCCAGCTTTATTTATAATATATTATGAGGAATGAGTCTTTATTAGCAAAGAGTTTGCTGCATGCATTGCCAAATAACATGGTAACTGAAAAAAAAATCAAGGCAGTAACAACTGTTACAATAATTGAAAAATCGGTTTAAGCATTGCAATGTGAGTATAGTTATAATAGTTATGTAATTCATTGTTATATTGGTAAGCAACGACGAGAAGCATAAATTAAGACTAGAAGTGGCACACCCTCCGTCACACTGGACAGTTTCGGTACTACTGGTGAAACGTGGATGTTCTAAGGTTTCAGAATATCTCTGACTACCCTCTCGGGGAATATAGTCGTGAGCATATGCTATGCTATGCTAAGTGGCACAAAGACGCACAAAATAAGACAACAATTTAAGAAAAGAATCGGTGTCACTAGCTTATAAGGAACTGATTTAAAGTGGCAATGAGCACTGTGCAATATTGCTTAAACGTAGTTCTTCCCTAACTCCCCATGAAAGCCGGAATTGATAATGATGAACTGATAACGTGACATAAATTATAATCCACTTTCTAATATGTCATTAGTATTTAATAATTGCCCGCCTAAGAATCCATATTTCTAGCAAAAGCCTGAATGCAAAATGTATTATTCGCTTGTACCCGTGGATAGGTAATTTAAATCTGCAATTTAGCGCTATTACGTCGTGGCTAATGAACGATAAAATTTGGCATAGAGATTATTAACGAGCCAGATTAACACAATAGCTTGTATTTAACTGAATTTCATATCTTCGTACATTATCATATTTACAGTGTTGCTAGTTCGACAGTAACTTACCCACGAACACACACACACACCCTCAAACACACACTTTCTAACAACAACGTTTGAAGCGTGTATTTGTAATTGTAACTTAAACATTTCAAATGTTCGTAATTAATTAATAATTGATTAATTTGGGTCCAATGTGTCCCCTAGTAATTTCAGACAAGTGGCTTACTCTCAGAATTATTCCTGTAATCAGGCCATTTGTACCCAACTAAAATAATGTCTTTGATTTTAATTTAAACAAAACTTTAAACAGCTCTTGGACTATAAGAGATATAAGCCGCAACGCCCACTAAGCGTCGTAAAGTTAAAAACGCTAATAGGTTAGCTATTAGTGTAAACATGAATTATAATTTTAAATGGTAATTATTACAATTATTTATAGTTACGTTATAAATTCTGGTATTGGAATAGGTGCAGTTTCTAAGTATCAAGTCATGTCGAAAAGACTATTAAATCTAAATATGTATCACTCCTTGAAACAAATAAAGGCCTCCGCACATTGCAGCGATATTATCGAGCGATTTTATCGAGCGATATTATCGACAGCGATATCGCGACACCTTACACACTGCAGCGATTCCGCGATTCGCGTCACGCATGCGCCCACCACTGAATGTAGTCGAAAGAGATTGCGTCAGGTCGCAATAATATCGCGGCAGTGTGTAGGATCGCGCGCGTCCCCATACCAAATGTACTGGAAACAATTAACGCAAAATCGCAGCGATATATCGCTCGATAATATGGCGGCAGTGTGTAGGATCGCGCGCGTCCCCATACAAAATGTACTGGAAACAATTATCGCAAAATCGCAGCGATATTATCGCTCGATAAAATCGCTGCAATGAGCGGAGGCCTTTATTCGTGAGAGGAGGCCTTTGCCCTGCAGTGGGATATCCATATCGTATCCGTTATCTATCTAGTAAAAACGTTTCATTTTGCAGTCGTATTGTATCTAGATTCAAGCATTTTATGGGTTGTATATGTTTATAATTGTATAGCGCTCTTATCTGTCCCGGTCCTTGCATTGAAACCGAGCGTGAGCAAATATTTAGCGTTTCTATAACGCTAGTCAAAAATTTTCTTTACAATTTCCATGAGACTTTTATGCGAAAAAGATGGTTGAATATTGCTCTTGAATAGCTTGCTTATTCATGCTCTAAGGTTTAAAGATATGCCTAATAAAGCAGCCGTGTCGTTTCAACTTAGGATGGACCAAACTATTTCTTTGCTAGGCGTCAAGACGTCCCCCGCAATTCGGTATGTCAAGTTTTTTTTTTGGTCTTTATTTTATATTTTTTACGGATAGAAAACATCAGTTTATAAAACTGATTTCATTTTTTTTAATACAAATTTAATTTTTAACTGTAATTTGTAAAAGGCAAAATTGGTCGCAAAAAATAATTTGAACTGCATGGAGAAAAAATTTTGTTTAATTTAAAATAATAAAAATCACCTGCCTTCTCTTTCTAACTCGACTGGAAACAGAAACGGCAACATCAAATGTCTAATTCTGTGAATATATTGAGTTTTTTTTCTTAATGGCCAGCTATTTTAAGTCGATTTTTAGTTGGGAGTTTGCAGGGCCAACGAGTGACGTCACTCGTGGACCGACAAACGGCGATGTTTTATTAAAAATATCTGTATTCCTTTCATTTTAAAATGTCTGACATAGAAAATATTGTTAGTGAGACAATTATCCCGAAATCGTTTTGATTTAGCCCTCCCAAAAAAACTTGACATACCGAATTACCTGGGAAAGGCAGGGGTCTCTTATTTTTCGTTTTTCTATAATATTTATAACGAAAAAATACGCAGTATTCTTTGATAGTTTATCTAGTGAAATCATAAATTGAATACACGATTGAAATTACTTCACACGATAGAATTTCTTTTCGATAAGTTAAGAAAATAACGCATTTTTAGCATCATTTTCTTAAACTAGAATAACTTGCAACCGTTTATAATTACTGGAATTTTAATTATTCACCATCTAGTGAAATCATTAAAAAAAATTATGATAAGGACTTTTATTAAAAATCTTTTTTAATCGAAAATACGGCAATTAGACACACTTTTTGGAAGGCTGGGAAATCGTGTTTCTTATAGAAAATATTCGCCTGAACCTATGGCCCCCCTTAAGAGAAAATCCATGCTATATTTGACTTCCTGGGGAATCTCAAAATTCGTTCACTGTCATCCGACCCTAACCATCCGGCTAAGAATGTCTCAATCACGAGCGACTTAAGTCTCTATTCGATTAAACAAAAAAAAAGTGAAACTTTGACAGGCGCAAGCGCACAGGAAAGATACTGACTCAGCCGACACATTATTTAGATTATCTTTGATAACTTGTGGGACTCGTATGAGATTAATTACGACTATAGTCATCCTAAGATGCCAGTCGTTAATTCGACGTAACAGTATTTACCCGACTACGGAGCAAAAAGGAGGGTAATGTGTTTAAAGATGTAAGTATGTGCGGCGCTCACGTTAGTAGAGAAAAATCTAGTCGCTTTGAATATAATGGTAATTGAAATGAGTGGACAAATTTTTAAGGGTTCAGACCATTAAACTGAACTTTGGAATGGCTGATTTTTTATGCGATTTCAGGTTTGCTTCCGTAGAAAAAGTTGATCTATTTGATGGTATGACTGAACCAACCACCCCTGAAAATTTATCTTCTCATTTCAACTACACCCTGTTGAACAAAAAAAGTGTTCAAAAAAGTTCAAAGTTCTTTTTCTGACGTTGGTCGTCAAGGGTACTCTCCGCCGCTCATAGAGTTTTTATCATGGATCTAAATCATAAAGGATACCACTCCTCCTTACACGCATTGATACAAGAAAATTGGCAATGGCGTCGTCGCTATTTCCAGTTTTAGGTGTGTCCCTTTCTATCCAATGACGTAGTTACGAAAATGACAGGAGAGGACCTACAATTTTGTACGTTGGATTAGAAAGGGACAAAGTTAACGTCACAAAAAACCACGACGCGACGGAAAAGAACGATCATTACCGACCACAAAGGAGTATTATCATATTTCACGTCTTGTTAGGCAGTCTGTGCTCCACTATAGAGGATTCCAAACTTCTTGGTTTTTATCAAAAAAGTCCGCCACGAAACCTTCAACGTGCTAAAAGCCGTTGAAGCAGACTGTCTGTCCACCTCGAAAGGTATTCCCAGTCGTGAGTTTATAAATGGTACGTTCAACAATTTCGAACGTTATTTCTAACTTTTCTGACAAATTAAACAAATCAAATATTTTAAACCTAAACGAAACTATACAGACTGTTCTTGTCACTTTTTATTTAAAAGCGCGTTGAAATCTAACTGGAATAGCTAAAACTGAAGGTATTCGCATCTGACAGATTCAATTAAACATTTTATTAAAAATAACCTCGGTTTTTTATCTAAATCGAATAGATACTAAACGAATGAAACTCGATGCAAAAAAAGAAATGTACAAAATTCTATTAAAAACATAGTTACAACAGTCTGAACAGTTTTAACTTTGAGTTCGTTTCATAGTATGCAAAATATAGAATAGCATAGCACATGCTCACGACTTTATTCTCCGGGGGGTCTGTCTGAGATATATTGAAAACTCTGAACATTCACGTTGCACTAGTAGTACCCTAACTCTGGCCACTGGTTTGACGGGGAGTGAGCCCGTCGCCACTTGTAATGGACAGTGGGTAAAATAATGCCTCGAAATTGAAGCAAAATATACAGGGTGTAAGTGACAGCCTAGCAAATACTGAAAAGGTGAAATGAGGCTATCAAACTGAACAACTTTTTTTGCACAGGTGTTTTTATAACATTTTTTCAGAACATTCCAACCACAAGTCAAAATTAAGTACTTTTAAGAAAGCAAAATAAACTATTTTTATTTTTTTTATTAAGGCTAGGTTATCCCACTGCAAGCGTCTCTTTCTTGCAAGCATAAGTTTACAATTAGCCATCCCGCTCCAATTGAAAGCAAGATCGCAAAAAAACGTGTTTTTCGTCAATATCTTTGCTCATGGGAGTTTCTAAGCTAAAACTTCTCCTGAGTTCACTAGAAATATTTAATGTTTTTAGTTAAGTACAAGAATAAAAAGTTAAATATCAGCAGTTTAATCATAGTATTGAAAAAACATAACAAAAAGGGGTAACTTTGGGATTTTTTTCTATCGAGTAAACTTAATCTAATCGTGTAATTGAGAACAGTCGCCCATCCGCCCGATCCTTGAATAAGACATAATTTAATTTCAGACTTTAAAACACAGTTTAAAACACTTTCGTTCTTGTTCAAAAAACGGCCTCGACGGGATAAGAGCGTCTTAACTTTCAGTGTGGAGCCTACCTCAGGAACCGCGATACAAAACTGCTGTACCTACCTACCCGACTCATATGTATGGGAATGCTGTTTTTTTTCGCGTTTCCTGTGGTAGGCTCCATAGTTGGGGTTAACTTAGGTTTGGTTAGGTTCCCGTGGCAGGTTGGGTCTGCTATCGGGCGCGTCCCCGGGATGCGTAAAGCATTTTTTCCCAGCGTATAAAAAAAATAAAAATAAAGGTTTGGTTAGGTTTACTTTTACTAGGTAGGTATAGGAGCAAAGCTGTCAGAGCATAAAAAAATCGGCTGTCCCATACTAAACTCCAATACATACCGCAAAAGTATGCAAAAGCAAATTTTCTTTGCTCCGATCGGTTTGCTCACCCTCGAAAAGTTGTTCAGTTTGATGGGTAGAATATGTGTTTTAAAGGTTAATGATACTCTTCCTCACACCCTGTATAAGCAATGGAGCATGAAGGAACAAATACTCTTAAATAATCTCGAATTTAACAACTAATTAGTAACTTCACGTAACTAAAGCACATAGTAGGGTAACTAGCCCAAAGCACGGACAACTATAGAAATAAAGGAAACAAACTAAGGCCGTAACGAAAGTTGTCGAGTCAACAACCGGGACTGTTACACTATTAGGAAGGTCTATTGGTTGTTAGTTCGCTCGTTTTGGAGGGAAAAGTAACAAGAACGTATGAGTTTGAGTTAAGATTGGAGTTGGACTCTTTAGAGTTGTAATTCGTATTGAAAACCTCCTTTTTTGAAGTCGGGCCGCATAAACTTACAACCTATCCTACCTACCTATACTCCATTCCAAATAGCAACGAAAATTTAAGGCCATTTTGAATTACAGAAACAGAGATTTGAGACACTTCCTCTCACTTATTCTTAGAACAGCTTTAGTAACGTCCAAGATACGTTGGAGAGTATATCTATCTCATAAATAAATCATATTTGGCCGGAATATCTTTTCGTCCTTATTTGGAATGCAGTATAGCTCGTAAGTAAAATTGTACCTACTAACGGCAACCGCAGAATGACAACACTCTCACATACAAACACTGTTTATATCTATGTACTACATTAAAATTGAATTTTTTCGTAATAAATAAAAAATAATAATGAAATAAAAAACATAATCTTACACCGTTAACGTTACACCAAAATTAAAATGGGACCAACTCGGGAGAAACTCCTTCAGAACAAAAAAAGAATCATCCAAATCGGTCAAGAAATGTCGAAGATATCGTGTAACATACATAAAAAAAAAGGACAAACAGACGAATTGAGAACCTCCTTCTTTTTACGACGGTTAAAATTTAAAAATCGTTCCAATTTGAACACTTCGACGCAATTCAAAACCAACTCCATCCAAACTTCAAAGCTACCCAAGTTTTGGTAGCCTTAACAAGCGCACATCGTAGTCAAAGATCAAAGTGTGTACCTAGCCAGCTAACCAAGTACAGCACGCCCCGGCCCCGGGGCGAATGTTACGTCAGTGTGGATCTTAACATTCTATTTCTGTAGTGCCGTTTACCCCCAATCTACTTACTCTGAGAGCCCACCTCACCAAACAATACCTTACCAAAATATCTGTATTAATTATCACCGGTGTTGGTGATAATTTTATTCTAGTATGGGGCTGTTCTTTTAATACATAAGACAATTTAAGCACTTTCTAACGCCACTACGTAAGTAAGTATTTACCTAAATTGCAAAGAAAAAGTAGAAAAAATAATTTTTGGGAGTTACGCGGTTATTAATTAAGCTAAAGTTAATCATTATAACGGGTTCTTACCGCGTTACGGGTTCTTATCGGGAACTCCAAAATAAATAAAAACGCGGTAAGAACCCGTTATAATGATTAACTTTAGCAAAAATAATGCTTCAAATGCAGAAGCAGTCGCTGCAGTTGATGTCTACTATGAGAAATAATCACCATGCACGACTATCTTATCTTATCTTGCTGCGGGGGCTGCCAAGCCAGCATCACTTCGACCTAATGGGATCTTTTGTGTTAGCCCCTATACTTTTGCTTTCTTCACCCTTCAAATACATGGTCAATGAAGGAGGCAATACCATCAACGGAAACAAATATCTCCCGGTTTTGGAAATCCATCTCCGAGGAGGCACATGCGTTTTGCCGCCAAGACATCGCAGTCCAGTTACATGGTCTCCTCCCCTTCTCCGCACGCTCAGTCAGTAGCTAGAGTCTAGGGTGAGCTTCATCTTATGCATCATCGTGCCTACCATGCACACTAGGAAAAATCGTCATACGATGAGAAAGCTTTTTACGCAGTCGTCGCCTGTACTACGCATACACTTGGTTAGGTTCACTTGTAGCTACCGAAGTAAAACATTGTCGGTACGCGACTTCGTTTTCATATGTTAATTTTCGAAGAAACTGTTTTGAGATCTTGATTATTCCTGGTTTTGTTCCTGCTGCGTATTCTGATTTTTATCAGTAGATTTAATTAGTGAAATTGACTTTGATTTTAGAAATCGTGGCGGTTTACTTACTACAAGGGGAGGTTAGATTCCCGTACTATTGCACTTTTTGGAACTTAATTATACAGGGTGTAGGGAAACATTTTAAAATGTCAAATTTTTCCGTCCGTTATCAGACATCCAGCAAACAAACTTGACGAAAATAAACAAAAAAAGCAAAACACACAGACATAGCCAAAGTCTTTCTCATAATGTTCTTGAAAGAATTATTAAAATCGGTTTAGTTTTGGTGGAGAAAACAGGGGAATATGAAATGCTGTTTTCGTCGATTGTATGTAGATAAAATTGGTCTGACCTGCAGTTGTCTCTTTCGCACTCTAGTGGGTGGTGTGTAGATAGATAGATAACTCATTTTTTTTCATTTCATGTGTATGGGTAGGGCGGATCGGACAAATATGTGTACAGTCGGAAAAGTGACCTATTCTCCAAATTTCCATTTCAGCCCTATCCTCTTAAACCCCATGCTCTACCCATCAAACTGAACTACATTTACTTTGGGAGCAAACCTGTCAGCTTCACAGTATCAAACTGAACAACTTTCACTATCGGACCCACATTGAAATCGGGAAAGAAAATCATCTGTTTCATGCATTTAGGTCTAGAATTCTAGATTTAGGTCTAGAACGATTTATTTAAGTCGATTCACCATTGACGTAAAAACTTATATCTAAAAGCACTTCCAAAATAACACGTAATTAAGATTCAAAGAGAACTAAGTCGTAGTCGTAAGCAAAGTTTAGTTTCAAGATTTCAGTTAGATTGCATGTAGTAGCTAAAGTTTACATACACTTCGTAGATTAGTGAGACGATTTGAGTACTGTCATGTTCCCATTTCATCTCTAGTGATGTGCTTATCTTTGAGTTTGCGTCAGTGAGGTGGCACCTCGATGAGTCAATTTATTGAAACGAATAGTTGGAACGATGATAGTCGGAAGAGAGCTAGCGACTCAATCACGAGGCGACGGTTCGATTCCTGGCCTGTATCACTAAGTTCTACGGAATTTATGTACGGTTATATTTTATCACTGGCTCGGCGGTGAAGGAAAAAGTGAGGAAACCTGCATACCCGAGAAGGAACATAAAATACCATACGTTTGTACGGAGGTATGCGTATAATATGGGTGAGCTAGGGGCGAACACAAAAGTCCAGCGATGGTAGCTGAAAATAAAATCAATAAAAGATTGACTCATTTTGTGTGCACGAATTAGTCGTTTTTTATTGTAATCAATTAAATAAAAGTAAATAAGTTAGTAAGTTATAGCCTGTAGAATCCCACTGCAGGGCAAAGGCCTCCTTTCACGAATAAGGGTGAGAGGGAGTGGGCCATACTCCACCACGCGGGCCCAGTGCGTGTGGAGGCAAGTTAGTGGTCAACTTGCTGTCAGAGAATTTTCAAGCAATTAAATAATCATACTTTATTTATTGCACAAAAAATATAATACAGGGTGTAAGGGACAGCCCTGCGCAAACTGAAACGGTAAACGGGCTGAGTTAACTCAAACTGATCTTTCACAAAAAATCAGCCGTCCCGTACATTTGAGTTGGGTAGTTACAGCAGTTTTGTATGAAACGGCAGATTTTTTTCGCGTTTTCTGAGTTATATAGTTAGTTTCCATAGTGAAAGTTGTTCAGTTCGATGGTCTGAGTTCACCGTTTCAGTCTGGGGAGGGCTGCCCCTTACACCCTGTATTATATTTTTTGTGCAATAAATGAAGTGAGATTATTTATTGATTACCTACAATTAAAAACAAGTATCCAAGACGAATAATTCGTGCACATAAAATGAGTCAATCTTTTCAATGATTATAATCATTTCATTTCTGAAATGTTCATCCCTATTACTATTTTAGTGAAATGCCAGACGTTTGATCAAGATACAGATTTCCATTTGCTTTCGAAACTTTACTGAACCGCTTCCTTGTTTCCAACTCATTAAAGTAACGCGTTGGCTAAAGTAAGAACCAAATTAAACATTAACTAATTAACCCGATAGCACAGTCTGTAGTGAACCTGCCTGCTGTGCCGAGGGTCGCGGGTTCGGTAAAGTAAGGGACCAATATTTGTATGATGAATATGAATATTTGCACCCGAGTCATGGATGTTTGTATATCTATACAACGTGTTAATGAATTAACGCAAAACTAGAAAGTAGTTTGACTAGAATCAAGAGCAGAATTGAATTATCATGATTTCAACATTGGCATTTTTTTTTCAAAATGTTATGTAATTTAATTGTAAAATTTAAAATTTACTGAACTCTATCTCAACCCACCGCACGAGCACATTCTTACTTACTACCGAAACAAATGTATTCATGAGCACTTTAGCGCTTTCATTAGTTCTGTTGCTGAAATGATAATAAATCGTTTTTGCCTCAAAACTTAAAATGCGAATAACTTTAAATTTTAACTATCAAAATAATGAAACCACGGGGGGCACCTAGTGAAATGTCACTTTGTGTGTTTTTCCCCAGTTGGTTAGGACATTGCAGGCTAAGTCACCTTATTGTCTGAAAAGAAAGATGATTCCGTGCTTCGGATGGCACGTTAAGTTGTTGGTCCCGGCTACTATCTCTGGTGGTAGTAGTCGTTATATAAAAACCACGACAGAGGCCGTAAGGCGGTTTGAATAAACTCTGACGCCAAGGCCTGCAGCCCACTCGATAAGAAGAAGATGAAACCATTTTGTTTCAATCTAATTATTTTGATATAAATCAGTTGGGGTGTATGAGGTTTTTGCGCTTATTCATTAACACGTTGTATGCTATGTATTTAATATAGTTTTTTTTCTCCGATCGGTTTGCTCCCATAGTAAAAGATGTTCAGTTTAATGGGACTCTTAGTTTAAAAGGATGCTAATGATATCAATTTCACCTTGTATATTATTAAACGTGACTGTACCCAGGATAATCAAGACATCATAAAGAATTAAATAAATAAATAAATAATAAATAAATAAATATCTTGGACAGTGTCACACAAATTATCTAGTCACATTTAAAGTTCCAGAATCTAGCCTGGACTTGTATTATGATAACTAGACAACGATATAGAATACATGTATAGATACAAACATCCATGACTCGGGTACAAATATTCATATTTGTCATACAAATATTTGTCCCTCACGGGATTCGAACCCGCGACCCCCGGCACAGCAGGCATGTTCACTACAGACTGTGCTGTCGGGCCGTCTCAATTAAAAAAGAAACAAAAGCGGGACCGTTATAACTAAAAGGGATTAACTAAATCAGGTCACCGTTAAACTAACATTAAGCGCACTGCATCGATTCGGTAGAGATCAAAGGGTTTAACGACGATTACATTACACGTATGCTATTATGCGGTTACTGTCTTCGAATTTAAATTAAATAGAGATGGAATGAGACGTTTACTTCGATCAATAATAAAAATCGGGAACTCCAAAATAAATAAAAACGCGTTAAGAACCCGTTATAATGATTAACTTTAGCTTAATAAAAATCGAAGCGAAAATTTCAAACAAATAGGTATCTTAAATTATATTTTGTTTCTCTCCATGGGGTTCAACAAAATTTGCTTAAACAAATCTGCTGTTCCATACACAACTGTAAAATCTACTCGACCCGAATGCATGCTGAGACAGCAGATTTTTACTAAACGTCTTAAAATATTACATTGCAACTTTTGTGACACCTTTCGCAGAATTCGCAAAACCGATAGCCGATGGGGCCGACGAGTTCTTGAGTTTCTATAGCAGAAAGCGCAGCGTAAGTGGCGCCCCCAAAAGGTGGACCGACGACCTGGTGAATGCGGAGGGAACCCGTTGGATGAGGGCAGCGCAGGACCGGTCGTTGTGACGATCTACGACTTGTGTACGTCCATCAGCTGATATGATGATGATTCCAGAATAATACTTAGCATAAGCATATGCTCACGATTATATTCCCCGAGGGACTAGTCAGAGATATTCTGAAAACTCAGAACGTCCACGTTTCACTAGTAACGAGTAACTAGAACTAAGTACCGAAACTCTGCCCATTTTGCCCGTCGCCACTTGTAATGGACAGTCGGTACAATACATACCTCGAAATTGAACCATGCCGGTTTCCTCACAATGATGAAAAGCCAGTGGTGTTACAAATCGTACTCAAATTTCGAAAAACTCATTGGTACGAGTCCTGGACGGGGATCGAACCATCGCCTCCTGCAGGGCAGGCAAGGTTACTCGCCGCTGGACCGACACGGCTTAATAACACGGCGGAATAAAACCAGCCTGATGCACTTTACTTCGCTGGCGATACAAGTACTCCCCAGTTAATATTAATTTCAGCCCCAGGGTCCTTGATTCTTGAATGCGTTTGAAAGAAAAAATAATTTGCTCAGAAGTGGAACTCTATTCAGAATTAAAAATGGGTCAAGATAAAATAAGTCTAAGAAAGGCTTGTGAACCTCTCTATATAATTAGAATTATTTCTACTCGGAACTTATTATGTAGACTTCATGGGAAAGCAACGCGTAGTCCTTCTTTTAACCTATATTCATTGATCTAGGCTACTACGGGGACATACTTTGAAGTGTTTTTGTGGGAAAAAGTATTACTATCATTATATCAGCCGCCACTGTCCCATTTTTGGGCAAAGGGCTTCCTCCGTTCTCTCAATGCGTCCCGTTTTACGTTTTTTTTTAAATAACGGGTTTTCTCTAGACCTCAATCCAGTCCTCATGACTATGATGGGGTCGAAGATGTAGCGAGCTTATCCAGAAGAAGCCTATTTACTCGTACAGCTGGATGTATGGCTTCATTAGGCCAGTTCTTTAAGAAGCTATCGACTTCATTGCGCCATCTTAGAAGAAGACCTAGAGGTCTACTTCGACGCTGATTTTGTTTTGCTGGTGGTCACCAGATTTATAAAAATCCTGCCGTGTAGATTCGGCCTAAAATCAGCTCTACCTGTGGGCATCGAGTGAGGCGACTAAGGGATAAGGTTCCCTAATGTGGACTTGTTCTTGTTCAGGTCATGAGTACAATCACCCTTTAATTTAATGTAACTATCTACATTTACACCCTGTTTTCTTTACATACGATATGATCTCTCGGGGTAATTGCAAAAAATTTCACTTACAAATCAATATTCAGTTTTTATCCTAATTTAGCAACACCTGCCTTCTAGATGAAGTTAGGAACTATGCAATTTCGTCTTAGTTGTAATTACGCCGAAGTAGTAAAGGTCTCCTTACTGTATTTAGTAACTTATTGAGATACTAATAATCATCATCATCATCAGCCTATATACGTCCCACTGCAGGGCACAGGCCTTCCCTCTAGGAGGGTGTTTCGGCGTTAGTCCACCACGCGTGCACAATGCGGATTGGTAGACTTGACATATGCATCAGAATTTCTTCTGCATATGCAGGTTTCCTCACGATGTTTTCCTTCACCGTTTGAGAGCATTCGGTAATACCACAGAGTTCTATATACTACCCTTAGAAAAAGTATATGTCTAGAATGAGCCTCACTGTTTTACCGTATAAAACAAAAGGGGCCAAGTTTCATAGGTTGGTGTGCGTGAGGCGCCATACAAATTATGTATGTGTGCGTGTATATGTATAGGGTTTAGGAGCAAGTACTGGTTCCAATTTTTTTCGACGCTTTCGTATCTTCGACTGTCAATCTTGACACATAACTTTATCAAAGATACTACCGTAAGGTAATACGTACAAAGTTGGAAAAACTCATTGGTACGTGGCATGTTGTCCGTGCGGATTCGAACCCGGACCTCATGATTGAGAGTCCATATCTCTCCGCAACGCGCCACCGATCTCCGAGATAATAATATTACTCGTTAATAATGAATTAGGAATCGAAGACAGCGACCGAAGTAGCAAAGTTAATGTTACCATAGAGAAATTACACGCGAATGTTACCGATACGTCAAGGGAAGGTGGAGTTGGATATCGAAGTACCTAATGCTTCCAGAGTGACGATTCATCTATTACTAGGTACCAGTCACTTTCATGTCACTTATCCGTGTTCAACAGACGTGACACGGCAGCCTTGAGGCGACGAGATTAATAGGTAACAGAAAATAAATATGAACGGACGTCAACCGAAAATCCGTCCTTCTTAATGCTGCCGGTTTTTTAAGGCTTCCGCACATTGCAGCGATATTATCGAGCGATATTATCGACAGCGATATCGCGACACCTTACACACTGCAGCGATTCCGCGATTCGCGTCACGCATGCGCCCTTCACTGAATGTAGTAGAAAGAGATTGCGTCAGGTTGCGATAATATCGCGTTAGTGTGTGGGATCGAGCGCGTCCCCATACAAAATGTACTGAGAACAATTATCGCAAAATCGCAGCGGTATTATCGCTCGATAATATCGCGGCAGTGTGTAGGATCGCGCGCGTCCCCATACAAAATGTACTGAGAACAATTATCGCAAAATCGCAGCGATAATATCGCTGCAATGAGCGGAGGCCTAGACCATGCAACTTAACAACTATTATTATGGGATCAACATTGAAATCGCGACAACAGATCTGTATTTTCACGATTTCGCCTTTGGTGTCGTAGAGAAAGTTGTTCAGTTTGATGGTCCCTTGAAAACCGCGATCATAATTATAACCTACAGGGGGTAAACAGTTGCATTACTTTAAGGGGTGATTGTTCCCATGATACTGAACGACTTTCCCTAAGAAAAATATAGGAAATTCTCACACAAAAATGTGACACGTTTGGTTTCTTTGGGGAAGTTGATCAATGATCAGACTGATCAGTTATCATGGGTACAATTACCCCTTAAAGTAATGCGATTGTTTACCCTAACACCCTGTATAGGTCATTGCAAACTTAGATCAAAGCAAAATTAATGGATAGGCCATTTCAAACCATAAAATTGAGGCAATTCAAAATAATGGTATACTTCAAATTTGTACCGAGATGACAGACAATTGCCTTAGTTTGTATGGACCAATTGCCCTAGTTGTGTGCTTCAACTTAACGCGCTTTAGGCCTATCCATTAATTTTACTTTGATCTAAGATTGCAAACAGTCAACAAGCAGGAGGCACTTGACACAGGTGATCCCCGCCCACCTCTTTGCTACCCTACGTCGATGCTAAATGCGTGTAAAAATGCTCTTCTTTTTAGTACTAAAGGATAAGTTCATAGGTTTGACCGCTAGCGACGGTGCAGTATCGGTTGCCCACTTCTGGCAAGGTACTATTTAGCGACTTTGTTCAAAATTTGAAGTCGACACGATAAGAAGAAGAAGTTCATAGGGCCCTTTCAGACACGCGGCTTGGCATTTTGTCAGCCCTACTAACCAGTAATTACCCCACTGTACCTAAAGTGGCAACCCTATTTTAACGCTCTTACTGAAATTGTGTTCCGAAGTAGTGGTGTGAAATTTACCCTGTATAACTTAGATACAATTACCCAGATTCTCAGGTAGATTCTCCCATTAGCTGTAATAAATTACCTAGATATTATGCTTTCGTAGTTAGGGTAGCCATACGTCCCGTTTTATGACGGACTGTAACCGAATTTGCGATATCAAGTCCCATATTACTATTTGCCCAGTTTTCTTGACATTCTGCGTGAGGGACCGTCGTGGAGGACAATTCTATGGTCAGAGGAAAGAAAAAGGTTGTTAGTGGAGAAAACCTTTTTCTAATTTATCATTAGGTATAATTTTAAAATGACTTACGCCCAATTTTATCATAAAAAGAAGTATCGAAATATGATTGGAAAGAAACAGACTAGACGTTTCTGCATATTTTTACATAACATTATGAAATCGGCGTCGAGGCAGACCTATGAAGTTAAGCATATGCTTACGACTATATTCCCCGAGGGGGTAGTCAGAGATATTATGAAACCTTAGATCTGTATTATCATCTGTGTTAGAACAGCCACGTTCCACGTAGAAGAAGATAGTGGGAAGAAAGAACTGGCCTATCGAATCGCAAAATCGGGACGCATGGTAAAAACGAAGGGAGGCATTTGCCCAGCAGAGGGACAACGACGGCTGATATAATAATAAAGTTATTACGGTGTTAAGTTATTGAACATGCGTGTTGCAGATCTTTGCCTGTATTTCTTTGTTTTGACGAAGCTGTTTGATTCATGTCTGTTTGATGACGACACTTGAAGTGGACTGCTTTATTTTTGTGATTAATCATAACACTTTTTGAAGAAATTATTTATCTAATAAAGTTATTAGTTTCTTTAATCATTTGATTCCGTCTTTTTTTCACCTGAACCTGAAAAAAAGACGGACGTAATCTCGTTTAATCACGAGTGAGCACCCATTTATAATTGTGTGCGTGCTGACGTACTGTCGCGCAGTACATAATGGTGGCGGGTTGTAGGACCTGCGCCATTGCATACTTCACATCTTTTTAGTGTCACATTACGTCCGTCTTTTTTTCAGGTATGTGGGTTAAACTTTATTGATTTATGAGAATAAGCCATTTCTCAGGCAGGACTTCTTTCAAGTGTTATTTATTTATTGGTCACGTCCCGTATCAAGGTAGAAAAGAGTGACATAATGAACAGTGCTTGGACAAAATCGAATGATGAAAATGACGATGTCCCGTATCAATCATTGAAAAATTTGGTAACCCTATTCAAAGTGCATAGAGTCGTTTATCTCCCCCTAACTTTGAATAATGCACGCAAACTCATCAAGAAGTTGTATGAAGATTCACTTTACTCGGGTTAGTAATATCGTGTGAAGAGTGGAAAGCTTTGAACTTGTACCCAACAAGATCAGTTTGTTCAGTGTTAAGGTGTACGCATATTTATCAGAGGCGAGCGAGGCGAAGGAGGCGAACATATCTAAATTCTAATTTTAGAATTGGTTATATGAAATACACTTCGCACATCCGCGGCGAATCGGACGAATCGTCACAATACTATAAGGTCAAATCAAATTAGTTGGCGAAACTTAACAAACGCATTTGGTATCTATTACTAAGTACAATTGCGTGATAATGACCCGCCCACCTCCCGGTCATATGATTTACTGAACCCGCACCCCGCGCACTGCAGCGTACACACGGCGACATATCAGTTACGCACCCTATATAATATACCCATAACTACACTAGGTACAAAACACAAAATAGTGCGGTAGAGAGCCTGCATAGACGCGGCTGCCGGCGCGGGCGCAGCGTGCCGTGAGACGAAACAACAACAACATACCGCACCCTCTCGCACGATTCGCAGCGTTCAACTTCTAATAGGTCAAAGTCCAAACAGGGTAGCCGGAGCAGTCGTCGTGTGTACGTACGATAATAATAATTTTGTTAATCATCAATACCAATTATTTATAAACATTGATAATGTAATCTGTTATCTTTAACAAGTGGGTGTAGTTTCGCTAACTAATTTCAAAAAACCTTATAACATACAGGCTCCTTCTAAAATAATGCTTCACATTTTAAGCGATGACGATTTTTGATACACCTTGTATAATACCCATTTGGATTTCGTTTGCATTTAAATGTATTTAACTTGTTTTTTGACAAATCTCTGTTTCTAGTCACTAATTGATTCTGAAAGGTATGATTTTGATTACATTCCTAAGGTATCCCCAAAGGATTTTCAACGTAATTTGAAAGGGATTGAGGTATAAATTAGTTATAAGTTTTGACAAGTCTGCTGAATTATATAAAACCTTCTTGTTCGCTATTGTAAATTGGATGCTAATCTGATAAGAATGGATTTGAAGTACCTAATAATCAGTGATCGGAATGTCGGGGCATTTTTTGAGTATACAAGTATGGATACGCCTGAATTTCCCGGAAATATCCGGATTTTCACGGGATTTACTGGGATTACCTATTTAGATGTCAAGAGACGTTTTTTTTTAATCAAGAGTATTAGCAGCGCATACTAGAGGCCGCGCCTTTGAAACACGCCACCTGGTACTTTTGACATGTACCGCGCTTAGGTAAATATGTTGACCGTTATTAAACAATGATATTAAGTAACTAGATTAGTAGTTAGGGCACCAAAGCGTTGCCACTTCGAAGATGTCTGCAGGCTTCTTTGACTTCAGTTCAGGCGTTTATCTATAGTGAGCGGACATATCCGTGACGTATAAATTAAGCTACCAAAATGGGGAAATGCGCCGTAAAAATTTGTAAATCACAGTCGGAAAAGAATAATAAAGGAAGTGGTGTTACTTTTCACAAGTAAGTTTACTATATTTTGTCAAAATAAAATTAAAAAACTAAATAAATTTTTCACGCATTGTTTTTGCCATCAGTGTTGCAAGCAAATACGATTTTGATTTTACAAACTTTTACGGCGCATTTCCCCATTTTGGTAGCTTAATTTATACGTCACGGATATGTCCGCTCACTATAGATATACGCCTGAACTGAAGTCAAAGAAGCCTGCAGACATCTTCGAAGTGGCAACGCTTTGGTGCCCTAACTACTAATCTAGTTACTTAATATCATTGTTTAATAACGGTCAACATATTTACCTATGCGCGGTACATGTCAAAAGTACCAGGCGGCGTGTTTCAAAGTCGCGGCCTCTAGTATGCGCTGCTAATACTCTTGATTTAAAAAAACGTCTCTTGACATCTAAATAGGTAATCCCAATAAATACCGTGAAATTTTTATCCATATTTATTAAATCCGGATACTTCCGGGAAATTCAGGCGTATCCAAACTTGTATGCTCAAAAAATGCCCCGACATTCCGATCACTGCTAATAATAAAACTTGGAATGAAAATACATAAGACTACAATAGCCTTAGTGCGTTCACATACGATGACATGACGCACTGACGGAGCGGCAGATGTCAGTCCATAGAACCACACCCGGTGCGTCAATGCGTCACCGTGTGTGCTTCTACGTGCGGTTTCATACAACTCCTTGCTTCACAAATAACGGACAGACGGACTGACGTCTGCAACTGCGTCAATGCGTCATCACACGATGACCATAGAACCACACCCGGTGCGTCAATATGTCACCATGTGTGCTTCTACTTCTACGTGCGGTTTCATACAACTCCTTGCTTCACAATGATGGACTGACGTCTGCCGCTGCGTCAATGCGTCATCGTTGTAATGTAGATTTTCAAAATAATATTGTGATTTTACTTTAATATGATATGACTTCTTCTTATCATGTGAGCAGCAAGCCCTGGTGTCAGAGTTTTTATCAGACCGCCTTATGGCCTCTGACGTGGTTTTTATGTAACGACTACTAACACCAGAGATAGTAGCCGGGACCAACGGCTTGACGTGCCATCTGAAGGACGGAATTTTCTTTCTTTTCAGACAATCAGGTGATTCAGCCGGCAATGTCCTAACCAACTGGGGAAAAACGCACAAAGTGACATATCACTAGGTGTTGTCATCGTCGCCATTGAGAAGGTTGTTCAGAAGGTACCTATAGGTATAATTAATCAAAGATGTTTCCATCTTCAGCGGTATAGGCTATGCATTGTCTGTCAGTTAGTAAGTTAGTCATACCTGTTTTATAAGTATACAGGGTCCTTCTTAATATGCTGACACTTTTTTAAGGGGATGATCAGACCATCGAACTGAACAACTTTCTCTATGGGACCAACATCCAAATCACGCAAAAAAATACATTTGGCTCGATTAGGTTTGCAGTTTTGTATGGGACAGCAGTTTTTTTATCTCTTTCGATGATGGTGCAATAGAGAAAGTTGTTCAGTTTGACGGTCTGATCATCCCCTTAAAAAGTGTCAGCATATTAAGTGGACCTTATAGATTAGAGAAATTATGTTTCTGTGTTTATGTACTTACGAGTATATAGGGGAGTCGTGGCCCTGCTTGTACCATATGACGAGGCCCATCCTGTCGTCGGGGAGGGCTGGGGAGACATCGCAGGGCAGCTCCACCTCCCCGCCCGTGGGGGCGTGCAGGGACTCTATTGTAGCTGGAACAAAGAGATAGTGGTTGTTAGTCATCATCAGTCTTTCTTCTTCTTCTTCGGGTTCCTTTCCATTATTGGACGTTGGAATTCAGCTCTGCATATCCCTGTCTATCTATCAGCATTAAAAAAAAGCGGAAGTGGCATTAAATAACATTTGTGTCGAGTAGGCGTTGCAGTTTAGTATGGAACAGCAGATTTTTTGTTCCGTTCGGTATGCTCCCATTGCAAAAGTTGTACAGTTTGATGGGTAGAGTAGTTGGTGTAAAGGTTAATGATACTTTTCCTTACACCCTGTTCACAGAGTCACTCATACGCAGATGGTTTTTTAAAGGGATGCTCATGCCGTCAAACTGAACAACTTTTTTTTTTGGGATGTACTCGAAATCGCGAAAACAATATCTTTTATTCTATACAAAATTGCAAACCTTAACTAGATTGGACCTAAAAATATGAGACAGATGATTTTTTTAGATTTTCGTGTTAGTCCCACGTACTTGAAAAAAGACGGACGTAATGTTACACCAAAAAGATGTGAAGAATGCAAGGTCCTACAATTTCGTTTGTTCTACAAGGGACCTACACTCACACAGATGCACCAGTTCTAGGCGCAGGTCCTACAACCCGCTGCCATTATGTACCGACCGCGCGACAGTTCGAATTTTTTTACATGTTAGTAGATACACATTTCAATTTTCGCATAGTAGGTACCTAATATGGCTCTTAATTTCGCCTATGAATTAGTGCTTAGAATCCAATGAGACCAAAACCTTTGAATTCTGTAAGGTTCTATTGGGGTAAAAACGTCTTCCCTTTTTGTATGGAACCAAAGCCACTCGGCTGTCGCGGTTTAGGCCACTGCTGGGCCTCTACCCGGACATTCGAACTTCACAATTGCGTGAACGTTTTCGTTCCAATTTCAACTCTATTACAATGAAGTTCGGACCGAAACAGTCGCGATGTATCGAAAGTTCGGGTACAGGACCAGGGCCACACGCACGTGTGCGGCGAGTACCTACAAAATGTATGAAAAAGCATGTGAACTGCTGTGATGCTTGCGCCGAGGCTTAGCACCACAACCTTGTTATAAAAAAAACATCTCATTTTTCTTTTGCCAATCGACGTTAACGACGATCCTAATTCAGTACTTATTTGAAACACCCTCAAGATACGATTACCTTCAATCCGTTTACCACCACAATATATCATCCCAAACCATGTTATTCAGAGATCAGATCGTCTTCAAAGAACATTATCCCGACAACTTAACCGAAGCGTCATCAGTTACGAACCATTCAATAGCAATCATTAAAATAATATCCGAGCTACCTGTGTAATTTTAACCCTATATTTCTTGGATAAATTTCGCCGAAGGCTTTCGAGTATGGAATTTTAAAAAGTTTTAAACGAATATCGAAACTACTTGAAATATTTGTAAATGTCTTATACAAGGTGTTACAAAAATACAAAAAAACCTTTAAACCTTGAACAACTTTCTCTATGGGACCAACATCGAAATCGCGAAAAAATATATCTGATATCCCATACATATTTTAGCTCGAGTCGATTTGTAGAGTATGGAACGTCAATTAATTTTTCGCGATTTCGATATTGGTCCCATAGTGAAAGTTTTCAGTTTGATGGTCTAAACCACCCCCTTAAATGTTTATTTGTATTTTTGTAACACCTTGTATAGGGCCCTTCTTAATATGCTGACACTTTTTTAAGGGGAATATTAGACCATCAAACTGAACAACTTTCACAAAGGGACCAATACGAAATCGCGAAAAAAAATTGATGTTCCATACTCTTTTTTTTTTTTATCTTGGACAGGTCACACAAATTATCTAGTCACATTTAAAGTTCCAGAATCTAGCCTGGACTTGTATTATGATAACTAGACAACGATATAGAATACATATATAGATACAAACATCCATGATACTCTACAAATCGACTAGAGCTAAAATATGTATGGGATATCAAATATTTTTTTCGCGATTTCGATGTTGGTCCCACAGAGAAAGTTTCAGTTTGACGGTCTAAACAACCCCCCCCCCCCCCCCCCTTAAGAGTTTTACATATTTATTGTTACTTATGAAACACCCTGTATAGGTTCATTTTAATCTTCATCTTTTCGTGTGGGTAAGCCCTACTGTCAGAGAAATAAAAAAAAACGCAATACGTACGTATTGTAATCATTGACCAAGAATTTTTCTACGATTGTAATATACTCGTACATATCTTACAATTTCAGTTTTGTTTTGTGTTGTGTGTTTGTTTTGTTTAGAAGACTAACTTTGATTCCAATCAAGTAGGCACCTAATCCAAATCCAAAACCATACGAAATTAATTGATGATTAAACTCCTTTTCAGTTAGTTAAAAAGTAGAGATTGAATTATGAGAGAGGTCGAAATCAAAGAATTCAAGGTTTCGATGGAAAATAATGAAATCCTATAAAAAAAGTTCCGTGACTGACTACCTAAGCCACTAAAAATTTAAACATGAAAAGAATACTAATTTTACAGAGGATGCAGGGGTGCAATAAGAAATTATTTTTCGAATTTTAACTCCTAAAGGGTCGCAACAGCGAATTAAAGTTCGCCGAAATCCACGAAGTCAAAAGCTAGCCATCAATAAAACTGCAAATAACCAAAACCTCGAACTTTGATAAAATAAAAATTACTGAATTCACTCGATTCAAATTGTTTTTTTTCTTTGCGCAACGAAATACATTCATATTATTCTGCGAGTCGAACTCGAACCTTGAGAATATCGAGAAGCATCGATTTACATCACAATCACAAGAAATCATCTCGATTACTAGTCCCTTAAAGTACTGACTACAAAAAAGTTACTGTCTTGCGATCTATCGATAAAATTGCAGAAATAAAAAAAAAACTGAAAAGAGAACAGTTTTTAAATCCATATACAGAGTGAAAGGAAAAGTATCATTAACCTTTAAACCACATACTCTACCCATCATGTTGAGAACTTGAGATGGATGTGTTTTGTAACTGGAATGGACGGGATTAGGAATGAGTATATCTGAGGAATACAGTATTTGAGAGTTACGCGGTTATTACGCGGGATGACAGTCATCCCGTGATCATGGCAGTTGTAACACTGCCGAAATATCGGGAACTCAAATATACTAAAACGCGGTAAGAACCCGTTAAAATGTTTAATTCTAGATTATATCTGAGGAAGTTGGAAAGTAGCGCCCTGTGACAAAAATATTTTGGGGTAATAGATTATCGTGGAAAACGCCCTGCTGCCCGCTGGACAGAAGATCTAAAAAAAAAAAAGCGGCTGGATGAGGACTGAATTTTGTGGCGCGCCTTGAGAGAGGCCTATGTTCAGCAGTGGACGATGATAGGCTTATGTATGATGATGAGATTATCGTGGTATGGGCATGGGATGCGTAGAGACGAATGTCATATTATAAGGCAAGTGCTAAGTATGACTGTGGATATGTGTGGTAGGAAGGCAGAAGAGAGATGGATTGTGCGTGGAATGATATGTGTAAGAAACGAGTGAGTGTTGAAATGAGAGTTGAGATGAATGGAAGAGGATGATATATTGAGCCGACCACAAATAATAAGATATAAACAAGAGATTACCTTTTTTGAAAAGTGAAACTATAAAAAAATTCCAAATGGATAGGAATATGCCTGGGCCCCATTAAATAAACATGACAATTGTTATTTACAATGACAATTCAGGGTACAATTGAGACAATTATAGGGCTTATGTTACGTACTACATATTTAGCGTCATTATAGTAACCAGCAATGTCTAGAATTGTCATTGAAAATTACAATTGTCATGTTTATTAAATAGGGCTCTTTCAAATATATTGTAAATCTAAAGAAACATTTTTTTTAGGCACTAGTACAAAGACAGATTTTCTTACTGACCGTACAAAGCCTTGCTGCCGTTTGCCGCAGGAGGGTTTTTATGGTGTTCTCGAAGTGTTACCATTGATTTTCGATTAGAGATAGTTCAGTTCAATCGGCGAATAAATTGTTACCAAGTCTATCCGTTTGAGAGGAGTGAACGGGAAAGTGTTCATTGTCGGTAGTTACTAGTCTATCTAGTTTGTATATTATACCGATCGTCTTCATTATTTCAGCCCGATAACGTCCATTGCTGAACAAAGGCATAGAAAATACAGAGTGACTCATTCATAGTAGTTCAATATTTATTTTAACTTGATCCACCCACCCACCTAACTATCAATGTTACTTAGGAATATTAAAAGAGGCAACTTCAGGAAACGAAAAAAAAAGCTGTACTATACAAAACTGCTGTACCTAACCTACCTACCCGACTCAAATGTATAAAACATCAAATTTTTTTTACGTTTCCTATAGCTGCCTCCATAGTGAACTTTGTTCAATTTGATAGTCTGTATGAACAGCTGATTTTTTATTCGCGTTTCATGAGTTTGGCTCTGTAGGAAAAGTTGTTCAGGTGCATGGTATGAATTTTGAAAATCTGCTATTTCATACAAAACTGCAGTTAGTATATTCGACTAAACATTTTATGTAAGGGATGTTTTTTTTCGCAATTTCGATGTTGGCTCGATAGCGAAAGTTGTTCAGCTTGAAGAGTAGAATACATGGTTAAGTTACACGCACTGATAAAAAATTGTATACGAAAAATAAAGTATGTATGCATTTATATAATGTAGGTATATTAGAAACGGTCGCTTGAAGCCCAGAATGCTGATGGCACTATTTGTATTCTAATTCAGTAATCAAACGACAACAGCTGGGTTTTATTGATTTATTCCGATACAGAAATGTAGACAAAATCAATGTCGTACGCATTATCTGTTTGAATATAAATGTTAGATTATTTGTTATAGGAGATAGACGTACTTTCCGTTTTCATCAGCTGTAAGGCTGATTCAGTATTTAAGACGCTGTTATACCTCCGAGGCCGTTTTTTGATCAAGAACGAAAGTGTTTTAAACTGTGTTTTAAAGTCTGAAATTAAATTATGTCTTTTTTAAGGATCGGGCGGATGGGCGACTGTTCTCAATTACACGATTAGATTAATTTTACAAGATAGAAAAAAATCCCAAAGTTACCCCTTTTTGTTACGTTTTTTCAATACTATGATTAAACTGCTGATATTTAACTTTTTATTCTTGTACTTAACTAAATACATTAAATATTTATAGTGAACTCAGGAGAAGTTTTGCGCTTAGAAACTCCCATGAGCAAAGATATTGACGAAAAACACGTTTTTTTGCGATCCAGCTTTCAATTGGAGCGGGATGGCTAATTGTAAACTTATGCTTGCAAGAAAGAGACGCTTGCACTGGGATAACCTAGCCTTAAATGGTGAAGAGCATCTCTGTGATGGGGATGGACCAGGTTTGCCTGCATAACTCCAGTCGGTTTAGGAGTTACAGTCGTTCAAAGGTCAGTAAAAATTAACAATCAGCTGCAAGGCTGGTCATAGGATATTACTGTAAAGTGTAATAATTATGCACTGTAGCTTTGTAAACAGTACAAAAACTGGCATGATCTGTCAGTCGGTTTTGGAGATACAGCCGGGCGACGGACGCCTTTTTTCTCGTTTGATCGCGCGCAAATAGAAAGAGAGCGATAACTATATATCACGCTGCCATGCTAAAGCCACTGATAGTTGTATCGATGTTTACTTTCTGACCACCCCGATTGTGATTCTATGTATGTTTTAGAATTTAATTAAGTAAATACAAAACGTAAAAGTATTTATTTAGGAATATTAGTATGGTAATTTAAATAATAATTTGAATTTGAATCACGAAAACCAATTTGCTGAGGTTAAGCGCTCTGTATAGGTAATTTCTAAAGCTATTACAAACCTACGTAAAAATTTATTAGGGTTCCGTATTAGTAATTCATTGGGTCGTTTACGAAATAGGTTGTTTAATTCAATTAAGGAATTAGTTGAAATGTTTACTTGTATTTGTGGCTTAACCGTTTTTTTCAAAAATGATATTTAAGTGATGTGAATCTGGTTGTGATGTTATAGTAGACTAGTGTTTTCCCGCGACTTCGTCCGCACAAATTATATACCAGATTTTAAGTCAGATCATAAGCTATCAAACAAAAAAAGTTTTATCAAAATCAGTTCAGTAGTTTTTGCGTGATGCGCGAACAAACAAACAAACTAGCAATTTTGTCAATAGATGGCGCTACACGTTTTTAAATCGCGCTATCGAATGTTATTTGAATTTATATGAAGAGAACCGCAACTTTTTTATTTCTCATGATTTTACGGTTATATAATAGTTAAGATAAGATTACACACCGAGGACAGGAAATTAAGAAAGGTGTCAGATCTCATGTGATCTGCGGCTTTCTTA
The DNA here is from genome assembly GCA_963693445.1 of Agonopterix heracliana. Taxonomy (NCBI): domain Eukaryota; kingdom Metazoa; phylum Arthropoda; class Insecta; order Lepidoptera; family Depressariidae; genus Agonopterix; species Agonopterix heracliana. The sequence continues at coordinate 11,212,677 of OY856331.1, forward strand.
TTTACTGTCCTCGGTGTGTAATCTACTATTACTTCACAACCAGATTCACATCACTTAATATCATTTTTGAAAAAAAACTATTTTTCTCCTCGACCGAGGTGGAAAGCAGCAACTTCGTTTAGCGCAGCGGGGCGAGAATTGACGCTTTCTGTCCGGAGGGGAGAAAAACCCCATAACTCTGCGTTATGTAGATATAAGATATAGGTAATTTTCTATTTTTATCCGTATATCAAGAAGAAATTCGTCGCGGGGGTGGGACTTTGGCAGAGGAGAAAGTATGCGAATGCGTTCTCCCCTCCGTCAGGATGCGCTGCTTTATCTAAACACAAATCTGGGCTAGATTGTGGTAAGTACTTTAAATTGGACTAGATAATCGATGTGATATCAAAAACGTTTATTTATTCATTACAAGTCTGATCTAGGCTGGAATCGAACCGCCCCTTGCATGGAAGGCGAGGCGAGGTTACTAACCACTATACCACTACCTCTTTCAATAAGTATAATTTGCATCTCTGATCCATTATATTTGCATCTTGAAAACCAATGTTTATAAAATAAAGATCATTTTATAAGATAACACGGTTAAATGGAACCCTGCGGACATGACGCAGTGCCATGAATTCAATGCAGGTATATTTTTAATTGTCGACAGGACCCTCAATTTGAACGTATTGAAAATCAATACTATGATTCTATCTATGAGAATTACGAGATGATGTGAATTTATATCGTTATTAGGATTCCGTAGTCAAATAGAGAGTTGGTGGCGCGTTGCCGAGAGTTACGGAAACTCAATTTTGAGTTATGGAGACTCAATGAGTTTTCCTAACTTATGTGTACGTAATACCAACTGCTCTCAAACGGGTGAAGGACAACGTCGTAAGGAAACCTGCACACGCTAAAGAAGAAATGCCGATGCGTACGTGAAGTCTACCAATTTGCATTGGGCACGCGCGGTGGACTTGCAGTGGGACGTATACAAGGTGTTACAAAAATACAAATAAACATTTAAGGGGGTTGTTTAGACCGTCAAACTGAACAACTTTCTCTATGGGACCAACATCGAAATCACGAAAAAAAATGTTCTATACTCTACGAATCGACTCGAGCTAAAATATGTATGGGATATCAGATTTTTTTTTTCGCGATTTCGATGTTGGTCCTATAGAGAAAGTTGTTCAGTTTGACGGTCTAAACAACCCCCTTAAGAGTTTTAAAAATGTATTCTTACTTATGTAACACCCTGTATAGGCTGATGATGAGTCAAATATAGAACCTTTATTAGTTTCTTCCATTCTATCTTCACGATTGATTGCGTGTGTCTGTCTGAATACATCTCTATTACTCTCTCATCTTAGCACCTATTGAATTAAAATGATAGAATTTTAATCATTTTCATCTAAGCTGATACGTCCACTGCTGGACATAGGCCTCCCCCAAGGATCGCCACAACGACCGGTCCTGCACTGCCCTCATCCAACGGGTTCCCGCCGCCTTCACCAGGTCGTCGATCTACCTTGTACGGGCTTTCTGCCTACCCACACTGCGCTTTCCGGTGCGCGGTCACCACTCGAAAACTCTTCGGCCCCATCAGCTATCTGTTATGCGAGCAATGTGCTCAGATAATTAGACCACTGCGTTCTTCAGTGTCATACGAGAAGACTAAGGGTTCGAGTTAATGCAGTATTTTTCTGGCTATAGCCAATCACCATGTTTCTGAACACACTGAAGGACATTACGGTCATCAGGTTGGAGAAAGTATGGTTAGGTGGAAAAAGGTCGGATGCTAATTGACTTTGGGATGTTGTTCAGGGATGGTTAAGACCCTGTGCCAAACGAGGAGAGGAGGGGGAGAAACTGCAAAATTTTCAACCTTCCTCCGGTTTTTCCTTAATAACTTTTTTCCGTTACGTTCTACAGCAAAAGCATAGTCTACTTTTTTGTAGAACGTTAAATTTCCTACAACTTTTATCTTTCAGTGTGAGTTTTGACCTCAAGGAATAAACAAAAGAAAAACAACCTACATTCATATTTTTTTTAACCACGGAATTCGTACCAAAATACAACATTTTACCTACAAATATTTGGAAAAAAACGTGTAGAATTCTTTTATTCAACTCGGCCGGGCTACAATGGGAGCTTGAATAAAAAAAAAAGGTACTAACTTGAAGGTAATTTTCAACACCCATACATAATACAGGCTCAATATTCGCCAGCGAGAAGTGCTCTCAGTTTTAGGGTACCGCTGCTCAAAGGCTATGGTTAATGTCCAAACCAACTGGATACAGTTTGGGCATAATTTTTGTGAAATATGGACATTATTATTACAGCTTGGCAAAAATGAGTAGAAAACGGTGACAGCAGAAAGTAAATATTTTAGTACAAATTGAGAATAGTTTAGGACTGCCTCCTTGGTCTAATGGTTTAGAGCATTGGGCTCTTGACACGGAGGACGTGGGTTCGATTCCCATGGGGGACACCTAGTGATATGTGTTATACACCCAGTGGTATACTTTGTGCGTTTTTTCCAAGTTGGTTAGGACATTGCAGGCTGAATCACCTAATTATCTGAAAAGAAAGATCATTCCATGCTTCGGATGGCACGTTAAGCCGTTGGTCCCGGCTACTATTTCTAGTCGTTACATAAAAACCTTGTCCGTACGGCGTAACCGTAAGGCGGTCTGAAAAAACTCTGACAAAAGAGCTTGCTGCCCACTTGATAAGAAGAAGAAGTACACATTGCAAGGTAAATAATTGTTTATTGTTAGTCTTTACGCAAGAGATCCCATTTAATAAATCAGTCGTTGTAGTCAGTGTTTGGCAGGAGAATTCTTTCATTTTTCAATGGAACAAATCAACTGTCATAAAGTGTTATTATATCCATTGATGAGATGACATTTTCTCTCGCAGCTATTTTTAGTTCAAATTTTTAAATAGGTACGGAACCTTTTATTCAGTTTACGATAGTCACTTAGCCAAGTTTTTGAACAAAACATTCCGTGGGTACAATACAATTTTTTCATTTGAATTTCATATTATTTAGGTTGTCGTTTACTTTGTTAATTAAGTTGACGTAATATGAACCTTAATTCCTATTAACATGTTTGAAATTAGTTTGACACTTAGTTTTCGCACTTTGGTTGAAAATCTAGAGTTATTAATTTTAACAGTGTTATAACGTTTAAATGTTAACATCGTCTCAGCCGATAGACGTCCACTGCTGGACATAGGCCTCCCCTCAGAATCGCCACAACGACCGGCCCTGCGCTGCTCTCATCCAACAGGTTCCCTGCGCCTTGTGGGGGCTGGATACCCACGCTGAGCTCGCCGGTACGCGGTCGCCCCTCGAGAACTAGCAGGCCCCATCGGCCATCGGTTCTGCGAGCATTAAGTGTTAAGAAATGACAGCAAAACCCAAAAACAATTACACAGAATTAATATATGAAATACATTTGAATCGTAGTCCGTACTCTGATCAAATCAGCCGTGTCCTACAGAAAGGAGAGGTGTGGATAACTTGAAACCAACGAGCATGCATGACATTGTTCAAAAAAACAATTTGAAACAAATGCCTGGATAGGGATAGGCCTGGGCCCCATTTATGAAACATGTCAATTGTAATTTACAATGACAATTCAGAATACATTTCTGGTTACTATAATGAAGTACGTGACATGCATTACGTAACATGCAGTACGTCAAATGCGTCCTATGATTCTCAGTTATGTAACCTAAATTGTCATTGTAAATTCAATAAAATTGTCAATTGTAATTTACAATGACAATTCAGGACATTGCTAGTTACCATAATGACGCTATAAACAGGCAGTACTGAATATGTGTCCTAAAAAGCAAGTATCAGCAATGTATCCTGAATTGTCATTGTAAATTACAATTGTCAGTTTTATTAAATGGGGCCCAAACCTATTCAGAAATTTTTTTATTTTTTCAAAAACTTCATTCTCTTGCCCTCATCCCATTATTTGGGGTCGGCGCAATATGTCACCTTCTTCCATTCATCTCTTTTAGCAGCGCTAACTCCTTTCTTATACATCATCCTTCACTTCACACAATCCATCCGCTTTTTATTCAATCGAAATTGATTAAGAGTCTACCCATCAAACTGAACAACTTTTAATATAGGAGCAAACAGATCGGATAAAAAAAAATCCGCTGTTCCATACTAAACTGCAATGCCTACTGGACTCAAATGTATGCAACACCAGATATTTTTTTTGCTCCAATCTGTTTGCTCCCATAGTAAAATGGTGTTCAGTTTGATGGGAAGACTCTTAGTTTAAAAGGATGCTAATGATATCAATTTCACTCTGTATATACATCCTTTCGTAATAATCTTCCCTTCGATAAAGTAATGTTTCTGACCATCCCGAAAAGGGAAATATTGATTTTAATAATTTTAAAATCACAACAAAACCTTCTCATGCAATAAAACACAAAGTCCTTTAATTGCAAATAAAATTTAAATATTTTTTTCCTAAATCTGGGGTAAGTTAAACTGGCAACACTACACGCGGGTAAACTTAACAGGAGTTTTTGGCGGGCTTTGGTAGCTGACGTTTGGAGTCCTTATATTTCATCGAATTTTTATTGTTTATAGTGAGTTTTGGTTCGTAAAATTGGTGTTGTTTTGCGTAACAAAGTGTCGTGCAAGTGAACAATATATAGTTCAGTGAAATATGATGGTGCATGGGTCGTAAACAGGAAAAGTGTTCCGTGATTTTAGCGCGGCAAAGCGGTCGGTTCACCTCTTTCCTGTGGACTTCTCTGCTTTTCCTGCGTCTTTCGATTGCCTCCAAAAACTCCAAAGAACCATCAAAACGTCGAACACCAACGTTTTAATGTGAAAACAGAAGAAAATTAAAAATAAATTAAGATTTAGCCAAAAGGTCTAGTAACCAGGCTAGTAAATATATTTAAAAAAAAAAAAGTAAACTTAACAATTCCCTTACCTATAAAATAATAACTGGAACCTAATGTTGTGCATACGCTTCTCTATTCGTTGAATAAAGCTTTGAATTTGGAATGCTTTTGTAGTTCAGTTTTACGATCCAACGAGTCTTTTATTTAGTGTTGTCCGAGTATTTGTCGATATCGATAAATCTATAATTTCAATTTAGCTTAATTTTGACATCGAGTAGGTATTACACGGCTGCTCCAAAATAAAACAGAATCATTTTGAAACACTTTCTTATTACAAGTTGATGTACCTTGTTCAAAGTAATCAGAATTGAGGATTCTTTTAAATCATTTGGAAGTTAAATATTTACAGGACTATCCACAAATTAATAAATTTTTATCGTACATTGTAATTTAAGTAATTGAATAATTAATAAAAACGTTATTGTGGCTCAGTAGCGGCGTATTCAGTGTTTTGTTTTGTAGCAACCACAGTTTTGCATCTAGATGAGTAGCATTGTAGTAGTAGCATCTAGCTCATTGTGTACAATGGTTTATGATTTAATGCGAATATTCACGTTACTTTTGAATATACATTATTATAAAAAGATTACGAAACCTTGCACCAATTATGAAACAAAAAAACAAAACCGTCCTAAGATCAGTATTTTACGGAACAAAATTATTTAGTAAAACTATCTAAAACAACTTCCTTATCATTCGGTAATAACAGCAAGTTACGTGAAAATTTATTACATTAATTATTTGCATTTTCTAGCATATTATGATTACAATATTTTAACATTTTATTATACACAGAGTGACAGACTTTGGGTACTGATTTGGGTATAATTTTAAAAATACATAGGTACAAGAGTTGCCTTTGGCCTGTAGTTGGACTAAACATTTTTTTTTTTATAATAATAGGACTACCTTTTGTCACATAAAATTTGAACTACTATTATCTATTTTCGTAATACATAATATACACACATAATAACATTTGAAAAAAAACTTAAATGTGATATCGATAAAATTAAAAGTCGATAGAAAAGGAACATCACTAAAACCGCACCAGGTGTTCCGAATCTGTGATCCAGAATCCACTTTTAACAAAGCGCCTGTTATAATCTCGATCGTTCCCGGGAAGTAAGATAATCGGGACTCTAAAATCGGTCGAATCATTATTTTCTCGAATAATAATGAGATGCCATTGACGCCTGCCCGTTGAGAATTAAAAAAAAAGAAACGTAGTGTGAGTTGGGTTGGTGTGTTAAAGGTTCCGTAGTACATTTTTATTCAAATGAGTTTAAGTATGTTATTGGAAATATTTGGTATTTGAATCTCTCAATTCCTTCTTATCTAAAAAATTTATATTTTAAAATTTAAAATTTGTATTGCGTCGTCGGTGGCGCGTTGCGGAGAGGTCTAGACCATGCTATGATATCTTAGTGCAAACCTAGGAAGAAGTATTAGAACGTGCAAACGAAGTGGAACGCTGAAAGACAGCTTCCGCCATCTCTCGGTGACATTGCGAAGCACTATGAGCGACAGCGCGCTACACCTCACCGCTGCGCTGTAGTAGTGAGAGATTTCGCCCATATCAAACACTGTCTTGTTGGTCTAGTGGTCTAGACAACCGGCTCACGATTCGGGTGCTTATGGTTCGAGCCTCGTGTCGGCCGGCCGTCTTTTTCTATTTATTTATTAATGTGGCTCCCCCATCCGCTAATAAGGTGCAACGACAATAATTAAGCCGTTCTAAAATCCTAGGCGACTTACCTATCTATACCCAATATACATATTAATCTATGGTCTAGACACTCAATCATGAGGGGCCGGGTTCGAATCCGCACGGACCACATGCCAATATGTACCAATGAGTTTTTCTATCTTATGTACGTAATCCCAACTGTTCTCAAACGGTGAAGGATAACATCGCGAGGGAACATGTGTAATCTGAAGATGAAATTCTGATGCGTATGTGAAGTATACCAATCTGCATTATGCACGTGTGGTGGACTAATGCCCGTACACCCTCCCTGAGGGTAGGCCTGTGCCCTGCAGTGGGACATTATACACTATACAGGGTGAAATATTTTTTTTTTTGCTGCTTCATGAAACAAACATCACAATTTACTTTTTTAAATCAAATCATCAATCAAAATGTTTTATTCAAAATAATATCACATGGATAGCTTTCTGACGTCATTTTTTACTCTACCACCGCGTCGGAAGGTGTTTCGTTGTAGAGAAGATGCGGCCAGAAACTGTAACACACATACCTATTTAAAAAAACAAAATATGCAAAGTACACACAAATACAATATTGAATTACATATAGTTCCAATATTATTGATTATAAACATGTTACAGCCATGTTGTGTTATTATTGGTTAGCACGTTTCCCCGGTTTGGAAGAGCGTATCCGCGACTTCGTCCGCACAAATTATATACCAGATTTTAAGTCAGATCATAAGCTATCAAACAAAAAAAGTTTCATCAAAATCGGTTCAGTAGTTTTTGCGTGATGCGCGAACAAACAAATAATTTTGTCAATAGATGGCGCTGCACGTCATTTAAATCGCGCTATCGAGTGTTATTTGAGTTTATATGAAGTGAACCGCTACTTTATTATTCCTCATGATTTTACGGTTATATAATAGTTAAGATAAACAATACATGTTACGGCCAAAGACCCATCCGAGACAAATTTTTCAATCTTTTAAACTCCTTCCTACGTAACGTACCTACATTGCAATATCTCCACGAAACTAAGATTGCCTCTATGAAAGTAAAACCCTTCTAGACAGTAACTGAACGACAGAAATACAACTAGTTCAATTAAGGTTTTTATTGAACCTTCCGATACGGAACCCTAATATAAAAAGAAAAAACCGGCGGTGCCTCAGACGATAGTTAAAGGAATTGATACCGTCTGGCTTCGATATTTCTTTTTAAGAGGATAGACGAGTACAGTTTTTTCCATACAAACGTATTCCCCTGTTTTCTCACTGGATAATGACACTAGACCAAAAAAAAATTTATCAAATAATCTATGTTGCCTCTGCTATGTCCCTATGTTTTGCTTTTTTGCATTAATTAATTACTGTATGAACTAGGGACCTTCGAAAATTACCAATTTTACCGCCTGTTTTCAGACATCCAGCAAACGAATTTAACGAATATAAACAAAAAAAGCAAAACGTACAGACATGGCCAAAGTTTTTCTCATATTATTCTTAAAAGAATTATTAAAATCGGTTTAGTTTTGGAGGAGAAAACAGGGGGGGGGGGGGGGGGAATACGAAATGCTGTTTTCGTCGATTTTATGTAGATAAAATCGGTTCGAGCTGCAGTTGTCTCTTTCACACTCTAGTCGGTGAGTTGTATGGGTGGGACGGATCGGACAAATATGTAAACAGTCGGAAAAGTGACATATTCTCCAAATTAGCATTTCAGACCGTCTATCCTCTTAAGTTTACACAGAATCTTTGATATTACTTTGAGATATCGAAAGTGTTTCCCTTTTGAAGTTTTACTAGTAATTTTATTAACATTTTAACACTGTTAATGACTAAATTAACGAAAGAACTTTTACCCAAATTGTATAGGGTTAAAAAAGAAAAGAGAATGGACCGCCATATTTTCTTCTCGTGGGTCTCGTACGAGTCGACTAAGGGATACGGTTTCTATTATCATCATCATCATCATCCTATACAGAATGTTAGGGTAAACAGTTGCATTACTTTAGGGGGTGATTGTACCCATTATACTGATCAACTTTCTCTATGAAACCTACGTATACGAAATCCACGCGAATAGTCTTAACTATTATGAAACTGTATAATAAGTATATGTCTGTACATTGAAGATATTTACAAAAAAAGGTTACGATATGGTTTCTAGGCATCCCTGACTCGAAATCATTTTTTATTTTTATTTTTTGTCATTTGTTCGAGCATCACACAAAAACTACTGAAAGAATTTGATGAAACTTTCTTTGTTTGAAAGCGTATTACTTAGAAAAAGTATATGTCTAGAATGGAATATACCGTATAAAACAAAAGGGGCCAAGTTTCATAGGTTGGTGTGCGTGAGGCGCTATACAAATTATGTATGTGTGCGTGTATATGTATAGGGTTTAGGAGCAAATACTGGTTCCAATTTTTTTCGACGCTTTCGTATCTTCGACTGTCAATCTTGATATATAACTTTATCAAAGGCGTATTATTAATTGACTTAAAATCGGGTATATCTAATCTAAACTATTATAAAACTGTAACTGAAGTGTGTCTGTACATTGAAGATATTTACAAAAAAAAAGATTACGATATGGTTTTTAGGTATCCCTGAGTCGAAATCAACCTTTTTTAGAAATTTTCTCCGTCTATTTGTTTGTGTGTTTGTTTGTTTGTTTTTTCGCGCATCACGCAAAAACTACTGAACCGATTTTGATGAAACTTTTTTTGTTTGATAGCTTATGATCTGACTTAAAATCTGCTATATAATTTGTGCGGATGAAGTCGCGGGTAAACACTAGTAAGGTATAAAATTAACATGCACATGATCAATTGTTCTTATACTGTGGCAGAGGGGAAATGCTACCGCAAGGCTAGTCCTTATAATAAATAGTCAAAGCCTAAAGGTATGAAATCTTAAAAGATTGTGAAGAAAATAATGTATTCTCTGTTTGTATACGAAATACAAGCGAATAGTCCATGTATAAAAATATATTTTATCGCCCAAGAGAAATAAGTCTTATTTTAATGAACCATCCTAATAATTTTCCACAAGGATCGTTCTTGTAAGTTGGGGCAGGAGTATGGTAAAAAAAATCCTTTTTATGTTCCTTGAAATAGCTCTTTATAGGCCCCAGGGGAATATAGCCCAGGCCTTGGGCTTTCGTCATAAATAACCAGAAAAGCAGCCGTATGTTAAGAAAAAAGGAAAAAATATTTTAAGACAGAAAGTTCTTGGGAAAGTTGATGAAGTTTGAACCTTATTATCAAAGGAATAAAGATAGCAATGTGGTGCCTGGTTTCTAATAGCACCATCAATAGACGGTTGTCGTAAGTAGATTTAAAGAAATTATTAACTCTACAAAAGAAACTACAAAATATTTCGACACAATATTCTGCAGAACACATTTTAATGATGAATTAGCAGATATAACGAAATGATGTACTCGTATTATATATGGTCCTTCTTAATATGCTGACACTTTTTAAGGAGATGATCAGACCATCAAACTGAAAAACTTTCTCTATGGGACCGACATCGAAATAGTGAAAAAAAAAATCTCCATACAAAACTGCAAACCTACTCGAGCCAAATGTATGGGACAGCTGATTTTTTTTTGTTCTGTTTGATAGTCTGATACTCCCCTTATAATTTCGTTAGACCTTATACAGGACACATACATTCCTCACGATGATGTTTTCCTTCACCGTTTGAGAGCAGTCGGTAATCACGTACTTACAAACTCATTGGCATATGGCATGTCGTTCGTGCGGATTCGAACCCGTACCTCAAGATTGAGATTCCATACCTCTCCGCAACGTGCCACCGAACTTTGCTACTACATGCTTAAAAAGTACATATAAGTAATACTAGTGTTTTCCCGCGACTTCGTCCGCACAAATTGTATACCAGATTTGAAGTCAGATCATAAGCTATCAAACAAAAAAAGTTTCATCAAAATCGGTTCAGTAGTTTTTGCGTGATGTGCGAACAAACAAACAAACTAACAATTTTGTCAATAGATGGCGCTGCACGTCATTTAAATCGCGCTATCGAGTGTTATTTGATTTTATATGAAGTAAACCGCTACTTTTTTGTTCCCTATGATTTACGGTTTTATAATAGTTAAGATCAATGTTTCAGACTACCCCGTAAAGGATAAAGGTCGTGAGTTAATTTAAGTAATTAATCTGATATAAGTTATATGGCAAGGAGTGAGGATGCATCGTGTTTACAAAGTAACATCAAGTCACATACTTACTTTGCAATTTTACACGATTATGTTCGAGTTTAAAAGCATCTAGTAGGGCTACCATGTTATTAACCGGTATTACGGGATAAAAACCGGAAAAAGAAATCTTAACTATTATAAAACCGTAAAATCATGAGGAATAAAAAAGTAGCGGTTCTCTTCATATAAAATCAAATAACACTCGATAGCGCGATTTAAATGACGTGCAGTGCCATCTATTGACAAAATTGTTAGTTTGTTTGTTTGTTCGCACATCACGCAAAAACTACTGAACCGATTTTGATGAAACTTTTTTTGTTTGATAGCTTATGATCTGACTTAAAATCTGGTATATAATTTGTGCGGACGAAGTCGCGGGAAAACACTAGTTAATTCATAAAATTACTCATATATCTCGTAACAGTTACTGTATTCCCGTTGATGTAGATGCCAGAAACTTTGTCACAATTGCCAGTACAAACATGGTGTCGCATCGGAAGTTAGTAGGTATAAATTATTACCTAATATTATAAATAACAATAAGCGTACCAAGAGAAACCAAAATTGTTTAGTGGAATGAATTAGTTATGAGCAAAAAAAAAGAAGCCATGTAAGATACGATAAAATATTATTTATTTGCACACCAAGAATAGACAAATACAATTAATGCAAGTATCATGTTTAAATAATAAAAATAACTTTTTTTTAAATCTGTTTGAATACAGAAGCCGTGCAGTTATATCTAGGCTCACTAATGAACTACTAGTTGCTTCCCGCGACTATAACTACGTGGAATTTATATGCCTGGATCCTTCTCTCAAAGTTCAAGCTAATAAAAATTCGACGGAAAGACTATCGCATTTATAATATTCGTATGGATTTATGGTGTTAGAATAGACTAACGTGTCACGCCGCACAAATCAGTCCATCCCCGATGAGTTGAACATCAAGACGAGGCTCTCCATTACATATAATGTATGCAACGAGTCCTTAAATTTTTTAGGCGTAAGGAGCACAGATAGTATGGAAAAACTCATAATCACCGGACGAATGGAGGGAAAGAGAGTAAGAGGACGTATGCCTACGCAATGGACCGATGTGGTAAAAGAAATTACCGATAAAACACTACAGGCCTGCATACACCGGGTCCAGGATGAAGGATCGAGCAGCCTGGTGAGCAGTGGTGGCACAAGCGGCCTCAATGGTCACGTCCCTCCGCCATGAGGTTACGACCAAGAAGAAGAAGAAGAACGTGTCATGCCAAAATTAAGCATAAGATACCATAATCCTCAGTCTCCTTGTATGACACGTATTCCACTTGAAGAAATGGGACGGTTTATTCTAAGCAGGAACCATACGGCAACCAGTTTCCGTAAAACCGATTTTCAAACGTGGTAACCCAAAAACTGAGTAAAGAATTTCATTAAGCCGCGAGTTTGTAAAGAAGTCTTTAATGGGTTTGCGTAAAGTCGTTTTATGGCATGCAAATATATATAAAAGCGCCTTTATGGTAACTCTTTATGGTAGCTTTTATACGATCAATAATGTGCACGAGTCTTTATTACTCTGTATGAAGCTGGAATGAAGAAATTTTAAATGGAGGTGACCATGCGTTTTGTTTGTCCTGATTTCCGGTAAAATGTTCCATTCAAAACACCGATATAATGATTATTAATGTAATATTATGTTCTAAGCTATGTCTTAAATCTGATATTTAATTATCAATTTTTCCATAAATTATCCAATAAGTTTAACGTGTAATAGACGTGAAACTAGAAGATGTTGGCTGGATGGTGGACTAAATATTTTTAACGTTTTAGTTTAAAAGTCGATTTTTGGCAACATTTGTTTTATTACTCTACCATATTGGATTTTTTTTTTATTTTGCGGCGACGGGCTCACCCCCCGTCACACTGGACAGAGTTTCGGTACTACTGGTGAAACGTGGATGTTCTGAGGTTTCAGAATATCTCTGACTACCCCCTCGGGGAATATAGTCGTGAGCATATGCTATGCTATTGGATATTTGATGATGTCATAATTATGACGTCACAACCCTATTTCGTCCTAGACACAATAACTAGAACAAAACTATAACTCAAGTCGTATACTAATACTACTCAAACATCTGTGTGCAGAAGTCGCTTGATAGAGTCCTTATGTTTATTACAATACGAATCAAAATGGCTTCATTCGCGTGACTTTCCAGAGCTAACTTTGGGTATAAATTTTTTGATATCCTTTTTATTTTTCTTGTATGGCGGTTCTGAAACTGTTGGAAATGCCGTTTTACTGGATACTACAATAGACTGCGGATTCAAAATTGGATTCACCAAGGAGGTTTAGACAGACCAAAGATTTCTTCTGGTGGGTTTCGTATGAGGTGACTAAAGGATATTGGTTGCCTGGCAGTGTTTAGGCTTCAGATTGGTACCAGGATTTGAATAGTGGGGTTCGACATTTACGACAAAAAATTTTGTTTTTCCGATTTTTGTCACTATTTTTGTTCAAGCATCATATAATATTCACATTAATAGTTTAATACACACAGTTTTAACCACGGACTTGAAAAAAAGGCGGACGTAATGTGACACTAAAAAGATGTAAAGCATGCAAGGTCTTACATATTCGTTTGTTCTACAAGGGACCTACACTCACACAGATGAACCAGTTCTAGGCGTAGGGCCTACAACCCGCCACCATTTTGTACCGCGCGACAGTGCGTCGGCACGCACACAAAAATAAATGGGTGCTTCACTCGTGATTAGATGAGATTACGTCCGGATTTTTTCAGGTCCGAGGTTTTAACACGTTATTTCCATGGTTGTCCAAGATGTCGCATTAAGTTATAAGAATGCCGATTCTACCCATACCTCGTTTTAATCTTATTTGTTCATGATTTTATCGTGTTTTCTTTGCTCTGTAATTTAACATGGCGTCTCCTGTTATCAAACAAAAGATAATAATCTAAGCAATTTAATATTTAAGATTCTACTCCCATTAATTACGTTTTACATTAATTATTATCAAGATCTATTAAGGTACATCGTCTCGGATCATGTTCCGAAAATAGAGTAAGTACTACATTAAACTTTGATTAAGGCTAGTAGGTTATCCCAGTGCAAGCGTCTCTTTCTTGCAAGCATAAGTTTACAATTAGCCATCCCGCTCCAATTGAAAGCAGGATCGCAAAAAAAACGTGTTTTTGTCAATATCTTTGCTCATGGGAGTTTCTAAGCTAAAAATTCTTCTGAGTTCACTAGAAATATTTAATGTATTTAGTTAAGTACAAGAATGAAAAGTTAAATATCAGCAGTTTAATCATAGTATTGAAAAAAACATAACAAAAAGGGGTAACTTTGGGATGTTTTTCTAACTAGTAAACTTAATCTAATCGTGTAATTGAGAATAGTTGCCCATCCGCCCGATCCTTAAATAAGACATAATTTAATTTCAGACTTTAAAACACAGTTTAAAACACTTTCGTTCGTGTTCAAAAAACGGCCTCGACGGGATAACAGCGTCTTAACAAATAGACCTGTTATTAATAATTAAAGTGCCAATAACCCGGGTAATCAAAGTGTGAATTACCTAAATGCGTTAATTACTTATAATATGAAGGTTGCTTCACACCATCAAGCGGAACAACTTTTACGATGAGAATGGGACGAATATTAAATTCACGGTAAAAAAAAATGGTTCTATAGCAAATGTAATGCAAATGTTTACCGTGAATTTAATATTCGTCCCATTCTCATCGTAAAAGTTGTTCCGCTTGAAGGTGTGAAGCAACCTTTATATTATAAGTAATTAACGCATTTAGGTAATTCACACTTTGATTACCCGGGTTATTGGCACTTTAATGTCAATACATTTGCTATAGGTTTGGCTACTGGACCCAAATGTAGATTGTAGATGTAATAGTATACAGTATAAACACCCAGTGTGTCAAATAAACATTTAATTAATTTTTTTTAGTACACAACAATTTTCTTCTTCAAACCAACGATATCAATGTACTAAAGTACTAGATACGGTGATCAGTAGGAACTGCATGTTACTCTTAAATGGGGTGTATGCACCTGATTTATGTTAGTCTCCTTTGCACTAATGAGAATGGCAGACCATCTGTTTGACAATCTGTCATTTTTTACAATAATTTATAACAATTTATTTAAATATTTTTAATAAATAAAAACCACCTGTAATCTTTTGTAAGGTAAACTACTATTCTAATATAAGGTCAGTACGTAAAATTATAAGGAAATGTAATTATTAATTTAAATTTGCGAAAATAGGAAAGTCTATTAATTTCCTCAAGATTGGGTAAGTCCATTATATTTTGTCTCATTTCGTCATCCAATAAGTGATATTTGAGAAAAAGAGACAAGTTATAATGATCATAGATGAATCAAGAGACTTAAATCAGAGGGCACAAAATAGGCACAATATAATGAACTTATCGCGGTTCCCGGACGAGCATTGAAAATGACGCTAAGATCGTTGCTACTTGAGATTATTTTATAAGTACCACTTGTTTACGGGAAAGTAATTATGCGAAAACATATATTTTTTACCTTGAGATGAAAAAAAGACTTATTGACAGCTAGAGTCGTCATCACGACCGGGTGGCGGTGGGCAACGAGATTTAAATCTCTGTGGACCAAATCTCTTTTTTACGCTACAAGTTTTCTTTTCATTCGCATATTAATTTCTGTTTCTTTTTAGGGTTCCGTACCCAAAGGGTGAAAACGGGACCCTATTACTAAGCCTACTTTGTCCGTCCGTCCGTCCTACCTATTTAGGGCTGTAACTTTTGAACCGTTATAGCTAGATAGTTGACATTTTCACAGAATATGCGTTATTACGGCGTATTTGTTGACAAATAAGAAAATTGACAATAAGTAATTAAAAAATTAAGGGGGTTCTCAACAAGAAACTAATTTTTATGTACTTTTTTTCTTCTCGCTCTATACTAAAAACGGTAATATATACAAGCGTCAAACTTGGTGTGATTATAGAGCAAACTCTACAATATAAGGTCTAACAAAATTAGGTGAAACTATTTTAAGGGGATGATCAGACCATCAAACTGAACAACTTTGTCTATGGGACCAACATCGAAATCGCGAAAAAAACAGCTGTTCCATATTATAAAACTGCAAGCCTACTCGAGCGAAATGTATGGGACAGCTGATTTTTTTCGCGATTTCGATGTTGGTGCCACAGAGAAAGTTATTCAGGTTAACGGTCTGATCATCCGCTTAAAAAAGTGTCAGCATATTAAGAAGGATCCTGTACACAGTGTGTAAAATTAAATGTAACACTTTGTTAAAGTATTGCGTCAGACAATCAAACTGAACAACTTTTACTAAGGGACCAATATCGAAATCTCGAAAAAAAAAAGTTCTGCAAACATAACTCGACTCAAATGTAAGCACCCCTTTAAGAATGTGTCGCACTTAATTTTACACCCTGTGTAAGGATTTGCCTGGGAAACATTTTAATGTTTGTTTCATAGCAATCAGTTCACAGTTCACACAATCAAAAGTTATGATGAACTTATGAGTAAGTGTTTAATTCTTAAGTTTCAGGTACGTATTTCAGTGTTCTGCGCGTAGGTAGTCGAGGGCACCACTAGTATTTGAACAACATTGCACATATTCATACACACATTCTTGTTTTCTCAGATAATAGGTATAATACCTAGCATAAATATGAACTGTCGCATCTGTGTTGGTCGGTCTTGGTCTTTGACCAAATTATAGTAGTTTCTGTTTATATAAACTAGATGGCACTAATGTTCCCGAAGAGTTTTGGAACATGTTGTTTGTATGAACGAGCAAGTCTATCGCTAGAGTATAGGTCTATGCTTCAAACTGTCTTATTTCATTTTGTATGGAACACGACACGTGACGATGCACCTTAACAGTAAACCGCCTAAAGCTAAATAATTTATGATAAATATCAAATCTACAACGTTAACTAATCTGGATCAACTAATTACTGTAAACATAATTAAAATCATGTTGATGTTTCTTGATTACTAATTATTTAATTATTTATAATGCAGCTCGATAACTCGGTTGCCGGTTGGTAGTTGTTTATTTAACTTGCGTAAGCCGAGGAAGCAAAAAAAAAGACTATTGTTTGATTGGTTAAAGAAAAGATAAATATTCTAAAAAAAATAGTAACTTCGAGTTTGATGGTAAAAAAAAATATGTATTACAACTGGAAATTTTATTTGTATTTAACTGAACTTACATACAATTAATAACATACATTACTTCAGTTCAGAAGGCCATCGCCATAGGACCGAAATTGAAATGACCGAAAATGAGTAAGTAACTAATGACAATTTGTATAAAATAGTAGATATTTTAGCAATTTCAACGTTGATCGTGTAGTATTATTTATCGTAGTATTACTATTAGGCTTATAGTAATACTGTGGTATTTATTATCTATATTATATATAAAAACGTTTGTCCTCACTGATTCATCATCGCCCAGCCCAAACCGCTAAAGCTACAACTATGAAATTTTGATAGAAGTTGCGTATTATGGCGTAGGCACCCACTAAGAAGGTATTTTTGGAAATTCAACCCCTAAGGTGGCAACAGTGAGTATGAAAAATTTTATTTTTTTAGTCCTATCTTTTTGAAACTTTGTACGCATAATTTAAAAGCAAAAATACCCCTGTTTCAAGTAAGCACGCGGATGAAGTCGCGCGGGTAAAGTTTTAACACTGAAATTTTAAACATTACTGGTACCTTTAAGTGTGTAAAGGGCGTGAACCGAATACGATTCCCAGCCAAAAATCGTGAATATTTTCGACAATAAATATTACATGAAGAAAATTGGGTATTACTTCTTTTATTACTAAGATTTTCTACGATATTTCTAATTCAGAAACAAAAGTGAGGAGCGTTCAGCGATATTGAATGTGATATTTTATAGAAGTAAAAACGACTTTCATATTATGACCTGTTTTAAGGTATTTTTCATTGGCATACTTAGGTATGC
This sequence comes from Agonopterix heracliana, assembly GCA_963693445.1. Taxonomy (NCBI): domain Eukaryota; kingdom Metazoa; phylum Arthropoda; class Insecta; order Lepidoptera; family Depressariidae; genus Agonopterix; species Agonopterix heracliana. Next base: position 11,230,593 of record OY856331.1, read on the forward strand.
TGGAATAAGATCGTCAACAGATAATTAACACCGCTTTTGTTTGTTCGAGCACCGTGCAAAAACGACTGGACCGATTTTGATAAAACTATTTGTATTTAAAAACTTACGATTAGACTTAAAACGGGTATACAATATTGTACCTCTACAATGTCAAGAGCCGCAGATATAACAGTTCCAAGCGGAAGAAGTCGCGGTCATGATCTGAAAATGACTTAGACTATTTATAAATGGACAAGTTGCGCAAGTATTCTACTAGCAAACTTTCTGCCACTTTTTGCGGGGGGCGAGGTAGCATGAAATCCGCAACTTTGGACTTTATTCCATTACTTTAGATTCTTATTTTGAATGTTAAAAATCATTAAAAACAGTTTTGTGTCAACCCCAAACGTGATACTCGTAAGTTCGAAATTATTGTTCCGCAGTTATAGTCTTTAGTGATAAGGTATAAGGCAAGAAATCGCTTTTAGTGATAAGACCGCCATTTGTACCCTTACGTTCTTTTAATTATGTTTTTGTTGCTGTATGTTTTTGGTGTGCAAATAAAGAATATTTATGTTATGTTATGTTAAGGTAATTGTATTGTATGTAAATGCGTAAGATTTTTTTTATTTTGTACATAGGCAGAGGGGAAATGCTAATGCGAGGCGGGTCTCAATATAAATCGTCTAAGGAAAATTATCATCTTTAAAATGTTATTTATAAATCGACTCATCAACAGTTTGTATAAAAACGCCATCTTTCTATGGCGTGCACCAAAATTTTTGTCCTTGCCCTTTTTGATTTCCCCTTCCGCTTCTCAATTCGGTCCTTTTTCTCATAATAAAATACGTATCACATTTTCCCCTTTCAAATACTTATTCTTTGATCAATATGAACTCCTTTACTTATATTTTTTGGGTGTTTTTATTTGAAAGATCGCTTTAAAGTCTTTCATTCGTGAGATCAAGGTTTTATTTTGAATAAAGATCACTTGAAAGATCACAGAATAAACAACCCTGAAGAATGAAAATTATAGCCCCTTATACAGGGTGAATATCAGCATCATTTTAAACTATGAGTCTACACATCAAACTGAACAACTTTAACGATGGGAGCATAGTTGTTTACATTTGAGTCGAGTAGGCGCTGCAGTTTAGTATGGAACAGCAGACTTTTGTTTTTGCTCCGACCGTTTTGCTCCAATAGTAAAAGTTGTTCAGTTTGATGGGTAGACTCTTAGTTTAAAAGGATGATATCAATTTCAACCTGTATAATTCACCCGAATTGTTTTCGTTTTGCCATTTATCGTAGCTAAGGCTGTATTTTGTTTCTAATTCATTTATGTGATACAGATAATGCTGTTCTCAAGCGGTGAAGGAAAACATTGTGTGGAAACCTGCATACGCTGAAGAAGAAATTCTGATTTCTTCGTCATTCCAATGCGTATGCAATCCACCTTACAATCCACATTGGGCACGCGTTGTGAAGAAAAGCCCATACACTCTCTCTGTAGGTAGGTAGGCCTATGCCCTGCAGTGGGATGTATAACCTGCCATGTCCCAATACGTTTTTCTAACTTATGCACGTATTACCGGCTGCTGGCTGACTGCTCTCAAACGGTGAAGGAGAAAATCGCGAGGAAACCTGCATACGCTGAAGAAGACATTCTGAATTTGGAAAATGTACATTTTACACACTAGGTGAGGTATCATTTTCCATGTAATTTTTTGCGCTGAATCGAATAAGACCATCACCATGCTTATAGGACCTTGTTCCGGCGCACTACCGTACCTCTTCTCTAAGAGATTTGGCGTATTTTTGACCGCTCATAACTTCGGTCTGGATAGTAGCTGTGAGTTAAAATTTTCAGGATAGCATGTGGATATCACTATTATAAAATGTACCTACTCAATTTCATACAGGGTCCTTCTTAATATGCTGACACTTTTTTAAGGGGATGATCAGACCATCAAACTGAACAACTTTCTCTATGGGACCAACATCAAAATCACGAAAAAAAAAATCAGCTGTCCCATACATTTGGCTCGAGTAGGTTTGCAGTTTAGTATGGAAGCGAAGATTTTTTTTTCGCGATTTCGATGTTGGTCCCATAGAGAAAGTTGTTCAGTTTGACGGTCTGATCATCCTCTTAAAAAGTGTTAGCATATTAAGTTGGACCCTATATTTATAGCGCTGCTAGTTTAGATTTTATTAATATGCAAACTTCGTTGATTTCGTCATTCACTCACTCACTCACTGTTGATCATCAAAACCTAACAGGTACTCCTCGAAGTCCTAGAAAGCTGAAATTGGGTACATTTTTTAAGAGTGACAACTGTCCTGAAAATTTGAGTTCACTGGTACTATCCAGACCGAAGTTATTAGCGCTCAAAAATACGCCGAATCTCCTCGAGAAAAGGTACTGTCATGTTCCCCCTTACCCTCTGGAACCGGTAGGACCCCTAAATTTTGCGTGGACTCTACAGATCATCATTTCTAGTGCCAAGATAAAGTTAAAAAACAAAGTTTCATTGATTTACAAATTTTGCCTCCATAATATGCGAATTTTCCTGCACTGACTGTGCTTAAGCAAAGTAGATAAGTAAGTAAGTAAGTTATAGCCTGTAGAATCCCACTGCAGGGCAAAGGCCTCCTCTCACGAATAAGGGTGAGAGGGAGTGGGCCATACTCCACCACGCGGGCCCAGTGCGTGTTGGTGGAGGCAAGTTAGTGGTCACCTTGCTGTCAGAGTATTTTCAAGCCGCCAATAGGCCTCTGACTTGGCTTAACGAATAGTTACAATGCCATCTGACGGAACTATCCGAGACCAACTGCTTAACGTGCCTTCCGAAGCACGGAAACGCTCGAGATGAAATACCACTAAACGGTCACCCATCCAAAGACTGACCGGACCTGACGTTGCTTAACTTCGGTGATCGTTTCCAATACCGAAGCTACACTACGCCAACGAGCATAATTAAAGCTCACCAAAGTGAATTCGAAATCGTTTGAACTCACTTCCAAATCGTAGGCACTTCTGAATACAATATAAACATGTAAATAAAGCAGATTAACCTTTGAACTTAATCTCTGAACAAACAAATTTTAATTTGTCTAGTCGGTTGAACAACCTTTTGATCTTACAAGTTCTGTACCTATTTGAAACTTTTCTATTATAAACCGAATACAAAAATCAATGAGATTTCAATTCGTCGGTATTTTTAGGGTTACAATACCAAAGGGTGCCAACGTGACCCTATTTATCATCCTACGCTGTCCGTCTTTCCGTCTGTTTTTCTGTCGGTCTATCTTCCTTATAATGGGATATAAGTATATTTTGAACTAATAGCTAGATGATTGAAATTTTCACAGATTTGGTAACAAATAATAAAAAACAAAAATTGAGGAGTTTTCCATGCAAGAACGCGTTTTTTACAACGTTTTTCTGCTCTATCGTAAAAATGGTAATACGTACGAGCGTCAAATTTGGTGTGCTTATAGTACTAACTCTAAAGTAAAGTTTCTGGCCGCATCATGTAGAGTTTCTGGCCGCATCTTTTCTACAGCAGCGACAACACGTTGTGTGTGACGCAGTGGTAGCAATTGACCTTTAATAAAGTGTGCTTCAGGCTCCTATATTGAATAAATTATTTTGAGTTTGAGTTTGAAAACAAAAATAATAAAAACTGGCCTAGAGTGTGTCGGGCGCTGACTTTTTGGTAATATTGTATGTTGGTAAGGAACCACTGTAACGGAACCCTCTATGCGGGAGTTCGACTCGCAGTTGACCGGTTTTAAATTTTTAATACATACATACATATACTCACGCCTGTGTCCCATTGGGGTAGGCAGAGACAATTGATCGCCATCGGCTACGATCCTGACATACCTCTTTTGCCTCTTCCACAGTCATAAGTCGTTTCATACACGCTCGTCGGTTTCGGGTAGGGGAAAGGTGTACAAGATGATCCCCTTAAGGGAAAATGCTCGTAGTTTAAAAAATATTCGGTTTAATTCTGAAGTTTAAGCGATTAATGATAGCAAGTTTATCTGTCTACCTGTTATCATACTCAAAATGTTGAATTTAGTGATATTTCATTATTATATTTAAATTTTTCTAAAACCCTACGAAAGGATTATCTTGGACACGTGTCCAAGATGATCCCTAGGGTATGGGCAAGATGATCATGCCCCTTTTTAAGGAAAATTATATGTTTTTGTGGAATTAAATGTTATCTCAAAGAACTAGTCTCAAGCTGAGCCAGCCTTCTTAATACTCACAAAATAAGTAATAACAACCATTATTATAATAAAATCAATCGTATAGTGTATAATTTTAGCAAGATTCTAAAATACCGTACTTAATCTCATACACCCGAGAACAGGATCATCTTGCCCCAATTTCAACTTTTTTAGTCTTTGTTCGATAACATAATTTTTATGCTTTCTGTTGTTGCCATACCATTCAAAATACTAAATAGGGGGCATTATATAAAGCCACTTACACAACAATCTTTGTAATTGACTGCCTAGATCAAAAGTTACCTAAGCTTAAAATCAACCCTACCTTAGATCAAAGTCACAATTTTTTTTTTTTTCCATAAAAATTTACTCGTCTGTCACATCGCCATGACGAATTCACTGATGCGAGTGGGTATCGGGGACTACGTTTTACCAAACAAAACAACCAGATAGGGTTTATAGTTTCGCTGCAATTGAGAGGGATCATCTTACCTCAAGGGATCATCTCGTACACCTTTCCCCTACATTTGATCTGGCCCTTGTTAAGTATGCTGCAGTTAATTTGGTCTGCAGCATACGTACGTAAAATTTTTAAGACGACATATTTTCAATATTGTTTAATGGGTTTTACCAAAAACTAATTTAACTACATACCTACTCACTTAACTTTAAACTAGTTATTTAAAATCTTCATCATCATCAGCCACGGGTCATCGACATTTCATTCCCAATAGGTTTTAAAGGACCAATGCTTTTGCAATTCTGTTGTTAACAAGGAGCTCATAGTTTCAATGTTCAGAACCAATCAGCGGGACTTAGTCCGACACATTTACTAAGTCACTCCAACCAAGCTATTTGCATCCTTACGCCTTTTGTTTAAGAGTTATTTTCGATGACTTCATGTGTGGATTAAACTACTAGAAACTATGTAATGTACATTATAACAAAGCCCGCACACAAACTCTTATATAAATGACTTAGAGACTAAAATGGCATGAATCACAGGTCTTCTTATAGAGGCTATGAAGTGTTTTATAGGATGTGAAGAGACTTATAAATCTTGGTTAATAACAGTATAGAAGTGACATAACTAGACTGGGAGCTTGTTAAATCTAGATCTTTTATTATTGAGTCCCTTTATGACCTAGGGTTTTATAACAAAGATATAGAGTTTAACCGCAACAAATTATATACTAGATTTTAAGTCAAATCACAAGCATCAAACGAAAAGTTTATATAATTATATTATTGTTATTAAGTATTTTTATTAGCCTATTTCGTCCTACTGCTGGGCAAAGGCCTCTCCCCCTCCTATTATTATATTAATTAATTATTGATTATCTAATAGTTAGTTATTGCCACAGACCACTAAAGCTGGTCTGTGGTTATTGCATTATAATTTATAGTAAGTAAGGTATGAAGGGTCCTTCTTAATATGCTGAGTTGTTCAGTTTGATGGTCTGGTCATCATACATTAGATCTGTCCCTTCTTAAGTATGCTGCCAATTTGGTCTGCATATTACGTCTAGGGCGACCCCTTTCGACTATTTTTATTATTTTTCATCAAATTCAATATAATAATCTATATTGTGTGAAAATTTCAACTGGCTACCTACCTATTACGGTTCCGAAGATACAGCCCTCTGGAACTAGGACGGACGGACAGACGGACAGCAGAGGCTTATGAATAATATAGTCCCGTTTTCACCCTTTGGGCACGGAACCCTAAAAAAGCATGTTCCTACACAAAATCTGCTGAAAATATTTAGTATTTTCCAGGAAAGCTAGTTTCCTTTGCCAGTGGGAAATACATAAAGGAATAAAAATGACAGGACAGAAATGAGAAATAATATTGGATTTCAGCGTGGACTTTCCGTTTGAAAGAAAATTACTAAATCAAATGTCACTTCTCGTTTCTTTGAACTAGAATGAACAAGAAATGTGGTCTGATAAGATAAATATGTAAGCAGGTACTTTACATGTGGAGCTTTTTAAATGGCGTCTAGATTTATACAGGATGCCCGTAACTCAAGGTTAAAAAAAAATCAAAGTCATGAATTTTTTAAATTGTAGACATTTTTAATGTACGTCCTGTGATGGTTTTTTAGCTCCTACTGCTACAAATCTTTACTTCTTTTTTCAATTTTATTTTTCTTATTTAATCCTGAATAGTTCTAATCTAACCTGTTGCTTTGAATTCTCAGGGTGTATATTTTCACGAAAAAAAAATGCCTGTAATTAAAAAAAAATTATGACTTAGATTTATTTTTTTATTTTTCTGGTAACCATTATGATTTGGCCTATCACCCGATTCCGTTTTAACGTTGAGTTACGGGACATCCTGTATAGGAATGTTGAGCAAAATTTAATACTTTCAAGTTCAATCCTTATTCAATTTCTTTTCCAATTACCATTCAATTCGTATCGCGCTAAACTCTACTTATTTACTATGTCATTGACAGCGTCTGAGCGATTTTAAATTCTGGTTCCTTACTGTTCAAGATATCCAAATAAAAAAAGAACAGATTTTGGTAATTTTCGGACATACGCCCTTTTGGCTTAGTACGGCAGAATAGGTCAAGAGGATAAATGTATGTAGGTATGACTGTTTTTGAAAATAAGCAATCGCTGTATTATGTAGGTAGGTACAAAACCTTCATTGCAAATCTGTGTATCTTCTACAGTTAGTTTCTTATTCTATCCCATATTGGAAAAACAAAATAAACATTTTTTCATTACAACAAAGACCGAACTAAAGGAGGAGTGGTAAGCAATAAGTAATTTATAGGACCATTCGGATATTAATTAAATACCAAACGTTTGGCCCCAAATAATCCGAGCGTATTCCAAACACATGGTCTCCCTTTATTATGATCGATACGGATGTCTGTAATTTGTCACAATTTGGGGTCACCGCGGGGGGTGGAATTTTGACAATGTCGTAGTTTAGAAATAACTGTTTGGAAATTAAATGTGTGGTGTACTTAAATATAACACATGGATCACTGATGGTCCAATAGGGGAATGGACCACTACAGGATGTAAAAAAAGACCCTATTAATACTTAAGGGGTACTTCAGACCATCAAACTCAATAACTTTCAGTATGAAACTAGTATGAAATACATGAGATACATGAATACAGTATGAAATCGCGAAAAAAAGCTGACCCATACATTTTTGAGTCGAGTCGGTACAGCAGTTTTGAGAAATTGGCTCCATAGTGAAAGTTGTTCAGTTTCATGGGCTGAACACCCCCTTTAGTATTACTAGGGTGTTTTATAACACACTGTATAACGTCAAATTTTAAATTATCCTAGCAAAACCGTATATACTTTAACGAAAATCTGACACAATACAATCATAGAGATTAATTTCATCGACTTTAATTGGTTAGTATTGAAAATATAACCAGACTTCGTTTGTACGGAGCGCGCTCCGAATTATATCCTCTTAAGTTTACTCCCTGTATATTTCGATATTATCATTATGTTAACGCTTTTACACACGATGACGCAATGACGGAGCGGCAGACGTCAGTCCGTCAGCATTTGTGAAGCAACAAGTCACGGATTGACACACCGTGTGTGCTTCTACGTGCGGTTTCATTAACTTGCTCCTTGCTTCACAAATGACGGACTGACGTCTGCCGCTCCGTCAATGCGTCATCGTGTGTGATAGAAAGACCTCCGGATACAGGATGTTGTTTTTTTATAAGGAAAGAAATAACACCCTATATCCGTAATGTCAATGCTAACATTATATTCCCAAGTACCACAAACCCTTAAGGAAGCCATTCGATATTGCTTTGGGCCCATATTTATTTCGTGGTCGGAATGCTAAGAGGTTCTAGTGGAATCGAGCCAACACGATAACTCTTTTTGATTTGTCGGTCAAACATAAACGCCTTGTCGCCAACGGTTATTGAGTATAATGTTCTTTGTGGTCGGTACGTGATTGGGTGACTGCGTTTTTCTTTTGGGGAAAACAGTTTTTTTTTGGGATAGCTTGAATTATGTCAAGGAAAGGAATGTTGCGCTATGAGAACTTTTATCTAGTTATACAGGGTGTAAGGGAAAGGTATCCTTACACCCTTTATAACATTTAAACCACATACTCTAACCATTAAACTGAACAACTTTTACTATGGGAGCGAACCTGTCAGAACAAAACAAAAATCAGCTGTCACTATATAGTAAAGCATTTTTGTACCTATAGGTACAAGATTGCTGTTTAGTATGGAACAGCAGATTATTTTTTTGAGCTGACACTTTTGCTCCCATAGTAAAAGTTGTTCAGATCAGTTTGATGGGTAGAGTATGTGGTTTAACAGTAATTATACTTTTCCTCACCGAACCACCCTTAAAGTTTACTAAATGCTTTAAATTTCACCCTGTATACACATTAAAAATTCATCGTTCAAAACATTACGTCAGCCATTTTGAAAAGAACTGCGCTAAAATGATAATGTCCAAAAACAAAGTAAATGTTTTTAAAGCATTTTTAATTTACGCTTCGCCGAAATAAAAGCCGTTCACAAAATTACTGTAACATTTTCCCAACTTTCATGTATAGCGATGGAATTGCCACGCTGTGATGATTAATCCTACAATTCAGATGAATTATGTCGCTGAGTGTACGTGTTGTGCTCGGTGCCAATTTGTGAAACTGCGACTGTACTAAATTAGATTGCCTTTTGATATGTCATTACTTAACACGGCTAACTCTTAAACGGTGGAGAATAATATCGTGAGGAAACCTGCATACGCTGCTGTTGTAATTCTAGGTTGTTGCGTAGGTATGTGAAGTTTACCTTTCCGCATTGTGTAAAACGTGGTCTTCTTCAATATATAAATAAATTTAACAATAAATTTGAATCGGTACATTTTTATTCGGGAAACCGACAGTCAAATTACAAGTGAATGGTTATTAAGTAAGAAAAGCTTATACAGGGTAAATTTTATATCACTGCGGATAACTTCAGCATGTATTCTACTCATCAAACTGAACAACTTTCACTATGGAGCCAACGACGAAATTGCGAAAAAAAAAAAACTGCTGTCCCATACATTTAAGTCGGATAGGTACTGCAGTTTTGTATGGGACAGCTGATTTTTTTTCGCAATTTCGAAGTTGGCTCCATAGTGAAAGTTGTTCAGTTTGATGAGTAGAATACATGCTGAAGTTATCCGCAGTGATATAAAATTTACCCTGTACACAATGAGCGCTACCTATCAAAAGGTAGGGTAAATAACAATAAATGAGAAGAAAATAGGAGTGACGTGGCTGAGGGGGTGGCAAGAGGACGTCTCGTCGGCTTGCGATTTTGACAGCCACGTGGCTCCGCCGTTTTATGGCGGTTTCTAGTGTGTTTTTGTTTAAAAACGGGGCTTTGAGATCGCCATATCCTATTGTACCGTACAATATCTAATGAGTATATCCTCAACACTTGACACTGGCGAAATCTAACAAGGAAACGCCATTAATTAAGAATAGAATAGAGAAGAAAATACATTGTCAAGTAAAGACACAGTCTAAAGTAAAAAAGTAAAAGTGAGCCTTACAAAAATTGCACGTTTTCAGTAGATTGATTACACACCGAGGGCAAGAAAGTAAGAAAGGTCTCAGAGCTCATGTAATCGGCTTCGCCTCGGTCAACAAACATGTGATCTGAGGCTTTCTTATTTACTGCCCGAGGTTAGTATAGGTACTATTTTTCTCCTGGACGGAGATGGAAAGCGGAAATTTCGTTTAGCGCAGCGGGACGAAAATTTACGCTTTCTGTCCGGAGAAAAAAAAAATTTGGACGTCGCAGAAAGATTTGACTGTACCGAGAGGGATAATTAACAATACAACAATTTTACACAGAAAACTGTAATTCCATCATTTATTTACCTACATTCGAAAATCCCAAATGAGTCCTAAAAACTCTTAATAAGCCAATCTTCTTCTTATCGAGTGGGCTGCAAAGCCCTGGTGTCAGAGTTTATTCAAACCGCCTTACGGCCTCTGACGTGGTTTTTATGTAACGACTACTACCCACCAGTGATAGTAGCCGGGACCAACAGCTTAACGTGCCATCCGAAGTACGGAATCATCTTTCTTTTCAGACAATCAGGTGACTCAGCCTGCAATGTCCTAACCACCTGGGGAAAAACGCACAAAGTGACATTTCACTAGGTGCCCCCGTGGGAATCGAACCCACGACTTCCGTGTCAAGAGCCCAATGCTCTAACCATTAGACCACGGAGGCAGTAAAAGCGCAACATTTAAACAACACACTCTTATCGTTCGCACGTGTAATACTATTTTACATCCAATGCCCGTCGATCAAGTGATAGTTGCAATTAGGTCCGACACAGCATGGAGTTTGGTGAATTGATGTAATACTATGATCTGTAGCCGATGATGCCGGATCAACATAATATTATCATTCAATATACTACCTTGATTAGTAGCAGCGAAAGCACAAATTTGCATATTCACAACTTTATTCCCCAAGGGGACTATTAGGGTGCGTCCACATCTGACGGCGACACATCTGATCGCGAGCGCGAGCGGCTCGCGAACGGATGCGTAACGTACTCTATGGGGTGCTTCAGACGATCAAACTGAACAACTTTTAATACGGGACCAACTTCGAAATCGAGAAAAAAATTCTGCTGTTTCGTATACAGGGTCCTTCTTAATATGCTGACACTTTTTTAAGGGGATGATCAGACCATCAAACTGAACAACTTTCTCTATGGGACCAACATTGAAATCGCGAAAAAAAAATCTACCCTTCCATACAAAACTGCAAACCTTATCGAGCCAAATGTATTGGACAGCAGATTTTTTTTTCGCGATTTCGCTGTTGGTCCCATAGAGAAAATTATTCAGTTTGATGGTCTGATCATCCCCTTAAAAAAGTGTCAGCATATTAAGTTGGACCCTGTATTATATGTTGATCGATTATACAGGGTGTCACAAAACACCCTAGTAATACTTAAGGGGGTGCTTCAGCTCATGAAACTGAACAACTTTCACTATGGAGTCAACTTCGAAATCGAGAAAAAAAAATCAGCTGTCCCATATGTTATAGGTCTGTTCGATACCATAATATACAAAACTGCTGTACAACTCGACTAAAATGTATAGGACAGCTGCACAGGCTAATGAAAGATATTGAATTACCTTGTATCGCTAAGAAAAGAAAACACCATGTCAATCAATTGATACCAATCAATGATCTCCGATGTCGGCTTTATTAGTACCTACCTACCGTATGTTTCTGACAGTATTTGTAATAAAAGATATTCTTATATTTGTTTTCCTGTTCCTTTTCCATTATTGATTAGCTAAGTTATTATCATTAACTAAGAGTCACGTTGCTGGGTTTGCCCCGAACACTCGTTTTTCGCGTGGTGTCCGCGCGGTTCGCGTTTCAGCCTGCCACGAGGCTCCGCAATCCATCTAAGTTGTGTTCTTACTCAAAAACAATCCTTGAGATTGGATAGATACTCCCTCAAACCACTTGACATTGGCGGAAATGCGGTGCTAACGCACTAAGCAAGAAGTCCATTAATTATAAATAAAAAATAATTAACTAGCTTATATGAATATGAATATGAATATGTCCGTGACTTCGTCCGTGTGTAAAATCCATTGTTACCCACCCCCTAAGATCAAAGTAAAATTAATGAATAGGCCTAAAGCGCGTTAAGTTGAAGCACACTACTAGGGCAATTGGTCCATACAAACTAGCGCCATTATCTGTCAAAACTAGGGCAATTGCATACAAGTTTGAAGCATACCATTCATTTGTTTTGGCTCATTTTTCAGGTTTGAAATGTTCGCGTAAGGCCTATCCATTAATTTTACTTCGCTCTAAGGTTAAAGTGACAATATAGCAACACCACAAACCGATATAACCTATCTAAATTGGCAGGCATCTTCCAGAAGGTGTGAGCCCAGTTTGCAAATTTTGCAAATTTTTTGGCATTCGCATACGGCGGCGGTGCCACATAATTGTCAAAGCTCACAAAAGCCTATCCTTTCGCGAAGCTTTGTTGGAATTCTGCCAGAAAAGTTTTGGCTACAATTTGAAACTGTCTAACTACTGATAGTAATGTTTGAATTGTTGTAAGGTGCGTGTTTGACTTGGCTTGAAATAATGGAATTTGCCTGAATGCAATTATGTACATTGCGGTTGTTGATTATGTTTTTTCATCATCATCATCATCACCGATCGACCAGGCCGACTCGTACCAATCAGTTTTTCGGAATTTATGTACGATTTGTAACACCACTGGCTTTTCGGTGAAGGAAAACATCATAAGGAAACCTACATGCTTCAATTTCGAGGCATGTATTGTACCTACCCACTGTCCATTACAAGTGGCGACGGGCTCACCCCCCGTCACACTGGACAGAGTTTCAGTACTACTGGTGAAACGTGGATGTTCTGAGGTTTCAGAATATCGCTTGACTCCTTCGGGGAATATAGTCGAGAACATATTATGATATGTTCAAGGGAAACCATTCTTTCTCATGGCCTTTTATTCCTACCTATATCTAAGAACGCCAATTAGTTTTAAGTCGCTTTATTTATAATATTATTTAATGTTACGGTGTACATAAGAATCTGTCGAATAAATTAATTTCCTACAGAACGCCAATACAATCCTAATGTTCGATTATAACCATCAAATAATATCAGAACCAAGCCTTCAATATAATTTGTCACAAAGGGCAAACTCGGTCAAAGCCGACTTTGTGGCTTCATAAAAACGTCTATCCTTTTTCACAGAAGATAAATATACATACAGTAAAGCAACTTCATGCAAGCGCTCGAATCGACGCACGTACAAAGCGCTCATGTAAAGGGCCTGTTTGCCGCTATAGCACTTCAGACCCCATAGCATGTTGTGCGCGTAAAGGCTTCACGCCTTCTATATCGTTCGAGCGCAAATAGAAAGAGAGCTACACGCGATAGCGCTATATCACGCTGCCGTGCTACGGGGACAGACCAATCGCGCTTAATTAATCTCCACTGAACCACAGTATAAGAAAGAGTATCTGTAACTACATACCTACAGTATGGATATTTCCTGCATCCTACCAACTTTTAACTCACCCCCTCTATTGCTCTATGGTTACCTCGGCGGTTACATGTAGCCCTAACTGACACCACAATTGACATGCTAGAAACAGTCATGTACCGCATACAGCTAAAGTTATTACAGCCCTAGACTCCGTTTCGCATGCGCTGACGTCATGTTGTTAATTTCAGTTTTTTGAAGGGTTTGACTAAACTGTGATTGAAAACAGGGACCATGTAGGAACCACAACTTTTAACACATTCGGTATTATTGCGCTTATCATTTGACAGCCGTTAGAGCCGTTTTGACAGATAGCTCAGACGTTAAAGGCTGTCAGTCACAAAGTAAATAAGTCAAGTTTAGCTCGATACGGAATTCAGCACAGTTGAATAGTAAATGGATTGCAATGTGATTAGAACTGATATTGGATTAGGATGAACTTCGAATGTGACATGATCGGCGTTTACTGTGGCGTTCGTCTGTGTGCCTGCGTCAATTCGTGCGCTTGAAGTTTCTATACTGTATATTTCTTTTCTGTGCCATTTCCGAGAAAACCGACCCAATAAATCTAACCGCATAGAACCAGCAATCATAATTCGATTATTCCGAATCGATTTCCATTCGGACGCAATCAACAACACGTTGTATTTACAACATTTATCATGATTCAGATCACAAATTATTTGCAATTTAAACGGTAGGCGGATATTTCGATCACATCTGCTGGACGCTTATCGAATAAATTATTGGTTATAAAGTTCTGACTACAGGGATGAGCGGTTTGGTTTGTGAGAATCCAGAATAAACCAGATTCTGTGGTTCAGTTTTCAATCGCGTCTCAGCAGGTATTTCACGGGACGTAGCCCGGACCGAAGGCTTGCGTGGGGACACACCAACACGTTGAAGCCCCTTTGAGATACTTTTATCTAAATGCGATGGGATGCGCCAATCGTGATCTCGGTATCTCTCAATGCCTTGTGCAAACTGGGTGGACCGGGAGTTGGGACTCGGGACGCCTGTCGTAACAAATGTGTCAAGTTTATCCAAAACGGCATACGGTGACTCGCCAACTCATTCGACGGGCAACGCAAAGTTGTATGATGAATATGAATATTTGTACCCGAGTCATGGATGTTTGTATCTATATATATGTATTGTATTCTATATCGTTGTCTAGTCATCATAATACAAGCCCAGGACAGACTCTGGTACTTTAAATGTGACCAGATAATTTGTGAGACAATGTCCAAGATATAAAAAAGCCGTTAGCAAGGCGCGACAAGGAAGCATCTACTGAGAAGCTAAGATTGTAGAAAGGTGAGTCTATGAGTCTATCACTCATCCGTTCCTCGCGACCAAACCTTTTTCAATCCTTGTTACTATTATCTCACTAATTACCTACTGTTCCGTATTCTACCATTCGGAGTCATACCACACATCTAAAGAACACATTTTGACATCATTTATTTTAGATGCACAACCCTCTTCTGCCATACCTAACAGTCGCTGCCATAAAAAAGTATAAATAAACTATTTACCGGCGACATATTAAATATGTGTTCATTTTGAATGTGAAGAATGGACTGTGTGAAAAATTTGTAAGAAAGGAGTGAGTGCTAAAATGACGGCTAAGAGATATGAATGGAAGAGGTTGACATGCACCCCAAATAATAGGAAATGGGAAAGAGAATGATAATATTAAAACAGGAACTTGAAATTCTAAAATAATTCTATCAAACCTTCAAACAAAACAAAGAAATAACACAGTAAAGTACAACAAAAGATAAACCCAAACATTAAAGCCAGATTTTCCAACGAAATTACCAGAAAAGACATTGCACATTTATCATAAAATTATAGCAATAAAGCGTTATTAATCTTAGATTATCTCTCTTATATAACAAAGGCTATAAAATGCTACTATAAAGCTATAACCACCCTACAACATTAATACCGAAACATGACCGAAACTTTAAAGGAATAAATTAAAAAAGTAATTAAACAGACGACAAGTAGATTCAGTATTTATTGTTGTAATTTCGTAATGTAGTGATTAAAAAGTTTTCCGGCCACTTGGTGCGGTTTGGAGGAAATAACAATGGAATTTAAGGTCGCATTTCGTTGTGAAAGTTTTTCAAAGTATTTTAATGAAATATTGACAAAGTTCAAGTTCTATTCAGTATTTAATTGCAGCAGGACAAACCACGCAAAAAGTGTCAGAAAAGTTTGTTAGTAGAAATACGCGCGTAACTCGTCCATAGTTATAATGGTCTAAGATTCCATGACACGGGAATACATATTCAAATTCAACATTAACATAATTTACCTGATTCGAACCCACAACCCTCAGCTCACCAGGCTACAAACTAAACTCACTACCATCTAAACAATCGCGTAAAATTCTGAAACAAACAAATTTAATCAATGCCCCAGACGCCTTACCAAACAGAAGCTCCATAAAAGAACACTTAATTAAAATAAATAGTTGCAGAGCTCGACACGGCCCGCAGCCAATCAGCATCAATTTGTGACTACCCCTCTGATCAATCGCGAAGCCGTTCAAGTACGGTCTGCAAAATAATTGCTTTTATAACTGTTTCTACCTTTTTGTACATCATAATTACCACCTTAAGGCTAGGTTATCCCAGTGCAAGCGTCTCTTTCTTGCAAGCATATGTTTACAATTAGCCATCCCGCTCCAACTGAAAGCAGGATCGCAAAAAAACGTGTTTTTCGTCAATACTCATGGGAGTTTCTAAGCTAAAGATTCTTCTGAGTTCACTAGAAATATTTAATGTATTTAGTTAAGTACAAGAATAAAAAGTTAAATATCAGCAGTTTAATCATAGTATTGAAAAAACATAACAAAAAGGGGTAACTTTGGGATGTTTTTCTATCTAGTAAACTTAATCTAATCGTGTAATTGAGAACAGTCGCCCATCCGCCCGATCCTTAAATAAGACATAATTTAATTTCAGACTTTAAAACACAGTTTAAAACACTTTCGTTCGTGTTCAAAAAACGGCCTCGACGGGATAACAGCGTCTTAACACCTTTAATGAGCTGAGCACAAAAATAGACCGTGAAGGTTAGGTCGTTCATCATCATCATCAACTGCCTCCGTGGACATTGCAGGCTGAATCACCTGGGCATCGCTGGGAATCGCATTTGGCACGCGTGCCGTTCAAAGTGCCCAACGCGGATTGGTAGACTTCACGACTTACGCATCAGAATTTCTTCTTCAGCGTATACAGGTTTCCTCACTATGTTTTCTTCCACCGTTTGAGAGCAGTCGCTATCCTCTATGTATAGGTAGTACCTATGTTAAGTTAGAAAAAATATCGAAATTAACTAACTTTCTTTATAGGACTAACACTAAAATCGCAAAAAAAAAACAACTACATGGGATAGCGAACATATTTGTGCGTTCCTTAGAAGCTTGTGGTGTTATTAATGTATGTTTAAGGAGACGATCAGACCATGGAACTAAAGAACTTTCTCTATGAGACCAACATCGAAATCGCGGGGGACATAACCGAAATAGCTCTCTTAAGGCCTCCGCTCATTGCAGCGATTAATATCAATATCGCTGCGATTTTGCGATAATTGTTTCCAGTACATTTTGTATGGGGACGCGCGCAATCCTACACACTGCCGCGCTATTATCGAGCGATAATATCGCTGCGATTTTGTTCCGACGCAATCGATTTAGTGGTGCGGCGCATGCGTGACATATCGCTCGATAATATCGCGGCAATGTGCGGAAGCCTTTATTTGTTTTTCTAAACAATAAAACATGGGTTACCAACTTAACCAGCATGACTAGTATGGCAGTGTGCTATAGCGCTATCACACCGTCGCTCTCTTTCTATTTGCGCGCGAAAGAACGAGATAAAAGACATGATATAGCCGTATTACGTGTAACATGCTACGCCTTCAGCACTCGTAGCATGCTATACGTGATACAGCGCTATCACACCTTCGCTCTCTATCTATTTGCGCGCGAGCGAACTAGATAAAAGACGTGATACAGCCGTATCACGGCATGCTACCAGTGCTGCACTCGTAGTATCCTACACGTGATACGGCTGTATCTCGTCTTTTATCTCGTTCGTTCGCACGCAAATAGAAAGAGAGCTAAGGTGTGATAGCGCTGTATCATTGCTATGCTGGAGTTTATTGCCAAACCATGTTGATACAAGTGAGGCTTACAGTTTATTTAATTGTCTTGTTAACGTACAAGACATTTATTACCTTTTCTTGTTAATTAAACCAATGAAATGTACAAACAAAAAGTGGTGTAATCAAAAAGGTTCCAATAAACCCCGAGCGAAATGTTTTTTGTAATTAAACCAAGATGTCGCGATCAATCAGCACAAATTGCTGTACACAGTGGAGATTCGACTGTCGTGTAGGGTCTACAAAAACATCAAGACTGGAGGCGCTTGTTCGAGTAGCCTTCCTAAGGTTATTGGTAAGGTTGTACGAAAGATAAGACCTTTAAATTGGTTGAAAATTCACGCTTCAAAAGTTAGGTATAGCAAATCTCAGTCAAATCTAAACTATTATCTAATTATCTAATCTAATCTAAACTATTATAAAACTGTAACTGAAGTGTTTCTGTACATTGAAGATATTTACAAAAAAAAGATTACGATATGGTTTTTAGGTATCCCTGACTCGAAAACAACCTTTTTTAGAAATTTTGTCTGTCTGTTTGTCTGTTTGTTTGTGTGTTTGTTTGTTTGTTTATTTGTTTGTTTTTTTGTTTGTTTGTTCGCGCATCACGCAAAAACTACTGAACCGATTTTGAAGAAACTTTTTTTGTTTGATAGCTTATGATCTGACTTAAAATCTGGTATATAATTTGTGCGGACGAAGTCGCGGGAAAACACTAGTAAAGTTATAAGACTTGGCCGAGGTCGTCATCCTATGTATAGTCAATCTAAATGGTAAAATAAGAACAAAGATGTAATACAGACTTATAGGCATTGATTGGCTTTACAGGGTAAATTTTATATCACTGCGGATAGCTTCAGCATGTATTCCACTCATCAAACTGAACAACTTTCACTAATACATTTGAGTCTATGGAGGTGCTACTTGGGAATGTTCCTCCATTGAAAAGGCAAGATCTTCCACCAGGCTTAGTTTGAAGCCTAGGGACCGGCCGTGGTCCAACAGTTCTTAGTTGGACCTTGTATACAAGGTGTTTCATAAGTAACAATAAATTTTTAAAACTCTTAAGGGGGTTGTTTAGACCGTCAAACTGAACAACTTTTTCTATGGGACCAACATCGAAATCGCTAAAAAAAAATCTCATATCCCATACATATTTTAGCTCTAGTCGATTTGTAGAGTATAGAACATAAATATTTTTTTTCGCGATTTCGATATTGGTCCCATAGTGAAAGTTGTTCAGTTTGATGGTCTGCACCACCCCCTTAAAGGTTTATTTGTAGTTTTGTAACACCTTGTATAATATATCGAATCTCTGTGATTATTAATTCTCTTGCGCGATTTATGTCTCGCATTCGATTGTGAACCTTATTTGTAGTAGGTTACGAGTTACGTATTTACGGTGAACGTTGTCTTTGTATGGAGCATATTTCTGAGAGCGACGGTATCGCCATCTGTTAGCTTCTTTGCTATAACTTGTGGGTGTTGACATCTATGGCAAGTCCCCACAAGTCGAATATGTTTTTTTTTTTTAATAATAATTTTTTTTTTTTTAATAACGCTCACAGGCACATACATTGTAATGATCCCAAACGAAGCACTAAAGGCTTTTATTATGGAAACCATACAACAACGGCACGAACATATAACATCCATGACCGAACCGGGATTCGAACCCAGGACCCTGGTTTGGCAGTCCGGTGTGGTAACCATTACACCAACCGGGTCGTCGTGCAGTTTTGTATGTGACAGCAGATTTCTTTTTTGCTATTTGGATGTAGGCTCCATAGTGAAAGTTGCTCAGTTTGATGGGTAGAATACATGCTGAAGTTATCCGCAGTGATACATAAAATTTACCCTGTATACAGGGTGTCCCGTAAATCAACGTCAAAGTTGTTTAGTTTTGTCTAAAAAGTATGTAACGTATTAAAATTTGCACTCTGTATAATTGTACGACTAGGATAAATTATTTCTGCGGACAGTACGCAATCAATTGATATTATTGGAGGCGTTACATACGCCGTCGCAATCACACTGCGAAGCTACATTAAGCTATATTGTTGTCATATTTATTGAACTTCCATGTCTAGTTTGTTAGTGAACTAGGTCATCCACACTACATATCACTTTAGCTTTCCAATTTGTCTACGCCCTTTTATCATCTGCCTAAATAATTGATCCTACTATAGGGAACAGGCCTCACAGGGCATTAGTCCACCACGCGTGCACAATGCGGATTGGTAGACTTCACATATGCATCAGAATTTCTTCTTCAGTGTATGCAGGTTTCCTCACGATGTTTTCCTTCACCGTTTGAGAGCAGTCGGTATTACGTATAGAAGTAAGACACAAAACTTTCACCCCATTTTCACATGTCAAGGAGTAGGTACAATTTTTAGATATCCATTCGTAGTAATTAGCTAGAAGAAAAAATAAATAATATTTATATGAATGCTAAATTTCAAGTTCCTTTTTGGATATTACACGATGAGATAAGCACCTTAGGATACAGGGTGTAACAAAACACTCTAGTTATACTGATGGGGGCGCTTCAAACCATCAAACTGAACAACTTTCACTATGGAGTCGACATCGAAATTGTTGCACATATATTTTAGTCCAGTCGTCGGTACCGCAGTTTTATATGAAACAGCATACTTTTTTCGTGATTTCAAATTTTGCTCCAAAGTGAACCTTGATCAGTATGATGGTCTGACGCACCCCCTTATGTGCTACTAGGGTGATTTGTTACAACCTGTATAAAGGGTTGGTTTAGACTTTAGACCATCAAACTGAACAACTTTAACTATGGAGACAAAGTCGGAAAAAATAAAAAGAATCTGCTGAGAATGTTGTTCAGTTTAAAGGCTTCCGCACATTGCAGCGATATTATCAAGCGATATTATCGACAGCGATATCGCGACACCTTACACACTGCAGCGATTCCGCGTTTCGCGTCACGCATGCGCCCTTCACTGAATGTAGTAGAAAGAGATTGCGTCAGGTTGCGATAATATCGCGGCAGTGTGTGGGATCGAGCGCGTCCCCATACAAAATTTACTGAGAACAATTATCGCAAAATCGCAGCGATATTATCGCTCGATAATATCGCGGCAGTGTGTAGGATCGCGCGAGTCCCCATACAAAATGTACTGAGAACAATTATCGCAAAATCGCAGCGATAATATCGCTTCAATGAGCGGAGGCCTTTAAGGTCCGATCACCCACTTAAAAGGAACGCATCTAAATAACGAAACACCCTGTATTCCGACGTTGTCTGGATGAAGTTTGAAAATTACATCGAAACCTTTTGTCTATGTAGCAAATGATCAGGCCTATATTCCCCAAGGAGGTAGTCAGAGATATTCTGAAACCTCAGAACATCCACGTTTCACCAGTTGTACCGAAAGTCTGTCCAGTGTGACGGGGGGTGAGCGAGCCCGTCGCCACTTATAATGGACAGTGGGTACAATACACGCCTCGAAATTGAAGCATGCAGGTTTCCTCACGATCCAATCCAAGTATAAATAAGTCAATATCTCAAGAGTCAATCAGTAGCGATCTAATGACAAATGATCTGTAACCACACTACTGCCATGGCACTAGTTAACTATTGCCCATTCTAGAACTCCCCAGAAACAAGCCATTCTCGTCTTTAAACATCGTAAGAATAAGGATGTTGA
Organism: Agonopterix heracliana; assembly: GCA_963693445.1. Classification (NCBI taxonomy): domain Eukaryota; kingdom Metazoa; phylum Arthropoda; class Insecta; order Lepidoptera; family Depressariidae; genus Agonopterix; species Agonopterix heracliana. The sequence goes on from OY856331.1 coordinate 11,251,758, forward strand.
TAGAAGACTTTGTGCAAAGACCTGGCTAATGCACTTAGCGTTATATCGATTTCGCTATCGTTTCTAATAATGCTTCTCAATTAATTCGTGTCAAGTTGAAATTAGATACTAATTGGTTATTATATCTGATGTCGTACTTCTGTTTGTTATTACGGGTCAATTAAACATAATGTTCTATGGTTCAAGATGTTTAATTGGTATTATAATATAAGGGGAAGGGAGGGTTTTTATTTCAATACAAGAAATTAAAATAAATTTGTATTTCAAAATAATCGACTGTATAAAGTCAACACATCTCATCTTCATGGGGCACTGTATACCTACGCTATTATAATAAGATACCAGAGGATATTCTAAACTTGCAAGACAATAAGCTTAAGTCCCATGTTGTATGTCCTCTGTAAAAAGGTTACTATTAACTCGATGATTATATGAATGACCAAAATGTCTTGACAATATTACACTATGTAATTCAATATTGTATTTGTAATGGGTCATCCAATGCGAAAAAAGTGCTGGTTTTATTAAAACAAAAAGCTTTTTACGAATTAAACCACGAACAGTAATTGGACAGCTTATGTAGTGTTTCCATAAGAACACCGTTTTTCGATTCGGAACCAATGCGATTGGATTGGTAATTGACAATGGCCGTGTCACGTTCATGTTTGATTACAATCCATCACATCGGTGGCCATGGCCCGTGACCACACCCCGGACACTGCCTACAAAAAACAGAAATTGACAAGATGACGTCAACACATGCGAAACGGAGTCAAGGGCTTACAACATAGACGAAATTTGTTTCGCTTCCGCTGGTAGACGGAGCATCAGTGTAACCGCGTATGAGATAGCGATAGTCATAAAATCCTACACGATCCTATACAATTTGTATGAAGCTAGATGACTGGTGGACTCATGAGTCAGACGGCCGTCGTAGTCATAGACGAATTTTTTTTCGCTTACGCTAGTAGACCGAATATCAGTGTAACCGGGTAAGAGATAGCGAATTATATGAAATGACATCTCGGAGTCAGGTGGTTGTCCCATACAATTTATATGAAGTGACATTTTGGAGTCAGATGGCCGAAGTACAAAAAAGTGGATACGTCGATAAGGACAGCAATAAGTAGCGGTCTCCTTTTTTAACTAGAGCGAATTTGCTATGTGCGTCTCTTACTGAGTGATATGACAAGACACGTGCTTCCTTCTAGTGCCTTCTCTTTCTACGGTCGTAGTACAAAAAAGTGGCTACGTCGATAAGGACAGCAATAAGTAGTGTTATCTTTTTTAACAAAAGCAAAGCTATGTGCATCTCTTATTGAGTGAATATGACGAGACACGTGCTTCCTTCTAGTACCTTCTCTTTCTACGGCTTACAATAACTTTAGCTGCGTGCGGTACGTGACTTTTTCGCATGGATATAGAGGATTCCAAAATTCTTACTTGTTCGTAAATAAAACGCATTGGCACACGTCTATTCAAAAAGAGTTTTTATCATTCGTCTTGAGATAATATTATCTTTGTTTCGAAAACATAAATTCTTGCGTGTCATCAATTTATGCTACTGGTAACTGCCGAAGTAGCCAGAGGGCAATAGAGGGGGTGAGGTAAAATGTTGGTGGGAGGCAGTTAGTATCCATACTGTATGTAGTAATAGAAGAAGAACCAGACGTAATCTTGTCTAATCATGAGTGAAGCACCAATATCTTTTGTGTGCGTGCTGTCACGCGGTACATAAGGTGACGGGTTGTCGCACCTGCGCCTAGAGCTAGTGCATCTGTGTGAGTGTAGGTCCCTTGTAGAGCAAACGAGATTGTAGTACCTTGCATGCTTCACATCTTTTTAGAGTTTTGTATGAAATTGACAGCTCTCCAACCTGACGACAAAGTTTTGTATGAAATTAACAGCTCTCGAACCACCATCAGCGTGATCAATAAACCAAAATCAGCTAAACTCCTTGCTCCTGGCTCAGTGAACCAATAACGTCAACAGATAATCGAGTGTGACAATGGCTACTAGTCCGATTTGCGTATAATGTTAAATCTATTTTACATTGATGTTGTATACGCTGGCTATTAGTGATACACACAGCTGTAGCGGTTAGGTATTTGAGGCACAGATGACTATAATACTTCGTAACTAGGGCTGCCATCCGTCCGGGTTTCCCAGGATTTGTCCTAGTTTGAAGAGCGTCCGGGGGCGTCCGGGCCGACTTGTCACAGACGTGTCCGGGGGAAACCCGGACACTTTACCCAATTACCAAATGTGGTGGGTATATTAGGGCAAATATTACCTTACATTATTATGCAAAAAAAATTATCCTAAGGTGGAACGTTTCGAAAAATGACTTGCACATCTCATAAAAAGTTACTCGTTTTGGTTTGCTCAATTCTGTTTTTTTGTGCTGCACTCTAAAGCTAAACTCGCGCTACAATAAACTCATCACATTGCAGTAAAATCACGAGCTCGCTTCGCTCGTTCTTGGTTGTGATTGTATCGCAAGCCTAGACTAAATGCATTGCAGATAATCTTCACACGCTCCAGTACTTAGATCATATTGCAGAATGGCAATGACCTATAATATTATATTGTATTCTACTCTTTTTATTGACAAGTTTATGAGTAATTTTAACAATGCCATCTCTATTCTTGGAAAACGCCTCATTGTTCTCCAATCTCTATGGCAATGAGTACTTGTAACACAGAACACTCCCAATTACGTGTCTCGATACCGGATCAGACCACTTAAAATCGGAACTGAATATTCAATCACTCTGGCTGCCATGGTAACGGATTCAATCAATTTATCCTGCTTGTTTGTCTTTTTGTTGAGTCGGCCGAAGTTATCTTATTGAGCCACCGTTTGATTGGAAACTTTAGACTTTGTATTTCTAATTACTGTTTGTGATTTTTGCTTTGATTTACAGTCCAGTCGAGATGATTGAAGGTGGAGGTAGCGATGAGTCCCCTGTTACCCAATCAGTGGTAGGTACGTGTAGCACGTGTCACGAGCAATTGAAAATGAATACCATAAAGGAGGAAGTACGCTCCACGGCAGCAAAGTACCAACAGCGTCTTGCAAACCATTCGAATGAGCTGGTTGTCAAGATAACCCGCCAGCGATACCCACAACGTCTGAAACGGCACAACATTCAGGAGTTACACGACCGCGAGTAGTGTCGTGCTGTAAAAACAGAGGTGCTGTCCCCACTGGGGGGCACACTCTACCAACGCCACTTAAATCAAAAAACAAATCTACTTATAGTCCAAGGACTGAACGCGTACCTCCAGGGGTACGTTACGCGTTATCTAAGAAATGTCTACTCAATGTGTATAAGCATTTACAATGGCTTGCCTAGAGAAATCAGAGATTTGTCACATAATAAATGTATAAGCTCATTAAGAAAGTGGTTAATCGAAAAATGTTTTTATACTGTTAAAGAATTTTTGGAACCAAATGTGTGAAAGTAGATTTTATTTTGAGGATTATACCAATTTTGTAATTTTTTGCATGCCTTTGTAAGAGGTTAAGTGTGAGAAACCTATTGTAAACTTCCACCTATACTGTGTAACCACGCTTATGGCAAATAAAGATTCTATTTCTATTTACGTGAGGTCGTTAGCAGGGGTACGGAACGCGTGGCAATCTTTTGACTTTAAAAAAACGATTACGCTATCATTGTTGAGATCCAATCTCCTTCACACACGATGACGCGCTGACGGCGCAGCAAACGTCAGTCCGTCGATTGTGAAGCAAGGAGTTGCATGAAACCACACGTAGAAGCACGCACGGTGACGCATTGACGCACCGGGTGTGGTTCTATGGACTGACATCTGCCGCTCCGTCAGAGCGTCATCGTGTGTGAACGCACTAATGCATACGTCTTCCAAGAGGCGGTGAGGTAAACATTGATACGGATTCGTACTGTATATTGCACCATCTTCACACGATACTTCTCTCTTAAACTGTGCTTAAGGTTCTCATCTGCATTAGTAATCAACATCAATATCAACCGAAAGACGTCCACTGCTGGACATAGGCCTCCCCCGCAGATCGCCACAGCAACCGATCCTGCGCTGCCCTCATCCAACAGGTTACCACCGCCTTTACTCGTCAGTCCACCATGTGGATCTACTCACTCTGCGTTTTCCAGTACGCGGCCCGTCGCCACTAGAGAACTAGCAGGCCCCATTGGTCATCGGTTCTGCGAGCAATGTGCCCTCCTATTGCCACTTTGGGGACGGTTGACCTCTTTCTCAAAGTGAGACCTACCTAAGTGAGTTCACACACGATCACGCACTGACGGAGCGGCAGATGTCAGTCCATAGAACCACACCCGGTGCGTCAATGCATCACCGTGTGTGCTTCTACGTGCGTTTTCATACAACTCCTTGCTTCACAAATGACGGACTGACATCTGCCGCTGCGTCAGTGCGTCATCGTGTGTGAACGCACTAACTGGACACTTTGTCCCAGGAAAATATAATTACTTAGCACCTTTTTAACCTTGTGATGTGCAATAAATAAATTGAAATAGTTAATCGTCAACATACAAAGTTAAAATAAATAGAAGTTCATTTAAACTAACTTGTTTCCCTACAAACATCAAACCGTTCATACAACAAATACAACCTAAACATACACATAAAACGGATATCGTTTAATATCTGTATGTTTGTTTACAACGTGTAACGCGGCTCGTGATCAGCTAACCAATATATCAAACGGTTTACGGACCTATCCTTCATTTTACAACCGCATCGAAATCGGCACAGTCGATAGCAAAAGCGTTAGAACATAGCATAAACACTGAAAAAAATGTTTTGTTAAATACAACCAAACTTTAGTGACTACCGAACTATTTTGTAAAACATAATCAAACATTTAGTTAAAACAGCTAAACAATTGGCTATTTATAACCAAATGTTTGATTATGTTTTACAAAACAGTTCGGTAGTCTAGTCACTAAAGTTCAATTACATTTAACAAACATTTAGTTAAAGATTTCTTTGAGTGCAGGGTGAAATTGATATCATTTGCATTCTTTTATACTTCTTCTTATCGAGTGGGCTGCAAAGCCCTGGTGTCAGAGTTTATTCAAACCGCCTTACGGCCTCTGACGTGGTTTTTATGTAACGACTACTACCACCAGTGATAGTAGCCGGGACCAACAGCTTAACGTGCCATCCGAAGCACGGAATCATCTTTCTTTTCAGACAATCAGGTGACTCAGCCTGCAATGTCCTAACCAACTGGGGAAAAACGCACAAAGTGACACAGTTTATACTGAAAGTCTACCTATCAAACTTTTACCATGGGAGCAAGCAGACCAGAGCAAAAAAAAAATCAACGCAAAAAAAAAATTATCTTATTACGGCCTCTGACGTGGTTTTTATGTAACCACTACTACCATCAGAGATAGCAATAGCCGGGACCAACAGCTTAACGTGCCATCCGAAGCACGGAATAATCTTTCAAGTGATTCAGCCTGCAATGTCCTAACCAACTGGGGAAAAACGCACAAAGTGACATATCACATCACTCACTAGCTGTCCCCCGTGGGAATCGAACCCATGACCTCCGTGTCAAGAGCCCATGCTCTTAACTATTAGACCACGGAGGCAGATATTTCACTCACAGTGCCCAAACCACAGTATAATAAAGAGTTTCTATTGCTACATACAGTACGGACCCTCCCTGCCTCCCACCAACTTTTTACCTCACCCCCTCTTTTGCCTTTTACTTTAGAGACTATGGATCTTCTATATCGATCCTGAGCAACCTCTCTCGATAGCAAAAGCGTTAGATTAATAAATAAATCACTTGGACTTGTAATCAGAATGTAATCTAGCCATCGCAATCGCGCTAAATAAATCGCAACTGAACCATGATTGGACCGCGTGCGAACCACAACTTTTAACACATTCTGTATTGCGCTATTCATTTGACAGCCGTTAGAGCCGTCTTGACAGATCGCTCAGACGTTAAAGGCTGTCAGTCACTAAGTAAATAAGTCGGGAGTCACGTTGCAGGAATTGACCCGAGCACACGTCTCGCGTGGTTTTCGCGCGTCGCGTTTTTGCCTGCCACGAGGCTCCGCAATCCTCAATCTCTTCTTGTTCTTGAACAAAAACAATCCCTGAGATTGGGATAGATACTCCCATAAATTACACTTGACACTGGCGGAAGTGCGGTACAAGCAAAAAGCCATTAATTATAAATAAAAAAAAAAAGTAAATAAGTCAAGTTTAGAGCGATACGAAATTAAACAGAGTTGAATAGTAATTGGATCGCAATGCGATTATAACTGAAATTGGATTAGGATTGAACTTGGATGTTTTAAATTAGCGCAATCGGCCTGTTGTATTCATAGAGATAGGAACGTACACCGCTGTATTGTCTGACATTTAGGCGAACTTAGGTGTAGGAATAAATAAATTAACCTTAGCTTAAGAATCTATATTGTAATAGTCATTAAGTCGTGTTATGCTGTAGAGTTTCTGGCCGCATCTTCTCTACAGCGACAAGACGCGTTTCGACGCGGTGGTAGGTTTAATAAGTGTGCTTCAGGCTCCTATATTGAATAAATTATTTTGAATTTCTCGCTCAAACATAAAATTTTGTATTTATGAAAATTGAAAACATCACTGTATGGTACAATTTTTTTTTTCATTGTATCTCGAACACTTTTCTCCCCGCCTGTACCAATAAACCTGATACAATAAAACAAATTACGATATTTATTGTGAATGAAGGAATTCCAACAGAATTGTGGGGGATTAACCGCGGAGGGTGGTTCCGAAAGGCGGATTTATGACATTCGTTCACGAAAAAAAAATACATTAAACATTTGATTAAAACCGGGAAGGAAATAAAAGGATAATAGAATGGGTAAGTTTGTTGGATTAGAGTTTTAAAGGTTTCCGCATATTAAATTACAGCTAGTAAAACAAAAACAAATAAAATCAATCGCGCATCGAGGATTCTTTTTTTTTTTTTTTTTTTTTTTTTTATATATTTACTAGCCTGGTTACTAGACCTTTTGGCTAAAGCTTATTTTATTTTCAATTTTCTTCTGTTTTCACATTAAAATGTTGGTATTCGACGTTTTGATGGTTCTTTGGAGTTTTTGGAGGCAATCGAAAGACGCAGGAAAATCAGAGAAGTCCACAGGAAAGAGGTGAACCGACCGCTTTGCCGCGCTAAAATCACGGAACACTTTTCCTGTTTACGACCCATGCACCATCATATTTCACTGAACTATATATTGCTCACTTGCACGATACTTTGTTACGCAAAACAACACCAATTTTACGAACCAAAACTCACTATAAACAATAAAAATTCGATGAAATATGAGGACTCCAAACGTCAGCTACCAAAGCCCGCCAAAAACTCCCATCGAGGGTTCCGTACCACACCACCACAGAACACAACATATTAACTTGGAAAAAACGTTTTTTTCTTCGGAACCTTAAGCGTGAGACCGACTCGCACTTGGCCGGTTTTTATTATTTGTTGTTATACTGTAGAGTTTCCTCTATAATCACACCAAGTTTGACGCTTGTATGTATTACCGTTTTTACTATAGAGCGAGAAGAAAAAACGTCGATAAAAACTAGTTTCTTGTTGAGAACCCCCCTTAATTTTTTACTTTTTGACATTTTTATTATTTGTCAACAAATCCGCCGTAATAACGCATATTCTGTGAAAATTTTAACTATCTAGCTATTACGGTTCAATAGTTACAGCCCTAAATAGGTAGGACGGACGGACGGACGGACGGACAACGTAGGCTTAGTAATAGGGTCCCGTTTTCACCCTTTGGGTACGGAACCCTAAAAAAGTTACGTTTTTACTCGACTGCCCCAGAAAGGAACCCAATGTTTCTAGAGTTGACGTATAAGAATGTAAATAAATATGTATGTAATTATTGTATTATTGTATAGAACCCACATACTGTACCCATAAAACTGAACCTGCCCTCGGCCTTCCTCATCCAATCACTCCCCGCTACTTTTTTAGGTCGTCTGTCCAGCGGGCAGCAGGGCGTCCCACACTACAAATAGTGTAGGTAGATAGTCTAATAAAAGCGACTGGATTTCGCTAAACCATTCCAGTAAAAGAACCCTAAAAACATTTGATTAAAACAGTTAAGGAAACGGAAACGGGATAAATAGAAAAAAAAAAGATAATTGGTTCACTAATGAAGTAAGGTTCGGTGGCTCGACTGACTTCGGGAGATAACAGGATCTATTCCAGTGGGGATTGAAAGTTAATTATGCTGGAACTATTAAAAATGGGGGTTAAGGCGTATCAGCCGTGGACCACTCTCCTCTCACTCACACTCCATACTAATCGATGAGAAAGAGCGCGTGGCTCCGGTCAGAATATTGCTGTTTTCTTTGAAAAATTCGATGATTTTTTATTAATTTCGAAAAAGTAAAAAAACCACATCATTCTAAATTGTATTGTGAACAATATAGTAAATTTTCATTTTGTTCCGATTAAAAATGTAAGAGTAAAATGGTTACAACTGGAAAAAAAGGGGTGACTTTAGAGTCCCTTTTCTTCGGTTTTATTCATTAAAATCGATTTCTAGAAAAACCATATCACTTCTCATATCGTGTAGATGGTTCAGTTTAAATTTCAGCTCAAAAAGTGCCATAGTTAAAGAATAAAATGGTTACAAAATTACCCAAAACCGGCAGGTAGCCCCTTAAGAGGATAGGCGGGCTCTCGAAGAAATTTTGAGAATAGGTAATTTTAATGACTGTTTTCGTATTTGTCCGATCCGCGTTTTCCCACACCCCACCGACTATAGTGCGAAAGAGACAGCTCAGGGTGATTTTATCTACTCGTACATAAAATGGACGAAATCTGCATTTTGTATTCTCCTGTTTCCTCCTCCAAAACTAAACCGATTTTAATAATTCATTCAAGAATAATACGAGAAAAACTTTTTCTAAATCTGTTGTTTAGATTTTAATGTTTATATTCGTCAAATTTGTTTGCTGGATGTCTGAAAACGGGCGGTAAAATTTGGCATTTTCGAAGTATTATATCTTACAGTAATTAATTTATGCAAAAAAGCAAAACATAGGGACATAGCAGAGGTAGCATAGATTGTATGTTTTTTTTTATTTATAATTAAAATTGGGCCAAAATCACCAAAGACTGGGTTCCCCAGGATGGTCACCGGCGTCGAGGTAGACCGAGAAGAAGGTGGAGAGATAACATGGATGGCTTCTTGGAGAGTTCGCCAAAAGTTGCACACAACAGAGAGGATTGGAGAGTAAAAGGGGAGGCCTTTGGCCAGCAGTGGGACATTGAAGAGGCTACTTAAAAAAAAAATGTCAATTAACTTCTTGCTTGTGCTATAAAGAGATAAGTGTACTTTTTGAAACCATCAGCAGCAAGGCTGGTTCAGTGTTTATGGGGTGTAGAGCATCTCTGTGATGGGGATGGACCAGGTCTGCCTGCATATCTTCAGTCGGTTTAGGAGTTACAGACGTTTAAAGGTCAGTAAAAATTTAACGATCAGCTGCAAGGCTGATCGTATGATATTATTGTAGTATGCACTGTAGCTATGTGAACAGTACAAAAACTGACAAGAACTGCCAGTCTGTTTAGGAGATACAGCCGTTCAAAGGACGGACCTTTGAACGGCTATAACTCCTAAACCGACTGATGAACCATGCCAGTTTTTGTACTGTTCACATAGCTACAGTGCATACTATAATAATATCATTCGATTAATTAATTTTTTACTGATCTTTAAACGTCTGTAACTTCTAAACCGACTGACGTTATACAGGCAGACCTGGTCCATCCCCATCACAGAGATGCTCTACACCCCATAAACACTGAATCAGCCTTGCTGCTGATGGTTGCAAAAAGTACACTTATCTCTTATAATATTAGCTCCGCACTTCCGCCAATGTCAAGTGGTTTGAGGGAGTGTCTATCCAATCTCGAGGATTGTTTTTGAGTAAGAACAACTGAGAAGTATTGTGGAGCCTCGTGGCAGGCTGAAACGCGAACCGCGCGAACACCACGCGAGGGGCAAGTGTTCGGGGCAAACCCTGTAACGTGACTCCGATTGTATGGTTATCAAAATTCTTGCTCAAGTGTCATTATCTAGGGAGGAAACAGGAGAATACTTTTGTATGGAGAAAACGGCACTAGTCTAAAGAACTACGGGGTGACTACGATTGAAATGAGCTAACAAATTTTCAGGGGTGGTTCAGGCCTTAAAACTGAACAACTTTTACTATTGGAACAAACAAGAAATTTCAAAAAAAACAATCAACTGTAGGTACATACATTTGTATTGAGTCGAGCAGGCAGCTTTAAATAAAAGGATATTTAAAATAGGCCTACTTTTAATGCAATTTATATAATTTTGTCTAACTTTGTTCGTAATATAATTAAATAACATTCAAAATTGTGTTCTATTTATATACCTACCATCAAAGCTCACATCCCAGTTACATGATCCAAAAGGTTTACCCTATTTACTTCCATTTGTGTAAAATTATCATATTAACTTTTACTTTGAGTTAATTTTGGTTAAATAAATTCTATATTTTAATAGGAAAGGTTTCTTTGATGTTTTATCTAAATTAATTATCTTCTGCGTCTATTAGGATAACGGATAAAATAAGGCCGCGTTCAGACGACCCGCGCCCGCCCCGCGCCCGCCACGCGTCTCACCCGCGTCTTACCCATCTTGAAATGCATTGCTTGCAATTTGAGTCTTATGACACGGTAATAAATCTCATATTGCATTTTAGGGGAGCACCGTTGGCGTAGTGGAGCTTCGGTATTGGAAACGATCACCGAAGTTAAGCAATATCAGGTCCGGTCAGTCTTTGGATGGGTGACCGTTTAGTGGTATTTCATCTTGAGCGTTTCCGTGCTTCGGAAGGCACGTTAAGCAGTTGGTCTCGGATGTTCCGTCAGATGGCGTTGTAACTATTCGTTAAGCCAGGTTAGAGGCCTATTGGCGGCTTGAAAATTCTCTGACAGCAAGTTGACCACTACCTTGCCTCCACCAACACGCACTGGGCCCGCGTGGTGGAGTATGGCACACTCCCTCTCACCCTTATTCGAGAGAGGAGGCCTTTGCCCTGTAGTGGGATTCTACAGGCTATAACTTTAACTTTTTTTAACTTTAACCCGCGCCCGTCTCGCTCCCGCCCCGCACCCGCCGCGTACCCGCCACGCGCATTGGACCTCGCCTTACCCGTCTTATTATCGTGTCATAAGACTCAAATTGCAAGCAATGCATTTCAAGGCGGGTAAGACGCGGGTGCCGATACGCGTGGCGGTCGCGGGTCATATAAACGCGGCCTAGGGATGCTTGCACATCTGGCGGGCGCTACGATGGGAGCTACGATGCCACAGACAGACAGACAGACCGACATAGGCGTCAAACTTATAACACCCCTCTTTTTGCGTCGGGGGTTAAAAATGGTTTCTGTAAAGTCGGTTTACAGAAACATTGATGAGAACTGCTAGCTCTGACGTCTCGCGGAACGTGACACTTTTTCGTTCGTGCAGCCGGTGTTCATCAATTTAAATAAGACGTTATCACGTCAAAAAAAAAATCTGCACGGCTAGCATTGCGTGGGTGTCACCCACGAAAAAGCGACAAAAAGAGATTACCGTCATGCACGCCCGTTTGTGTACCTCCGCGAAGTAACAAAGACAGAGGACTCGGACATTCGAACTTCGCAATTACGTGAACGTTTTCGTTCTAATGTCAACTCTATTACAATGAAGTTCGGACCAAAACGGTCGCGAAATATTGAAAATCAAAAGTCCGGGTACAGGGCCTGGATTTTAGTCGTTTTCTCAGGGGTGGCATGCTAGGTAGATTGGGAGACCTATTCTCAGCAGTAGACCATGAAGCTGATTATGATTTTCTTTACATGTAAAATACACAGATAAAAATATGTACTTGAAACTTGAAAAATTAAGCTTCATATAAATTCCGCTTGAGTAAAATATAAAGAACTTGCGTGACCCAATTTTTCGGATGCTGAAAAATGTATTTTTCATATTCTTCTGGACTTGATTAAACAATCTTTTTTTGTGTAAAACAAATCCAGTGAACTAAAGGAAAGTTTGCCTTTCATTAAGTTAACTAAAAACACTTTTCTATAAAATTATAAAGTGTTACATTTTTTTAGATTAATCTTGAAAGCAGAACACTCTGAACAATTTTTGAATGATTTTTTGTTGAGTGAAACGATTTTATCGGACGAACCGGCCGATTTTTCGAGTTTTTTTTTATAACATGTTTTGTGTCTCACTGCTGGGCGAAGGCCTTTTTGAGAATTTAGTAAAAAAAAAAATCAATTCAATTCAATTATACTTTATTCCACACCAAAACAGATAATACAAAAAGGTACTCAGTTGACAAATTTTTGAAATTTTGCAATCTGTAGAAGCGATGGGATATATCGCTGGGTGAGTACAATAACGGCACAAGTCAAAATTTGGCAAATTCGAGTTAGATGCGGATTCATGCTCTGCACCAACTGTTCTATTTATGCAATTCTATTCTATTTTTATTTAATGGCGTTTCCTTGTTAGATTTCGCCAGTGTCAAGTAATTTGAGGGAGTGTCTATCCAATCTCGAGGATTGTTTTTGAGTAAGAACAACTGAGAAGGATTTTGGAGCCTCGTGGCAGGCTGAGACGCGAACCGCGCGAACACCACGCGAGAGACAAGTGTTCGAGGCAAACCCTGCAACGTGACTCTATTTATGCAATAATGATTTAACTTGTTACTTCACAGGGCTTCCCGATAGATGGCACTAGTGTCACTTAAATTTGTGCGAGTAGGGAGTGGTTGTGGTGTGGGTTGTTCTATACAGGGTGTTAGGGTAAACAGTTGCATTACTTTAAGGGGTGATTGTACCCATGATACTGAACAACTTTACCTAAGAAACCCATCTTCTTCTCTTCCTGTTACCCCTACGTGGGGTATAGGGCTCGGATAATAGCTCTCCACCGGTTGCGATCTTGGGCGGCACTGCAGATATCTTCCCAGGTCATGTTGAGGCATTTAGCCTCTACTTCCACAGAGCGGCGCCAGGTTATTTTAGGACGTCCCTGGAGTCCCTTAGGCTGTCTTGGATAGGTGTTCGTCAGGCCTCCTTAATACATGGCCTAGCCACTGCCACTTACGTGTAAGGATCAATTTTTCTATACCATAACCCCATAGGAAATGCTAAAAAAAAATTTCCCACTTTCCATACTAAATGCTACCAGCTGATCAAACGTTTGTATGAAAAGTCAAAAAAGGATCAATTCTATTACACGTTGTAAAAGACCTTCTATTAATAATTTAATTCAAAGCGTGAACAAAAATGACCACAATCTTTTATTTAAACAAAGTACCGCACCGGTAATTTTTCAAAATCGATTTGAATACAGTACTAAATTGGTCCAGATTGTAGGTAGTTCAAATAAATGTTGTATAGTTAGACGAAATAAGGGTTGACCACTAACTGGCCATAAATTGTTGTCAGATTTTAATGGGCAATCGTTACGTACCGTCGCGATTGTACTATGGAAACTCGAACGTAAACGGGTCGATTTTAAAGTGAGTTATGGTTGGTAGTAAACATTATGATGTCGGTACAAAACAAAGTAAACGGTGTAGAAGCTATCCTCAATTTGATACTATTGTTTTGGTGATCTGATACAGAGCATGATAAGGTATATAACGTCTTTCCTCTCGTTCGTTCGCACGCAAAAAGAAAATGAGCGAAGGTACGATACCGCTGTATCACGCTGCCATATTACGGCCGCTGGTAAGTAAATATGTAAATTTCACAACATTATTTATTTGCTGGTTATTGGTTTGTCCGGCCTGCAATACGTAGTAACATTCAAGTTATATTTGCTCAAACAATAAGAAGATTATAGAGCTTGTTTTTCTCGTTTCAAGTAATAATATTTTATGTTTTTGAGTTTTTTTGCTTTTTTAATCATTTTAATTTTTAAACATACATAAGCATAACCATTAAGCATATGCTCACGACTGTATTTCCCGAGGGGGTAGTCAGAGGTATTCTGAAACCTCAGAACATCTACGTTTCACCAGTAGTACCGATACTCTGTCCAGTGTGACGAGGGGAGAGCCCGTCGCCGCTTATAATGGACAGTGCGGTAAAATACATGCCTCGAAATTGAACATGCAGGTTTCCTCACGATGTAAACATAAATAAGAAGCTGATAAACATGTGAGACATGGACGCACTATACTAACTTGTGTGAGATAAATGTGAGTTACGTTCGAGTTCCGATAGTACCACAATTTTATGTTATAATTTCACCATAAACTAGCGTAGACAGGACTATCAAGGTAAAAGGACTGCATAGATTATCCACGGGTATTCGTTTTATTGAGTTTTATGGCGACCACTTGAGTAGATCGTTTCGATAAAGAAAGTTTTTATTTTTGAATAAAACTATTGTTTGAGGTCCTGCGGTGATTATTGTTAATATAATTTTTAGTTTTAATGTTATTGTCTTTTGTTTTTATGGTTATTTTAAGTGTTATTATTATGAATAGTCCCCCACTATTCGGACAACGGATTTACTACGATATACTTAGCATCTAAAAATCGGGGAATTTTATTTGCTAATTGTAAATTTTTCCTACATTCAATGTTTCTTTAAAAAACCGACCAAGTGCCAGTCTGACTAGTTTCCGTAGCGCCATATAATAATTTACCAGAAATGTAATTTTCTGTAGCATTCTTAGCTCGAGGCCAACTCACACATAACATGGCCGGTTTAGATTTTTTTTTTGTTATAAGTACTTTATTTGGAGTAGGTAGCTAGTATGAATGAACTATAGGTAATCATACTAAACTATAATCACACTAAGTTTGGCGCTTGTGTATATTTAAGGCGTATCTGCCCTGAGCCACGACTCTCCATACTAATCGATGCGAACGAGCGCGTGGCTCTGGTCAGAATTAAGCTGTTTTCTTTGAAAAAATTGATGATTTTTTATGAATTTCGAAAAAGTAAGAAAACCACATCATTTTAAATTGTATTGTGAACAATATTGTAAATTTTCATTTTCTTCCGATTCAAAATGTAAGAGTAAAATGGTTACAACTGGAAAAAAAGGGGTGACTTTAGATTCCCTTTTCTTGGGTTTTATTCATTAAAATCGATTTCTAGAAAAACTACATCACTTCTCATATCCTGTAGATAGTTCAGTTTATTTTTCAGCTCAAAAAGTGCCATAGTTGATCATAGTTAGTTAGTCATTAAAATGGTTACAAAGTTACCCAAAACCGGCAGGTAGCCCCTTAAGGATAAAGCAACTCAATCTTGACATGAGACGGCGCGGCGGTTCGATTCCTGGCCTGTACCGCTAAGTTCTACGGCATTTATGTACGGTTGTATTTGCCACTATCGTTGGCTCGGCGGTGAAAGAAAACATCTTGAAAAAACCTGCATACCCAAGAATGGTAAGAAAATACCATAAGTTCGGAGGTATGTGTAAAAATATGGGCGAACAAGGGGCGAACACAATAGACCAGCAAAAGCCGCAGTGTTGTGAGCTTCGGTTTGCAACAGCCCTCCCAAAAATAAAATAAAATGGCTTTGCATTGCATATACCCAATTCGGTATATCAAGTTTTTTTTTGGAGGGCTGAATCGAAAACCATTACGAGATAATTGTCTCAATAATCATATTGTTTATGTCAGAGATTTTAAAATGAAAGGATTACAAATATTTTTAATAAAATAACGTCGTTTTTCAGTACGTGCAGTGACGTCACTGGAATACCTGTGAACTTCTTGGTAAACATAAAATCAACTTAAAATAACCGGCCATTAAGAAAAGAAAATACATTCGCAATGTCAGAATTTGACACTTGATGTTGCCGTATCTGTCTCCAGCATAGAGGTAGAAAGAGGAGGCAGGTTTTAATTTTTTTAAATATAGCAGTAGATAGTTTTTCTCCATGGAGTTCGAATTATTTTTTCTTCACCATTTTTGCACTTGGAGATTACAGATCAAAATAATTTAAAAATTTTAAACTAGTTTATTGAACTTATTCATTAATAAAAAAGACAAAGTGCGTATCCACGACAGGCTTCGTCAAAGGCAATACATTACTTGCATCCACAACAGGCTTCGTCAAAACTAATACATCAAACACATCCACAACAGGCTTCGTCAAAGAAAATAAACCACTCAGATCCACAGAACGTTTCGTCAATAAATACATACCGTACATCTGCTACAAGCTTCGTCAATCTCCCTACCTACAATCTATAAACCTCCTCCAAAGCCTCCCCCTGTGGGACGGTCCCTAGAACGCTGGCAGCATTTAAAAATTAAATGTATATTGATCAACTCGATGAATCGCAATAAAAATGAAAAAAGGGTGTCTTAAAATTATGTCTTCAATCCGTAAAAAATATAAAAATGAAGACCAAAAAAAACTTGACATACCGAATTCCATTCTTTATTTTCGCGAGTAAAATCAGGGTTTTTTCAATACCTGCCATGTTGTCCCCCACCTACCCTTTCTATTAATAATTTTCAAATTTCCCTTTATATTGCTTTGTCGAAAATTCAATTTTTCACTTTGTCAAAATTCAATAACACCCCTTTGAACGTCAAAACGAACTAAGCAAGCGCGAAATCAAATTATTTCCAAATTAATTTCAGTGACATTTATATGAAGGTAAAGGTAAAGCGAAATTTCAATTCGCTGTCATCTACAAATGGATTTATAATTAACAAAAATTATTTAATTATAATATTTGAAAACACGTTTAAGAGCTTATTTGAATTCAATTTAAACAGTCCTTTTCGTGTGGAATAGTGATGGGACTTGAATATCGATAAACATTTGACGGAATAACATAATAAAAAAATACGAGTATCTAACTAAAGTCTCAATATAGAGCCTTTTTAAGAAGAAAATCGTAAGCACGGATTTGTAATTTTATAAATCAGATTTTATTAAAACGACACTAAGATCTTATCTCGTTCGATCGTTCTACGGTATACGATGTACTTTATGACGATAAACAGTTAAATAGGTACTATCAATACTATACAGGGTGTAAGGAAAAGTATCTCTAACCTTTAAACCACATACACTACCCATCGAACTGAACAACTTTTACAATGGGAGAAAATCAATCAGAGCAAAAAACACAGCTGTCCCATACTAAACTCCAATACCTACTCGACTCAAATGTAGCTATGAATTTTTTTTGCTCCGATCGGTTTGCTTCCAAAGTAAAAGTTGTTCAGTTCGATGGGTAGAGTATGTGGTTTAAAGGTTAATGATACTCTTCCTTACATTCTGTGTAGATAATGTTGAAATATCATTGAGTGACCTACTGTTCGATAATGATAGTACAATACTATCGTAATATCGATATAATGAATCATCATTCATCATCATTTCTATCATAGGCTGTATTGCAGAGGAGATAAGCAGCAGTTTATCGAGAAACACTTTTATGTTACGGATTTTTACTATCAATAGCAGAACCATAATTGGGGCCGAAAAGATCGATAAATTCGGGCCCTATATTATGATTTTATTGATAAAAATCGATTGTATTACCAATTTTTTATCGATTCGTGTGAAATCCAAAAACAATTAAACAATGTAATAAAATTGGATACAAACAAATGTTTTGTAATGAATATTATGTCAATGTACAATCGTCGATCTTCCGCTAATCGATTATATTTAATATCTCTCCACCTCTATCGAGTTGGATAAATGCCATCATTTCGTTATACTTCGAGAAATATTCAGTACTTACTGTATTTATATTCAGTATTTTAAGCATAAGCATAAGCATATGCTCACGACTATATTCCCCGAGGGGGTAGTCAGAAATATTCTGAAACCTCAGAACATCCACGTTCAGTATTCAGTATTCAGTATTCAGTATTTCGTATTCAGTATTTTGATCAGCTTTTTATAACTTTGCTGGTAACTTACCTGTAACAAAGAAAATAATTTATTATTTTTTTAGCTTATGAAGTGTATAGTTAACGACACTACCTTCGATAAACAATATACAACTAGATAACGGGTCGCATACAAAATCAAAGAGAAATTCTGTCCTCGTGAATATACAACATTTTTTGTTAACGAACCGAGAAAACAGTCCGAATACATTATAATTTCGACCTCAAAGCAACCATAATTCCTAGTAATTTAAAAAAGGAACACTGCGGCATTGCGAGACGTGCTTACGTTGGCTTTGTTCGAACGCAACTAATTCAAGACAAACAATAAGACCTCACTCCAATAGTGAGGCGTTATTTGCCGGTACATGTTTTGAGCGCTGACGCGTTATCTAGTTGGATATTGTTGATCGAAGGACACTACCTAGGAATAATATCGTAGCCCACATTCTTGCTAAAAGTTTAATTGAGCCATATTTGTATCGTTCAAAACCTGGTATGTAAATGCTAAATGAAATACAAGAAAATGTTTTGATTTTGGTCTCAAAATGATCAAATTGTACTTTTGAAAATCAATTAATCTAAACAGATTTCTAATCCAAACTTGGCACCATTTGAATTCCGCGGTTTTTTTTATATTTAACAACACATCACGAATAATCTGTCGGAGTCGCGTTGTGGATCTGCTAGTGGGTGGTCGCGTGTCGCGTGTCGCTCGTCGGTTGCCCCCTCCCAGCTCGACAGCGTGGCTCCAGTGGTGGCTCAAGATAGTCTTTTGTAAGAACAACCCTTGAAGTCACCAAAATATCTTCAAAACCGTACAACGTCAAGCACTTTTGCTACAAAAACTCGACATTGGCAAAATCATCACAAACCAAGATGGCAGCCATTTTTTAAAATATAGAATAGAATAGAATAATCTGTCAGTAATAAGCTGCTAGGGAGTCATTATGCTCACGACTATATTCATCGAGAAGATAGTCAGAGATATCTATACTATTATTAAATTGTAACTGAAGTGTGTCTTTACATTGAAGATATTTACAAAAAAAGATTACGATATGGTTTTTAGGAATCCCTGACTCGAAATCAACCTTTTTTTGAAATTTTGTCTCTGTTTGTTCGCGTATCACGAAAAACTACTGAACCGATTTAGATGAAACTTTTTAATAAAAATAAAAGAGCAATATCCACATTTCACTAGCAGTACTGAAACTCCTTGTTTCAATTCAAAAGCTGGATTTTTAGACCTTTTTACGCGCACCAGCATTCGCATCAAACATAACTTTACAGTTGATTTTAAACTAAACTCACTGGATAATACGTGACAAAACTAACTGAAATATCGGTCAAAGGTATCCCGTATTTATTCAGGCACTAACTTTGCGCTAGCAATTTAATGGCCACCGACAAATTACAAACTTTTCCTATTTAAGTTGCCGGGTTCGCGGCTTTAAAACTAAATAGGTACTGTTATAAATGTCGGGTTAATCTATTCCTCCTGTTGCCTACGGATACCGGATAAAAAATTCCGGACGTTTGCAGTAAATTCCGGACATTTTCTTCAATATTTCTAATGTTGATTGTTGACGTTGATTTAATTAAATAATTCATTTTATTCCTTCGTTAATGTGAAAATTCTGGACATAAGTATTCGATTAAGAAATAGTAACTAGAAAACTATCGATATCGATAGTTCGATAGGCTTGTCCGTACTGTATGTAGTAATAGTATTCTCGATACTTTTTTTTTTTTTTTTTTTTTTACTAGCCTATTTCATCCCACTGCTGGGCAAAGGCCTCCCCTTTAATCTTCCAACCATCTCTATCCTGGGCATGCTCTGGCCACGCGTCATCGAAAGCATCCAGATCGTCCCGCCACCTCTTCCTAGGACGACCTGGACGCCGATGACCGTTTTCTGGGATCCAGGGCGTTACAATTCTTGCCCACCTTTCTTGATGCATCCGACAGACATGGCCGGCCCAATCCCACTTTAATCTGGCGGTTTTTTCCCCCACATCGGCTATTTGTGTTTTGGAGCGCAGTGTAGTGTTTCTGACACGATCCGTTCTTTTAACACCCAGTATACTACGCTCCATTGCCCTCTGGCAAACCTTGAGTTTGGACTTTTGAGACTCGGTGAGAGACCAGGTCTGGGCACCGTAGGTTAGGATAGGCAGGATACACATGTCGATGAGTCTCCGTTTGAGGGATAGCGGGAGTTTTCCCTTCATTATCTCCTTCATGGACCAGTAGCTCTTCCAGGCGTTGTCGACACGGCGTGCGACTTCTTTGTCTTGC
Organism: Agonopterix heracliana; assembly: GCA_963693445.1. Taxonomy (NCBI): domain Eukaryota; kingdom Metazoa; phylum Arthropoda; class Insecta; order Lepidoptera; family Depressariidae; genus Agonopterix; species Agonopterix heracliana. The sequence continues at coordinate 11,272,048 of OY856331.1, forward strand.
CTGTTTTCGAAGGAAACTATCTGGCCCAAGTAGATGTACTCATCAACATAGTGTATTACCTGCCCATCTATTTCGACTCTACGTTTGGTGCCGTTGGTCATTATTTGCGTCTTCGATCTGTTCATTGTGAGTCCAACCTCAAGGCTTGCCGTGCTCAGGTCTTGAAGCATTTGTTTAAGTTCTGGCGCAGATCGTGAGAAAAGAACAATGTCATCGGCGAAGCGAAGATTGGTTAGTCTTCGCTCCCCGACGACAATGCCCTTCATTTCCCACGAGACCGCCAGCTTCTTAAAAATCTCCTCAAGAGTACTGGTGAACAATTTTGGGGATAGGGGATCGCCTTGCTTAACTCCCTTCGCGATATTAAATATTGGACCAGTGTGGATTGTAATTTTATATTGGCTGTACTATTGCAGTATATAGTTCGAATGAGGTTGATATAGGTGGGTTCTATGTTCTGGTTATGAAGAGCTGAAAATATGTTAGAATGATAAACGCTATCAAAAGCCTTGGAATAATCCACAAATGCCAAGTACAACGGTTTGTTGTATTCGTTAGATTTTTCTATTATTTGGTTTAGGGTATGTAGGTGGTCAGTGGTGGAAAATGCTGAACGAAAACCGGCCTGTTCTGGAGGTTGATGTTTATCGAGCTGTCCTCTAATTCTTTTTTCTATAACTTTTATAAACGTTTTGTATATGTGTGAAATTAAACTAATTGGTCTGTAATTACCTATGTCGCTTCGATCTCCCTTTTTATGCAATAATATAATGTTGGAATGGCACATGTTTTTAGGAAATTTACCTGAATATAAAATACTGTTGAAAAGTTTGGTGAGATGGGGGATTAATATCTTTTTTCCTAATTTAAGTACCTCCGTTGTAACCCGTATAAATAAATAAATAAATAACCCCATCTTCACCGGGACTCTTGCTGTACTTCATAGTTTTTAAAGCTGACTCTACTTCGGAACTTGATATTGGGGATATTGTGTCAGGACATACATATTCAAATTCAATGTATGTATTTGAGCTGTCTATACTAGGAGGAGCAGAATATAATGATTTGTAAAAATTTGTACATATGTCTATTATTTGGTCTCTATTTTTATGTTTCACTCCTCTATCATCCTTCAAACTGGTAATCCAACTCTTCCCAGTTGTAATACCCTGTTTGGCCGTTCTAAGTGACTTGTTTCTCTCCAAAGCTATTTCTACTAAGTTGGTGTTATATGTCCTAATATCTGTTCTGATGCTACGTTTTACCTGTTTATTCAATGCTCTGTACTGTTCTGTATGCCTATCGATGTTTCTTCTCTTTTCAATGAGCGACAAGGTTTCGGTCGAGAGCTTGTTGTTGTTTCTTCTGTCTTGCTTTATTTTTCTACTCGCTGTTTCAATGCTTTTCTTTATATTATTATATGGGTGCGTCCCGTTTTGTATAATAACATTTGGTATAATAAAAATTTTATAACGTTCAAATGATATAATGCTCGTAAGAAATACTAACTACGAGCATAATATTGAAAAAACATAACATACATTTAATCGAATACTTATATCCTATAATTTTAATATATCTAATGTTGATTATTACTAACGATTACTTAATATAAAACTTGTTTGATATATCAATCATTTGATGTTATTTTATGAGACATAACGATCCCTTGAAGTATTGCTCCAAAGACATACAATTAAATATTTTTTATAACTAGTAAATTGCCTTCTAAACTATAGGTTAGGTTAATTTAGGTAGTGTGACCACATATCGTCGGTCCAATCGTAAACTAGCCAATCTGAAAATTCCTAACTGTTGGGGAGACTCAATTAAAATTTTGGGGAGATTAAATTAATTAAGTACTGTAAAGCAAGTTTTTCACGTAGATATTCAAAAAAATCTGTGTATTGGTCCTAGATAATTGTCTTTCTGGTCACACTTTAAAAACAACTGATATACTTGCTTAGTTCTCTAATGTGTAATGACTATCTCACGTAGATAGGCGAAAAGAATAATAGCAATATCTTCTCAATTATTGAGGTTACACATACGATACTTTGCCACCACTTGAATCGAAATGAAACATAAATTTTGATATAGTAAAGTCGAAAATGCCAAAATGACAGATTGGCTAGTTTACTATTGGACCGACGATATAGAGCAAGTGAATTCAAGCGAAACGTGTGTCACATGCATGCTGCATTTGTGCGTGCATGCATGCTTGTTTGCTGGCATGCTTGCGTGCATGCTTGCTTGCATGTGTGCTTGCTTGCATGCTTGCTTGCATGTGTGCTTGCTTGCATGTTTGCTTGAATGCATGTTGGGGGGTGCAGGGGGGCTGCGCCCCCCGCGAGCAGCCCCCGCGAGGGGGGTGCGGGGGGCGGATGCCCCCTGCCTGAGAAAAACAAACAGGTGTTTTAAAAATTCTAGGTTAGGTTAGGTTAGAACATGTTGCACACTTAGCGGAGCGAGCGAAGCGAGCGGAGCATCAACATGCTTGCCTGCATGCTGCATGCTTGCTTGCTTGCTGCATGTTTGTTTTCTCCCTGCATGATTGTTTGCTCGCTGCATGCTTGCTTGCTTGTTGATTGGGGGGCAGAAAGGTAGGTAGCTTCAAAACTATAGGTTAGGTTAGGTTCGGTATGTAGTGTAACCACTTAGAGAGCGGTCATATTTTAGACATCGACATGCGGTTTTTAAATATTATATTATAGCATTGATAATGCTATATTTATTAAATGTTATGCTTTATAGATTGTATAACATGTGATGGTTATACTTAAGGTTCATTATATCCGATGCGTTTTATACTTTATTAAATTATAGGTCTTAAATTTATATCTAACGTTTATTATAGCAAGTGTCCTGTATTTCAAACAAAATTATATCAAAAGAAGTTATATTTCCTAAACTATATATTCTTTGTATTTATATCGAATATTACTTACCCTTATTATATTGTGTTTCTACCTCTGTACTGTCTTCTTCTGATTGAAATATTTCAAAACTATTTTTCAATTCTATATTAAATTTTTCATAATTACTGACAAGTATTTCTTTGCTATGTTTTCTTATAGTGGTCTTAAACATATTTTGGCGGAGTACTTTGTAATTGAACTTTATCTTAAGGGTCGGCACTACCTACGGCCCGTTTGACATATCTGTCAAAAGAAAAAGACCGGTGGCCGACAACACTCAACCCTATCTTATAAGATTAATGAACAAATCAATTTGATAGGTTTTGGTAATACTTTTCTTGCAAAAAACTTGGTCGGCTGCAGCGCGCGGCAGCTTGGCTGGCATGTTTACTGGTGTGAAGGAAAAAGTGAACCCTACCCGGTGACACAACATTTTACCTCGTTGAATTAAAGGACGTAACTAGTCTGTTGGTCTAGAGTCCAATTAGTAAGGACTAAAAAGTCTGGCCGACCGACCCTATCCTGGCAGGGTCGTAGGTCCGACCGAATTTAGGGTACCTACTACTCGGAAGGCAGATTTTACCACATTAAATTAATGTTGAATGTTTGGTTGTGCGTGGCAATCATCCTGCAGCATCTGGATTTGAGAGCCGTAGGTCGAAATTGACATTTACAGCAACAGTACAGTACCGTGATGGACCTATAATGTGACTGATCAAAGATGGTGGTAGGATAGGATGGGTTCTAGCTAATTAGATCACAGTATTACTAAGGCTTAAAAAAACTTAAAATTATTTTAACAGAACAAATTAAAACTTTTAACAGAATAATGATATTATTATAAGTTTAATATTATTGGTATTAAAACAATATTATTATATTATTATTGGTATTGGTATTGTTGGTAGCAAACTAAGGGTTTGTAATCTTTTATCATCATAATCATCGTCAGATATAATATTTTAAGCACGGAATAAAAGTTAATTTTGCAGTACCTAACTGGAACGATTGCCTTCAAAAACATTTGCGCAAAAGGACATCATCAGTGTGACGACTTTTAGTAGATTTCTTCTTTATTGGTATATTTGTTTAGTAGATTTTAGTAGACATTGGGTATTCGAAAATGTTAATGTATTTAAAAATGCAAGGATTCAGGCTCATAAAATCTAAGCTGGCAATACAAATGGCTGAGAAAACGATTGCAGGGTTTGCAAGTTTTCCGGAACTTCTAGTACATCATCATCATAATCATCAGCCTATACAAGGTGTTACAAAAATACAAATAAACATTTAAGGGGGTGGTTAAGACCATCAAACTTAACAACTTTCACTATGGGACCAATATCGAAATCGCGAAAAATATAATTTATGTTCTATACTCTACAAATCGACTCGAGCTAAAAATCTATGGGATATCAGATTTTTTTTTCGCGATATCGATGTTGGTCCCATAGAGAAAGTTGTTCAGTTTGACGGTCTAAACAACCCCCTTAAGAGTTTTAAAAATTTATTCTTACTTTTGTAACACCCTGTATACGTCCCACTACAAGGCACAGGCCTACCTTCTAGGAGGGTGTTTGGGCGTAAGTCCACCACGCATGCCCAAAGCGGATTGGTAGACTTCACATATACATCAGAATTTCTTCGTCTGCATTATGCAGGTTTCCTCGCGATGTTTTCGTTCACCCTTTGAGAGCAGTCGGTAATACGTACATAAGTTCGAAAAACTCATTGGTTCGTGGCATGTTGTCCGTGCGGATTCGAACGCGGACCTCTTGATTGAGAGTCCATACCTCTCCGCAATGCGCCACCGAACTCACTTCTAGTACAGCAAATATTAATCATATCGCCTAATGTTATTTTTTTTTAAAAAAGAGGGCTTCTAAACAGAGTTGGAATTTTGGTACCTAGCACTTTTAATATGTCAAAGAGATTACATGTTTATCGACTTCCAATAATGTCGATATACGGGTATATTTTATATCACTGCGGATAACTTCAGCATGTATCGAACTTCAAAATAGCGAAAATAAATCAGCTGTTCCATACATTTGAGTCGAATATGTAGGTACTGCAGTTTTGTATAGGACAGCTGATTTTTTTTTCGCTCTTTTGTAGTTGGCTCCATAGTGAAAGTTGTTCAGTTTGATGAGTAGAATACATGCTGGTGTTATCCGCAGTGATAAAAAATTACCCGTATATGGACACAATCGGAAGTCGATAAACGTGCAATCCCTTTGACATAATTAAAAGTGCTACCAAAATTTCTGACTCTGCTTATGAGACACAGAAAACTGTACTAAATTTAAACTTGCGTAGGGACGACCAAATAGCAATGCCGATTTAGTATGGGCGAGTGGCGTCATTTTTTTTAAGTATATATTTTTTTGAGCGGCCACCAACCACTCCTTGTTTTTATGGAAGATATTGATGTGCTGAACAAAACAAAGTATTACAATCATACCTCTACATGCAGTACCGACGGAGATATAAAGGTCTGAAATGTCAGAATTCTAGTACTGTGAACTGTGACTGGAGCATGCCCCTCATGCTCTGACATTTCAGACCTTTATATCTCCGTTGGTACTGCATGTAGAGGTATGATTGTAATACTTTGTTTTGTTCAGCACATCAATATCTTCCATAAAAACAAGGAGTGGTTGGTGGACGCTCAAAAAAATAATAAAAAAAATGACGCCACTTTCCGGCATTGCTATTTAATACCTATTTATTTGAAAATTGAAGCATCCATGCTACAAAGTGATGAAAACCAATAAAAATTATACAAAAATGCGAAAATAACATGTGTAATGATGAGCGTTTAGATAAAATTGATAATATTTTGTTCAAAAACGTGTTTTATATTAAATTTTAACCATCTGTAACGACATTAATATTATTTGGTAGAATTTAAGTAGAATTTGAAACAGGGCTGGTAGATTTTGGTAAATTTCAGCAGTAATTTTCGTCACGCTGAAGGACATTGTGCGACACAAGAACATATAAGTAGGTGTTACTTAGTAGCTGAAGTGGGTACATGAATCCTGAAAGGGCACAGCAATATTAACAAGAAGTAATTTTAAAGAAAAAAATTAGTACAATGTCAATAGTTCTTTAGGTTCTTTTGGTAGTTTTTGGTTCTTTTGGTAGGTTTTGGTAATTATTGGTAGTTTAGAAATTATTTTTTTGTTGTTTCTGGTTTTTTGGTAGTTTTTGGTTAGTTTGGTAGTTTTTGGTTGTTTCTGGTTATTTTGGTAGATTTTCGTAGTTTTTGGTTATTTTGGTAGATTTTTATACTTTTTGGAAATATTTGATAGAAGAATGAAAATTACCAAAAACTACCATAAAAACAAAAGAGTTCTTGACGGCTTGGCTACGGGGTGGGTTTGTTGACATAAATAAAATATATGTTTTGCAAAAGAGGTACCTACCGATTAGACATTCGAATCGTAAGCGGAATTCAGTCAGTAAGGGTGTCATGCCGATCCTTGTTTACCGACTTTAAATTACTCACTGTGACAGCTTCGTATATCCTCGATCTGTGCGAAATCGTGAGACGATACCCCGTAGTATTCCGTAGCAAGAGATTAAATTTAACTAGCAAAAATGAGCTACTGGTACCAAATTACCGACTAGCATCGATGCTAAGGACTACAAAATAAAGTCGAATACTGTTCTTGTGTATAGTAAAATACCAGATGACATTAAAGCCGACAAGAAATTTCTGAAGAAGGTTAAAGAATTATTAATCGAACAGTGTCCCTATGACTTTAATTAGTTTCTTCAGTATAAGTAAACAAATAGGCATCAATCTGAGTAGAAAAAAATGTGTTGCAGACTGATTATTTGTACCTCAATAGGTTATTATAATTTTTAACTAATCACATTTAACTGATTTTATAACATTTAACTAATTTAATTGTAGTAAGTGAAAGGTGGTAGTTAAGTTATTGTCTGGCACCTATTGTTTAAATCTATTTTTTTCTTAATGTTTATAAATTATATTGTAGTGTGACTAATAGGTACTCTGTACTTACCATCTGTAACTTATGTACCTACCTACAATTTAAGGTAAATAAATAAAATGAAATGAGATGAACCAAAAGTAACAAATTAACCATAAACTACCAAAAAGTACGAAAAATTACCAAAATAACAATAATCTACCAAAAAGTACGAAAATCTACCAAAAAAAAACAGAAACTACCAAAATAACCAAAAACTACTACCGAAAAGTACGAAAATCTACCAAAATAACTTTTTGGTTACTTTTGTACGAAAATTTACCAAAAACTACCGAAAGACTCAAAACTACCATAAATTACCAAAATAACCAAAAACTACTAAACAGTGCCCGGAAAGTAACTTTTGTGAAATTCCTTTGTGCTGTCTTGTGTCGCGCAATGTCTTTTCGCGCAAAATTCTGTCGTGCAAATGACTTACAAAGTCAATCGTTTGAGTTACCTACTGCGGTACAGAATTCACTCTTATTTAAAACATATCTGACGATGATGATGATGATTTCAGATTATCAATCCTTAGTTTGCTAGTAACAATAGTAATAAACTTTCAGTTATTCTGTTATAATAACGAGTAATAGTCGACCAATTTATAAAATGTACTTCTAAGTCCACATACGTGACGGGCAACTACGGAACCCTACACAGCATGTGGCCCGACACCCACTTGCCCGGTTTTTTATAAGTTACTTTGCCTACTTTAGCTAAAAATGGATTTGTTCATTAATCTTCTAAGACAAGGTTGGGTGTTGCCGGTCACCGGTCTATTTGCAATGATTTCGAACGATTGACGGCCCATAGTAATTTGTATGAAGAAAACGTCCAAAGAAATATGTGATTTTTGGTAACAAATTGCAAAAAAACTAGAAGTCGTATCGAAAAACTGATTTGTTTAAAGTGTTCTTTGATGTTTTGCCATTGATTAGAAATATATTTTGTTGTTTTATTTTGTTTCACTAAATCACAGGACTCGGAACGCGGCAGTGCTATTCTGGAGTTTTTCATGAAATTCTCGATTACTTTCTGATGTAATTACACAATTTTACTGAAATTTTTTTTGTTCATCTTGTACTTCATCTTTTAAAGAAGCGATGGTATTAATTTTGTTTCTAAATATAGCTATTTACTATCCTCAAAAGTCGGAACGCCGAACCCTGTTTTGCCCGATTAGGGTAGTGCCGACCCTTAACGCGAACAGGTCTAAGGTCGGAACTAAATTTGATTCTGTTTAAAATGCTTACATCATTGATAATATTGTTATTTGATGATAATATGTAGTCTATTTCATTCTTGGTATTATTGTCTGGGGAAAGCCATGTCCAGCGACGTTGTGGTTTTTTGTGGAAGAAGGTGTTACTAATTTGTAGGTTTTGTCCGAAGGCAAATGAGATAAGGCGGGAGCCGCGTTCGTTTCGGGTTCCAAGGCCATATGGCCCAACTATCTCTTCATTATCCATCTTTTGCCTGAGACCGACTTTTGCGTTGAAGTCACCAAGCACTACATTCCACGTGCCACGGCTTTCGTCGCAAGCCTTATTAAGTGTTTGATAAAAATCTTCTACATCGTCATCACTATGTGATTTAGTAGGTGCGTATGTTTGGATGAAAGTTATGGTTTTGTTATGAGTTATTCTAAACCTCAAAGCAGCGACCCTGTCTGAGTAGCTAGTAAACTCAATAATATTACTTCTCCATCTTTTTGCAACCAAAAATCCTACCCCATATAACCCTTTAGTTACTCCAAAATGAAAAAATACATTATCTTCTCTCTCTATTGTGTTTTCGCCATCTCTTCTTACTTCAGAAAGGCCCATAACATCCCATTTTATATCTTTCAAAGCATTTTCCAACTCCAATAACCTATCATCTGTCATTAAAGTTCTTACGTTAAAAGTCAATACATTTAGCAAGTCAGAGTCCATAAAGCGCGCGTTAGTCGTTTGACGGGGGATCGATCTCGCCCGGAGATTATTCGCACCCCTGGCTCCAGCACTGTTTTGGCTTCCGTCATCACCAGAGCAGATACTGGAGCCGCCGGGCACTTGGGGCCGGGGTATTGGCGTGTCTGTCATAGTTTTTAGGGGGTATGGACCATGACCCACCACGCTGGTCCAGTGCGGGTTGGTGGGCCGCCAGAGCCTCGTTCGTTGAACAGCAGGAAACACCACGTGCAGGTGAGGTTGGCTTGAGCCCCGTTAGATGTTATATGGGGCCCCTTATCCCCCTATTAGTAGTAGTAAATATCGACTTATCGATAGTTTTACGGACTGCCAAACCAGGGTCCTGGGTTCGAATCCCGGTTCGGTCATGGATGTTATATGTTCGTGCCGTTGTTGTATGGTTTCCATAATAAAAGCCTTTAGTGCCTGTGAGCGTTATTTTTATTTTTCAATCGATAGTTTTCAACTAAAAACAACCAGACAATCTATAGCCACCCCCCCCAATTTAAACTTCACCCCCGCTTGGTAGGAAGCGTGGCAGAAAATGTAGTCAATGGCGTAGTCCTGACTCGCTTACATCGCACAAGCTTATCTCTTTTTTTTTTTATTATAATCACTGGATGTTTGCTTGTGCGTTAGAACTGCATTTCCGCCAGCATCAAGTAGTTTGTAGGAACAATCTATTACAATCTCAGGAATTGTTTTTTGGTCAAGAACAAGAGATTGTGGATTGCGGCAGGCAAAAACGCGAATCGCGCGAACACCACGCGAAAGAAAAGTGCTCGTGTCAGAACCTGCAAAATGATTTCTTTCTAAATTTTTCGCATAAGCATAAGCATATGCTCACGACTATATTCCCCAAGGGGGTAGTCAGAGATATTCTGAAACCTCAGAACATCCACGATTCACCAGTAGTACCGAAACTCTGTCCAGTGTGACGGGGGGTGAGCCCGTCGCCACTAATAATGGACAGTGGGTACAATACATGCTTCGAAATTGAAGCATGCAGGTTTCCTCACGATGTTTTCCTTCACCGAAAAGCCAGTGGTGTTACAAATCGTACATAAATTCCGAAAAACTCATTGGTACGAGTCGGCGTCGTGGACGGGGATCGAACCATCGCCTCCTGCACGGCAGGCAAGGTTACTCGCCACTGGACCACCACGGCGGTAAATTTTTCGCATTTGTTTAAAATGGCAGCTAACACTCAGTTTCAGAATCGCTCATTAAAGTTAATCCTCCATTTAATCTCTTGCTAGCGTTTACTACGTCAAAAAGTGACAACAAGAGATTTAATGGAAGATTAACTTTAATAAGCGTTTCTGCAACTGAGTGCAAGTGTCTAAGGTGTGACTCCACCAAGATTGGTGGTAAGTCGGTTCGCTTCGCCAGAGTATTTTCAAACCACCTAACAAGCTCACTAAAAAGCAATGGTTAAATAACGTATGAATAAGCAAAAAATACAAAATTGATTAAAACACGGCGCAGAATAAAAATTGTATTTTTATTTTTACACTTCAGCGAGGTCGAGCGGGTCACCAAAGCATTTGGGGATAAAAATGCAATATGCAATAATGGCTACAGAGTTACAGGGATGTACTCAGAAGGAGCTACGGCCCCCTGGAAAATAATTGAGGCGTTTAAACGCCACATCGCCAGAGTTTCGGTACTACTGGTGAAACGTGGATGTTTCAGAATATCTCTGACTACCCCCTCGGGGAATATAGTCGTGAGCATATGTATGTATGTATGTGTAAACGCCACATTCCGCAATCACATATTTTCATCGTGTTTAATCGAAGAGGTATACAATTTAATAGCGCTTTTATAAGGGTCCTGCATGGCAGCGAGCAGCGCCTTCGCTTTCTTTCTATTTGCAGGCGAACGAACGAGATAAAAGGCTTGATATTGCTGTATCACGTGCAACATGCTACGCCTTCTGGACCTTTAAGCGCTATACAATTTTAAAATATAAGTAGGGAATGACGGGCATTTAAACGCCCCAAATATTTCCCTTGGTGTATCGTCAGATGGCAGGGTAATCGTAAAGGCCACAGACCTGTTGAAGCGTTTTTAATTGCCTATAGTAAACCGAACTACGCAGCTGCGTGGTGTAGTCCAGACACAGATGATATTGATATCTTTTTGGTGGTAGTATGGCCCACACCTTCTCATATTTATTCGTAAGAGGAACCTTTGCCACAGATCTGGTACTTTATAGATTGTTTTTGATTTTCGAAATGGCTTCTGCACATGAGCACTTTGTGCAAACTGTCCGTGACATTATGTTGTAGGGCTGACCGCGCTTTGTATAAATGTAATCTACATTTCGATACTTTCTATTGTTCATTTTGATATTAGAAATGGTGTTTGAGCTTGAATTAACGAAAATATAATTTGCACTGAAAAGGTACAATGTTATGTAGTCTAATACTACGGGCGCGCGCCTGAATGCATTTCCTTGCTTGGCTTCCCTAAAGTGTCCCCAGAAAGTGAGGGGTGAGGTGGGATATCTCGAGTGAGAGAGGGGCGGGGAGTGGCCGTTCTGTAGTAAACCTATTATAACCTATTCTGTTCCTTTGCCCTGCAGTGGGATCCTACCTACAGGCTATACCTAACTTATCTTTAGTCTTATAACTTATACTTTCAACGCCCCGATTCCAAATCCATATCTGTCGCAACCGATAGTGTGCAGTTGTGACCACAATCCCCGGGGATGTACAGGTTTACGAGTATGTATGCCATATGCAAATGGATCCAGCAATATTTTGATATACGCCCGTAATAAAACTGATACGTACATATATCTTTATTACAGACAGCAGTTGATATGGTGTAGAATGTTGTGGGGTGTATGAGATATATGAGGATGTTGCAGATGAATATTTATGTAATTTAAACGTAAATTCATGGCCCTTCTTAATATGCTGACGGTCTTTAAGGAGATGATCAGACCATCAAAAACCCCCGCTAGTGTAGTGTAGTATATATTGTACAAGGTATTTCATAAGTAAGAATAAATTTTTGAAACTCTTAAGGGGGTTTTTAAGACCGTCAAACTGAACAACTTTCTCTATGAGACCAACATCGAAATCGCGAAAAAAATAATTTCATATCCCATACATATTTTAGCTCTAGTCGATTTGTAGAGTATAGAACATAATTTTTTTTTTCGAGTTTTCGATATTGGTCCCATAGTGAAAGTTGTTCAGTTTGATGGTCTACACGTTTATTTGTATTTTTGTAACACCTTGTATAATATTTTATTTATTGTTTGTTTGTGCACAATAAGTTTGCCTTGTAAATATTAACTGTCTCTTTTGCGGGTCTGCTGTAAGAAATATTTTCAGAGATAAGCTCGCCCTTTGTACACGATATCTCAACTCTGTATATTTTTATGCCTTTGTGTACAATAAAGTGTTATAATTAATTAATTAATCAAACTGAACAACTTTGAAGATATTTGCAAAAATATTCAATGGGGACTTTTAGGATCTGCAATGGAATGCATTATGACTATTTTCAGAATTTTCGTCTGTTTATCTGTTGGTCATTTTGTTTTTGCACATATCCCTTAAAAACTACTCGAACGATTTGGATGGGGCTTTCCTTAGAGCATAGATTTATTTTGGGATTAACGTTAATGCTTTATTTCATCGCAATCAATTTATTAAATCAAAAGTTATGAGTATTTAAAGTCAGTAGGCGTGCTAGTGGAAAAACACAAATTATGTGTCTCCAATGCCTCAACAAAAAACACTTTGTTTAATCTACAAAACCGTCATTTTATTCCAAGAAAATGATAATAAAAAAACGAGTGACGTCTCATTTCCTTTCGTACCGAATCGATAAAGATTCAATTCTCTCTAATGAGTCAATATAACTGACTTTAGACTCCTTAATTTCAAATAAAAACGTCGAATTTACATTAAGTTCGTTTAGGCTGCGGCAGACTTGCGATTGCGATTGGACTTTTATTATTCTTTAAAACGCTAAAACACTTCAAATGAAAAGCGATCAGTGAAAATTCAAATTCTGTGATGAATATGTTTTACTTTATGTTTCTATACGATATATTGATAATTAAAAATAACAAATCGATTGCTTAAGTATTGAGATAATTAACAATAGTTTTAGAATTTATGTTCATGACTAACATTACGCCTATAATTCGCCGGTAAATAAGATAATTCTGTTTCAGAATTCTGAATATTTTAATTACACTAGCAATGTCACGTTAGAAACCTACACATTTTAATGTAAACAAAATGAAAATATTTAGCCTAAAAAATTACAGCGTTAAAACGCCAGTCGGAATGTCAATTCGATCGCTTCAGTAGCAAGTCAGTCCGCCCCTAAGTTCCTTAGGATGCAAAGTCAGCTTTACAGGACCCACCGATTGCACGAGGTCGGAGTCGATCAAGATAACAAATTATTGACATAGTTTCAAGTTCATTGCTAATTATTTATGAAGATAATTGGGTACTCTAGGCCCTTTATAAAAGTGCTATAAAATATAAAAACATTTTATTATATAAACCATGCAGTTGAAAATATTTAGCACTTAAATGACGGCTCTCAAACGCACATCATAATGACCTTTCAATCGCATCAGTCGCAAGTCAGTCGGACCCTAAGCTCCCTAGGAGGCAAAGTCAAGTAACTTTACTGGATGTCGAAGCTATAAAATGGATATAAAACGGTACAGATTGTGCATAAAATGATTATTTCTACTGATAGAATGTATCGCTAGTCGCCATGTTGTTTTATTGTAGCTTTCTTTTGTTGTCTTCCAGCTGAGTTGTTTTGTTTGGTTTAAAATACAGGGTGATTTATGAGATTTATTCAAAAATTATTAAATTTATTATTTAAATTCAAAAATAATTTTAATTTGAATCTATACAAAAAACCTTTCATCATCATCATCAGCCTATACATGTCTCACTGCAGGGCACCGGTCTACCCTCAGTTAGGCTGTATACGGGTGTACATAATACGGATAGAGACTCCACATACGAATCAAATATCCGAATTTCTTTTTCAGCGGTTTCCTTACGATGTGCATGTTTGTATTACGTACATAAGTTAGAAAAACTCATTGGTACATGGCATGTCGTCCGTGCGGATTCTAATCTGTACCCTATTATTGAGTGTCCATATCTCTTTGCAATGCGCCACTGTAGCTCCCCAAAAACCATCAAATTCTCCCGGTTTCTCCTTATTTTTCAACCATATTTACCGAATACATTTTTTTTATCTGTAACACTGTTAGTAACTACAATGATAGCAAAACCACGCTAAAAAGAAATATAGTCGTTTTATAATTCGTATTTTTTGTGTTCTGTAACACTGATAGTAGTTATAATAATAAAAAACCACACTAAAAAAAAAGTAGTCGTAAATGACTAAATGTATAGAATTTACGCTTTAAAAAATAAAACATCAGCATGTACACAGAATCCGAACGGGGAATAGAATGAGCATAGCATAGCATAGCATAGCATAGCATAGCATAGCATAGCATAGCATAGCATAGCATAGCATATGCTCACTATGGGAATAGAATGATTTTACAATTATTTTGTTGGAGAATTTTGACAGTTTCAAGCGATATTGTCATTATTCGACATTTACAATACGGTTAAGGTGTTTACTACATTTTGCGCTGTCGTGGATGAAATACAAAATATAATATTTATTTTTGTTTTAGTCGTGTTGAAAGTCTTGTGGTTGAATTAGACCACCGTTTTTTCCCGTTGGCGATTTAGGTACAAGGTTTTTTGAAGTTTTTTATAGGGCTATAAAAGGGATATTAAAACATTTCTGGGCTCGTTTAAAATCATAGTGGACAGAGTTTGGACACTGTTAGAGTACCTAATGTGGATATTCAGAATATGTTAGACTAGCTTTTTTCTACGGGTCCATAGCTCAGTCGGTAGTGAACCTGTCCGTCTGCTATGCTAAGGGTCGTGGGTTCAAATCCCGTAAAGTTCAAATATATGTGTGATGAATTTGAATAATTTAGTTCTCGAGTCTTGGATTTTTGTATCTATATTATTCAAAATCTTTGTCTATAGTCATCGTAACACAAGCTAGATTCTGGTACTTTAAATGTGGCTAGATGATTTGTGTGATTATGTCCAAGAAATTTATTTTCGAAAAGTTCTTTCTAAATACATCTTCTGTAGAATATACTCGGCGATTTCTTTAATCAATTTCCCGCTCAAACTGAACAACTTTTACTTGGGGAGCAACTTGCTGATTTAAAAATCTGTACTCTACTTTCTTCAAAGTCGGGTAAAAACCAAAGAGAGTGCTCAAATCAATTTACAAATCAATTTCAATTAATACTCTCCCTAAAAGGCTATAAAATTCCTTTTCATTACTGACGGTGGAGACAATTTGAACCCTTTGAGGAAGCGTAGAGAGTCTAAACTCGGTTAATTGATGAAACTAAATTATTCTAAGTGATTCTGTTCTACATTCAGTTTAAAAGCCTTTCCCCAAATGTACGGAAATTCAATATACGAGTAATTTTATCGCTTGGTACAAGACATTAGAGGATTTGAAATTGATCCGACAAGATTCAAACTGTTATCAAGCACAAAATAATGGCATGGACACACAGACTCTACCCACCCTTTATTTGCAAATAAATAAATAATTTGTATTTTGTAATAGTATTTTTTTTCGAAACGGACAAATAGGTACAGTATACCTCAGGCACCGGTTACTGCTTATGGCGAATAGCTATGTTAATCGATATTCTATACAGGGTGAAACTGATATCATTAGCATCCTTTTGACGGCCCGACAGCACAGTCTGTAGTGAACCTGCCTGCTGTGCCGAGGGTCGCGGGTTCGAATCCCGTAAGGGACAAATATTTGTATTATGAATATGAATATTTGTACCCGAGTCATGGATGTTTGTATCTATATAATATGTATTCTATATCGTTGTCTAGTTATCATAATAAAAGTCCAGGCTAGATTCTGGAACTTAAAATGTGACTAGATAATTTGTGTGACAATGTCCAAGATAAAAAAAAAAAAACTAAGAGTTTACCCATCAAATTGAACAACTTTTGCCACGAGAACAAACCGAATGGAGCAAAAAAATCAGCTGTTGCATACATTTGAGTCGAGTAGGGATTGCAGTTTAGTATGGACCATCAGATTTTATTTTTGCTCTGATTGGTTTGCTCCCATAGTAAAAGTTGTTCAGTTTGATAGGTAGACTCTTAGTTTAAAGGATGTTAATGATGTCAACTTCACCCTGTAGATACTTACTCTTTCTTATACTGTGGCGAAGCGCCTTGGTACAGTACGACCAGGAAAATATGGCCGTTCGGTAATCTTCGTTTGCGCAGAGCAGGCCCGAGTCCCCGACAAAACCCGAAGTCATTGAGTAATCAAAGAGTGCAAAGTAGGATAGCAGCGAAAAGGGCGCGAAAACAAATTAGCCAATAGCGTAAACGAAATGAAGGTGGCACATCCTGATTGGTCAATATAATTTCGCGAGCTATTAAAATTTGTCAACTGCGCAGGTACATCGGTAAGCCTTATAAACCTGGTACTATTGTAAGTCAATCGAACCAGCATTCATTGCCTTCATCAACCTTAGATCAAAATAAAATTAAAGGATAGGCTTTACGCGAACATTTCAAACCAGAAAAATGAGGCAAAACAAATGAAAGGTTTACTTCAAATTTGTATGCAAGTGCCCTAGATTTGACAGATAATGGCGCTAGTTTGTATGGGCCAAGTGCACCAGTAGTGTGCTTCAACTTACCGCTATTTAGGCCTATCCATTAATTTTATTTTGATCTAAGTCATCAACGAATGAATAGGTAGAATTGAAATGTCATTGGAAATTCCGAGAGCGAAAATGCGCGCTGCATACAAACGTACTATTGATATTTTTAATTCGTTAAAATATACAGTTTTAATTCTAGGATTAATTTAAGATTTCTTTGGAAATCTTTGAGGCACTGTAACTTTAAAACTATACATTTTAACGAAAATCGGTTTCCATACGAGCTTAGAGATTTGTTTCTAGATTTTTTCTGCAAAATGTCATTGACTTTTATTAGTTAGTATTGAAAAAATCACTACAGTACGTTTGTATGGAGCGCGCCAACGGTAATATACCCTTAATGTTGTCTGGAAGATATCGCTTTTTAGCGATGCGATCGAATATTTTTGTACCTTCTGTATTTTCTGTTTGTTTACTCTCTGTATTCCTATGTTTTTTTGTATAAAATATAGTATAACTGATTGATTGAAATGTCCCATAATATTCCGACGACGAGTAAATAGGAAGCGTGTATCAAACTTATTTATTTTTATGCACCTGAGTATTTTAGTGAAAGCACTGTCGCTCACAAGCATAGCATATGCTCACGTCTATATTCCCCGAGGGGGTAGTCAGAGATATTCTGAAACCTCAGAACATCCACGTTTCACCAGAAGTACCGAAACTCAGTCCAGTGTGACGGGGGGTGAGCCCGTCGCCACTTATAATGGACAGTGGGTACAATACACGCCTCGAAATTGAAGCATTCAGGTTTCCTCACGATGTTTTTCCTTCACCGAAAAGCCAGTGGTGTAACAAATCGTACATAAATTCCGAAAAACTCATTGGTACGAGTCGGCTTGGACGGGGATCTAACCATCGCCTACTGCACGGCAGGCAAGGTTACTCGCCACTGAACCTCACAATGTCGCTCACAATGTTCACCTAAATATGTTTTGGTGCCAGCCACCCTTTGTTATTGAACAAGTTACTTTGACTATTGTAAAAGGATTATTCAAAATTAATCTCTTTTTCGCACTGACATATACTCTAGCGATAGACAAGCTCGTTCAAACAAACAACATGTCACACAAAACAACACAAAATGACACACTGCGGTCTGTCATTGCCATAGTGACGAAGTGAACTCGGAAACATCGATGAGGTGCGGGCACCGCATTCAAGTGGGACATCTTTGACATGTTTTGACGACCCGGTTGGTGTAATGGTTACCACGCCGGACTGCCAAACCAGGGTCCTGGGTTCGAATCCCGGTTCGGTCATGGATGTTATATGTTCGTGCCGTTGTTGTATGGTTTCAATAATAAAAGCCTTTAGTGCTAGTTTGGGATCATTACAATGTATGTGCCTGTGAGCGTTATTTATTTATTTATGTTGCTTCTATGAAAGGGCTGTCTATCGCTAGAGTGTGAGTCAATGCTTTTTTGCTGGTAATAATAAGTCTGACGTTTATGAATTAAACACCTAACACCTTTCTAGGTATAATGTAAACTTATGAAGATCCTAAACAAACATAATTTTTATAATAAAATATCATATACAAGGTGTTTCATAAGTAACAATACATTTTTGAAACTCTTAAGGGGGTTGTTAAGACCGTCAAACTGAACAACTTTCTCTATGGGACCAACATCGAAATCGCGAAAAAAATAATTTCATATCCCATACATATTTTAGCAGAGCTCTAGTCGATTTGTAGAGTATAGACATACATTTTTTTTTTCCCGATTTCGATATTGGTCCCATAGTGAAAGTTGTTCAGTTTGATGGTCTACACCACCCCCTTAAAGGTTTATTTGTAGTTTTGTAACACCTTGTAATCAAATTCTAAAAACCATTGCGAAGTGAGGGGATGCCGAGCTAATCGATATGCAACAACCTTAGGCGACTGGGATTTAATTTTACAATGTCATCATCATCATCATCATCATCATCATCAGCCTCTCATTGTCCACAAACACTGTCTTCGTCCTTACAACGAATAATGTTAGTACAAATTGTAGTTGTAGCTTAATTTCTAACCACCCCATAAGCGAATACAGTCGCACGTTTTCGTAGACATTTCTAATTTACAAAAATTTTTAAAACAAGCATAGGTATGGCAAATTTTGCAAAGACTTACCTTAATTAAATGAAAATAAAAAATACTGCCTTATTAAAATTGCCCATCAAATTAAAAAGTCGTTAAGTGGACCACGGACCGTCTCTACGTAATTAAAAAGAAAGATAAAATTAAAAATGTTTTCCTAAAAATAACACACTTGAAAATGGAAGTTACATTTTGGCGCTGTTAATTTTGACACTTGACTGCCGTCGAGATAATTCTTGCGTTAACTCAAATATGACGTCATTTTCGGATGGATTATTTCGATGAAATTTATAAGGGAGCAAGATTTGGTCCTTTTGTATTTGCCTAGTCTTTTGAGTTATTCAAAAAGAGGAAGGTAGATGGTGTCACACTGGACGGAGTTTGAGGACTGCTGTGTTTTAAACCGTATACTAAAATAGGACATCACAAAAATATATTATAGGACAGTTTCAGTTACGGATGAACTAACATGATTATTTATTTCAAGGTATTTTGGAGGGTTGAATCGAGAACCATTTAGAGATAATTGTCTCAACAATAATATCTGTTAGAAATTAAAATGTAATAGAAAATTACGAATAAAAAAAATATTTAAGGGGCTATCTCCTGTTTTTGGGTAACTTTGTAACCATTTTATACATTAACTATGGCACTTCTTGAGCTGAAAAATAAACTGAACCATCTACACGACATGAGAAGTGATGTAGTTTTTTCTAGAAATCGATTTTAATGAATAAAACCGAAGAAAAGGGACTCTAAAGTCACCCCTTTTTTTCCAGTTGTAACCATTTTACACTTACATTTTTAATCGAAAGAAAATGAAAATTTACAATATTGTTCACAACACAATTTAGAATGATGTTGTTTTCTTACTTTTTCGAAATTAATAAATAATCATCTAATTTTTCAAAGAAATTAGCTAAATTCGGACCGGAGCCACGCGCTCGTTCGCATCAATTAGTATGGAAAGTCGTGGTCCCGGGATGATACGCCTTAACAACTTAATTGTGACAACTATTTGTTTTAGCAGACTTTACTAGAAAATGGTAGTGGTGGACTTTATTAAAAAGTTGTTCAGTTTAATGGTCTGATTACCTATCCTCTTAAAAAGTGTCAACATGTTAAGAAGGACCCAATATAACAACAAACTAGTAAAGTCCTAATATAAAATAAATAGTTATCACATCATGATACTACTAGACCCTAAGGCACAGGTCCGGCACTTCTAACAAAATTTTGGATTTGACACTAAGATTTGACATGATGACGTTCGCACATGCGCACTTGGTGCAAAATTTCTTTTACATATTATGTGTAGGGTTGACTTAGCATTCATTGTATAAACCTTAGAAAAAGTATATTATGTCTAGAATGAGCCTCACTAATATTCCGTATAAAACAAAAGGGGCTAAGTTTCATAGGTTGGTGTGCGTGAGGCGCCCTACAAATTATGTATGTGTGCGTGTATATGTATAGGGTTTAGGAACCAGTACTGGTTCCAATTTTTATCGACGCTTTCGTATCTTCGACTGTCAATCTTGACATATACTTTATCAAAGGTATAAACATCATCTACATTTCATTACTTTTTATTGTTCGTTCAGTTATTAAAAATAGTATTTGAGCTAAAGAATGAATGAAAATGTGAATTTACCGTAATTTTTCAACTTTTTTATGCACTGAAATGACTCAATTTTTATGTAGTCAAATCTAACGGGTGCGCGCGCCTGACTGCGTTCCCTTGCTCGAGTTCCCTCACTTTTCCCTAAAGTGTGAGGGGGGGTGAGGTATCTGAAGTCAGAGGGGGGCGGGGAGTGGCCGTTCTGTATATAGAACTATATACCAAACTTAGATTATCAAGATAGACAGTCAAAGCTACGAAAGCGTCGAAAAAAATAGGAACCAGTACGGGTCCAAAACCCTATACATATACACGCACACATACATAATTAGTATGGCGCCTCACGCACACCAACCTAAGAAAGTTAGCCCCTTTTGTTTTATACGGAACAAGTGTGAGGCTCATTCTAGACATATACTTTTTCTATGATACCAAACATATTCTGTGCCAAAGGTTAGGGTAGGTCCCTAACCCTAGGTCCCTAAGGCTGTCTGGAAGAAATCGCTTCTTAGCGATAAGAACACCTTATTTTGTGTCTCTTGTTTTATTTTTCTCTGTATTTTACTGTTTATATTTTGGTGTAAAATAAAGAATAATTGATTGATTATTGATACTAGACATTTTTGTTGGTAGTTGTAGCAATGTTTTTGACCACCCCAAAAGGGATTTAGGTCATGAATTTATGTATTTATAAATATTATTATATATTATATGTATGAACTCTGTCTATAAACAAACTCAATAATTATAAAAATAAAATAAACCCCACATGTTACTAGATCATTAATCAAAGTATAATTTGTTTTGATTGTGAACTATAGCATCGATTAGATCAAAGATTTATTATAGTTATCCACGAACACAATCTACAGATAAATTGTTAAATAAAAAAAGATACATTGTTTGGTGATTTATTGGTATAGTGATTAAATGAATACATTGACCTATTTTTTTTTAAATTAAGTGAAGCAAGGGTTATACAATGTTACTTGCATAGTGGATGAAAATAAACTTAAACATTATTTATTATACAGGGTTTAAACTTAAATTATGCGTTACATTACATACTTATGGAGTATAGTGACGGCCCGACAGCACAGGTCTGTATTGAACCTGCCTGCTGTGCCGGGGGTCGCGGGTTCGAATCCCGTAAGGGACAAATATTTGTATGACGAATATTTGTACCCGAGTCATGGATGTTTGTATCTATATATGTATTCTATATCGTTGTCTTGTTATCATAATACAAGTCCAGGCTAGATTCTGGAACTTTAAATGTGACTAGATAATTGTTGTGACACTGTCCAAGATATTTATAATTATATACTTTATGTAGTGCTTTAGACAATCAAATGGAATAATTTTCAATATGTAGCCAACATTGAAATCACAAAAAAATGGTAGCTTGTGGTGCCGTTGCCGGGGTGGACCGCTAGGAGGTAGATCACCAACCACCCCAAAAATTATATGGAACAGCAGACTTTTTTACGATTTCATTGTTGGTCCCGTAGCGAAAGTTTGATTGTTTGAAGCAGGTCATTCGTTAAGTACCGTATTTAATTTTACCAAAATCAATAGTCATAATTGTGTACTAAAAAACAACGTAAAATCAACTCTATTTTTTTCTCCATGTGACAAATAAATTGGTTGATTACAATCCGGAAACAAAATTAGACTAATGCCCTTAACAAATTGACTCATAATTAAACCAAAACGTCTTCAAAATTACGAATATAATGACAAATTATTAATTAAATGGCCTTTATTCAACTAGACATAATAAATGAACTATTTAAATTATAACGAACGAAGCAATGAGAACTGCAATTAACCGAGTAAATGACTTTTAATTATTAATAAATGAGAGAACGAACGAATGGTCAGAATCACGATGAATGAATCAAGCAGTAGCGACAATACAGACGGTTGCCTGCCAAGCACAAATTGGAAATATAGGGTATATGCTGACAGTTTTTTAAAGAGTTGATCAGCCTATCAAACTGAACAGCTTTCTTTATGAAACCACCGTTGAGAACGCGAAAAAAAATCAGCTGTATCTCACAAAACTGCAAACTCAACCAAAATGAACGGGACAGCAAATTTTTTCGCCATTTCGTCGTTGGTTCCATAGAGAAAGTTTTTCAGTTTTATTGGCTGGGTGGGAGTGGGCAGGACCAAGGACAATCTTATAAAATGGGGAATTATCCCCCAATACAGCAACCCTTTATGTCAATGCGGACTACAACAAACCACCCCACACCTAACAGTCTGTACAAGTGGACCACAGTGTGGAGAGGGGGATCTAATGAGCGCATCAGCCAGTGCGACAGAGGTGGCAAGATACTGGAGATTGACGATTTAAAGAAGACGTGACAATTCCACACGAGAAGAAGAAGAAGTTTTATTGGCTTATCATCCCCTTAAAAACCGTCAGCAGATTAAGTGTGAGAGACTGTTGTCGACTCATTTCAATTACACCCTGCAGATTCTTCTTGCAATTAAGACTAGAAGATCTGTGTGTGCAAATTTTGGAAGGCGACAACCTAGACGTATCTACGTAAATTAGGCCCAAATTAGCGACGTGCTTAAAAAGGGCCAGGTCAAATCTATCCGAAAGCGACCAGCATGCATGAAAGGACCAATAAATGTGGAGGAAGCTAGAGAGGTTTGTCCGGATCGTAGCAGGAGGCGTTTCGTTGTCTTCGCCTATCTCGATGGGAGACAGGTGCGAGAATAGTATGTATGTACAATGCCCATTTTGTAATTACTCTCAAAGTAATTATAAATGCCTGTAAATTCACTCCCTGCCACTCTGAACGTCAGCCCATTCTTATCTCGTCTGTTATGGGAGTTGAAAATAACTGTTCACTGTAAGTAAATCTTTTGGGAGTTAATAACACTTGATCTTAGGTTGGCTAGCACCAAAAAGTATTTAGGCTTAAACATGTTTAAATATGATGCTGTCACTGTCATTTGTATGAGCAGTGTGAGTGACAGAACTATCACTAAATACGTTAAGGCCTAAAAATTGGTTGATGCAAGCCGGGCTTAGTGTCAGTACTGCTTGATTAGTGTATTGGGTCAGTTCAATACGGTTATGACTGACTAAACGACATTAAACTCGTATTCTAGCTACTGTTAAACAGTGTTTAACTGGTGACCTGATTTATAATATTCATTTTTACTTCTATTATGCTAAGGCCGGATTCGACCAAACTTAGATTTATAGAAGAGTAACTATACAAGAAACAATTTTACTTTTGGTGTTTCCACACCCCGTACAGAACGAATTTATAATTCACGTAAAGAAAGAAGTCGTTGTATTCGTACTTATTGCAATGTGAGGTTATACAGTTTTAATTTGTTAGTTTTCTTTTATTATATTCTATTCTATTTTTATTTAATGGCGTTTCCTTGTTAGATTTCGCCAGTGTCAAGTGTTGATGATATATTTATTAGATATTGTACGGTAATAGGATATGTCGATCTCAAAGCCCCGTTTTTAAACAAAAACACACACTCGAAACCGCCATAAAACGGCGGAGCCACGTGGCTGTCAAAATCGCAAGCCGACGAAACGTCTACTTGTTACCCCCCTCAGCCACGCGACTCCTTTTTATTATAATTTTTTTAATTTTGTGACATTGACATTTCATTTAGATAAGGGTTGGTAAAACGCAAAATCAGTTAACTCCATCGTAACCGGCGACTTAATCTAAGAATAAAATTTACTCGCGTTTGGTCGAATCGGGCCTTAGTAATTCGTTTCAGTTTGCTAGTAGCAAACAAAGTCAAAAGCGTTGGAAACAAATAAAATAAAAATCGTCATCAAATTTATCCAAATTAACATAAATGGAGCCAAAACGGAAGACATAATTGATATGGGTCTATTGATTCAAAACTTTATCACGACAATGAGGGAAAAGGCAAATGAATGTGTATAGGGTTGCCAATAACAATGCTAATAAAAATATAAATTTTCTTTCTTCCTAATTTTCGTTTCGACATAAAATCTACTAAGGTTTCCTCTGAAATGTTTCGTTGGCGAAAAGCTGGTCAACCCCACATGTCACTAGCAGTGCCCAAACTCTACATGGTGTAAGGAAAAGTATCATTAACCTAACCATATACTCTACCTATTGAACTGAACAACTTTTACTATGGGAAAAACCCTGTCAGTGCAAATCAATTTTTCCATTCTAAACTGCAATTAATTCAATGGTTGTTCCATTCTAAACTACAATACCTACTCGACTCAAGGCTTCCGCACATTGCCGCGATTTTATCGAGCGATAATATCGCTGTGACTTTGCGATATTTATTTCCAGTACATTTTGTATGGGGTCGCGCGCGATCCTACACACTGCCGCGATATTATCGCCGCGACTTCGCGACGCGTTGCGTCGAGTCGCACCCGCGATTTTGCGATAATTGTTTTCAGTACATTTTGTATGGGGTCGCGCTCGATCCTACACACTGCCGCAATATTAGCGCAAACTGACGCAATCTCTTTAGACTACATTTAGTGGTAGGGCGCATGCGTGACGCGAATCGCGGAATCGCTCCAGTGTGTAAGGTGCCGCGAAGTCGCTCTCGATAATATCGCTCGATAAAATCGCGTCAATGTGCGGAGGCTTTCAAACGTGTGAAGCAGCAGATTTTTTGTTTGTTCTGACAGGTTTGTTCCCATAGTAAAAGATGTTCAGTTTGATGGGTAGAGTATGTGGTTTAAAGGTTAATTATACTTTTCCTTACACCACGTATAATGCATGAACTGAGTCCGCGTATATGACACCCGATATCGAACCATGTCAACTTTCACACCAATATTTTCCGCATTGTCAACCCTACAACAAATTACCATAAATTCATCATGGATTTTATAGTTTACTGTCACCGCTGTCCGTTTGTAAAGGATGAGGATACCCTAATTTTACGGTTGAGTCGCCCCCAAATAATCTGTTTTAGTTTGGATAAGGGATGCTGAAAGTTTACCCGGATAACTAGAGTTTTATGTAGTTACAGGCTTTTCAATTTTAGTAGGGTTACATTTTTTGTTACTTTGTCAACTTAAGGGATGGCTTGTTTTACATGGGTTAAAACTTTGAAAGTTGGGTACACTTTTTTGTATACTTTTACAAGTAAGTACATATTTATGAAAAGTGTGGAAAAAAGGGTAAATTTTTAGTCTGTGAGGAAACGTTAATGAATTATTTTCATCAAAATGAACAACTTTTACTTTGTAGCTAAATTCGAATATGAAAAAAAACTCTTCTTCTTATCGTTATGACCCATGACAGACAACGCACAGCCTAAATTTTGAATATATTTTCTACAATAGATATAAAGGCTGCTCTAAAAAAAAAATTTCGAAAATCAACCCATAAATGGATTGAAAATGTTTTTTATGATCGTAGACGAAGCCGCGAGCGAAAGCTAGTCGATTATAAAATTAAAATGACACAAAATCGCTACAATTAGTGACCTACCCATCTTCTTTAAGTAAATAAAGTTCATCCAAACTTAACAGAACTTGCGTTAACTTGAATAAAGTCAAAATAACGTTCAGTATAACTTTACGAGCAAGTTAAAGTAAACTAAAGATTCGGCTCGTGTTGAACACTGGAATAATATTGGAATAACTTCTTGTTACTTTCTTCATAATTCAACAATTGATTTTGACTAGTACATACAAAAAAAACGATAATTTATTATATGAAAATAAAAAATACGAATTTATGTACGATTTGTTACACCACTGGCTTTTCGGTGAAGGAAAACATCGCGAGGAAACCTGCATGCTTCAATTTCGAGGCGTGTATTGTACCCACTGTCCATTATAAGTGGAGTTTCGGTGCTACTGGTGAAACGTGGATGTTCTGAGGTTTCAGAATATCTCTGACTACCCCCTCGGGGAATATAGTCGTGAGCATATGCTGAAAATAAAAAGTGCGTATCCACGACAGGCTTTGTCAAAGGTAAATGAATAAGTACATAACATACCTATACTTTTATTAGAAAAGTTGTTATGAATCTAATTATTTTCTTTTCGTTCACAATGAAATCTTTATTAGTTTCTCAAAATGATGTCTACTATTCGTAAAAGAAACGTATAATACAAATACAATACAAAAATACTTTATTTGTTCTCTCACACAGACAATAACTACAGTGATAAGGTAAGATGTACATTACAATTATAATTTTATCTTTGTGAGAGACTGGTA
The DNA here is from genome assembly GCA_963693445.1 of Agonopterix heracliana. Taxonomy (NCBI): domain Eukaryota; kingdom Metazoa; phylum Arthropoda; class Insecta; order Lepidoptera; family Depressariidae; genus Agonopterix; species Agonopterix heracliana. The sequence continues at coordinate 11,298,678 of OY856331.1, forward strand.
TCCGTACCAAGCAATATGTATTACAGATTACCAGCCTCTCCGGCTCTGGACCAGGTGGAAAAATGGGGAAGTACGTACTTGAGATACCAAGGAAACATCTTCTAATAGTTACCCAAGTAACATGTATAAAATTCAGCTTTTATACTCTAACGATACTATAGTTACAGTTTATTAAAGTCATTGTATATACTTACGTTAGAGTATAAAAGCTGAATTTTCTACATGACACTTGGGTAACTATTAGAATATGTTTCCTCAGTAGCCCAACAGTTTTGATACTTCCAACCCCTGCACAGCTAGCATGCCACCCACGACAAAGCGTTTAAACGAGAAAAACGACATGCGCGCTCTTTCTGTCATACGTAAAGGATGGAGGCACATCTCATCTCATGCGAGGCCTAATACTGGTCACACAATTTTAATCTGCTACCTGCCATCACTGACATATACTCTAGCAATAGACAGGCCCTGTCATACAAGCAACATGTTCCACTTGAATGAGGTGGGCGCACCGCATTGATGTTCCCGAGTTCACTTCGTCACTATGGCAAAGACAGACCGCAATGTGTCATTTTGTGTTGTTTTGTGCGACATGTTGTTTGTTTGAATGAGCTTGTCTATCGCTAGAGTATATGTCAGTGCCGGCCATAGTCTAAAACTTCATAGGTATGGCGTTCATGGGATCTTGGAATATAACGTAAAACATCTTGTTTAATAATATCATTGAATACTTTATGTTTCACTGAAGATAAAATGTTTCGCATCAAATGTTTTCCCCAATCCAAAGAGCCTACTTATCTCGTTTTAGCTTGTTGGGTCTCCAAAGATCAAGACAAGTGTCCTTATTCCATTTTTCAAACTTCACTTCAATTTCTAAGGTGAGCTTAACGTTTGAGTGCTCTTCAGTTTCACGTGGTAAGCTCGTTTTCTTGACCTTTGAGTTATTCTTAACATTAATATTTATTTTAAAAATACATTTATAATGGTAGCCGTTGTTTGGTAGTCCAGTGGCGAGTAACCTTGCCTGCCGTGCAGGAGGCGATGGTTCGAACCCGTCCAGACCGACACTCAACCAATGAGTTTTTCGGAATTTATATACGACTAGTGTTTTCCCGCGACTTCGTCCGCACAAATTATATACCAGATTTTAAGTCAGATCATAAGCTATCAAACAAAAAGAGTTTCATCAAAATCGGTTCAGTAGTTTTGCGTGATGCGCGAACAAACAAACAAACAAACACACAAACAAACAGACAAACAGACAAACAAAATTTCTAAAAAAGGTTGATTTCGAGTCAGGGATACCTAAAAACCATATCGTAATCTTTTTTTTGTAAATATCTTCAATGTACAGACACACTTCAGTTACAGTTTTATAATAGTTTATATTTGTAACACCATACCATTACACCACTTTTCGGTGCAAAACCTGCGTGCTTCAATTTCGATTCGACGCATGTATTGTACCCACTGTCCGATATAAGTAGCGACGGGCTCACTCCCCTTCACACTGGACAGAGTTTCGGTACTACTAGTGAAACGTCATCCACGTCAAACGGAACCAACTAAATTAAGAGCTTATCTGAAAATCTAGTGTGACCATCAATCTGGCCACTAAGAGACACTCGTTTTTATTACACTATGGTATTGATAAACGAAACTAACTCTGATAGGCTCTTAAGAGGATAGACGAGTACGGTTTTTTCCATACAAACGTATTCCCCTGTTTTCTCCCTGGATAATGACACTAGAGCAAACATTTTTTTACCATCCAATCTATGTTACCTCTGCTATGTCCCTATGTTTTGCTTTTATACATGAATTAATTACTGTAGAATTTGAAAATGAAAAATTTTACAGCCCGTTTTCAGACATCCAGCAAACAAATTTGAAGAATATAAACAAAAAAAGCAAAACGTACAGACATAGCCAAAGTCTTTCTCATATTATTCTTGAAAGAATTATTAAGGCAGCCTCCTGCGTTGGCTGATCTCCTACTTGCGCAATAGAAACCAAGCTGTTGTTGTGGGCGGCTACATATCTGACTGGTTTACTGCCTCATCAGGGGTTCCTCAAGGATCCATATTAGGACCCCTCCTTTTTAATATTCTAATAAACGACATTACTCATTATTTTGCCCATGCTGACATCTTGCTTTATGCAGATGATCTGAAAATTTTCATGAAAATTGATAATATGCATGACTCTTTCCTTTTGCAGTCAGATTTAAACACATTTAGCGATTATTGTATAGCCAATAGATTACACCTTAATGTCAAAAAGTGTTTTGTAATAACATTTACCAGAAATTCCATTACTTCTTCATATCCATATTCATTGCAAGGTCATCCTCTGTCTAGGAATAGTACCGCAAAAGACTTGGGTGTTCTCTTAGACAGCAAATTTGTTTTTGATCAACATATAAATAACATCGTTTCAAAATCATTGAAAACATTAGGATTTTTTATTCGGCATTCGAAGAATTTTAATAACATACAGGCAATTAAAATGTTATATTTCACATATGTTCGTAGCAAACTGGAGTACGCCAGTCAGGTCTGGAACCCTCACTATACTAAATACTTGACACAAATTGAAAATGTTCAAAAAAGATTTCTTAAATACTTAAATTATAGATCATTTACTAAGCCGGACTCATATAGTGACGCCTTATCTCAATATAACATGCATTCACTTACCTTTAGACGTGAACTGGCTGATCAATCCTTATTGTATAAGATAATAAGAAACCATCTGGACTGTCCTGACTTAGTGAATGGCATAAATTACTTTGTATGTAACAGAAATCTGAGACGAAAGGCCCTCTTCGCTCAACCCATTGTATATACTAATTATACGCAAAACGAATATCTTTATCGAGCTACTGTATTGTACAACCTTAAATACTTTGATTTGGATCCATTTTGTTTATCTTTGGCACAGTATAAGAAGGGTATAACTGTGAAGTTCACTTTGGACTGAGTCTTTAGGTACTTCACAATATACCTACTTTCTTTTTATCATTTATTGTTACTTTAGCCTACCTTTTGATAGGAGCTTTCATTGTTATGCTTTGCAAGCACTTTTTATTTAATTTTCAACTAGCATCAGCGGATTCCTGTAATTGGTCTATTCTATGCTCATTTTTTTTTTTGTAACCATTCATTTGTAATTTGACTGTTGGTTTCCCGAATAAAAAAATTTATAAAATTTATTTATTTATTTAAAATCGGTTTAGTTTTAGAGGAGAAAACAGGGAAATACGAAATGCTATATTCGTCGATTTTATGAAGATAAAATAGGTCCTAGCTGCAGTAGTCTATTTCGCACTGTAGTCGGTCGGTGGGGTATATGGGTAGGGCGGATCGAACAATTATGTATACGGTTGGAAAAGTAACCTATTCTCCAAATTAGCATTTCAGCCCGCCTATCCTCTTAAGTAACGTCAAACACATACTAAAACGGCATCTTAAGAGGTCGCCAGCGTTTGGGTTTCGTTAATTAATACGGACCAACCTCAGGATGTGGTGCATGTTAGGCAGGCTAAGATGCTAGCGGCAATTCCTCGCTAAATGGCAATGCTGGTCCATTGCTATTCTAAGCTAAAACAATATTAAACATTATTATACTGTTTAAGAGCGTCGCGTCGGTGGCGCGTTGTGGAGAGCTATGGAAACTCAATTTTAAGGTCCAGGTTTGAATCCGCACGGACGCCATGCCATGTACCAATACGTTTTTCTAGCTTATTAAGAAAATTTAGTACCAAACTGGTTACAATTAGTGCTGTAATGAACTAAATCGGTCTACTATATTTTTGCTTCTGTTTCTGATGCCAAGGATGCTAAGGCAATATTTTAGCATGAATCATTCGAATACCAATAGTCATAAAAGCTTGAAGTTCCTTTGCTTGCGGTGAAGAAAAACATCGTGAGGAAACCTGCATACGCTGAAGAAAAAATCTGATTCGTATGTGAAGTGTACCAATTCGAATTATGCACGCGTTGTGGACTAACGTACATACACCCTCACTGAGGGTAAGCCTGTGCCCTGCAGTAGGACGTATAAAGGCTGTGATGATGATGATGATGAGCGACGATCCGGTTTGTGTGATGGTTACCACAGTCAACACCGGACTGTCAAACCAGAGGTGCTGGGTTCGAATCTGTTCGAATGTTACATGTTTGTGTAGTTGTTGTATGGTTTCCATAACATCTAGTACATACATACAGAAACAAAGATATCTCTCTAGATAATAGATGTCTTACAAACAAAGATACGTTTCTCTTCAGGTGTTTCGTCACGGACCAGGAATTGATTCGTGATCCGTGGGAGCTCTCAGACTCTGAGTTCCTTTCATGTCATAATGGCGGGAGACAAAGCGAGCAGCGGTAAATTAATTTTCGCGAGAACCCTGCGACGCGAAGAGCTACGAAACTTTAATAGTAGATTACACACCTAAGGCAGGAAAGTAAGAAAGGCTTTCTTATTTACTGTCCAAGGTTCACACTATTTTTCTTCTCGACGAAGGCGGAAAGCGGCAACATGCTTGTGGGACAAAAGTTGAAGCTTTCCGCCCGGACGGGAGAATAGTAGAATATTAGGTTACACACCAAGGGCAGGAAAGTCAGAAAGGCTTCGCCTCAGCCAACAATTACATGTGATCTGAGGCTTTCTAATTTACTGCCCAAGGTGTGTACACTATTTTTCTCCTCGACGGAGGCAAAAGCGGTAACTTCGTTCTGCGCAGCGAGACGAAAGTTGACGCTTTCTGCCCGGAGGGGAGAGATAGTAGATTGTTAACCAAGGGATGAAAGTCACACATTTCACACGAGATGTTTGGCGCCCTAAACGAACGTGAAACGGCCTCACTCAAGGCCTTATAAAAAGGCTCTAAGTCACCCAAAGGGCAATGGAGAGGGCTAGGTGTTTCCCTGCGAGATCGAATCAGGAATGAAGAGATTCGCAAAAGAACCAAAGTAGCCGATGTAGTTCAAAGAAAAGCTAAACTAAAGTGGCAATGGGCGGGGCATATTGATCGCAAAACAGATTCATGTGACCGAAGAGTTCTTAAGTGGCGACCGCGTGCCTACTGGAAAGCGCAGCGTGGGTAGGCCCCCCACAAGGTGGATCGACGACCTGGTGAAGGCAGCGGGATCCCGTTGAGGGCAGCGCAGGACCAGTCGTCGTGGCGATCCTTGGGGGAAGAGCCCAGAGACAACGGAACGCTATCAGCTACGATTTTACAAGACGTGTTTCGTAATGACATAGTGAACCTGATCCTGAAAGACCTCTCTCGCTTCCTCTACTGATGACTCAGTCTTTTCATGCATGCTAGTCGGTTTCGGATACTTCTGGGCTGGCCCTTTTTAAGAACTTCAACAATTTGGTCAGTTTACAGCTAGTAGGTCATATAATAATTATGTTTCTCTGTCATACTACACTGCCTTAAAACGAAGGTGTTCAATCAGTGCGTCCTGCCAGTAATGGTGTGGAAACGTGAACCCGGACGATAGGACTAGTTCATCAATTCAAGGTCGCTCAGCGAGCTATGGAGAGAGCTATGCTCGATGTTTCTCTGAGAGATCACATCAGGAATGAGGTGATACATCAGAGAACTAAAGTTGTTGCCAGGAAATAAGCTATTGAAAGTGGCATTGGGCTGGTAATAATATGATTTTATGTGCATCGGTTGTCACTAAAGTCGTCTTCATTGTTTTCGTAAAAACATGTTTATTGTTTTGACCTGTTCTATTCTATCCTTGTTAGATTTCGCCAGTGTCAAGTAGTTTGAGGGAGTGTCTATCCAATCTCGAGGATTGTTTTTGAGTAAGAACAACTGAGAAGGATTTTAGAGCCTCGTGGCAGGCTGAGATGCGAACCGCGCGAATACCACGCGAGAGACAAGTGTTCGATATATTTATTAGATATTGTACGGTAATAGGATATGTCGATCTCAAAGCCCCGTTTTTAAACAAAAACACACACTCGAAACCGCCATAAAACGGCGGAGCCACGTGGCTGTCAAAATCGCAAGCCGACGAAACGTCTACTTGTTACCCCCCTCAGCCACGCGACTCCTTTTTATTATAATTTTTTTAATTTTGTGACATTGACATTTCATTTAGATTAGGGTTGGTAAAACGCAAAATCAGTTAACTCCATCGTAACCGGCGACTTAATCTAAGAATAAAATTTACTCGCGTTTGGTCGAATCGGGCCTTAGTAATTCGTTTCAGTTTGCTAGTAGCAAACAAAGTCAAAAGCGTTGGAAACAAATAAAATAAAAATCGTCATCAAATTTATCCAAATTAACATAAATGGAGCCAAAACGGAAGACATAATTGATATGGGTCTATTGATTCAAAACTTTATCACGACAATGAGGGAAAAGGCAAATGAATGTGTATAGGGTTGCCAATAACAATGCTAATAAAAATATAAATTTTCTTTCTTCCTAATTTTCGTTTCGACATAAAATCTACTAAGGTTTCCTCTGAAATGTTTCGTTGGCGAAAAGCTGGTCAACCCCACATGTCACTAGCAGTGCCCAAACTCTACATGGTGTAAGGAAAAGTATCATTAACCTAACCATATACTCTACCTATTGAACTGAACAACTTTTACTATGGGAAAAACCCTGTCAGTGCAAATCAATTTTTCCATTCTAAACTGCAATTAATTCAATGGTTGTTCCATTCTAAACTACAATACCTACTCGACTCAAGGCTTCCGCACATTGCCGCGATTTTATCGAGCGATAATATCGCTGTGACTTTGCGATATTTATTTCCAGTACATTTTGTATGGGGTCGCGCGCGATCCTACACACTGCCGCGATATTATCGCCGCGACTTCGCGACGCGTTGCGTCGAGTCGCACCCGCGATTTTGCGATAATTGTTTTCAGTACATTTTGTATGGGGTCGCGCTCGATCCTACACACTGCCGCAATATTAGCGCAAACTGACGCAATCTCTTTAGACTACATTTAGTGGTAGGGCGCATGCGTGACGCGAATCGCGGAATCGCTCCAGTGTGTAAGGTGCCGCGAAGTCGCTCTCGATAATATCGCTCGATAAAATCGCGTCAATGTGCGGAGGCTTTCAAACGTGTGAAGCAGCAGATTTTTTGTTTGTTCTGACAGGTTTGTTCCCATAGTAAAAGATGTTCAGTTTGATGGGTAGAGTATGTGGTTTAAAGGTTAATTATACTTTTCCTTACACCACGTATAATGCATGAACTGAGTCCGCGTATATGACACCCGATATCGAACCATGTCAACTTTCACACCAATATTTTCCGCATTGTCAACCCTACAACAAATTACCATAAATTCATCATGGATTTTATAGTTTACTGTCACCGCTGTCCGTTTGTAAAGGATGAGGATACCCTAATTTTACGGTTGAGTCGCCCCCAAATAATCTGTTTTAGTTTGGATAAGGGATGCTGAAAGTTTACCCGGATAACTAGAGTTTTATGTAGTTACAGGCTTTTCAATTTTAGTAGGGTTACATTTTTTGTTACTTTGTCAACTTAAGGGATGGCTTGTTTTACATGGGTTAAAACTTTGAAAGTTGGGTACACTTTTTTGTATACTTTTACAAGTAAGTACATATTTATGAAAAGTGTGGAAAAAAGGGTAAATTTTTAGTCTGTGAGGAAACGTTAATGAATTATTTTCATCAAAATGAACAACTTTTACTTTGTAGCTAAATTCGAATATGAAAAAAAACTCTTCTTCTTATCGTTATGACCCATGACAGACAACGCACAGCCTAAATTTTGAATATATTTTCTACAATAGATATAAAGGCTGCTCTAAAAAAAAAATTTCGAAAATCAACCCATAAATGGATTGAAAATGTTTTTTATGATCGTAGACGAAGCCGCGAGCGAAAGCTAGTCGATTATAAAATTAAAATGACACAAAATCGCTACAATTAGTGACCTACCCATCTTCTTTAAGTAAATAAAGTTCATCCAAACTTAACAGAACTTGCGTTAACTTGAATAAAGTCAAAATAACGTTCAGTATAACTTTACGAGCAAGTTAAAGTAAACTAAAGATTCGGCTCGTGTTGAACACTGGAATAATATTGGAATAACTTCTTGTTACTTTCTTCATAATTCAACAATTGATTTTGACTAGTACATACAAAAAAAACGATAATTTATTATATGAAAATAAAAAATACGAATTTATGTACGATTTGTTACACCACTGGCTTTTCGGTGAAGGAAAACATCGCGAGGAAACCTGCATGCTTCAATTTCGAGGCGTGTATTGTACCCACTGTCCATTATAAGTGGAGTTTCGGTGCTACTGGTGAAACGTGGATGTTCTGAGGTTTCAGAATATCTCTGACTACCCCCTCGGGGAATATAGTCGTGAGCATATGCTGAAAATAAAAAGTGCGTATCCACGACAGGCTTTGTCAAAGGTAAATGAATAAGTACATAACATACCTATACTTTTATTAGAAAAGTTGTTATGAATCTAATTATTTTCTTTTCGTTCACAATGAAATCTTTATTAGTTTCTCAAAATGATGTCTACTATTCGTAAAAGAAACGTATAATACAAATACAATACAAAAATACTTTATTTGTTCTCTCACACAGACAATAACTACAGTGATAAGGTAAGATGTACATTACAATTATAATTTTATCTTTGTGAGAGACTGGTATCCGTACCAAGCAATATGTATTACAGATTACCAGCCTCTCCGGCTCTGGACCAGGTGGAAAAATGGGGAAGTACGTACTTGAGATACCAAGGAAACATCTTCTAATAGTTACCCAAGTAACATGTATAAAATTCAGCTTTTATACTCTAACGATACTATAGTTACAGTTTATTAAAGTCATTGTATATACTTACGTTAGAGTATAAAAGCTGAATTTTCTACATGACACTTGGGTAACTATTAGAATATGTTTCCTCAGTAGCCCAACAGTTTTGATACTTCCAACCCCTGCACAGCTAGCATGCCACCCACGACAAAGCGTTTAAACGAGAAAAACGACATGCGCGCTCTTTCTGTCATACGTAAAGGATGGAGGCACATCTCATCTCATGCGAGGCCTAATACTGGTCACACAATTTTAATCTGCTACCTGCCATCACTGACATATACTCTAGCAATAGACAGGCCCTGTCATACAAGCAACATGTTCCACTTGAATGAGGTGGGCGCACCGCATTGATGTTCCCGAGTTCACTTCGTCACTATGGCAAAGACAGACCGCAATGTGTCATTTTGTGTTGTTTTGTGCGACATGTTGTTTGTTTGAATGAGCTTGTCTATCGCTAGAGTATATGTCAGTGCCGGCCATAGTCTAAAACTTCATAGGTATGGCGTTCATGGGATCTTGGAATATAACGTAAAACATCTTGTTTAATAATATCATTGAATACTTTATGTTTCACTGAAGATAAAATGTTTCGCATCAAATGTTTTCCCCAATCCAAAGAGCCTACTTATCTCGTTTTAGCTTGTTGGGTCTCCAAAGATCAAGACAAGTGTCCTTATTCCATTTTTCAAACTTCACTTCAATTTCTAAGGTGAGCTTAACGTTTGAGTGCTCTTCAGTTTCACGTGGTAAGCTCGTTTTCTTGACCTTTGAGTTATTCTTAACATTAATATTTATTTTAAAAATACATTTATAATGGTAGCCGTTGTTTGGTAGTCCAGTGGCGAGTAACCTTGCCTGCCGTGAGGAGGCGGTGGTTCGAACCCGTCCAGACCGACACTCAACCAATGAGTTTTTCGGAATTTATATACGACTAGTGTTTTCCCGCGACTTCGTCCGCACAAATTATATACCAGATTTTAAGTCAGATCATAAGCTATCAAACAAAAAGAGTTTCATCAAAATCGGTTCAGTAGTTTTTGCGTGATGCGCGAACAAACAAACAAACAAACAAACAAACACACAAACACAAAAACAAACAGACAAACAGACAGACAAAATTTCTAAAAAAGGTTGATTTCGAGTCAGGGATACCTAAAAAGCATATCGTAATCTTTTTTTTGTAAATATCTTCAATGTACAGACACACTTCAGTTACAGTTTTATAATAGTTTATATTTGTAACACCATACCATTACACCACTTTTCGGTGCAAAACCTGCGTGCTTCAATTTCGATTCGAGGCATGTATTGTACCCACTGTCCAATATAAGTGCTCACTCCCCGTCACACTGGACAGAGTTTCGGTACTACTAGTGAAACGTCATCCACGTCAAACGGAACCAACTAAATTAAGAGCTTATCTGAAAAACTAGTGTGACAATCAATCTGGCCACGAAGAGACACTCGTTTTTATTACACTATGGAATTAATAAACGAAACTAACTCTGATAGGCTCTTAAGAGGATAGACGAGTACGGTTTTTCCATACAAACGTATTCCCCTCTTTTCTCCCTGGATAATGATACTAGAGCAAACATTTTTTTACCATCCAATCTATGTTACCTCTGCTATGTCCCTATGTTTTGCTTTTATACATGAATTAATTACTGTAGGAACTAGGGACCTTTGAAAATTACCAATTTTACAGCCCGTTTTCAGACATCCAGCAAACAAATTGGAAGAATATAAACAAAAAAGCAAAACGTACAGACATAGCCAAAGTCTTTCTCACATTATTCTTGAAAGAATTATTAAAATCGGTTTACTTTTGGAGGAGAAAACCGGGAAATACGAAATGCTGTTTTCGTCGATTTTATGTAGATCAAATAGGTCCTAGCTGCAGTAGTCTCTTTCGCACTGTAGTCGGTCGGTGGGGTGTATGGGTAGGGCGGATCGAACAAATATGTATACGGTTGGAAAAGCAGCCTATTCTCCAAATAAGCATTACAGCCCGCCTATCCTCTTAAGTAACGTCAAACACATACTAAAACGGCATCTGCTATCTATGCTGTAGAGTTTCTGGCCGCATCTTCTCTACAGTGACAACACGTTCCGACGCGGTGGTAGCTTAAAAAAGAATTGACGTTTAATAAGTGTGCTTCAGGCTCCTATATTGAATAAATGATTTTGAATTGAATTGAATTGAATTGAATTGAATTGAATCTTAAGAGGTCGCCAGCGTTTGAGTTTCGTTAATTAATACGGACATAAATATCTTAAAACTAACTCAACCTAGGATGAGGTGCATGTTAGGCAGGCTAAGATGCTAGCGGCAATTCCTCGCTAAATGGCAATGCTGGTCCATTGCTATTCTATGCTAAAACAATATTAAACATTATTATACTGTTTAAGAGCTTCGCGTCGGTGGCGCGTTGCGGAGAGCTATGGAAACTCAATATCGAGGTCCAGGTTTGAATCCGCACGGACGCCATGCCATGTACCAATACGTTTTTCTAACTTATTAAGAAAATTTAGTACAAAACTGGTTACAATTAGTGCTGTAATGAACTAAATCGGTCTACTATATTTTTGTTTCTGTTTCTGAAGCCAAGGAAACGGAACGTTACACGGAACGTTACACGGAAATATTTTAGCATGAATCATTTGAATACCTATAGACAAGAAAGCTTGAAGTTTCTTTGCTTGCGGTGAAGAAAAACATCGTGAGGAAAAGTGCATACGCTGAAGAAAAAATTCTGATGCGTATGTGAAGTGTACCTACAGACTAACGTACATACACCCTCACTGAGGGTAAGCCTGTGCCCTGCAGTAGGACGTATAAAGGCTGTGATGATGATGATGATGAGCGACGATCCGGTTTGTGTGATGGTTACCACAGTCAACACCGGACTGTCAAACCAGAGGTGCTGGGTTCGAATCTGTTCGAATGTTACATGTTTGTGTAGTTGTTGTATGGTTTCCATAACATCTAATACCATAGAGGTAGGAATAGAGGAACATACAGCTGAGAGAGCGAGATGTACTAGCGGCACCACTGTATAATAGAAAGAGATACGTGACGCAAATCAATAGAACCGTTTTTTAGTCACCAATCAATTTTTACAATTCGGTTTTCGTGAATAATTGGGAATCTAAAGTGAAATCGTAGATAATTTTGTGAAATATACTGACACTACTTCATTAATTTATCCACGATTTTACGTTAGACTCAGAATTATAGACAGTATTAGAATTTTTGCCTGCGAATAGTCTCCAAAAAACATCCAAAAACTGTTTCATTTGACAACTCATGTCACTGACTCTATTCCTGTAAGGTATAATAACTTTATGTCTAATACATACACACAGAAACAAAGATGTAGATAATAGATGTCTTACAAACAAAAATAAGTTTCTCTTCAGGTGTTTCGTCACGGACTAGGAATTGATTCGTGATCCGTGGGAGCTCTCAGACTCTGAGTTCCTTTCATGTCATAATGGCGGGAGACAAAGCGAGCAGCGGTAAATTAATTTTCGCGAGAACCCTGCGACGCGAAGAGCTACGAAACCTTAGTAGTAAATTACACACCTAGGGCAGAAGAGTATAGGAAGGGTCACTCGGCTTCGCCTCAGCCAACAATTACATGTGATCTGAGGCTTTCTAATTTACTGCCCAAGGTGTGTACACTATTTTTCTCCTCGACGGAGGCGGAAAGCGTCAACTTCGATGGTGGCCAATACGTCGACCGCGGTCTACCCGGTCGCCCGCGGTCGACTTTTGTGATAGTCTCGGAAAGAGATTAATAACTAAATGAAAGACAAAAAAAAATTACAGTATGTCTATCAGGCTATTCATTATACATTCATTGCAAAACCTGTTGCGGTTAGAGGTAGAATACCAGGTACATCTAAAAAAAATTATGTAGACCGGGCAATGTATAAAGTTTGGCCACCCCATTAGCGCATCCGCCCGAAGGGCAGAAAATACATTTTCTTACTCCCGCTTCCCACTTCTTCCATCGAATCGATGGCATGCCATTTTATATTTCCTTACTCCAGCCTAGGTTAGTTATCTTATGTACTGCCAGTAATGGATGACAAACGGAACTTAGACGTGGTCGCTCACTCAAGGCCTCATAAAGAGGCTTAGTCACCCAAAGGGCAATTGAGAGGGCTAGGTCTTTCCCTGCGAGATTGAATCAGAAATGAAGAGATTCGCAGAACGACTAGAGTAGCTGACATAGTGGCAATGGGCGGGGCATATTGCTCGCAGAACAGATCCATGGGATCCATCCACATTCATCAGTCTTTTCATGCATGCTAGTAGGTTTCGGATACCTCTGGCCTGACCTTTTTAAGCACGTCACAAATTTGGTCAGTTTACAGTTTGTAGGTAATAGTACATTAAGATACAAGTGTGTAATGTTGGTGATTACCGCTGAGGCGCCATTGAGACCCGAGCCGTTAGGTGAGGGTCTTAAGAGAGCCGAGGACGGTAATCATCAATACACACGAAATAATAATAAAAAATCATTTTATTTAGTAGATAAAAGTTTATTTTGTACTATTGAACACGATCTTTTTATATCGAAACTTTTTTAAGAACAAAGCAACTCAACCAATAAAAAAGACCTATAACTCACTTGTGAATAATAGTAATGAAAAAGTCTCCGTTTGATTACAGGTAATGACTTAAATGCCTAATTGCGGTGAAATTAGAGCCATTTTATGAGCAAGTGTGTTGAAAATATATGCGGTATCCGTACTCAGTCATATATTTTCCTCGGCCCTATCACAATGCTTCAAAACGATGGTGTTCAATCAGTGAGTCCTGCCAGTAGTTACCTAAAGTGCGGAAACGTGGACCTTGACGATAGGACTAGTTCAGTTCAAGTCGCTCAGCGAGCTATAGAGAGAGCCTATGCGCGATGTTTCTATGAGAGAACATCAGGAATGAGGTGATACATCAGAGAACTAAAGTTGTTGCCAGGAAATTAGCTATTGAAAGTGGCATTGGGCATACCTGTCGAAGAACTGGCAACCGATGAAAAATAAAAGTAGTCTTCATTGTTTTCGTAAAATTATTGTTTTGACCTGAGTATATTCGATAAAAAATGCTTACTCTATATTTCTAAACATTTTCTAAACCACGTTATTCGTACCTCTACGTCGCAATCATGACTTCACGTGGAAGCCCTTTGTAAATTCCATTCTGAATTAGAATATGAAATTTATTTATAATATAGGTAAATTTTACAAGGAAAGTCTAAACGTGTCGTTTTTACATTACCATAAAGGTTAATTTTGCTTGGTAATGACATTCTTGTATCTAAATGGAAGAAAATGTTAAAGCTTATGCAAATAAATCAATTAAATGTCACTAAATTGTCATAAGACAAATTATTTTGGCTTCGCTTCTATGAACAAACCTACAAATACCTACCAAAAATACTAAAAATACCAATCTAATACTGTTTGTCTTTATACTGGTTTTTTAAGAAAACGATCAGACCATAAAACTGAACAACTTTCTCTATGGAACCAACCAACATCGAAATCGCGAAGAAAAATCTGCTGTCGCATACATTTGTATCGAGCAATTTTGAACAGCTGTTTTTTTTCGCGATTTCGACTTTGGTCCCATAGTGAAAGTTGTTCAGTTTGACGGCATGATCATCCCTTTAGAATATACAGGGTCTTTCCTAAAATGCTGACGGTTGTGTAAGAGGATCATCAGACCATAAAACTGAACAACTTTCTCTATGAGACTAACAGCGAAATCGCAAAAAAAGTTGGAAAATTTTTTTTTTCACATCACAAGCTCGGAAAGATTCTGTTTATCATTCGAAATCTGAGTGCAAAAGTGCATTTTATCCGCTAGCGTGGAATTAGTTTTTGAAATTCAAATCTGTCTATTCAATATTTTTCTATGCCGCCAATCCGCTGAAAATGCTTACTAACTATTTATTTATTTATTTATTTATTTATTTATTAGGTCTGCCTACAGCTATTACATCTGATACAAGTTTAAGTACATTACAAAGTGATCTTAGGCTAAGATGTATAACTAATTACAGGCAAACACAGCATGCAAAGTAACTAGGGTTAACTATAAGGTATAGCGAAAAAACAATATTTTACAAAGTGGTAGTAGTAAGTAAGTATATAAGATAAAATAACTTTTATAAAATAACAATAATAAAGAAATCTTACAAAACAAAGCAACTTAAAGTAGGTAAGATTTTGAAACACCAACTATTTCATTTCACTAACTATTTCATTTTACTGGCCAGCACGAAAAAAAAAGTTTAAAAATGTTCTTTTTAGAAATTCACTTTTTTTCCTCGCTGTTGTGAGGTGAAAAGTTGTGTGTTTCGCTCGGCTGCAAAGTTATTCTGCGTCTCGTACCTTTGAAACCTTCGCTGAGCTCAGGATTCTATTATTTGAACCACTCGCTTCGCTCGTGGTTCAATCCTAGACTCCTTCGTTTGCTCAAGTTTCAATAAAAGTACTCGCGCCAAAAAGCAACTTTGCAGCCTAGCATAACAAATAACTATTCTTTTTTCTCTTTGTCCAGGTTTTTTGGTGTGCAAATAAACAATATTTATGTTATGTTGTGTTTCCGTGTACATTTAAAATTGCTATCAAACATTGAACCATTGTGTATTGTAAGAAATAAGGACAAGATTACTAATTGAATCCATTTAGATTATTTACGATTTTACCAAATAGAGAGTTATTTATGTTGGCTCCCTAACGGTAGGGTAAAAATTAATAATTGACCACAATGGCTACCGAATAAGGTAAACGGGTGAATAACGGCCGCCGGTGGGCAGTGTGTTTTAGTCTGGCAACAATTTATTATGACCTAGGTGTAAATTAGGGTTGGCATTGGCAATGGTAAATAAAAATAAACTGAATTGAAAAATGTTGTTAGAATGATTCTGATTCAATCATTCGTTAGTAAATTCGTGAGTACAAATATTTGCTACGCTTTAATCGAGAAAAAGGCAACCGATTTGTTTTATTAATATTTTGATATTTTATTTAAAAATATAATTAGACAGGATAGAAAAGCGTAATTAGAACAAAAAATCTTAAAACTACCTAGAATGCAGACAAAAGAAATAAAATAAAAAAATATATGTAATTAAATAAATAAATTTGTTTTATTACTTAATTTTTAAAAAGAGCACGATGTCAAGTGAAACTGTAACATTGAAACTATAAAAAATTATGTAATATTTGTTAAATCTACTGTATTCATCAAACCTGAGAGAAAAATTATTTTAGTTTAGGATACCAGCCTCCATATATTACTTTCATGTTTTTAATATCTCATTTTTTATTTTTGATCAATATGTTACACCTAGTTTAAGTTTTATGTGGAGAAAAGAAACTATTTTATTATCAACATTTTAACGAAAATCTGACAAACAACAGGCACAGAGATTACTCTCCTCAAGACCGTGTTAAAAAAATCAATGTCAAAATATAATTAAACTTCGTTTGTATGGAGCGCGCTAACGCTCTCGACTACCATCAAATATATTTTAAACTACGCAGTAATTATGATCGACTCATAAAGGTATTATACCTTACAGGAATAGAGCAACAAATATGAGTTGTCAAATGAAACCTTTTTAGGATGTTTTTTGGAGACTATTCGCAGGCAAAAATTCGAATATTGTCCATAATTCTGAGTCTAACGTGAAATTGTGAATAAATTAATGAAGTAGTGTCAGTATATTTCATAAAATTATATACAATTTCACTTTAGATTCGCAATTATTCACGGAAACCGAATTGTAAAAATTAATTAGTGACTAAAAAACGGTCCTATTGCCTCGCGTCACGTATCTCTTTCTATTATACAGAGGTGCCGATAGGTACATCTCGCTCACTCAGCTGTATGTTCCTCTATTCCTGGTATAATACCTTTATGGATCGACCCCGAAGTTTGTCGAATGACATCATCAACAATGATTTCAATTTAATCCCGCATGTTATGTTAGTGACAACCCTATTGTAAATGTACAGTCAGGAACATAAATAAAGGTTAGTATTCTGTCGAAACTAAGGTTTAGTGTCAATAGTTTATTATCGCTGATAAAGCGATAGATTTTGGCTGCCAACGTAAAATTAATCAATTTTACAATGAATTTAGTTTAGGATGAGCAATTATGGATTTTGAATTAGATTGCTGTTTAGTTTTGATACAAAATATTCGTTATCATTATGTTCCTTTTTTTAATGAAACTTTAAAGATAACATTTTTCTACACATACCTACTTGAATACAATCATATATAACCATAACCCAGAAGTTAAGCAACGTGAGGTCCGGTCAGTTTTCGGATGGGTGACCGTTTAGTGGTATTTCATCTTAAGCGTCTCCTTGCTTCGGAGAGAACGTTAAGCGGTTGGTCCCGGATAGTTCTTCTGTCAGATGCCATCTGAACACCCTAAAGTATGTAACGTATTTACGTTTACACCCATCTATATTTATACAGACTTACGATTCACACTAAAACGTTACCCTTTTGAATCTACCACAATCGGGTAAATAGGTTAATGTGTCCGAATCATCCGCTGAGTCACCATTCAAATTTGTGCTTTCTTTATTCACAAAATAAGGTCTTTTATCAAAATATTTCACACTAAATTGCTTTTAACATCTTTAAGTAATGTTCCCCTGTGTAAAGGTGCATTTACACAGGATGGGATGCATTCCGATATGGAGGAATTAAACATTGCATGAAACCATGCCATTCATACATTCATGGACATTCTGACTCCAGGGCTGCTGCCCACACGAAGAAAAAGAAGATGAGCATTCTATACATTTGGATTCACCACCACGACATACAATAAAAAAAACAGAAATTACACATGTCTCTAATGTAGGGCTGCCATCCGTCCGGGTTTTCTCCGGATTTGTCCTAGTTCGAAGGGTGTCTGGGGGCATCCGGGCGGGATCATAACAAAAGTGTCCGAGAGAAACCCAGACACTTATTGAGTGGTAAAACCTGAATATTTTATACGTAATGGTACAAAATACGAGGTTTTATCCACAAATCAACTCGATTTCGGCATAAGTTTAACAATCGAGAGTCAAAATCATGAGTTCGTTTTGCTAGCTCCAGCTTTTATTACATAGAAGGCTTCGATTTCAGCATGAGCTGGAAATGCGCTATAATGTAGCAAAATCTCGAACTGGCTTCGCTCACTCCTGGTTTCATAAATGACATTGAATCGATCTAGTCGTATTGCTAAATCTCGAGCTCGCTACGCTCACTCCATTTTTAGACCATGTTTCGCTCGCTCCAGGCAGGTTTCAGCTCATATTGTAATAACCAACTCGTATCGCTATAAAATAAAAAAAAGATTTTAGATTGTACTGCAACGACCTAAGCCCAACACTTCCGCTCACCTTCGCTTGGTATATTTCTTCTTTTATTAATTCTCTCAACGTGACCGAACCATCTAAGTAAGCCCCCCTCAACCCTAGTTACTATATCATCCCTCAACTCACACATATCCTTTATCACACTGGCATTGTCCACCGAAGATACGCCACACAATAATTAAAATGTTCCCTTACAATCTTAGGCTCGGTTCCCACGGCCTGTATATACGCAAATCGCGCCAAGCCACACGCCGTGGGAACGGTCTCGCCTGTCTTGGCCTGTAGACGCCTGTGGACGCCTGTGGTGTGTATTGTGTCCGGATCGCTGTCGGTAACTTCAAAGGGGCGCCTGTCGCCGCGCCTGTGCAAGCGCGTGGATTGCCGAGCCATTGACATAGTACTGTAGCCAGGGGACTTATTAATTACCAAAAAGATTACCGATTGCCGTTTAGAAATTGTTGTAAGGTACTAAATGACTAATATATAATAAAAACCTAAATCTTACAGATCACAACCCGCCGTAGAAAAAAAATAAAAATAAGTGTGAAACGTTTCAAATTTCGAGGCTATTTTCTATACTGCCATGTTTCAAAAGAAAACCTCAAAATTTAAAAATTTAAGACTAAATCTTTTTATTTTTTTGCTACGCCGGGTTGGGATCTGTAAGACTTAGGTTTTAATATTAGTCATTTAGTACCATACAATAATTTGTAAACGGCAATCGGTAATCTTTTTTGTAATTAAAAAGTCCCCCCGGCTACAGTACTACCCTATCAGTGTCAAGGTTAAAACTATGACTAGAATTATAGATATACCCCCCCCCCCCCCCTTGCTACGCCTATGTTAAGATTTTTGCATTTTTAATTGAAATGATTAACACTCACTCTCAGTTGCAGAAACGCTCGTTAAAGTTAATCCTCCATTAAATCTCTTGCTAGCTTTTACTACGTCAACAAGACAAGAAGTGACAGCAAGAGAATTAATGGAGGATTAACTTTAATGAGCGTTTCTGCAACTGAGTGTTAGTTGCAGGAACGGTCATTAAAGTTAATCCTCCATTAAATCTCTTGCTGTAATTTTTTGTCTTGTGGACGTAGTAAAACCTAGCAAGAGATTTAATTGAGGATTAACTTTAATGAGCGTTTCTGCAACTGAGTTAGTTGCAGGAACGGTCATTAAAGTTAATCCTCCATTAAATCTCCTGCTGTAATTTTTTGTCTTGTGGACGTAGTAAAACCTAGCAAGAGATTTAATTGAGGATTAACTTTAATGAGCGTTTCTGCAACTGAGTTAGTTGCAGGAACGGTCATTAAAGTTAATCTTCCATTAAATCTCTTGCAGTAATTTTTTGTCTTGTGGACGTAGTAAAAGCTAGCAAGAGATTTAATTGAGGATTAACTTTAATGAGCGTTTCTGCAACTGAGTTAGTTACAGGAACGGTCATTAAAGTTAATCTTCCATTAAATCTCTTGCAGTAATTTTTTGTCTTGTGGACGTAGTAAAACCTAGCAAGAGATTTAATTGAGGATTAACTTTAATGAGCGTTTCTGCAACTGAGGTGTTAGTTGCAGGAACGGTCATTAAAGTTAATCCTCCATTAAATCTCTTGCTGTAATTTTTTGTCTTGTGGACGTAGTAAAAGCTAGCAAGATATTTAATTGAGGATTAACTTTAATGAGCGTTTCTGCAACTGAGGTGTTAGTTGCAGGAACGGTCATTAAAGTTAATCCTCCATTAAATCTCTTGCTGTAATTTTTTGTCTTGTGGACGTAGTAAAAGCTAGCAAGAAAATTAATTGAGGGTTAACTTTAAGGAGAGTTTCTGCAACTGAGTGTAAGATTAGTTCATTTTTAATCAACTTTTTAGATTAAAATTGTTAAATAATAGTTATTTATTTTTAATTTTAATCAAAATTAACTTTGGGCCCGCACTGCTTTAAACCACATACTCGACTCATCAAACTGAACAACTTTAAACTGTCAGAACAAAAAAAATAGAACAACTCTGATAGCATGGTCAACTCGGACAACATGAACAAATCGGATAACATGGTCAACTCGGACAACATGGTCAACTCGGACAACATGGTCAACTCTGACAACATGGTCAACTCGGACAACATAGTCAACACGGACATGGTCAACTCGGACAACATGGTCAACTCGGACAACATGGTCAACTCTGACAACATGGTCAACTCGGACAACATGCTCAACAAAGTCAACTCTGACAACATGGCAAAATTGGTCACCATGGTTAACTTGAACAACGTGAATAACCTTAATAGCATGGTCAGCTCAGTCAACATGATTAACGGTGGATTTTGTCAAAGTTAATTGAGTTGTCAAGAGTTGTTCATGTTGTCGATGTTGACTGAGTTGACCATGTTGTCCGAGTTGACCATGTTGTCAGAGTTCACCATGTTGTCCGAAGTTGTTCATGTTGTCCAAGTTGTTCTCCTCCATCTGGCGTCAACGCCATCTATCGCGGTTTGTTGGAACTATGTTTTACTAGCTGTCAGAAAACTCCCCATCGGGTAGATTTATTCCTGACTGGCTCGGCAATCCACGCGCTTGTACAGGCGGCGACAGGCGTTTCCTTTAAAGTTACCGACTTTCGATGGATAGCAATACGCACCGCAGGCCGCGACAGGCGCTCTGTTCCCACGGCGTGGCGCGTGGCGTGTGGATTGACAACACACATGCCGTGGGACCCTATCTACAAGCTAGCTACAGTTGGTGCGTGGATTGTAGCGACAGTGTTGCCAAGTTCGGCTTTTCGGAACTAGATTAGCTCTTTTTTTCTCTCGACTAGCGCTGCGCCATATTTACTAACTTAGTAGTTTATATTTCAGTTGTGTTTATATAAATTAGCCGTAATTTTACATTTTCTTATTACGGACAAATTACAGAGCACGGTTTGTCGTAAAAGTTCGTTTTGTTTCTATACATTACATGCAAATCTTTTCCAATGCAGTTTTCGTGTGCCGCGGTGATTACGTAAGACGCGAAAATTATCGTATTTCTTTTTTTTTACTTATTCCGGTCTCCTTATAATCTATGTTCTTGCAGAATAATTCAGAAAAGAAAGATTGTTTTTCAGTTATTAAAACAACAAGAAATGAAATATGTAACAATTTAGACATTATAATATTATATAATAATTTGGCTTTGAAATAAAAGAAATAAATGGCTCATTCCCTTGCGTAGCAATGGTAACACTGACTGGCATGGCGAGCCACAGGCGCCGTGGGAACGGGTCGGCGCGTGGTGTTACAGGCGAGTACAGGCGAGGCGCGTCGTGGCGCGGCTTGTCTATACACAGGCCGTGGAACCCGAGCCTTACATGCCTGCACATCGCATCACATCGAGTCCTACTCGTAAAGTGTACAAGCACCTTAATACAGACCACACAGAGTACCCAACAATAAACTTAATGTCTCAATTCATACAAAATGCTCCTTTCTGTAATATTACTTTAAACGTCAGATGCTTTATTACTCACTTACACTTTTTTTATTATGAAATGTGGATTTTAATTTGTTACAGTTTTTGAGATAACACTTGTTACCAAATATCTATCACAGTTTTGTCTTTGTTTTATAGTCAATTAAACGTGCACAAGTAGAAAGTATCAAATTATGAAACAATTCTACAACTACATTTAGATGAAAACATATAACTGAACTACTTTTACTATGGCAGTAAACGGATCGGAGCAAAAAAATCTACTGTTTCTACTAAACTGCAATGCTAATGATATCCATTTTTTTTATTTTTTTTTTTATTTTGTATGAGAGTAGACATGTATGTAAGTATGTACCTAAATAAATTATTTATTAGCCTGCTTGGTGTGTTCTCTGAGTGTAGTATCATCAAATGTAGTCTAGTAAAGTCGGGCCAATTTAATAGATCACATCCGACATCTATTGATATTTCATCAAACATAACCTTGTAACGGCGGGCATAGAATATTGTTAATTTTATCGAAGTTATAACTGCACAATTGCTTTAATTTTTTAAACTACGATTACATATTTATTGTAATAATGACCAAAGAAGGTAATTTTACTATTTACTTTCACTAATAAACGATTTTTTAAACATAATAAACAATTTCTGTTCTAAAGAACTGAACGTCGTTATAATGTTGCGTCAGTGAACCCTTTTTCTTTTTTAACACTAGGGATGTTACCCAAAAAATCGATTTTAAACGTAATTCTAAATACCGCGATATTCACATATAAATCAATTCACATATTTTTGAGAGTTACGCGGTTATTAATTAAGCTAAAGTTAATCATTATAACAGGTTCTTACCGCGTTTTTATTTATTTTGGAGTTCCTGATATTTCGGCAGTGTAATAAAAACGTGGTAAGAACCCTTTATAATGATAAACTTTAGCTCAATTCACATATGTTTGAAATCCGTATCGATTCATTCCCTTTAATCGATGGTTTTAAGCAGGTCACCTCACTATGAAGCTAAAACTGACAGATGTCAAATGTGATCTATTAAATTGGTCCTACATTAGTCGTTACATAAAACCACGTCAGAGGCCGTAAGGCGGTTTGAATAAACTCTGACACCGAGCCCGATTGCGCCAATTCAAAACATCGAAGTTCTATTCTTATTCCATTTCAGTTTGAATCACATTGCAATCCAATTACTATTCAACAGTGGTGACTTCCGCATCGTGCTAAAATCTATGTAACTGACAGCCTTTAAAGTTTGAGCGATCCGTCAAAACGGCTCTAGCGGCTATCAAGAGCAGTAACGCGATAAGCGCATACCAAATGTGTCGAAAGTTATGGTTCGGACGTAGTCCAATAACGGTTCAATCACCGAATATTTACCGCGATTGCAGCCCTGGGCTTGCCCACATGATAAGAAAACGTACTCGTATCATCAGATGCTTGTCATATAGCGTATTCAAATTATTCAACCTAGTTGTTAATGACATTCAGCATGTATTTTCATAGTATCTTGTAATAGAAAGGTAAAAATTAACATTGGAATGTAGGTAATTGATTGCCTAAATGAGATCCTTTAAATTGTAAAATCGGTTTAATTCAAACAGACGGTATTAATTCCGGTAATAATTCCGGTATTTACGGTTGAAACATTTAATTTCCGACTTCTCTCGCCAAAGGCTATTATTATTTGTAATATCATTTGGTATATGAGCTTATAATATGTATAATACACAGGAACGAATATATGAAGAATTAATAAAAAAAACATTTTTTTTTTATTTTTCTTTTCTTATACAGAGTTCTTAAATACGTTACATAAAAGGCTTCAGAGCATCAAACTAAACAACTTTCAATATGGGACCAACATTGCAATCGCGGGAAAAAAATTTGCTTAGACCCATATGTATGAAAAAGCTATTTTTTTCGCGATTTCAGTATAGTACCTGCAGTGAAAGTTGCTCAGTTTGATGGTTTGACGCACCATGTATTAACGCAATTCAGTTTACACCCTGTATATTGGGTGTAAACTTAAAATGCGTTACATATCGAACAGGGTGTTTCAGACCATCAAACCGAACAACTTTTACTACGGGAACAACTTGGAAATCGCGAAAAAAAAAACAGCTGTTCTATTTTCATTTCATTTGGATCGAGTCGGTTTGCACTTAGCAATTTTTAACCGACTTCAACAAAAGGAGGAGGTTCTCAATTCGACCCATATGTTTTTTTTTTTTTTTTTTTTTGTATGTTTGTTACGCGATTGCACCGCTAATTGTGAATTGATTTTGATGATTCTTATTTTGTTTGGTAGGTCATAATTCCGAGGTGGTCCCACGAAATTGATTCGCTTGTTGAATAAGTCTACAAAATAACAATGTACACAGATCACGGACGTGAAAAAAATACGGACGTAATGTTACACTAGAAAGTAGTGAAGTATAAACGCGTATGAGATAGCGATAGTCAGAAAATCCTATACAATTTGTATGAAGCTAGATGTCTGCCTCCGGAGTCAGACAGCCGTCGTCAAACAAAAAAGTGGTTACGTCGATAAGGACAGTAATAAGTAGCGATCTCCTTTTTTAACTAGAGCGAATTTTTAACTAGAGCGAATTTGCTATGTGCATCTCTTACTGAGTGAGTATGACACGACACGTGCTTCTTTCTAGTACTTACCTTCTTTTTCTACGACGCAAACACAATATAATACATGGGTGCTTCACTTATATAATAATAAAAGGATATTACGTTCGTCTTTTTTTCAGGTCCGTGACACAGATGACATTTTTGTTTGTCGATTCTCTTCAGGAGTGCGATTTTTAAACATCACACGTTCAAGTCAGCGGTAGAAAATGTCAAAATTACTATGGAGATTATACATATTTCGTCTTTCGACTGCTAATTCGAACGTGTGATGTTCAAAAATCGCACTCCAGCAATGTTTTGATGGGGACTGTCAAACTATGTTTTTTTTTACTGTCATAACCAAGAATCTTTATATGCCTATATATTTAAAACTTCTTGGTCATACTGTTGTGTTTAAACGTATAATAACTTTATGGTTTAAACTTCATGGATATAGGAGGTACCGAAACACATAGATTTAATTGTTCATGGCGGTCGGAAATGTTCGTCGTTTTAAGGGTTCCGTAATCAAACAAGGAACCCTTATACTTTCGTCCATTCTGTCTGTCTGTCTGTATGCCCCGCCTCAATAACTCGCTCATTTTTGCATCTATTGAATCGAAATATGGCATAAAGACAGATAACAGTAACCCAAAAACAGAAATGTTGTGCGAAACATGGGTTGGATTTTTTAAAATCGAGTGAGGTGTAGAGCGTACACCGTATCCTTTGCATTGAAGTACTTATAACTGCTTAGTCGAACTAATGTATTTCACCTAGATTTCAACACTGAAAAGTTTAAAAAAAAAAAAAATTAACAAAAAATTAAAACCGACTTCAAAACTAAAAAGGTAAAAATAATAATATTGCAGTCGATGACTTTTGCATTCGAATCTATAAGAACATTAATTAGTTTTATTGGAGTCGGTGTCAAGCCAAGCCAAGCCAAAAAATTACTGCAAGCCCAGTTGCGAATCGTACCGGCTTGACACCGAGTCCGATAAGACAAATTAATGTTCTTATAGATTCAAATGCAAAAGTCAACGACTGCAATATTATTATTTTTACCTTTTTAGTTTTGAAGTCAGATTTAATTTTTTGTTAAAATTTTTTTGTATGAATCAGCTGATATTTTAATTCGCGGCTTCGATGTTGGTCCCATAAAGAAAGTTGTTCAGTGTGATGGTCTGATCATCCCATTAAAAACCATCATCATATTATGAAGGTCTCTTAGCTGATCGAATATCTATACAGGGTGAAATTGATATCATTAGCATCCTTTTAAACCAAGAGTCTACCTACCCATCAAACTGAACAACTTTTACTATAGGAGCAACCCGATCGGAGCTAAAAATAAAATCTGCTGTTCCATACTAAACTGCAATGCCTACTCGACTCAAATTTGTATGCAACAGTAGAATTTTGGTTTTGCTCCGATCGGTTTGCTGCCATAGTAAAAGTTGTTCACTTTGATGGGTAGACTCTTAGTTTAAAGGAAAGGAGGAAAGAGGATATAAATTTCACCCTGTAGATGAACAATCGGCAAAATATGTACGTTGTGGAATCAAATTCAAAATTGGACTCAAAAACCAAAATTCGTTTCACCCATCACACGAACAAGCCCCTTTAAGTCCAAGCCTTTCAAAACTATTGTAAAAATTTAAACCAACTTCAAAGAACAGGTGTTAAGTTTTTTTTTAAACCGACCCTTTTATAATAAACTACCTCAGTACAAAACGCGGCGGGCGGTCGACTCAATAATGTGTGCTGGCCTCTAATGTACAAGGTTTATCTTTTAAAAAAATGAATAAGAAAGAACAATGAACGCATTTTTGTGGGAACGCCCTTTTTGGAGCGAACTTCGGCCTTTGTGCGAAGGTGTTGATTTATGGCGGCTAGCTTTTTCTTTTTTTAATTCTCTTAAATTTGGAAATTGTGACATAGATTTCGTTGTGCCGACTTTTTGTTTGGTTTGATATCTTCGAAATTAATTTATTCGACAGATTCTTATGTACACCGTAACATTAAATAATATTATAAATAAAGCGACTTAAAACTAAACTAATCTAGGATGTGGTGCAGGTTCGGTCCTTGATTGACAATTATAACGGATGCTGTACCGCAACCAGTTTCGGAAAAAAACTGTAACAAAGATTTATTTTCTAGTAACACACTAGATGGCGTTGCACGAAGTTAAATCAGTGTTTAAAAAATAGGTAAGATTAAACAAAACGGTTACTTTTGTTCTTACTCTAATCATGTAATGGCTACGGAACCCTGTCACGGGCGAGTCCGACACGCTCTTGGTCGGTTTTTTGTGATTTCAGGTTTGCTCCTATACTAAAAGTTGTTCAGTTTGATGATCTGAACCAACCCTAAAAATTGTCGTTGTTATTTTCAATTCCACCCAGTACAATATAAACCAAAAAAAATCAACTGTTAGGGTTGAACTGCACATGGCCGCACGCGATCGCATTTTTCCGTCGCTCCATTTTTTTCTGTCACTCAGGAACGTCATTTTCTAGAGCATATAAGATAGACGAAACGCGGCGTGTTGTTCCGTTCCGTCTATCTTATATGCTCTAGCAAATGACGTTCCTGAGTGACAGAAAAGGATGGAGCGACGGAAAAATGCGATCGCGTGCGGCCATGTGTAGTTCAACCCTTACGTACCTAGTTAAATATTTTTTTCTCCGTGCACCGCACCACAACGTTGCAACGTTCTAAGTCTAAATTAACAACATTTTAATTTCACTGTAATTTAGCACAATTTTCGCCTAGTAAAAAACAACTAAGCAACGGCAAAGTCTTCACGACTTCTTGAAATACTTTACAAATTATTTCTGAGAAAGCCCTTCTTAGTTAATTTATACAAACGTCGACCGCATTTTACAATGTCTTTATGAGAAGGCCCAGGGTTGCCAGACGTACGTTCCTCATACAAATAAGAGATTTGAGGCCTTTCCTACGAGGCACGAAGACACTGTCAGCCTCGTACAAATATATGTGTAAAATCATGAATTTATGGAATGATTTTTAAGCAGTAAACGAGACCCTAATCACGCTGTCCGTCCGTCCGTCCGTCCCTTCGATCAACAATATACATGTTGTATATTGTTGATCGAAGGTCCGTCCTAACTTCAGGGGGCTGTATTTTCTGAACCTTAATAGCTAGCTAGTTGAAATATTCACAGCATTGTCATTGTGTTGGATTGACAAATAATAAAAGAAAACTAAAAGTACAAATTAAGGCCCCATACAAGAAACTAGTTTTTATTAACGTGTTTTCTTCTCGCTTTATTGCAAAAATGGCAACACGTGCAAGCGTCAATATTGGTGTTAAAATAGAACAAACTCTACAGTTTAACAAAAACCGGCCAAATGCGAGTCCTAAAGGTCCTAGATAAAACAAAACATTTTTGTAAGTTAATATGTTGTGTGGTGTGTTACGGAAACCTCGGTGCGCGAGTAGCCCAACTCACACTTGACCGATTTTATTTTCGCACTTTAGGTTAATGTAAGTGTTTTTTGGTAGCCAAAGTACGAGCTTTTCTTTCCTTTGTACGAAGACAAATTTTCCACGTGTGGCAACCCTATGAATACCGACGTTCCTTAATTTCATATTTTCCGTCTTGTTTTTCATTAAAATTCCAGCGGTGTACGCCTTAACAATTTTGACTCGTCTTTTTCATTTCTTGGCTGTAGAAAAAAAAAGGAAAAGTATTTTTCTCAAGAATTTTTCTAGAATGATTTTTTATGTCAAATTAAAAAGTAGGTATTAGGTTAATTATTAGATAGCAAAGGTCGTTTTTAAGGTTGCGTTGTCGACACGGAACCCTATACAATCCATTCGTCGCAGTTTGTCATAGCTTCATACATTTATGACAAACTGAGACGAATATAACAAATATACAGGGTCCTTCTTAATATGTTATATGCTGACATTTTTTAAGGGGTTGATCAGACCATCGAACTGAACAACGTTTTCCATAGGACCAACATCGTAACGACGAAAAAAAAGCAGCTGTCCCCATAAATTTGGCTCGAGTCGGTTTCCATTTTTGTTGCATGGAACATCTGTTTTTTTTCCCGATTTCGATGTTGATCTCAAAACCAAATTCTATTATATGTAATCTAATCTAATCTAAACTATTATAAAACTGTAACTGAAGTGTGTCTGTACATTGAAGATATTTACAAAAAAAAACATTAAAATATGGTTTTTAGGTATCCCTGACTTGAAATCAACCTTTTTTAGAAATTTTGTCGGTCTGTTTGTTTGTGTGTTTGTTTGTTTGTTTGTTTGTTTGTTCGCGCATCACTTGAAACTTTTTTGTTTGATAGCTTATGATCTGACTTAAAATCTGGTATATAATTTGTGCCGGGTCAACACTAGTAAGAAATAGGAATAAGAACGAGTACTACTATGAACAGAATTCTATTTCCTTGTCGAATCGCTGATTTGCGAAATAGTTGGCCGAACTTCCGTCGTTTGCCTCTTGTGATTTTTGTTCGAAAAAGTTGATTCTACAAACTATTACAAAAGTGCAGTATTGAAGATGTATTTCTTACTGAATGTGGGAGAAACCGATCACATCAAACATGATTGCTTGAAATTAAAATCTATTTTCTTGATCTAAAATTATACAGGGTGAAATTGATATCATTAGCATCCTTTTAACCCTCTACTGCATGAATTATGAAGCATGCGATCAAAAAAATGTTGGATGCTAAATATCTGTTTATTATGATCTGACTTAAAATCTGGTATATAATTTGTGCGGACGAAGTCGCGGGAAAACACTAGTAACAAATAAAATCGGCTGTTTCAATTCCACCCTGTAGTAGTGAGTAGTGTACTTAAGTATGTGACAACAATTTGTTAAAGCAGACCTTACTCGAAAATATTTTTGTGATATAACAGACTTTTACAAGTAAATTTTGAGTCCTGTCTCTCAACAACTCTGCTAAAAAAATTTTCACATAATACTACTTACAAGATATTTTTCTCCCTGCAAATACATACATATCTATACAGAATTTCTTTAACTGCGTACAGGCCGTGAGGTTTTAGAACAGGATTCGGCTGTCAGGTAAAATCGTTTACATAAGCATAGCATAAGCTCACGGCTATTTTCCCTGAGGGGGTAGTAAGAGATATTCTGTAATCTCAGAAGATCCACATTTCACCAGTAGTACCGAAACTCTATCCAGTGTGACGGGGGTGAGGTTTACATACTGGATTCTAGCCGCGATCTTAATATAATCGATTTTACCCAAAAGCTGAATCCTATTTTAAGTACACACGGACTGTATGTAGGTTTCCTCACGATGTTTTCCTTCTTACCTACAAGTCAGCCGTAAACATGAAAAATACCGTTACATGAACCAATTAATGCTTTAGCTGGAATTCAGTAAAATGTTTTACAAGTTGAAAAAAAAGAAACAAGAAACAGTGTAGCCGTTTTAATTGGACGTTAGAGCAATATTGGAATACCTCTTGCGTAATGGATACCGTATACAGTGTGTAACATCAAATGCGTTATACAGGGTGTTAGGGTAAACTGTTGCATTACTTTTAGGGGTGATTGTACCCATGATACTGAACAACTTTAAAATCGAACGTTTGTATGAAATATCGAAAAATTATTTCGCGAATTTCCTATAAGTTTCATAGGGAAAGTTGTTCGGTTTCATGGGTACAATCGTCCCTTAAAGTAAAGCAACTGTTTACCCTAACAACCTGTATATCGAACAGGGTGCTTCAGAGCATCAAATTGAACAACTTTCACTACGGGACCACTTCGAAATCGCGAAAAAAATCTTTGGTTTCAAACATTACGTCAAGTAATTATTGTCATTTTATATGGAACAGCGGATTTTCTTTTCGCGATTTCGATTCTGGTTCCATAGTAAATGTTGTTCAGTTTGATGATCTGATGCGCCCTGTTCGATATGCAATACATTTACTTCTACACCCTATAACGTTGGTTGTAAGTCAGCGCGTATCGTATGCGACGTTGCCGTCTGGCACAAGTGGCAGAAATCAAGCAAGTGCATCGCTTACGATGCGACATGGAATGCATTTACTTCTACACCTTATAACGTTGGTTGTAAGTTAGCACGCATCGTATGCGACGTTAGCGTCTGGCGCGAGTGGCAGAAATCAAGCAAGTGCATCGCTTACGATGCGACATGGAATGCATTTAATTCTACACCCTATAACGTTGGTTGTAAGTCAGCGCGCATCGTATGCGACGTTACCGTCTGGCACAAGTGGCAGAAATCAAGCAAGCGCATCGCTTACGATGCGAAATGGAATACATTTAGTTCTACACCCTATAACGTTGGTAGTACGTTAGAGCATCGTATGCGACGTTGCCGTCTGGCGTAATTGGCAGAAATCAAGCGAGCGCATCGCGTACGATGCGACATGGAATGCATTTACTTCTACACCCTATAACGTTGGTTGTAAGTCAGCGCGCATCGTATGCGACTTTACCGTCTGGCACAAGTGGCAGAAATCAAGCAAGTGCATCGCTTACGATGCGACATGGAATGCATTTACTTCTACACCTTATAACGTTGGTTGTAAGTTAGCACGCATCGTATGCGACGTTAGCGTCTGGCGCGAGTGGCAGAAATCAAGCAAGCGCATCGCGTACGATGCGACATGGAATGCATTTACTTTTACACCCTATTTACGTTGGTAGTATGTTAGAGCATTGTATGCGACGTTACCGTCTGGCGCGAGTGGCAGAAATCAAGCGAGCGCATCGCTGCGACAAAGTGTAGGTCCTAATCTCGGTACCTACAGCCGAGTGACGGAGGCTGAAACATTCAGAGCGGTCAATTCAATTCAATTCAAAATCATTTATTCAATATAGGAGCCTGAAGCACACTTATTAAACGTCAATACTTTTTTAAGGTACCAGCGCGTCGGAACGTGTTGTCGCTGTAGAGAAGATGCGGCCAGAAACTCTACAGCATAACACGACTTAATGACTATTACAATATAAATTCTTATGCTAAGGTTATGTATCCGGTCCGATCCGAATCCGATTCGAACCCGTGAAAATAGTGTTGTAATTTCGGTATGTCAAGTTTTTTGGGAGGGCTAAATCGAAAACCATTTCGAGATAATTGTCTCACTAACAATATTTTCTATGTCAGAGATTTTAAAATGAAAGGATTACAGTTATTTTTAATAAAATAACGTTCTTTTCGGTCCATCGAGTGACGTCACTCGTTGGACCTGCAAACTCCATGGTAAACTAAAAATCTTCTTAAAATAAGGAACAAAAAATATAGGTATAATAATAAATTGTCAAGATTTGACATTACATTTGATGTTGCCGTTTCTGTTTCCAGTTGAGTTAGAAAGAGAAGGCAGGTGATTTTTATTTTTTTAAATTAAGCAAAGTTTTTTCTCCATGGAGTTTAAATGATTTTTCGCGACCACTTTTGCCTTTTACAAATTACAGTTTAAAATTTGTATTGGATAAACTCGATGTATTGCAAAAAAAAGAAATTAATTTCTTAAAATGATGAATTTCTTAATTACTATACGTAAAAATATACTTAAATTTTTTTTTTTTTTTTTTTTTCATATAGCCTATTTTGTGTCCCACTGCTGGGCAAAGGCCTCCCCTCTAAATAAAGAAGATAAAAAACTTGACATACCGAATTATGTTAAATCGGATGATAAAGCCGGATCTAGTGCGTAAACTACCATATAAATAGTTCTACGACTATTCCGGACCGTATTTTCACGGGTTCGGATCAGATTCGGATCGGACTTAGTGCGAAACCGCTCTCACGGTTTTGGACAAAAGACAAGCGGATTTTGATTTGGTACGGGAAATAACGAATCTCTGACAATCTTTAAGTAGATAACGAGATTACGGGTCTTATTCTGAAGGCATCTATCTAGGACAATGTTATTTTATCTAGTCCCTATGTTTGTTCTAGGATTTCTTCTATTCTTATAAACACCTACTCACGCTTGTGTCCCATTGGGGTAGGCAGAGACCATCGGCATCGGCTACGATCCTGACAAACCTCTTTTGCCTCTTCCACAGTCGTTTCATACACGCACGTCGGTTTCGGGTACATTTTGACCTGACCAATTTGGTCCGCATACGTACGTGTAGGGCGACCCCTTTCGACTGTTCCACTCGCTTTAAACGACAAAGTAAAAAAAATATTGTTATAGCTATTTGTGCCTTTTATAAAGCCACCGGCAAACTCTTACAACGCCAATATAAATCAAATCTGAAAATTCCTTACCCAACCGAGAATTCTTTACTTATAAGAAAACATTGGGGGACCAGACATTTGGAACAATATCGCGGGGTTACAAGGAAACTTACTTTGGTATCGGACAAGGAATTTAGACAATTTCGCCTACTCCTTTATAGGTATTTTAAGGGAGCTATAAGTAGGTAAATTTATAAGAAAGAATATTGTTTTTTATGAACTATTAGTAGACCTATGGGCTGCAATCGCGGTAAATATTCGGGGATTGAACTGTGATTGGACTACGTACGAACCATAACTGCCGTTTTGACAGATCGCCCAGGCGTTAAAGGCTGTCAGTTACAAACTGAACAACTTTCACTATGGGACCAATATCGAAATCGCGAAAAAAAAATTGTTCTTACATACTCTACAAATCGACTAGAGCTAAAATATGTATGGGATATCAGATTTATTTTTTCGCGATTTCGATGTTGGTCCAATGGAGAAAGTTGGTCAGTTTGACGGTCTAAACAAAGAGTTTTAAATATTTATTTTTACTTATGATTATGAAACACCTTGTATAAGGTCGTTATATAAGGTCTAACAAAATTAGCTGAAACTATTTTAAGGGGAGTATCAGACCATCAAACTGTACAACTTTCTCTATGGGCCCAATATCGAAATAGCGAAAAAAATGGTCGAGTCAGTTTGGCATTTTTGTATGGGACAGCAGATTTTTTTTTTCGCGATTTCGATATTGGTCCCATAGAGAATTTTGTTCAGTTTGATGGTCTGATACTCCCCTTAAAATAGTTTTAGCTAATTTGGTTAGACCTTATAATTATAACTAGGGTGATTTGTTACACCCTTTATATTACAGAAAAAGCATACCGGAGTTATTCTTAATTTCTAAGAACACCGGTAATTTACCCATTAATCTGAGTATAATTTTAAATACATAAATACCTCTGGAGATAATTATTAAATTAGTATTCTAAAAGACTACCTAATTACTTATTCCTTTGCCCTTCTGAGACTTCACTTAATAAAACGTCTACAGTCCAAAAGTGTAACTTATAAATCTCAAATTTCAAGGTTGTTTTTTTTTAGATTGGATTCTAAATTATTTTATTCATTATACAGGGTGTTAGGGTAAACAGTTGCACTACTTTAAGGGGTAATTGTACCCATGATATTAAATAAATATCCCTAAGAAACCTATAGGAAATACCCAAAAAAATGTCTTTTCATAGAAACGTTCGATTAGTTGATTGCATTTAGTATGGAAAGTCCAACATTTTTGGTGTTGTAGCTAGATTCATTATCACCCTTTAAGATAAGCTGTGAAGTTTAAAGAAAATTTAAATAGTTATTTCAATTTCAAACTAATATAAAAAAACAGCATAATGAAAATAGTTAAAACTTGAGTTACGACGTTTTACACTCGGAATTAAGAAGTCAAAATGAGGTTGTAATGAAAAGAAATTTTATCTTCTCCACAAAAGGGAAGGATGAGTGAAAAAAACAGCAAGATCCGGTTAATTCCTCCAAAGTTCTTCTTTAGATTAGTTTTTTTATTTCAGAAAGATTATTAGGGTTCCATACCTAGCCAAAGGCAGGTTGAAGCGCTCGTTGGCGTAGTGGAGCTTCGGTATTGGAAACGATCACCGAAGTTAAGCAACGTCAGGTCCGGTCAGTCTTTGGATGGGTGACCGTTTAGTGGTATTTCATCTCGAGTGTTTCCGTACTTCAGAAGGCACGTTAAGCAGTTGGTCTCGGATAGTTCCGTTTTTTTTCATTGGAAAACGATGTAAAAATCACTGTTCCATTTTTCGTCTATCGTAACTGGTTACGAAAAGATATTTTTCGTTTTTCGACCCATGTTCCTCAGGGAAAGTTGTTCAGTTTCACTATCTGAATACAACTTTAAAATTATGTAAGTTATTAAAAATTAGCGGTAAATAATTTCTAACCTAACGTATCGGCAAGTAAATAAGAATGTAAGTATTTCAAACTGAAATTCAAAGCGTGTGAAATTCGGAAGGTTTTAGCAATCAATCTCGCGATCGGATACGCCGTAATCAAGACTTAATTTGTTCGGATATCGAACGGATATTGACTTAGTGAGTGAACTGGATTACTTAGGTTACCGAGATATATTTTTTGTGTCGACTTCGGTTCACTTTAAACCTTGATAAATCAGTCTGTATTCAACCTGATTTGATTTCATTTATTTATTATCTGAT
This sequence comes from Agonopterix heracliana, assembly GCA_963693445.1. Classification (NCBI taxonomy): domain Eukaryota; kingdom Metazoa; phylum Arthropoda; class Insecta; order Lepidoptera; family Depressariidae; genus Agonopterix; species Agonopterix heracliana. Next base: position 11,333,535 of record OY856331.1, read on the forward strand.
TTTAACAAAAGGAGCTTCTCAATTCATCTTTATTTTTTACCTTTTTTTTAAACTGTCATCCATTAATTACGTCAGGCGTTTAAGGGGGGAGGGGTCGCGTGAATCTCACCAAATCTCACTTGAGGGAGAGGTGGGATCTCGGCAAATATCACAAAGATTTTTTCCCGCAAAAACCTGTGTATTTGCGAAAAAAACTCGGTTAAATTAAGTAAAACATTATGTTTCTCCACTAAAAAAATGGCATAATTCTAAAAAATAATATTTATAGCGGTTATGTGAACGCAGACAGATTAAACGTATTTACACGAAAAAAATGCATTTTGAACAATCTCATGTGAGATAGGTAATAAGATGATGAGAGCATGCATTTGCTCACGACTATATTCCCCGAAGGGGTAGTCAGAGATATTCTGAAATCTCAGAACATCCACGTTTCACCAGTAGTACCGAAACTCTGTACAGTGTGACGGAGGGTGAGCCCGTTGCCCGGATGATGAGAGGGTCGAGAAAAATCTCACGACAACTTACCTTAAGGAGGGAGGGGGTCGAAAAATCGCCAAAATCGCCTCACGTAATAAATGAACGCCCCCAAAGAAGTTACCGCCGAGTTGGTCCCATTTTAATTTGGTAAGGATTTTTATTTGGTACATCCGTATAAATAAAAGGATATTTTCCAAAAGAAAAAGATCCTTATAAAAGTTTAACACATTCATGTAGCGATTTTGTGGAACACGAAACACCAGAAAAAGGGATCGTGAAAGTCTTCAGCGATTTGTCTTCATAGTGTATGATCCCACAGTTGGATACGTTTACCGTTATTATGACTCACACAAGAATGAGGACGCGTATAAATGAGTTGAGGAAATAATGTACAATTTTAAGAAATGTACAATTTCAAGAAAGGAAATAATGCACTTTTCGGCGAAGGTTGCTTGCAGGACCGACATGCTTCAATGCCGAAGCGTGCACAGTACAAGCCCAATTTCTATTATAATGTTTCTACGGTCTCACTGCCTGACATTTAAAGGAAAGTCAGTCTGATTGAAGTGTGGATCATTTAAATGTTATATATTTAAAATAACTCTAAAGAATATAGTCGTTCGTAACTTCGATCAAATAAAATGAATGGATAGGCCTAAAGCGCGGTAAGTTGAAGCAAACTACTGGTGCACTTGGTACATACAAACTAGCGCCATTATCTGTCAAATCTAGGGCACTTTCATACAAGTGACAAGTAAAAATTTCATTTGTTTTGCCTCATTTTTCTGGTTTGAAATGTTCGCTTAAGGCCTATCCATTCATTTTATTTTGATCGAAGGTTCGTAAGCATATTCTTGCTAATCTGAATCAAATTTCGATCAACAACCAAAATTTTTCTTACTTCTTACTACGAGTACTATGATGATTTCAAGATAGGATCTCACACTATAATGTTAATACTTTCACATTACCATACTACAGGTTTTTGGTGCAGGTCGCCCAAAGGTTTCACACGAACAAAGTAGAGGTGTTGAATTATTTAACAGATGTCCAACAGTAAGGGTACAACAAGGGTGCCTTGCCTATCGCGTAAACTTTAGTAGACATAATGGGAGATCAAAGTGAGTGTGGTGAAAGAATGGAAAAACAGGCCAAGTTCGAGTCAGAATCGCCACTTGTTCCGTACAAACTTAATTATTCATAAGCATAAGCATAAGCTACTATATTCCCCGAGAGTAGAGAGAGAGAGGTAGTCAGAGATATTCTGAAACCTCAGAACATCCACGTTTCACTAGTAGTACCCAAAATCTGTGGAGTATGACGGGGAGTGAACCCGACGTCATTTGTAATGGACAGTAGGTACAATACAAGGTGTTTCAAAAATACAAATAAACATTTAAGGGGTTGGTTTAGTTAGACCATCAAACTGAACAACTTTCACTATGGGACCAACATCGAAATCGCTAAAAAAAATCGGATGTTCCATGCTAAACTATAAATCTATTCGAGCTAAATGTAGGTATGGGACAGCAGATTTTTTATTCTCCTTTTCGATGTTGGTCCCATAGTGAAAGTTGTTCAGTTTGATGGTCTAAACCAACCCCCGTAAAAGTTTTTAATGTTTATTATTACTTTTGTAACTTCCAGGATATGCCTCGAAATTGAAGCATGTTTTCCTTCAAATTAAAGATTGAAAAATTTGTCTCGGGCGGGACTTGAACCCACGCTCTTCCAAACCGGGGAAACGTGCTAACCAATTACACCACCGAGCCCACTACCCAGAGAACGAAATTTTCAATCTGTTACGTCTTGACGTGCGCGCCATCTACTGGCAGTATTACAACCAACCAACTTGCAAGTCAAATATTACAACTTGAACTTGATATGTTTTCCTTCACCGAAAGCCAGGAAAAACCGCCTCTGTGTGGCCTGAGCTTAAGGCTAGGTTATCCCAGTGCAAGCGTCTCTTTCTTGCAAGCATAAGTTTACATTTAGCCATCCCGCTCCAATTGAAAGCAGGATCGCAAAAAAACGTGTTTTTCGTCAATAACTTTGCTCATGGGAGTTTCTAAGCTAAAAATTCTTCTGAGTTCACTAGAAATATTTAATGTATTTAGTTAAGTACAAGAATAAAAACTTAAATATCAGCAGTTTAATCATAGTATTGAAAAAACATAACAAAAAGGGGTAACTTTGGGATGTTTTTCTATCTAGTAAACTTAATCTAATCGTATCAAATTAAAGATAATAATCTAATCGTGTAATTGAGAACAGTCGCCCATCCGCCCGATCCTTAAATAAGACATAATTTAATTTTAGACTTTAAAATACAGTTTAAAACACATTCGTTCGTGTTTAAAAAACGGCCTCGACGGGATAACAGCCTCTTAATAATAATTCTACGCGAAACCGCGAGCTGATTACATCAAAATTTCATGTTTCAGAATTACAATAAACCATCCGGTAAGGAGTCATAAAGTCCAAATTGCGTATACGCTTAATTTGTAACTGTTGGCGCATCTGTCACATTTTGAATTACTTTATAATTGTCTTATCTTGGCTTTATGTCGCTTTTAACTCTCGCTTATTCGTTTCTAAGATTATCTCTTGGTTTGTTGTTCCGGGTTGAAATAGATCAACCCTTATCCGAGATTTGCAAATCCGAGAAAGACATTTGTCGGTATAAAAGTGCAAGGAAAATGGGTATGAGAAATGGTATTGTCACATTTTATACAAAAGCTCACAGAATGTAAGTTTTGCTCAACAACAAAAAAAATTTTTCTCCATACCTCACTCAAACTCATTAAAATTTGTTTTAATGAATAAACAGCCTTTTATACATGAAGTAAAGTGTAAACTACTGTAAACTTAAAATGTGTTTAACATTCTAGGGGATTAAAATGTTGGTTCCATAAAGGTATTATACCTTACAGGAATAGAGCAACAAACATGAGTTGTCAAATGAAACCTTTTTGGATGTTTTTTGGAGACTATTCGCAGGCAAAAATTCGAATATTGTCTATAATTCTGAGTCTATCGTGAAGTTGTGGATAAATTAATGAAGTAGTGTTAGTATATTTCATAAAATTATCTACGATTTCACTTTAGATTCGCAATTATTCACGGAAACCGAATTGTAAAAATTAATTAGAGACTAAAAAACGGTCCTATTGCCTAGCGTCACGTATCTCTTTCTATTATACAGTGGTGCCGCTAGGTAAATCTCGCTCGCTCAGCTGTATGTTCCTCTATTCCTGGTATAATACCTTTATGGTTGGTTCCATTATATTGAAAGCATATGAATATATTAATGAACAGATACGACTAGAATTCAAGCTTCTTAAGAGGATAGACCAGTACCGTTTTTTCCATACAAACGTATTCCCCCGTTTTCTCCCTGGATAATAACACTAGAGCAAATTTTGTTTTACCATATAATCTATGTCACCTCTGCCATGTCCCTATGTTTTGCTTTTTTACATTAATTAATTACTGTAGGAACTAAAGACCTTCGAAAATGACCAATTTTACCGCCCGTTTTCAGACATCCAGAAAACAATTTTGACGAATATAAACAAAAAAAGCAAAACGTACAGACACAGCCAAAGTCTTTCTCATCCACTCATCTGACCGGTTTTTTGACCTTGACTTCCTTTTGTGCACCGGGCATGTTTTCATACCGGAAAAAAAGAACCGTTGTTTGCCCGGGGTATATTTGTTCCCCAACAGCCCTGCTCTTTAATATTTATCTGTCCTTGTTTTTCCTACAGAATAATCCATAAGCTCTATATTTCTGTCTCTAACTGCTATTCTCCAAATTAGCATTTCAGCCCGCCTATCCCGCTAGACTCGCGGAAAGGTATGTATTCCACTGCTTTATGGATCAAAATGGCGTATTTACGAGTCTAGCGGCCGTCTTCGGCGCGGGCGGCGTCCCGTTTGTTTAATCATGTGCTGAAAGTGTCGTTTAATGGTCTGAAACACCCCTTATAGTGTATAACGCATTAAAGTTTACTGTGTGTGATAAAGTATTGCAAAAGGGAGCATTACGTAACTTTACAAGTATTTTGTCAAAGAGCCAAATAGTTTACTGCATCTGCCAAATATGGTAACATATTTTGTGTTATGTTAATATTGTGTGGACATTACAAATGTGGTTGGCTTTAGCATTGAAAGCTGGTTGCTTGAATATTTTGTGAAATAAATTACTTAAGACGCTGTTATCTGGTCGAGGCCGTTTTTTGAACACGAACGAAAATGTTTTAAACTGTGTTTTAAAGTCTGAAAACCAATTATGTCTTATTTAAGGATCTGGCTGATAGGCGACCGTTCTCAATTACACGATTAGATGAAATTTAATAGATAGAAAAAAATCCCATAGTTCAATACTATGATTAAACTGCTGATATTTAACTTTTTATTCTTCTACTTAACTAAAAACATAAAATATTTCTAGTGAACTCCGTAGAATTTTGAGCTTAGAAACATCCATGAGCAAAGATATTGATGAAAAACACGTTTTTTTTTCGATCCTGCTTTCAATTGGAGCGGGATGGCTAATTGCAAACTTATGCTTGCAAGAAAGAGACGCTTTCACTTGGATAACCTGGCCTTAAGCAGTCATTGAGAATTACGTTGTTAATATTTAAACAACAAACACTAATTGTACAAACTGATCACGTTACATAATATACTTTAAGTACTGCATCGGACCATCAAATTGCACAACTTTTTCCATGGGACATATAAGAAAGAGCGATAAAAAAAAAACTTTTTATTTTATATACCTACAGGATGTTAGGGTAAAAGTAACATTACTTTAAGGGGTTATTGTACCCATCATACTGAACAGCTATCCCTGAGAAACCTATAGGAAATTAGCAAAAAAAAATTGATCTTTCCAATTCCATGCTAAATGCCATCAGGTGACCGAAAGTTTGTATGAAAAGCCGAAAATTTGAAAATTTTTGTAGCGACTTTCCCTTTGTTTTTTTGGGAAAGTTGTTCAGTATCATGGGTGCAATTACCCCTTAAAGTAATGCAACTGTTTACCATAACACCCTGTAAAAAAAGAGTTACGTGTAGAAAATGAAATGATTACTGAAAAGTTTCGTAAACTCCTGTGCGGAACCATTGTCGTCGGTTTCAGAAAATTGTATCGTGCCCTTTTTACGTGTAGTCCCAATGTGGACTACCTCGGTGGTCTAACAGTCAAGAGTAGGGCTCTTGACACGGTAGTCGTGGGTTCTATTCCCACGGGGGACACCTAGTGATATGTCACTTTGTGCGTTTTACCCCAGTTGGTTAGAACAATCATTGCATCCTGAATCACCTCTGCTTGTCTGAAAAGAAAGATGATGTCTCAGATGGCACGTTAAGCCGTTGGTCCCGGCTACTATCTCTGCTGGTATTTTTTTATTTTAACGGGCATAGGTCCACACATTCCCACCGCTGTAATTCCTGTGAACCAGGATCCACATCTCTGGTGGTAGTAGTCGTTACATAAAAACCACGTCAGAGGCCATAAAAAGTCTGATCTGTCTGAAAAAACACTAGGGCTTGCCTACACGATAAGAAGAAGAATGTAGACTGCATGCATAGATCTACGTCGTACTAAATACGCTTTAGATATTTCGTCCATTTTCCTATCTACCATCATTCATCTTTTCCATGAAAATTCTGACATCTGATACGTTGACGTAATGCTGCCCCACTTACATTTTATTAGGAATGTCGAACGCCATTCTCACTGAATTCTTACAAACATTTTCTTATCTACGAGCCATATCGAACTTTTTGCAACATGTCCTCTCATTTTCCAAGATCCCATTGCAAGTTTTATACAGTATTTGTTTAGGCAATGATACATATTCCAGTGAAAAGTTATCGTTTAAAAGTCGTAAAAAAATAAGGTCGCCATTAAAGCCTGTCGCGACTCTTTGGAAGCCGAATGCAAAAATTGTATACCTGTTGATTTTCAGCACCCTTATTTGTTTAGGCTATAAATTGAATTCGGTGGCGACGGGCTCATCCCCGACACACTGGACAGAGTTTCGGTACTACTGGTGAAACGTGGATGTTCTGAGGTTTCAGAATATCTCTGACTACCCCCTCGGGGAATATAGTCGTGAGCTTATATGCTATGCTATGCTTATAAATTGAATTCAATTGAAGTTAAAAAAATAAGAATGCTGATGGTTGCAACGTAGTGTTGTCGCATTATTTTAGGTCGTACGAAAGATTTACTAGCAAACTATTGGACTGATTGTAATGATATTCTTTCATATATGAAATCTCCTCTTTTCTGAAGCTTTAATAAATAGATTAAATTACTGAAAGGTTATCAAATCAAAATAGTACAACTGGAACTGCATTTTTAAAATCAGCTATATTAACAGGGTTGCGACAGGCTTTGGACTGGCAGCTCTATTTTTAGGATCCTAATAGTACGACATTTCCACTGATATAATGTCATCATCATCATCATCATCATCAGCCTATCATCGTCCACTGCTGGACATAGGCCTCTCCCAAGGCGCGCCACAAAACTCTTTCCAATAAAAGATATAATGTGATATAATGTGATATAATGTGTCCGTGTGATATAATGTATCACTGCCTAAACAAATACTCTAGAAAACTTGAAATGGGATCTTAGTCTAACATCTTGAAACGCGAAAAGTTTCAGTGATATTTGCTTTACGCTCTAACTGTTAAAGTATCGAAACTACATCGAAAACGAAACATTTAATGAGGCATAGTATACTTTATATTAGTTTACTATGTAGTGTTAGGGGAAACATGTTTACCTACTGTTTGCGAAATTTATTTATTCGTTTTCACGATGCGCTTTTTGGTAGTAGAGCTTCCGTATTGGAAACGATAACCGAAGTTATGCATTTAAAACTAGAACGATTTCTAGATTGAAAAGTCCGGTCAGTCTTAAGGCCATCTTATCCGAGTGCAAGCATCTCTTTCTTGCAAGCATAAGTTTGCAATTAGCCATCCCGCTCCAATTGAGAGTAGGATCGCAAAAAAACGTGTTTTTCATCAATATATCTTTGCTCATGGGTGTTTCTAGGCTCCAAATTCAGCGAATTTCGCTAGAAATATTTAATGTATTTAGTTAAGTACAAGAATAAAAAGTTTAATAAGTATCAGAAGTTTAATCATAGTATTGAAAAAACATAACAAAAAGGAGTCACTTTGGGATGTTTTCTATCAGGTAAACTTAATCTAATCGTGTTATTGAGAGCGATCGCCTATTCGCCAAAACCTTAATTAAGACATAATTTCATTTCAGACTTTAAAACACTGTTTTTCATGTTTCGTTCGTGTTCAAAAAACAGCCTCGACCGGATCATAGCGCCTTAAGGGTATTTAATTATAGTAGATTACACACCGAGGACATGAAAGTAAGAAAGGTCTCAGATCTCATGCAATTGTTGACCGAGGCGAAGGAAGGCGAAACATGTGATCTAAGGATTTCTTATTTACTGCCCGAGGTTAGTATACTATTTTTCTCCTCGACGGAGGTGGAAAGCGGCAACTTCATTTAGCGCAAAGGGACGAAAAAAAATCACAGATCTCGTCTTCCACGAACTTCGGGTAGTTTTGTATGAAACAGCTGCTTTTTTAACATTTCGACTTTGGTCCCATAGAGAAAGTTGATCAGTTGGATGGTCTGATCATTCCTTTACAAATCCGTCAGCATATAAAGAAGGATCGATACAAAAAACTTAAATTACCTATCAATTCCCAAATTGAAAGGTCAGCAAATATACTTTTGCGCAAAAAGTGCCCTTGTCGTTCGCAAATAATTGTCTCCAATCAAAGGTGTCCTTTGAAGCGATCAATCTTCTTTCGCTACTTTCTTTTCGTTTTTGGGCAATTAATTATTGTCAGGGCACCACTGAGTAATTGTTTTGTTACAGACTGTTTACTTAAACAATGAGAAAGTGGAAGAAATGTTTTTTTTCCTTTTCAGCAAGTAATTTCGCTCAATAAATTGGAACGTGCTTTAGGGTAGGCAATTGGACTCCGATAATGATGGCAGAAAGAAAACAATGTTTCCTAATCACTACCTACTTATTGTCATAAGAGGGTGGTCCACAAAATGACATAAATAAATAAATACCTTGGACATTGTCACACAAATTACCTAGTCAGATTTAAAGTTCCAGAATCGAGCCTGGACTTGTATTATGATGACTAGACAACAATATAGTGTACGTATATAGATACCAACATCCATGACTCGGGTACAAATATTTATATTCATCATACAAATATTTGTCCCGTACGGGATTCGAACCCGCGACCCTCGGCACAGCAGGCAGGTTCACTACAGACTGTGCCGTCGGGCCGTCATGTTTCGAATGTTGGTGCTCCACAAGGCTCTTCTTGTTTCATATCGCCCCAGGTATTAAGAGGATAGGCGGTCTGAAATACTAATTTGGAGAATAGGTCACTTTTCCGACTGTATAAGTACATATTTGTCCGATCCGCCCCACCCATGCACCCTGCCGACTAGAGTACGAAAGAGACAACTGCAACTCGGATCAATTTTATCTACATAAAATCGACGAAAATAATAATAATTTCGTATTCTCCTGTTTCCTCCTCCAAAACTAAACCGATTTTAATCATTCTTCACTACATAGTATAAAACAAAGTCGCTTTCTCTGTCCCTATGTCCCTTTGTATGCTTAGATCTTTAAAACTACGCAACGGATTTTGATGCGGGTTTTTTTAATAGATAGAGTGATTCAAGAGGAAGGTTTATAAATGTGCATTGCACCCGTGCGAAGCCGGGGCGGGTCGCTAGTTCAAGAATAATATAAGAAATACTGGCTATGTCTGTATGTTTTGCTTTTTTTTGTTGTTTATATTCGTCAAATTTGTTTGCTGGATGTCTGAAAACGGGCTGTAAAATTGGTCATTTTCGAAGGTCCTAGTTCTTAGTAATTAATGAATACAAAAAAGCAAAACATAGGGTCATAGCAGAGGTAACATAGATTGTATAGTAAATTTTTGCTCTCGTGTCCCAAACGTGATAAGTACGAAATTATTATTCCGCAATTATAGGCTATCGCGTTTAGTGATAGGTAAAAAAATTTATATAAATGCGTAAGATTTTTTGGTCTAGCACGTTGGCGCGGAAATGCTAAGGTGAGGCGGGTCCCTATATAAATCGTCTAAGGTTATAAATAACTACAACTCTAAATATTGTGGGAGCATGGTTTAAACTTTAAAACGTCAATGACCTGAACCAAACAAAACGTTTCTTGTTCCAATTCAGAAAAGGCTTTCAAAAAACTGGGATACACTTGTCAGTTTTCAAGATATCCTTACTATTGCATCTTTCTTACTCTTGTTTAGTTAGTGCGAGTGTAAAAGAGAGGTTAGATGACGTGGGTGCCAGGCGGATACTTTGTAATCCAATATCCGTGCGTCTGAACGGGTGATCATAGTGTTGGGATGCGAGTCGATTTGTCGATATCGAAGGTCTTCATTACGACCTGTAGGTCTACTATGAGTTTTCACCGTACTTTACTACTGTAATTACGTCACCAATTTTGTATTGAATTTCGTACAGCGCTCCTAGTGGTTACGTTGAGAACTAATTTCTGCCATACGAATTGGCAACGTAACTACCGTAGTAAAGAACAGTGAAAACTCATGGTAGGCCCTCAGAATTAGTCCAGAATGAATCAAGCATTACAGTCTAGAAATATGACAGTTATTTTATCTTTTATTTATTTTTATTTGACTCAACTTAAAAATCAACTTTATTGCATGAAATAGGTATACTCAACGAAAAAATATACTGAGTCCAACTTAATATGCTGTCAGTTTTTTGAGGGGATGATCAGACCAATAAAATTTCTGATTTCTGAATATATTAACACAACATAAATATTCTTTATTTGCACACCAAAAACATACAGCAACAAAACAGAATAAAAAGAAATTATGGGTACAAATGGCTGATGGCGAATATAGGTAAGTAGTTAAGGACACCAAAGGACTAAATTAAAAAAACCTTGTCTTCTCCTCGTCTCGTACGCCACAAAACATAGCTGAAGAAATTTAATGACCAAAAATCACACGACTTATAAAAGTAGGTATCGATATCGATAATTACTATTTCCCATCACTAAATGTCAAACCCAACCTCCGATCCCGTTAATTCGAAACACACTTTACTATCCAATTGACATCATGACAAACACACTGTTTGACACATGTTTGTATGTATGTTGCAGTCATGTTGTTAAAACTAGTATATTGTAATAAGTCTAGGAACATTATAAAATGCCGGATAATTTTTAGCGGTTCCTAACCTTTTAAAACTAGTTACCCCTATGACCTATTAGGGAAAGGAATGTTACCCCTCTTTAAAACAGTGCCTAAATTCACTTTTTAGGGCTATTGGCAAATTGTGGGATAGTGGAGCCCTCTGCCTACCTTAAGAGAATATTATTCCGAGAGCGAAAATGCGCGCTGCATACAAACGTACTATGGTGATATTTTCTATACTAGGTAACCAATTAAAGTCAATGAAATTTTGCAGAAATAACCTAGAAACAAATCTCTATGCTTCTATAGAGTCAGATTTTCGTTAAAATATACAGTTTCAATGCTAGGATTATATTAAGATTTGTATGGAAATCCTTGAGGCACTGTAACTTGAAAACTATACATTTTAACGAAAATCGGACTCCATACAAGCATAGAAATTTGTTTCTAGATAGTTTCTGCAAAATTTACATACATACATACATACATACATACATATACTCACGCCACTATCCCACTGGGGTAGGCAGAGACTACGGCTTGCCACACACTACGATTCTGACACACTTCTCTCGCCTCATCCACATTCATACATCTCTTCATGCACTTCCGTCGGTTGAGGGTGCTACGCACTTGTCCTTTTCGGAGAAGATCATTTATTTGGTCGTGGTAAGTTCTCCTCGGACGCCCTCTCTCGACTGTTCCACTGATATTGGATCGATAAATCTCCCTAGTGAGTCTACTCTCATTTCATTGAGAGTAAATCTGCAAAATGTCATTGACTTTAATTGGTTAGTATTGAAAATATCACCATAGTACGTTTGTATGGAGCGCGCTCCGAATAATATACCCTTAATCAAAGTGATTGTGAGTGAGTGAGTAAACCTAATGATTTTTAATTAATATTATTTATTATACGCGAACGTAAAAGACATCGGCTGCCTTATTATTTTTTACTTTTTTATTTTTGAAGTCGGTTTTTTTCTGACATGTTTGCTCCCATAGTAAACGTTGTTCAGTTTCATAGGTAAAGCTGTATAACGCATCTGGAGTTAATGAAATATAATATCTTGACAACCACGACAATACACGACTCATAGTAATTTTTCATAATTAGGTATGTTGTTTTTGTGTACAATAAAGAATCTAATAATCTAAGACAATCCCAAAATGGTTCGGACGTGGTACTTATCATAATAAAGTCAAATTTTTCAACATTCCTACAACACATGTTTTGGTATTAAGTAACCAGATATGTCTTTGTGTTTGGCCATTTCGGGGCATGCGTGGGCCAAATATGGGTACGGATTAAAAAGCGGCTCGTGTGAATTGATACTTGATATTATTTACTGTTACAAAATATTAGATTATGTTTGACATACTTAGGTACCTACTTACTTGTTTTTCGAAGGGCTCGACTTGCCCATAAACATTTTAGAAATAATAATATAATTTCAAAATAGTGACTGGAATTACGTGTCAAGTGGTGGTAGGATAGCTTTCGCCCATAAAACACTGCATTAGTCCCCTCGACACGACATCCCATGCACGGCTTCATTCCTGCGCCGCAAAGGCTGCCAAGCCGACGCAGCTTTATGAAGTGTGTCGACCCATTGAATACTGGCCCAGAGCGCAAGCGAGGTGTACTCTTTGGCGACAAAAAGCGTCCCTCCCAACTCCATTTGTGCCACGGTCTGAGAGCCTCCCGCCTGGACATGACTTGCCTTGGGCGACCTGGAAGTCCTTAAATCGACTTCGATCCCAAGTTGATCGCAGTAAGGACAACATGGTTAGGTGGAGATTCTCGGATGCGTAAAATGTGAGTTGCTTGTGTGGAGCTCCACAAACGATGACCCATCTCAAATCGTGCCCTGCGTGCCCTAACACCTGCACGCAGGAGGAGCTCATGACCGCTAGCGACGGTGCAGTATCGGTTGCCCACTTCTGGTAAGGTACTATTTAGCGACTTTGTTCAAAATTTGAAGTCGACACGATAAGAAGAGAAGTCCCCTCGTACGACAACCTCAAAAAGAAATTAGGTGGTTCATTCTAGTTGATTCAGCCTGAGATCCTTTAGATCCAACCACGCAGCTAAACGAGCTACGGAACAAAAAAACATGAATGTTATCAGCTTCCTACTTTTTTGAAGTCGGTTAACAACGGTACTCCCTTTGCTCTACTTTGATTGAAAAAAAAAACATGTTTTTCCACAGATAACGAACAAACATAGTCTTGATTCCCACGGGAAATCCATAGATGGAGCTCTTTCAATTTCTACTTTGTGCATATTTTTGAAAATCTTGCATTGATATGCATTTCAATGCATCCGAAACACAATTCAATAATCAAACAGTAATGAAAAGGTCCAAGGCTCTCTTGCCTTCCCGAGTGACGTACACTTCAGATACTTCAAATCAAATCAAATATAGCTACTTTATTTTACACCAAAATATAAACCGTAAAATACAGAGAATCAAAAACAAGAGGCACAAAATAAGACGGTCTTATATCGCTAAGAAGTTATACTTCCGGCACACCCTGGGTATCAGCAATCCTGCGTAACATACTGGGTGGGTGGTTGTGGTTCAGTGGTTCAAACTGAGTGGTTCAAACTTGGTGGGGCGTTGTGGAGACCTACGGAAACTCAATCAAGAGGTCCACGGTTCGAATCCGCACGACCGATATGCCATATCCAACGCGTTTTTTCTAACTGTACGTAATACCGACAGTTCTCAAGCGGTAATGGAAAACATCGTGAGGAAACCTGCATACGCTGAAGAAGAAATTCCGATGCGTATGTGAAGTCTACCAATCCGCATTGGGCACACGTGGTGGAATGCCTATACATCCTTGAGGGTAGGTCTGTGCCCTGCAGTGGGACGTATTATAGGCTGTGATGATGAGGAATGATAACACCAGCAATTAGATACCAGCTCAACATAGGCCTTTCCCAAAAACAGGGTGTGGATTTTCAGATGACACAATTTTAGTGGTAGTTCAACACAGCAACCAAAGAATGGCTCCGTAGTCAATGTTGTTCTGTTTCATGTATTAGACCATTGGTTGTTTAGACAATTCCTTTAAATATTAGGTACTATACCAGGGTGTTTTGTTACTCCAGTATTTTTGATGAACTGTATTTTTTTAGTAAGCCGTGGTGGTCCAGTGACGAGTAACCTTGCCTGCCGTGCAGGAGGCGATGGTTCGATCCAAGCTTGTTTCCGTCCAATCCGACTCGTACCAATGAGTTTTTCGGAATTTATGTACGATTTGTAACACCACTGGCTTTTCGGTGAAGGAAAACATCGTGAGGAAACCTGCATGCTTCAATTTCGAGGCATGTATTGTACCCACTATCCATTATAAGTGGCGACGGACTCACCCCCCCACACTGGACAGTTTCGGTACTACTGGTGAAACGTGGATGTTCTGAGGTTTCAGAATATCTCTGACTACCCCCTCGGGGAATATAGTCGTGAGCATATGCTTATGCTTGTGCTTGTAATAGCTTACACTTGCAGTTGGTCGGGCCCTAAATGTTGGGTAAAGTAATCGCTGCTTTAATTGTTAACCATGTCAATTTAGTTACTTCATTTTTCTTGATTTAATTAGGAGGGTGAGAACGAGTGAAAAACGATTGAGAATGGAATGACGGCCAATAGAAATGATTGGAAGAAGATGACATATTGCACCAACTATAAATAACGGGACAAGGGTAAAAGAACCTAAAAGAACGATGTTGTAAATCACGATGCCTGTAGTAGGTACTGTTTGATTAGTGTATTGTGGAGTTGGACGATAAAAAATAACAAATAACTGAAATTTCCGCCCCACATACGAAGTTCCGTAAATCAATCAATTTTCATCTTTATTCCATTGAAATAAGAATTATGTACAAAGCCTTATTACGTAGAATGATCTGTAACAAGCAGAAATTCGAGAGGAATTCTGCAAAGATACAAATTCAGTTGGGACAGCGCATTTTGTGCTTTATGTGGAGTGTGATAAGGTTGTTTTGAATGGTAAGGAAAAGATGGTTATTTTGAATAAAAGCCGGACGTGTCAGTCGAATGTTTCATGAGGATGAGGATGAGGAGAGTATTCTGAATGTCAAAGTCAAAGGATTTTTGTTCGAAGTAAATATCACATAGTTAGCTTTTGCCATCAAAAAGCTTTTTTGTCCGAAATGTGACATTATTTCGAACAAAAAATCTGATAACTACACGACAAAGTTGAAAAAATTACAACTTCTCTGAAAAATAACTGAGGTTTTATGACTTAAAATATATAAACAGGGGGAAATTGATTACATTAACATCCTTTTAAATTAAGAGTGTCCCCATCAAACTCAACAACTTTTACTAAGGGAGCAAAACGAAATTACATTCCATTTATTTATTTAAATACACAAAGGAAAAACTAAATTCCTTACAGGAATCTTAACTATTATAAAACCGTAAATTTCGTGAAGAACAAAAAAGTAGCGGTTCACTTCATATAAACTCAAATGACGTGCAGCGCCATCTATTGACAAAATTGTTCGATTGTTTGTTTGTTCTCGCATCACGCAAAAACTCACACTTGGCCAGTTATTATTTGTTGTTATACTGTACTGTATAGAGTTTGCTCTATAATCACACCAAGTTTAACACTTGTTTGTATTGCCATTTTTACATACCATTTTTTGATAGAGCGAGAAGAAAAAACGTTAATAACAATTAGTTTCTTGTATGAGGAAAGTAAGTAAGTTTTAACCCCCCCTAAGTTTTAACTTTTTTTATTTTTTATAATTTTTAGCAAATAAATTATAAATATCTTGGACAGTGTCACACAAATTATCTTGTCACATTTAATACCAGAATTTAGCCTGGACTTGTGTTATGATAACTAGACAACGATATAGAATACATATTATATACAAGGTGTTACAAAACTACAAATAAACCTTTAAGGGGGTGGTGTAGACCATCAAACTGAATAACTTTCACTATGGGACCAATATCGAAATCGCGAAAAAAAAAATTATGTTCTATACTCTACAAATCGACTAGAGCTAAAATTTGTATGGGATATGAAATTATTTTTTTCGCGATTTCGATGTTGGTCCCATAGAGAAAGTTGTTCAGTTTGACGGTCTAAACAACCCCCTTAAGAGTATTAAAAATTTATTGTTACTTATGAAACACCCTGTAGATGCAAACATCCATGACTCGGGTACAATTATTCATATTCGTCATACAAATATTTGTCCCTTACGGGATTCAAACCCCCGACCATAACAACGCACGTGAAAATTTAAACTATGTTGCTCTTACGGTTCAAAAGTTAGAAGCCCTAAATAGGTTGGACGGACGGACGGGCGGAAAGCGTAGGCTGGTAATAGAGTCCCGTTTTCACCCTTTGAGTACGGAACCCTAAAAAGTAATATGAAACGTCCAATAGTATACCTTCTTAACAAAACAGATTCATTATGAGACGCAATGAAGATCATTTTGCGTATCTGGCATTTTGCGTATCTGTCATTTTGCGAAAACTATCATTTTGCGTTTCGTGCATTATACCTATACATCCAAATCATCAGAACCACATGGCCGAATAGCATTGTAGCTTTTAAACCGCTTTTAAATTCCAGAATCACGCTCAGAATAAACATGATCCTAAATATAGAGTTATTTAGATTGAAACCGTTTGAACAAGACAGAGTTCTAAGAATTGTTCTAATTAGTTCGAATTTACATGCCTACATACGTAGAATTTAATTCGAAATGAACTTTTATTTACAGGTGATTGTACTTACATAAAAACATACAAAAAAAAAAACATACGGGTCGAATTGAGAACCTCCTCCTTTTGTTGAAGTCGGTTAAAAACCGGCAAAGTGCGAGTCGGACTCCGCACGGAGGGCTCCGTACCACCATACAACCATACATCCATACACTTGGACAGTTTTTATTATTTGTTGTTAAACTGTAGAGTTTTCTCTACAGGGTAAATTTTATATCACTGCGGATAACTTCAGCATGTATTCTACTCATCAAACTGAACAACTTTCACTATGGAGCCAACATCGAAATTGCGAAAAAAAACAGCTGTCCCATACATTTGAGTCGAATAGCTACTGCAGTTTTATATGGGACAGCAGATTTTTTGTTCGCGGTTTTAACATTGATAATCTGGAGCACCCCTTAAGACGTAATAGTAGGTGGAAATACCTCGGAGGCATCTTTTATTTTTCATTTTACGACTAGATTTATACCATTTACCGAAACTAAAGTCATACCTCAGTATTTTTTGATAGTTTATCTAGTGCAATCATAAACTGAATACACGATTGGAATTACTTCACTTGATAGAAAATCGTCACAAAGATGACGTATTTTCATGCATTTTTAAACATTTTTCTCGTTTTGGAAGAACTTTAAATAGGTTTAGATTTTTTGCATTTATACTCACATATTCACCATTAGTTTAACAAGTGAAATCATAAAAAAAATCTAGAAAAAAGAACTTTGGTTAGTTCTTTTTAATCGAAAATACGGCTCGCGCACACACTTTTCGGAGCGCTGGACAATCGCGTTTCTCATAGAAAATATTCGTCGGGACCTATGGCCCCTTAACATTGAAGTTTACACCCTGTATAATAGGCTGTAGTTGCAATAAGTTTTTTCGTGCACGCTTTTATCACGCAAACACCAGTGTAGGTACCTAGCGCCTGCATAATGGAAACTGAAACCTACCTCATTACAAAATAATGTACCATTTCACCCCTCCCATAAAAGCGGGTAATATCCTCAAATATGCCACACGAAACCAGTCTCTAACATTAAAGTTTAAAGTTGAAATTCGATGCGGAAGCGAAGTTAATTTTGAAATGAAATCGGAAATGACGTCATTAAAAGTCTGTAAGGAAATTATTTTGAACGTTTTCAATTATACGTTATTGTTGTTCACACTATTTCGAGTGTTTGAGTTTTGGAGGAACGTAATTATATTGTTTGTACTTTGTACCTACATATAATGCATGCATGCATATGCTCACGACTATGTTCCCCGAGTCGGTAGTCAGAGATATTCTAAAACCTCAGAACATCCACGTTTCACTATGGTACCGAAACTCTGTCCAGGTGTGACGGGGAATGAGCCTTTCGCCACTATGGACAGTGGGTACAATACACGCCTCAAAATTGAAGCATGCAGGTTTCCTCACGATGTTTTTCTTTACAGTTTAATAGCAGTCGGTATTACGTACATAAGCTAGAAATATCACTGGTGGGCCTACCTCAGGGAGGGTGTATGGGCGTTAGTCCACCTTCTTCTTCTTGTGGTGTCATCTCCAATCGGAGGTTGGCTATCATTAGGGCTATTCGGACCCTGGAGACTGCAGCCCTGAACAGTGAGGTGGAGTTCATATCGAACCATTCACACAGTTTTTTAAGCCAGGACGTCCTTCTTCTACCAGGCATTCGTCTTCCCAAAACGTTCTCCTACAGAATAATCTGGAGAAATTGGTATTTATCTCTTCTCATATTGTGACCGTGTGGTGTCGGCTAAGAGTAGCACCATCCCATTTCCTGCCGTGGGTGTCGTAAAAGGCGACTAAGGGATCTACCGGAGGATGGGCAGCAGCATCCTCTGAGTACACACATTAAATCCAACTGCGATCGCCAACCCGCCTGCCAAGCATGGCGATTATGGCAAATCCCCCCATTTTTGGGGAGGCCTATGTCCAGCAGTGGACGTTTATCGGCTATGATGATGATGATATTGTGACCAAGGTACTGTAATTTCCGGGTTTTTATAGTTTTTAGGATTTCTACTCGCTTGTTCATCCTAGTCCACCACACGTGCCCAATTCGGTTTGGTGACTAGGTACAAACACGCATCGGAATTTCTTCTTCAGCTTATGCACGTTTTCCTCACGATGTTTTCCTTCACCGTTTGAGAGCAGTTATAAAAACTCGTTTATACATAGCATATCAATAAGGATGTAGTCACACGAAATGCCCTTCAACTGTAAATGCATATGCAAACTGCACTCCGACTGCATTTTGCCTTTGCACTTTGAAATAGCGAAAAAAACTGATTTATTTCCCTGTGTAAAAATTGGTCCCGTTGTAAAAGTTGTTCATTTCCATGGTCTGAAGCACCACCAAAGTTTGCAACGCATTTAAATATACACCCTGTTCTATGTTCAGTGTGTCGTCTGTCAGTCAAGTCACGGACATGTTTTACATGTATAAAAGTACAATTGATTGATTGACTGAAGGGATAAGCTTTGTGGTAACATCTAGGCCAACGATATTACTATCCGACCAGTCGAAAACCCTTCTAAAATGCCAAAATAAGCGAAATATTTCGGCAATATTGAAATTCAACCCGCAGACACCTGCCGCACCGGTCTCTATATCAAATGGATTGACTCTGACGGTTCGTCTGTAGGTAAGTAACCCTACAAAGCCTTTTGTAATGAAATGAGTTATTCAAAGGGATGTTATGCTGTCAGGTATCCTTTAATCCGAATGTTGAATACGGGAGAGACGGGTGCTGAACTTATGTCATTGAGAATAACTTACTCTACAGACGTGACATTTCGTTTGCCGTTGGTTATACCAACACATACATACATAAGCTCACGCCATTGTCCCATGGGGGTAGGCAGAGACCACGGAGTACTGCCAGACAGTACGCGCAAAAATTTACCTAGTGATGCTTTCCATAGCGTTGGTATTACTACGTACAGCGCATTGCCGTTTGGAGCAAGTGGCAGAAATCAAGCAAGTGCATCGCTTACGATGCGATAAAGTTTAGTAACCTACGGCTGAGTGGCAGGCCGGCTTTGATTTAGTATTCCAACCGCTAAACCCGTATGTATCGAACACTACATGGAAACACATTTATTGCGTTCCACTTAATAGTACGGTAAATGTAATAGTTAATTTTGAAAGCATTATTGCCGTTTGCAGTGTCTGACGGAAATGGAACATAATTAAAACATATGGGATTTAATGTCTGATTCAAAATGATGGTTATTAGCTTCATTTGTCATTCCCAAAATATGTACGGCTTGGCATATTATGCTCACGGCTATATTATTATTACCTATTTGGGTACATTCATACATTAACTCACGCCTTTTCCCAGAGGGGTAGGTAGGCAGAGACTATGGATATCTCTTTTGGGCGGTTCTGTCTGACACACCTGTTCCTAGATTATTTTGTTGGCAAGAGATTGCTTCCTCTAGCCTAGACCTAGACCTAGACCTGAAAAAAAAACGGACGTAATCTAGTCTAATCACGAGTGAAGCACCCATTTATTTTTGTGTGCGTGCTGACGCACTGTCGCGCGTTAAAAAATGGTGGCGGGTTGTAGGACCTAGGCCTAGAACTGGTGCATCTGTGTGAGTGTGAGTGTAGGTCCCTTGTAGAACTAACGAATAAATAGGACCTTGCATGCCTCACATCTTTTTAGTGTTACATTCCGTCCGCCTTTTTTCAAGTCCGTGGCTCTAGGTCCATGCATCTCGTCTACTTTTAACCAGGCATTTTTCAATATCGTCCCTGATCTGGTTCAGGTACGACCTCCTAGGTCTGCCTCTACCAATGTTAGGGTAGTTCGAGATATACTGAAAACTCTGAACATCCACGTTTCACTACTAACGAAACTCCGTCCAGTCCAGTGTGACGGGTAGTGAGCCCATCGGTCATTTTGCTCCTGCATCCAACGGGTTCCTGCCTCCATCACCAGATTGTTTGTCCACCTTGTGGGGGGTTCACTGTCTACAAACGTTACGCCTTTCGATTCGCGGTCACCACAGCTCAAAAATAATCATCATCATGTCACCCGATAAACGTCCACTGCTGGACATAGGCCTGCCCTAAAGATCGCCACAAAGACCGGTCCTGCGCTGCCCTCATCCAACGGGTTCCCGCCGCCTTCACCAGGTCGTCGGTCCACCTGGTTGCGGGCTAAATGCACGCAGCGCTTTCTGGCACGCGGTCGCCACTCGATAAATCTTCTCTTCAATGTGCCCCGCCCATTGCCACTTTAGTTTAGCAATACTTTGGGCTATGTCGGTTACCCCTTAACTATCGATATGCCTATCGATAATTCACAGCACTACACCTCAGCTCGCAAGCCACCCCCCACGGGAATCAACCATCTAAACATTTTATATTCCTTACTCCGACTGCAGTCCAATCTTATTCCGACCGTGCCAAGACTTTAGTATATCGTCACCTCCAAGGTAAAAAGTCTAACGCGCCATTTCACCATTTTACAGTAGAGCGGTTTAAAGTTTTTTTTTTACGAAAAAAAATCATATCTTTCTTCCTGGTAAAGACATTCTTGAATTTCTTAGACTGTATGAAAGCCAATTATGCGAGCTATGTTATGACATCTATCGATGTCAGCTAAATAAGCTGGTTTAGAAGAAAAGTGTCGCTTGAGACATTTGTCTTCGATTCGACTAGAAAATGCGGTAAGGTAAAAAGACTAACCGTTAACATTCAGTACAAAAGCAAAGTTAAGCAAGCGACTTATTGAGGTTTTGATGTAAACTGAACTTGTTAGCATTCTACTAAGCGCACATATTTAGTTTCTTATCAGACTGCATACAAAACTTAATAACCAAATCTTAGATGATTAAACTGTTGCAAAATACTTAAAAGGCAGCAATTAAATGTTTAGATTATGTGAAAAACACTAAGCAGACTTTTAGCTTCAAAATGAAATGAAATGAAATGAAAAAACTTTATTGACACATTTCAGATTCCACATGTTAATCTAAGGAGACTTAAAACAATTTGAACTTAATGCTAAAATGTGACAAAAGGGCCAGACTCAGCATAGTGCTGACCGACTTGGTCAGTGCTGTTTTTCAGTTTGGCCCCCTACATAAGGAGGTGGTCAACCAGAGCGGCCATGAATGATGCTGTGAGCCATTTTGTCAGCAAGGAAGAAATTTTAATAAGGAAAAAAAAAAAAAAAAACAGTACCGACAGAAATTTTCTTACCTACATAATGGACAACATTTCAATTCTCCGACTGTTTTCATTAAAAAAAGTACAAAAATTACGAATTTTCAGATTTCATTTTTAATCTAAGTAATATTTCCATTTTTAATTAATTTTATTTGATCTTTCTGGAAAAAAAAATCCTATAATTATCTTAATCTTTGAATCACATAATCTCCAAATGGTTTTCAAATTTTGATATCTTTCATAAATCCAAATGTTGTCCATACAATA
Source organism: Agonopterix heracliana (assembly GCA_963693445.1). Taxonomy (NCBI): domain Eukaryota; kingdom Metazoa; phylum Arthropoda; class Insecta; order Lepidoptera; family Depressariidae; genus Agonopterix; species Agonopterix heracliana. The sequence goes on from OY856331.1 coordinate 11,355,563, forward strand.
TAAAAAAAATATAAATAAAAAATTAATTTAACATCATCCCGATCTCATTTTCAGGGTTTCAAGGATTTTGTCGCCATCTCTGAATTCAATAAGGAACTCAGTTTTTTGTTCTTGTATGATAATTTTTTTAACCTTGTCTCTAAACGTTAGATTACTGTTTATCACCCAAATGGGAGGTGGCAAATCGTTCCAAATTTTTGCTGTAGCGTATTTAAAAGTACCCTTGAAACCCTGGTGAAACGTGGATGTTCTGAGGTTTCAGAATATCTCTGACTACCCCCTCGGGGAATATAGTCGTGAGCATATGCTTATGCTTATGCCTTGAAACCCTGACTTCTATGTTTCGGAATACATAATTTGTTGTACAAAGTGGCGCGTGTTGTTTTTTGGTAGCAATCCCTACACCAAGATAGTTTACTGTACAGATAATTAGGCATTCTAAATTTTACAACCCGGTAAAGCAATCCCGCATAATGCAATTTTCTTCTGTTAACCATTTTCAAAATGCTATCATTGACAAGATATGGGCTGATATGATTCCTTTTTGGTACGTTGTAGATATAACGAGTACATGCATTTTGTACTCTTTGGATTGTGTATTCAGTTTTCTTAAATAATCTAGGCCCGTAAACCACATCGCAATAGTTAAAGAGAGACAAAACCAAAGCGTCCGTTAGCTTGATGCGAACATCTTTTGTTAGATAGTTCCTAATTCCGTATAGAATTTTAAGTCTATAGAATGCAGTTCTAGCTTTCTGTTGTGCATGATCTTGAAATCTTAATTCACTGTCCATCCATAGGCCCAAATTTTTGGCAGCCTGCACTTTCTCTATCTCACTGTTGTTTAAAATTAGTTTTGGGACATACTCACATATCCTTTTAATTTGATTTTTGGTGCCCATTACTAGGAACTTAGATTTATCTGGGTTTAAAACTAGCGTATTATCTTCCACCCATTGACCTATTTTTTCCAAGTCTTTATTTATTTTATTTATCGCGTTATGACTGTCATGAGGTTTAAATGAAAAATATAATTGTGTGTCATCAGCATAAAGGTGAAGTTTACAAAACTCCACTGCATTAATAATATCAGCAGTGTATGTCGCGAAAAGAATTGGACTCAAAATAGATCCTTGGATAATTTCTTGACTTCTGAAAGCTTTTTATTTCCATCGCAACCGTCAACTTCAACCTGTTGTTTCCTATTGCTTAAAAAAGATCGGAACCATTCGCAAGTTTCATCAGTTATTCCGTAGTACGCAAGTTTGTTCAGTAGTAGTTCTGTGCTTATGCAGTCGAAAGCCCGCGAGAAGTCCAAAAGGACTAGGATCGTTCCTAAACCCTCATCAGATGCTGTTATGATGTCATCACTGACATGGCATAGCGCTGTGCCCGTTCCATACCCTGCCCTGAACCCGGATTGTACTTGAGGCAGAATGTTGTGATCCTCCAGATACTTGAATAGTTGCTGTTGTACTGCGCGTTCTATAATTTTAGATAATGTTGGGAGTATACTTATTGGTCTCAGATCTTTGTATGACTTTGCGGACGTTTTTTTGGATAATGGCTTAACTACTGCTAGTTTCCAGATTTCTGGGAAGGTATTGGTTGCAAATGATTTGTTTACTATAGCCGTGATTATTGGTAGGGTTGCATCTAGTGTTCGTCGAACCATTTCAATATTAATAGAATCATATCCTGCAGCATTTGTTTTTATTGAATTAATTATTTTACTTGTAGTTACTTCGTCGATCGCAGTCAATGAAAATGAGTATGTACTGTCTAGACTACGACTCTCAGGCTGAAGCGTGGTCAACACATTATATGCTGATTTACCTGGTAACTCAAGAAAGAAATCATTTATCTTATCGGGATCTCTAAGATTTTGGGGTAATTCGGTGTCACCTGGATTGTCAAAAATTTTAGTACGTTTAAGATTATTCCACATTTTACTAGGATTTTTAGAGTTTTTATTAACGAAGTAAGAATAGTAAGCGGTTTTTTCTTTCTTAACTGAAGAAGTTGTAAGGTTCCTCAAGCTTTTGTAATACTCTTTATGCGAATTATTCCCCGATTTTATTGCTCTCGCTTGGGCCTTATCTCTCAAATTTCTCACTAATTTTATGTTATCAGTAAACCAGGGATAACTTCAGTGACAAAGACTAACTAGACGTTTTTGTGAAGTTTAATTATACTAACAGTAAATTCTCCTTCAAGAATATTATTGGTATTCTAACTAACTAGCCAGCTTATATTAAGGGAAAAACGTTGTTAGCGTTAATGTTGTCGTACAGTATAATTATGTAAGTGTTGGAAAAAAAAATATTAGTTACCGAAATATAATTAATATAATTTTAGACTTCAGTTACAAAATATAATTGTAGATTTCAATTACTAATTACGTGTAATTGTTGTAAAGTAATTCAATTAACAATTACAAATTGTATAATTGTAATGCATGTACCTATGTATTCTTTAGTCTATACCTATCCTGTTTCTGCCTATGGCGTTTATCGTATACGACCCCAGACAGCTGAAATAAGGACATAATATCTTGGCATAAACAATCTCTTTTAATAATTAATAGAGCCCTAATTTTATCTAAACATAGCCATAAATGTAAACGCCTGGATTTTTATCGTGGCCTTTACTATCTTAGCAATTTTTTATGATTTCATATCCCATTTAGTAACGATCTAAATATTATCAAAATCGTATTTGGAGGTAAAACAATCATGACATAAAATAAAATACCAAAAATAAATCCTTTATTGAATTTAACAACTTGTAAACTAACAATTGCGGCATGGAGCGGATAATCATTTTTTTACGAAATGGACATGCAACATACATACTTTACATACACTCGAAAAACATAACCCTCCTGGGGCAGTCGGGTAAACAAATCACAGCATTTTGTGACATGCTTTTATTTATGGAATAAGAAGAAACCAAATTAATACCTATCCCTATGAATTTGTTATTAGGAATTACCTTTGTTTTTAACTTACCTAATTTATTAGAAAAATATTACAAAAAAGAACAAACTAAACATAAAAATTACAAATTATAACACACACACTCCATAGCGTCGCCATAAGACACAGTTTCCAACAGGCTAGAATCCTTCTCCCTCTGGATGGTGAGGCTGATTATTGCAAGGAGCTGCCAGCTCTGCGGCCACCAGAGATCTCATTGAGACGCCCCAATAGGTCTGCAATAATCGCTTTAGCCTGTGGGCCCCAAGGACCTAGCGTCTCAAAACCCATTGGCGTGAATAATATTGTAGCTGCCGGTCAGATCGCGTTACTGTCGACACTTCAGGATTTCAGCGCCCGCAGCAGCATCAGCGCTCTCGGAAGTGGCCTAGAGGTGAGACGAGGTTAGGGAGTCCACGAAAGTGGCCTGGAGGTGAGACGAGGTTAGCGTGTCCACAAAGGTCACATCTCATACCTGGTTTCTCCCCTGTCACCAAGGATTAAGCGTTAACCCGCCGGGCCTCCTGCCATCAGTGCGGATATTTGCGTGCGTGCCATTTGGTTCAGCCTTTGCCCGAATGTTCACTGAGGCAAGAGCCCGACGAATAACGTCATTCAGAGCAGTATGGCGCGGGACGCGACCGGCACTTCTCCGGCAAGAAAGTCCTTTCTGGCCTAGCCTGTCTGCAGCGGCACCACACCTGCACTGTTCGTTTGGAGGCCCAACCGGAGACCGCTAAATACAGGATGCAGTCGTCTAGTAAGGTTAAAACTATACTTACTTACTTAAAGTTAAACTTTCTTTAACTTTAACTTTATATTAGGTAACTACAGGGTGTTAACTTAAATGCGATACATACCTACCTACTTTAAGGGTTACCTCGAACCATCAAACTGAACTACTTTTACTATGGGACCAACGTTGAAATCGCTAAAAAAACGTATCTCTTAGTGACATCATACAATAAATAAATATAAAAACCTTATCTACAGGGTGAAATCGATATCATTAGCATCCTTTTTAAACGAAGAGTCTACCCATCAAACTGAACAACTTTTAAAAGCTGATTTTCTTTTGCTCCGATCGGTTTGCATATAAAAAGTTGTTCAGTTTGATGGTTAGACTCTTAGTTTAAAAGATACTAACGATATCAATTTCACCCTGTACCTATACTATAAGCAATATTTAGAAACTTGCCATACTATGCATATGGGTCATGTAGTTTGTGATATAAGTACATCGTTCTACCGACAGTAACACGAATTATCATTAAGAGATCCGAGTAGGTGTAAAATGTATAAGTCACCCACGGGAAGACATGCATGTGGTTGTGTCAACCCTAGGTATATCCTAAGCTGGAACTAAATCAGGCAGGGCTGTAGTAGTAAAGGGTAGGGTATTGAAAGATTAAGGTAGGGTGGAAGGAAAAGGCTACAGTAATTGGGACATCGAATTGAAAATATTTTTTGGGACCTTCAACTGAACCATGATTGGACTGCGTGCGAACCACAACTTTTAACATATTCGGTATTGCACCATTCATTTGACAGACGTACACCTCTCCGTCTCGTGAAGCGAAGCGAGGCTGCGTAGCGGAGAAACGGAGAAATATTAACCAACAGGATTGCATAATATCTCTGCTCCTGGTTTATTGGTTAATATTTCTCCGTTTCTATGCTCCGCAGCCTCGTTCCGCTTCAGTGGACAGGCACCCTTAGAGCCGTTTGCAACAGATTGCTCAAATGTTAAAGGCTGTAAATGCAAAGTGAATAAGTGAAGGTTAGCGAGATACGGAATTAAATTGCAATGTGATTAGAACTGAAATTGGATTAGGATTGAACTTCGATGTTTTAAAGCGCAATCGCCTTCCAGATCGGGCCGTAAAAAGACAAAATGTATTTTCTGTTTTGGTGTGCAATAAAATATAATTTAATTGAAATAAGCAATGAGGCCCGCATGCGTCCCGCAGGCCACAAGTTTGTCATGCCTATGATAGAGGTTATTAATAAAGCCCCATGCAGGAACCTTGGTACGTACCTACGCGTTGTGTAACTGTTAAGTCGTTTCTATTACTTATACCTACCACATACATTAAAAGAATTAAAAGAATTTGTAGCGATTTTAAGAGTCCGCATACATTCAAAGTTTTGTATAATTCATATGTTCGCAGTGTGCTTGAATATGCGTCTCCAGTGTGGAACCCCTACTATAAGAACCATATCGAGCGTATTGAAAAGGTCCAACGAAAGTTTACGAGGTACATGAGGTACAAAGACAGAGCATGTTCCAAGGACACAGATTATGTGACAAGATTATCTCACTTCAAGATGAGTTCACTGGAACACCGTAGGAACCTCGTTGATTTAGTAACTTTTCATAAAATTATCAACAGCAAGCTACTAATCCCAGAATTATTGAGCCAAATTAATATAGTCGTTCCTCGAAATTGCAATGTTAGGTGTACAAAAAGACGTATACTATTCCATTTAATTACATTCCGCACAAATTTGCGCTTGACTTGTCCCTTAAATAGAATGATAATTTATTATAACAATATACATTCACAGAACCATAGTATTGATATATTTGCGGATTCAATAAATAGATTCAAATTTTTAGTTGAGAAAACCAACCCATGGTTGACGGCTGCTACCTTGCAATCGTTTTCTAAATGACTTGTATGTTTCATTTTTTTTTTGGTTTTTGTTTTGTTTTATTTTATTTGGTCTTACATTGCTTTGTCTTATGTTATTTTATAGTGAATGTTGTGTTTGCTTATAAGTGATGTATTCATCTTCTTTAAAACCACTGTGTGTTTAAAAATATGTATAATTGTGAATGTATCGTTAGCAAACCTTTAAATAAATAAATAAATAAAAATACATACATACGGAATTGCAAATCAGAATTGTGATTTTGTATAGGATTTGACACCGCCGCAATTCCGAACGGAATTATGAAGCGGGAAAATTCATGCGAATCGTAACCGTAATTCGAAATTCCGTATGTGTGTGGTGGACCATAAAATTTAATTTTAGAGAAGGTAAATCACATTTATTGGTATATCTTTATATTATACTAGAGGACCTCGGCGAACCCTTAAAATCTTCCCGACACACTTGGCCGTTTTTTATAGCCTATGTTAATCACTGATAATGTAGCATTCTAATGGTGAAAGAATTATTCAGATCGGTCCAGTAGTTTCGGAGCCTATTCATTACAAACAAACAAACAAAAAATCAAATCTTTCCTCTGTATCCTAATATTAGTATAGGATACATATATAGATAATTCTAATGTCCGTGTGCATATCACTGAACTACTCCTAAACGGGTAGACTGATTTTAATGATTTCTTTTTGTGTGTTTGAGTGGGTCTCTCTCTCGATTGTAAATTTAAAAATAAATCAGTTCTATTCTATTCTATTTAGATTGAACTCGTAGGTGACGCTGCAATCGGGCTCTATGGGGAAGCTCGTTGTATTTAGGCTAAGAATAAGAATGTATAGAAATGTAAATCAAGCTTAAAATGTGGCACCAAAAAAACTGTACCGTGTTCTAAATTTGTTCTTTAAAATCTGTACCTTGCCACCAAAACTTATGCGACATGGTAATTTATCATTAGGTGCCAAAATTATGTCGATTTTGTTTGGAGTTACTCTTCTATAGTTATTCTTATTCTTTAGTATGTAGGTACACACGTATTTATATACTTAACCGTTACTTGTCAGTATTTCCTCCCCGGCTTTCGGAACAACAAAAAACTGCTGTTGCATACATTTGAGTCGATTTGGTATTGCAGTTGCTCTGAACGGTTTGCTCTTATAGTAAAAAATGACAGTTTGATGGGTAGAGTACCTATGTTGTTTAATGGTTAATGATACTTTTCCTTAGATCCTGTATAATATAACCTACCTGGGTACAGAATATGTTTACTTTTGTATTTCCTGAAGAATGTCAGAGCTATTCTAATAAAACCGACCAAGTGCGAGTCACACTTCCTGCGCAGGTAGCCCTTTTATGCCTAAAGATTTTGTTTTTGCATTGAAGGCATTTCAAGAACTTTGCCGGCCATTATACCTAACCTTCCTACTTATAGGTTTTCATGCAACTGAACAGGCCCCCTTACCTCCCCACAGTCACTTGAGTAGATCCCTAGAAGACAAGCTCTCTAACAACGTCGAAAATGCATACTTATTCCATTGACGTACTATAGAGGAGAGACACCGAGACTGAATTTTTTATATCACGCATATAAGCTAATTGGTGCAATAACCTTACTTTACACACCGCGACACTGCTCCCAGTATGCGCCCCGCACTGCGGATTTGGTGTACAGATTTTGTTCGCCTTGTCTGCTCTATACAGGTATTATTACTTTATACCTGCCTCCGTAGTTTAATGGTTAAGAGCATTGAGCTCTTTACACGGAGGTCGTGGGTTCAATTCCCACAGGGGACACCTAGTGATAGGTCACTTTGTGCGTTTTTCCCCTGTTGGTTTGGCCATTGCAGGCTGAATCACTTGATTGTCTGAAAGGAAAGATAATTCCGTGCTTCGGATGGCACGTTAAGTCTTTGGTCCCGGCTACTATCTCTGGAGGTAGGTAGTCGTCGTTACATAAAAACCACGTCAAGGGCCATAAGGCGGTCTGAAAAAACTCTGACACCAGGGCTTGCCCACACCATAAGAAGAACACTCTATACATTCTTAATTAGTTGATAAGACTATTGAAACTTCTTAATAGTTTCTACTCTAAAGACCATTTATTGAAACGTAAATTGATAGTTATAAGTATATATAAAATGTATATGTGGATGCTTGTAAATGGCAAATGGTTTGTTATTCTAAATACACTACATTGTAAAAGAGGCTGTTAGCATCCCGACTAATATAAAATAAATTAAAATAAAATAAATATGCTGACACTTTTGTAAGGGGATGATCAGACCATCAGACTGAACAGCTTTCTCTATGGGACCACCATCGTAATCGCTTAAAAAAAGTTTTGCCATACATTTGGCTCGAGTAGGATTGTAGTTTTGTATGGAAGAGCAAATTTTTTTTTCGTGATTTCGATGTTGGTGCTATAGAGAAAGTTGTTCAATTTGATGGTCTGATCATCCCATTAAAAAATTGTCAGCATAGGGTGAGTTCAGAACATGAAACTAAACAACTTTCCCTAAGGAACATGGGTCGAAAAACGTCCCAAACCATCAAACTGAACAACTTTCACTATGGAGCCAACTTCAGGAGGCACAATCAATTCGCCACCCGTTGTTTTGCAAATCCATTTATTTTTGCCGACAAAGTACGTAGTAAACGGATTTCAACCTTATAAGTTTACAATAAAATATAGATTACCATAACAAAAACGTGATTATTCTTAGGACATGGATTACGTGTAGAATAGTAAAAAGTAGAAGTCTAGTAAAATTTCATTTACATTTCGTACGTAAGTAGATACTAGTAGATTAACTTGCTAGACCAAGGTAATATTTTTCTTCTTATTCTTATGTCTTTTACTAACCATATTCAATCATTACTTTTTGAGTGGTTTAAAATGGATAATATGCCAGAAGAATGCTAAATGTATTGTGGACTATTCACTAAACGTATTTGAATGTAATCTTATCAGTTTAAGAATAATACTAATCGTATCTAAAAATTCAACACAGGGTGGGCACGATTTACTAAGCTACATAACACTCAAGATTATTGGTATGCACAAAGTTCTAAAGCGCCAACATAAGATAAATTTAAAAAATCGCAAATGACTAACCAACCACCAACTAAAAAATATCGATAAGGTAAACTTACTAACGTAGAAAAGGTGGAAAAAAGCGTCGGTTCAGTCATTTGTCATCCAAATTTAGGGGGTTTTCACAATTCTGAAGCGCCAAAAAAGTGCTTAGATCTCTACGAAACCTAGACAGATCGACGGAGAAAAATCAGCTGATTCCAATGATATATATAACTCAATTTGGGCCAAATGGCGCGTTAGACTTTTTACCTTGGAGGTGACGATATTTTAAATATATTTTCTGCTTACATCGATAACAACCGTGACTTCATGTGTCCCCTAGGTCACTTTTATCTGGCACTATATGCAAAGTGCATTTGGTAAGGTCAGTGCTAGAAAAAGATTGGCGCTTTTGGTTAAAATGATGCTACTTGCTTTAGCAATGTGGTGACTATGTCGCAGCCAAATTTTTAGAATTCACTGCACCATAACGGCTAGCCATTTTGAAAAAGAGCTGTTTTGTATTGCGTCGGATCAATGTTTAGCCGGATTATCATTGTGATACTTTCAATAAAATTAATTGAATACAATATTCTACAGAGGTCAAAAAAACATGTAAGGGTAGAAACACGCATATCTATCCGCAGCGAAGGAGCCAAAGGAGGCGATCTAAACGGATTTACTTTTAATTCTTCTGACGATTCGCCAGATTTTCCGCGTAGTCCAATCATTAACTCTAAGTTTCGTTGTATGGACACCCTAACAATAATTTATCTATCGCTGAAACTTTGCAGTGTGATAAAGTAAAGTATACAGATTACGGTTGACAAATAATCTAGGTTGAATTTTTTCCGGTCCTAGATTATTTGTCAACCGTAATCTTTATACAGGGTCCTACCTGTTTGTTTAACTTTTATTCTTTATATAAAATATAAATTAAATTATTCGTTTTTATTTTTGACATTGTTAATCTCATAAATTTATAATACAATTTGACGATCATGCTATGAATGGACATTTTATGTAAAATATTTATGTAACAATGTGACATATTATAATGTGAAATAAATTAATCTAATCTAATCTAATCTACCTAATATGCTGACACTTTTTTAAGGAGATGATCAGACCATCAAACTGAACAACTTTCTCTATGGGACCAACATCGAAATCGCGAAAAAAAAATCTGCTGTCGACATTTGGCTCGAGTAGCTTTGCTGTTTTGTATGGAAGAGCTGATTTTTTTTCGCGATCTCGATGTTGGTGCCATAGAGAAAGTTGTTTAGTTTGACGGTCTGATCATCCCCTTAAAAAGTGTCAGCATATTAAGAAGGACACTATACTTTACTTTATCACACTGCAAAGTTTCAGCGATAGATGAATTATTGTTAGGGTCAAACCCTAAAATGATTGGACTAGCGGATAAGTGTGCGAAAGAATAGAATTTTCGAATTCTTTGTATGAAATTCTATGACACCGAATTTCATACAAAAAATTCTAAAATTTAATTCTTTCGCCTCCTTCGGCTCCTTCGCCGCGGATAAATATGCATCCCACCTTAGAGGTGCATTAAGAGAATATTATTCCGAGAGCGAAAATGCGCGCTGCATACAAACGTATTATGGTGATATTTTCAATACTAACCAATTAAAGTAGTGATGCAACGAATACGAATACGAATATTCGTATTCGCCGAATAGCAGCTTATTACCGAATATTCGTATTCGCCGAATATCAAGAAGACATTCGTAATTTAAGTATTTTCTCAAAATTCACTTAATTTCGGTCATGAAGACATAAATTTTCCTACATTGAAGAAATTTTCCAGAAACAGTATCCTTTGAAATAATCAACTGTCCTCAGAAAGCCTATTTTCAACAGCATTAACACAGAAAAACAATTTTCAATACTAACCAATTAAAGCCAATGATTTTTATAAAACACAATCTAGAAACTAATCTGCGTGCTTGTGGTTTGTCAGATTTCCGTTTACAAAATAATTACGTTTCAATGCTAAGATTAATTTAAGACATATATGTATGGAAATATTTGAGCAACGTAGTACATTATTACAAAAATCTGACAAACCACATGCACTGCACATAGATTAAAATCTAGATCGTGTTTAAATAAAAAAGTACATTATCTTTGACCTTTGTTTGTATGTAGCGAGTTTAGGCGTTCTGCAGAATTTAAACAAAGAATATAGTTTATACGTTAAACAAAGAATATAGTTTTCTCCATTCATTTGTCTCTTGGTCTATCTTTGTGTCCCATCTCAATTACTTTACCATTTTTGCACCCGTGGAAACAAATGGCAAATTTTGTTTCAATGGATGCAAAATTGAGAAAACATACTTTTTACTGAATAATAAATAACCCAAAATCTAATAAGTGATAATAAAAAAGAATAAAACAATTTTTTTGACGGATAGATAAAAATCTATCCCATAAAGGTGTCGTTTAAAGGCTTCCGCATATTGCAGCGATATTATCGAGCGACATTATCGACAGCGATATCGCGACACCTTACACACTGCCGCGATTCCGCGATTCGCGTCACGCATGCGCCCTTCACTGAATGTAGTACAAAGAAATTGCGTCAGGTTGCGATAATATCGCGGCAGTGTGTGGGATCGAGCGCGTCCCCATACAAAATGTACTGAGAACAATTATCGCAAAATCGCAGCGACATTATCGCTCGATAATATCGCGACAGTGTGTAGGATCAAGCGCGTCCCCATACAAAATGTACTGAGAACAATTATCGCAAAATCGCAGCGATAATATCGCTGCAATGAGCGGAGGCCTTAATAGGTCTTTAAAATTTAAACAATAAAAAATAGTTCACGACAAAGTTTCAGTATTTGTCCGACACGCTCACGGTCGGTTTTTTAAATGACCATACTTACCAGCTGTTTCTTTTGACTGTAAAATAATGATGACTAACGTGTATTTTAAACATTTTTGAATTATTTTTCACTATTCGTATTCGTATTCGTATTCGCCGAATAGTAGAATCAATATTCGTATTCGTATTCGTATTCGTAAAAGTGGTATTCGTTGCATCACTAAATTAAAGTCAATGAAATTTTGCAGAAACAATCTAGAAACAAATCTCTATGCTTCTATAGAGTCAGATTTTTGTTAAAATATACAGGTTCAATGCTAGGATTAATTTAAGATTTGTATGGAAATCTTTGAGGCACTTTAACTTGAAAACTATACATTTTAACAAAAATCTGACTCCATACAAGCATAGAAATTTGTTTCTGCAAAATTTTATTGACTTTAATTGGTTAGTATTGAAAATATCACCATAGTACGTTTGTATGGAGAGCGCTCCGAATAATATACCCTTCTTCTTCTTATCGAGTGGGCTGCAAAGCCCTGGTGTCAGAGTTTATTCAAACCGCCTAACGGCCTAATATACCCTTAAGAAATAGGTATTGCTTCGAAAACCAACCCCTAAAGGGGTTAAACGGAGGGTAGAAGTTTTCCGAAATAACGTCGCGGACAAAAGCAAGTTAAAATTAATTCCAACAAGGTGGTTAACATTAATTACAACTAGGTGTTCTTGGGTAGTTCTTTAATAACATTTTGAGAACTTAATAGTGGGAAAGGAGAGATAAATTTAGGTGGGTGGGCGTTTTGGGCGGAGGGAGCTTTAATTATCGATATTGTATAATTCATGGTGGTATCTAGACCGTATTGATTTCATCCTCTAGTAAATCGAGATCGGAATATATACCTACTTCGTTAACCGATGCGTCTGTAGATTACATTTAAAAAATGTTTCCTATATGAACAAGGTGGCAATTAAAGTAAAAAAAATGTTGTTAGAACAATCTATAAACCAATATCGATAGATTCGTTTATGTAAATATTTATATAAATATAGATAATAATGAAATACAAGCTCAGTCAAATAATTGGATTTAGGACTTGTATGGAAATCTTTGAAATATGGTAACTATCGAACTAAATATTTAAACGGAAATTTCGAAACAGATATAAGTTTCTAGATTATGTTAACAACATTTTTTAACTTGAATTACTAAACGTCCAAACTAGGACGTAACTTCATATTTTATGGAGCGTTTTTATTCTCTAAAGTTAAGAGTAGAATAAAATTTAAATACTCCAAGACAATTTTATCGTCCGAATTGTAACAGACATCAGTCAACAGCAATCAGACCACGCCTCCACGGACGTTGTCCTGAATCAATATTAACATTGTTATCCGGAACCCTTATTGCCTTTGATACTTCATCTTGGAGATAATTCTTTAGAAGCCTCAAGATTTCTTCTTCAAAATGTCCTTGGTATACCATAAAGGTATTATACCAGGAATAGAGGAACTGACAGCTGAGAGAGCGAGATTTACCTAGCGGCGCCACTGTATAATAAAAAGAGATACGTGACGCGAGGCAATAGAACCGTTTTCTAGTCTCATAACAATTTTTACAATTCGGTTTCCGTGAATAATTGCGTATCTGTAAAATCGTAGATAATTTTGTGAAATATACTGACACTACTTCATTAATTTATCCACGATTTCACGTTAGACTCAGAATTATAGACAGTATTAGAATTTTTGCCTACGAATAGTCTCCTGAAAACATCCAAAAACGGTTTCATTTGACAACTCATGTCAGTTGCTCTATTCCTGTAAGGTATAATACCTTTATGGTGTATATAGAACATGAAATCAAAATCAATATCGAGGTACGTGACGAACTGTATTAGTTTCAAATCGTTGCGCAACTAACTAATGAGTATAATCAAAAAACAAATACAAAGAGTATGATAGCTAAAATTATACACAAAATAGGAGGAATATCAAACTTCCCAATGAAATGGAAATTATCCTTTTCTGCAGTGGGATTTCTTATAAAATTTAAATTCAAATTTCCCAGTTTTGTATGCGAGACGGGATTTGGCAATGTCTTTTAAATACGTTACATAAACAGGGTGTAACAAAAGACCCGAGTAATTTAACGGTCTGGTTTAGTAAGACCTTCAACCTGAACTTTCACTAAAACAAATCGGAAATGGAGTCACGTTGCAGGGTTTGCCCCGAACACTTGTCTCTCGCGTTGTGTTCGCGCGGTTCGCGTTTCAGCCTGCCACGAAACTCCACAATCCTTCTCAGTTATTCTTACTCAAAAACAATCCTCGAGATTGGATAGATACTCCCTCAAAACACTTGACATTGGCGGAAATGCGGTTCTAACGCACATGCAAGAAGTCCAATAATTATAATTAAAAAAAAAAAACGGAAATCGGAAAAACAAATTCAACTTTTCATACAAATTTCCGTTCATCTGACTCAATTTAGTATCGCAAGTAAATTTTTTTTATAATTTCCTATAGGTTCCTCGTGAATCCTGCATGCTTAAATTTCGAGGCATGTATTGTACCCACTGCCCATTACAAGTGGCGACGGGCTCACCCCCCGTCACACTGAACAGAGTTTCGGTACTGGTATAGTGAAACGTCATCCACGTTTCACTATGAGTTCACTTCTGAGTTTTCAGATTATCTCTGACTACTCCCTGGGGGAATATAGTCGTGAGCATACGCATCACCGTGAAAAATTGTTCAGTATCATAAAATCTACCTTTAAAGAAATGCAAACCGGTATACAGCCTGTATAGCTTTATGCCATCGCTTAATAACAACAAAAGAAAAGTTCTAACTTAGTTTTCGTATCCCACTTCCAGCATTTTCTCCAAAAAAGAACAAAAAGAAACGAAATTCATGTCTTTGTTACTTCCAAAAAAAGTTTCCATTGTAAAAAGTACATAATTCCATTTACACAATACTCTAAAAACCAGTTCTAACATCGAATCGAACAATATTTCATATTTATTGCTCCGACCATACAAATACGCTGAAATCCAGCACAAAATAAACTACAACACAGAACACAGTAAATTATCCTTTATGGCACTAGTAATAGGATTCAGAATAACTGCAAATGGTTTGCAATTGATCTAATCCTTTGGACAGTCGCCAGTGGAGGTTATTTCAAAATGGCGACCAGATTGTAAAAGCGAACGATATTTAGAGCTTCGCTTTTGATAAATAACTTTGAGATAATAGATAGCAAGCTAGACGCGGTCTCTGGCGGGAAAACACCACTCTCCCTGACCCATTCGTCCCTCTTATGGAGAGCCTCCCTCCAGGCCAAGAGCTGCCCAGGCCAATTTGGAGATGCTTAAATAGACTCCGAACTCAGGTCGGCCGGAGTAAAGACAACCTGTTTAAGTGGGGTTACATAGACGGGTCTGATCTCCAGTGTGAATGCGGTGTTGCCCCACAGACTATGGCCCACCTCATATCCTGCCCTTCCTGCCCTGACACCTGCACGCGAACGGAGCTTATGGACGCTGCCGACAGTGCTATCCGTGTGCCGAAATACTGGGCTGGAAAGATTTAAAATGACTTGTCATCGACTCGATAGAAGAAGAAGAATAGATATTTCAACTGAAATCAACGCATACACGGAGAAAATACATAGTAAAGCCTAACCAGGAATATAAATAAAAATCGGTCAAGTGCGAGTCGGTCTACTCGCGCATCGAGGGTTCCGTACCACACCACCACAGAACACAACATATTAACTTAGAAAAAAACTTTTTTTTCCGGGACCTTAATCATGAGACCGACTCACACTTGGCCGGTTTTTATTATTTGTTGTTATTCTGTAGAGTTTGCTCTATAATTACACCAAGTTTGACGAGTGTGTGTATTACCGTTTTTACTGTAGAACGAGAAGAAAAAACGTCGATAAAAACCAGTTTCTTGTTGAGAAACCCCCTTAATTTTTAACCTTATGAAATTTTTATTATTTGTTTTCAAATCCGCCGTAATAACGCATATTCTGTGAAAATTTCAACTATCTAGCTATTACGGTTCAAAAGTTACAGCCCTAAATATGTAGGACGGACGGACGGACAACGTAGGCTTAGTAATAGGGTCCCGTTTTTACCCTTTGGGTACGGAACTCTAAAAAACCTGGTTTGGGGACGCTGCAATCGACTATAACCTTTAATGACAGAGTTCCAAGTACAAAAATTAGTTCCAATGATTTTCCGCAACATGGCGAGGTTTTTATATTTCTGGTCGGGCTTTAAGTAGTATATTGAACAATAATACAGGGTGTAAAATTTTATACGTTACAACCATATTGAACAGGCCATGGAGCCAACATCGAAATTGATTAAAAAAAACAGTTGTTCCAAGAAAATGTAAAATAGCTACATACATAACCAATATGTATGAAAAAGCTGTTTTTTTTCTGTGTCAGAAATGTCAGTATGGGACTGACACTGTCGCAGTGACATAGTAAAATATTTTAAATAATTTATTAGTAAACTCATTTTATTATTCTTGGCAAAAAAAACGTATCTACGCTAATGGCAACCCTACCTAAAACCACAAAGTATTTTTTTTTAAATCTGCATTACAATAGTCTTAAATAGCTTGTGCCAAAGATTCTGACGACCCCAAAAGAGTGTGTAGTGAGCTTAAGTAGGTACTTAATAATTAAGTACTCCTAAATTATAATAAACTCCCACACGTGCCGTTTATTACCATCTAAAATAATCTCTATGCCCATAACAATAAAGGTCATAACAATTAGATTTTATGCGCCCGCATAACATGTATCCTAATTAGAAAATACCACAACTCATGTTTAAAACTATTGTTCCAAAAAGGATGTACAGCTTTTCAGGCAATTATCATCCTTATAGTTTTGTTTTAAGAGTGTTTTGATGAGACTTGTTAGTGGAAGTACTTAATTTTATTATTTGCTCCCGGATATTATAGTTAGTGGAAATTACAAATTAACTTAATTTTATGAAGCGGGTAGATTGACAATAGATAGATAGACATAGAATTTATTACATTGGAAATGTTACAAATATTACGCATCGAAAACATCGCAAGGAAACCTGCATTCGCTGTAGAATAAATTCTCTTGCGTATGTGAAGTCTACCAATCCGCATTGGGCACGCGTGGTGGACTAACGCCCATACACCTTCCTTTAGCGTAGATCTGTGCTAAGGGGTGTGTTTTGTAGAGTTTCTGTGGTCGAAAGGGTAGCCACTTTATCACCACTTGATATAGTTTCTGACACTCTACCAGGGTGTAAGGAAAAGTATCATTAACCTTTAAACCACATACTCTACCCATCAAACTGAACAACTTTTACCATGGAAGCAAACCTGTCAGAACAAAAAAAATCTGCCCCATACTAAACTGCAATACCTACTTGATTCAAACGTATGGGACAGCTGATATTTTTTTGTTCTGAGAGGTTTGCTCAAGTAAAAGTTGTTCAGTTTGATGGGTAGAGTATGTGGTTTAAAGGATAATGATACTTTTCCTTATACCCTGTGTAATTTCTAAGTGAGGATTAAAGATATTTTATCTCTCACAAGAATCAAACTCTGACTAGTCCCTCATCGTTTGATAGCAGTCGGTATTACCTACATAAGTTAGAAAAACATACAATAGACTAAAATAGTACAGCACATAGCATAGCATAGTATATGCTCACGACTATATTCCCCGAGGGGGTAGTCAGAGATATTCTGAAACCTCAGAACATCCACGTTTCACCAGTAGTACCGAAACTCTGTCCAGTGTGACGGGGGGTGAGCCCGTCGCCACTTAGGTATAATGGACAGTGGGTACAAATATTCCTCAAAATTGAAGCATGCAGGTTTCCTCGCGATGTTTTTCCTTCACCGAAAAGCCAGTGGTGTAACAAATCGTACATAAATTCCGAAAAACTCATTGGTACGAGTCGGCCTGGACGGGGATCGAACCATCGCCTCCCGTACGGCAGGTAAGGTTGATCGCCACTGGACCACCACGGCTTTTGGTTTCCTGCCACTGGACCACCACGGCTTTTGGTTTCCTGCCACTGGACCACCACGGCTTTTCATTTCATAGTACAGCACATGCGGATTAGAAATTGGACCCTCACGATTAAGTTTCTACACATTTTCGCAACGCGCCACCGACTTTTTTCAACCTTTACATCAGTCAGGAATTCTCATCAAACACGTAGTAAATTCATGCTGCTCAAAGTTAAAAAACTCTCGTGAATTAATTAAATCAACACCCCTAAAAAGCAAGTGCAAAAAATGTTTTATCACCTTCCACTTTCATTTAAAAAGCCGAATGGTACAAAAACTTGGCAAGTGCACCAACGTTTTATATTTTCCGTGAACACCTCGCAGGCATTATGCGCTTGTCTCTGAAATTTTTCTACGAAAATTCAGGATAATGCTGTCAACGGTAAAATGACGAAAGAAGTTTCCGTGGAAAGTCGCTGAAAATCTTGGCAGTTTAATATATTGAGGTGTCTTGAAAATACTTCATTTTTAGATATTGTATGATGCTCGTATGCCATGATTAGGAACAGGACAAAACAATATGTTAACAACCCGGGTCCTTCTTAATATGCTGACACTTTTTAAGGGGATGATCAGACCATCAAACTGAACAACTTTCTCTATGGGACAAACATAGATATCGCGAAATAAAAATGAGCTGTCCCATACATTTAGCTCGAGTAGGTTTGCTGTATTGTATGGAACAGCTGAGTTGTTCAATATAATGCGTACGTATTAATACTAGTCATGCAACCTGTTTACTGTAACACCATGTGTGTATAGCTTATACATGGTGTAAGGAAAAGTATCATTAACCTTCTAACCTCATACTCTACCCATCAAACTGAACAACTTTTACTGTGGGAGCAAACCAGTCAGAGCAAAAATATATCAGCTGTTCCATACTAAAGTGCAATACCAACTCGACTAAAATGTATGAGACAGCAGATGTTTTTTTTTTGCTCTGACAGGTTTGCTCCCATAGTAAAAGTTGTTCAGTTTGATGGGTAGAGTATGTGGTTTAAAAGTTAATGATACTTTTCCTTACACCCTGTATTATTAGAAAATATTAACCACGAAAGCTATTAAAAATACAAAAAAAAAATTATTCTTTAAACGAAAAACAACCTAACTGTACTTACATAATTTTTCACAAAAACTCTCAAAAAATAACAAAGCCTGTTAGTTTTTATGATATAAACCATAATATTACGTTCCTAATAATAAAAAGCGAGCAAAAGCAATCCAATCGAGTTGTTATAACAAGCCGCTGGCATTATTAAAACATACCTCAATTCCCAAACTAGGTAAACGATAACCAAACTAATTTAACAACCAAAATATACTAAACCTCTCATAACACATTAATAACTCAATTCGAAATCCCATCTAAAGCGTTAGGTAAATTCAAACTGACCCATGAAAATCATATAGAATACGAAATTTATTTTTTTAACCATCGTAATTTAGTAAACCCTTTTTAGTGGCTAACGTAGCGTATTACAACGAATAACCAACTGATAGCTTTATTAGTGGTGTAATGGATCATAATTATTTATAAGATATAAGCTTTTTTCCGCAACTTTCACCGCTTGGATTTCGAATACAAACTTAGGTAGATATTAGAAGGTTGTTTTTGAAGAGTAGGTACGTTTTCCGACTTAGTGCGTTCACACACGATGACGCATTGACACAGCGGCAGACGTCAGTCCGTCATTTGTGAAGCAAGGAGTTGTATGAAACCGCACGTAGAAGCACACACGCATTGACGCACCGGGTGTGGTTCTATAGACTGACAATTGACATCTGCCGCTCCGTCAGTGCGTCATCGTGTGTGAACGCTTTATTAGAAAGGGTTTATTCGAGTTAATTTATTTGTTTGTTTCTTCTTAACTATCTGTTTTTATTTGTCTTCATTCAAAATTTTGATTCTAGTGCAATAATGAGCGAGTTATTGAGGCGGGGCAGAATAGACGAAAGTATAAGGGTTCCTTGTTTGACTACGGAACCCTAAAAGCTGTCAAAATCACACATTTCATTGTTTATATTACTACTACTACATTCTTCCATACAAACTTTAAACCAAAATTAACCATTAGGGACAGATTTTCGAAACTTCGTTTCTTAGTACATACCTACATCCCTACATCCTCTGTAGAATATAATTCCAAAATTATTTATTCTTTCTTCTGTGTTATAATTATAAACAGAAGACAGAAAAAACTGTATTATTGAATCTCGGAACTAGAAGGCCTTATTAATATGCTGACACTTGATGATCAGACCGTCAAACTGAACAACTTTATAGCACCAACATCGGAATCCCGAAAAATGAATCAGCTGTTCCATACAAAACTGCAAACCTACTCGAGCCAAATGTATGGGAGAAAGTTATTCAGATTGATGGTCTGATCATCCCCTTAAAAAAGTGTCAGCATATTAAAAAGGACATTACATAATATTCAAACAACATTTCAAAATTGCGTTTTTGCAAATTCGTTGCTGGTTTTTAATCAACATAATTTTATCCTTATAGTATTAAAAAGAAACCTAAATGCATATAATTTATTTTGTTGTTCACTTACGTAAGGCTATTGTGCCGTAAGTAGAATCCAAATTGGTACCTACCGAAACGGGAGATCGGATTACCGAGGATTGGTCCGAAATTGATTTGTATTTTTTTTTACTAAATAATTATCTTTTGACCGTGTTTTGTCTCGAATTAGCTTTTTGGATTTTTTCTTTTTTTATAATTAACCTTTCTTCGCTCGCCAATTCGTTTCGCTTATTACGAAGAAGCGAAAATTATTTTGTAATAGGATTTTTTGTGAAAGTAATTTTCGGTCGTAACACGGGAATGGGATGAGGAAAGTTTTTGCACGAAATATCTTTGTAATTCGAACTTTGGATGGTGGTTGGGGAATGGCTTGCACTTCACGCGAATTACTTTTATAACTGTATTATTTACTTGTTAAACTAAAGAAAAACAAACAAGTAAACAGACCGAATTTTAACTATAGTTTTTGACTTCGAACCTACCTCATGTTTCCGTGAGTGTAGGATGTGACTATGGAAAAGGGTTTCTTTTGGTCTTTAAAACAAGAAAAGCTATTCAAAGCTAATTCTAACGAAAGGTTAAACATTGTACGAAACATTATATTGAAGTCATAAAATGTTTTTTTTTTTCTTTTTTTTTCTAGCCTATTTCATCCCACTGCTAGGCAAAGGCCTCCCCTTTAATCCTCCAACCATCTCTGTCCTGGACATGCTCTGGCCACGCGTCATCGAAAGCATCCAGAAAAATGTTAATAATTTTTTTAATAGGATACAACAATTTATTTAAATAACGGATTATTTATCCTAACGATAAGTTATATTTCCGGAGATATTTTGAGTTTGTATGAAATGTCTGGAAAACATTTTGCGAAACACAGAAAGAAATATCAAATGTTGTTCATTTATCGATACTGTAAAAATAGTGTTTAGGTTTTGCGTTTATTTTGTTAACACCTATAATTAAATATAAACAGATGTTTTTTTGAGTCACTGCATATTTTCAGCGATGGTTCAACAAACTGAACAACAAAATTTGTGTTTTATGCGAAAAATTCAACTGTTTCATATTTATTCACAGCCAGTAGAGGTACAGACGGTACAGTGTTATAACAAATTCTTAACCTAAAACAAAAATAAAGAGAGAAAACTTACGCTGTAAAAAAGAAACATTCTCTATGCCGCAGGATGCTGCTCTGCACGGCTACGACAAAGCGTTTAAACGAGAAAAACGTCATGCGCGCTTTTTCTGGCATACGTAAAATAATAAGGATGGAGGCACATCTCGATTTTTATCGTTTTCTCGGGGGTGGCATGCGAGGCCCTCAGAAGGCTGGCACATACCTCTGTTTCATACGTCTTGTTACCTCTGTTTCATACGTCTCGTTACCTCTGTTTCATACGTTCAGATTATAAATTATTTTGAATAGAAATAAAACTTACATGATTCTTCTAGAAGAACTTCCTGCTGACTTTCTACGCAATACTGCAGAAGGAAGCTGAGGAACACGCTTGACACGACGTGCGAGCGAGAGAGCGACATCGTAGCACAACACTACACACAGTTATCGACACACACTCTGCGGCACATCACTAGATTTTTAAAACACTTCGGGTTCCTGAAACAAAGAAAAGAGAACGTTATTTTTAACTAGATTTTTTTTTCTTTATATTATAAGCGGATTAATTTATTTTCGTTCTATTTGAGTACGGATTATTTTATGGGCTAATAATAATTATATACCCACGACTTTGGAAGAAGGACCCTGTATTGACAGTGGTTACAACACCATACCTCGAAATTAAAGCATGTACCTATTATTCACCGACAAGCCAGTGGTATTATATTCCAACTCGTACGTTAGTTTCTAAATATCTAAGCAATAACACATATTCTGTAAAAAATCGGTAGGTACCTATTTAATGCGGTGAATTCTATAATTTGGCTGCGACATGCCAATGAGTATTTCTAACTTAGAAAAACATCATGGGTAAAACCTGCATTCGCTGAAGAAGAAATTCTGATGCGTATGTGAAGTCTACCAATCCGCATTGGGTACGTGTGGTAGATGATACCCATACACCCTCCCTGAGGGTAGGCCTGTGCCCAACAGTGGGACGTACGAAGGCTGATGATATTTGTTGTAATGGCAAACAGCCGTTGAATCTTCGTACCGTCACAGATTATATAATACTATACAGTACAGATACCCAAATACCGCAGTGTCTTAAAACGAAAGTCTTCGATCAGTGTGTGTTGCCAGGCCAGTGATGACATATGGAACAGAGACGTGGTCGCTCACTCAAGGCGCTCACTAAAAAGGCTGAAAGTCACCCAAAGGGCAATGGAGAGGGCTATGCTCGGAGTTTCCCTGCGAGATCGGATCAGAAATGAAGAAATCCGCAGAAGAACCAGAGTAGCTGACATAGCCCAAAGAATTGCTAAACTAAAGTGGCAGTGGGCGGGGCACATTGCTCGCAGAACCGATGGCCGATGGGGCCGGAAGGTTCTCGAGTGGCGGCCGCGTACCGGAAAGCGCAGCGTGGGTAGGCCCCCCACACGGTGGACCGACGACCTGGTGAAGGCGGCGGAAAACCGTTGGATGAGGGCGGCGCAGGACCGGTCGTTATGGCGATCCTTGGGGGAGGCCTATGTCCAGCAGTGGACGTCCATCGGCTGAGATGATGATGATGATGACTGATACCCAACGTCAAACAATGGAACGCGACTGCCGAAACGCGGGCAGTCTTCGGGCAAAGTAAATTGCTTGATTTTCCGAGGCTCATGAGATTTTTTTGTAGTCAGATCATGTATTTTTAGTAACAATTTACACTTTTACGTAAACATTAATTACAAATCGATACCATAACGCCATATTATATTGCCATTTTTTAAGAAAAATTTTATTTGTATGGGATAGGACACCATGGTACCGTATAAAACTGATCGCTGATCATCGATATTACCTGACGTAATCGTGTTTCGCAGTAACAGACAGTACTGCGAACAAATTAAGCTTTCATATCAACGTTGACGTGTTGATATTGAGTTGGCACTCATCGTTATGGCATAGGGTTGCCAGATGGTCGAGAAATCCGGGAATGTCCCGGAATTTAGCGTCTGGTTCCATGTCCAGTAATTAAGACCGACCCGAAATCCCCGAGCATCAGTTGATTTTACAAAGTATATAGTTAAGAGAATATTATTCCGAGAGCGAAAATGCGCGCTGCATACAAACGTACTATGGTGATGTTTTCAATACTAACCAATTAAAGTCAATGAAATTTTGCAGAAACAATCTAGAAACAAATCTCTATGCTTCTATAGAGTCAGATTTTCGATAAATTATACAGTTTCAATGCTAAGATTAATTTAAGATTAGTATGGAAATCTTTGAGGCACTATAACTTGAAAACTATTCATTTTAACGAAAATCTGACTCCATACAAGCATAGAAATTTGTTTCTAGATTGTTTCTGTAAAATTTCATTGACTTTAATTGGTTAGTATTGAAAATATCACCATAGTACGTTTGTATGGAGCGCGCTCCGAATAATATACCCTTAAGTATAAAGTATAATATAGTGTCGCAAACACTCACTAATTCATAAATAATGTATGCTTAATTAATTTTTGACAATAACTTAAATTTTTCTTTTCCCTTTAAAATGTTACTAAAATACCTGGCTAGTAATTTTAATATAATATGTACTTTTAAACTGACCGTTCAACGTTGTCTCAAGTTTCAAGTTGGAGTTTCAATTTGAACTCCAACTCCGTTCGTTAGCCTAGAAATGTCCAGAAAATGAGAAGCCTGTGACTGGCAACCCTGATAGATGATGAGCTTTCTATAACCAAACGTTTGTTTATGTGCTACAAAACAGTTTGGAAGTCACTAAAGTTTGGTCCATCATCATCAGCCTATATACGTCCCACTGCAGGGCAGAGGGTAGGCCCTCTAGGAGAGTGTTTGGGCGTTAGTCCACCAAGCGTGCCCAATGCGGATTGCTAGACTTCACATAGGTTTCCTCACGATGTTTTCCTTCATTTCCATACGTGCATAAGTTAGAAAAACTAATTGGTACGTGGCATGTCGTTCGTGCGGTTTCGAACCCGGACCTCATGATTGAGAGTCCATACCTCTCCGCAATGCGCCACCGAGCTTTCATGGTTGGCTCTCAAAGTTTGGTTATATGAAACAAACCGCATTGGTTTTCGGTGCGAACGAAGACGCGTGCAAAAGCAAGTTATGTTCATATCAGTTATACGAGTCACTAACAAGCCTCGCTTGTCAACGACAATGGACTGACGGTGTCGATTGGTCTCAAATTGGTCCATTACCAGCCGATTGGAACGAGATATTGGTACCGGTGTCATTTGGGTCCATTTTGTAACGGATATTCGTATTGATTGGCATTGCGGGCGGTCAGTTATGTGTTGACCTTAATGTTCCTCTGAATTACAAATTATTGGATCATCGGAGACTGAAAGTCTCGTAAATAATCAAATATGATATGATAAGATCAAATTGTTGTCCATTAAATTATACAGGGTGTAACAAAATATAGCGAATATCACTATTTATACCCGAGTTGTTTATCTCTATCTTGAAGAACAAAATTTTTGTCTAAATATTTTTTTTTCAACTTGGAAAAAGTATAAGTCTAGAATGAGCTTCAAGCTTCTACCGTATAAAACAAAACGGACAACTTTCTTAGGTTGGTGTGCGTGAGGCGTCATACAAATTATGTCTGTGTGCGTGTATATGGATATTAGAGGCCTGTGCTGGTTGCCATCTTTTTCGACGTTTTGTCTATCTTGACATATATCCAAGGATTTCAAATAAAAATTGTTGATATTTGTTTATTTTCAAATAAAAATTGTTGATATTTGTTTATGCCTTGTGTTTACTTATTAACTGAACACTCTCAACAACAACATAACTAATCCGATTGGTTGATTTTAAGTGCACATTTAGTGTATTCATCATTCAAATTCATCAAAATAAAAAGATTTACAGTTTTATTTCCAGGCATCCTGGTAGGTCACCAAGTCAGCAAGCAACCTAAACAATTTTTTACATCCATCTGGTCTGGACCCCCTGTATATCTAATTTAATCTAACCTTTTATGTCGAAAATTAATATCTTTTCATACAAAAGTTGAACTTCGTGACTCCGTCTGGACTATTGCAAAAACTTTCATCATATTAGGAACGTTTTATTAGACGCTACAAATCATCGTGATATGGCAACAAAAACATACTGGCTAAGCGCGAGCTGGGTTACGTAAAGGGTTCCGCACCCATAGAATAATTACCTTTAGAGTATGTGAAATTGTAGATGCGTGGTGGAGTAACACTGACTTCATTAGAGTCGAACAGTAGGACGTAGGAATGTGCTCAAGAAGGTAAGTGAAGATGACATCATCATCATCATCAACCTATGTCCCACTGCAGGGCCTGTGCCCATTTAAAACGTATGTACAGTCAGCAGCAAAAAGATGTATGCACTTTTACTACGTCGTAGTATAAAGATGTATACACTTTAGTACTACGCGTAGTACTAAAGTTTATACATCTTTTGCATGAGGAGGCATACATCTTTATGCTGCTGACTGTACCTAATACCGACTGCACTCAAACAGTGAAGGAAAATATTCTTCCGTAGGCCTGTGCCTACCCTCAGGGAGGGTATATGGGTTTTTTTGTTTTTTTTCTTCTTTTTTTCAGCTTCAGTGCACCACGCGTGCACAATGCGGATTGGTAGACTTCACATACGCATCAGAATTTCTTCTTCAACTTAAGCAAGTTTCCTCACGATATTTTCCTCCACTGTTTGAGAGCAATCAGTATTACGTACATAAGTTATAAAAACTCATTGGTACTGGCATGTCGTCCGTGAGGATTCTAACCTGGACCTCAAGATTGAGCCTCCAAACCTCTTTGCAACTTGCCACTGACGCTCTACGACGAAGATGACAGCAATTCGGTAGACAACTAGAAAATTTTCTTTTTACCACTGTTCTACTTGACAAGTTGCTTTTTATCCTCATTTGCGAGATTCGCGAGAAACAAAGAGAAAAAAGTACATACTAAATATCACCTTGTTAAAACATGATTTATTCAAAGCAGTTAACACTACATTTACATCCCGACGATTTTTTTGTAAATTTACCAACGCTTCGTACGATAATTATAACAGAAGATGCGACAAAAACGTTACATTCAATGTCCACATACATCAATATGCACTTGATATAACAGGACCAAAGGAACTAATACGTAAGTCAATCAAAATGATTTCCCCACACATCGACGGAACCCTATCGCGCCTATTGTATCGATAGAAGGGAATACGTCAAGTCAATGGGTCCCATTGTAGTCGTAACATTGATAAAATACTATGCCACGCGAATAAGGAAGTGCCTAAAATTGTAGACGTCGTGATGCCATCTCTTTTGTGGGGTAAATAATGCGTGTTAAGTTACATCAAAGTTATAAATGCAGTCAGAGTGATTTGAGAATTTGAATGAATGAATAATGTATTTATCAACTAATCACTGGCCTCCGTGGAACTATTAAGTAATCTGTGTCCGTGGTCTAATGGTTAAGATGTTAAAGTCTATGTATCAAAATAGGAACGTGTAAACGCACTCTGGTTGGTGTAACTTTAAAAAAGAAAATAAATCTAGTCTGTGGTAAACTACGAACCGTGTTTCATTAGGTTATGGGCTTATCGCGTGATTTGCGAGATTAATCAAGTATATTTGTGTGTAGTGCTCCGTAGAAATGTCGACGAACTGGATTGTGAACGTGCCAAAACTTAAAGGACGTGAAAATTATCATGAATGGTGTTTCACCGCCGAAAATTTTTTGGTGCTAGAAGGCATGTCGCACGCCATTACGCCGGTTGAAGGAAAAAAATTAGAAGTTGTGGATGACGCCAAAACAAAAGCAAAGCTAGTATTGACCATCGACAGCGCGCTGTTCGTCCATATTAAGGATGTTTCTACGACAAAACAGTTATGGGATAGGCTAAAAAGTTTGTTTGACGATTCTGGCTTTACAAGGCGCATCAGTTTGCTGCGGAATCTAATCTCAATTAGACTCGACAAATGCGAGTCAATGACCACGTATGTGACTCAAGTTGTTGATACGGCCAGCAAGTTGAATGGGACGGGCTTTAAGATTAATGACGAATGGATTGGATCGCTTTTATTGGCAGGATTACCAGAAAAGTTTGAGCCAATGATAATGGCGATTGAACATTCGGGCATAGCCATTACCTCGGACGTCATCAAAACTAAGTTGCTAGACATGAGCATAGAAACGTCAACAGAAACTGAAGGAGCATTCCACACAAAATGGCAAAATAAAGGAAAAACTGGCAACACTTCAGACTCACCTGTCAGACGACACGTCAAGTGCTTTCGCTGCAAGAAAAACGGACACTACCAAAATCAATGTCCACATTCGGATTTCAATGCGAGAGATGAGGAGAAAAAACAATCAAACGCATTCAATGCCGTCTTTTTAAGCGGAAGTTTCAACAAAGACGAATGGTATGTGGACTCAGGAGCAAGTGTACACATGACAGCTAATCAAGATTGGTTAAAAAACATACAATACTCTTCAAGTTTGGGAGATATTGTTATTGCAGACAAGACAAGAGTGCCAGTTTTGTGTAGCGGTGAAATAGAAATAACAACAGGTTTAGACTACGATATCACTATGAAGAATGTCCTATGCGTACCTAAGTTGACAACAAATCTGTTATCAGTGAGTGCGTTAATAAAGAATGGAAACTTTGTTTCGTTCAAGGTAGATAAATGTCTCATCTACAACGCCAAGAATGATTTGGTCGCAGAAGCAGAGCTGGTAAATGGTGTTTATAAGCTAAAACTTCAGGAGCGACAGGGCTTGTTGACTGCTTCGTTCGGTGCTTCGGGCGAAGTGTGGCACAGAAGGCTTGGGCATATTAGTGAGAGAAGCTTGAAAGCTATGCGAGATGGAGCTGTAGAGGGTGTGAAGTATCCCGACAGTTTTGAGGTTAGTAAACAAAACTGTGTTGTGTGCTGTGAGGGGAAGCAGTGTCGACTTCCATTTAAGCATGTGGGCAACAGAGCGGATCAAACGCTACAGATAATCCACGCTGACCTTTCGGGACCTATGGAGAATAAATCAGTAGGTGGAGCAAGATATTTTATGTTGCTCGTTGATGACTTCAGCAGAATGTGCTTCGTATATTTCTTGAAGGCGAAAAGTGAAGCACTCAGTAGATTCAGGGAATTAAAATCCTTTGTTGAGAATCAGCAGAATAAGAAAATGAAAACTTTGAGAACAGACAATGGCACTGAATTCTGCAACAACAGTTTTGAAGGATTTCTGAAGCAGGAAGGAATCTTACACCAAAAAACCAACCCCTACACGCCCGAACAGAATGGGTTGTGTGAGCGATTCAACAGAACGATAGTTGAAAAAGCAAGGTGCCTGTTATTTGATGCAAACTTAAAGAAGGAGATGTGGGCTGAAGCAGTTAACACGGCTGTTTACTTAAAAAACAGGTCAGTATCATCAGTATTAAATGATAAAGTACCATATGAATTATGGACAGGAAATAAACCAGATTTGAGCCACCTTCGAATTTTCGGAAGCACCGTCATGGTGCATGTCCCAAAGGAAAAGCGCTTAAAATGGGACAAAAAGGCAACCAATTTAATACTGGTTGGATTTTCAGAAGAAGTTAAAGGCTACAGGGTCTATGATTCACAGAAACGTATAGTGACAACGAGTAGAGATGTGATCATAATGGAACAATTTGTTAAAATTCCTGATGCAAATGAACCAGAAAATGAAAATGACACTAAGGATACAAACACAAGCAAAGTAGAGATGAATATCCCACCAAACACAAGTGAATCGGATTCTGAAACAGATGAGAATGTTGATGTCACCAACACACAAGACAATACGTATGTACCAGACATTGAGAACTTAAGTGAATCAACAAGAACATCAGATTCCAATAATGAGTACCAGGATATAGTGTCAGAAGATGAGGATATTCAAATACCAGTTGAGGTTACAGGAACAAAGCGACAGAGAAAAGAACCTGACAGATTTGGCTATTCTAGTATTTGTAGTAAGGATGTTCCTGTGTTGAATGGTGAAGAAATATCGCTTGCAGAAGCTCTACATGGTCCAGAAAAACTGCAATGGCAGCAAGCAATGGAAGAGGAGCTACAGGCTTTTGAAGAGAATGAGGCCTGGGAGTTGGCAGATGCAGAAGAAAGTGATACAGTGGTTCAGTGTAGATGGGTTTTCAAAAAAAAATACGAAAGTGATAATAAAGTGAGATATAGGGCACGTTTAGTGGCAAAAGGTTTCACACAAAAAGAAGGAGTGGACTATACCGAAACCTTTTCACCAGTTCTGAGGTATTCTACGTTGAGACTATTATTCGCATTAAGTGTAAAGATGAACTTAGAGACTACTCATTTAGATGTAAGAACTGCATTCCTGAATGGCCACCTTAACGAAAAAGTTTTCATGCAGATCCCTATTGGTATGAAATGTAATTCAGTTAATAAAGTTTTAAAGTTAAAGCGTGCCATTTATGGGCTTAAACAATCAGCGAGGGCTTGGAATAAGAGAGTCGATGATTGTTTACTGCTAATGGGTTATACGAAATCAAAATTGGAGCCTTGTTTATACACCAAAAATGAGAACGGTGAAAGAACCATGGTCGCTGTATTTGTTGACGATTTCTTTATCTTCTCTAACTCAAAGAGTAATACAAATCAGCTTAAAAGTGTGTTAAAGTCGAATTTCAAAATAAAGGATTTAGGGGAGATAAAGAAATGTCTCGGAATGAATGTTAAAGCCGAAGCAGGTAGTATTAGCATTAATCAGGAACACTTTGTGGATCTTTTGTTAAAAAAGTTTAATATGGTTGACTGTATGACAGCCGACACCCCGTTAGAATCTAATTTGAAATTGGAAAAGGCAGAAATGTGTGAAAAATATCCATACCAACAGCTTATTGGTAGTCTTATGTACCTGGCTGTATTGACAAGACCTGACATTTCATACAGCGTTAGTTACCTCAGTCAATACAACACATGTTTTGATAGTAGCCATTGGCTGCAAGCTAAACGTATTTTACGCTATTTAAAGAAAACCAAATCATTTGGTTTAAAATTCTGTAAAGATTCTGATGTAATAGATGGTTATGTAGATGCAGATTGGGGATCAGACCCTACAGATAGGAAGTCCTATACAGGTTTTTGTTTTACACTGTCGGGAAGTTTGATTTCTTATGAGTGTAAAAAACAGCAGACTATTGCACTGTCATCAACTGAGGCTGAATACATGGCTGTTTCAGAAGCCTCAAAAGAGGCTATTTATTTAAAAAATTTAATGTTACAGTTGCAGTTGGGTTCTGACAGTCCTCTAAAATTGTACAATGATAACCAAAGTGCAATAAAATTAACCGTAAATCCTTTGTTTCATAAGAGGTCCAAACACATCGATATAAGATATCATTTTGTTAGAGAAGCTATTCAAAATGGATTTGTAACGGTTAATTATATGCCTTCAAAATATATGCCTGCAGATATATTTACTAAAAGTTTGTGTAAAGTTAAACATAATTATTTTCTGGAAGTTTTGGGTATTTGTAAAGATTAAAAGAAAAACCTTTTATCTGTTTTCTATATAGTATTAGATTATTTTGATAAGGGGAGATGTTAAAGTCTATGTATCAAAATAGGAACGTGTAAACGCACTCTTTGTTGTCTCTGGTTGGTGTAACTTTAAAAAAGAAAATAAATCTAGTCTGTGGTAAACTACGAACCGTGTTTCATTACATTGCATTGGGCTCTTGACACGGAGGTCGTGGGTTCGATTCCCACGGGGGACACCTAGTGATGTGATATGTCACTTTGTGCGTTTTTCCCCAGTTGGTTAGGACATCGCAGTCGTCGCACGATATAATATGTCATAAAAGTGAGAAAGTTAGATAGACGTTAATCTGTTACGTCAGATAAAGAAATGTCTCTACTTTTTAAGTGTTCCATACCAGGTTACTAAGATAACCAGGTTACATTTCATTTCATCTTGAAACAATCAATATGCTAAAAGTAAGCCTTGTTGCAATAATATTTGCATGCAATGTTTCTCCTTCTGGTTGTAGCAATGTTTCTCCCTACAAAAAGAAGTTTATGTATCATCATCATCATCCTATATACGTCCACTGCAGGTCACAGGCCTACCCCCCATGTATGGGCGTTAGTCTACCACGCGTGCCCAATGCGGATCAGAATTTCCTTTTCAGCGTATGCAGGTTTCCTCACGATGTTTTCCTTCACCGTATGAGAGCAGTCGGTATATTACGATGGTACAGTCAGCAGCAAAAAGATGTATGCCTCCTCATGCAAAAGATGTATACACTTTAGTACTACGCGTAGTACTAAAGTAGATACATCTTTATACTACGACGTAGTAAAAGTGCATACATCTCTTTGCTGCTGACTGTACATAAGTTAGAAAAACGATGACTGAAAAGTTCATGGGTTCTGGATATTTTTTTACCATTTTCAAATATTCATGGGTGGTTCAGACCATCAAACTGAACAGCTTTTAATATAGGAGCAAACATGAAATCGCAAAAAAATTTCTGTTGACAGCTGATTTTTGTTACGAATTCAGTTTTTGTTTCCACAGTAAATTTTTTTCAGTTTGATGGTCTGGCTGAATCACCCCAGAAAGTTTTGGAACGGTAAATAATTTTCCGGTATTTGTATTGAAAAACATCATTCTTTAAATAAAATACATTTTCCAATAAACAATTCAAAAGTACTTCCTATAATAAATCAAAAATTTCCGATCAAAAAATTTAAACTTTTCAACAACCAAAAAACCAATTTTGCCAAAAATATCCATCACGTACAAAATAGTAATATTTCACTGGAAACGGTCGGCTTGATCGTTACGCAAATAAATGTACACTATAGTGATTTATAGTGATTTATTTTTGTGGCGCTAACGAACATAGTTTTCATGTTTACACGCTATTTATCATTTACGTCACAAGTGTTGGGCTGATAGCGGTATTTATTCGCTTTGTTATTTATTATGTTTAATGGAAGCGCTCGTTGGCGTAGTAGTGGAGCTTCGGTATTGGAAACGATCACCGAAGTTAAGCAACGTCAGGTCCGGTCAGTCTTTGGATGGGTGACCGTTTAGTGGTATTTCATCTCGAGCGTTTCCGTGCTTCAGAAGGCACGTTAAGCAGTTGGTCTCGGATAGTTCCGTCATGGCATTGTAACTATTCGTTAAGCCAGGTCAGAGGCCTATTGGCGGCTTGAAAATTCTCTGACAGCAAGTTGACCACTAACTTGCCTCCACCAACACGCACTGGGCCGGCGTGGTGGAGTATGGCCCACTCCCTCTCACCCTTATTCGTGAGAGGATGCCTTTGCCCTGCAGTGGGATTCTACAGGCTATAACTTAACTTTTTATGTCTAATGGTGCTTCTACACAACACGATATCACTGCGGATAACTTCAGCATGTATTCTACTCATCAAACTGAACAACTTTCACTATGGAGCCAACATCGAAATCGCAAAAAGAAACAGCTGTCCCAATCATTTGAGTCGAATAGGTACTGCAGTTTTGTATGGGACCATGCTGTGATATCTTCAGTACAAACTAGGTGGAACGCTATTTTCCATAGACAGCATCCGCCATCTATCGGTTACGTTTCGAAGTACTAAGTGTTGAATTTGGGTTCGTATCTAAAGTGTAGAGAAAGCGCGCTACACCTCACCGCTGCGCTGTAATAGTGAGAGATTTCGCCCGTATCAACCACTGTCTTGTTGGTCTAGTGGTCTAGACAACCGGCTCACGTTTCGGGTGCATATGGTTCGAGCCTTGTGTCAGCCGTCCGTCTTTTTTCAATTTATTTCATGCTGGGGCTCCCCCTGCTGCTAATATGAGGCAACACCAATAATTAAAACGTCCTAAAATCCAAGGCGACTTACCTATCTATAACCAATATACATATTAATCTATGTATGGGACATCTGTTTTTTTTTCGTGATTTCGAAGTTGGCTCCATAGTGAATGTTGCACAGTATGTTTTTTGACCTGAAAAGCGGTCATGGTCGTTTTATTCGTGTAATCGTTAGTGTTAATCATTTTGAAACTGAGAGTAGACCTCCCGTGCGTCAAGTCTTCTTAATTATTCTTAATATTGAGTTATAATTTTTTTTTTTTTTTTTCATAATATCGCTATAACTTCCAAATAATCCGGTTTTCTTCTTTTTTCTCAATTTAGTATAATAAAACATTAAACGAGGTATTTTATACACATTACAAAAGTTCTCGAACATTTATGTTAATGACGAAATTATACATTTTGTAGTTTCTCGTTTTTTATTTTTTTTTTCTTTATATTCAGTTATTGGGGTTCAATTTTTACTTTTCAATATTAAGAGCCATACTATTGATGTATACAAAAAAAATCAGATCTAAATCTGGTAGGATATAGGAGTTATTAACTTCTAATGTTTTTTTCTTATAATTTTAGAACTTTTAGAAGAATTAGTTAATAACTCCTATATCCTACGAGATTTAGATCTGATTTTTTTATTAGACATCAATAGTATGGCTCTTAATATTGAAAAGTAAAAATGGAACCCCAATAACTGACTATATAGAAATAAAAAATAAAAAACGAAAAACAATAAAATGTATAATTTCGTCATTAACATAAATGTTCGAGAACTTTTGTAATGTGTATAAAATACCTCGTTTATTGTTTTATTATACTAAATTGAGAAAAAAGAAGAAAACCGGATAATTTGGAAGTTATAGCGATATTTTGAAAAAAAAAATTAAAAAATCACAACTCAATATTAAGAAGAATTAAGAAGACTTGACGCACGGGAGGTCTACTCTCAGTTTCAAAATGATTAACACTAACGATTACACGAATAAAACGACCATGACCGCTTTTCAGGTCAAAAAACATACTGTGTGTTGTTCAGTTTGATAAGTAGAATACCATGCTGAAATTATCCGCAGTGACATAAAATTTACCTTATAGTAAACATTTATATATAATAAACATTTAAGGGGGTGATTTAGACCATCGAACTGAACAACTTTCACTATTGGACCAATATCGAAATCGCGAAAAAAATCTGATGTTCCATACTAAACTACAAATCTACTCCTGCTAAATGTATGGGATAACTGATTGGTTTTTTCGCTATTCCGATGTTGGTCCCATAGTGAAAGTTGTTCAGTTTGATGGTCTAAAAGGTTTTAAATGTTTATTCTTATTTTTGTAACACCTGTATATCGTCACCGAAAAGATAATTACTAGCCGTAGTACCCGTGTAAACAGCAGAAAATTAAAAAACCGGCTAAGTGCGAATCGGACTTTAAAGAAAAAACGTTTCTCGTATGGATTTTTGTCTTTATATTATTCTACAGAAAATACACCTTAATAACTAGACGGTGAAAATATTAACTGTCTGGCTAGAACGATTTAAAAGATACAGTACTTTATATGTAGGTCAGACAGATGGACACATGGATGGACACACGGATGGACGGACAGCATAGGCTTAATAAGGGTCTCGTTAGCACCCTGTGTGGCCAAACCGTGAAGGCATCAGAGATGCTAATAACTTGACAGAATTGCCACAACTTTATTTCATAGGAAGCTTCAATGATAACACGTGTACCATTTATCACCGCTTCTACTTGTCACTTTTCCCACACAACTAGTAATTTCTCTTCAACCAAATACCAACACAATATTTATATTTTCCATTAAGGAAGCACTTTGAATTAATAATCACAAACCCACGCACAAAACAATTTTGTATTAATTAAAAACGTTTTCAACTATTTGAGAAAGATGTGCTATCGGTAGTTGTTTGATTAATAGTTAAATGTTAATTAGTTATAGCAGAGTATACAAGAGTGTGGAAGTTTCTAACGAGCTTCAACACACGCACACAAACGTGGAGTTTACTTACACTAGCGGACAGATACGTTTACTTTTTTCCACAAAATACAATAGCGGGCAATGGAGGCACATAAAAACTCTGGAAGTGCACAGTTTCACACTAGCTCTAAAAAAACGTAAATCGATGTACAAGACAGCCATTTGGTAAATATGTCCTTTCATCATCATCATCATCTCAGCCGATGGACGTCCACTGCTGGACATAGGCCTCCCCCAAGGATCGCCATAACGACCGGTCCTGCACTGCCCTCATCCAACGGTTTC
Source organism: Agonopterix heracliana (assembly GCA_963693445.1). Classification (NCBI taxonomy): domain Eukaryota; kingdom Metazoa; phylum Arthropoda; class Insecta; order Lepidoptera; family Depressariidae; genus Agonopterix; species Agonopterix heracliana. The sequence continues at coordinate 11,391,063 of OY856331.1, forward strand.
CCGCCGCCTTCACCAGGTCGTCGGTCCACCGTGTGGGGGGCCTACCCACGCTGCGCTTTCCGGTACGCGGCCGCCACTCGAAAACCTTCCGGCTCCATCGGCCATCGGTTCTGCGAGCAATGTGCCCCGCCCACTGCCACTTTAGTTTAGCAACTCTTTGGGCTATGTCAGCTACTCTGGTTCTTCTGCGGATTTCTTCATTTCTGATCCGATCTCGCAGGGAAACTCCGAGCATAGCCCTCTTCATTGCCCTTTGGGTGACTATCAGCCTTTTTATGAGGCCTTGAGTGAGCGACCACGTCTCTGTCCTTTAGGTTATAAAAATCATTTTGGCCGGCAGTTCTTAAAAATCTTAAAATATTTCTCTAGTTATGATATATCAATTTGTTGTATAGGATTAAAACAATTTTGATCTGTATGTCGTGTAGGGTATCAAATAAAAGGCTTTAAAAATAAACTAAACTGTTCAGCCTTTTATTTTCTAAAAATCCTAAAAGTGTTTTCAAAACATAGGTATCAAGTTAGGCCTCGCTGAGTAAATTTTTGTAAAGCATACGCCAAATATCTTGTAATATCCTCATATCTAACGTCAATAAAATACCTGTGTACCAAACGGCCATCATGTACATCGATTAACGAGAAATAAGTATTTTTCTCCCCTCCGGACGGAAAGCGTCAATTGTCGTCCCGGTGCGCTAAACGAAGTTGTCGCTTCCCTCCTCCGTCGAGGAGAAAAATAGTATACTAACCTCGGACAGTAAGCCTCAGATCACATGTTTGTTGTTTTACCAATTACATGAGATCTGGGACCTTTTTTACTTTCCTGTGCTCGGTGTGTGAACAAGCTATGAAGTAGCCAAGCAACAGATGTTCCTAAAAAGGATTTTTACACCACTAAACACAAAAAGGTATTTTCGCCCACTCCGGCAAAAAGGGCGACCTTCTGACCGTTAATTTGGTTTCGTTCATTCGATGGTATTTGGAGACCGCAGCCTAAAAGGGACCTTTATAACATACGTAGGTGAAGGTACGCTAAACGGGAAGAGAAACCGTGAAGGAAAATATCGTAAGGAAACCTGCATACGCTGAAGAAGAAATTCCGATGCGTATGTGAAGTATACCACCGTATAGTAGTAGTAGTACATACAAGTATACAGACCGGGTTTGACGACCCGGTTGGTGTAGCGGTTACCACGCCGGACTGCCAAACCAGGGTCCTGGGTTCGAATCCCGGTTCGGTCATGGATGTTATTATGTTCGTGCCGTTGTTGTATGGTTTCCATAATAAAAAGCCTGTGCTTGCTTGGGATCATTACAATGTATGTGCCTGTGAGCGTTATTTATTTATTTACCAATCCGCATTGTGCACGCGTGGTGGACTAATGCCCGTACATCCTTGAAGGTAGTAGGCCTGTGCCCTACAGTGGGCCGTATTGTATGCTGATGATGATGAAACGAAAAGCACTATACAAGGTGTAGCGATACACCCCAGTGTTATTTAAAGGGGTGATTTAGACCATCAAACTGAACAACTTTCACTTTGTAGCCAACATAGAGAAAAATAAAACGTTGTTTCATACAAAACTACTCGACTCAAATATATGGGACGGCTGTTTTTCTCTCGACGTTTTCTCCCGAGTGAAAGTTGTTCAGTTTGATGGTCTCAACCCTTTAAATATTCAATTTGTTTTGAAATTTTTGGATTGTATTTCTATTTTGAATAAATAGAGTATATTATTTACATATGATTTATTTACGTGGACCCTGACGATAGGACTAGTTCATCAATTTTTGGTCGCTCAGCGAGCTATGGAGAGAGCTATGCTCGGTGTTTCTCTGAGGGATCATATCAGAAATGAAGTGATTCGTTACAGAACTAAAGTGGCTGACATAGCTCAGAAAATTAGCACGCTGAAGTGGCAATGGGCTGCTTATATCTGCCGAAGAACTGACAACCGATGGGGTGTCAGAGTTCTAGAGTGGAGACCGCGAACTGGTAGGCGTAGTGTGGGACGCCCTGCTGCCCGCTGGACAGACGACCAAAAAAAAGTAGCGGGGAGCAACTGGATGAGGAAGGCCGAGGACAGAGTTTTGTGGCGCGCCTTGGGAGAGGCCTATGTTCAGCAGTGGACGATGATAGGCTGATGATGATGATGATGATGATTTACGTATTACTAGAGTTTTTTGTGATAACTTGTTAAACCAACAATGAAGTCGCAAAAAAAAAAGCGTAGTGATATTGTAGAACTCTACTTTCGGTTTTAAATTGGACCATTATACAAAATTCCAGTGGCATTTTTGCCTAAAACATGGCGAAATAGATTGAGGGAACCGCTAGACCTCGAAAAAAATAAATAGCATACCGTACAAGAATTAACAAAATTCCACAAATATTTCCGTCTTGGCATTCGATAGTGATGTGTTATTGAACCGAATCAGTAAAGTGATTCGTTTCGTGAGTCAAAATAAGAATATTACTTGTTGACATGTACTATTTGTTTACAAGTTTAAGAAAGAATAACATTTTATTAATTGAAGCATATCAACTGATCGAATCAGTAATTCCATTCGCTTAGGTTTATTAGGTTTATTAAATATCCCTTTGCCAAACTATCCCCCGATTTCAAAATGTGTCTTTTTGGAATGAAAATGGATCTCTTTCGCATATTGTCCTACCCAGAACGATTTGGGAAAGGGATGTCTTAAAACAAAACGCACTTATTAATAGCTAAGGAAAATAATTCTTTTCTCATTCTCAATTGTCATTCTAGTGATTGCATGCATAATCATATTATGCTCATGGCTATATTATTTCCTATATTCCATTCAAAAAAAAAAACATCAAACCAACCGACAACTGAACCAACAACCGTTGAACCGTTTCAATTGAACCAACTCATTAGTGAGTCCAACTCACGTGAATCACTTATTTAACCGTCTGTTCGCGAACCAGTATCACTCACCGTCACTTTAATGAGGCAGCACTAAGATCAAATAACTTTCCTTCGCTTTTTGTACGGAAAACATTTTTTAGGGTTCCCTTTGCTTGCAGAACCGATGGCCGATGGAGGCAAAGAGTTCTCGAGAGGCGATAGGAAAGCGCAGCGTGGTAGTCGCCACAAGGTGGACCGACGACCTGGTGAAGGCGGCGGGAACCCGTTGGATGAGGGCAGCGCAGGACCGATCGTTTTGGCGATCCTTGGGGAAGCCTATGTCCAGCAGTGGACGTCTATCGGCTGATATGATGGTGATGATTATGGCTATACTCTACTAAAGAGTGACATTTATTGCCGTGCAGTCTATATGAACGAATGAAGATCGCGTCGGTCATGCGTCAGACGCGAAATTAAGAGAATTTTATTCCGAGAGCGCAAATGCGCGCTGCATACAAACGTACTATGGTAATATTTTCAATAGTAACCAATTAAAGTCAATGAAATTTTGCAGAAACGATCTAGAAACGAATCTCTATGCTTGTATGAAATCAGATTTTCGTTAAAATATACCGTTTTAATTCTAGGATTAATTTAAGATTTGTACGGAAATCTTTGAGGCACTGTAACTTTAAAACTAAAATCTGACTCCATACAAGCATAGAGATTTGTTTCTTTATTGTTTCCTCAAAATTTCATTGACTTTAATTGGTTATTATTGAAAATATCACCATAGTACGTTTGTATGGAGCGCGCCAACGGTAATATACCCTTAATCGACCAATTGAAGCATATCGTTTTTACAGCGCAACCGTAGAGTATCCTGATTGGTTCGCGCGGTTTCAATATTAAGTAAACTGCGCAGGTACATCGGTAAAAACGAATAAACTTAGAACGTGTTTTTAGCGTCATAGCCAGAACCCTCTTAAACATTAAGCAACTTGCATTCATCCGTTTTTTTCTCAGAGCTAAAATATTTTAACCTAATTCATCCGTGACTGTGCGAAATTGCCGCGACTTAGCCTCATTCTTGTCTGAATATTTGACAGCTCGTAAAAATACTAATAAATCTCCGGCTGGAAGCTTTTGGCACGTCGAAATCAACTTTTAATGTTATCCTATTTATATTTTCCATTTAAGCTTTCATTACAATAGTCTTTCACGTATTTTTGCTCTTTGACTGCACCGGCAGCGGAACCACTTTGGCATTATTACGAACAATTAATCTTATAAAAAGCGTCGTTGGCTTCGTTCGTTGGAGGTCACTCAATCATGAGGTACGGGTTCGGATTCACACGGACGATAATGTGCCAATGAGTTATAACTGATGTACACACGGCGACAGGTCAGGTTACCCTGTTTGGACTTTGAACTATTAGAAGTTGAACGCTGCGAATCGTGCGAGAAGGTGCGGTATGTTGTTGTTGTTTCGTCTCACGGCACGCTGCGCCCGCGCCGGCAGCCGCGTCTATGCAGGCTCTCTACCGCACTATTTTGTGTTTTGTACTTAGTGTAGTTATGGGTATATAGGGGCGTAACATTCACTCAAAGGTCGAATTTGTGTCTACAAGTTGTAACAAAACACCTTTGTAATATTTATTTTTGCAGGGGAAAAGGGGGAAATGTGGGATTTTTACAGCTCTGTAACTTTGTTTGCAGTTCGAACAAAGATATCTACAGAGCGATATACAAATTTCCTAATGTTGTCCTTTCTTCCTATACATCCTTTATAAGTATAAATTATTACTCCTCCTATTTTACGGCAGATATACAAGGTACGCACGATAATAGTAATTTTGTTAATCATAAATACCAATTATAAACATTAATTATGCAATCTGTTATCATTAATAAGTGCCCTGGTTCAGTTTCGCCAATTAATTTAAAATAACCCTAAAGGTGTTACAAAAATACAAATAAACCTTTAAGGGGGTGGTGTAGACCATCAAACTGAACAACTTTCACTATGGGAGCAATACCGAAATCGCGAAAAAAAAAAATTATGTCCCATACTCTACAAATCGACTAGAGCTAAAATATGTATGGGATATCAAATTTTTTTTTTTGCGATTTCAATGTTGGTCCCATAGAGAAAGTTGTTCAGTTTGACGGTCTAAACAACCCCCTTAAGAGTTTAAAATATTTATTGTTACTTATGAAACACCCTGTATAAGTAGAGATTTAAAACCTTTCTACATTTGTAAGAAAGAAATATGAGACCAGAAAATACAGTTCCCCGATAAAATACAACCGAAATACATTTTCCTAATCTATAACAAGATCCGAAATAAAAAACAAACAATAATAAAATACAAGATGGCGCATAAAATAAGTTATTCTACGTAATTTCTTCCAACGACACTCCGTCCGTTGCTAGGCAACCGAAATAACAGTAAAATGGCATGTATAAATATATTATTAGAGGCGGCCGTAATGCATACTAAACCTTTCAGAGGTGGGTGTTTTGATATTTTGTTACATAAAAGCATGAGTTTTTCTTACTTACGTAAGTACTTTACTCTGACATATACTCTAGCGATAGACAAGCTCGTTCAAACAAACAACATGTCACACAAAACAACACAAAATGACACATTGCAGTCTGTCATTTCCATAGTGACGAAGTAAACTCTGAAACATCAATGCTGCGCCCACCTCATTCAAGTGGAACATGTTGCTTCAATAAAAGGGCCAGTCTATCGCTAGAGTGTAAGTCAATGGTACTTAACTACTAACTAACTTATGTAGCTGTAGGAAGCCGTGGTGGTCCAGTGGCAAGTAACCTTGCCAGCCGTGCAGGAGGCGATGGTTCGATACCCGTCCAGGCCGACTCGAACCAATGAGTTTTTTGGAATTTATGTACGATTTGTAACACCACTGGCTTTTCGGTGAAGGAAAACATCGTGAGGAAACCTGTATGCTTTAATTTCGAGGCATGTATTGTATGTACCCACTGTCCATTATAAGTGGCGACGTGCGACGGGCTCAAAAAACCGATTGATTCCGATGTTGCTGTCATAGAGAAAGTTGTTCAGTTTGTCGGTCTGATCATAGATTAATATGTATATTAAAAATTATTTTGTAAAAAAAATTATTTAAACAGAAAAAAAAAGATAATAGCTAATACAAGGAAAAAATCTAAGCGGAGTTCGGTTTTTTCTAGGATTTCCCGGCAAACTAAAATCTAACAATAAACATTTAATAGTCTTCATAGCATATGCTCACGACTATATTCCCCGAGGGGGTAGTCAGAGATATTCTGAAACCTCTGAACATCCACGTTCCACCAGAAGTACCGAAACACTGTCCAGTGTGACGGGGGGTGAGCCCGTCGCCACTTATAATGGACAGTGGGTACAATACACGCCCGGTGGTGGGTTTAATAGTCTTTCTTTGTTAAAATATTCATTTATTCTACATAACGACGATTGCAATGGAAAATCAAGTCATAATTTCCCTAAAAGTCAAAATCTCGTACATATTTGTACGTGACTGACGGCATCCTCGTACAGTCAGCATCAAAAGTATTTAAGCATCTCCGGTGTTCAAAAACATCATCATTTGTTTGTAACTTAACAAATAATAACATGACAGATAAATTAATTTGATTTCTTTGTGAGTTGAAATAAGGTTTGCTATCGTAAAGTTGTCCAGATATTTATGAACACTTAACATGCCTAGATACTTTTGATGCTGACTGTACCTCGTACGAAAGACCCCAAATCTCGTATTTGTACGAGGAACCTCGTACGTCTGGAAACCCTGCATGGCACCCTTCGGTTAGGGAACCCTAAAAATTCAACTCTACAATTAGGAAAATTTTCGTACCAAACTACGTAATGCGCCAGGCTTGATAAAAGTAAATATTTCCTAAACACAAAAATATACAAATATAATTAATTTGCAAAGTCGGTATCTTCGCGCATTCCCTCTGTATTCCGTAGATCTAGATAAGGCACAGAAACGTTCGTAATTACGTTCTTATCTGATCGAAGCTTAGCTCGCGATGTCAGTTGGGGGAGATTCTATACGGTTCGAGGACTCGATTATCTTTAGCGTTGTATAAGTCGGTGGAACTGTTGATATTTTTGTTTCAATACAAATTAACAATGACTTTCTATTCACATGGACCTCAGAATACAGAATAAACCAGAAGGAGTGTTCGATTACATTTGTACGCAGCGCGCTGTGTCCAAAACAATGTCACAACACCGCCCCGCCCGCTCTTCACACATTATTTAATTATTCAAAAAAAAAAAAACTAATCAATTTAATCAGGATTTTATTAAGTAATTACTGATGAGCGCGTCGGCTATCGACTGACTGACTAATAGATATCGAGCCACTCCAATTTGGAGTTGTTGTACCTTACTTTCAAGTTGACGGTTTCTGTTTTATTCTGTATTCTGAGACATGGACTTACCACGTCAATTAATAATAAAACCCAAAAATGCCACACATGTCTTATGATGTCTTTAATGGCACCTTTTTGTATGCTTCAGTTGATTACATTGCCGATGACATTCCAGTCTTTTGAGGCCTGCGTCTCGAACAATCGGCGTATTGAACATTCTGCGTATTGAACATTCTACGTATTGAACATTCTGATGTCGTAATTTAAAGTAAAATACACATTTTGCGTTTTGAACGTTTTACGTACTGCGTGAACATTCTTCGCGTAGACGTTTCAAATGTTATTGGTCACTAAGCAGAAATGTAACGTAATCAAGCACTCTTCTGCCGTCGCGATGCGAAGTCCTTGTGTATAGAATGTCATTGGACATTTAAGATTTAGAAAGGAATAGAGTAGGCCAGTCAAATCTACTCAATCCAAATGTACAGGACCACTGACATATACTCTAGCGATAAAAAAGCTCGTTCAAACAAACAACATGTCACACAAAATGACACATTGCGGTCTGTCATTGCCATAGTGACGAAGTGCGCTCGCGAACATCAATGCGGTGCGTTCACCGCATTCCAGTGGAACATGTTGCTTCTATGAAAGGGCCTGTCTATCGCTAGAGTGTAAGTTAATGTACAGGATAATAATTTTTTTTTGCTATTTCAATTTTGGTCCCATAGAAAAAGTTGTTCAGTTTGATGGTCTGATCATCCCCGTAAAAAACCGTCAGCATATTAAGTAGGACCCTTTATGGGCTACGAATAATAGAATGTATAGAAGTGTAAATGAAGCTCAAAAAGTGGCACCAAAGAAATTGTAACGCGTTCTAAATTTGTTCTTTAAAAATTGTAACTAGCCGCCAAAACTCATACAAAACGACATTTTTCATTGGGTGCCAAAAATGATTTCGATTTTGTTTAGAGTTACTCTTCCATATTTATTCTTATTCGTAGTTTATAGGTAAGGAAAGGAGACGGTGTGCGAACGAAATCGCAGACAATATCTAGTGAAAAATAAAACTGTTTTGTGTTTCTGAGAAATAGAGTTTACACTCGGTTCAGGTTTATAACAGAGAACAAGTGTTTTATTTATTTATTTTATTTTATTATAAGACCTTTGTAGACGTCAAGTCGGCGAGGATCAATCTTGTAGAGTGCTGTCGTCTCCTATTTCTATTTGTACACTTGATATTAGAAAACACTGTAACTGAATTTTCAGTTCGTATTTACGTAGGTACTATATATTTTTATATTTTAAGTTGGAGTTAAGGGTAGGTTATCCCAGTGCAAGCGTCACTTTCTTGCAAGCATAAGTTTGCAATTACCCATCCCGCTCCAATTGAAAGCAGGATCGCAAAAAGACGTGTTTTTCGTCAATATCTTTGCTCATGGGAGTTTCTAAGCTAAAACTTCTCCTGAGTTCACTAGAAATATTTAACGTATTTAGTTAAGTACAGAATAAAAAGTTAAATATCAGCAGTTTAATCATAGTATTGAAAAAACATAACAAAAAGGGGTAACTTTGGGATTTTTTTCTATCTAGTAAACTTAATCTAATCGTGTAATTGAGAACAGTCGCCCATCCGCCCGATCCTTAAATAAGACATAATTTAATTTCAGACTTTAAAACACAGTTTAAAACACTTTCGTTCTTGTTCAAAAAACGGCCTCGACGGTATAACAGCGTCTTAATGATAAAGTGACATTACGAGTTTAGAATGTACCTAGTTCCTTTATGTAGGTACATATTCTTGGTAGGACTTTATTATACAGGTAACAAAACGACCTTGTAATATTATAAAAGGGGTAGTTTAGACCATTAAGGGTATATTATTCGGAGCGCGCTCCATACAAACGTACTATGGTGATATTTTCAATACTAACCAATTAAAGTCAATGAAATTTTGCAGAAACAATCTAGAAACAAATTTCTATGCTTGTATGGAGTCAGATTTTCGTTAAAATGTAAAGTTTTCAAGTTACAGTGCTTCAAAGATTTCCATACAAATCTTAAATTAATCTTAGCATTGAAACTGTACATTTTTACGAAAATCGGACTCTATAGAAGCATAGAGATTTGTTTCCAGATTGTTTCTGCAAAATTTCATTGACTTTAATTGGTTAGTATTGAAAATATCACCATAGTACGTTTGTATGCAGCGCGCATTTTCGCTCTCGAAATAATATTCTCTTAAACCGAACAACAACCATCATCTGAGAAGAGAAAATTCTGCTGTCCCATACATATGAGTCCCGTACGTAGGTATGTAGTTTTGTATGAAACAGCAGATTTTGTTTTGTTGGCTCCATAGTAAAAGCAGTTCAGATTTATGGTTTTCCCTTTAGATATCATATAAAATATTAGGTACAGGACCTATGTGATGATGATAATGTAGTATCCAATCTCTATGCAATGCAGTAAACGCCCCTAAAAATTTGTCGATCCTCTTCAATTACACCTTTAGATAGATCTGATCTCTGATCAACCGGATCAATTGCTTAACGTACATTCCGAAGTACGGAGACGCTCCAGATGAAATACCACTTAAAAGATCACTCATCCTACACGGCTTAATGATAACAAAATATAACATCAAAGCAAAACAAATCCTACAAACAGTAAAAAGAAGAAATTTAAAAACATTAAAACTCGTTACCCCTTAGCGTAATTTCCACGAAAAAGTTATTCGAATTTAATTGCTTTTTCATGTGCTCGTCTCATCCGCCATTTTGATTATGTATTGTTTTATTTCAACACATCTGTTTAGTCCCAAAAACGTGGTGGTTTTATAAAGTACTAAATGTTTTTTTGTGTCTGGAATCCTAGGGATTATTTGGGGTTTATATAGGTTTGAATCCCGGTTTCATCATTGTAATATTTAAATTCAATATTTAAGAGCCTACCGAGCCTATTGTGCTGCCCAAAATCGTTTTTTTTTTTTTTATTTCTATACAATTAAACAACATTTCCAAAAAACAAGAATGTCACATTGTAGTCCTGATTGGCTTTCAAATTATCGAAACATTACGGATTATTATGTTTTATGCTTGTAGCTATTATCGTTAAAACTGCCAAAAGTGGCCACTTTTGGCGGTAAATTAGATATCATCCCATAGTCGGACCACTAGAAGATAGTAGACCGGACATTGACCAGAAATACTAGAGGTCTATGAGACCGGACGACTAGACACTCCTTTTTTTTATTTATATTGGGGCTTTTAACTCTGAGGTTATGTCAGCCCGATCGTGCCTTAAGACTCTACACAACAAAGTAAAGAAAACCTAACACTAGCATACACACACACAAAAAAACTGTTACAGAAGTATATCTGTAGAAGATACGCTCTGTTTTTGACATTGAGCTATTTTTGAGCGCTAATATCTCGAAATACAAGCATTGTTTATGCTTTTATATGGATTCATGGTTACCTGAAATAAATACAATTTCATTTCATTGTAACGAATTAGTTTTGTTCCATGTTACAAGACCTATCCAACGACACCCTACTCGATTGAGTAGAAAATACTAGTTTTTTTCCAACCCCCTTGACTTTTTTTTTATTATTATTAGTGGGTCTGCTCTTGACCTCCATCCAGTCCACACCGCTGTGGGGGATCGTTCAGCCGCCACCACAAACTTGCTTGAGAAGGGGTCGAAAAAGGTTATCATCATCAGCCTATTTACGTCTCACTGCAGGGCTACCTTTAGGGTGGGTGTATGGGCGTTAGTCCACCACGCGTGCCCAATGCGAATTGGTAGACTTCACATACGCATCGGAATTTCTTCAGCGTATGCAGGTTTCCTCACGATTGTTTCCTTTACCGTTTGAGAGTAGTCGGTATTGCGTACTTAAGTTAGAAAAATTCATTGCTACAGTGCATGCCATGCCATCCGTGCGGATTCTAACCTGGACTTCAAGATAGAGTTTCCACAGCTCTCCGCAACGCGCCACTGTCGCTTTTCGTAGATTTTTTTCATGTTTTTTCATGAGAACCTCCTTCGTTTTTTCGTCAGTTAAAAATTCAATTATAAAGACAATTAATTCCAGATGTTGAGCTCCTGGACACTTCATTAGTCACAACAGTTTAATTAGTTTTAGTAGTAGACTTATAATTAATGGAGTCCAGTCTATTGTCCACTTTAAATGTTGAAAGACAAAAAATAGTTGTTTGTTATACTAGGCTGCAAAGTTGCTTTTTGGCGCGAGTATTTGATATTGAAACCTGAGCAAGCGAAGGATTCTAGAATTGAACCACAAGCGAAGCGGTTCAAATAATAGAATCCTGAGCTCAGCGAAGGTTTCAAAGGTACGAGACGCAGAATAACTTTGCAGCCGAGCGAAACACACAACTTTTCACCTCACAACAGCGAGGAAAAAAGTGAATTGCTAAAAAGAACATTTTAAAAAGTTTTTTATTTTCGTGCTGGCCAGTGACATGAAATAGTATATTATAATAGTTATTAAGCATTTTCAGTGGATTAGCGGTATAGAAAAATATTGAATTGACAGATTCGAATTTCAAAAACTCTTTCCACGCTAGCGGATAAAATGCAATTTTGCTCTCAGATTTCGAATGATAAACAGAATCTTTCCGAGCTTGTGAGGTGAAAAAACCTTTTACGATAGTGTATAGCCTCGGTATCGGAAAAGATCACCGAAGTTCAGTCTTTGGATGTGTAACCGTTTTAGTTACTTCACGGTTTTCAACCACCCCCTAAAATAATCATTTAAGTTTACACCCTGTGTAATAAAACGGAGACATATTTATTAACATTCCTTATCTCAAACATTATGTTGCGGAATCAAACGTTTCCATCAAGGGTCTGTCTAATCCAAACTAATGCAACATAACGTCCCGTTAATTAAGCCATTTTCGTACTTACTACCTTAACATAAGAGCTATGTTAAGCGACTTCTATTTTCAAAGATTGATGCTTAATCCAAACTAAAGTTCTGTAAGACGAAGTCTTGTAATTCAAGCTATTTTCGTTGTTACGTCTTTCACATAAGAGCTATGTTATGTGACTTCTGTAACTACGGATCGGTGTCTCTACAGTTGTGTATGATGAAGTCCTTTAATTCAAGCCATTTTCACAGTTACGACCTTAACATAAGAGCAATGTCATGCGACTTCTTGTGTAAGGAAGTTGGTTGAAAGTTTTCGCTTTGAAGGGATGATTCGGATCAGAAATTGTAACTTTGGATCGGTTTAACACTTTGATTAGTTTCACTAATGGTTCATGTCTTTACTAACTGTTAGAACAGGGCACAAATAAGTAACTAATAGATACTTCTTCTTATCGTGTCGACTTCAAATTTTGAACAAAGTCGCTAAATAGTACCTTGCCAGAAGTAGGCAACCGATACTGCACCGTCGCTAGCGGTCATGAGCTCCTCCTGCGTACAGGTGTTAGGGCACGCAGGGCACGATGTGAGATGGGCCATCGTTTGTGGAGCTCCACACAAGCAACTCACATTTTACGCATCCGAGAATCCCCACCTGGCCATGTTGTTCTACTGCGACTGACCTGGGTTCGAAGTCGGTTTAACGACTTCCAGGTCGCCCAAGGCAAGTCATGTCCAGGCGGGAGGCTCTCAGACGGCGGCACAAATGGAGGGACACTTTTTGTCGCCAAAGAGTACTTTTACTGTGCTACTACAATTGACTTCTACTGGACGAAGGGTCCGCGCTCAAAAGTGTCCGAACCAAAAGAGACCTAAAACGTATAAAGAGACTTAATTACGCGACAGTCTTAGTTTGAACGGTCGTCGACGCGCACGCGAGCGCGCGCGGTACACGCCTTGCCGCGATGGGGTAAAAGCTACGCAAGCAAAATAAAAAAGAATTTCAGCATTTTCAATCATTAGGTTTGTGTAGGTTAGTCTCGGACACTTTTTTCGAGAATTTTGTACTAGACCTAGCTTCCATAGTATTCTACGTCAATGGCTACTGCTATTGAATTTGAAAGTTTTAATTTTGGATTTTGTTGCGGCCAAAAGGTATTATAGCCGTTTATCCAAAGTTTTTCCGAAAATACAAATTAGAAAAGAAAAATGCTTGTGACAGACGGACGGACAGACTGCCGGAAAGACTGACGGACAGACACCGAGCTGATTTCATGTTTTCCGATTTGCCAATTTTGTTACGGGACACTAAAAACGATCATAGTACTTGGTACATTATACCTAATCGTTTTACTAACTGGGGCCGCCCTAGACAAAGTGACATTCTATTAGCGTTGACGCTAGTAGAAAATGACAGAATGTATGGATTTGACATTGGCGATCGAAACATTTTGACGTTTGCTTTCTCCACCATACGTCAAGTTCATACATTTTTTGTGTTTTCCCTGTATAATACAGGGTGTAAATTGAAATACTGTACATACTTAAAAGGGTGCTAAATACAGTAAACACTGTGTGGGGACTTACCATAGATGTCAACACCCACAAGTTATAGCAAAGAAGCTAACAGATGGCGATACCGTCGCGCTCAGAAATATGCTCCATACAAAGACAACGTTCACCGTAAATACGTAACTCGTAACCTACTACAAATAAGGTTCACAATCGAATGCGAGACATAAATCGCGCAAGAGAAATAATCACAGAGATTCGATATATATACAAGGTCCAACTAAGAACTGTTGGACCACGGCCGGTCCCCAGGCTTCACACTAAGCCTGGTGGAAGATCTTCCCTTTTCAATGGAGGAACATTCCCAAGTAGCACCTCCATATTGGTGACCCTCGACAGAGAACATCGCAACCTGAACACCGCAGAGCAGCACCAACGCAGAGCAGCAACCAGTTCAACCAACCCTCCACACCCCTCGACCAGGTCAAACAAGCAGCAGTCACACGCCATCAACCCGAAGCCGCACCAGGTCCATCGCAGCTGTCTTCACACCGCTTCCTGGGCCTGCAGCTTCCTCAACGACAGTCAGCGTCTGCATAGAAGGATCTCCCGCAGCCCACGTGTCTGAGCTCACCTCCACGTGGCAGTTCTGCTCGCCTTCTCCACGCCTGTCACTCACCCGCACCGCATCAGGACTAGTCTCCCTGACAGATATACACACTCGCAGCACATCGCTCGTCAGACTCACTTGACTGGAGCACTGCACCTACATGGATACAGACTGCACACTTCGAACAACTCAACGACCTCCGGTCTGAGGGGGGAGTACTGTGGGGACTTACCATAGATGTCAACACCCACAAGTTATAGCAAAGAAGCTAACAGATGGCGATACCGTCGCGCTCAGAAATATGCTCCATACAAAGACAACGTTCACCGTAAATACGTAACTCGTAACCTACTACAAATAAGGTTCACAATCGAATGCGAGACATAAATCGCGCAAGAGAAATAATCACAGAGATTCGATATATATACAAGGTCCAACTAAGAACTGTTGGACCACGGCCGGTCCCCAGGCTTCACACTAAGCCTGGTGGAAGATCTTCCCTTTTCAATGGAGGAACATTCCCAAGTAGCACCTCCATAACTGTATTTCAATTTTAGATTTTTTCGCGCATGTTTACTTTTTTTAATCAATATCAAACCACAAAGAAACAAAAAAAACCATGCAGAAATAATTCAATAAATAATTTGGTATCAAAATCGTTTATTTTCCGAATTAAGACGCTGTTATACCGTCGAGGCCGTTTTTTGAACAAGAACGAAAGTGTTTTAAACTGTGTTTTAAAGTCTGAAATTAAATTATGTCTTATTTAAGGATCGGGCTGTATAAGGATTGTGACTGTTCTCAATTACACGATAAGATTATTTATTTAAACCATTTATTGTACACACGGAAATACAGATGAATACAGCATAATAGACAAGTACAAAGGGCGAGCTTATCTCTGAAGAGATTGCTAAGATTGATTGATTAAGTTTACTAGATAAAAAAAATCCCAAAGTTACCCCTTTTTGTTATGTTTTTTCAATACTATGCTTAAACTGCTGATATTTAACTTTTTATTCGTGTACTTAACTAAATACATTAAATATTTCTAGTGAACTCAGGAGAAGTTTTAGCTTAGAAACTCCCATGAGCAAAGATATTGACGAAAAACACGTTTTTTTGCGATCCTGCTTTCAATTGGAGCGGGATGGCTAATTGTAAACTTATGCTTGCAAGAAAGAGACGCTTGCACTGGGGTAACCTAGCCTTAAGTAACTGCCCTCAGTTATCTAACCTAACAACGTTAAAACGTAATCTCCAGCCCACCCAAGAAAGAGTTAAACTCAAAATTTATGATGTCATACAACTAAATGTCACAGCACTTATTAAATTTACTATTTAGTCGATATTTTGAGTAAAAGCCGATCGGTTTCGTATTAAGTTGTTACGTCGTGATTTATTGTTCGCGTGGGTAGAGTTTAGACCGCTATAAAAATACAGACAAAATCGTTAGATGTATAGACATATTGTATAGCTTTTATATGTAAATATTTGAACAAAGTTGCAAACGAAATTTGTATAAATTCGTTTATAAAAATTCTGTTAATACGAGTTCAATATTTTTACGAAACGTTAAGAGGATAAGCAGGCTGAAATGCTAGTTTAGAGAATAGTACCTACGTATTTACCAGACCCAGCCGACTAGAGTGCGAAAGAAACAACTGCAGCTCGGACCGATTTTAGATACAAAAAATCGACGAAATCAGCATTTCGTATCCCCTGTTTCCTCCTCCAAAACTAAACCGATTTTAATAATTCATTCAAAAATAATATGAGAACGTCTTTGGCTATGTACGTTTTGTTTTTTTTGTTTATATTCGTCAAATTTGTTTACTGTATGTCTGAAAACTGGCGGTAAAATTGGTGCTATTCGAAGGTCCCTAGTTCTTACAGTAATTGATTAATGCAAAAAAGCAAACCATAGGGACAGGGCAGCGATGACATAGAATATTATGGTAAAAAAATGATTTCTTTAGCGTTATTATCCAGGAAGAAAACAGGGGAATACGTTTGTATGGAGATAACTGTACTCGTCTATCCTCTTAAGTATGAACAGTCTAAACATAAACACAAAAATATTTTTTAACGTGTTTTGAAATAAAAACACGAGAGTGAGCATTTTTTTAGTTGTTTTCGTGGGCAAAAGGTGGATCACTGTTTGACACGACATGCCAACCAACCAATCCACAGCATAGCATGTTGCATGTTAATTTTAGCACAAAGTACAATAAGTTTTATAGCATTTTGAAGGCAACATGCTATAAAACTTATTGTACAAATTTCTATAACTGCACACTTATTATTATACAGGATCCATCTTAATATGCTGACATTTTTTAAAGGGTATGATCAGACCGTCAAACTGAACAACTTTCTATAGCACGAGCCAAATGTTTGGGACAGCTGATAATTTTTTTGTTCTGTTTGAAAATTTAATATAGCAAGGTGTCAATGTAAAAATGTTACATTTCTGTTTTTATTTCGTTCTAGGTTTATTTATATTTATTACTTTTGTATTATATCATCATCATCATCTTATTTAAGAGCAAATGCACAACTAAGCTAGCACTAAAGATAGTTAAAATAAAAACAATCTAATTTTAACCACATTAGTTCCAATAACACACCAAATCTTTATAGAGCACTTCTGACACCTACGTACAGACAATACGGATAAAATAAAACATACTATCTTCAACATAAACTATGTCAGTCTTCTCAGATAACAAGTCACTTTACATGACCTTAATATCTAGACAGTAAGTGTGAGAATACATTGATTAGAGGGACTTTGAATGTGGATTGAAATGCTATAGAGACCAATTTATGAGTTTACTATGAAAGCGTTGTGTAGGTAGTTGAAATAGTATTGTACAATGTTTCCCACGGATTTGTTTTGTATATTGATTTAGATATCTTATATATTGATAGCCTTTGCCCTGAAGTGGGATCATAATTATTAACAGGGTGTTAGGGAAAGTATCATTAACCTTTAAACTACATACTCTACCCATCAAACTGAACAACTTTTACTATGAGAGAAAACAGGTTTGAATCGAGTAGGTATTGCAGTTGTATGGGACAGCTGATTTTTTTTGTTCTGACAGGTTTGCTCCCACAGTAAAAGTTGTTCAGTCGGATGGGTAGAGTATGTGGTTTAAAGGTGCCACACCTTTACTGCATTCCAAATAAGGACTAATTCCAATTAAGGGCCAATTCTGATAAGCAAATATAATTTATTTAGCAGAAGATGTACTATCTGAAATATCTTAACTGTTCTAAGAAAAAGTGTTTCCAATTTCTGATTCTGTAATTAAAAATGGCCTTAAATTTTCGTTGCTATTTGGAATGGAGTATAGTAACGGCATTTTCAAATACTTCCACGTCTTTTCTCAGTGTCCGGTTGTTAGCTCGGTATCGGATTTTCAATACTTGGGGCGGGTGTAAGTAACCGAATCCTAGACTGATTCGAGTACCGGAGCCCGACGGGGAGAGGTAAAATTGGTGGGTGGGTGGCAGGGTGGGTCCATACTGTAGATACCTACCTAAACTGGGTAAGTAAGTTATAGCCTGTAGAATCCCACTGCAGGGCAATGGCCTCCTCTCACGAATAAGGGTGAGAGGGAGCGGGCCATACTCCACCACGCGGGCCCAGTGCGTGTTGGTGGAGGCAAGTTAGTGGTCACCTTGCTGTCAGAGAATTTTCAAGCCGCCATTATAGGCCTCTGACCTGGCTTAACGAATAGTTACAACACCATCTGAAGGAACTATCCGAGACCAACTGCTTAACGTGCTTTCCGAAGCACGGAAACGCTCGAGATGAAATACCACTAAACGGTCACCCATCCAAAGACTGACCGGACCTGACGTTGCTTAACTTCGGTGATCGTTTCCAATACCGAAGCTCCACTACGCCAACGAGCGCTACCTAAACTGGGTGTAAAATTGAAACTGGAGCCAACTTCGAAATCGAAGAAAACATTTTGGTTTTTCCATAGGTATAGGTAAAATGACAACGGGTACTTGACCCTAATGTATGAAACAGATGATTTTTATTTCGCGATTTTAATGTTGGTCGGCCCATAATACAGGCTGTAAGGAAAAGTATAATTAACCACATACTCTACAGTAAAAAAATTTGTTGTCCCATACTAAAGTGCAGTACTTACTCGACTAAAATATATGAGACTGTGACAGCTAGTATGATGTGCTGTCACATTAATGTGAATGCTAGTATGCTATGGAGTCGCGTTGTAGGTCTGCTATAGGGTAGTCGCATCGCGAGTCGATTGTTGGTTGCCCACTCCCCGGCCTACAACGAAGCTCCAGTGGGGGCTCAAGATAGTGTTCTTATCGAAAAACAATCCTTGAAGTCACCAAAATACATAAGTTACCGTACAACGTCAAGCACTCTTGCTACAAAAACTAGACATTGGCAAAATCATCACATACCCAAGATGGCAGCCATTTTTTTTAAATACCTATAGAATAGAATAGAATAGTATGCTATGCTAAGGATAATGCTAATGATATGCTACGATGCTAATGCTTGCTATGATGTGAGTGCTGAAGTCGGATACGGCCGACAGGAATGAAACGGCTGAGAGATGCTGTTGTATCGACGTATATTCAAACACTGCTTTGATATGATAAATGTACGATGCATTTTTATCGAGGTCGCATAATGTCCGCGTTCAATGTTCAACTGCTGATCTAGGTGCTGAGAAATAACATCTATCTACTGACCACGATAATTGATGTACGTTTCGTACAGAAACAGCTGTTTTTTTTTGCTCTGAAAGGTTTGCTCCCATAGTAAAAGTTGTTTAGCTTGATGGGTAAAGTATGTGGTTTAAAGGTTAATGATACTTTTCCTTACACCCTGTATTAAAAAGTAAAAGTTGTTCAGTTTGATGCTCTGAAGCACCCTATAAAATATGTAACGCATTTAATTTTACACCCTGTATAGATACATACTCTTTCTTATGCTATGACAGTTGGTATCTTGCAATAAGGCTTTTTGTTTAACAAAGGCCTAACCGCACGTCGCGTCGGCAACGTAACATGTTATTTCGTAGTGAACACTGCAGACGACAGAACTATGATTTAATGCACATTGCACATGCACAATATATCTTACAGTTCGTGCTGATATTCAGCTTCTGTCAGAGACTTGGATATTTTGGGGATACACGGGTTTGTATTGCGGACGGAGACGCCACGACTTACTATACTTTATCGGCTGTTTCCTGCCATAAGACATCTTTGGATTTGGTCCAAAATGTGAAAGTGCCGGCCAAAAAATAACAATGCGTAATTTGTTTTAAGACTTGTCCATCTCAACATTTTTTGTTACAGCACTAAAGCTGTCGGTCCATTGTCCTTGGTTTTATTTAGTTTCGAAAAATTTGCCTTTTCAAAAAAAATTATGACATTAAACTTACAGTTACAGCTTTCATGCCATAACAATAAATGATTAGACTGACAAGTTCTAACAGAATATAGCACTAGTTTTGTTGGCTGGCACTTTCATATGTGGACCAAAAATGTATGAAACCCCGATGATGTCTTTTATGAGACTTAATTTACGCGTATTCTAGGAAAAATGGCGCGTAAATTATTGTGTCGCTGGTAGGTATAGGGAAAAACATTGCACTCGTATTGGTACATTAATTCCAAAGTTGTGAGTATTTAAAGTCAGTGGTCCGCACGTACGAAGTCGCGGGTGTCGTTAAGGCGTATCATCCCTGGACCACGACTCTCCATACTAATCGATGCGAACGAGCGCGTGGCTCCGGTCAGAATTTAGCTGTTCTCTTTGAAATATTAGATGATTTTTTGATCATTTCAAAAAAGTCAGAAAACCACATCATTCTAAATTGTGTTGTGAACAATATTGAAAATTTTAATTTTCTTCAGATTAAAAATGTAAGAGTAAAATGGTTACAACTGGAAAAATAGGGGTGACTTTATAGTCCCTTTTCTTCGGTTTTATTCGGGTGCGTCCCGTTTCGTATAATAACATTTGGTATACTAAAAATAAAATGTATTTCTAGAAAAACCACATCACTTCTCATATCGTGTAGAATGTAGATGGTTTAGTTTATTTTTCAGCTCAAAAAGTGTCATAGTTAATGAATAAAATGGTAACAAAGTTACCCAAAACCAGGAAACAATTTTAATGATTGTATAAAAGTCTACAACAAGCGAACGTGTGTTTTCAAGTTCTACAGACCTGAAGTAAATACGAGCAACGTTTCAGCAAATGAATATGAATCACCGGATGTAGCAGACGTTTAATATTTAATTAACGCCGAATATTCATTTTATTCTGTAGTTTTCTTGCAATTTGTTGACCAGAGTGTTTTGCACGGTTTGAGAGAGAGCGCTCGAGGATTTTTGGATTTTTAAAGGATTTTGCCCGCTTTTTCCGCTCCGCGATTTTGTCTGCTTATCCTACTCAAAAAGGCGATCATTGCCATGTTTGCGAGGAGGTTTTACTCTCAGTATTTGAACCATTACCAAGAATTATATAGGGTATAAGGAAAATTGTCATTAACCTTTAAACAACATACTCTATCCATCAAACTGAACAACTTTTACTATAGGAGCGAACCTCTAAGAAGAAAGACGTATTTTTTTGTTCTGACAGGTTTGCTCCCATTGTAAAAGTTGTTCAGAATGATGGGTATGTGGTTTAAAGGTTAATGATACCACAAAACCGTAAGATGATACTTTTACTTACACCTTGTATTCTATTACATATTATGTGCCATTGCTATAATCATAGTGTAAATATAATAAAGTGGGTGCGCTTAGTGGTCGCGGCGAGTCTATGCTCGCGCGGAGTGCGGGGGGGCTCGCGCGATGTGCGGAGGGGTGAGGCACCGGCCGTTGTGGTACAGCGCGCAGGTGATGGGGTACTGGGACCGCTCCCCCCGCCACCCGCACCCCCCGCACGATAGGCCTGTCGCGACCCGATAGCGCCCTCACTATTATTATTATATTCTTTTTGGCTATATGGTTTATAATTTTATTATTACGTTTACGTTTACGTACAAAAAATAATTATAACTAAGTAGCATAGTAAATAAGTACTTGTTGTTATTAACCAAATTGTGATATCAGGTTCTTCGAAATAAAGTATTATATTCTATTCTACTGGCGTTTTTTGGTGAATATTTCTGTGATTTGTATAAGATTGAACGTGTGTTGGAGATCTAACCAAACTACCTACGACAAACAAGGTCAGACGACCTGGTGAAGGCGGCGGGAACACGTTGGATGAGGGCAGCGCAGGACCGGTCGTTGTTGCGATCTGTGGGGGAGGCCTATGTCCAGCAGTGGACGTCCATCGGCTGAGATGAAGATGTTGTTGATTTTTTTTTTCTTTATTGATTATAGAGGGTTTATTCATTATGATGTTGTTCATGAATATTATAACAACATGTAAAACTTAACTAAAATGCTATTAGAAACTTTATACGGTAGCAAATATTACACAATATGGCCCAAGGGAACTTCATGTAGGAATTTTGGCATACAACATGAAAATTTGGAGGGAAAATCAGGATTAATGACGTAGCAGAGTGCGGTTGAGTCCCGTTTGATGTTCGGCTTAATTTTACTTCAATTCTCGGAGAATTCTATGTGTGAAACCACATTTTGTGAGATAGTGACAACCCTATTTGCATTTTCTAGCATTTCTCATGCAAACATCTTATACAGGGTGTAAGGAAAAGTAATTCTAGCCATCAAACTGAACAACTTTTGCTATGGAAGTAAACCTGCCAGATAAAAAAAAACGTTTCTTCAATTACATTTAAGTCGTGTAGGCATAGCAGTTTAGTATAGAACAGAGAACAGCTTATATTTTTTTGCGCTAACTGCTTTAGACTTTAGTCCCATAGTAAAAGTTGTTCAGTTTGATGGATA
Organism: Agonopterix heracliana; assembly: GCA_963693445.1. NCBI lineage: Eukaryota > Metazoa > Arthropoda > Insecta > Lepidoptera > Depressariidae > Agonopterix > Agonopterix heracliana. The sequence continues at coordinate 11,413,308 of OY856331.1, forward strand.
GAGTACGTGGACAGAAAGGATTAGAGAGTAAAAGGGGAGGCCTTTGCCCAGCAGTGGGACATTGAAGAGGCTACGTCAAAAAAAAAAAAAACGTTTCCTTACACCCTGTATAGGCTAATACTAACATAATCCCTTTCGGAATGGTTAGACGCGCCCTGCTCTTGTACTAACGGATAAAACGTTTCACAGGCAGTGTTTTCTTGGCCCACCATTTTGATAATAGTAATTATACTATCTTGAAACATTAAATATGCTAGAAAAGTATAGTCAGCCCTACTACAAAGCACGCGTGGAAAAATAGTTGGTATTTGTAGCAAAAATGCTGAAAACCCTGAATAATGAAGTATTATTGTAAAAAACCTCGCCATGTTGCGGAAAATCATTGGAACTAATGTTTGTACTTGGAACACTAACATTAAAGGTGACAGTCGATTGCAGCGCCCCCAAACCAGGTTTTTTATATTCCAGCGTCTTCGGCATGGTGCCTCGATAAACGTTTTATCGCGCCTGCTAACTCGTTCGTTCGCGCGCAAAAAGAAAGGGAGCTAGGGCGCGATAGTGCTTTATCGCGGGATCATGCCGCGGGCGCTGGTCAGGCATTAATAAAGGGGTGATTTAGACCATCAAACTGAACAACTTTCACTACCTATGGGACCAATATCGAAATCGCGAAAAAAAACTGATGTTTCCTACTAAATTACAAATCTACTCGAGTTAAATATACAGATTGTTTTTTCGCGATTTGTATGTTGGTCCCATAGTGAAAGTTGTTCAGTTTCATAGTCTGATCATCCACTTTAAAAAGTATCAGCATATTATGTTGGTTCCTGTATAATAATCCAGAACGACATATCTTTATTCCCGAAACATAATAAAACATAACATTTATTATAAACATAATTAAAAATTATTAATTATAAAAATTGGCAACATGCCTCGTCCAAAAGGATGTACAGTCATATATCCACGACAAGCTTCGTCACAAGAAGGTATACTTACATATAAATTCCACAAAGCGTTTCGTCAGATTTATTAAAAATAAATTACACACATTAATCGGCCCTTTCCTCAAGAATCGTACCCGGCACAAAGGATCACATCACACTAGCTGCGTTCCCGCGCTGGATGGCCAATGAAATCCTCTGCACCAGATACGACCCTGAGTGGACGTCGTTGCCATATTCCACCATCCTCTTGCCCAGATCTCTCACAAACGCCTTAGCCTCCACGTTCCAGACCCTCCTGAATCCTGAATATTCTCTTCTTAAAATATTCTTCATAAAGTCGAAAAGGAAACTCTCGCTTGTTTATATCAATCAGACACTCGCTCTTGTAGTCTTTAGCTAATAGTCTCTGCTCCGGTTGTTTCTGCAAAGCGTTATTTCACACATTTGTATGTAAATATACTGGGAATGAAAGCCCTTGTGTAGTAGGGTTGGGAGAGAAACGTTGTCGATAAAATGTGAAAATAACTCTCAGAAAGAACCAGATGAAAACTCAAGTGTGAACAAAAAATAAAAACTACATCGAAGTAATAGCTCAAGTGGTGCAGAATGAATGGCATTTCTATGCCAAATTACTTCAATTAGGTGTAGCAAAAACGTTTACCTACTATACGACGACCCTCGAAAAGAAATAAGAATAAAATTTATGAGGGTTCTAAAATAGACAGATAAACCAAAATACATTTAAATGACAGAGGCAGTGTCAAAAGCACAGAACAATGTGGTATAAGAAAGAGTTTCTAGTACTAGATAAAATACGCACCCCCGTAAATTTTTACCTCCCCCCCTCTGACGCCCGCAGACGGAAGCAAACGACAGCAGGCGTAAGGTAGTATCTTATTATTAATATGTGGTTAGGTTTTTTTTTTTGACAGCATAGTCCTCTCTCATTCGCACTCACGCAGTATCGCATAAGCTTGCTTCTTCTTGTCAGTTTCTCCAATTTGTATGAAATGACAGCTAAGTGTCCATGGTGTGCTCAAACTCTGTTCAGTGGGACTGATAGCGAGGCCGAAGCTACTTTAAAATCAACAGTTAACAAAAATTGTTTCACATTTAACCTGTGAACACGCCAACATTCTAACCAATTTTTTTCTCATCGATATTTTTCAATCAAAAAATAAAATCTATCGACAGACCACATCACTAGGTCGTGTCAAACGAATTACATAGCAAAAAGGCGGGCGTGGAGTTTCGCCAAACGCCCCCATAAAAAAGGGTCCCCCATATAACAGAGTTCCCTGTATTTTCCCGTTTTGGCGCAAACCAAACCTTGCGGGCCATTAGGATAAAATAAAAGTGGTTTTTTCTTTACGCAATGCCCATTAGAATGGCCGTGACTTGTTTGATGAAAGAAAAACCTTAAGTACAAAAAGGTGTGGTTTAAAATCGAGGAATTTTTTTTAGGTTTCCGGGCCTAGACTAAAGAGCCTTTGAAAATGTTGAGAGTCGACTTGTAAAGGCGTCTTTTAACTGAATGTGACGGAGTCGTGCGAAGGAAAGCTTTAACCAAATATCTAACAATAACTTCAAAAATCTTTCCTTTTTCACACTTTACATTCAATGGATTTCCATAGGAAATACGTAACTCTGGGGCAGTCGGGTAAAAATGAGAATTCATTTGACATTGGATTGTAGATGGAAAATATCAATAGTACAGTTCTCGGCAAATATCTTGAAAAATGCGGGGTTAGCGCTTTCACCTACTATATTTTTGCGCTTTCAAGGACTTGCTCAAGAAGTTTGCATTTATATGGGGGATGTGGATCTACCTCTTAGCGGTCCACCCCGGGCAACGGCATCACAAGCTACCAAGTTTGTGGTGGTGACTGAAAGATCCCCCACAGCGGTGTGGTAGGCTCCGCAAGGAGCCGCCTGGCTCGCGACCACCCTCCTGCCGGAGTCTGGCGTCAAGCAGCTTGCTGCGTTCCGCCAGTGTGCAGGAGTGCCTGTGCACTTCTGGGTAAGCTCACCTCGCTTGACCGAGTGGTGGTCTAGATCAGGCAAGAGAGAACCCTGCAATGGGTGAACAAAAGGTGATGATTTATTATAGTATCTACAGATTGACGGCCCGTAAGCACAGTCGGTAGTGAATTTGCCTGCTATGCGAGGCTCGCGGGATCGAATCCCAATAATGAATATCAATATTTGTACCCTATTCATGGATGTTTGTGGCTAGATTCTGGTACTTTAAATGTGACTAGAAGTGTGACAATGTCCAAGATATTAATTTTTCAAACATTTTGGTTCAAAAAGGTAACACAATGGAATGGACATACAGAAAGACATGACATTCTCATAAGGGTTCTCATTTTTGATCACAGATCCTTAAAAAAAAGATGTAAAGAAAGATTTAACCCAAGTTAGTTAGACTAAAAAAATAATAGGTTGTAATAAGGAAAATCGCAGATAATGCTTCGAGGCAAACGTGCCTCATCTTCGATCTCGTTATCTCGTTACATCGAATGAGATGAGGTCAAATGTAACGCATGCGCGGTAGCTCGAACATACATTCATTAGGCTACTTGACAACTTAGTCAAATCAGCTACTCTTTATCGGACGTCAAAACGTGCGCTTTGTATGAAAAGACTGCCCAATCCCGTTTCCCATACAAAACTGATAAATTTGAATTTTATAAGAATTCCCACTCCCACCCAATGAGCGTTTTTCTTTTCTTTTTTAAATTTAGTTCCTAAAAAACTCGACAGATGACATGTTTATCGCCCCATAGAGCCGTAAGCGAGATCCTGTCAAAATCTGGTCAAGTCTGTGCCTGCCCTTTTTTTTTTAATGCCAAGGGGTCGAGCCCATTCAGCCATGTCAGGCGTAAAAGTTTAGAATTTTCGATTAAAATGATTAGTAAATAATGAAATATGTCATTAAAAGACGCGTTGGCATCTTCTTGATCATCTTTTCACTCTTTACTATTTTAAAGAAACACTTTTTTAAATGTTGACGTTTCTTCGCACAGACCGTAGCGCCATCTATCGATCCCCTAGAAAACAAAAAGAAAAACGCTCATTATCTATGCGGGCCTTCGAATTCAAAACAGCAGTTCCGGGTGTTGGTCGGGCTGCTTGCTGCCCCATTCCCGGTACTACAGAAATATTAATAATAATTACATACAGAATAGCCACTCCCTGTCGCTCTCTTGCTTCAGACATCGCACCATACCCCGCACTTCAGGGGTTATTTCAGAGGTGCCGAGCAAGAAGCACATACACTGCTACATGCACTGCTGGTGTTGCCGCGTGCGGTCGCATTCCAGCAAGAAGTTTAAAATACCTACAGGGATGGAGATTGCATTACAAACATTTTTTTGAAGCCAGCGTCTATGACCAGCTATGACCTTTATGACGTCACTGATGTTTCCTATCTCATTTCCTCTTTACATGGAGTGATGGAGTAGTCATTCTAAAGATGACAAGACTTAACAGGTTCTTACCTAGTACCCACCGGTATCAGACCAGAAAATATCGGTATTTCAAGGCCTGTGTATAGGTCATTGGAATAAGAAACAGAGATCGATAAATAACTAAGAACTTAAGAAATTTTGCCAAATTGGATTCCGTCTGGGAGTATGTGACGTAACGTGACCTAGAAGATATTCGTTCCCAGTTCTCCTAACAAGGTAAAACTTTATCTTCATTATGTTTTATTGGATACTCAATAAATGTTTACGCAACCAATTAAAAAGTACCAATTAGACCGTTGTACTAGACTAAGATCCAGTTACAAGTTTTCTTCGGTCATAATTATGTTTATAGACAATTAATCAATTTATAGTGCTTGCCCATTTCGCCCTTGGGACAATACGCCCCTGTTGGCAACCCTTTAAGGCTTCCGCACATTGCAGCGATATTATCGAGCAATTTTATCGAGCGATATTATCGAAAGCGATATCGCGACACCTTACACACTGCAGCGATTCCGCGATTCGCGTCACGCATGAGCCCTTCACTGAATGTAGTAGAAAGAAATTGCGTCAGGTTGCGATAATATCGCGGCAGTGTGTGGGATCGAGCGCGTCCCCATACAAAATGTACTGAGAACAATTATCGCAAAATCGCAGTCGATAATATCGCGGCAGTGTGTAGGATCGCGCGCGTCCCCATACAAAATGTACTGAGAACAATTATCGCAAAATTGCAGCGATAATATCGCTCGATAATATCGCTGCAATGAGCGGAGGCCTTTATTGCGACCATTCGTCAGTTCAGGTTATGTCATCAAACAATTATCATGTTTAATCAAATCGATGAGATTGTGATATGCTATAAGCATAAGCATATGCTCACGACTATAATCCCCGAGGGGATAGTCAGAGATATTCTGAAATATCAGAACATCCACATTTCACCAGTAGTATCGAAACTCTGTCCAGTGTGACGGGGGGTGAGCCCGTCGCCACTTGTAATGGACAGTGGGTACTGCATGCCTCGAAATTGAAGCATGCAGGTTTCCTCACTATTTTTTCCTTCACCTAAAAGCCAGTGGTGTTAGAAATCGTACATAAATTCCGAAAAACTCATTGGTACGAGTCAAGTACAAGGTTACTCGCCACTGGACCACCAAGGCAGATGCAAGGCTGGTGATATGCTATATCAGTCACAATCGAGTTATTGATGTGAATTGTACCTTAAAACTCGACTCGATATAAAAACCAAGACATTGATTACACAGTAGCAACAGTTCATCAGCGAAGGAAAGGGGGAGGCCTGAAACTCATCCAAGTGTACGCTACACTGCGTGCATGTGATATATATGATAGAATATTTAATATTTATTATGGGATATGTGTAGGGTCTTCCTTAATATGCTGACAGTTTCTATGGGTAGGTATGATTTGAACTTAAATAAAACTGAACAATATTTTTTTTCGGGATTTCGATGTTGGTCCCATAAAGTTATTTTGTTTGCCTGATCAACTCCTTAAAATGTCAGCATATTTAAAAAAGGACCCAGTAGATAGACAAGTCGCCTTGAATTTTACGGTATTTTAAATTCCATTTTTACGACACATCACAAATAGATGGATCTGTCTGTTTGTCCCTATGTATGCTTAGATCTTTAAAACTACGCAACGGATTGATGCAGTTTTTTAATAGATAGAGTGATTCCAGAGGAAGGTTTATATGTGCTTTGCGCCCGTGTGAAGCCGGGGTGGGTCGCTAGTTGTGAAATAAATTGAACAAAAAATAGTTCGGCCGATGAGAATCGAACTTCAAACAGTCTGATTATGGGCCAGTTGTCTTATTTCAGTGAAGGCTTTAAGTGACATTTCTTACAGCTATCGATATCAGTTTTGAGACATAAAAACTTAGTTCAACACAATTCCATAACGTTCTCTATGATGGCAGAAGCTGTCTATGGAAAATCAGCGTCCTTCTTAGCTTTTTCTAAGATGTGTGATAGGCTGAACGAGCGTAGTACTAAGACTCAGTACTGCTTGATAGGTGTATTGTAACAAAAGCGTGTCGTAATTAAGTCCCGTTTCAAACAGGGCAATCAACGATATTGTGCTGTAAATAATATATGACTACCACAGAAACGTTCTTGTTAAAATGGAATTACCGAAAAAATACACAACAATAATAACGACAGAAAAAAAACAGTTCGAACCTAAAAACCTACAAACTAACGTAGTAAAGAGAACATTAATTTCACTTGACCTTAAAATACAGAGTAATTAAGAAAAAAATGTACTTAGTTGAAAAAATTTAAAATTACTAGCTTGTTAGTTGTTACCAAGAACCGTTTTTACTTAAACACTATATATAATTGCTTTTCCTAGAAATACAGTTGTAATTTAATATTGATGAAAGAATTATTATGTTTAGTTTGTAATTTGAGTGTTCTTGACATATTAAACTAGAAACGTTTCGTACTAAAAATTATAAAAATACTTGTTTTTTTTTCAACAGACTGGAACCATGGGGCTGTTCATTTATTACTTAAGACAATTTCAAGCACGGGGAGTGCCCTAAAACAAGACATTTTCAGACACCTCCTTAAGGGGATGGGGAGCATCAAACTGAAAAAAGGGGTAGCCTTAAGGCGTATCAGCCCTGGACCACGACTCTCCAAACTAATCAATGCGAATGAGCGCGTGGCTCCGGTCAGAATTTAGGTGTTTTCTTTGAAAAATTAGATGAATTTTTATTAAATTCGAAAAAGTAAGAAAACCACATCATTCTAAATTGTGTTGTGACCAATATTGTAAATTTTCATTTTCTTCCCATTAAAAATGTACGAGTAAAATTGTTACAACTACTGGAAAAAAGGTGTAGATTACCTTTTCTTCAGTTTTATTCATTAAAATTGATTTCTAGAAAAACCACATTACTTCTCATATCGTGTAGATGGTTCAGTTTATTTTTCAGCTCAAAAAGTGCCATAGTTAATGAATAAAATGGTTTCAAAGTTACCCAATATTAGGACGTAGCCCCTTACAGAGCCGTCACCAGGCAGTCGCCGTGCAGGATGTGATGGTTCGATCCCCGTCCAGGCCGACTCGTACCAATGAGTGCTTCGGAATTTATGTACGATTTGTAACACCACTGACTTTGAAAACTTCGTGAGGACAGGCACGTATCCAGGGGCATTGGTGGGATTTAACCCGTCCCGTGTCGGGGCTCTGCCAAACAAAAAACGCTCGCGTGTCGCTGTGTTTTATACAATGCAAATTTTTTTTACCACCTTTTAGAAAAAATAAATTTTCGATGTTATGCTATGAAATTATGGCAATAAAATATATATCTACGTGAAGTAAATAAAATTTCCTATCATTCTTAATACATCTCACAATTGACATTATTTACATACTTAAACAATAAAAAAAATATTCCGTGCTATTTGTTAATTACCTACCTTTCGAAAAAAACTGGAGTCCGCTTTCACGATGTTACCTTTTTACACATTGTTACACTTCACAACGCACAAAATCAATATGATAATCTAAAAGCTGACAATATTACGAGCTATTTATGAACGACACTTTGTTTAAAAACAATTGAATAACTTGGTAAACATTGAAGAAGTCCGACACAAAACACACGCGACTTCCGCCATCTTGGCAACCCGAATTTACTATGGTTCACTAGTTCTTCTTTGTTTGAGATGAAATTTGATCCGTTTTTCACAGAATTGTATTCAAACGAACCAATGAAAACCAATAAATCTAATGAAAATGTAAAAAGTACGGTGAAACGAAACGCCACGCCATAAATCACTAGCCAATAGGAGCGGTCGTCTCCCGACCACCCGGGTGTCCGGCTGACACGTTAGACCAAAAAATCTCCCGGACACCCGGGTGTCCGGCCGACATCCCACGGGTTAAGGTCCGCACATTGCAGCGATATTATCGAGCGATATTATCGAGCAATATTATCGACAGCGATATCGCGACACCTTACACACTGCAGCGATTCCGCGATTCGCGTCACGCATGCGCACACCACTGAATGTAGTAGAAAGAGATTGCGTCAGGTTGCAATAATATCGCGGCAGTGTGTGGGATCGAGCGCGTCCCCATACAAAATGTACTGAGAACAATTATCGCAAATTCGCAGCGATATTATCGCTCGATAATATCGCGGCCGTGTGTAGGATCGAGCGCGTCCCCATACAAAATGTACTGAGAACAATTATAGCAAAATCGAAGCGATAATATCGCTGCAATGAGCGGAGGCCTTTATCCCCCCGAAATCAGAATATTTGTATAGAAAAGTTATTGCAGCGCTTACTTTTTCATTGTTATCGCACGAAAATTAAATGTCCCTCCCCCCCTCCCCCCAGAAACAAAAGTCTGACTAGATAAGTTCTTGCGTTAGGAAAGCTGCATGCATCAATTTCGAGGCAAGTATTGTACCCACTGTCCATTACAAGTGGCGACGCGACGGGCTCACTCCTCCACTCCCACGTCACACTGGACAGTTTCGGTACTACTAGTGAAACGCGGATGTTATGAGGTTTCAGAATATCTCTGACTACCCCCTCGGGGAATATAGATGCATGCCTATATTTCCAAGCCACAGACACCAATCCTCACAAAATGAGTATTTAAGCCTCTCAAGATATGACACGTCAGCAAGAAGTAAGAATAGAAATGTTGACCTGACCGAGTGGCCGATAGTTTTATACCTATTCAAAAAGTAGCTGACTCACTGCGATCGACATGGAAACACACGCGTCGATTTTGCGAGCGTTTGCCGTAATTTTCATTTGAATACTAAGGTGCCTTAAGAGAGGATTATGTGCAGCAGTGGACGTTGATAGGCTGTGATAATGAAGAATAAAAAACCATAGAAATCGCAGGAGGACTATTTGTTCGAGAACTAGGGTGACCAAAAATAAAAACTAACACATTAAATTAAACCCAAACTTCATAGGTTTTATGCAATGACATTCTATGTTTTCTGACACAATCTTCATAAAATTGTCTTAGGGCTCGTCCGCACAGCGATTTTTATTCGCGCGAATGATGTGAATGTGATACCATAGGATGACTTCTGACAGGATACTTATATCATGACAGTAAGTACGAAAATTGCTTGTTGCACGCGTCCACACTTATCATATCGCATGTCATTTTTTGTCTTCCTGCTTGGATCCGAGGAGGTTTAGATTTCGAGGTCAAGATGTTTTAGCCAGTCTTCCGCTGCCGGGGTTAACCTGTGGAGTTCTTCAATTCCACCGGAGAAACGGCGTAGAGTCAGTGCCTCGTCACTCCCGTTTGACAGCTGCGATGAAGTCGTGACTTCACGTGCACCTTGCAAGATGCAGGTTGTCGCTCATTGACATTAAGGCGTATTTTAGTTTTCGTTCCTGAAGCGCAAAGTTTGAAATTCGAATAAGCGAGCGAAATCGGGTTGAGTGCAGTATCTGTTACGGTAGTAACTATTAAGTAATCTGTGGTAGAGTGCACTCATTTACCACATGAGTGAGAGTTTGGTCAGGTGCCCCGCAGTCGCACATCGGTGACTCCCTCAGTACGTATCAGAGATACGTATCAGTGGTACGTGTGCAGCATCTAAAAGCTTCTATTTAGGCGTAGTTTGGTTCTCAATGTGATAAATACAATAAAAGGAACTATAAACGTTCCCGTTCGTAATATTGTACCGTGTGTTTCCAAACAGATAAAACCTTAGCGGTAGAAAGAGGGGTTTTATTGAATTTGTACGTTCCATCTCCAGGGTCCGCTGGAAATTGCCTTCGTCACTTGTTAAGATTCCTTAAACATTTTCCTCATTCGACTGGATTTTATAAATGCTATCTATTATTGCTTAGTGGGATTTTGGTTGACTAATGTCATGAAAGAGTCATATTATATTATGCAATAATAGGTAGTCAACTAGTCAGTCAAAGAGAGAAAGTTACCCAATTGAGGGCTACGCTCGGAGTTTCCTTGCGAAATCGAATCAGAAATGCAGTGATTTGCAGAAGAACCAGAGTAGCAGAATTAGCTCATAGAATTATATCTCCTCCTTTCACCACTCCCAAAGGGAAAAATGCTGTTGAACCGTCGGAGACCACCACAAAAAGAATTATTTTTCGAAAGGACATACTTAATTCTTGGCTTCAATTTACTAGTGACCCTTAAACCCATCTCAGTCACAGTTCCGTAACCGTGACGACACTTAATATCAAAGATACGTAACCATGACTGAAATGGCTCCATCGAGAAAACCGTATTTTCTCAGAGGATATATATTTCTCTACAGTAGCTGCATTTGAGATACTCGTTTCATAAAAATTGGTTAGTAATTTTAATTTTTTAGGTGATAAAAATTTCGGTATTTCGGGCAGAGTTTCGGTACTACTGGTGAAACGTGGATGTAAGCATAAGCATATCGCACCTTTAAAGGCAAACCGTTACTAAATGAAATTTTTCAAGAATTGAGTTATCAATGCCATCTTTCTTATGATGCCATAAACTACAAAATGAATTTGACACTTTCCGTTTTAAGAGAGAGATGGCGCTTTTTAGTGCGGTACTAAACCAAAAAAGAGTGAAAAAATATGGCTTGCTAAATGCAAAACTGTGTCTAAACCAATTGTTACATGTCCGTTGAGGAATACTGACGGAAGTTTATAGGAATAGTGTGATTATTTGGATAAACACGCCTGCACATCACGTAAAGGGGATTTTGTCTACCCTTTTTAATTGGTAAAGTGTAACATTTTGTTTAGTCACAGTTTTCTTTTTATCAAATTATGCAATTCACACCTATGGTTTCGTTGGTAAAATGTTACATTTAGTATAACTACCCTTTCCTTTTATGTTTTGGGATATTTATGCAATTATATTTACCACTAAAGAGTAATGATTGGGTTAGTCACCGTTTTTCTTATCTAGAGAGATAATAATTTTTGGTTAGTTGCAGTTTGCCACTTACATTTTATTTATGTTGGTACTATTTTTGTAATTAAATATTGACTTGATAATAAAATCGAATAGTTAATCTTAGTTTAATGGCATTGAGTATCAGTTTTATACAAATCGAAAACGAAATAAATGTTGTTTTAGGTGCAGTGTGTAGGTACTTGAAAATAAAATATATATTTCTTAATAGGTTTTCATGGTAACAATTTAAAAAAAAAAACGTTGATTCAGATAATTTCATTTTATTGGTTCTTCACTTTCGTGGCTGCTATTTCTTGCAGCAAGCTCCGTACAAACGAAGTACCTACGATTATAATATTTTTTACTAACCAATCAAAGGTAATATTTTTTTTAAATTAAACACGATCTAAATCTTAATCTCTATGCCTGTGGTCAAATTTTCGTTAAAATATAAAGTTCTAATGCTATGATTAATTTAAGATTTGTAGGTATGGAAATCTTTGAGCCACTGTAAGTTTGAAACAATACATTTTAACGAAAATCTCACACAACACAGAGATTAGTTTATAACTTACTTATTCAAAACATGTATTTGACTTTAACTGACTTTTAATGGTTAGTATTGAAAATATAATCAAACTTCGTTTGTTTGGAGCGCGTTTGAAGGACTATCCTCGAATGAAATGACTGCAGCCCCACAAAAATCGATCTGTGGGTGAGCTGAATCACATCCCCGATGCAGATTTAACTTTTTCGCTAAATCTAAGTAATCGAATCGCAACCACAAGCATCACTGTTACTTCATGTTCTTTTTCTACGGATGAAGAAATTGCGGAAACTACCTAAGTCGGTAAGAAATAAGATCACCGAGCTCAAACAAAAGAGGAAGATCTAACTCATCTAGCTCAAAATCGTCTTCAATTTCATCATCATACAACTTCATAATTTTCAATGAGTAAGTCTACTTCGGACTTTCCCCCGTTGAAGTAGATCACGACATAATAATATAGACATAATATTGGCTACCTAGCAATCTTAACAATCCCAAATTAACAATGCAAAATAAATGTATGGATCTCTCTTTGATTTCTAATAAAACATGATTTCGAAAATGTTATTTAAAGTATCTTTCCAGGTATAATTAGAAGGAACGCTAACTATATTATTTTCAATTTGATAGTAAAGTAATATCTTCGAATTATTCTGATTTTATATAGTGTTTTGTATAATTACAAAATTTACACAGTGACTTCATAGTTAATAATCATTATCGAAAAAAAATTAACGGAAAAGTGTTACTATAAAAGTTATAAACCATAATTAATAATGTTCCAATTAAAAAAATAACTTTTCTGAATTATAATGTAATAAAGTAAAGAAATATCTACACTATAACCTCAAAATACGGCTCAAAGTACAACGTATATAAATTTTATGACGAAAAAACCGCTCATATTTCTTTATATATGCTCCTGTGTAAAATTTGATATTTTCGTTTAGTAACGGTTTGTTTTTAAAGGTGCGATATGCTCACGACTATATTCCCCGAGGGGGTAGTCAGAGATATTCTGAAACCTCAGAACATCCACGTTTCACCAGTAGTACCGAAACTCTATCCAGTGTGACAGGGGGTGAGCCCGTCGCCACTTATAATGGACAGTGGGTACAATACATGCCTCGAAATTGAAGCACGTGGATGTTTCAGAATATATCTGACTACCCCCTCGGGGAATATAGTCGTGAGCATATTATGTTATGCTATGCTATGATATGCTAAAAATACAATTCTTCCGTATCTTGTTTTAAAAAAAAACAGGAAGAAACTCTTCGACCCTCGAGCAGAAATAACGTTTCATTTAGCAAAAAGCAAAAAAGGGGGCTGCATAAAATATCGTTATCAATTTGCAACCGCATTTCGCCTTTTTACTGACATTTAATTTTCTCGTTCGTATAACTGAACGTAAATCATACGCTGCTAAGTCAGCTAGGGTATGAGCAGAATGAGTTCAGGGTTGCGATTTTTGAATATCACCGTTGACATTAAAATCCATCTTCGAATATGAGATTTTCATTTCGAGTGGTTACGTTTTACTGTATTTTTGAAATCGTTCAGTTTATAAAATAAAATAAATAAAAACAGCTTCGTTTAACACACAGAAAACGTTTCAAGGAATGAATAGAACAGAATAGAAACTTTATTTGCTATAAGTATGGTTACACAGTATAGGTGGAAGTTTACAATAGGTTTCTCACACTTAACCTCTTATAAAGGCATGCAAAATGTAACAAAATAGGTATTATCCTCAAAATAAAAATCTACTTTTACACATTTGGTTCCAGAAATTCTTTAACAGTATAAAAACATTTTTCGATTAACCACTTTCTTAATGAGCTTATACATTTATTATGTGACAAATCTCTGATTTCTCTAGGCAAGCCAATGGTTTTATAATAACGCGCGGCGGCAGTTAAAACAATTGACGAAGCAAGGTGGGGTGTTCGTCAAGAGCCCGTCCAGGCAAGCAAGCGGATAGGTTAGTATACCGTGTTAGAAATTGGTCAAATCTTATTAGACTTGCCGTAGTCAATGCGAGAGAAACCCTAGCGATGTCACGCTGCACTACATCACGTAGCACAGCACGCCGCGTGCGATCGCGTTCCGTCTATCTTATTTATGCTCTAGCAAATGATGTTCCTGAGTGACAGAAAAGGATGGAGCGACGGAAAAATGCGATGCTGTGCTACGTGATGTAGTTCAACCCTAAAGGTGGACTTCCGATGCCAGCGGCCGATGCGACTGACGCGACGCATGGTTCTGTCATAGACATACGTCGGCCGCGAGCTTACTATGAAAACGTATGTCCAAGAACATTATATATTCAATAGGCGTATGTCATATTATGTCAGAACCACGCGTCCGTAAGAAGTTCAAAATACCTACAGAGATGGAGATTGCATGCATTACAAACATCTTTTTGAAGCCAGAATCTATGACCTTTATGACGTCACTGATGTTTCCCATCTCATTTCCTCTTTACATGGAGTTTTCTTTCTCAAGGTCATTCTCATAGGCCAAGTATTTCGCTTACGCTGATAGACGGAACATCAGTGTAACCGCGTATGAGACAGCGATAATTTCATCCAGTGATACCATAGGAAATCAAACTCCCATAAAAATGGGTAAATGAACTATGCTATATTATGCACACACGGCGTGTGTGTACACAAGTGCGATTTTTGAATCTCATTCGGTGAGCTCAGCAGTTGAAAATGTCAAAATTACTTTGGAGATATGCATCTTTCTACTGCTGATTTGACTTTCAAAAATCATTAATCATACATAGCGATTTTTGAAAGTCAAATCCACACTATAAAGACATTTACAACTGCTGAATTCACCGAATGAGATTCCCGCGCCGCTCGTAGGGTGAATACTTACAGTCCTTTGAGTCTAGTACGATTTCACTACATGTGCGCACCGCGCCTTCGGCTGCTTAGAAAATAACCAGGGCCTCTAGAAAAAGTACTTTCGATTAGCATTAACGACAGTAGAAAAAAAAAATAAACGTATGGACTTGACGTATGGTGGAGAAAGAAAACGTCAAAATGTTTTGATCGCCAATGTCAAATCCATACATTCTGTCATTTCTACTAGCGTCTACGCCAAAAGAAATGTTACCTTGTCTATAGCCCCTGTAGTGCGATTTTTGAAAGACACCCGTAACTCGCTGTAAACAGCAGTAGAAAATGTTAAAATTACTATGGACATTATGCGTCTTTCTACTGCTGATTTGAACGTGTGACTTTCAAAATTCGCACTGCTGTTCTCGCGCTTTTCAGAGCGTCGCGCTAGCTGCGACAAGTACTTAGTATGGAAAAAATAGAGTCGGCACGCTAGTAGAGAAATCATACTAGACGGGCTGGTACCCATTGAACATAATCCGCCTCCGTGGAACTGCCTCCGTGGTCTAATGGTTAAGAGCATTGGGCACTTGACACGGAGGTCGTGGGTTCGATTCCCACGGGGGGCACCTAGTGAAATGTCACTTTGTGCGTTTTTCCCCAGTTGGTTAGGACATTGCAGGCTGAGTCACCTGATTGTCTGAAAAGAAAGATGATTCCGTGCTTCGGATCGCACGTTAAACTGTTGGTCCCAGCTACTATCTCTGGTGGTAGTAGTCGTTACATAAAAACCACGTCAGAGGCCGTAAGGCGGTTTGAATAAACTCTGACACCAGCACGGCTAGCATGCCACCCACGACAAAGCGTTTAAACGAGAAAAACGACATGCGCGCTCTTTTTGGCGTACGTAAAATAATAAAGATGGAGGCACGTCTCGGTTTTTGTCTTTTTCTCGGCGTTGGCATGCTAGAGGGGCAGGGCTTGCAGCCCACTCGATAAGAAGTAGAAGAACATAATAATAGCACATTATGCAATATGCAATTTTCAATTTATTGTTACCTGTTGTGTCATTATAATAACGAGAATACATTTTAATAAAGTTATTTATTTGTATCAAATCATAAATTATGTTGTTAACTTATAGAACATTATCATATTTTAATGTAAGATATGATACACACCTTTTCTGGTAAGCTATAGAGGCTCATATTCTGTACTATAATTGTAAGACCTTGCTAAAACCTACAGTTAAATGTCAAAATCCATACATTTCGACCCTACTTAGCTCGAACTTAAGCATCAATTACATTGAACAATTTGCAGGGAGCCAACATTTAGTGTATTATGGTAGGTAAGGTAACCTAGTTTAAGGTGAACAGAATCAAATGAGATCGAACCCCGAACCTGATTTTTAGTAGGCTTAAGTAGGTAAACTGGTTTTCGCTTCTTGTATGAAAACAATCATCTCGAAAACATTACTACACTCGCGAGCAAAACTATGGAATCACCTACTTGTGATTTACTACGAGCAATCTTAAGAACTAAATGACTAATGAAGGTTAATAAGAATGGTACCATTTTAAAGGCAATACTGTTAACTTTAAATTAATACCATATTCATTTAAATCAGACCCGTATTTCAGAAGATGTTCTGGTTTAAGTAAAGGAGTAAGAAAAAAGACATGTTTTAATTACTCGATACCCGGCGAGTTGCGCGACATTGACCCCCTATAAAAGCGCATGGTATCGGAATTTCCTTATCAGTCTGCTATCACACGTTGACTGGTACACATCTCTGCTAAATTCAACCCTTGACCTTGGACGATAATGGATACCACTGCTGTAGAAGCAGCACAAATTGTTGCCCTACTGCAACAAGGGCTTAGCCAGCGTGCTGTCGCACGTCAGCTCCACATAAGCCAGTCCTGTGTCTCGAAAGTTTACAAACGCTTTCGGGAGACTGGAAGCTTCATCCCGAGACCAAGATCTGGAAGGCGTCGGTGCACTTCGGAGAGAGATGACCGTTTTATCGTGTCAACTTCTCTTCGAAATCGTCATTGCACTGGCGTCGACGTCCAGCAGGAGCTCAGACAAGTTCGCGGGGTGGCTGTCAGTGAGTGGACAGTTCGGCGAAGACTCAGGCAAGCGAACTTGACTCCAAAAAGGCCTGCCACAGGCCCAAAACTGACGGCAGCTCACCGACAAGCATGCCTTCAGTTTGCTCGGGCCCATCTTAATTGGGAATTCGAGCAATGGAAGCGAGTTATGTTCTCAGACGAGAGCAGAATGTGCTTGCACGGTAGCGATCGAAGGGGCCGGGTCTACAGGCGGCCTGGGGAGCGATTTGCTCAGTGCTGTTTCGCTGAAACGGTAGCCTATGGGGGAGGTTCCTGCATGATGTGGGCCGGCATTTCATTTGACGGAAAAACGGAGCTTGTTTTCGTGCCTGGTGGGGGACGAGGAGGCGGTCTAACTTCAGATCGATACATAACCGATATTCTGCTGGAACATGTCGTTCCTTATGCGGGATATGTCGGTGATAACTTCCTCCTGATGCACGATAACGCCCGTTGTCACACTGCACGTGCCACAGCTGAGTTCCTGGGTGAAATTGGTATCGCCACATTGGACTGGCCAGCGCTCAGCCCCGACTTGAATCCCATTGAGTACTTATGGGATAAGCTGAAAAGGAGGGTTCGATCCCGAAATTCAGCTCCTTCAAGTGTTGATGAGCTGAAATCGGCTTTGATAGAGGAGTGGGAAAGTATCCCACAAGATTCCATCAAGAAGCTAATTAGGTCCATGACGAATCGTCTTCGAGCTGTAATTAGGGCTAGAGGAGGCAACACAAAATATTGAAAACAAATTATCAAGACCAAATAAAAATTTTACTCTAAATTTTTGTTTTTTCCCTGATTCCCATTTCCCTATTTCATCACTTTTTCTTTACTCCTTCACTTAAAGCTGGACAGCTCCTGAATTACGGGTCTGATTTAAATGAATATGGTATTAATTTAAAGTTAACAGTATAACCTTTAAAATGGTACCAATTTCATTAACCTTCATTAGTCATTTAGTTCTTAAGATCGCTCGTAGCAAATCACTAGTAGGTGATTCCATAGTTTTGCTCGCGAGTGTAGAACTAAAAAAAGAAAGCAATGCTACCTAACATTATTTAATAAAGAATCTATGTGCGTTTGGATTGAGGAGCCACATTTGCTATTGAAAAAAGAATTCTATGGCCATTTTGTAGGAAATTTGTAGATTTTGTAGGCCCAATCCTGGAATTTGTAGGAAAAGTATAGAGAAGTTACATGAACATAAAGGTGGCTCCTCAATCCATAACGTCAGGATTGAGGAGCCACCCTGTATCTCTGAAAGTACGTGATTAATATTTTTGAAAATTTTGTAGGATTTTGTAGGAGTTGGAAAAAGATCCTACAAAAAAAATCAGCTCTCTGCGACTAAAACTGAAAAAGCTACAATACTTTGATTGTGGCTCCTCAATCCTGACGCATCAGGATTGAGGAGCCACCCTGTACCTCTGAAAGTACGTGATGAATCTTTTTGAAAATTTTGTAGGATTTTGTAGGAGTTGAAAAAAGATCCTACAAAAAAAATTAGCTCTCTACGACTAAAACTGAAAAAGTTACAATAGATAATTTGATTGTGGCTCCTCACACCAGATAAATGCCTATAACTACATATGTACGTAACGGAATTCACAACCGATGATGCCAATATTTAGTAGAAATTTCTACTAAATATTGGCGTAGTCAAATGTCGCATATCATCAATACCTACAGAGCTACGCGTTTTTTCAATTTTCCATATAAATCCACCATATAGGGTGACCACTAATAAGTTAAATCCTGAGACACATTTTAGTACTATCAAGTTGGTGGCTTATTATGTCCAGAAAAAGAATGCATAAGATTACTTTTCCCTTAGTCACCTCGTCAAGTACTTACCTACTATTTAGTTCAAATTGTTTTAGCTTCTTGTTCGTTGTTAATTGATCGTAATTTGATGTAAGTACCTATACATTTTCCTAAAAATGTGTTCTGTGGTGTTCAGTGACAAAAAAACTCAGTCGAAATGCAACAAATTTTTAGGTAAGTGTAAATTTCTAAACATGTACTTAAAATTATCAGTACTTACTACTACCTACTATACGATCCTGAAATTAGGTGATGCATTCAGGAAACCACAGACATGTACACACACACCAAGGTAGGTACTTAACTAGTTTTTGAATCATGTTAAGTACTTCATATCTCTTATTTCAAAGGGGATATTACCTTTGGCGCGCTCCATACAAACGAAGTTTGTGTATATCATTAATACTAAATAAATGTAAATGACCTATACTCTTTCCTAGCTAAACTAGATATACCTACTTTGACTATTATAATTATCTACTTGTGTAGGTACTATCTACCGACATATTGAATTTACCTTTATATACCGTGTTGGAGTGTCACTGTATTCCATTTCTCTTATACGTATATTTTCAATAAACAGATGTTCTTCAAATACGCGAATTTATAGTAGGTGACCAATTGAGTCTGCCAGTTGCGAAGACCCATATATTTTTAAAATATTCGTCGCTTGGAAAACTGAAGAAAAAATACATCACTTAAAAACGCAAAAAAGCTACAACTCCTCACCCTACCTATACGAAAAAATTGGTAAAGTAGTTTTTACGTGATGCTCGAACAAACAAACAAACACACAAACAATCAAACGAATAGACAAACAGACATAAAAAAAACCTCACTAACTATTCTTTATGATCCAACCTTAGACGATTTATATAGGGACCGCCTCGCCTTAGCATTTCCCCTCTGCCAACGTGCCAGATCAAACAATCTTACGCATTTACATACAATTTTATACCTTATCTATCACTAAACAGCCTTTAATTGCGGAACAATAATTTCGAAGCTATCGCGTTTGGGGTTCACACGACACAGTTTTTCATGAATTTTAACATTCAAAATTAAAATCTAAAGTGATGGAATAAAGTCCAAAGTTGCGGATTTCATGCTGCCTCAAACATACATACCTCATGCTACCAAAAAGTGGCAGATAAGTTTGTTAGTAGAATAAATAAATACTCTAAGGGCCTGTTTCACCACTTCTGAATAAGTTCTTGTTAGCGTATCCGACAGATATTTTGACATAATTTCATACAAAATATGTCAAACTATCCGTCGGATAAGCTAACAAGAACTTACCCAGAAGTGGTGAAACAGGCCCTAAGGATTCAACTCACGTCAACGACATCTATCATGGTATGTTTTACAGGTTAACCTAACTAATGCTGCTGGCACGTTCACAGACACATACAAATGAGTTCGATGAGACATTCTGCGTGCAGTGAGACAAAGGCATTGCGTAAATGTGTGGCACGCGCCAGCTTTAGTTAACCGACCTCTATTTTTAATGCTGTTTTTTGTTGGAGCTTTTAACCCTGAGGCAATGACAGCTATCCATGGTATGGTATGCTTAACTACGTTTAACTAGCGGTTACAAAATACCTCATGAAACCTCTTCCGGCTTACCCTTGGCACAGCCCTTGGTGTACCTTATTTTCAAGGTGGAAACAGGGTAATTTTAATATGACATCTGACCACCCTTATTGAGATTACAAATCACAAAATTTAGCTTTAACTTTTAAATTATTGTCTTTAACACTTGCCCGATGAATGAAACTATTAAAATGCGTTTTATTATTAATGTTTCCTGCAATAAAACGTGAATTAATGTTAACATACCCGTGGAATGAAATATTTTCTTTGCAACGTTCAGTGCGGCTCTTGCATCCTAAAACGCTGCACGCTACCATGTTGTGAACTTAAAGTCACCCACTCGCAACAAATTACAATGAATTAAATTATTACGAAATAACTATTCATCGAAATATAGAGCAACAAACATTTTTGTGAAATTTTTGTTGTCTGACTCCGATGTCAGACCATAGAGGCTAGAGCAAAAATATGGCTACGTCAATAAGGACAGCAATAAGGTAGCGATCTCCTTTTTTAACTAGAGTGAATTTGTATTATGCATCCCTCAATGAGTAAATGAGACAAAACACGTTCTTCGTTCTATTACTTGCTCTTTCTACGGTCATTCTAAAGTCATGTTATCTGAGGAAATGAGATGGGAGACATCAGTGACGTCATAAAGGTCATAGATTCTGGCTTCAAACAGTTGTTTGTAATGCAATCTCCTTGGTAGTCAAAATCACAAACATAAAATTAAAAACTGATTTGACTTTTATGTGTCAAATGTCAATTTTCATATAATAATAAAATAAAATACGGCCATTGAAAAAGAAAATAACACGTTTCTTTCAATTATTTTTAATATTACCTTTTATCTTTTGAGCATCTAAATTGCTATACAATTATTAGTTTTCTAATTTATTTACTCTAAACATGGCATTGCCCTGGCATATACCACTAGAATGCACACCAATATTCAAACCAAAGCCAGTACCACCCCAAACATCGCTGCTAAAACACTACGCAAAGCTTAACATTAATGAAAACCCTTCAGAAGAACTCCAAACTGGACTGATGTGCGATATTGGAACAAACAATAAAGAACCATCCACAATTCAACGCTTAATAGCCTCTGGAATGACAGTTGCAAGGATCAACATGAGAGAAATGGAACCAGACGTTTGTGCCCAAATAATCCAGAGTATCCGACAATCTGTTTACAATTACAGTGCAGAACTAGAATATGTATATCCTCTAGCTATACTAGTAGATGTCAAAGGCCCTGATATTACTACTGGTAACCTCAAAGGTGGCCCTAAAGCTGTTATAGAACTAATGCAAAATGCTTATGTGAGATTGACCAATGATATAAATTGGAGAGACAGTGGAACAGTGGAATGCATTTACCTTGATTATGAATTTTTGACATATTTAGAACGCGGCGATTTCATTTTTATTGATAGCTGCGGTCCTGGGAAAATTAAATTGGTCGTTTCTAACGTCGGTGATGATTCTTTAGAATGTGAAGTTGCAAATGGTGGAACTATTGGTTCTAGAATGACTGTGTGGATCAGTCATGCACCTAGAGACATTGAAAATACTAGCAAGCGTGGCAGCAAAGATCAGTTATCTTGTGACGAGGTATCAAAACATTCTTTCGAATATATCGAAGATCAGATATCTTGGGCTGTTGCTTCAGATGTCGATGGCTTACTAGTTTCAAATACACAAGTTGTAAATGACATTACACATGTAAAAGAGTTGCTTTCTGATAAAGGAAAGCATATTCTTGTGTTTGCTTCTATTGAAACAGTAATGGGGTTTGATAATATTGATGAAATCTTAACTAAAGCTGATGGGATTTACTTCGACAGATGCGTTCTCAGCACAGATATGCCAGTTGAGAAAATATTTATAGCTGCAAAAATAATTTTGGCTAAATGCGATGACACTGGTAAACCTTGTATTTGTAAAGCTGTTATAAACGAAACTATACCAATACTATGTGTTACTGATATCGCTAATTTAGTAATAGATGGTGCTGATGTACTAGCTTTGGAGCTCCATTACGATTCGCCACTAATGAAAGTGACACCAACATACTATGACGCTATTAAAATGGCTGAACAATGTCTAGCAGCAACTTCTGTCATATGCAGACATGCGGAACGTATCACTTGGCAACCAAAAATTTATGGGAACATGGAATTAATGCAAAGTCCTCTAGAAGAACCATCAAAAGCCGTATGCGTATCAGCAGTTGAGTTAGCCATGAGATCTCGTTCAGTGGCCATTATTTGTCTAACCAATTCCGGACGTACTGCTAAAATACTATCGCATGCCCACCCACCTTGTCCAGTAGTAGCTGTTACAAGGGCTTGTCATACTGCAAGACAATTACGTTTTTGGAGGAGTGTAAGAGCGATGCATTATTTTGAAGTACCTAAAAGTACTTGGCAGTTGGAAGTGGAGTCGAAGGTACATGCAGCTCTTGATTATTGTAAGGCGAAGAGGTTGTTGAAGGCAGGTGACCCTTACGTGATAGTGACTGGGTCCAGGAAAGGGATCGGGTATTGTGACGCAGTTAGACTTTTGTATGCTAGTGCTAGGGAGACTATTGTTCTGGATTGATTTTGTATGTTGTTATAAATTGTTTTTATGAATATTGTTATTGACGTTTTGAATAATAAAGTTATTATATGTTTGTGGTTTCTTTTGTATTGAAAAGTCTTTACCGATATTTTAAGGACACTATTTTCAGTTTACCTTTGGTTGCTTATAATTATAACATATTTATATCGATCAAACTTAATACTTCTCTTCCATTCTAAATATTTTTCAAACCTTTTCTAAGTACAGAGACTAAGACGCAAAACTTTAAATCTACATTACATATTATAATATTATAAAACTATAACAGAAGTGTCTGTACATTGGACATATTTTTACAAAAAGTGCCCGGACTCCAAATTTCCGATTTACCGATTCTTTGATTTTTTGTGTTGTTAATTTGAGTGTCAAGCAAAAACAGCTAGACCGATTTTGATAAAACATTTAGTTCCTGTTTCACCACCTCAGAATAAGTTCTTGATAGCTTATTTGTCAGATCGTTTTTCATGTATCACCCAACTCTACGGTGATAAACCGTGTCGCTATAAACGCACACAGACATAAGTTGTATGACGCGTCACGCACACCAACCTAAGAAAGTGGACCGCTTTTGTTTTATACAGTAGAAGCGTGAGGCTATATCTAGACATACTTCATCTAAGAGGACTAGTCAAAACATTGCACCTGGTTTTGTTATCAAGCCAGACTATAATCTCCTATAAACTCCTTCATATCTACTCGCCCGGTCCTACGCAAACGAGACAGAATGATGTATGAGTGACGCGAGAGCAGATCTATCACATTCTATTAATATTCAGCGGCGACGCCTCGGCACTTACTGCTAACTGAAGATAGCTGGAATATCGTGTTTTGTGAAAATTCTTGAAGGTGACAAATTAGTATTGAAATAGATGGAGTTATATTGAGGTAATGTAGAATATAACTTAGTGGGATCACACACAATGACGCATTGACGGAGCGGCAGACGTCAGTCCGTCATTTGTGAAGCAAGGAGTTGTATGAAACCGCACGTCGAAGCACACACGGCGCGTCAATCCGTCACCGTGTGTGCTTCTACGTGCGGTTTCATACAACTCCTTGCTTCACAAATGGCGGACTGACGTCTGCCGCTCCGTCAATGCATCATCGGGTGTGAACGCACTAAGGATAACATTTATTTATAGGGCTCACTGGCCACTGTGATTAAGAGGTCTCTCCCTCGTGCAGGCGGTCAGTGGTTCGATTCCAACGTCAGAAGTTTTACGAATAATATTTAGGAACTGATGTTCTATTTGTAACATCGTTCAATAGTTGTAGTGCCCCAAGGTTGTCTGGAATAAAAACATTTTAGCGATAAGTTTGTCTAATTTTGTATATCCTATATGTATTTTCTCTCTAACTTATGTACACACGGCGACACATCATGATACGCACCCTATTACCCATAACTACACTACGCACAAAACACAAAATAGTGCGGTAGAGAGCCTGCATAGACGCGGCTGCAGGCGCGGGCGCAGCGTGCCGTGAGACGAAACAACAAACTTCTAATAGTTCAAAGTCCAAACAGGGTAACCTGAACTGTCGCCGTGTGTACGTCATACCGACTGTTCTCAAACGGTGAAAAAAACATCATGAGGAAGCCTGCGTACGTTGAAGAAGAAATTCCAATGCGTACCTACATGAAGTCTACCAATCAGCATTGTGCACGCATGGTGGACTAACGCCCGTACACTCTCCTTGGCGGTGGGCCTGTGCCCTGCAGTGGGATGTATTTTACTCTCTGTGTACCTACTATGTTTTTAGCGTACAATAAAGTGTGATTGATTGAACATCGACGGTCTTCGTTGAAGTATACAAGTGTTCTTCTGTCGAATTGATGGCATGACATGACATAGAGTTCGAGTAAGTGAGGAATACACTGGTTTCTGTCGTCCACCTACCACCGAGAGGCAGGGAGTGTCCGTAAAATACGTAGGTAGGCAATGATATTAATGTTACTACGCATTTCTAAGCTCACTGTGGGTAGTCTTTCTTATACTGCAACCCTGTTTCACCCCTACCATAGTATGCTAAAAACTACAAGTGGTGAAGCTCAATGGTCGCGACAGGTCAATCGAGAGCGGTTTGCGGGGGCAGGAGGAGCGCGCCACGGTACAGGACGACCAGGAAAATAATTCCGCTCGTCAATCTTCGTTTGCGCAGAGCAGACCCGAGTCCTCGTCAAAACCCGAAGTCATTTAGTAATCAAAGGGTGCAAAGTCAGATAGCAGCAAAAACGGCGCGAAAACAATGAGACAATAGCGGGGGATTGAAGGTCATCCTGATTTGTCACTATAATTTCGCGCGCTATTAAAATTTATCGTAGGTACCTACATCGGTAAGACTTATAAACATGGCACTACTGTATCGACCGCACTCGCTTATTTTGCGAATTCAGTGCCGGTGCCCTGTCCGCACACCGCGCTAGCATAGACCCGCCGCAACCGCTGAGCTCCACCACTAGTAGTTTTATTACACTATGCCCTTACACTTCTCAAACACATCTAACCCGCAGCTTAGTATACAATAAAACTATATGAGCCGTGTTAGGGCTATCACCGTCCAGTTTTATTTTATTACTGCAAACTAATCTCTGAGGCTTCTGACTTACGATTACTTTTCGTTTAAGGTTCGGATGGGAGTGGAAAATAGGGAGAAGTTCTGCCATAAGAATAAATAATAGACTATAGAAGTGTAACATCATGCGCTGTTGGTTATACTAACACAAGACGGTATTTTAATCCATGGTCATGGTGTCCTATCCCATACAAATGAAATTTTTGTTTAAAAATGGCAATATATGGCGTTATGGTATCAATTTGTAATTAATGTTTACGTAAAAGTGTAAATTGTTACTAAAAATACATGATCTGACTATATAACGAAAATCTGACTGAGTAACGAAAATCTGACTCTATAGAAGCATAGAAATTTGTTTCTAGATTGTTTCTGCAAAATTTCATTGACTTTAAATGGTTAGTATTGAAAATATCAGCATAGTACGTTTGTATGCAGAGCGCATTTTCGCTCTCGGAATAATATGCTTCAGACCATCAAACTGAACAAACGTTAATGGCGACTCGACCCCAATGTATTAAAAATAGATTCGCGATTTCTTTTTATTGGCTCCTAATGCAAGTTGTTCAGTTTGATGGTCTGAAAAACCTTTTGATAAACAATGTATTTAAATTTACACCCTGTATAGTGTAGTTTAAAACCTACATTACAAAGAGTGTAAAATCCTTAGCCCTAAAAAGACGACGCGACGGGCTCACCCCCCGTCACACTGGACAGAGTTTCGGTACTACTGGTGAAAAGTGCGTTCATTCCCAGTAGTTCTACTGAACAGTTCTACCGTAGAACTAATGGGACTTTTATTTCCCACTAGTTCTACTTTTAAATGCACCTCCGAATAGTGGAACTAGTGGGAACATTACTTCTCAATAGTTCTACTAGATGTTCCGAGATTTCAGAATATCTCTGACTACCTCGGGGAATATAGTCTAGAGCATATCGTCACCTCCAAGGTAAAAAGTCTAACGCGCCATTTGGCCCAAATTGAGTTATATATATCATTGGAATCAGCTGATTTTTCTCCGTCGATCTGTCTAGGTTTCGTAGAGATCTAAGCACTTTTTTGGCGCTTCAGAATTGTGAAAACCCCCTAAATTTGGATGACAAATGACTGAACTGACGCTTTTTTCCACCTTTTCTACGTTAGTAAGTTTACCTTATCGATATTTTTTAGTTGGTGGTTGGTTAGTCATTTGCGATTTTTTAAATTTATCTTATGTTGGCGCTTTAGAACTTTGTGCATACCAATAATCTTGAGTGTTATGTAGCTTAGTAAATCGTGCCCACCCTGTGTTGAATTTTTAGATACGATTAGTATTATTCTTAAACTGATAAGATTACATTCAAATACGTTTAGTGAATAGTCCACAATACATTTAGCATTCTTCTGGCATATTATCCATTTTAAACCACTCAAAAAGTAATGATTGAATATGGTTAGTAAAAGACATAAGAATAAGAAGAAAAATATTACCTTGGTCTAGCAAGTTAATCTACTAGTATCTACTTACGTACGAAATGTAAATGAAATTTTACTAGACTACTACTTTTTACTATTCTACACGTAATCCATGTCCTAAGAATAATCACGTTTTTTTTATGGTAATATATATTTTATTGTAAACTTATAAGGTTGAAATCCGTTTACTACGTACTTTGTAGGCAAAAATAAATGGATTTGCAAAACAACGGGTGGCGAATTGATTGTGCCTCCTGGAGTTGGCTCCATAGTGAAAGTTGTTCAGTTTGATGGTTTGGGACGTTTTTCGACCCATGTTCCTTAGGGAAAGTGGTTTAGTTTCATGTTCTGAACTCACCCTATGCTGACAATTTTTTAATGGGATGATCAGACCATCAAATTGAACAACTTTCTCTATAGCACCAACATCGAAATCACGAAAAAAAAATTTGCTCTTCCATACAAAACTACAATCCTACTCGAGCCAAATGTATGGCAAAACTTTTTTTAAGCGATTACGATGGTGGTCCCATAGAGAAAGCTGTTCAGTCTGATGGTCTGATCATCCCCTTACAAAAGTGTCAGCATATTTATTTTATTTTAATTTATTTTATATTAGTCGGGATGCTAACAGCCTCTTTTACAATGTAGTGTATTTAGAATAACAAACCATTTGCCATTTACAAGCATCCACATATACATTTTATATATACTTATAACTATCAATTTACGTTTCAATAAATGGTCTTTAGAGTAGAAACTATTAAGAAGTTTCAATAGTCTTATCAACTAATTAAGAATGTATAGAGTGTTCTTCTTATGATGTGGGCAAGCCCTGGTGTCAGAGTTTTTTCAGACCGCCTTATGGCCCTTGACGTGGTTTTTATGTAACGACGACTACCTACCTCCAGAGATAGTAGCCGGGACCAAAGACTTAACGTGCCATCCGAAGCACGGAATTATCTTTCCTTTCAGACAATCAGGTGATTCAGCCTGCAATGGCCAAACCAACAGGGGAAAAACGCACAAAGTGACCTATCACTAGGTGTCCCCTGTGGGAATTGAACCCACGACCTCCGTGTAAAGAGCTCAATGCTCTTAACCATTAAACTACGGAGGCAGGTATAAAGTAATAATACCTGTATAGAGCAGACAAGGCGAACAAAATCTGTACACCAAATCCGCAGTGCGGGGCGCATACTGGGAGCAGTGTCGCGGTGTGTAAAGTAAGGTTATTGCACCAATTAGCTTATATGCGTGATATAAAAAATTCAGTCTCGGTGTCTCTCCTCTATAGTACGTCAATGGAATAAGTATGCATTTTCGACGTTGTTAGAGAGCTTGTCCTCTAGGGATCTACTCAAGTGACTGTGGGGAGGTAAGGGGGCCTGTTCAGTTGCATGAAAACCTATAAGTAGGAAGGTTAGGTATAATGGCCGGCAAAGTTCTTGAAATGCCTTCAATGCAAAAACAAAATCTTTAGGCATAAAAGGGCTACCTGCGCAGGAAGTGCGACTCGCACTTGGTCAGTTTTATTAGAATAGCTCTGACTTTCTTCAGGAAATACAAAAGTAAACATATTCTGTACCCAGGTAGGTTATATTATACAGGATCTAAGGAAAAGTATCATTAACCATTAAACAACATAGGTACTCTACCCATCAAACTGTCATTTTTTACTATAAGAACAAACCGTTCAGAGCAACTGCAATACCAAATCGACTCAAATGTATGCAACAGCAGTTTTTTGTTGTTCCGAAAGCCGGGGAGGAAATACTGACAAGTAACGGTTAAGTATACATATAAATACGTGTGTACCTACATACTAAAGAATAAGAATAACTATAGAAGAGTAACTCCAAACAAAATCGACATAATTTTGGCACCTAATGATAAATGACCATGTCGCATAAGTTTTGGTGGCAAGGTACAGATTTTAAAGAACAAATTTAGAACACGGTACAGTTTTTTTGGTGCCACATTTTAAGCTTGATTTACATTTCTATACATTCTTATTCTTAGCCTAAATACAACGAGCTTCCCCATAGAGCCCGATTGCAGCGTCACCTACGAGTTCAATCTAAATAGAATAGAATAGAACTGATTTATTTTTAAATTTACAATCGAGAGAGAGACCCACTCAAACACACAAAAAGAAATCATTAAAATCAGTCTACCCGTTTAGGAGTAGTTCAGTGACATGAACACGGACATTAGAATTATCTATATATGTATCCTATACTAATATTGGAAAGATTTGATTTTTTGTTTGTTTGTTTGTTTGTTTGTAATGAATAGGCTCCGAAACTACTGGACCGATCTGAATAATTCTTTCACCATTAGAATGCTACATTATCAGTGATTAACATAGGCTATAAAAAACGGCCAAGTGTGTCGGGAAGATTTTAAGGGTTCGCCGAGGTCCTCTAGTATAATATAAAGATATACCAATAAATGTGATTTACCTTCTCTAAAATTAAATTTTATGGTCCACCACACACATACGGAATTTCGAATTACGGTTACGATTCGCATGAATTTTCCCGCTTCATAATTCCGTTCGGAATTGCGGCGGTGTCAAATCCTATACAAAATCACAATTCTGATTCGCAATTCCGTATGTATGTATGTGGTAGGTCTAAGTAATAGAAACGTACCAAGTACGTACCAAGGTTCCTGCCAGCAGTGTTACCAGATCCATGATTAAGAATTATCCCAGATTGGCCTCAAAATTATCGTGTTTTTATCGCATCTCAAATTCCCAAAGCTTACGATAGTTTTGAGAATTTGGGATGTCTCTTATGAGTCTAAAAGAGAGAGAGAACCAAATGGTGTACGAAATTCAATCATTCTTACCTACATTACGTGCTAGTATTTAATGTTACAAACTTTTGATTGAAACGACACAATGAGTAAATACTTATTTCTATCTCAACTTTTCTCATAAGAACTTAAATTTTAGTAATATTTGAACACTGTACCCACAATACTAAACGTGAGTATGATGTATCGTTGGAATTTATTGGAAAATATTGTTGAAAATAGTGATTGGGTACACTGATTCCATTACATTTAAAAATTATCGTGGATTATCGTGGATTACCGTGGAAATTTTACGAATTATCGTGCGATACCAGATTTTTATTTTCTATCGCATGGCACTCAAAAATATCGTGGATCTAGGATAATTATCGCACGTCTGGGAACACTACTTCCTGCATGGGGCTTTATTAATAACCTCTATCATAGGCATGACAAACTTGTGGCCTGCGGGACGCATGCGGGCCTCATTGCGTATTTCAATTAAATTATATTTTATTGCACACCAAAACAGAAAATACATTTTGTCTTTTTACGGCCCGATTTGGAAGGCGATTGCGCTTTAAAACATCGAAGTTCAATCCTAATCCAATTTCAGTTCTAATCACATTGCAATTTAATTCCGTCTCTCGCTAACCTTCACTTATTCACTTTGCATTTACAGCCTTTAACATTTGAGCAATCAGTTGCAAACGGCTCTAAGGGTGCCTGTCCACTGAAGCGGAACGAGGCTGCGGAGCATAGAAACGGAGAAATATTAACCAATAAACCAGGAGCAGAGATATTATGCAATCCTGTTGGTTAATATTTCTCCGTTTCTCCGCTACGCAGCCTCGCTTCGCTTCACGAGACGGACAGGTGTACGTCTGTCAAATGAATGGTGCAATACCGAATATGTTAAAAGTTGTGGTTCGCACGCAGTCCAATCATGGTTCAGTTGAAGGTCCCAAAAAATATTTTCAATTCGATGTCCCAATTACTGTAGCCTTTTCCTTCCACCCTACCTTAATCTTTCAATACCCTACCCTTTACTTTACTACTACTAGCTACAGCCCTGCCTGATTTAGTTCCAGCTTAGGATATACCTAGGGTTGACACAACCACATGCATGTCTTCCCGTGGGTGACTTATACATTTTACACCTACTCGGATCTCTTAATGATAATTCGTGTTACTGTCGGTAGAACGATGTACTTATATCACAAACTACATGACCCATATGCATAGTATGGCAAGTTTCTAAATATTGCTTATAGTATAGGTACAGGGTGAAATTGATATCGTTAGTATCTTTTAAACTAAGAGTCTAACCATCAAACTGAACAACTTTTTATATGCAAACCGATCGGAGCAAAAGAAAATCAGCTTTTAAAAGTTGTTCAGTTTGATGGGTAGACTCTTCGTTTAAAAAGGATGCTAATGATATCGATTTCACCCTGTAGATAAGGTTTTTATATTTATTAATTGTATGATGTGACTAAGAGATACGTTTTTTTAGCGATTTCAACGTTGGTCCCTTACTAAAAGTAGTTCAGTTTGATGGTTCGAGGTAACCCTTAAAGTAGGTAGGTATGTATCGCATTTAAGTTAACACCCTGTAGTTACCTAATATAAAGTTAAAGTTAAAGAAAGTTTAACTTTAAGTAAGTAAGTATAGTTTTAACCTTACTAGACGACTGCATCCTGTGTTTAGCTGTCTCCGGTTGGGCCTCCAAACGAACAGTGCAGGTGTGGTGCCGCTGCAGACAGGCTAGGCCAGAAAGGACTTTCTTGCCGGAGAAGTGCCGGTCGCGTCCCGCGCCATACTGCTCTGAATGACGTTATTCGTCGGGCTCTTGCCTCAGTGAACATTCGGGCAAAGGCTGAACCAAATGGCACGCACGCAAATATCCGCACTGATGGCAGGAGGCCCGGCGGGTTAACGCTTAATCCTTGGTGACAGGGGAGAAACCAGGTATGAGATGTGACCTTTGTGGACACGCTAACCTCGTCTCACCTCCAGGCCACTTTCGTGGACTCCCTAACCTCGTCTCACCTCTAGGCCACTTCCGAGAGCGCTGATGCTGCTGCGGGCGCTGAAATCCTGAAGTGTCGACAGTAACGCGATCTGACCGGCAGCTACAATATTATTCACGCCAATGGGTTTTGAGACGCTAGGTCCTTGGGGCCCACAGGCTAAAGCGATTATTGCAGACCTATTGGGGCGTCTCAATGAGATCTCTGGTGGCCGCAGAGCTGGCAGCTCCTTGCAATAATCAGCCTCACCATCCAGAGGGAGAAGGATTCTAGCCTGTTGGAAACTGTGTCTTATGGCGACGCTATGGAGTGTGTGTGTTATAATTTGTAATTTTTATGTTTAGTTTGTTCTTTTTTGTAATATTTTTCTAATAAATTAGGTAAGTTAAAAACTAAGGTAATTCCTAATAACAAATTCATAGGGATAGGTATTAATTTGGTTTCTTCTTATTCCATAAATAAAAGCATGTCACAAAATGCTGTGATTTGTTTACCCGACTGCCCCAGGAGGGTTATGTTTTTCGAGTGTATGTAAAGTATGTATGTTGCATGTCCATTTCGTAAAAAAATGATTATCCGCTCCATGCCGCAATTGTTAGTTTACATGTTGTTAAATTCAATAAAGGATTTTTTTTTGGTATTTTATTTTATGTCATGATTGTTTTACCTCCAAATACGATTTTGATAATATTTAGATGTTACTAAATGGGATATGAAATCATAAAAAATTGCTAAGATAGTAAAGGCCACGATAAAAATCCAGGCGTTTACATTTATGGCTATGTTTAGATAAAATTAGGGCTCTATTAATTATTAAAAGAGATTGTTTATGCCATGATATTATGTCCTTATTTCAGCTGTCTGGGGTCGTATACGATAAACGCCATAGGCAGAAACAGGATAGGTATAGACTAAAGAATACATAGGTACATGCATTACAATTATACAATTTGTAATTGTTAATTGAATTACTTTACAACAATTACACGTAATTAGTAATTGAAATCTACAATTATATTTTGTAACTGAAGTCTAAAATTATATTAATTATATTTCGGTAACTAATATTTTTTTTTCCAACACTTACATAATTATACTGTACGACAACATTAACGCTAACAACGTTTTTCCCTTAATATAAGCTGGCTAGTTAGTTAGAATACCAATAATATTCTTGAAGGAGAATTTACTGTTAGTATAATTAAACTTCACAAAAACGTCTAGTTAGTCTTTGTCACTGAAGCTAAAAGTCTGCTTAGTGTTTTTCACATAATCTAAACATTTAATTGCTGCCTTTTAAGTATTTTGCAACAGTTTAATCATCTAAGATTTGGTTATTAAGTTTTGTATGCAGTCTGATAAGAAACTAAATATGTGCGCTTAGTAGAATGCTAACAAGTTCAGTTTACATCAAAACCTCAATAAGTCGTTTGAAAACTTTGCTTTTGTACTGAATGTTAACGGTTAGTCTTTTTACCTTACCGCATTTTCTAGTCGAATCGAAGACAAATGTCTCAAGCGACACTTTTCTTCTAAACCAGCTTATTTAGCTGACATCGATAGATGTCATAACATAGCTCGCATAATTGGCTTTCATACAGTCTAAGAAATTCAAGAATGTCTTTACCAGGAAGAAAGATATGATTTTTTTTCGTAAAAAAAAAACTTTAAACCGCTCTACTGTAAAATGGTGAAATGGCGCGTTAGACTTTTTACCTTGGAGGTGAATTATGCTTATGCCTAAAAATACAACCTTTTCAATCGATAGGGAAAGAATGAGGGGGTGTTATAATCATCATCATCCTTTGTCTTGTTGTTTAGACATAGCATAAGAGCATATGCTCATGACTATATGCTCCGAGGGGGAACTCAGATATCTTCTAAATACAGGGTGTACCAAAACAACCTAGTAATAATAGTTAAGGGGGTGCTTCAGACCAAACTTGTAAGATGATTATTTGACGAAGCATGTTGCGGATCTCTAACTGTTTATTGAATGTTTTGTCGAAGCATGTTGCTGATAACCGGCTGTTATATTATAATATGATTGACGAAGCGTGTGCGAACTGCTTGTTTTTATATTAACCAATTATAGTACTGTAGCCGGGGGACTTTTTAATTACCAGGTTAAAGTTAAGGTAAAATTTTTAAAGTTCCAGGTTACCGATTTTTTTCTATAATACTGTCATGTTCTTCAACTTAGTTCAATACCCAATATACCCATACGTAATAGTTGGACTGTCTAAAGTTGCCATACAAAGCTAAGATGAAAAAGTCAACTTTGATTGGTCTTATAGCTTTGTATGATAACTTTAGACTGTCTTACTGTTACGTATGGGTATTAAACTAAGGTGAAGAACATGACAGTATAGAAAAAAAACGGTAAACTGGAAATTTTTAAATTTCAGACCATTTTTTCTACGGCGGGTTGTGATCTGTAAGTCTTAGGTTCTTATAATATTAGTCATTTAATACATTACAAAAATTTCTTTACTGCAATCGGTAATCTTTTTGGTAATTAAAAAGTCGGCTACAGTACTATTATCATTGTAATTGAAACTAATATTTGTACTATGAACACTGACATAAAAGGTCATAGTCGATTGCAGCGCCCCCAAACCAGGTTTTTTATATTTCTGGTCAGGCTTAACCTTTTGCGCTAAATAGCCACATGTTAAAGTGTTGCAGCAAATGGTAACGAAAAACTAAACTATCGTTACTAACAAAAAACAATGTTACGCAACAAACACATTTGAAATGAAATGTCAACTCATATAAATTCAAACCAAACGTAAAACAAATTTTATTGCCCCACGTTTTTATTGTTCCCATCTGCGTTCAAATAAAACAATTAAAAACAAAATGGCCGCCGCGCCGCAATGCATGAAAACGCAATTAGAATAAAAAACTCTTCCGTCGGAATTACGACATCTAACCCATGAGAGTTAACGGCAATGTTTTTTTGATAGAAATATGGCGATGAATATTATAACTTTATGGTTTTTATTGTCTTAGAAATAAGGAAACCGTGGTGGTCCAGTGGCGAGTAACCTTGCCTGCCTTGCAGGAGGCGATGGTTCGATCCCCGTCCAGGCCGACTCGTACCAATGAGTTTTTTCGGATATTATGTAAAGCCTGACCAGGAAAATAAAAAACCTGGCCATGTTGCGGAACAAATTTTTATACTTGGAACACTAACATTAAAGGTGACAGTCGATTGCAGCGCCCCCAATCCAGGTTTTTTATTTTCCTGGTCAGACTTTACGATTTGTAACACCACTGGTGAAGGATAACATCGTGAGGAAACCTGCATCACTGCAGATGCATCAATTTCGATGCATGTATTGTACCCATTGTCCATTATAATAGGTGGCGACGGGCTCACTCTCCGTCACACTGGAGAGAGTTTCGGTACTACTGGTGAAACCTTAGTTGCTTAGATCAAAATAAAATGAATGGATAGGCCTAAAGCGCGGTAAGTTGAAGCAAACTACTGGTGCACTTGGTCCATACAAACTAGCGCCATTATCTGTCAAATCTAGGGCACTTGCATACAAATTTGAAGTAAACCCTTCATTTGTATTGCCTCATTTTTCTGGTTTGAAATGTTAGGCCTATCCATTAATTTTATTTTGATCGAAGGGTGAAACGTGTATATTCTGAGTTTACAGAATATCTCTTAGAGATATTCTGGATCTCTCTCCATGGAACCTATGCTTTCCTCTATTCTGTCTGTAGGGATGCCCCATCTCAATAAATATTCCTTTTTGCACCTATTGAAACAAAATTTGGCACAAAGACATAATAACTTGTAACCCCTACCACGTCCACGCACTGTCTATTTTTAAAATACTGCAAAATATGCATGAATTTAGCTCTTATTTCAATAATTCAAATCAAAATTATAGTGGATCGGTACTGTAGCGCAATCAGTTCCAGAAAAAATAAAAAACTGCTCACATTTGCTATACGTGTGATTTGCTAACAAATAATAAAAAATAAATAAAGTTAAGTGGGGTAAAAACAGGAAACGGGAATTTTTTCAATGCTTTTTTGTTGTTTTCGCTCTATTGTAAAACCGTAAATACATACAAGCGTGCAGTGCATGCTCTAAGGTAAATCAACAAATAATAAAAATCGTTCAAGTAGCTTGCACGAGTGCGACTCGCGCTTGGCACCTTTTTTGTAGGAACATTATCAGCTACACAATCCACTTAAACCAAGACAGAAATATCACTGACCAGAAGTAACAATATCAACATGCAAATCGATTCACAACATCCCCCCTTACAAACCCTCGCCCAGAAAACTAACAAAACAAATGGAGTGTAACAAATTCCATTTAGCAGAAAAACTACTTGAACTCCCGCCCGATGGAGCAACGCTGTAACCGAGATGGTGGCATAAACAATGTTTTATGAGGTTTTCTAGGGGGGTGGCGGAAAAAGCAAAAAATAGTTTTCTGTCCTGGAATAGGGGGCAGTTTTTCCGCATGAAAAGTGTGTTGTGTAACGGCTGGCCATAAAATTTGATCAAGTTGAATGGATGGTGTCGACATGTGTTTAAATTTAGGTTGAAACAGAACATTAAATAGTTAGAAATGGTCTTTGTAGTGCTTAGAAGTAAATATCTTGAACTTGCTATAATAAACAATACGAGTAGAGTGTCTGAGTGTGTGTGTGAAATGCGTTCCTTGCGAAGTATGTGTGGTGTTACGCTGAGAGATAGAGTGAGAAATTGTGTGATTTTATTTTCATTTTATTAGATTAGAGAAACATACAGTATTAATATTTACAATTGGATTACAAAACTTAATCAACGAATTAGCCAAAACAGTTTCCACTTATAGAAATTATAGTAGATATGTTTACACTTCGTTGGTTCGGTCATATTGAGAGAATGAATTATAGCAGATGTTCGAAAGATATTTACTCGGTCTAAGGAAATGTATCATTATCCTTTAAACCACATACTCAACCCATCAAACTCAACAACCTTTACCATGGGAGCAAACCTCTCAGAACTCAAAAAAATCGACTGTTTCATACATTTGAGTTGTGTTGGCATTGCAGTTTAGTATGGAAAAGATGTTTTTTTTTTGCTCCGATCGGTTTGCTCGCATAGTAAAAGTTGTTCAGTTTGACGGGTAGACTCTTTGCTCATGATATCAATTTCACCCAGTATACCCGGCCACCACACGGTGAGGACATCAGATATGTTGACGATAGTCTGAAGGAATTAGTTGTCTCTTATGTCAGGTTTGGTGCTAACTGGACACCACACGGTGCGTACTTACATTAGCACTCGACTATATTCCCCGAGGGGGTAGTCAGAGATATTCTGAAACCTCAGAACATCCACGTTTCACCAGTAGTACCGCAACTCTGTCCAGTGTGACGGGGGGTGAGCCCGTCGCCACTTATAATGGACAATGGGTACAATACATGCCTCGAAATTGAAGAATGCAGGTTTCCTCACGATGTTTTCCTTCACCGAAAAGCCAGTGGTTTTACAAATTGTACATAACTTCCGAAAAACTCATTGGTACGAGTCGGCTTGGACGGGGATCGAACCACCGCCTCCTGCACGGCAGACAAGGTTACTCGCCACTAGACCACCACGGCTTTTACATGTGCATTGAAAACATTCAACAGCTCTTGATACGGAGGGTTTGATTCCTACGGGGGACACCTAATTATGTTACTTTGTGCGTTTTTCCCCAGTTGGTTGCATTGCAGGCGTAATCACCTGGATTGTCAGAAAAGAAAGATGATTCCGTGCTTCGGATGGCACGTTAAGCCGTTGGTTCCAGCTACTATATCTGGTGGTAGTAGTCGTTACATAAAAACCACGTCAGATGCCGTAAGGCGGTCTGAAAAAACACTGACACCAGGGCTTGCTGCCCACACGATAACAAGAAGTTTATCCTCTTTTTTTAGCTTGATATTCGAGTAAAACCGGTTTAAGGGAAACGTTAACAATTCGTTAGACAAAAAACTATGAATTTTAAGCTCGAAAATTCTTTCATTTTGCATAATTAAATTCAGGATGCGAGCAGAAAAATGTGAAAAAGACAAATTCGCTTACTTTGTTTTAATTTCTAAGCTTGGAGGGAAGACAAAACGTATAAAGTGGTTTTTGTTGTGTGTTTGATGATGTAGTTTATTACATAATGGTGCTTAGTTTTTTAGCCGTGTAGCTTAGAACAGTGGGTCTACCATGAGTTTTTACCGTTCTTTACTATTGTAGTTACGTCACCAATTTTGTATTGAATTTCGTACAGCGCCCCTAGTGGTTACGTTGAGAACTAATTTCTGTCATACAAATCGGCGACGTAACTACAGTAGTAAAATACAGGGAAAACTCATGGTAGGCCCTCGGACCTCTTTTCCCGTAGTAGTTACGTAGTAACTTATTATTAATCTGTGGTAGTAGCGAAAAAGGCGGGGCAAGTTTCGTATAAAGGGCAACTGTAGGATGTTTCTTTATGAAGTAAATATAAATATTTGAAATATTTGAAAAATATTTGAAATGGAGTATAGTAATACATATTATGTGAAAACTATTTCAGTAACCTTTACTAGATTTATTGTTATAAAGAAGAATTAACGCGGCCGTAGTATGGCAGTGTGCTAAAGTCTGTCGCGCTATGGCTCTCTCTCTCTATTTGCACACGACCGAACGAGATAAATGGCGTGATACAGCCGTATCACGCGCAACAAGCTAAATCGACAGAATTATATTTGTAACAACAAAGTGTCTAGTAAAGTCTTCTAGACATCATCATCATCAGCCTATATACGTCCAACTGTAGGGTCTACCTTACTTCTTCAGCGTATGTTGGTTTCCAAATGTATGGGACAGCTGATATTTTTCGCGATTTTAATGTTAGTTTAATAGAGAAAGTTGGTCAGTTTTATGGTGTGATCCTCTCCATAAAAAACCATTACGAAAGACCGTGTAGATCATTGTGTATATGTATCGATGGTCGGTATAGTTGTACTGCTAAAATTCGACTTTTTCTAAACCAATTTTCCGCTTACACACTTTATAATGAACCATATCTGAAAATGCCACATCTTCCCCTAGTTTTATATCATTTATAACGTGGTAGAACAAGCACAAAGGATCCTGTCGTTAAATCTACCGAATGATTTTATCGTGAAAGGCAGAAAAGAAAAATCGTTCTTGTAGCTTAGAGAAAAATACGTTTTATAACTCGATTTACATTATTATCTGGTTTTTGTTTTAAATTTGATTCTTTCAGAGATTTTGGGGGCTTAACGAAAGCCAAAGGTGTTGATGCGATTGAATTTTCGTGTAATTATTCTTTTGGAAATCTGCTCTCAAACGGTGAAGGAAAACATCGTGAGGAAACCTGCATAATTATGCAAAAGATGAAATTCTGATGCGTATGTGAAGTCTACCAATCCTCATTGGGTTCGCGTGGTGGACTAACGCCCAAACACCCTCCTAAAGGGTAGGCCTGTGCCCTGCAGTGGGACGTATATAGGCTGATGATGATGATGATGATGATTCTTTTGAAAAAGGCTTGGACCGTGAACCCAACGTAGAAATCCGTCTAAGAACTAAGGTCAACGACGTTGGAGATTGGATTACAAAGTTCTAGTGGAGATGGGCAGGACATTTGGCTAGAAGGAAAGACGGCCGGTGGACCAAGGCAATATCGGAATGGTGGCCAAGAGAAGGGTAGTGGCCACCGATGCGTTGGTCAGACGACATTGTGGGTCGCGAGACACGGATCAGATTGGCACAGAACCGTGAAGAGTGACGCAAAAAAAAAGATTCTTATGCCCAGCAGAGGGTCGATATTGGCTGATTTGATATTCGTTCGAAAACCTACTGGTACCAATCAAATTAAAGATTGAAAATCTTGACTCGGGCGGGACTTGAACCCGCACTCTTTCAAACCGGGGAAGTGCGTTAACCAATTTCGCTACCGAGTCCACTACCCTGAGAACGAAATTTTCAATCTGTCCCCTACTCGTACTAATTATTGAGACATAAACGTAATCGATATAACGATGTAAGTAGGAAAATAAAATAGAAACGAGGTTGTGATTAAAATAATTGGTCCTTTTTTAGGGTTCCGTACCCAAAGGG
Organism: Agonopterix heracliana; assembly: GCA_963693445.1. Lineage (NCBI taxonomy): Eukaryota > Metazoa > Arthropoda > Insecta > Lepidoptera > Depressariidae > Agonopterix > Agonopterix heracliana. The sequence continues at coordinate 11,453,218 of OY856331.1, forward strand.
TTCAACTTGGCTTGATTTGCCCCACTAGAGGGCACATCTGACTGACTACCCGTACCCAAAGGGTGCTTACAGGACTCTATTACTAAGCCTACACTCTCCGTCTGTCTGTCCTACCTTCTTATTAAGGGTTGCATCTTATGCACCGTAACAACTACGGACGACCCGGTTAGTGTAATCCCAAGTAACTCAGAAGTGCTGTATATCAGCTGAATAACTATCCACAATGGAATCCTCAGCTGTATAAGCCTGCTGAATAATAGCATTAGAGGGGGTCTTTCAGCTGATATAACTCTAGTTTGGGCACAAATTATACAGCTCTCAGCTGAATAACTGTACACAATTACATTATATCAGCATTATTACAGCATTATTAATGGTAACAGTTACCCTAAGAGCTGAATATTGCCTGATTAATAGAGTACATGTTACCAATTATACAGCAATATTGCTGATTAATAGAGTCTGTGTTACCTATTATTCAGCACAAAGTACACGCCAGGACCTTTATACTGCTCCTATGGAGTTAACAATTCACAAGTGGCAAAATTGTGAACAATTTCCATACTAAACTTTCTCATATTTTAATAATATTATATTGCCGTGAACTGTTTTGTGACAAAGTGTGTGTGGTGCGATGTCGTGAAAAAGTTAACATCGTTTTCGGTAAGTAAAACCTTGATTTTTCCTCCGTATGCGTAAAATTCAATTGGGAATGGAAGTTTATTGTCAAATACTACATAAATATAGTCTAAAATTTTCACGCGCTCTCAAAATATCACTGTTTACTCGAAAATTATAGTATAAAATAAGTCGATGAGAAATTTAAAAAAATAAAATTTTGTTATTTTACACTTGAAATTGGACAATAAGTTGTTTCTATTAAAATAATTAGGTTTTCTATTCAAATGCAGTTGTTATTTTCGTTTAATAAACAATGATAAATTGTAAATATGTTATATAACACAGGTTAGAATCTAAAAGATGGCAGACAACCAATGTGCACTGTACTAACCACAATTAAATGCTATGGGCTGATTAAGTATCCACTCGTGGTTCATTACTCAGCAACGAGCTGACACAAGTAGATCTTGTGTGCCACAAGTCAGCCACAGATTCACGTATAGCTTAATAGTGGGTAACATGTACGCAAATATTGTAATCGGTGAACCATTTAACAGTTTGTAGGAATTTAGGGATCCGTGGATTGTTTAAACAAAATTCAACAAATTAAATATTTCAATTCCGCCAGTTCTCCGTTTTCTTTTCCACATTAGCACAATATCGCGTCGCAATGGTGGTAAATAACTGTTTATACCCAAAGGGGCACTGAAAAAATAAGTCTTCTAGATCTTATATAACTGCATTAGCAGATTAATTGTCCACACTAGTACAACTATTCAGCTCTAGGCAGTAATGGGCTTCAAGTGTTCTATCTAATATAGCAGTTTGCTGTAATTAAGCATTATATCGGTACACTCATAGTGATCATGTGGGCTTTATAAATGCTATTATAGGATTCCGTGTGACAAGCTGAATAATACTATTAAAGTTCCACTTTGTACAGCAACCCGCATTATATCATTGTTAATTGATGTCACAGAATAACTGATTGCATTATAGTAGTTCACATGTCCAATCCTTAAATGCAAGAGTTATAAGGGTACACTTGTGGCTTTCAATTCAGAATATAGCTTAGTTGAAGACCACAAAAATGCTACATTGCAGCTTACAGTACAATTGATCGCTAAAAGCTGTATAATAATGAACTGTTTACCTATATTAATGCTTGCAACATTACAGTGTTGTCTCAGTGACCCATAATAGTGCTGTTATACAGACAAAAGCGTAATTTTCAGCTGTTGCAGATCGAGTGTACTCTTATAAGTCTGCATTAATGCTAAAGATACCGATGTGGACCTTCTGTGACATCCTATATTTAATTTAATTTAATTTGTTTATTAGGATTACCAACAGGTTATACACAATTCTTTAACAAATATCTTAATCATTAACATGCACGGTGCTAACCCTTTTATAGGCAACCACAACTTACATAATAATGATTACAAATTAAGTACCTAAATAGTCTAACAATCTGATTGAATAGTAAGATCAGCGTGCTAAAATATTTTGCAATAGAATAGAATAACAATTATATTATATTAAAATTAATCATGTCAAATACAAATTTCTTATAAGTTTAAATACATCGGATAATTAAAAAAAAATCTCAATTGAGATCTAGTGAAATGAGCTACCTACTGTAAAATTAACACAGGCACAATAAAATAATTAATTAAGACAGTGAGAGATGTTTGTGGATCTTGCTCTTGTAGCAGTGCAGTTTATCTCCGAAGACATCCGCTTCGATAGATTTTGGCAGAAAATTATAGAGTCGGATCATTCTGCAGAGCGGTGAGTTACGACCCAAGTTCGTTCTATGAGTTCGTTCTTTGAACAGCCTGTAGACTCCCGGGCGCGGCAAAGTTCGCGGTATAACAAAATTAATCCTGCTTAAGAGTTCTGGACAATCAATTCCATTATTTAATAATTTGTAGAAAAATATAAGGTCCGACAACTTTCTTCTACTGTCCAAAGCCATAAGGCCAAAGTAATTTAATCGGTCAGAGTAAGAATTTAGACGGCGCTGTTGATTAGCATTGTAACTTAAATAGTGTAGAAACCTTTTTTGAACACGCTCGATGCGGTTGATGTGAACCTGGTAGATCGGAGACCAAACATGAGAGCAGTATTCCAAATTACTTCTAACGAGGGCAGTGAACAAGAGCAACTTCGTCTGTGGGCGCCTGAAGTGTTTGGCATTCCTAATAATAAACCCTGACATTCTAGCTGATTTACCTATAATGTGGTTCAAGTGAGCATTAAAATTCAATTTACTATCAATGAGTACTCCCAGATCCCTCATACACTCCACTCTTTTGAGAATGCATCCATCTATTTTATATGTGAAGGGAACTATATTGACATTTTTTGTGAATGAAAGACATACACATTTATTGGCATTTAATACCATTCTGTTTCGCTCGCACCACTCAGTCAGCCTATCGATGTCTTCTTGCAAAAGCACACAGTCATTATCTGATCTGACTGGTCTCATTAGTTTGAGGTCATCGGCGAACAAATATGCCTTTGAGTTTTGAAAGCAATCAACCACACTGTTAACAAAAATCAGAAAGAGCAAAGGACCCAAATGAGAGCCCTGTGGGACGCAGTCCTATAATGCAGTTCTGTGTTATTTGGGATGGTTACCACGCCGGACTGCCAAACCAGGGTCCTGGGTTCGAATCCCGGTTCGGTCATGGATGTTATTATGTTCGTGCCGTTGTTGTATGGTTTCCATAATAATAGCCTTTAGTGCTAGTTTATTTATTATTTATTTGACGGCCCGTTAGCACAGTCTGTAGTGAACCTGCCTGCTGTGCCGAGGGTCGCGGGTTCGAATCCCGTAAGGGACAAATATTTGTATGTTGAATATGAATATTTGTACCCGAGTCATGGATGTTTGTATCTATATATGTATTCTATATCGTTGTCTAGTTATCATAATACAAGTCCAGGCTTGTTTCTGGAACTTTAAATGTGACTAGATAATTTGTGTGAAACTGTCCAAGATATTCATTTATTTATTTATTTATTTATTATTTTTATTTTATAACTAATCGGTTTAAATCCACAGAATTTACGTTATTATGGTGGATTTGCTGGCAAATGAAATAAGACGTAAAAGATTGAAAATTTCGTTCTCTGGTCAGTGGGCTCGGTGGTGTAATTGGTTAGCACGTTTCCCCGGTTTGGAAGAGCGTGGGTTCAAGTCCCGCCCGAGACAAACTTTTCAATCTTTAATTTGATTCGAAATAGCACAACATGGCTGTAACATGTTTATAATCAATAATAATAGTTGAAAATGAAATAAAATATGTCAAGTGCGAGTTGGAATACTCGCGCAGCGAGGGTTCCGTACCACACCACCACACATGATAATATTGACTTGCAAAACAATTTCTCCGGGACCTTTAGCGAGATACTCAGACTTTGGCTGATTTTTATTATTTGTTGTTATACTTTAGAGTTTTCTCTATATTAACACAAAATTTGACGCTTATATGTATTACCATTTTTACGATAGAGCGAGAAGAAAATCGTTGATAAAACCTATTAAACTTTTTTTCATTTTTATTATTTGTTAAAGAAATTAATTGACACTAGTTGGTTAACATTGAAAATAGGAGGGAACTTCGTTTGTGTGGAGCGCGCTCAGGCGCTTTAGGAATAAACTTCTCTTAACCATGCAAGTGCGGACGGGTCTCATCCGACCATAACCCCCGGTGTTTATTTGTCGTGCGGCTCATTTAGCAACACTGTTTTTTCCATTTTTTTCCCGGTTTTTCCCGTTTACAGTTGCACAGTATAGTAATGGGACGGTACACGAACTCTTTACTTTTTTTTACAGAGTTATCGTTTTTTATTTTTGAATAAATCCGCCTTCACTAATTTTACATAATGTTTGTCTTGACAAGACATAATTGGGTCAGGCTTGAATCGGCTTGATTGTGATTCAATTAAACTAAAATATAGGGTGTAAAATTAAATGTGTTACATAATACGAGTAGAACTAACAGGATGGTACAGATAATCAAAATTTATAATTTTCTCTATGGCGCCAACATAGAGTTAGCGATAAAAACATCAGTTAGTTGTTCTTTACAAAACTGCAAACTTACTCGACGGAAATGCTGTCGCATACAGCAGATTTTTTACTAAAGAACTGCAAATAATAATTATCTTAGCACTAAACTACGACAAAGCTGATTCACAACAAAATCACAGTTAAAGTTAGATTTCAAAAGTTAAGATGCTGTTATCCGGACGAGGCCTTTTTTTGAACACGAACGAATGTATTTTAAACTGTGTTTTAAAGTCTGAAAACCAATTGTCTTATTTAAGGATCTGGCTGATAGGCGACCGTGCTCAATTACACGATCAGATTAAGTTTAATAGATAGAAAAAAATCCCAAAGTTACCCCTTTTTGTTATGTTTTTACAATACTATGATTAAACTGCTGATATTTAACTTTTTATTCTTGTACTTAAATACACATTATACATTAAATATTTCTAGTGAACTCCGTAGAATTTTGAGCTTAGAAACACCCATGAGCAAAGATATTGATGAAAAACACGTTTTTTGCGATCCTGCTTTCAATTGGAGCGGGATGGCTAATTGCAAACTTATGCTTGCAAAAAAGAGACGCTTGCACTTAGATAACCTGGCCTTAAGAAACAAGAAAATATGTCAACCTAATCCCATATCTAAAAGACTAAAAATCTCCTGTGTATTCATACGAAACGACGCTCTGGATGCTAAAAACTATGTTTCCAGGTCAAAGTTTAAAACATAAAGAAAAAAGTCAAATAGAGTTGTGTAAGTCACAAAAGTTTTACGACAACAGTTGAAAAGGTCGTATGTGCTGACCTAACTCGCGAATTACATGCGAGACTAGAAGTTCGAGAAGTTTTATTCACTGGGAAATAAAAAAATAGTTAAGAAGAACTCTTTACTTCTTCGGACAGCATAAGCATAAGCATAAGCATATGCTCACGACTATATTCCCCGAGGGGGTAGTCAGAGATATTCTGAAACCTCAGAACATCCACGTTTCACCAGTAGTACCGAAACTCTGTCCAGTGTGACGGGGGGTGAGCCCGTCGCCACTTGTTATGGACAGTGGGTACAATACATGCCTCGAAATTGAAGCATGCAAGTTTCCTCACGATGTTTTCCTTCACCGAAAAGCCAGTGGTGTTACAAATCGTACAGAAGTTCTGAAAAACTCATTGGTACGAGTCGGCTTGGACGGGGATCGAACCATCGCCTACTGCACGGCAGGCAAGGTTACTCGCCACTGGACCACCACGGTTTTTTTTTTTCTTCGGACAGCCATGGTATTAATAATGATTTTAATAATAAAAAATCTTCAGACATGGTGTCCATAGAATTTAGTGAACAATAAAAACATAGAAACTAATGTTAGTAGGTACAGAATACACATATTATAATAACATTTACATATACAGGGTGTTTCATAAGTAACAATAAATATTTAAAACTTTTAAGGGGGTTGTTTAGACCGTCAAACTGATCAACTTTCTCTATGGGACCATCATCGAAATCGCGAAAAAAAAATGTTGATATCCCATACATATTTTAGCTCTAGTCGATTTGTAGAGTAAAGAACGACAATTTTTTTTTTTCGCGATTTCGATATTGGTCCCATAGTGAAAATCGTTCAGTTTGATGGTCTACACCACTTAAAGGTTTATTTGTATTTTTGTAACTCCTTGTATACATACATGCCCACGTACATTCACATTTTGACTGCATGCAGCTATATCCAGCGCTTCATCATTGGGGAGTCCCATCGCTCCGCCAACACGCCCAGGACACTGTTGGAGCTGGCCCGCAGGCAGTCAGCACGGACGCGCAGCTTTTCCTCATGATGGCGTGGTATGGTGGATGGTATTACAAATCGTGGTAGATTCTTTGACCAGTGTGTACTGCCAGTGATGACATATGGAACTGAAACGTGGTAGCTCACTCAAGGCCTCATAAAAAGGCTGAGAGTTACACAAAGGGCAATGGAGAGGGCCACGCTCGGAGTTTCCCTGCGAGATCGAATCAGAAATGAAGAGATTCGTAGAAGAACTAGAGCAACCGAAATAGCCCAATGAATTGCTAAACTAAAGTGGCAATGGCCGGGTCACATTGCTCGCAGAACCGATGATAGCATGAAATCCGCAACTTTTGGATTTTAACCCCGAATGCGACTGGTTTGAAGTTTTTGTTCCGCAATTATAGGCAGTGTCGTTTAGTGATAATGATAAGATATGAAATTGTATGTGTAAGATGGGAAATGCTACTGCAAGGCTGGTCCCTGGTTACATGGTCTAACTTTATACTTAATTTAACACAGTTTTTTCGCAATTTTACAGTTTATAGCATTAAAAATATTACATGATATTTGCCGAGATTCCCCCATGTGAGATTGGGTGAGATTCGGCTTTTACCCTTTCCTCCTGTAAACGCCCAATTAGTCATCATCCAGTTGGTCTAACAACGACATATTTTACTTAGTGTCACTTTACTGTGTTAACCCCATTCAGCCCAGTTTTATTTCGCTCCCGGTTTAGGCGTATCCCGGTTGATTTATTCGCGGTAAGGAATTTAAATTAAAGCACATTTCGTTGGTTTACTCTTTAACGCCATTTCTCATACGAGTTACAAATGTAAATACATTATTAAAATGTATTATTTTGTGTTTTGTTTGTTTTGGACTGTTTTGATACTGAATGAGAGTCCGATAGCTTAGTCGGTAGTGAACCTGTCTGCAGTGCTGAGGGTCGCGGGTTCTGATCTCGTAATGGACAATAATTTGTATGATGAATACTAATATCTGTACCTGAGTCAAGGATGTTTGTTTCTAGAAGGTTAAGGGCCTGTTTCACCACTTCTGGGTAAGTTCTTGTTAGCTTATCCGACAGATATTTTGACATAATTTCATACAAAATATGTTAAACAATCTGTCGGATAAGCTAACAAGAACTTACACAGAAGTGGTGAAACAGGCCCTTAATCTAATTTGTTGAAACATTTGAAATCTAAGTTGGTGAAACTTAACAAAGGCGTTTGGTAACTGTAACAAATTACAATTGCGTGATAATAACCCGCCGCCCAGTCGTATGACTTACAGGTCAATGTCCGCCCGCGCACCGCGCACTACAGCCTTAATATGTACTATTATAATAATTCTTGTTTCAGAATCGTAGCATGTGGCGATCTATTGTCTCTGCCTACCCCAGTAGTGGGACATAGGCGTGAGCATATTATGTGTACCAATTATAAACACTGTTATCATTAACAAGTGCCCAGGTTCAGTATCGCCTACTTATTTGAAATAACCTTATATACAGGGTGTAACAAAACGAGCTAATAATATAGTTCAGTCAAGTTAAACATGAAAAGGGGGCCGTGCTTGCAAAAGGTCAGGTCGTTCTGAATTTTTTATATGTTGTTAGGACCTAAACCAATATTAAATTGCCAAATTTGCAATTTCCAAAGTGATGTGCGAGCGGTAGGGTAACCAAAAAACCATAAAATTTTCGGACTTTTTTCAGTTTTTCGCTTATTTCTCGGAATCTATAATTCGTATCGAATGGTTTTGTAAGTATAATTTTATTCTGACATAATTTCCTACAAAAAAAGTGGTGTGCACTTTCCTCATAGGACTTAACCTTTGAGGGCTAGAGGGACGAGAAAGTAACATCATTTCAAAAGTTATGAAATCCATGATGGCTGCCATGGAAATTTCAAACGCCAACGCAGCTTTTAAAGGTTCAGTGAACCGACTGAAAATTTGCATCCGGGGGTTTTCGGGGTCGCTGATTAAGAATATGGAATCATTTTGTTTTTATCTTCAACTTTCAAGAGGGTCGCCATACGAATTTCATAACTTTTGAAATGATGTTACTTTCTCGTCCCTCTAGCCCTCAAAGGTTAAGTCCTATGAGGAAAGTGCACACCACTTTTTTTGTAGGAAATTTTGTCAGAATAAAATTATACCTACAAAACTATTCGATACGAATTATAGATTCCGAGAAATAAGCGAAAAACTGAAAAAAGTCCGAAAATTTTATGGTTTTTTGGTTACCCTACCGCTCGCACATCACTTTGGAAATTGCAAATTTGGCAATTTAATATTGGTTTAGGTCCTAACAACATATAAAAAATTCAGAACGACCTGACCTTTTGCAAGCACGGATGTACATCTTGACTGAACGGGGTCGTCCATCATCATCATCATATCCAGGGAGGTTTAAATTTCGAGGTCAAGATGTTAAAAGAAAAGGGGAAAGGGGGGTTAAAGGGGGTTGTTTAGTTAGACCATCGAAATAAATAATTTTCACTATGGAGCCAACTTCGAAATCGCGAAATAAATCAGCTGCTTCGTAAAACTTCAGTTACCGACTTGACTCAAATGTATGAGACAGTTGATTTCTTATCATCTTAGATCAGCTCATGACTCACCAGAACTAACCAGAACTAACCAGAACTACCCATAGAACTTAGAAAAAGTATATGTCTAGAATGAGCCTCACACTTGTTCCGTATAAAACAAAAGGGGCTAACTTTCTTAGGTTGGTGTGCGTGAGGCGCCATACTAATATGTATGTGAATAAGAATAGAATAAGAATATTTTATTGTTCAAACTATGTACAAAAAAAGATGTTACAATAAGATAGAATCAACAGTTTGGTCCGGAGCACGGACGTACAATATAGGTGGCTTACGTTGTAAACCAAAATAAAATATTTAAAATCAACGAATAATCTAAATAACAATTAACAATACAATTTATTTAAACTACGTCTATTAAAACTATTACAACTATTAAGAATAATAATATTATTCATCAAAATACTCATTTAACTTGTAATAGCACTTCGAAGTTAGCCATATTTTGAGTTTGTTTGAAAATTGTTTGCCATTGTATGCTTTAATATTGTGAGGTAATTTATTATAAATTTTTATAAACATATGGTAACAATTATTTCTGTACAAACTAGTATTGGGGCAGTGGTCGAATACAATTCTTTCGGGGTCTCTTATAGCTCTTTTGCAAACATTTCGATTGAATCTGAAAAACTGCTGGTGTGCGTGTATATGTATAGGGTTTTGGAACCAGTACTGGTTCCTATTTTTTTCGACGCTTTCGTAGCTTTGACTGTCTATCTTGATAATCTAAGCCATAGAACATAATATTTAATAGACAAGAGAAAAATATTGTATTTCGTTATGTAAATTGTTTTCAAGATCTTTATATTTCCTGAGGCAATTGTCGCCCAGAACAAAATTAGTTTTCTCTCTAAAATTAATTGGAAATGATTCATCTTTGTCACAAGTTGTGAGAAAAACTGTTTATTTATGTTATGTGACGAATTTATACAGGATGTAACAAAAAAGCCTAGTAATATTTAAAGGGTTCGTATAGAGTCTATACTATAGACCAACAAACAGTACAATATTCGAACCTCGAAAAAAAATCAGCTGTTTCATACAAAACTGCTGTACCCTTTTGTTTGCTTAAAATATTGTTATTTTATGTTTTTGGTGTGCAAATAAAGAGTATTGTATTGTATTGTATTGTATTGTACCGTACCTTACTGTAACCTTCTTACCGACTCGTGTCGACTCGAATGTATGGGACAGTTAATTATATTGGGGTAATTGCGAACCTGGGTATATTCCGAAAGTTTATTAAAACTACCTGACTTTAGACGCCATTTTTATCGGCTTTGACGCTCAAGCCGCCGTTCGTCGCTGCTAGCGTAAGTGTCAGAGCAACGTGCCGTCTCGACAGACAAGTCAGGTAGTTTTAATAAACTTTCGGAATATACCCAGGTTCGCAATTACCCCAATGCACTATAAATTTTCCTATTGATTACTAGGGTGTTTTCTTATGCAGGGCGTAAGTATGTGAAATAAACAGAGATATTTACATATAGATTACTATACTAGAGTGTTTTATTATACAGGCTGTAAGTAGGTATGTGAAAAAAACCGAACCTGTTTGAAAAAGGACTAATTCAAATACCAAACGCCAAGAAGAGCACGAAACAAGGCTTACGAATTTGAAAGAGGCGAAAGGTGTGTCATGATTTTAAATCCGGAAAAATCCGGACAGGACCGGACAAATCCGGACTTTAGGTCACCGCTTCCGGCAAACTCAGAGTCAACGGAAGCCACCCTGGCATTGACAACGCGGCTAAAATAAAATGTCGCGTTAAAAGAAGACATTACAAAGGTTAAGATGCCGTTTTATTTCTTTCTGGAGACAAACGAACGCTATAAAATTCTAAGTCGGTTTCAAATGTTTAAGCGCGAATTGAGTTTGTTGTTTAGAGGTTCCGTAACGTATATACTAGATATTGATTTGAAGGTTGGCCAAAGTTATATTATGAATACAACTAGATTGTTCTTTAATTTACGATCAGCTGCAGGGCTGATCTTATGAAATTATTGTAGTATGCATTGTATCTATGTGAATAGTACAAAAACTGACGTGAACTGCCAGTCGGTTTAGAAGATACAGCCGTTCAAAGGTCGGACCTTTGAACGACTGTAACTCCTAAACCGACTGATGGACCATGTCAGTTTTTGTACTGTTCACATAGCTACAGTGCATACTACAATAATATCATACGATCAGCCTTGCAGCTGATCGTTAATTTTTTACTGACCTTAAAACGTCTGTAACTCCTAAACCGACTGAAGTTATACAGGCAGACCTGGTCCATCCCCAACACAGAGATACTCTACACCCCATAAACACTGAATCAGCCTTGCTGCTGAAGGTTGCAAAAAGTACACTTATCTCTTATAACATTGCTACAAAGTAATAAATGTAGTTGTAGCAATGCTCACATTTAGCAAGTTAAGTTTCAGGATGGAATAACGTTTTAAGAGGTGAGAGGTGGCTACCCTTTCGCCCACATAAACACTGCATCTATCTATCTATAACGTCACGCCTCTTTCCCAGTGGGGTAGGCAGAGACGGCGCACCATCTACTACGATCCTTGCATAACTCTTTTGCCTCATTCACAACCATACATCTCTAAATACATGCCTGTCGGTTTCGAGTACTCGGCACCTCTCCTTTTTGTAACACGCAACCGATTACGAAGGCTGACTGGGAAAGGGAATACTGCATTCGAAACCTTTTACCTTTAGTCGTCTCGTACGACACCTATGGGAAGAATTCGGTATGTCAAGTTTTTTTTTGGAGGGCTGAATCGAAAACCATTTCGAGATAATTGTCTCAATAATCATATTTTCTATGTCAGAGATTTTAAAATGAAAGGATTACAGATATTTTTAATAAAATAACGTCATTTTTCGGTCCGTGCAGTGACGTCACTGGCATACCTCTGAACTCCTTGGTAAACATAAAATCAACTTAAAATAACCGGCCATTAAGAAAAAAAAAATACTTTCACAATGTCAGAATTTGACATTTGATGTTGCCGTATCTTTTTCCAGCATAGAGTTAGAAAGAGGAGGCAGGTTTTAATTTTTTTAAATACAGCTGTATGTAGTTTTTCTCCATGGAGTTCGAATTATTTTCTCTCCACCATTTTTGCACTTAGAGATTACAGATCAAAATAATTTAAAAATTAAATTTATATTGATAAACTCGATGAATCGCAATAAGAATGAAATAGGTATCTTAAAATTATGTCTTCTGTCCGTAAAAAATATAAAAATGAAGACAAAAAAAAACTTGACATACCGAATTGGGGTGGTCCAACCTACCTATGGTCACAGAATAGATAATAGTATATAGTTCTACATACTATGGTCACAGAAAAACCACTATGGTAGAGTAATTATGTTCTTTACGCCATGTGTTATGAGTAAGTTTCTTTTTTTCGGCTCTAGGTTCATAGAAATTCGGTTTTTTTTTTAATTTATTTATTCAATTAAATAGGTACATTGTGTCTTCAAAATTACCACGCCAAACTGCACAACAGTTTATCGGCGAAGCGCTATCATAACAACACTTAGTTTTGTACCTTATAAGTTATTACTAAATTGCTACACTAAACGGAGCGAAAAATATACCTAGTCGCCTTTGTCAGAGCTTTGCAATATGTTTGAAATCCATAAATAGATGCGACCATAGCCAGACTTTTAAAAACAATAGGACTATGATTAATGTATTTTATGTACTTTAACTATATTTCTTAATATTGTAATTACTTTGTTAAATATACGTATTTCTTTTTCTCCGTTTACACTATCTAGCGTTACAAATTAATATAATGTCTACAAGTTACATTTTGAGTTTTACACTACAAAAGAGTGAGTCACACCTTGGAAGAACCAGGCCCGTCAATTGACTAATCAATCAATTGACAGCCCCACCTCATCCAAGAAGTGTCTCCTTAACTTAGATTTTAAACAGTTTATTCGTGTCCGGAACTCCGGATCCCTAAAAAAACGCTGTCATTTAAATATCCCCGCAATTTCCCTAGACGAGCACAATTGACCGGACAATAAAATTTAACGTCTCACTGAACGAAAATTTCCCTCAAAATAAAAATCACAATAATCGAATTCGAATTTTCGGGGGACAAACAAAACACAAACGTTTTTTAAACAGAGTCGCTCGTCCAAAATAATTGGTCGCATAACCACGTTTGATTTACAGTCGGTTTTGTCCTCGGTGTATGTGCAATAAGGTTTAGAATTGTTTGGTCTGGATTAAAGGGAAGTATGCAATCTCCCGCGATCCGTTGGACGGTTGCTGACAGTGCGAGGCGAGATTGGCACGATTGTTCGCGCCATTTAGATCAAGTAGGGCTGTCACAAATGTCGTTTTAACGTAGCGTCGGTTTTCGTACTTACTGATATGTGTCAGAGATAATTGCGTTCAATGTCTGTTTAAAGTGAAAACCACTTCACAAGATACACATAATAGTTTGGGCTCTGTTAGTGAAATGTTAATCTCGAATAATGGTAAAGGACATCAGGCGAGTTTCGTATACATTGTTGATCCAAAAGTTAAGTGGCTTGAACTGAAATTATTTGCAAAAGCTAGGACAAATAACACTTAAACTGTCACTATAATATGGCATTAACCCCGTAACTGCATTTTCTGAGTAGCTAGTTATTCAATTTCGAAGATTTTTTTCGAAAACGATATTAATTCGAGATATGCTAGGCTATCTATAAAGCTATAAAAACGCGCTCGCATAACATTTTTCTCGTTTTGACGTTTTGTCGTGCGTGGCATGCTGCTGATGTCCTAGAGAATGTATTAAAAAGAAAGTAGTCACGAGAAGCCCGCCAAAAGTGAAACTTCTGCAGCTGTCAAATTTAAATTGCGAACTTCCGGAAAGGTTTCGAATTTCAAAGCCCTCCCATATATGATTTACTTAAAAAATCTATTGATTGGAGACCAGCCTTTCATCTTAAAAGACGCTGTATAGTAAACCTTTATAAAAACTTTTATGCTTACATTAGTCGAAACATAATCGAAAATCTAAACAAATAACGGTTGCGATTTTAGTAATCAAGAAGAAATTTTTTATAAAAAGCCATGTTAACATAATTTATTACGCTCACGACTATATATTATGCCCTGAGGTGGTGGTCAGAAACCACCGGATGTTGGTGGTGGTGACCAGTATTGAAATCGTCAGAAAGTTAATAAAAACTAAATTTATTAAGTAGACAACCCTGTTGTAAGAGCAGTGTGCTGACGTCACACCATTCAATCGCCATTAGAACTCGAGAAGCACCGACATTTGCACTTGAAACAATGCAATATGAACTTTACACACTTGACATTAAGAGCTACGACTGCAGCTTCAAGTGTTGGTTTCTGAAGAGCATTAAAACTTTAAACTGAATGTTTGAAGCCTTTTGCTGGTTTGCTGAAAATAGCAGCTTACTGTCAAGTGCATAAGAGTTTTATTTGTTCGAGTCTCTTATCTTTCACAGATACTTCGATTGCTTAGTATTTTTCTTTATAGATTTTGTCTGAGAAATCCTTTGATAGACCCGAATGGTTTTTATTTGAAAGATTTAAGTATAATTATCAGATAACCACTGGCTTTTCGGTGAAGGAAAATATCGTGAGGAAACCTGCATGCTTCAATTTCGAGGCATGTATATTGTACCCACTGTCCATTATAAGTGGCGACGGGCTCACCCCCTGTCACACTGGACATAATTTCGGTACTACTAGTGAAACGTGGATGTTCTGAGGTTTTAGGATATCTCTGACTACCCCCTCAGGGAATATATGCATGGTACTGATTACCAAATGTTGGCGTGTTTGGAAGGAAATATTGGTAGAGTCAGACCTAGGAGGACTTACCTAGACCAGATCAGGGACTGACGCCAAAATTCCAGATTAAAAGTAGCCGAAATCGACGGGAATGTGTGACAAGATGTATGGACCTAGAGGATGCAAGAGAGGTGTGTCAGAACCACCCAAAATATGGATCCATAGTCTCTGCCTACCCCTCTGGGAAAAAGGCGTGAATTTATGTATGTTTTACCAATTATTAGCCACGGTATGAACATACCTACAGTAAATATGGATGTAGAATTTTTTTACGGGGTCTTGAAATAACACACGCAGAAAAATACCTTGTAGTATATGGGAAAATGGAGAGGGCTATGTTCGTAGTTTCCCTGCGAGATCGAGTCAGAAATGAAGAGATTCGAAGGAGAACTAGAAAAACCGACATAAAATAAAAATAAAAAATAAATAACGCTCACAGGCATACATTGTAATGATCCCAAACTAGCACTAAATGCTTTTATTATGGAAACCATACAACAACGGCACGAACATATAACATCCATGACCGAACCGGGATTCGAACCCAGGACCCTGGTTTGGCAGTCCGGCGTGGTAACCATTACACCAACCGGGTCGTCATATAGCCAAAAGAATTGCAAAACTAAAGTGCCAATGGGCGGGGATATTGCTAGCAGAACCGATTGCTAATGGGGCCGAAGAGTTCACGAGTTACGACCGCGTATCGGAAAGCGCAGCGTGGTTAGGCCACGATGGACCGACGACCTGGTGAAGGCGGCGGGAACCCGTTGGATGAGGGCAGCGCATGACCGGTCGTTTTGGCGATCCTTGGGGGAGGCCTGTGTCCAGCAGTGGACGTCTATCGGCTGATATGATGCTGATATGTGTCAACTATTTATTTAAGCAGACTTATCTACACAATAAAAACTATTTTAGCAGACTTAACTACACCATAATTTTTTTTGTTAAATCTACTAGAATTGTATTTATAACTAAAAAATTTTAGCCTGTTATTTTTTACAAAGACTCCTAACTCCTAATATAAATAGTAGTTACGTATACCTACTACTAAATATTGTTCACAGTGCATTCGCGTGTATAAAAGGTCGCTGTTCTGCAGTGGGCAGGTACAATATACATCAACTTTTCTTTGTTAACTTTAGTACTAAACTATTTCTAGACAATAGTAACTTCTACTTGTTTATTTTCTAAGCGCACCGTAACTTTTAGTTCTCATACAAAAGACTAGACATTTCTCTCACCTTATAAGTGTAGTTGGTCCGAATTCTGAAACAAAGATAAAGTTGCGATTAATTTTAACATTTAACGTTAACAAAATAGAAGTTAGATTGCTTTTATTTTGAATCTGTACCTAATGGAAAAGCCCTTTTCGTATCGATATTAATATTTTCTCTCTGCGTTACGCACCTGAAAAAAAGACGGACGTAAAAAGATGTGAAGCATGCATGGTCCTACATTTTCGTTTGTTCTACAAGGGACCTACACTCACACAGATGCACTAGCTCTAGGCGCAGGTCCGACACCCGTCACCATTATGTACCGCGTGACAGCACGCACACAAAAGAAATGGGTGCTTCTCTCGTGATTAGACGAGATTACGTCCGTCTTTTTTTCAGGTCCGTGCCCTGCGTCTGTTTTTTCAAGCAAATACAATCAGGATATTTTTAAAAGAAGGGTTAATAGGATTATTCTGGGTGAGCGCGTTTCATCCTCGGCTTCATCTATAGGTACTTTCCATCAGGTGATTATGAATTTAAAAAAATTGTGACTTAAATATTGGAGCCAAAAATTAGCTTTTTCAAACATCCATAGGATATGATAAGATTTATTGCGCTTAAGAAAATACCAGATTACATGGAAAGGTTTCACAAAAATAGTAAAATTAAAACTTTACTCGAAAACAGATCTAAAAACATTAAGGGAAATAGTCCATACATCCAATATCCATGAAAGGAATGGCCCAAACTCATTTTGTTGAAACACAAGTAGGCGCCGGCGTGCTCTTGGTATGTCAGTATAACTGATATTTCTTCATAAGACCACAGAGTACTATACAAGGTTTTACAAAAATACAAATAAACATTTAAGGGGGTGGTTTAGACCATCAAACTGAACAACTTTCACTACGGGACCAATATCGAAATCGCGAAAAAAAACGATGTTCCATACTCTACAAATCGACTAGAGCTAAAATATGTATGGATATCAGATTTTTTTTTGCGATTTCGATGTTGGTCTTATAGAGAAAGTTGTTCAGTTTGACGGTCTGAACAAACCCCTTAAGAGTTTTAAATATTTATTTTTACTTATGAAACACCTTGTCTACTACCATAAGATAATACCAATCTTCTTCTTATCGTGTGGGCAGCAAACCCTGGAGTTTTTTCAGACCGCTTTACGGCCTCTGAAACATTTTTATGTAACGACCACTACCACTAGATAGTAGCCGGGACCAACGTCTGAAGAACAATTTTCTGTATTGGGCCAATTTCAAAATTGCGATAAAGAAATCAGCTGTTCCATACAAAACTGCAAACCTATGTTGGAACCTTTAATGGGACAAATTATATTTTTTTCGCTATTTCGATGTTGGTCCCTTTGAAAAAGCTCAGTTTGTTGGTTTGATCATCGCCTTAAAAAGTCTCAGCTAATTTTGTTAGACCTTATATTTCACTAGAGGACCGCGGCGAACTTCGTACCGCCTTAGAATCTTTCCCACGCACACTTGGCCGATTTTAATAGCCCATGTTAATCACTGATAATACCTATAGCATTCTAATGGTGAAAGAAAGAATTATTCAGATCGGTCTAGTAGTTTCGTAGCCTATTCATTATAAACAAACAAACAAAAAATCCAATCTTTCCTCTTTTTTTTCAAGCAATTTTTTCACCATACAATTTTCCGAGTAACAGTCAGCTTTTAAAATAGATCACAAATGTGACAGTCGCTTTCAGATCGAACTAGATTCAAAGCCATAAAGTTGTCAATGGGGGCGGATTGATGGCGTGATTCGAGCCGATGCCATTTCGATGTACGGGTAAGTGGATAGCCAATTGCAATTTGACGTTTGATTGGTAAGAGATATTAGTGCTGTGAATGTAGGCATGTGGGTTTTTTGGTTTTGAACTTAGAATAGAATAGAATAGATTAAAAAAAACACAAAAAAACTAAACAACAACAACAAACAACTAACTACACCAACAACTAACTTAAATAATCACTACTAAATTTTAATTACAAACATAACTTGTCTTTTTGAAACTAAATAAGTATCCCTAAGAAACATGGGTCGAAAAACGAGAAAATTATTTGGACCTCCTAATCACGGACCTGAAAAAAAGACGGACGTAATCTCGTCTAATCACGAGTGAATCACCCATTTCTTTTATGTGCGTGCTGTCACGCGGTACATAATGGTGACGGATGTAGGACCTGTGCCTAGAGCCTTTGCTTGCCTTTTTCCTCACTGTTGTGAGGTGAAAAGTTGTGTGTTTCGCTTGGCTGCAAAGTTATTCTGCGTCTCGTACCTTTGAAACCTTCGCTATAAGCTCAGGATTCTATTATTTGAACCACTACTCGCTTCGCTCGTGGTTCAATCCTAGAGTCCTTCGCTTGCTCAGGTTTCAATACCGGTACTCGCGCCAATAAACAACTTTGCAGCCTAGCACAACAAATAACTATTTTCGATACCTCATTTCGTTTTCGAGAAATTATTTTTTTCTGACGAGGCTAAAAAACCAACTTGACCTTCAAGTGCAAGCTATAGGCAAGATCCAAAAGGTTGCGCCTGGAAAATCGGTTCTCGTTTCGGAGGTCAAGCAAGACTTACTGTATTTTGGGTCGCTTAGCCAACCCGTTTAGGGATGTACTTTCACTAGAGTCCAAGATCCCATGAACGCCAGACCTTCGGTATTTTATAAAAGCTGAAAGTTTCTCAGCGCATGCTCCCAACACTGGTAGGAACAATGGACAACTATGAAGTTTGAGTCATCGTGGATTTGGCAGATAGCAGGTTAAAATTGTCTGTGGCAGGAGGTTGGAAGTATCAAAACTGACGGGCTACTGAGGAATCATCTAATAGTTACCTAAAAAACATGTATAAAATTCAGATTTTATACTCTAACGTAATTGTTGCTCATCGTTGGTTGGGAGTTGGGAGCTAGCACTAAGAAACTTTCAGCTTTTATAAAATAACGGAGGTCTGGCTTTCATGGGATCTTGGTCTACTAAGTTGTACTTGTATCGGTGTATGGAGGTGCTACTTGGGAATGTTCCTCCATTGAAAAGGGAAGATCTTCCACCAGGCTTAGTGTGAAGTCTGGGGATCGGCCGTGGTCCAACAGTTCTTAGTTGGACCTTGTATATATATCGAATCTCTGTGATTATTTCTCTTGCGCGATTTTATGTCTCGCATTCGATTGTGAACCTTATTTGTAGTAGGTTACGAGTTACGTATTTACGGTGAACGTTGTCTTTATATGGAGCATATTTCTGAGAGCGATGGTATCGCCATCTGTTAGCTTCTTTGTTATAACTTGTGGGTGTTGACATCTATGGCAAGTCCCCACAGGTGAAAAAATCAAAGCGGGTAATCGAAGCACATCTGCCGACCTGCTATCTTTTGATGTGCCAAAATAAGGACGAGATATTTTGTGAAAACGAACTCTTTTATGATTATGTGAAAAAAGAAAGGGGGCGGTTTTCAGGGGGGCGGTTCAGACCATCGATCGAACTGAAAACACCCGGAAATCGAAGAATCTGAGTTCCCCACAAGGAAGATAATATGTTTATTTATGTTACCATCAAGTGAACGTACAACAAAATGTAGATTTTGGGTAGTTAAGGTATGATTCAGCAAAAGATATCGCCATTCGTTCCCAGAACTCAATAAAGAATATTTCCCGGCACGTATCGGTGGAATTCTCATATTTTACCAATGATATGCGGTTTTGCGGACGATTTCCGACGTCGGCGATTCGTCCGTGTGGTTATACAGGGTGACTAGGGGTTGAGAGGAAAAAACTAGAAGGGGGTAGCCTTTATAGCCAGGGACGTGAAAACAAAATCAAATCAATCAACTGTAATCAATTTAGGGATTAACTATTATTTTAAAATATAGGTAATCTACAAGGTGAAATGAAATTAATATTGTTGGCATCCATTAAAACTATGACAACGATTTTTCAGTTTGATGGTACAAATTTTGAATGGGGACAAACAAGAAATCTCGAAGAGCGCCATTTGCAATGAAAAATAAAAAACGTTTAATGATAATACAAAAAAAGATGTTATTTAGTAAAATCTGCTGATAAACATTTGGGGAATTATTATAGGCTCTCTTTTTTCTATACCTTTGCTTTCTCAATTAAATTGGGGTTATATTCGCCCCTTTTTATTCTTGCACTCCAGGGACACCCTGTATAGTGAGTTATGTACGCAATTTTTGGTTCATGCAGCGGTTTTTTTGTATGACCCTAATTTATCATCTTCTGACATTCGTCGAGGGGCTGTTAGTTTTTTTACAGGGTCGGTGGTGGTTAATGAAATATTATTATAATCTTGATATATTTTTTGCTTAAATGCCTTTTCATCAATCATCATCAGCCTATACATACGTCCTACTGTAGAGCACAGGCCTATTCTCAGGGTGTATAGGCGTTAGTTCACCACCCGTGCACAATGCGGATTGGTAGACTTCACGTACGCATCAGAATTTCTTCTTCAGCGTATGCAGGTTTCCTCACGATGTTTTCCTTCACCGTTTGAGAGCAGTCGGTATTTTGTACACGCGGCGATACATCAAGCTACGCAAAACCAAAATAAGCTGGCCGCGCGTAGGTAGAGTAATGTATAAAGGCTTCCGCACATTGCAGCGATATTATCGAGCGATTTTATCGAGCGATATTATCGACAGCGATATCGCGACACCTTACACACTGCAGCGATTCCGCGATTCGCGTCACGCATGCGCCCTACACTGAATGTAGTAGAAAGAGATTGCGTCAGGTTGCGATAATATCGCGGCAGTGTGTGGGATCGAGCGCGTCCCCATACAAAATGTACTGAGAACAATTATCGTAAAATCGCAGCGATATTATCGCTCGATAATATTGCTGCAGTGTGTAGGATCGAGCGCGTCCCCATACAAAATGTACTGAGAACAATTATCGCAAAATCGCAGCGATATTATCGCTCGATAATATTGCTGCAGTGTGTAGGATCGCGCGCGTCCCCATACAAAATGTACTGAGAACAATTATCGCAAAATCGAAGCGATAATATCGCTCGATATTATCGCTGCAATGAGTGGAGGCCTTAACGGTGCGCGACCAGGGCCCTATTCAACAAAAGTTACAATTGTAATTTACAATTGCAATTCTGGGTACATTGCTGAGAATGTTAGGCATATGTTACCTACTACAAGTTTAGCGTCATAAGTAACCAGCAATGTACCCAGAATTGTAATTGTAAATTACAATTGTAACGTTTGTTGAATAGGGCCCTGCTTCGTTGTTTTGCGTAGCTTGATGTGTCGCCGTGTGTACATAACTTAGAAAAAACTTTGGCATGTCGTTTGGATTCGAACCCGGGCCCGTATTATTGAGTGTGCATACCTTTCCGCAACGCGCTACCGAAGCCATAATAGGACCGAGTGTTCAGTAAATACGTATTTCTCCCCTCCGGAAGGAAAGCGTCAATTTTCGTCCCGCTGCGCTAAACAAAGTGGTCGCTTTCCACCTCCATCGAGGAGAAAAATAGTAAACTAACCTCGGGCAGTAAATAAGAAAGCCTCAGATCACATCATATGAGATCTGCGACTTTTCTTACTTTCCTGCCCTCGGTGTGTAATCTACTATAAACAAAAACACATTTAGGTGCAAGCCGTCCTTGCTTTGTAAAGTTAATATCAAAGCAGTTATTAAAATATTCAGTCGGTCTGCTCTAGTCCCGAACTCGTGACTTCGAGATTCCCTGCTCCCTTAAGGGATTTCATAGTGCCTCTAATTAAGGGTGCCGGTGCGGAAGCACGTTCTAGGATATACTGAAATTGAACTTGATTTACATTCACAAAGTTAGCAATAGAGTGGTTGGGTGTTTAGTTTGTTTATAGTTTTGAGTGCTTTTTGGTATGCTGATCTTTTATTTAATTTATTTAGTATTTTATTCGTATGATTAACTTACATTTATTACGCTAAAACAATCATTATGATAGGTACTTAATTACTTCTTAAACGAATAACCACTTAAGTGTCCTCATGCGTAATTTAAATATATTTTTTTTTCACCCAAACAGTACGCAGTTTCGGTACCACTGGTGAAACGTGGATGTACTGAGGTTTACGATATCTCTGGCTACTCCCTCGGGGAATATAGTCGTGAGCATATGCTTATCCTTTTTTCACCCAATGACAGAAAAGTATTGACTTCAGATTACTATTTACTTAAGTAGATCTTTATGTATTATAAAAAAAATAAAAATAGAAAAAAAATATTATATAAGTTTAGTGTTGGACAATACAATGAGCAAACTTCATTCCGTTTTCTTCTATTTTTCCCTTCTTCCTTTAAACTATATGTTCCTACTTCCTTCTGAACCTATAGAGAGAGTCAGAGTAAATGTCTGCCGACTTATCACAATTATTACGAGTAAACAGTCTACAAAGACGTGTTACGACGGAAACAAATCCCAAAACTGTTCTTCCGAATAGCGGTGCAAGTGGTGTAGTTACGAAGTATATTTTATGAGAACAACTGAATAACAAATGTAACGTATAATTTTATTTTTAGTCCACATGCCAGTGTTTCTTTGTTTACGTAAAATCTTCCCAGAAGAGAAGAGTAAACGTGTGTAGTCATCAAAATCATTTCGATAGTTTTTGAATAAATCTTCTTTTTCTCCCCTCCGGACGAAAAGCGTCAATTTGCTAAACGAAGTTGCAGCTTTCCACCTCGGTCGACGAGAAAAATGGTATAATAACCTCGGGCAGTATATAAGAAAGCCTCAGATCACATGTTTGTTGACTTCGGCTTCGCCTCGTTCAACTATTACATGAGATCTGAGACCTTTCTTACTTTCCTGCCCTCGGTGTGTAATCTACTATATTCGTAAGTAAGAATAATGTGGCAACCGTATGTTGCAACAATTTTTATGCAGGCAACACATTTTTTTTAATTAGTAGTCGTAGTTAGTTTATGTATTCATTGTAAGTGTGTAAGAAGATTAATCCCTTATAGCTGCAAAGGCTGCAATGTCGGATGCTCCAGTTAACACCAGCCTAGACCCTGGTTCATTCAAGCGTGAATCACTAACAAATGTACGGTATACTGGTTCAGTTTACTGTATCTATTGAGTTCCTTGTCGGCATAACGTTATAGTATGGAGCTTATTGAACCATTAAGAGGATGTTGCTGATAAAGCTCTTCATACAAAACGAAGTTACGTCTTTGCTTGTGTATTTAGTAATTAAAGTAAAAAAAAAATGTTGTATACACGATCTAAAAACCAATATCTGAGTCAGTACTGTAACGGGGTGTGGCTCAGTGGAGGTGCAATTATAAAAAGTAGTCCAGTCATTTTAGAGTTTCCTTGTATTGGACTAAAGATCCATGATATACAGTTAATGCAGTTGAAATGCGCTCCTTACGAAGTATGTGTGGTATTATTATGGTAGATCGAATCAAGAACTGTGTGATAAGGGATTGGTATAAGTTGAAGGATGATATAGTAGCAAGGATTGAAAGGGGTATGCTTAGATGGTTCGGTCACGTAGAGAGAATGAATGAAAGAAGACTAACGAATGAAATTTATCAAGCAAAGGTGAGCGGAGGTGTTGGGAGAGGCCGTCCGAAGAAAACATACCATGATCAAATCAATGATCTTTTTCGAAAAGGACAAGTGCGTAGCACCCTCAATCGACGGAAGTGCATGAAGAGAAGTATGAATGTGAATGAGGCTAAAGAGGTGTGTCAGAGTCGTAGCGTGTGGTGGTCCGTGGTCTCTGCCTACCCACATGGGACAATGGCGTGAGCTTATGTATGTATGATATTTTAACGATATTTTTGTTTATAGAAGAAACATGTAAATTCCCTTTGCCCCTATTTCTTTTGAATCTTATTGTTAGATTTCCGTTAAAATATTTTATTTTCAAAGTTATCAAAAATTTCCATACAAATCTTAAATTAATACCTTTAACCAACTTCAAAATTGGAAAGTAGAAAACAATTACAGACGACGTCTTTTACTTTCGTATCTACAGGGTGAAATTGATAATATAATTATCATACAGGGTCCTTCTTAATATGTTGACACTTTTTTGTGAGGATGATCAGATTGATCAGACCATCAAATTGAACAACTTTCTCCATGGGACCAACATCGAAATCGCGAAAAAAATATCAGCTGTCCCATACATTTGGCTCTAGTAGTTTTATATGGAAAAGCAGATTTTTTTTTGCAATTTCGATGTTTGTCTCATAGAAATAGTTATTCAGTTTGATGGACTGATCATCCCCATAAAAAAGTGTCAGCATATTAAGAATGACCCTATATAGTTAACCCTCTAATGCATACTAAGCCAAATATGGCCTCTAGACGAAATCATTTTTTATTAAAGGATATTTTTTTTTGTTAGTTGTCAAGTTACTTATTTAACCGTATTGCCAACATTCGTAGAGAACTAAACATATTTTTTCCAAAATACCTTTTCCTATAATTTTTTATAGTAACCAGCCATCATTTCATGACCTCGCTCGCATTCTACCTGAGCAGAATTTTTCTGATTTCAACCTATGTAAAAAGTTAATATATGTAAAATGTATAAAGATTCTTATTTACAATAGGTCAGTATAAAATTTAATAAGGTCCAAACCAATTTCATTATTATTACAGCCCGAAGGTCAAGGTTTAAAGACGACAACAGAACATCCATGGCATAATGCAAATACGAAACAAGGGACCCCGAATTTCTATTTAGAAGGGATACCGACGGGTCCCAAGGGTTTTGGTAGACATTTGTTTGAATTTAATTGGGTTTTGCGATAAGATGTAGCTATTAGCGGATTTTCAAATCTGAACTAGATAATGTACCTAAAGATGTTAGTCAAAGTCATACAACCGTATTTTTAGTTGTTTCCTTGAGGCTTCCTCACTCGAGTCGAGGATATTTATGTCATACAAATTATGACAAAAACGTCCTCGACTCGATTGAGGAAGCGTAAAGGAAACAACTAAGAATACCGGATAGTCTCTACCGATATACCCCCATGCTACTCCTATTGGATACAAGAGTAACTCAATATCAGCCGATAAACGTCCACTGCTGGACATAGGCCTCCCCAAATATGGGGGATTTGCCATAATCGCCACGCTTGGCAGGCGGGTTGGCGATCGCAGTTGGATTGAATGTGTGTACTCAGAGGATGCTGCTGCCCATCCTCCGGTAGATCCCTTAGTCGCCTTTTACGACACCCACGGGAGGAAATGAGATGGTGCTACTCTTAGCCGACACCACACGGACAAGAGTAACTATAATTATAATATAACCAATAGTTAGCTGGACCCTGACTAACTTAGCTAGAATAAAGTGAAGGTTTTGTAAAAAAAATGATCAGACTATCGAACTGAACAACGTTCTCTACGAGAAATCTAGAAATCACGAAAAAAAATCTGCTGTTTCATACTTCAGTACGACTGTAAATATAGTGCAGTTTTAACTGCACTTCTACTCGACCTGAAATTGTGCCGCGGTGGCACAGAGGATTAATCCTCTGTGGTGGTGGTACAGTGGCGAGTAACCTTGCCTGCCGTGCAGGAAGCGATGGTTCGATCACCGTCCAGGCCGACTCGTACCAATGAGTTTTTCGGAATTTATGTACGATTTGTAACACCACTGGCTTTTCGGTAAAGTTAAAACATTGTGATGAAACCTGCATGCTTCAATTTCTAGTCATCTATGTACCCTCTGTCCATTACAAATGGCGACGGGCTCACTCCCTTTCAAACGGACAGAGTTTCGGTACTGTGAGACGTGCATGTTCTGTTTCAGAATATCTCTGACTACCTCCTCGGGGAATATAGTCGTGAGCATAAATGCTACGCATGCATGCTAAACAATAAAACACCTCAATCCCACCTCTAAGCCTAAACAAATAGCACAACGTAGTATTTGCAGCGTTACGGCGCGGCGGCGTCGCGTCGGCGTCGTGGAGACGTCCGCAAACATTGAGTTATGTACCACAAGAGGCTTTAGTTCCACTATTACTTCACTTAAGGCGCATAGAGTTCAGAGCAGTAGGTTTACTTCAAAACACAAGGGGAAAAAATTATAGTAGTACACGTAACACTTTATTAGAAAATAGCAGACGTAGAAGCACACACGGTGACGGTTTGACGCATCGTGTGTGCTTCTACGTGCGGTTTCTACAACTCCTTGCTTCACTAATGACGGAATGACGTCTGCCGCCCCGTCAATGCGTCATCGTATGTGAAAGCACTAACAGTTCTTCTATCGAGGCTATGGCGTGTAATTTTTATATTTTTCCAGCACAGTTTTTTTTTTAATTTAATTTATTTATTCAATGAAATGGGTACATTGTGTCTTCAAAATTACCACGCCAAACTGCACAACAGTTAATAACACGTAACACGTAAAACGTTGAAACACGTAATAAAGCATCACCTCGATTCCGCCGTGACATCGCTGCAATCCCGTCGCGACATCACCTCGATCACTTATTTTATCCTTTTTGTATCCGATTATTCAATCTGGCAGCCCTCAATCACACAGTAAGGTTGTCCTACTGTATAAGTCCACAGTATAACATTTGTTCAACAGGGTTGGGACAGAAATTAGCGGTTTGTGGTAAACTAATTCGTGATTTATGCTGCTGTGGCGGCGCTGTTGTGCGGTAACTTAAGCTTCGTCGATCTTTCTCGATGGGACGTACTCATGTTACGGGTATGGACATATATTTACATATTGTATTGTTTACTGTTAGGCGAGACTATGGCTACAGCAGTGGACTGATCTATAGCCCAATCCATCATCTTCTTCAACTTATCGTGTGGGCAAGCTCTGGTGTCAGACTTTTTTAGACCGCCTTACGGCCTCTGACGTGGTTTTTATGTAACAACAACTACCACCAGAGATAGTAGCCAGGACCAACGGCTTAACTTGCCATCCGAAGCACGGAATCATCTTTCCTTTCAGACAATCAGGTGATTTAGCCTGCAATGTGCTAATGAACTGGGGAAAATGAACAAAGTTACATATCACTAGGTGTCCTCCGCGGGAATCAAACCCACGACCTCCGTGTCTAGAGCCCAAGTTTAATTTTAATTATTATTCTTAATTGTAGCGAATGTATTAAAATAACCGCATCGAAATCAGTGCACCCGTTTGGGAGCTACGATGCCACAGACAGACAGACCGACATAGGCGGCAAATCTATATCAAAATTCTTTTTGCGTTGGTGGTTAAGCATAGCATATATGCTAAAGACTATATTCCCGTGGTAGTCGGAGATATTCTGAAATCTCAGAACATTCGCGTTTCACTATAGTACCGAAACTCTGTTCAGTGTGACGGGGAGTGAGCCCGTCGCCACTCGTAATGGACAGTGGACGAAATTGACACATGTAGGTTTTCTCACGATGTTTTCCTTCTATTCTATTCTATTTTTAAAAATATGGCTGCCATCTTTGGTTAATGATGATTTTGCCAATGTCGAGTTTTTATAGCAAAAGTGCTTGACGTTGTACGGTTATATTTTGGTGACTTCAAGGGTTGTTCTTATAAAAGAACAATATCCTGAGCAACCACTGGAGTTCCGCTGTAGGCCGGGGATGGGGCAACCGACAAGCGACACGCGACGTGACAGCCCAACAACGCAACTCATGTTTTCCTTCATCGAAAAGCCAATGGTGTTACAAATAGGTTAATCATACCTAAAAAAAAACAAAGGTGAAAAAAACTTTTAAAGATATTAAAATATGCTTGATTTATTCTTATTACTTCGCTCAAAAGCGATCGAAGTCAACTTAGTAACACGTTACACCCAAGTTTAACTTCTAATCGTATTCTAATAAGATACAGAATACTTTGAACCATTTGTTAAACGTTCAAACTCCGAAACCGAATGGAAATCAGTAATGAGTATGAAAAGTTTTGCGGCATCGAATTTCACGCTCTATTCACTTGGAGTTAAGAATTACTTTTGTCTGACTGAGTTTTGGAGTTTGAATTTGAACTTGGTTATGTTTCATCTTTGATGTGGGTACAGTTGGCAAAGTAAGCTGATTAAGATGTTATCACCTTTATTCCTAAGGCAATAAGGTTCAGAAGCGTTAATCATGTTTCGTTGCTAAACGTATAGTCTAAATTCTAATCGGATATGTATGATATACCATCGAAAAGAACAACTTGCACTATGCCAAATGGTACCAATATACAGGGTGTTAAGGGTAAACCATAAAGGTATTATACCTTACAGGAATAGAGCAACAGACATGAGTTGTCAAATGAAACCGTTTTTGGATGTTTTCAGGAGACTATTCGCAGGCAAAAATTTTAATACTGTCTATAATTCTAAGTCTAACGTGAAATCGTGTATAAATTAATGAAGTAGTGTCAGGATATTTCACAAAATTATCTACGATTTCACTTTAGATTCGCAATTATTCACTGAAATTGAATTGTAAAAATTGGTAAGAGATTAGAAATCGGTTCTATTGCCTCGCGTCACGTATCTCTTTTTATTATACAGTGGTGCCGCTAGGTGCAGCTCGCTCTCTCAGCTGTCAGTTCCTCTATTCCTATTATTTATTCATTTATGTTTAAGGGAGGGACAGAATAGCAGTGGCAGACGGCAACCCCGACTGTTAAACTGAGTCCTTAACCTTTTTGTCTCCATGTTATTTTTAAAACCGTGCTATATTTATTATGTACCTGTGTAACTGTAATAAGAGACAAATAAATACTTTTTAATTTAATTAATTTAATTTAATTTATAATACCTTTATGGGGTAAACAGTTTCATTTCTCAAGGGGTGAACAACTTTCCTAAAGGAACAAAGGGAAACTGTAAAATAAAATCAATTTTTCATACAAACTTTCGATCAGCTGATTGCATTTAGTATGGAAAGTTCATAATGTTTTTGCATATTTCCTATACAGGGTGTAAGGTAAAGTATCCAATTAACCTTTAAAACTCTTCCCATCAAACTGAACAAATTTTACCGAGGGACCAAACCTGACAGAACAAAATAAAAATCTGCTGTTCCATACGTTTGAGTCGAGTAGGTATTGCAGTGTAGTATGGAACAGCTGCTATTTTTAATGTGCTGACAGGTTTGCTCCCCTAGTAAAAGTTGTTCAGTTTGATGGGTAGGGTAGTTTAAAGGAGGCATACCGCTACGAAATCGGCTGCTTTTCATAAAGGGTCCAACTTAATATGTTGACACTTTTTTAAGAGGATGATCAGACCATCAAACTGAACAACATTCACTATGGAACCAAAATCGATATCGCGAAAAAAAAATCTAACGCTCCATACAAAACTGCAAACCTACTCGAGCCAAATATATGGGACAGCAGATTTTTTTTTCGCGATTTCGAAGTTGGTCCCATAGAGAAAGTTGTTCAGTTTGATGGTCTGATCATCCCCTTAAAAAGTGTCAGCATATTAAGAAGGAACCTGTTATATTACGAAAGTACATAGCCACCAGCAAAAATATTCGGAACAAACACACATAAAGATAAATACGTTCGTTTACCTACTAATGACATCCCGCTTCCTTTGCTCCATAATACATCTAATAGTACTGTAGCTGGGGGACTTTTTAATTACCAAAAAGATTACCGATTGCTGTTTAGAAAGTGTTGTAAGGTACTAAATCACTAATATAAAAACCGATCTTACAGATCAAAACCAGCCGTAGAAAAAAAAAAAATTGTCCGAAATTTTCTATATTTGTCATGTTCTTCACCGTAGTTGCTGTACAAAGCTATAAGACCAATCAAAGTTGACTTTTGCTTATATGGTCTTATAGCTTTGCATGGCAACTTTAGACAGTCCACAGACTGAGACAGTCTTCCCCAGTATAGGAATAGAACTAAGGTGAAGAACATGACATATAAAAAAAACGGTAGCCTCGAAATTTGAATATTTCTGTAAATTTTTTAAATTTTTTTTTCTACGGCGTATTGTGTTCTGTAAGACTTAGGTTTTTATATTAGTCATTTAGTACCTTACAACAATTTCTAAACGGCTTTCAGTAATCTTTTTGGTAATTAAAAAATCCCCCAGCTACAGTACTATAAGCAAACAAAATGGTTCTCCACAACCCCATAAACCATCTTCCATAGAGATGTCTTCCCCATTTGATTGATGACGTCACGCATCCGTTTCCCGACCAATCACAAACGCCGATTTGAATTCGGTTTTCTGGAACGCACGTTTAAAATTCGAACGTTGGAGAGGAAAAATATTTGCACAAAGAATTTTTGCGGGTAAAAATTCGACGTGATTCGTGAATTTTGAACGTTTTTAAAAATTTCGGTGGAAATTCGTTTTGACTTGTTTGAGATTGGTCGTGTTTTTAACGTTCTACAGAACGTCGAATTCGAATTCGTACACGAATGTAATTTTATCAACGCACTAGCTTTTTGGCCCGCGACTTCGATAGAAGGATAGAAATGTACCTACTTCAAATATTTTGACGCTGTTATCCCGTCGAGGCCGTTTTTTGAACACGAACGAAAGTGTTTTAAAGTGTGTTTTAAAGTCTGAAATTAAATTATGTCTTATTTAAGGATCGGGCGGATGGGCGACTGTTCTCAATTACACGATTAGATTAAGTTTACTAGATAGAAAAACATCCCAAAGTTACCCCTTTTTGTTATGTTTTTTCAATACTATGATTAAACTGCTGATATTTAACTTTTTATTCTTGTATTTAACTAAATACATTAAATATTTCTAGTGAACTCAGAAGAATTTTTATCTTAGAAACTCCCATGAGCAAAGATATTGACGAACAAACAAACACACAAACAAACAAACAAACAAACAAACAACCTCTCACCCTAAACGCATACACGTTCTCCGTTCCGTCGCGGGTAAAAATACGTTTATTTGCGATCCTGCTTTCAATTGGAGCGGGATGGCTAATTGTAAACTTATGCTTGCAAGAAAGAGACGCTTGCACTGGGATAACCTAGTCTGAAACATTTTTCAGCCATAATGTGCTATTTTGAATCAAATTTCGTTCTCTGGGTAGTGGGATCGGTAGCGAAATTGGATAGCGAAATAGAACTTTTTTTTGCACATTTCTTTATATTTAAACTTTTTTGTTTAAGAGATATTTATTTATTTATGCGTATGGCAAATTTGGTTTGTAGGCAAGAGGTCATAACATAAGTCTACATCCAGCGTCTGAAGCCATCGAAGGGCCTCAGGTATCAGGCGTGTCAGGTCCTCAGGACGGCCCGGGTAAGCTCGAAGAGGGCACCGTTGTATTATGTGCGGCATCGTCTGGTCTTCGATCCCGCAGTAACACAAGGTAGACTTCGTCCAGCCCTATTTGTGAGCGATATTTATTTATTTCTTAGATTATCAAGATAGACAGTCAAAGCTACGAAAGCGTCGAAAAAAATAGGAACCAGTACTGGTTCCAAAACCCTATACATATACACGCACACATACATAATTAATATGGCACCTCACGCACACCAACCTAAGAAAGTTAGCCCCTTTTGTTTTATACGAAACAAGTGTGAGGCTCATTCTAGACATATACTTTTTCTATATAGTAATCTAGCATCTAAATACGCCATAATTAATTTCGTTACGAGTAAATTTTCCCGGTTAGTAATCAAAACCAGAAAAGTGGTTCAATTCAGCCCTCCAAAAACTAAACTTGAAGACTTTGATAAAGTATATGTCAAGATTGACAGTCGAAGATACGAAAGCGTCGAAAGAAATTGGAACCAGTACTGGTTCCTAAACCCTATACATAATATTATTGATTATAAACATGTTACAGCCATGTTGTTCTATTTCGAATCAAATTAACATGAACAGATTGAAAATGTCGTTCTCTGAGTAGTGGGCTCGGTGGTGTAATTGGTTAGCACGTTTCCCCGGTTTGGAAGAGCGTGGGTTCAAGTCCCGCCCGAGACAAATTTTTCAATCTTTAATTTGATTCCTATACCTAAATAATTTGTAGGGCGCCTCACGCACACCAACCTATGAAACTTAGCCCCTTTTGTTTTATACGGGATATTAGTGAGGCTCATTCTAGACATACTTTTTCTAAGCTTGAAGAACTGAATTCCTGGATAACATTCACAACCCAGACCTCTGAGTAACACTTCGAACATTAGGAACTGCGAACTATCGGAAGGGGGTTTATGAGGATATTAAACTGAGGTAGAATATCGGAATCCCATAATTGTAAAAACTACTTCCTTAAGACTTCACACTTTAACAATGTTGCATATAAGGTTACAGACTTTGTTTTACATGAGTTTCATTGTGGCACATGAGTAAATATTCGACAGAGGCAAAGCTTCATACAATCGCGTTACGATAGATACTCGTGTGTTTTTGTCAGGTTTTATTAATTGCGTTCATCATCATCATCAGCCTATATTGTAGGGCTTACGCTCAAGGAGGGGCTTTAGTCACAGATTGGAGGTGATCTGTGGCTTTAGTGCACAATACAAAATTGTGTAGTATTGTATATTTAAATTATGTTATTATCTATGAGTTATTTTGCCTGAGCATAAAGAATATTAAATTTTTATCTTATTTTAATTCGGATTGGTAGACTTAACATTATACATCAGTTTGAAAAGCAGTAAAATATTGAGTATTGAAAATTTCTTCTTTAGCGTATGCAGGTTTCCACACTATGTTTTCCTTCCATAAGTTAGAAAAACTCATTGGTAATAGCCCAAATGTATGGGACAGATGATTATTTTTTCCGCGATTATACGATATTGGTCCCATAGATAAAGTTGTTCAGTTTGATGGTCCAAGTCAGCATATTATTAAGTTTGAATTATTAATTTAATTTGAATAAAATCCTATGAATTTTCAGAAATTTTGACAATAAACGTAACAGGCAAAGAAAAATCTCATAGGAACTTTTAAATTTTCAGTAAATTACATACATACATACATATTCTCACGCCTGTCTCCCACTGGGGTAGGCAGAAACAACGGAACGCCACTTGCTACGATCCTGACAAACCTCCCTAGCTTCCTCCACATTCATTAGTCCTTTCATGCATGCTCGTCGGTTTCGGGTAGATCTGACCTGGCCCTTCTTAAGCACGTCGCCAATTTGGTCCGAATATGTACGTCTAGGCCGTCCCCTTCCAACATTTCCACTTACGCTTGCCTTATAGGTTGCACTCGTCAATCTGCACTCATCCATTCTTTCCATATGACCAAACCATCGCAACATACCTTTCTCTATCTTTGTCACTACATCCTCTTTCAGACCACAACGTTCTCTGATTAAACTATTTTTCAATTTGTCCATAACAGTTACACCACACATACTTCTCAATGAGCGCATTTCCACAGCGTTAATCCTACTTTCGTGCTTTTTCTGCCATACCCAAGATTCACTTCCATACATCAATGTTGGGACTAACACTCCGTTATGAACTGCCATCCGTGCCTTTTTGGACACGTGTTGACTTTTCACAAAAGAATGCAGAGCTCCATTTACCCTATTTCCTGCTTTCACTCTTCTCTCAATATCACCCTCACACTTACCGTCTCTGGTAAACATGCATCCCAAGTACACAAACTCATTCACCTGTTCCAATTTTTCATCACCTATCTTAATACTGCATACAGTACGTTCGTCATCATCATTCCTCTCTAGCACCATAACTTTTGTTTTACTTACATTCACTTTCATTCCTTTCTTTTTAAAAGACTCATTCATGCATGTCACCATCGCCTGCAAGTCATTCGCCGACGATGCAAGTAGAACTTGATCGTCGGCGTACAACAGACATTTGACCAGCAACTCATTTATTCTTAATCCACATTCACTCTCTTTCAGCTCTACTAAACAACTGTCCATGAATAAATTAAATAGCCACGGGGACGCTACACATCCCTGTCGGACACCACGAGAGATACCGAACCAGTCAGTGTATGCCCCGTTAATCCTGACACAAGCACTTGAATTCTCATAAAGAGATTTCAGCGCCTGTATCAAATTACCATTCACTCCATACATGCGCAGTGTGGACCAAAGTTCATTCCTCACCACTCTGTCGTAGGCTTTTTCTAGATCCACAAAAGCGAAAAAGATCTTTTGGTTTTGAGCCAAAAACTTTCCGCTTATGGACCGTAGTGAAAAAACCTGGTCCGTGCATCCCATTCCCTTTCTAAAACCTGCTTGAGCATCCCATATCTTTCGTTCAGTCTCATTCACCACTCTATCAATTAACACTTTTGCATACAACTTACCAACCACACTGAGAAGGCTAATGCCACGGTAATTTTTGCATTCCTGCTGTGACCCTTTTCCTTTATAGAGCGGAACAATCACAGCCTTACACCAGTCCTTTGGGACCTGACCGGATCTCCAGCACTTATTAAACAAAAGGTAAAGCATGTCTATGACTACCCCACCACCATTTCTCAGCATCTCTACCGATACCCTATCATACCCTGCAGCCTTACCTACTTTCATACTTTTCATTGCTTTCATTATCTCTTCCACACTCAATACATCCTCACACACCACAGTAAATTGAAAACCTTTATTTCGCTTTTCTAATGCAGTAAGCTCTTTAAATATTTATGTTGATAATAAACATTACTTTCAGTAGTTCTAGGATAGTAAAAAGGCATTTGGCACAGAAATGCTGCAAGTGAAAGTCAATTTCGATTCTATTATCATTCCTATAAAATAAAAAGGTAGTTTTCTGAGAAAATCTATTATTAAATAAAATTTAAGTTTCATACTAAACTTACTATTGTCGACTTCGCTATCGTAAAAACTTATTTCATACCAGTTATGCCCACGACATTGTACCACATTTATGACACTTTATTTTATAAGCCGTGGTGGTCCAGTGGCGAGAAAACTTGCATGCCGTGCAGGAGGCGAAGGTTCGATCCCCGTCCAGGCCGACTCGTACCAATGAGTATTTCGGAATTTATGTACGATTTTTAACAACCACTGGCTTTTCGGTGAAGGAAAACATCGTGAGGAAACCTGCATGCTTCAATTTCGAGGCATGTATTGTACCCACTGTCCATTATAAGTGGCGACGGGCTCACCCCCTGTCATCCTTCCTCATCCAGTCGCTCCCCGCTACTTTTTTTAGGTCATCTATCCAGCGGGCAGCAGGGCGTCCCACACTACGCCTACCAGTTCGCGGTCTCCACTCTAGAACTCTGACACCCCATCGGTTGTCAGTTCTTCGGCAGATATGACCAGCCCATTGCCACTTCAGCTTGCTAATTTTCTGAGCTATGTCAGCCACTTTAGTTCTGTGACGAATCACTTCATTTCTGATGTGATCCCTTAGAGAAACACCGAGCATAGCTCTCTCCATAGCTCGCTGAGCGACCTTGAATGACATGTTCTACCATGGACCATTAAAAAAGCTACTCGCTAGAAACTACAGGCTATAGAAATGTGGTTCTACCGAAGAATACTGCGAATTAGTTGGGTTCAACGAGTCACCAATGTGGAAGTTCTACGACGTGCCAAGAAGTCACGGGAGCTGTTGCAAACCATAAAATAAAGATTTAAAAAATGTTATTGGCCGCCTAAAGTCTGTTGGAAGCCGGGAGCAAAATTTTGCACCTGCTGTTGTCGCTTTGACGCAAATTCAGATGCATGAAAAATAGGGTTGCATGCATAAAAGTGGTTCCAATATAGGGTTGCCGCGTAGTTTTCGGTTTTCAGTACTCAACTCAACGGTTTTCAAAACCCGATGTGGAAGTTGTTCTGCCTTTGAATATGACCACACCTCCAATCAAAGCTCTATGATTTTCTAAAAACTACAGCTGCAGGCCTGTTGGATGCTATGCAGTTGATTCATTCTAAAATTTTCTTTCAGTGTCGAAATTTTTCTCAATTCCATCATCTTTCTTTATACCACAACTACTATAGTTTTACCACAGAATACTATATACTACCTACTAGTGGTATTTCATCTCGAGTGTTTCCGTGCTTCAGAAGGCACGTTAAGCAGTTGGTCTCGGATAGTTTCGTCAGATGGCGTTCTAACTATTCGTTAAGCCAGGTCAGAGGCCTATTGAGGCGGCTTGAAAATTCTCTGACAGCAAGTTGACCACTACCTTGCCTCCACCAACACGCACTGGGCCCGCGTGGTGGAGTATGGCCCACACCTTCTCACCCTTATTCGTGAGAGGAGGCCTTTGCCCTATAGTGGGATTCTATAGGCTATAGCTACTATATACTACCGTAATGTTTTACTAAACTATACAATTACAAACGCAAAAAAAAACAGTACACTTACCACCGAAATTACATAAAAACAGGTCTTCTAAAGAAACTTTTCTCTCGATAAACTTGACCTGTAAAAAGTTTATCTTGTCTAACCAGGGCCGTATCATCTGTAGAGGCCCCGCAATATTTAAGGGCCTCGGTAATCTATTAATCCAAAATGGGCCACACAACATTAAGGAGCGCTAATGGACCCAGTAGTCGAAGAAGGGCCATAAAACCAAGCTTTTAGTCGCCACAGATAAAATAAATTGCGTATCTTTCTGTTCCTAATGTTTTGTAGCAAAAATTTTCAAAACAGAGACAGAGAATTACTTATATTATTGATTATAAACATGTTACAGCCATGTTGTGCTATTTCGACGTCCCCTTAAGACGCAACAGATTGAAAATTTCGTTCTCTGGGTTGTGGACTCGGTGGTGTAATTGGTTAGCACGTTTCCCCGGTTTGGAAGAGCGTGGGTTCAAGTCCCGCCCGAGACAAAAAAAAAAAAAATTTTTCAATCTTTAATTTGAGAGAATTACTTGTATCCAATTATTCAAAAAATCCAAAATTTTTATGGGACGTCCACAAATTTTTCTCATTTTTCGACCCATGTTCCTTAGGGAAAGTTGTTCATATTCACGGTCTGAATACACCCTTATAGTTTTGTTACTAATTAAAAATTTGTGGTGTTTACTGTATAATTATGCTTGTTATTACTTGTATCAAATTATTCCATCTTTTTTTAGTACTTAATTTGAATTTTATTTTTAAGAACTACGGTGACTTTTTGTGTAGATAGAAACATTTATATTTTACGAGGACTTCGAGATGTAATTCTCTCGGGGCCTCATTATGTCTTAATTCGGCACTGTATGTTGTAAGGTAAGACTAAATTAAATACTTAAGCTACTTTTCCCCCGCAAATTGAATAAAACGACTAAAACATTTTGCTCTGAACCTTTATAAAGCAGGCTTTTAGTTTCTCGGGACGTCTAGAAAAGGAAGATTAAATACACTTAGCTCTTTCTGGACCCTGCTGGTGTAGTTGTTACCAAGTCGAGTTGCTAAAACGAGGTGAGGTTCGGTTCTGACATTTATTCAGACTTTTTAAGAGAATTTTATTCCGAGAGCGAAAATGCGCGCTGCATACAAACGTACTATGGTGATATTTCCAATAATAACCAATTAAATTCAATGAAATTTTGCAGAAACAATCTAGAAACAAATCTCTATGCTTCTATGGAGTCCGATTTTCGATTAAATATACAGTTTCAATGCTAGGATTAATTAAAGATTTGTATGGAAATCTTTGAGGCACCTGTAACTTGAAAATATTTATATTAGGTACATTTTACGAAAATCTGACTCCATACAAGCATGGAAATTTGTTTCTAGACTGTTTCTGCAAAATTTCATTGAATTAATTGGTTAGTATTGAAAAAATCACCATAGTACGTTTAGGACGTAATAGTAGGTGGAAATACCTCGGAGGCATCTTTTATTTTTATTTTAAGACTAGATTTATACCATTTACCGAAACTAAAGTCATACCTCAGTATTTTTGGATAGTTTATCTAGTGCATAAAATGAATACACGATTGGAATTACTTCACTCGATAGAAAATCGTCACAAAGATGACGTATTTTCATGCATTTTTAAACATTTATCTCGTTTTAGAAGAACTTAAAATAGTTTCCGATTTTTTGCATTTATACTCACATATTCACCATTAGTTTAACTAGTGAAATCATAAAAAAAATCTAGAAAAAGTACTTTGGTTAGTTCTTTTTAATCGAAAATACGGCTCACGCACACACTTTTCGGAGCGCTTGGCAATCGCGTTTCTCATAGAAAATATTCGTCTGGCCCTATGGCCCCTTAATAGAAAAACGTTTCGAAATTATTCCTCTTTAGAGTTGTAAATGCGAAGCCTGGTGAAGGCGGCGGGAACCCGTTGGATGAGGGCAGCGCAGGACCGGTCGTTGTGGTGATACTTGTGGGATCCCTATGTCCAGCAGTGGACGTCCATCGGCTGAGAAGATGATATTGATAATGATGAGTTGCTTTATCATCACGACCGCCTTCATATTCGGAATGGTCAGAAACTTTGCTGCAAGTACAAACCACGTTTTAATGGTGCAATAAGTTTTAGAAAATGTGCGTCCATTACTGCCCTCCAAATCATAAACGCAGTGGGGCATTTATTTTTCAAAAATGAGTTTAATATATATTCTGAATCAGCGCGGGAAGATCTACCAGTACCAGAAAACCCGTTTTTAGCTAGCTACATTAGAAATAAGAAAAATAAAAATCATCAACGCAGTGGGTCCACCCTAGACATCGATCTTACTAAGAATGTGTGGAGTAAGTAATCTTACTTGTGTTGAATTCGCAGCGCCATTAGTACAATAACGTTTATACTAACCACCTGTCTTGTTCAAACTCAAATACTTCTTACTTATAAACGCTTTTTTTTTTTTTTTATTTAAAAATGGGTTTGCTCTTGACCTCAATCTTGTCCTGAGGACAAAGATGGGGTCGAAGATGTAGCGAGCTTACCCAGAAGAAGCCTATTCACTCTTACTTTGAAGTAATTCGGGTTGTAAGTGCTCGGAAATACTGACGCAGGCAGGGCATTCCACTCCTTGGCTGTGCGCATTATAAAAGAATCAGAAAGGCGCTTAGTGCGGATACGTGGGATATCAACCAAGAAGGGGTGGTATCCCGCGGTGCGTCTGGAAGTCCGAAAGTAGAAATATTTAGTAGAAACTTATAAACGCAGTGAGATATCTTACGGTATAAACTAAGGTAAATCTAAAGTAGAAATGGTACGCATAAACGCAGTAAGTAACAACACCACTGCAAAAAAACAAATTGTCGATAGGCAGTAACCACCTTTTTTGAATTTTACACGAACTGTCTAAAGTTAATCAAAATATTGTGATAAATTTGGAATCTGTGAGGATGGTTTTACCCAAAAAAGTACTTACTTGCGAAAAAAAGCTTTATAGTTAGTCGAGACAATATAAAATTCAGTCGAAACTTTGAGAGTAACAGTAGACTAAATCACTGTATTTGCTAATATCTCATCCCTTTCATAATCAAACTATAGGGTCCTTTTTAATATGCTGACACTTTTTCAACTTTGACGAGGGGATGATCAGACCGTCAAATTGAACAACATTATCTAGGACACCAACATCGCAATCGCAAAAATTCAATTAGCTGTTTTATACAAAACTGCAAACTTACTCGAGCCATAGTGTGGGACAACAGTTTTTTTTTGCGGTTTCGATGCTGGTCCCATAGAGAAAGTTGTTCGATTTGACGGTCTAATCATCCCCTTAAAAGTGTCAGCATTTAAGAAGCACCTTGTATAACCAACTACCCTTGATTCTAACCAGCGATCCTGTTATTTTAAACTTTTTGAAATATTATCTTAATGCCACCCCTTTAGTAGCTTAAAGTGTGTAAACTTACAAAGTTCATTTTAAACAAAAGACAACAGAACTAAGTTTTTCCGCCTGCGCGCTTTACGGCCATTACACAACCATAATATTGTTCTGACCACAAACTAGAATATACAATGGAAACTAGAAACAACTTCGAAACTAACTTCCAAATACACTCCTAGTTGAAGCAATTATTCGTACAGACAGCGTCAAAAGTTGGAAGGGTATTAATAGACGTCGCCATACAATGGGCCTGGTATAGTCAGTAGGTACTTAGGATAATTTTACATACAAATATACATAGGCAGAGACAATTGATCACCAACGGCTATGATCCTGACGCACCCAGGGGTGTATTTACAAATATTGCGCCCCATGGCAAATATGTTTGGCCGCCCCCCTGGGAAAATATGTATTGCCACAAGCTACATCCAAATCAAGAGCTAGCGAAGCGAGCTTAAAGTTTGACATAACAGTAATCAGATTAGTATATTGAGCAAGCATAGCAAAGTTATAGCCTGTAGAATCCCACTGCAGGGCAAAGGCCTCCTCTCACGAATAAGGGTGAGAGGGAGTGGGCCATACTCCACCACGCGGGCCCAGTGCGTGTTGGTGGAGGCAAGTTAGTGGTCACCTTGCTGTCAGAGAATTTTCAAGCCGCCAATAGGCCTCTGACTTGGCTTAACGAATAGTTACAACGCCATCTGACGGAACTATCCGAGACCAACTGCTTAACGTGCCTTCCGAAGCACGGAAACGCTCGAGATGAAATACCACTAAACGGTCACCCATCCAAAGACTGACCGGACCTGACGTTGCTTAACTTCGGTGATCGTTTCCAATACCGAAGCTCCACTACGCTAAGGAGCGAGCAAAGCGAGCTAAAGATTTTTCTGTTATACGACTTTGCTGTGCTAAATAATATGTCTGCATGCACTGACATATACTCTAGCGATAGACAAGCTCGTTCAAACAAACAACATGTCACACAAAACAACACAAAATGACACATTGCGATTTGCGATCTGTCATTGCCATAATGACGAAGTGAACTCGGGAACATCAATGCGGTGCGCCCACCTCATTTAAGTGGAACATGTTGCTTCTATGACAGGGCCTGTCTATCGCTAGAGTATATTTAAGTGTCTGCATGCAATAAGAAGAATTCAAGTGTAATAGAATAGTCCAAATGACCAAACCATCCTAGCATTCCCTTTTCAATCCTTGTCACTATATACTTCCATCTTACTCTATAATTACACTGTTTCGTATTCTATCATTCAAAGTCAAACCACACATACTGCGCAAAGAACGCATTTCGACAGCATTTATCCTTGATTCATTCCTCTTCTGCCATACCCAACATTCGCTGCCATACATCAAAGTTGGTGCCAGTACACCGTCGTGAACTGCCAAACTCTCATTATGACTTTCATGAATGTGTGCATCGCTCCATTAATCCTATTTCCCGCTTTCACTCTCCTCTCTGTCTCCATCACACGTAAAAATACATCCCGAATATATGAATCCTTCAACCTGTTCCACTTTTTCATCTCCTATTATAATTTTACATTCAAGCTCAAACTCACAATAATTTATTCAATATAGGAGCCTAAAGCACACTTATTAAACGTCAATTCTTTTTTAAGCTACCACCGCATCGGAACGTGTTGTCGCTGTAGAGAAGATGCGGCCAAAACTCTCAAATTAAAAGGAAACTTATGGGTGCCTGTGGAGAAAGTGTGTCATTGTCGTAGCATATGGTGTGCTGTAATCTTTACCTTCTCCCGTGGGGTAGTGACAAAGCGAATGTGTGTGAATGCGCGCTGCTTTAACAACAACTTTTGACGCGAACTGTACTAGAACATAAAGTAGAAAACTTTTGCTACCGCCTGTACAATAACGATAATTCTCAGAGTGTTTCTTTGTGCTCAGTCGACTTTTATATACTTCACTCTAGTCTGATTAAAGATATTTATTTTGTAAATCACCGTTTTTGTCTTTCTTGCAAAAGTTATAAGAACTTCGGATTATTTGAATGATAAATGTCAAAAAAAAATTGTGACTGAAAAGTTGGCATTTAAAGGTCATCTTAAGATAGGACAGGATAAAATTAGACTTATTATAGAACGAGATTTTTCCCGAGTCACCGGATCACGACATCGTAGCGAGATTAAATATCAGTTTTGATCAGGGTTCTGTACCCAAAGGGTGAAAACGGGACCCTATTCTTAAACCTACGCCGTCCGACCGTCCTAGCTTCAGAGGGCTGTACCTTCTGAACCGTATTAAATCTTTAGCTCATATACTATTTTTAATAACTGAACGAACAATAAAAAGTAATGAAATGTAGATGATGTTTCTACACTGCGTGGTAAGTCAACTCTTCAAATATGCCAAGGACAATTTGCACCAAGTGCGCATGTGCGGACGTCATCATGTCAAATCCAAAACGTTGTTAGAAGTGCCGGACCTGTGCTATGGGAGCAAACCGATCGGAGCAAAAAGAAAATCTGCTGTTCCATACTAAACTGCAGTGCCTCCTCGACTCAAATGTTATGCGACAGCTGATTTTATTTTTGCTCCGATAAGTTTGCTCATCCTCATCCTATAGTGAAAGTTATTCAGTCTTCTTATCGAGTGAGCTGCAAAGCCCTGGTGTCAGAGTTTATTCAAACCGGCTTACGGCCTCTGACGTGGTTTTTATGTAACGACTACTACCACCAGTGATAGTAGCCGGGACCAACAGCTTAACGTGCCATCCGAAGCACGGAATCATCTTTCTTTTCAGACAATCAGGTTACTCAGCCTGCAATTTCCTAACCAACTGGGGGAAAACGCACAAAGTGACATTTCACTAGGTGCCCCCCGTGGGAATCGAACCCACGACCTTGGTTCACCTAGTTGTTCAGTTTGATGGGTAGACTCTTAGTTTAAAAGGATGCTAATTTTATCAATTTCACCCTGTATACGCCTCAAAACTGACGTATGTAGGTTTACCACAGTTTCCTCCCAAATAAGCACAAAGATAAATTCTCTAATTTTAGCAGCACTGCGACCCAATAAAACACAATAGGCGCAATAAAATAACCTGTCATGTGACCGCAGGCTCGTAAAACTGACTTAAGGGCCAATTGGCTTACATTCGGAGATATAAAATCTAGTTTAGTGGCAGAACTTGACAGAATAACGCACTATTCGCCTATTCGGTTTGGAAGAGATGTATTGCTTATTTTGTGCATTACCTAATATCTACAGGTTGAAACTGATATCATTACCATCCTTTTAAACTAAGAGTCTACCGTCTACCCATCAAATTGAACAACTTTTACTATGGGAGCAAACCAATCGGAGCAAGAAAAAAAATCTTCTGTCCCATACTAAACTGCACCCGCCGGTGACCGCCGGTCCTACATGACTCAAATGTATGGGCCGGCAGATTTTTTTTTTTGTTCCGATTTGTTTGCTGCCATAGTAAACGTTGTTCAGTTTGATGGGTAGACTCTTAGTTTAAAAGGATGGTAATGATATCAATTTCACCCTGTATGTGATAATATGTGATACCAAGGTATCACATTGTGTGACGTGTTAGTCACTGCATCCAACTCCACCTTTGAGAGTATAGGTCTTCAGTTCCATCAGATGCAGGTGGGTAATAGTATAAGAGATGGACGTTCTTTTTATTATCATCAGCTGAAAGGCTGATTCAGTATTTATACGGTGTAAGGCATCTCTGTGATGGAGATGGACCAGGTCTGCCTGCAATAAGAATTTTAACAACAAATCTATCAAGCTCTAAATAGTGATTACATATAATGTTATACGATAACGACAACATTCTGAAAAAAACTCTACACTCTTAGCATAGCATAGCATATGCTCACGACTATATTCCCCGAGGGGGTAGTCAGAGATATTCTGAAAACTCAGAACATCCACGTTTCACCAGTAGTACCGTAGGTCAGTCCAGTGTGATGGGGGGTGAGCCCGCCGCCACTTATACTGGACAGTGGGTACAACACATGCCTCGAAATTGAAGCTTGCAGCATTCCTCACGATGTTTTCCTTCACCGAAAAGCCAGTGGTGTTACAAATCGTACATAAATTCCGAAAAACTCATTGGTACGAGTCGGCCTGGACGGGGATCGAACCATCGCCTCCTGCACGGCAGGCAAGGGTACTCGCCACACTGGACCACCACGGCTTCCACTCTACACTCTTAGCCCCACTTGCGCCAACCACGGGTTAGCAATAACCTCCGGATAAAATGGCTCTTTCAGTTGTTTTTCTATACAAAAAATCATGGGTTACCAACTTAACCTAGAGTTTAGTGCTAACCCAGGTTGGCACAAGTGGAGCTTAAAGTTCTAATATTTATGTTATGATTCTTGTGTATAAAGATAATATTTGTACCGAGACGAAAAGTGCCAAGTGGTGATCGAAGAAACCCATTCACTTAACAACTGATAGAAAAACTCTCTTTACAATAACCATAAAAATTAACAGCATCCACAACTAAAGGTTATTTTATCAACAAACGATAAGCACTAAGCCTTTAACGATGCGAATCGAAAACCGATACATTGATGAGACGGTAAGGTCATCGGATAATAGTGTCTGGATCGCAAATAGGTACCTTTATATCTGAGAAGGTTTGTAGGTAATTCGGTAAGTTTTTTTTGGAAGGCTGAATTGAAAACCGTTTCGAGATATTAAAATCGTTTCAATAGCAATATTTTTCATGTTAGAGATATGGAGGTGCTACTTGGGAATGTTCCTCCATTGAAAAGGGAAGATCTTCCACCAGGCTTAGTGTGAAGCCTGGGGATCGGCCGTGGTCCAACAGTTCTTAGTTGGACCATGTATATTATATCGAAACTCTGTGATTATTTCTCTTGCGAGATTTATGTCTCGCATTTGATTGTGAACCTTATTTGTAGAAGGTTACGAGCTACGTATTTACGGTGAACGTTGTCTTTGTATGGAGCATATTTCCGGGGGCGACGGTAT
Organism: Agonopterix heracliana; assembly: GCA_963693445.1. Taxonomy (NCBI): domain Eukaryota; kingdom Metazoa; phylum Arthropoda; class Insecta; order Lepidoptera; family Depressariidae; genus Agonopterix; species Agonopterix heracliana. The sequence continues at coordinate 11,498,113 of OY856331.1, forward strand.
CGCCATCTGTTAGCTTCTTTGCTATAACTTGTGGGTGTTGGCAGGTCCTGAAATAAATCGAGATATCGTAAAAAGATAACGGATACTTTTATAAATGTCGTCTTCTTCTAAAATTTTATTTTCTAATAATATAAAACCTATCATGTGATTTTTGAATGTTGTGTTAATTGGCCTATGTATTAGCGACTAGATTTATATGTCAATTTTGTTTGAAATGCAAAACGTTATGCTTTTGGTAAATAAATAAATAATTTTAACAAAATAATGAAGTTTTTCGTTAAAGAGACATTTTGATGCCGTTTCTGTTTTCAGCATAGAGTTAAAAAATAGAAGGCAGGTGATTTTTATAATTTAATTATGTACTATAGGTTATTTTCTCGCCACTATTTTTACATATTTAGAGATTACATTAAATAATCAAATTAAATTATTATTGTTTATCTCGGTGAATAGCAAAAAAATAAGATTAAACGGATTTTTTTTTTAATTTTCTAGTCAAGTACCTATGCTAAAATCTTTGATGTACATAGACAGTTTAAGCAACGAACGGGTCGAAAAAAATTGCGACCCTATCACTATGCACGCAAACAGAGATAAGTTGTACTCATATGAGGTCTCTGGCGCACCATAAGAAAGTTGGCCTGTTTGTTTTAAGTACGTTGGAAGCGTAAGACTCAAACTTCAAACTTCAAACTTCAAAGACTTTATTGCGACACACAGGTAATATAAAGGTGGTGAACAGTATTTTAGATAGAGCTCTGTGATCTGCCCATGAGCATGCAATATTTAATGTGAGAGAGGGCATGCAGAGCATTTACTTTATAAATTTTATAATAAAGTATACAATTTACAATTCTATAGTATACTTAAATATTACATTATAATTTATTTAGTCTAAATAGGTACATTGATATATTAGAATAAGTGGTCAAAGATTACAAATAAAGAAAATTTAAGATTATTAATGTCAAAATTACATTCAATAAATTAATAATGGTTAGACAACAACAATAACAAATGTCCGATCCTTAGTTATAAAATATATAAAGAAAAAATATAATAATTATCAATGTCAACAAAAATTTCAA